>CM024591.1:6255560-8655560 GCA_014182565.1 Eucalyptus marginata | reverse complement strand
AAAAGTTTCTGAAGACAATTTTCTTCCTGCAAATCATGGATAGGGGTTGGATTGCGATTGCAAGATAGTATATTGCGCTTACTGCAATTTTTTTCCTGTCAAAACAATTTTTAATAAGGCAAATATTCGATCGAATTGTCCTCACGATTGCTGTTTTCCAGCTTCTAAACTCATAAGAATTAATGAAAATGATTGAGTGTACTTATGTTGCAAGACACAAAGATGTGGAAACCAAATTAATGTATAAAGTTTCATCTTCAAGTCGACATGTGTTAAAAAAAAATGCAGCCTCTTGCCGACCAGACTGCAGAAGAGGATGAAAGAAATTGACCACAAAGTAAGAGGATTGTTGGAAGACGTAGTGACCAAAAGAGAGAAGGCAATGAAGGAAGGAGGAGTTGATGAAGACGATCTGTTGGGACTGTTGCTAAAATCAAACATGAAAGAAATTCAAGAATCCGGGCATCAAAAGGGTATGAGCATAGACGATATGATTCAAGAGTGCAAAGCGTTCAACCTAGTGGGTCAACAGTCGACTTCTGTTTTGCTGACCTGGACTCTGATTTTGTTGAGCAAGTACCAAGACTGGCAAGACAGAGCAAGAGAGGAAGTTCTGCGAGTTTTCGGCAACAACAAACCTGATTTTGATGGGTTGGGCCGACTAAAAATTGTAAGGATTCTCCTCGTATTATAGGCTGATGTTCATCTCGCTTTCAAGACATATATTCCTGAAACTGAAAACTCACATCAGATAATAGGTTTTTGCAAAAACGAAAAAAGAAATTACAATCCTTACCAAAAAAAAGAAAAAAGAAATTACCAATGAGAAATAAAGGAAAAAATTGTAACCACCTGGCCCGAAATCTAGTTGCTGTACTTCCCCCAAACCAAAAGTAAAAAATGAGTATTTAGGCAATAGTTACTCAAGTTAGGTTCCGCTAGTGACAGAAGTGAGACACATGGATCGTGCCTCCTCATTCGAAGTTACAACATGGATCACATGAATGATATTTAGTTTGATATATTAGGTCCACCGGGCAAGTTTTAATTAATTTGATAGTTGCATTGTTATTGTCTTTTTGGACAAAAATAAGCTGACTACAAATTGATTTATATGCAGGTAAGCATGATACTGAATGAGGTGCTTAGGTTATATCCGCCTTTATTTATGACGATGAGAACAGTTCACAAGAAAACCAAGTTGGGAGATATACAAATACCTCCAGGAGTTTTGCTTTTTGTGCCCATTATCCTGATCCACCATGATCCAGAGATTTGGGGTGATGATGCCAAAGAGTTCAATCCAGACAGATTCTCTGAGGGAGCCTCAAAATCAACCAAGAATAAGCTATGCTTTTTCCCTTTCGGTTCGGGCCCTAGAACTTGCATTGGCCAGAACTTTGCTCTCCTTGAAGCCAAAGTAGCTCTGACCTTGATTTTACAGAGTTTCAAAGTGCAGCTGTCTCCTTCTTACAAGCATGCCCCTATTCCTTTGTTCACTATTCATCCCCAATATGGAGTCCCCCTGATCTTGACTAGAATCAGATCGAATCCTTGATTCGTAATTGATCAAATTCTGTCCTCTTGTTTCATACATTGTGTGCATACAATGGTTTGTTATGTTCGTTGAGAATAAAGGAAAAGTCAATGTAAATATATCATGCCTACTTGACTAAAAAAGTGGTTCCTAATTAATGATATGCTTTCATTTTGAAATTCTTCACATCTCGACAGGATGCTCTTCTTCGATTGACCTAGTTAACTGGGTTTTACGTACTCTTTTGGTGCTTTCCAAAAGAATTGTTCCAGACGTGAAATTTCTTTCCATCTTTAGCCAAATTATTATATATCTGTTCTAATTCTAAAAACGAATCGTTAGCTTTATGAAGTTGCTTATATTAAAAAGAGACGGAAAACACTGAATGCGAGTACTTGCATTACGGAAGGCAAAGCAACAGAAACACAAGGAAGACCACATGCGAATATATTTTTTCCTCTCTTGATCTCATCATACTCAATTACAAGTATTCCTGCTCATGCAACCTTACATGTATTAATTTCTAGAAAACAATTTGCTTGTGAAATGTGTTCCAAATATCTGACGGCCAACAATGCCAAAGAAAGCATGAACTTGTAGAGTCAAGACAAAACTAACACCCAGTTTTGAAATGATTCGAAAAAAAAAAGGCACAAACTTATATCCTTAAGACAGAAGACGCCATAAACTTTTAACCAAAAGCGACGTTGTTTGAGTAGGATTTTGGTTCTTTTCGGATAACACAGGGAGGAGTTCAGCCCCGAATTGAATTCGCAGATTGGAGGGCTAGGATTTTGACACGAGATTAGGTCGCAATAGGGTTTTATTAAATATACAATATTAGCTAATTTTTGGAGTTCAAGCAAATCATGAAGTTTGGTTAGTGTTTCGGGTTTGCAACTTAGGGTTTAATCGTCCAACCATCCAAGCACATATTTGCCCACAAAGAATGTTCCACCGCTTGTAATTAAGAAGATAAACAAAAGATAAGTGATAATCTTCTTCAATAGATGAAGAACGATCGCGAGTACTGCCTAGAGTACATAGCCATGAATTTATTTAGAACTAGTAATAAACTCATGCCTACCAGCACAATGAGAATGGTACCACGGACAATTATTGGGAAAATTACTAAAAGAATCCTAAACATTTTACGGTTGTACCAATTCAATTTTAAACTCTATTTTTTTATCAATTGAGTTATGAACCTTTTACAATTGTACTAGTTCAGTCCTTCTGACCAAAATTGGTCGGTCGGCGCCTGTGATAAATTTTTTAATAATATTTTATTTTTTTCAATTATTTTATTATTTTAAACTTTTTTACCTTTTTTCTCTCTTTTTCCCTCCCTCCTCCTTCCTCTTCCTCCCTCCTTCTTCCTTTGGCTCTAGCGACCGGCTAGCCCTCGCGGGAAGCTCACCCAACCACTAGCGGGGCGAGCCCCCGCTAGATCTGGTGAGGGCTTGCCTTGCCAAACCCAACACCGGCGAGGCCCCCCTCGTCGTCGCTAGGCAAGGACTCCCTCACCCAAAGAACAACAGTGAATCATTTTTTTCGGACAAAAGAAGATTATGTAAACACTTACTCGAAATCTCACTTAGAGAGAGAGAGAGAGAGAGAGAGAGAGAGAGAGAGAGAGAGAGAGAGAGAGAGAGAGAGAGAGGGGTAAAAAGATTTTAAAAAGTAATAAAATAATTCGAAAAATATATATTATTAAAAAAATTGTGGAGAGAGAGAGAGAGAGAGAGAGAGAGAGGTAAAAAAGATTTTAAAAAGTAATAAAATAATTTGAAAAATTATATATATATTATTAAAAAATTTGTGGCTGGCCCCCGGCCAGCAGCCACGTAAGCACCGACCAACCAATTTTGGCCGAAAGGACTAAACTAGCACAATTGTAAAAGGTTTATGACTCAATTGACCAAAAAATAAGTTTATAACTAAATTGGCACAACTGTAAAAGGTTAGGATTTTTTTGGTAATCCTCCCCACAATTATTTCAGCCAATTCTTTTCTAAGATTAAAATTGTACTATGAACTATCTTTACCAAGCATTTGGAGAGGATTAAATCATAGATATGTAATGTACTCACATATATATTGTATGCCTAAGGATGTTTAATAATTTGTAAAGATCGATCATTAAAACGTACTTCTTATCTAAATTAGTGAGATGAGAGGGTATACATTGAATGTAATTGTTTCTTTTAAATTTTTTTAAAAAATTTAATAATTGAGAGATCATTAAAAGTTTGAGACACTAATTATTTAAATTGATTAATTACATCAGATTGGATGAAGCAAGCTAAAAGTCGGAAAAAAAATCACAGTGTTTTTATTTGTTAAGTTTGGAAGTATATAGATGACTTGAAAGACATCAAACTAACATAGGATCAGCATATATGATTTTGACACCAATACAGTTGCTACGGAACATACTTTGTCAATTTCACTTCAAGAACTAATTACAAACTGCACATCGGATAAAACTAAAATTAAGTGCAAAATATATAAATATAATACATATTTAGACATATACTATTAACGTGAATCAAAATATGTTAAGATTGTGTTGAGATGAAGTTATATTTTTATATAGTGCACTATGATATATCGTGTTTGTCATGTCAATAATTGTTTAACAAGCACAAAAAAGAATTTATTTTTACGTAATTACATAAAAATAAGTGAAAAGTTCACTAAAAGTAAAGAAACAAAAGCTTGAAAGTTGGAATGAAAAGTGTGAGTAGGTCAGGGAGAGGGTGGCATTGAAGCTAGGGATGAGCATGGTCTGGATGAGCAATTCTCACATTAGAACTCAGAACCGTTTACTAAGGACCGATTGGTTTCATGAATCCACTCAAAAACTGGATTACTGGCCCAATCCGATTCCTAAGTGGGTCCATGGAACTAGTCCCCGATCACTACAACATTATATTCATCAATTAGGATAATGGTGAACTTAGTTTCTAACCAAAGCTTGTACGGCCTTAAATTTGTGTTAAAATGTGAGCCATTGATTTTGATTAAAGATTGAAACTATAGGGCAAAACAAATAGACAATACTAATTTGATAGGCACTTAATTTCTTTGAAGTTTATGGTGTGGTCCTCTTAGGGTTCCCCAACAACAAGAACATGTGGAGAATTAAACTCTACATTAGAAGTCCTAACCTCCACGGCAGTTAAAATATTAATCGCTTAATCCATCTTCTTTTCAACGTCAATCTAATTTAATTGCCAAGATGGCTAAGGAGAGATCCGATTGTGCTCTTAAAACTAGCCATTGACTCTTAATTTTGTATTATGACGACCAAATGCCGCAACATTATGAATATCTCCGATCAATCCCATCCTTTCTCTTTGTTTATGTTGTTTTTGGCTGAAAAAGTAAGTAAACGGCTTATTAGAATGAAAAAAGGTACAAGGATTAATCCTAATAGACAAAATTAATCAATAATGTTAAATAACTACATATATATATGAACATATATATTGGTCAAAAAACTACAGAATAATTAAGTAATTGAGATTGAATTTCTTTGTGTGTGTGTGTGAAATAATTAAGTAATTGAGCTTTACCTATAAAAAAAAAAAAATTAAGTAATTGAGATGGAATTTCTTTGTGTGTGTGTGAAAAAGGTACAAGGATTAATCCCGATAGACAAAATTAGTCAATCATGTTAAATAACTACATATATATGAACATATATATTGGTCAAAGAACTACAAAATAATTAAGTAATTGAGATGGAATTTCTTTGTATGTGTGTGTGTGAAATAATTAAGTAATTGAGATGGAATTTCTTTGTGTGTGTATGTGTGTGTGTGTATCTAGTCTGGGCATACAGGTAAACGGTTCCATGCCTAAAATCAAGAATTGAACCAATACTCACCAATTCCATTAAATTAGAATTGGGAACCAAACCGGTCCCCATAGGAATCGCCATTCTAGGTGAAGAAGTTTATGAACAGAAAGTGATGGAGAGCTCTTGGCTTTACAAGCTTCGCAGAATACAATTCGTAGCATCACCCTTGTCTTTATCTTTTCTGATATTTGTTGAGCTGCTATTGTTTATGGTAGTCTTAACATCCCCCCGCAAATTGGGCAGGGGTGAATAGCCAATGCCCAATTTGAGACGAAGAGAAGAATGGGATAGTCTGGATAAAGACTTTGTAAAAATATCAGCAAGTTGATTGTTGCTAGGAACATATCGAACAATCAAGGAGCCAAAGGCAACTTTTTCTCGAACGAAGTGAAAATCGACCTCAATATGTTTTGTTCGAGCATGAAGTATAGGATTAGTGTGAGGGATATTGCGGATTGATTATCACGAATAATAAGGTTGGAGAGTGTAGAGGAATACCAATATCTCTTAGAACAAAAGTGATCCAAGTAAGATCAGCTGTTGTCGAAGCAAGTGCTCTATATTCTGCTTCAGTAGAAGAGCGAGAAACAGTTGTTTGTTTCTTGGCTGCCCATGAGATGAGATTAGAGCCGAGGTAAGTACAGAAACCTATGGTAGATCGTCTGGTTTGAACACAACCAGCCCAATCTACATCAGAAAAACCATATAAATTGAGAGAACTTCGAGAGTGAAGAGAGATGCCAAGGTGAATTGTTCCTTTTACATAACGAAGTACTCTCTTCAGTTTAAGGAAGTCACCAACAGTGGGTTGTTGCATTGTCTGACACAAGATATTGGTTGCAAATGGAAAGTCAGGACGAGTAATAGTGAGATATTGTAAGCCACCTACTAAGCTTCTATAGTCTATGGGGTTTGGAAGAAGATCAGCATCTGTTTTCAATGTGACTGGTTTAATAGAAAGAGGTGTGGCAATAGGTTTGCAATCAGACATATGTGCACGAGAGAGTAAATCAAGAGCATATTTAGTTTGACACAAAAATAACTCTGTGGATGTTCGTGTAGCTTCAATTCCAAGAAAATAATGGAGGTGACCAAGGTCTTTCATATGGAATTGAATACTGAGGGAGTGAATAAGTATCTGCAGCAACTTATCTGAGCTACTAGTCAGGATGATATCGTCAACATATAGCAATAGACGTACTGTCTCTTGATCTTTATGAAGTATGAACAAAGAAGGATCAGCTGAGCTGCATAAGAAACCAGTTTCAAGCAAAAAAATTGTTGAATTTGTCATACCAAGCACGCGGTGCTTGGCGCAGTCCATAAAGTGATTTTTGAAGCAGACATACATACTGAGAGTACTGTGGATGTACAAAGCCAGGGGGTTGCTCCATGTAAACTGTTTCATTTAAGGTGCCATGCAAAAAGGCATTCTTGACATCAAGTTGATGTATAGACCAGTGTTTTATCATTGCCACAGAGAGAATAATTCGAACAGTGGCATGTTTAATGACAAGGCTAAAGGTTTCTGTGAAATCTATGCCTTCTTCCTGATGAAACCCCTTGGCTACAAGTCGAGCCTTCAATCTATCAAGGCTGCCATCTGATGTAAGTTTAGTCTTGAACACCCACTTACAACCTATAATATTCATGTCATTGGTACGAGGAACTAATAACCAAGATTGATTTTGATGTAAAGCATCCATTTCCTCTTGCATTGCCTGATACCATCCAAGATCTGCTAGAGCAGATTTGAGTGGCTTTGGTTCTGGGGGAACTCGATATTCAGCAAGACATGCATATCGAGGATTGATTTTGATGATGCCAGATCTAGATCTAGTTTGCATAGGATGAGTAGATAGTGTACCTTGTAAGGTCGTTCGAATATGAGAAACTTGACTTGTTCCATATCCGGTTCATTTGTTGTCTCGTTGTAGAAATCGGTATGTCTATTTGTTGTGAAATATTCTGAGAAGTAGAAGATGCTTGATCCATAGGTAATTCAGTTGTAGAAACAGGGACTGCTGGTTCTGTAGAACTAGTGAAGATTATTTGCTCAGCTGTAGGGTCTTGTACAAAACTTGTATGATGAGATAATGGAGTGTTTATGTAATCTGTACTGGAAGGTTGTAAAAATTTCTCTTCTTCTGTCCACAGCTTATACAAATGTGTGTAAGTTGAATAAGTTGTTGCTAATTTCTGAGAGAAAGGAAAGAAGGTCTCATCAAATACCACATGTCGACTGATATACACATGACCAGTGGTAGGAACAAGGCATCGATATCCCTTATGGTGAGTACTGTATCCTAGAAAAACACAGGTAAGGGATCGTGGATCAAGCTTGTGTTGTGCATAGGGTCGAAGGCAGGGATAGCAAGCACACCCAAATACTCTGAGATGATCATATCTTGGCTTATGCTGATATAACTTGCTAAAGGGAGACTGCATCTTTAACTTTGGAGTGGGAAGAATATTAACAATATAATTGGCTGTCACAAATGCATCAACCCAAAATTTTAATGGGAGTTTTGCATGATACAAAGCATAGCTGACCAAGTTCAACTATATGACGATGTTTTCTTTCGATATTCCATTCTCATTCGTGTGTATATGGACAGGAGACATGCCGTTGAATGCCACGATTACGTAAGTGAGTTCGAACTTGTGACCGATAAACTCTCCTCCACCATCACATTGGAAAGTCTTGATCTTACAGTTGAGTTGGTTTTCTACTAGTCTCTGAAACATGAGAAAAATATCATAGAAGTCTGATTTTAGCTTCAATGGATAGATCCAACTGAACCGAGAGAAGTTGTCAACAAAAATGACATAGTATTGAAAAGAGTTAACTGGAGAAGGTCCCCAGATATCACAATGAATTTGTTCTAGGGGTTTAGTAGCTGTAGAATTCGACAATGGGAAAGGTAGAGCAGTACTCTTAGCTAGCTGACAGCTTCTACATACAAATTGTGGTTCTATATGGCACTGAATTAGCTTTTGATTCTTCATATGCTTCAAAACATTCTGATTTGTATGAGCTAGACGTTGATGCCAGACATTCTCTCCAAAGCAATCCTTTGTCTTTGAGTAAAGAAGACCTCTGCAAAGCATAAGGATCTACTCGTAAAGCCCTTTAACCTTCCTTCCTAGCATCTTGGTTGTGTTGGTGATGCTGTCCTTTATGTAAACCCCAGTTTTGTCAAAGACAAATGAACAGGGATAATCATCTATTAGTTTAGAAACTGAAAAAAGATTTTTCTTAATTTCTGGAACAATCAACACATCATTTAGAGGTAAGACATCAGCAGTAGTATTCAGCAATGCATTACCAATGTATTTAACAGGTAAGCATGAACCATTGCCAATCATGACTGTATTAGTACCAGCATTCTTAGAAAAGTTATGAAGAATACCAGCATTAGTAGTAATGTGAGCTTTTGCTCCAGTAACTGGATACCATTCATTACCATTTGCTTCCTCAATATGTAGAGCTGATAAAGCTGTTGGTATCTCCTCAGCTTGGTAGGAATTATCAAATCGATACCAACGGTGTAATGCATCATGACCGGGTCTTCTCAGATTTGACACTCCAGTCGAGTGTTTTCTGTTGTTTTCTCCACCTGCATATTGTTATGAGGAGTTAAATTTGAAGATGGATAGGTCTTAGTATCTGAATACCTTTGTGCTGAGCCATTATATGGTCTGAATCCCTGACTAGAACCCAAAGCAAAGGAGGTATTAAACTGCTTAGGCTGCTGACTTCCCTGTTCATAGTTCGAACTATTATTTCTGTAACTCATACTTCTTCCAGGATATCCAAAGTTTCTATATATGTTATTGAATGACCTTCCTCTTCCATAATTTCTTCCTCCACGACTATTCCCTCTTGAACTTCCGGGGCTATTAGTCTCGTTGTACAAAATCTCGGTAAACTCCTCGTGTATAGCTTCGGTCTTCCTCGGCCATAGTAGGCTAAATTTGGACTGAATTGATTCGAAGAATAGTTTTGTAGCCTTGTTTCAAATCTTTCTAAATGTGAGATTACTTCGTCATATTCTGGTTGAGGCTTTAAACAATAAATTGTTGTTTTAAAGCTCTCATACTCAGACCCCAGACCTTCCAAAATACCAAACAGTTTTGTTATTTCATCCACCGGTTTCCCTATTGCATTCAATTGATCACATATTGATTTATACTCTCTGAGATATGTTGATAGTGTTCTATCACGCTTCTGACAAGCCTAGAGTTTTCCCCTTAACTCAAACTCCTTTGCCACAGATTTTTGTGTAAACCGATTGAGCAAAGTCTACCAAACTTCATATGCAGCGTTTAAGCCAATTATCAAACTGAGTATGTTTTCTGAAACAGCACCACTAATCCAAGAGGATATAAGTTGATCTGTCTTGATCCAATCGTTATAATCAGGATTAGAAACCTCAGTAGTTTGACCTCCTTCTTCTTCAACCTGCAGTGTTTTAGCAGGTTGTGGAACTTCGCCATTAACAAAATCAAATAGGTCTTGACATCTTAAGAACCTATGAAATTGAGCTTGCCACAGAAGGAAATTATCCTCAGTTAATTTGATGGTAACAAAATTCGAGATATTAACATGAATAGGAAATGGATATCTCAAACTTCTTGCTGCCATTCTATTCTTCCAGAACTTCGAACAACTTTAGGTGCAAACACAAACTCTACTAGTTTTGCAGTAAGTTGCTACGAGTATATTTCTTATGATGAAGACTTAGCTGTAGATAAGAAATACCAACTTCACAAAACTCGGCACGAATCTGAGCTTCGCGCTTCAAGCTCCCGATCAAGAGAGCAAATCTAACGGAGATCTGAATCGAGCCACAGAACGGGAATCGCTGTCACCACCGCGGCCGATGTCGTCGTCAGCTTCGGATCAAGTTAGATCCAGTAATCAGAAGACCAGATCCAGCAAGCAGAGAACCTGCTTCTACAGCTACAGCACCTTCGATTTGATTTCACAAGCGATTGAATGCTCATGCAAACTATCCAATAAGGATGATCGACCACTGCTCTGATACCATGAAGAAGTTTATGAACAGAAAGTGATGGAGAAAACGAGAGAAAACAGAGAGAAAATGCTTCTTCTGTTATTTCAACTTCCCGAGATCTTCATTATGAGAGTTTTCCTTTTATATCTACATTAGCTCTCTCTCAAGAATCTGTTTTACATGTATTGAGCAGTTGAAGAAGATACAACCGCCTAACTGAAAAAAAGAAAGCTAACTAACTAAAAAGAAAACTAACCGATTACCGTAAACCCAAAGAAGAAATAGAGTACAAAGATAGAATGCTAAAAGAGAGCTCTTGGCTTTACAAGCTTCGCAAAATACAATTCGTAGCATCACCCTTGTCTTTATCTTTTCTGCTATTTGCTGAGCTACTATTGTTTATGGTAGTCTTAACACTAGGCTGGTCCGGTCCGTTTCCGAGCAATTTTCAATTCCTTTGCACATTATTAATTGAAGCTACTCTTTCTTATGTATGGTCAACAATGGAAAAAGCATCGCGGGGAAACTGAAAGGTGAAACGCCAGGCTTCCATTTAACTCCGTTAATTGTATTCAAGAAGGTGAAAAAGTCGATGAAAAAAATATATGCTTTTATCTTGCGGCATGTGGGTGCTTTGTCAAATTGTATGAATTTAAAATTACCACCTTGCCGGAAATGCTTAACGTGATCTAAAAGTTGGTGGTGAAATTATTTAAACTAATATTAAAAGCTAACATACTCTATTTGGCTAGTAGATGCAAGGAAAAGAAAAGTAAAGCAACAAAAATATAAAATCCCACATCTATTGTACGTCCACCAATTCAATTTTAAACCTTCCAATTTTACTAATTTAGTCTTAAAATATTATTTTCCAATGTAGTCTTTCTAGTCAATTTAGACAAGAAATCGTTGATGTGGCTCTAATCAACATCAATCGTCCTATATGGCACAATCGACGCTGGCATCGAGGGATTCTTCATTTGTTTAAAATTCTTTGATTTTTTTTCCCTATTCTACGATAAGCATTGGTCACTAGTGCCTGCCACAAAGAAAAGAAAAGGAAAAAATTAAAGAAAAATTATAAAAGTCACCGCCAAGGCTCAACCATCGCGGCCTGAGCGAGGGCCACCCTTGCTAGATCTGGTGAGGGCTTGGCGGCCCTCACTCGAGGCCACCCATGGCCTAGACGAGGGCCATGACCCTCACCAGCCACAATGGAAAAAAAATTATAAAAAGATAAATTAATAATAATTGAAAAAATATCAAAATTTTGCAAAATTTGTCCACGTCATGCCGGTCGTACCATATATGATGGCCAGCATTTATATAAGTGATTTCAAGCCAAAATCCATCGGATGGACTCAATTGGCATAAATACAAAATATTTAGGATTTAATTGGTCCAATTAAAAGGTTTATAACTGAATTCGTATTAATACAATATGTTTATAACTTTTTTTCTACTTTTCTTGTTTAAATTTTATCGTCATTGATCAATTCAATCCCTAGTTTTCTTATGACATGTATGTACAGTCCCTTAATTGAAAATTTGGATGTCAACGTGCGTTAGTTGGGAAAATTGACATGGAGTATCATGTTATGATTTACATGAAACTGGTTTTCGATTACGTATTTTAACGAAGTCAAGCAGTTATATTATATTGGGAAAAACTAAAAGTACACTCAACTTAGAGATGCTTGGCCCTACTTAGTAACGAGTATTTTAAATAAAGATGTATTCTATTTGATATTAGCATTGAATACTTAGAGCCTTACGGCACCGTTACTTCTCTTTAGTAATGGTGCAACATGGATCTCATGTTTCATGTTCATGGAATTGAACAACTGAAAGGAAAATAAAATGTTGAGAGAGAGCATTAATTTGTATTTAAAGGGTGAATATCGCTCCAAATATAAGTAAAAAAGCTATATAGCAATTAATACAAAAATTAATTGTAAATATCTTACACATGGATAACACATGCCGTGGACTTTCAATTAGTGCTGTGTGACGAATTTGCATGCATAAAATTAAAAATCCTTCCATTTAAATATTATAAAACAAATTAGTCTCTCTTCCCCGCCGCTAAAGTAGTCAAGGCACTAGGAAATGTCCAGCTTCGACACCAGAAATAATATGTTCAAATTTCAGTAATTATGTACAAAGTGCTTTGGATCAGAGTTCCTTTACAGGCTAAAGGTGGTTTGTACTGAAACATTTAACCGCTTCATGTAGTTACGAGTGTTCCATAGACTTCTAGATAGCCAGACATTTGACTTCTAGGTTGTCGATCTCTTTTGACTTTAATTGCGCAAAGATAAATGTTACTTGACGTATAGTATTAGTAGTCATCCCTCTATATACTTATGGAATTTTAACGTTGGTGGTATAAAATACTTAAGTTCAATTTTGATGACCGTGTTCGTTTCAATAGATCATAGATATTTTTCATTCACGACCATAGGTGTGAAAAATATCTTGCATAGGTGCCGTGGCTAGTGATCCTAAATTTATATTCTCTTGAAATAACAATGTTTAAATCATTCTTTTTTACACTTAGGGTCCGTTCGTTTCGCAAAAAATATCATATTTCCAAAAACATTTTCTAAAAGTCATTTTCCGGAAAATGACTTTATTTTCCGGTGTTCGGCCGAAACCTAAACTTTGAGTAGAAAATCGTTCGTTAGCTAATTTAATTGTTTGGGGAAAATTATCAAAAATTGAATTTGACCAAAAAAATTAGTTTTATTTTTTATATTTTTTAAAAAATGAATTTTTAATTATTTATTTTTTTAAAAAATCGAAATTTTTATTTTTTTTTTTTTTTTTTTCTTTTTCCTTTTTCTTTTCCTTCATCCTTCCTCCTTCCTCCTCCTTCTTCCTCCTCCTTCCTCCACCGCCGCATGCCTGACGATGGCCGGCGCTCGATGGCCGACCAAGACCCGCCACCAAATCCGGGAGCTCGGGCGAGGCTCGAGCCCCACCCGGCTTGCCGAATCGGCGGCGGAGCTCGGGCTCGCCCGGATCGGGAGCCCGAGCTCCACCGCCAGATCCGGCGAGCTCATGGCTCACTAGAGCACGGCAAACCTCCGGCGAGGCGGAGCTCTCACCGGCCGAGGGCAAGGCTTGAGCTAGCTTGTGGCGGGCCGCCGACCGCCACTATGGTCGACGACCGGCCAAGGCCAAAGTAGAATATGAAAAGGAAAGAAAGAAATTAAAAAAAAATTAAAAACTCAATTTAAAAAAAAGCATAAAAATAAAACAAAAATGTATTGGTAAAAAGAAGCAAGATGGAAGAAGTTATGGAAAATATTTTCCACTTCTCGAAGTGGAAAACATTTTCCTCACTTTTAAAGGTTGTTTTTTCCAATGATGGAAAACATTTTCCTTGACTAGTTCATTTTTGTGAAACGAACGCTGCAAAATCTGGAAAAAGTTTTCTCGGAAGTCATTTTCCGCGAAACAAACAAACCCTTACAATAAAAATATTTTACATGGGATGATGCTAATAAGTTCCTTTTTATTTGCTTATTTTCTTATCATTATTTTGGCTAATATATTGTTTTTTTTTCTAATTTAAGAAATCTTACTTGGTGGGCTAGCAAACCCATCGAATAAGATTGGTGACTTTTCTTAGGGAAAATACGTGGTGGAGACAACACTGTTACTCATAATAGAGTAAAGAAAACCCGAACCTCTGGAGTGCCAAATTTGGCACTAGGAGATACTTAAATGTCAAAAGTTAGAAAAGTGACACTTAAATGCCAAAATCATAGCAAAATGAATCAGTTAAGTACCAACAACAAGAAAATCCTACCAAAATACTGACGTGATAATTTTCTGACGAGGAAAGTGCAAAACAACATTATTTTGCTATTGACGTGGGTAGATAATTAACATAAATATTAATTGAATTAAATTTAAAACTAAATTTAAAGAAAAACTAAGATGGTTTTGCCTCTTATTTGAATATTAATATAAATATTACATAATTAAAATATTTATATTAAAAGAAAAAAGAAAAGGAGGAGGAGGTAGAAGGCAAAGGTTGAGCCCTAGCCGTCACCTCCCTACCGTCGCCAAGAAAGGCTGGTGACAGTGGGGGAGGGTCGGCCAAGGTTGCCGAGCCCTAGCCCTTCCCGATAATGGCAAGGAGGCAACGGCGAGGGCTCGGCCCTAGCCGTTTCGCAACTGTCTACAACTGTCTTTTTTTTTTTTTCAATTTGGCTTTAAATTTAATTTAATTAATATTTATATTAAAATTCAAATCCATGCCAAAATGACGTTTTGATAATTCTTTGCTAAGTTAACTCTTTGGCGAAGCCACGTAGACGAGCCATAATAATAAAAAAATTGCCACATAGGATTTCCAATGGGGCTCGCCGGACTTGGTATTTAGGTATCCCATATTTAAGAAAAACTTACACTTAAGTGTCACTTTTCTAAATTTTGGTACTTTTTGTGTTTTTTTGCCGAGAGTAAAGGCGTCATCACATTCTCATGGTATTTGCTAGCATAATAGTCTTAGACTAATGTAACAATAATATTTTATTATGAGCCACAAATTTTTAAAGAAATTGACTTCACAATAATTTATAATTATTTTAGTTTTTTGTAGTTCAGAACAAACTATTATTCTTACAATATATTAAATATTGTGACTCAATCATTTCTCAAAATTAATTACGCTTCCTCTCACTTTTTTTTCGTTTTCTCGTGTTAACTAGATTTATGATTGCTAGTTTTCCTTAGATGAACATCAATTATATTTATCCTTAGTTAGATAAAAATATCTGCGATGTCTATCTATGTAACCCACCAATCAACATATTGATCTGAAAAAAATTGGTCCCTTCCATGACTACCACAAAATCTGATAGAAATGAGGTCGACAAAACGTCTCGAACTTCCTATCCAACCAAGAGCTTAGTACAATGGAAGTACTACACGTAACATTGGCAGGTCGATTGAGTTCTAAATGTTTATATTTAATCAGTAGAGTCCTAGAAGTTTTTCAAAAATGTGCAATCATTGTTCTTAAATACATACATTGATTGGCACTTCCTCGCAATAACATAGGCCACGCCGGACCGACTATGAGTTAAGTACATCGTCGCATAATTTTAAAAACGTCTATGACTCCATCAGCCATGATTCCGAAGATCATCAACCACCATTTTGGCAACCTAGGTCACGCAAAATTGGTTTAGTGACGTGATACGAACTTCAAGCCGCCGCTTGACGCCAGCTCATTGACTTTATTAAGTAGCACCTGTTGATGTAAACCAACAAAGAATAGAATACCACTTTTAAAAAAGAAACCTCGTCTCATATATCACAAATTACATCATCCGATTCTCTGACTTTCAGAGAATGATGTTTCTTTTCAGTTTCCCCATATACTGTTAAACAATCGTCATCAGAAAGGTAGTGACATGATCATTGGCCAGTTAGCAACTTCAATATTTAAATAATAAACAATTCATTCATATAATATTTTAAACTTTCAAAACAGTTAACGATGATACTACAAATAATGATTCTTCAATTTGACAATGGATCTTATTAGATCATCAAGGGTTCTTCAATTTGACAAGTAAGCAATTTTACTGGTAGGTAACTTGAAATAATGATTTTACTAATTTCAAGTTCAAGTAGAAATTAGCTGCTTCTTTACTTGAGAAGGATCGACTGCTGTTGAATTTTACCGCGTGGCCACGACACCACTTAGCCTGTCACATGAACAGGCCGTGCCCTGCCTTGGCTGGCCTTGCCCTTTTGGCATTGCTAAATCTTAAGATCCAAGTAATGTAAATCAAGAGGTGAGAGGTAAATCAGTTGAAAAAGAATTTTTATGCCTTTCTAAATTTTGAGTACCAATGATGCTATGCATCAACATAATAAAGTGTCACAGAGTGCTATATCATTCTCTAAAATTACTAACATGTAACCTTAGTGCCAAAACATTACGAATGATCGAGATAGTGCCAAAACTTTATGAATGATCGTTTTAGCAAAGCATCAAAACTTTATACAACCGTCAATTTAAGCAATGTAGGTGAGCTTTTGTTATTGAAGTAATGACATGTCAAGGTTTCTGGCAATCTAAGTCATCAAGTAGGTTGCGGGTTACAAAAACCCCCATGACAGCAACAATTCCTGCTCTGCCAAAACACTAGCAAAGCTACAGCATGTCCCTCGTACAATACTCCCACTTACTCTCACAAGAGAAAATACTCTCTCTCGACTAGTCGTCAAGGCTGGAATCCTTTCAACAGGACAGAAATAACATAGCATTAACCAGTCCTATATGCCTGTTTTCTGTAGTAGTGCCGATCAGCTCGATTCTTCCCGATAAGGCTTCCTATCAATCTCTGAGTTTCCTTGATAAAGAAAACTACTTTTTGATTTGGGTTGGACGAAACTTTTTGAACTTGTTTTAAAAGAATCCTAGTGTTGAGGTCAGGGTTTCGTTCCTAAAAAAATTACATTTAGAATTTTTCGCTAACAAATATATGAATATAGGCTTCACTTTACTTGCGAAGACCACCCCAAACATCGGAAAATCATATCATTCTTCCCTGAGCATTGCTTACTCCGAAACTACTTTTCTAGTGAAGTTCAATTTTCCCAAAACAAGCACGGCATTACTATTGATATGACATTGGTACACCTCGTACATTGTTGGTAAATTACCAAGCCAACAAGTTGCCAATCACCTAATTCTACGGACAAAGTTTTGAAATTTACCAACAATTTACAATAACTTACCACTCACGAATAAATTGTCCATTTTACCACTCCTAGGGTGTAACTTACCACCCACCCTCAGATGGTCACATTTGAGTTCCTTTCCTGGCCGATAAATGTGGTTGACCAATGGTTTTCGTGGTGCATTGAAATACTTTGAAAAGAAGGGTTGAAGATTGGAAATAAAAACGTCGTCCCGCTTAGTTTTTTTTTAATTATTCTAGCGTGCATGGCTGGACAGGTAACAAGTGAACGAATTCCTTACAATATCATGTAAAACAGACGTCATACTTAGAAACGAAGAAGCATTCATGGTTGATGAACTCCCTCACCAAAAGGAAGTCATCGCATTCCTTTTTCAACGATGTCTTTCTGCTCCCCAAGAGTCCTATTTATTTCCTCTCATAGAAACTAGACGAGGTCATATGTTTAGCGTAGAATATGGAACTGTCCTCAGCATATTCTATCGTTCTCTCCCTTGTTCTGATCACCTTCTTCACTTGTGCATGGAAAGTGCTGTGTTTGTTTTGGCTGAAGCCGAGGAAGCTAGAAAGATGTCTGAGACGGCAAGGTCTATATGGAACCTCTTACAGTCTTCTATTTCAAGACCTGAGAGACAACATGAGAATGAGCAAGCAAGCACAATCTCAACCAATTACTCCTTTCTCAAATGACGTCGCGCCTCGCTTGCTCCCTTTCTTTCATCACTCCATCAAGAAATACGGTACGCATGGCATCAAAGTAGAGATACAGTTGAACTGTTAGCCAAAGGTATAATATCATTGATTCGACAAACTCAATTTCCTGGTGTAAAACAGTATACAATTTCAACTCACTAGAAGCTGTTATTTTTAGCTAAAACCTGCTAAAGAATAAATATATATATATATATATATATATTTATTTATTTATTTATTTATTTCTGGTCTCTTTTCAGCAATTTAATCGAGATATATTCATGAAAAGCAAGCCGACAAAATCCTGCAATAATGTAAATTTTACAACATTGAGTGTCGATTTTAGGAAAAGTAACATGAAAAATGAATGACAGCTATGAAGCAACCGATGGTCAATAAATTATGTAAAAAATAATTGTTGCAGGGAAGCTTTGCTTCACATGGTTTGGGCCAACGCCTGTATTGACCATCATGGACTCAGACATGTTGAAACAAATATTTTCACGGATCAATGAGTTTGAAAAGCCACATCCTAAGGCCACGGGAGATCTCTTAGCATCGGGGCTCATCATGACTGAGGGTGAGAAATGGGTCAAACATAGAAAGATCATCAACCCGGCTTTTCACTATGAGAAGTTGAAGGTATTATGGCTTGCAGCTAATAGTCTCTTGACCAGATGCAACATCTAACGGAACTTAAAATAATTTATAATTAAAAACTTTGTACATTCAATTCATTTAGCTTTCTAATTGTCGAATAATTACAGTATGTAGTGACTGCAACATGTTCAAGTTGTGAGGAGATGATTAGGGGATGGAAGAAGCAAAGTTTGGCAGGCGAAGTGGATGTGTGGCCTGACCTTCAGCTTTTGACGGGTGATGTACTCTGTAGAGCTGCTTTCGGTGTAACCTACGACCGAGTCAAAAGCATCCTCCCCCTTCAACAAGAACAAATTGCCCTCACTAACAAGATTCTTCAGTTCTTGTTTATTCCCGGGTGGAGGTAAGTCAAGATTGATTTAGCAATAATTTATCCAAAGATCTTTAACTGTTTCAAAAGCATTTGACAAGAAAAGAGAGTACCAAAATTCACTTTGACTTCCTCATTCCTTATCCATCGAGTCAGTTGCAACTTTCCACAATTGTCTCGTGATTTTGCAAATCATGTGTTGATCGATCTTTAAGCATCTTGCCACACAAGGAACTAGAAAAGTTTCTAAAGTCGATGTTCTTATGATTTTGCAAATAATGGATAGTGGTCGCATTGTGGTTGCAAGGTAGCATATAGGGCACGCTGCAATTTTTTTCTTCTCAAAACAATGTCTAGTAAGGCAAATCTTCTATCGAGCTCTTATTGAGATTGCTGTTTTCCAACTTCTAAACTCAATAGAATGGATGAAAATGGTTGAGTGCATTTATGTACCGGGACACGTATAACTTGTAAAAACTAAATTTATGTGTGAAGTTTTCATCTTGAAGTTAATTTTCTTATTAAAAAAATTGCAGCCTCTTGCCTACCAAACTGCGGAAGAGGCTGAAAGAAATCAACCGCGAAGTAAGAGGATTGTTGGAAGACATAGTGACCAAAAGAGAGAAGGCGATGAAGGAAGAAAGAGCAGATGACGATGATCTCTTGGGACTGTTGCTAAAATCAAACGTGAAAGAAATTCGAGAGTCTTCGGATCAAAAGGGTATGAGCATGGAGGACGTGATTGGAGAGTGTAAAGCATTCAACTTTGCGGGTCAAGAGACGACTGCTGTTTTGCTGACTTGGACTCTGATTTTGTTGAGCAAGTACCAAAACTGGCAAGACAGGGCAAGAGAGGAAGTCCTGCAAGTTTTCGGTAACAACAAACCTGATTTTGATGGGTTGAGCAGGCTAAAAATTGTAAGGACTCTCATCGTATTGTCGTCTGCTGTTTATCTAGATTTCAAGTATATTCTTGAATTTCAAAACTCACATCAAATAAATGGTTTTCTGCAAAAAAAGAAAGAGGAAAAAGAAAGAGGAAAAAGAAAGAACGGATGAAAATGGAAGGCCAAAAATTGAAGGAAATATTGTAACCACCTGACCTGAAATCTAATTGCTGTTCTTCCCTGCGCCTTCCCACGAACCAAAAGAATAGATATATATATATGGATTGTGCCTTCTCATTCAAAGTTACAACGTAGATCACAGGAATAATATTAAGTTTGATAAATTCGGTCCACTAGGCAAGGTTTAGATAATTTAATTGTTATATTTTCAATGTCTTTTTGGATAAAAACAGGTTGACAACAACTTGATTTTTATACAGGTAAGCATGATACTGAATGAGGTGCTCAGGTTATATCCGCCTGGACTTATGACGATGAGAACAGTTCAAAAGACAACCAAGTTGGGAGATATACAAGTACCTCCAGGAGTTGTGCTTTTTGTGCCGACGATCCTGATCCACCATGATCCAGAGAATTGGGGTGATGATGCCAAAGAGTTCAATCCAGAGAGATTCTCCGAGGGAGTCCCAAAAGCAACCCAGAACATGCTCTGCTTTCTCCCTTTCAGTTGGGGTCCAAGAAATTGCATTGGCCAAAACTTTTCTTTCACTGAAGCCAAAGTTGCTCTGACCTTGATTTTGCAGAATTTCTCGATGCAGCTATCTCCTTCTTACAAGCATGCCCCTATTCCTATGCTCACTACTCATCCCCAGTATGGAGTCCCCTTGACCTTGACTAGAATCGGATCGTTGGATCGTATTTAATCAGATTCTGTGCTCGGCTTGCTTCGTTGCGTGTCTAAAACAGTTGTCATGTTTGTTAAAGAATAAACCAAAAGTCATTTAAACATATGATGCCTTCTTCACTAGAAAAGTGGTTCTCAAGCTAGTTAAATGTGCTTTACGTCCTCTTTCTTAATTCTTCACTACTCACCAGCATGCTCTTCTTGGATTGACCTAGTAAACTGTGTTTTACTTCTTTGGTGCCTTCGAAACCCTAAGGCATCTTTAGCTAAAAAAAGATACATCGGATGCACGAATTATTAATTCTTTGTAAAGTCACTTTTATTAAAAAGAGAGAGAAAACACTGCATGCAAGTACTTGGACTGGACTGAATTAGAAGCGACAGAAACAAAATGAGGACCACATCCGATTGTACTTTCCTCTCATGATGGCATCATGCTCCAGGAGATTTATTCCTGTTCATGCAGTCTACTTGCACAATTTTCAAAAATACAATTTGCTAGTGAACTGACGGCCAAAAATTCCAAAAAATTGAGAGCATGAATTTGTACTCTCAACACAAACATATCCCCAGTTTTCAAAGATTCGAAAAAAGCAAAAACTTTCGCTTAAAGGACAAATATCCACCGAATAAAAGAAAAACGCAAGCTTTCATCCTTAGGACAAAACTAAACCCATTTTTCAAATGATCCCAAATTAAAGCACAAAGTTTTGCTCGAGCAACAACAATATCGAATAGCTTTTCTGACCAAAAGGCTTATTCTTCTTCTACAATGGCTAATGATGTTGACGGGTACGATCGACACATCAGTTGAGCCAAACCAAATCAACGCCATAGACATTTAAACTAAGAAGACGTTGTTTCGATAGTATTTTGGTTCATTCTCTTCAGATAACAAAGAGAAAAAGAGTTTAGCCCCCAATCGAATTCGTAGATTAGATGGCAAGGGTTTCGCCACAAGATGAGTCCACAAAGTATGGTTTTATTAAATTTACATTTTGAGCTAATTTGTAGATTTTTGGAAAATCGTGAATTTTGGTTAGAGTTTCAAGTTTGCAAATTAGGGTTCCAAATGATTTCTACTTAAGTGAACTGAGCAAATAATCCATTATAGTTTTGTTTTGGCTTAGTTGACATGTCTATTGTGCACAAATAACCATTGGTCACGTGAGATGCCAAATAAATTTGACGAAAAAACAATGATGGAAATTTTCGTCGCTCTAGTAAAATTTCATGCCTTTTTATGGGTCGTTTGAATATGGAGTTATTTTTCTCTAGAGGGTCTAAAGTCGTTTCTTTATATCCGTTGGACATTTTTCGTCTTGCGTTTTTCGTGTGATTTGAGACTATTTTTGTCCTGAGGTATAAGTTGGTGCTTTTATCTGACCTTTGGCCAATATATGACAATGTATATGCAAAGTGTACTTCAGAAAAAATTTATGTTTTTAACATGATAGCCAGCGTTAAAAGTCTTACATGAATGATCTGAAAAATGCAATTGCCCCCTTGAACAGCGAAGCAGGTCGCACTTAATATAGAGTTTAGTGTCGAAACTATACTATGGATCAATTTGATGCCAAAACTTTATGAGAAATCATTTTAGTACCCAAACTTTTTAAAAGCATCCATTTAAATAACTCGAGCAAGTCAACATTATTAAAATAATATTTAAGTCTATTTTTCCAAAAGTTGCCGGAAACACTTGATCCCCTAAAAAGTTGTGGTGTTAAGATGTTCGTTTGAAAAGTTTTAGCACCATGGTGATTGACTTGGCATATAATTCTTCCATACGATTGGCTTACTTATGTTTTAAGTACAAAATTTGGCACAAATCTTTCGCATTATTTTTCATCACACCTTATGCAGCTCAAGAGCTTGACGCTTTTCTCTTCCACAAGAGCTTCATCTCTTCATGCACGAGCCATCAGAATGATTACTCAGAGAATAAGTACTTTCTAAACCTTGAGTCTGTATCAGTATTGAATAGAAATCGAAATGGGGCGGGGCCAAGTGGTACGCAACAGGTTTTGGTCCCCTTATTATGACCATCCCTCATTCCGTTTGATCTGATTCTGTGCTCTTGTTTGCTTCGTTGTGTGCATAAAACGGCTCATTCCGTTTGCTGAGAATAAATGATTAGTCATGTAAACATATGATGCCTTCTTGATTAAAACAAAACAAAAAAACAAAAAAACAAAAAAAAAGGTATCTTATCATCTTTCTTTCAAATACAAGGGTAATATTGGGATTTTATAAGTGAGACAAAAAGAGCGCAAGTTCTAGCTTAATAATATAGACTTCGTTTCATGCATGCGCTAGAGGCAAGCGTGACTCCTTTCATGGGAAAAGTGTTTAAAAAGTCCTAAACTTTTTGCATTTTTACCAATTCAGTCAAAAATCTTTTTTTGTGCCAATTTAGTCCTAAACATTTTTACGTAGTGTCAATTCAGTCCTTTCTGGTCAATTTTGGCCGGATTTTATAAGTGACAAAAAGAGCGCAAGTTCTAGCTGGCAAGGCTTGCTCACCTAGCACTACCATGGGCGGGGGCTTGACCCTCGCCCGAGATCCGGCAAGGGCGAGCCTTGCCCGCCCGGCCCGGGGCAGCAAGGCTCGCCCCCACCGGCTCCGGTGAGGGTCAAGCCTCGCCGGACATGGGCGAGGCTTGACCCTCGCCAAATCCAACAAGGGCGAGGCTCGCCACCTAGGCCTCGAGGGCAGCCTCGCCGCCCGGCGCGAGGCCGCCCTTGCGGCCACTAGCGAGGTGGTCGGCAAGGTCGACCTCGCCGGCCGTTGACTCGGCCGATCACCGGACCTTAGCAACCGGCTGGAGGAAGAAGGAGGAGAACAAAAAAATAAAAATAAAAATAAAAATTTAAAAAATATTAAAATATTATTAAAAGTTATCCACGTCGCCCGACCGGCCTCCGGTGAGCAAAATCCAGCCAAAATTGGCCAGAATGATTGAATTGACACAACGTAAAAAGGTTTAGGACTAAATTGGCACCGAAAAAAGGTTTAGGACTAAATTAGCACAAATGCAAAAGGTTTAGGACTTTTTAATACTTCTCCCCTCTTTTCATCCCTTGTACAACGTCATAATCAATTGATAAGTTGATTTATAACTTTAATTAAATAGAGAATAAACTATCTAATATTATCTTTTTACCACTACATAAATTCCTTTCTAGAAAGAATTGAACATTTTATCACTCATTCAATAATTGAGAAAATAATACTAAAAATGTTATGATTTTTGTATAATACTCGCTTTAATGCCAAAACTTATTTTTAGATCATTTTAGTGTCCCATCGTGATTGAGGCCAGAGAAGGTAGATAGATGTCTAAGATGGCAAGGTCTAAACGGAACTACTTACCGGCTTTTGTTTCAAGAGACATCATGAGAATGACCAAGCAAACTCAATCTCAATCCATTACTCCTCTCTCCAAAGGCATCCCGCCTCACGTTCTCCCTTTATATCATCACTTCATCAACAAATACAATACGCATGCCGTCAAAGTCAAGACAAAATTGATTTTTTCTTGCCAATGGTATGATATTATCGATTCGACAAACTCAATTTCGTGATAAAAAACAATGAACAATGTATTCGCTAGGTCAGGCACCTAAAGTACCCAAATGGGCAATATATAAAATTGGGAAAATTTCAAATATAGGCATGAGGAGAAACCTCCTCAAAGTGGACCTTTGACCCAAAGATGACTCGGAAATGGCTAACCTTATCTCAAATAATACCTCAAGCTCACCGGTCACCTAAAGTTTCGTCGGCCTGCAAGCTCGTGCATATCACGTGCATTCCACATGCATTTTTCATGCAACTTACATGAAATGCATTCGTGCATATCTGGTGCATATCAAATCAATAGAGTGGATGATGATGATGATTTGAGTGTACTTAGGTAGCAATATACAAACGTATGAGTGATATTTGGAATCCGGTTGCCATTTGAGAGTGCCGAACACTTCAAGTGCTAAAACTTAACACGGAGAGATACTTAAATGTCAAAAGTTACAAAAGTAACACCGAAGTGTCAAAATCGGAGTAAAATTGATCGTTAAGTGCCAATGGCAAAAAATCCGATCAAAATGCTGACGTGGCGATTTTCCGACGAGACAACCGTAGAATGATGTCATTTTGCTAACATGGCTAGATAATTAATATAAATATTAATTAATTTAATTTTAAAACTAATTTTATTATTAAAAAAAAAAAAAAAAAAAGAGGAAGAAGATGAAGATTGCATGCGGCCGAGGGCTCGGCCCTCCTTCGCCACCTCCTCACCATCGTCAAGAAGGACCAACGACGATGGGTGGAGGGTTAGCCGGGTTGCTAGGCCCTAGCCCCCAACGGGCGGCGCCTTAGCATGGTCGCAAGGGCCCGGCCGACCCTCACCCCGGATCTAGGCGAGGGCTCGTGGCTCTCACCATCAATCGGCCAGGGTAGCCAACCCTCCCTCCACCGTCGCCGGCCCTTCTTGGTGACGGTGAGGAGGTGGCGACAAAGGCCGAGCCCTCGCCTTCTGCCTCCTTTTTTTAATAATATAAAATAAATATAAATATTTTAATTTACTTAATAGTTATATTAAAATTCAAAAAAAAAAAAAGATAAAATGATATCATTTTGGTTCTTCGTTATCGACTCAACTCTCCGACATGCCAAATAGGCAAGTTATATTATTAAAAAATTGTCATAAATGATTTCTAGCCACCTTCGCCGAACTTAGCACTCAAGTATCCCATTTTTCAAAAAAAAAAAATGGCACTTAAGTGTCACTTTAATAACTTTTGATACTTAAGTGTCCCCCTTATCAAATTTTGGCACTTCCGATATTCTTTTCCCTGCCATTTGATGTTTCTAAAGAATGGTTATCACAAGGATCGATGAGTTTGAGAAGCCACATCCCAAGGTCCTTGGAGATCTCTCCATTTCGGGGCATGGAATTGCGCGTTCCTTCATCTAGGGCCCTACCAAATCACCTCCACATGCATTGCATATACAAATGTTATTCTCTTCCTCTCGCCTTTGAACTCTCCCTCAACCCTCAGTCTCCTCTTCTCCTCAACTTTGCCTCTTCTCGCCTTCGAACTCTCCCTCAACCCTCAATCTCTTTTTCTCCTCAACTCTGCCTTTGAACTCTCCCTCACCTTGAAAACTATGCAGAAGTGTAATTGCTGTGGGAAGAAGTTCTCAAAGAGCAGATTGGAGTACCACGCCCAAATGGTCCACTGCAAAGCTAAAGTGAAGTGCGAGCGATGCGGTTCCGTCTTCAAGCTCCAGTTAGAGCTCCGGCAACACAAGGCCGCCTCAGAAATTTATAGTAGGTGAAAATTCTCCCAATTTATGGCCTACCATACGATCTATTATATAAATAGGTAAATGTTCCCTTCCATTATGGATAGCCCCAACTGCTACAGCAATGGCTTAAGCAACGGCAGCGGAAGTGGATCAACGGCTGCCGAAGCGGCAAAAGAGAAGTGATATCTACTTCTCTTTTCTAAATTGGCCAGGTAAAATAAAGATTGCTGGCATCATTGATGGCGTCGATCACTAAAAAGTGATACCTACTTCTTGTTTTCAATGGTAATGATTAAACGGGTCACCAAAATTTACGTGTCAACAGGTTCACTAGATAAAGTTTACATAATTAAATCGTTTCATTTGCAATGTCTTTTTGGACAACAATGGGGTGCAAACCTATTAAAAGAAAATATCAAGTTAACCAATATATCTCCCCTTGGCTCAAATAAATGTCCTTGAAAAATCTAATGAAGAGTCCGAAAGTGAATCAATTCCTGTAATAAATAGACTCTCATGGAAAAATCTCCAAAAACTTTACTATCAAAGAGCCACTCCTCCTGTTATTGTCCTTAAAGTGTCATCATAAAGAGTTCAAAATAAGTATTCTCCCAATACCATTTATGAATGGAATATAGATGGTGTCTTTGAAAATAATACCATCAATATTCTTAATCAAATGGTTATGGTAGCAAATGCTTATAAAACTTAATAAGAAGTTTTTGATCATGCCATTGCTAACCTTTTAGTAGCTGGATTTACAGGACAAGCAAAAGGTTGATGGGATAATTATCTTACTAATGAACAAAGAACTCAAATCTTAAATGCACATAAAATAAATGAATATGGACAACGTATTGAAGATGCTAATGGGCAAGCCATTCAAGATGCTGTATGTACTCTCATCTATTCTATATCACAACATTTCATAAGAGATCCTTCACATATAAAAAATGTAAATCAAGATCTTCTTTCGAACATAAAATGTAAACCTTTAGGGAGATTCCAAGAATATAAGGATCTTTTTCTACAAGGGGTTTTGGTTAGACCAAACGTAAAGCAACCCTTTTGGAAGGAAAGATTCGTAGTTGGTTTACCTCGTTTAATAGAAGATCAAGTTCGTAATAAAATAAGAGAAGAATATAATGGCCAAATTCCTTATCACTTATTATCATATGGAGAACTAATTTCTTATGTTTATAGACAAGGAACCTAAATGTGTAATTCAATAAAATTACAAAAGCAATTAAAGAAAGAACAATTAGGCAAAAAAGATTTAGGATATTTCTGTGTACAGTATGATCCTTCATACATTCCATCAAAACCAAAGTATAAAGGAAATTGTCCTTCTAAAAAAGGAAAATCTAAAAATCATTACAAAAATAAATCACGAACCAATAAACATGATAAACCCAAACAAAAACCAAAAAGGGAAATTAACAGAGACATTAAATGTTACAATTGTGGGAAAAGAGGGCATATTTCTAAATATTGCCGAATAAATAAAAAATTAAATGAACTCTCCATAGATGGGAGACTTTTTATCAGCTTAATAACATCATGGCTACTACAGATGATGATTCTTCTTCAAAAGACTATCCTGAAGAAGCGGGCTCCAAATCAACAAGATAGAAACTTCATTAGAATCTGAAGAAAAAAAAAAAAAAAAAAAATCTTCTCCTGAAGAACCGACACTTGAAATCAATGTTTTAACAAAAAAGGAACAATTCTTGTTAGAAACAACTGATGATATATGGGATCCAAAAGCCAAAAAACAATATTTAGATAGACTCCAATCTTCTATGAAGATCCCAACTAATTCTAATACAACTTATAATCTCAAAGATATTCTTAATAGAAATAAGAAAATTCAATCTAGACCTATCAATATAAATGATCTCAATAATGAAATAATCAGCAAAGATTAGAAATAAAAGCTCTCAAAGATACCTAAGCTCAAATACAAAAGGAAATTTTGGCAATAAAATCTAAAATAGAAAAGGGAACGAAAAAGAAGAAGAAAATCTAACTAATAACATTGATCCTAATTTTTTAATGAATTTATCAGAAATAATATCAAGAAAATGGATAATAAAAATAACAATAAAAATCAATTATGAATTCACTATTGATACCACAATACTTTTTGATATAGAAGCTAATATTAATTGCATAAGAGAAGGCTTGATACCAACAAAATATTTTCACAAAACTACATAATCATTAAAGTCAGCCTCAGGAGACAAACTTAGAATAAGTTACAAGTTGCCTAAAGCTTCTACAATTAAAAAAAAAAAAAAGTCAAATGTCATATAAAACATCTTTTCCTTTAGTTAAAAATATGAGACAGAATATGATACTAAGAACACCCTTTATTCAATTAATTCAACCTTCTACCGTTACCATTGAAGGAATTAAAACACAAGCTTTAAATAAAAACATTACTTTTGAATTCATTACTAAACCACAAACAAGAAATTTAAACATATTACAAAAAAATCAATATGAAATAAATTGTCTCATAAAAAAACAAAGAAGATCAACTTCAATATTTAAAAGATGATTTGGAATTCAAAAAGATAGAACAAAAATTATTTGATCCAAAAATAAAAGAAGAAATTTCTTCTCTCCAAAAACATATCAAACAAAATATATGTTCTACCTTACCCAATGTGTTTGGGAAAGGAAGAAACATATTGTTAGTCTTCCTTATGAACCAGATTTCTCAGAAAAACAAATTATAACAAAAGCTCGACCAACTCAAATGAACCAAGAAGTTTTTACAATTTTGCCAAAAGGAAATTCAACACTTATTAGATAAGAAATTAATTAGAAATAGCTAATCACCTTGGAATTGCTCGTACTTTCTACGTCAATAAAAATACTGAATTAGAAAAAGGAGTACCCATATTAGTTGTCAATTATAAACCTTTGAACAAAGCATTAAAATGGATTAGATATCCAATTCTGAACAAAAAGGATTTGCTAAACCAACTTTATAACTCAAAAATATTTTCAAAATTTGATATGAAATATGGATTTTGGCAAATTCAAATAGATGAATCATATAGATATAAAATAGTATTTACAGCACCATTTTGACAATATGAATAAAAAGTAATGCACTTTGGTTTGGAAAATGCTCTTTTTGAATTTCAAAGAATAATGAATGATATTTTTAATCCTTACCTTGAATATATTTTAGTCTATATAGATGAGGTTTTAATTTTTTTCTACTAATATAGATCAACACTTTAAACATATCTCGGTATTCATAAGTATTATTAAGAAAAATAGCTTAATAGTTTCCCCAACCAAAATATCACTTTTTCAAACAAGAATTAGATTCTTAGGACATTATATTTCTCAAGGAACTATCATCCCAATTGAAAGATCAATCCTTTTTGCAGAAAAAATTCCTGATGAAATTAAAGCTAAAACCCAATTACAAAGATTCTTAAGAAGTCTCATTTACATTATAATTTTTTCCCAAATATTAATATCTTATGTAAACCATTACATCAAATATTACAGAAAAACCCTCGACCATGGGCTTCAGCTCACATTAATATTATTAAACAAATAAAAACCCATGTTAAAGAAATACCTTGCCTCCATCTCGTTGACCCTTCTGCTTTCAAAATAGTAGAAACATATACTTCATATATAAGTTATGGAGGTATTCTAAAACAAGTAAAAAATAAATAAATAAACAAATAGCACAATTTGTTTCTAAACATTGGAACCAAACTCAACAAATTACTCTACCGTCAATATATATATATTAGCCATTGTTTTGGCAATATCTAAATTCCAAGGTGATCTTTTAAATCAAAATTTTTTATTACGTACTGATTTTAAATCAGCAAAAGAAGTATTACAAAAGAATGTATTAAATATTGCTTCAAAACAAATTTTTGAAGCCATATTATCTGTCTTTGATTTTGATATTGAAATCATTAATGGATCATCAAATTCTTCGCCTGATTTTTTAACAAGAGAATTTTTACAGGGAAAACAATGCCAAAGTCCAAAAAAGATAAAGACAAAACCATTACCGAAACCTCATAATCACAATTCCAATCACCAACAGTAAACCAACTCTAAGCTTGGTCAGATATAATGAAAGCTCAACAATCACCTAAAGTCTAACAATCACCACTACTATTATCACCATCATTACAATCACCTTAGCAATTGCAAATATGATTAGATAAAATCAAAGCCCAATAAACACCATTATCATAACCGATATCTCTTGATCTTACTCTATACCTATCTCCATTACTCTTCCAAGCAAAATCAGAAATTGTTTCATCACAATCATACAAACCTCAATCTAGATCATAAACCCAAAAATCATTGTCATTACCTGCTCTAATCAAAATTTGGGCAGACATGGCTTAAGAAAATCCATCAAAATAAATTGAGATCACTTTAAATCCATCACCATTAGCCTCTCACAATCCAAGAGAACTACAATCACTTGAAAGGATAAATAGTGAAATTGTCATAAAACCATCTCCTTCATATATGATAGCAAAGCCCTCTACCTCAATTATTTCTGTAACCCCATCACAATCTTCAGTCAAATCACAATTCATCACCAAAAGCCAACATCAAGACCTCATGGTAGTTGAAAGAGATTTCCACCATGAAAATCCAAAAGTTTATGCAAAACATATTTTCGCAAAAAATTGGCATTACCCATCAATTGATATGTTAAAATCACGAGCTTATTATGAGCAAATCCTTGTTGAAACCAAATCTATCACATTTAAACATTTTGCATCATCTAAAAATCCAAATAATATCACTCATTCCACAACCACAATCCTTCAAGTCATACCCTCAGATATGTGAAAGCCCAAGCATCCTACCCAATTATGATTCAAAGGCAGACTAACCACCAAATTACCATAACTTCCAACCTCCACTTATTGGGATTACCGAGAAGCCTGGCAGAATACTTTTTTCCGCCAAAATGAAGATAATCGTCACACTTGGCTTTTTTATTTCAAGATAGATTTTAATACTGAACAATTACTTTTCCAGTTCCAAAAATGGTGGAGTCACTTTGGTCCTGTCATTGAAATATTACCTCCACAATTTAGAACTAGCTTGAAAATCTTTTACACCCATTTCAAACCAACCAAATCATGAATCACAATTTTCAAATCTTATGCATTTTTTCATCAATTTCCGAGTTTCCTACGTAACAGCCTGAGAATTTGATTATAGACAGTCTTCTTATCCTTCACACCCCCTCCACCTACTAAGAAGATTTAGGACTAAGTGGTGGGACAATATCAAATTCACATAAAATCTTTCTGAGGAAGTAGTTCTGAACTAGCTAAAACGGTGAAATCAAAAATCACCTGATCACAAAATTACTAAAAAAATTTCAGCAAAAGTCATTGGCCCAAGGTCATTTGGCTGCCATGCAGTCACTAGAAGGATATGCCCCTTAATTTGGCAAAACTCATGTCAGAATTCTCAATCACCAAGCTACTTCCAAAATCTCCAAGTTCCTCTAATGATGATCAATCTTATCACAGTGGCAATACCAATGAAGATGATTGCTACGGTATCAACTTGTTAGATGACGATGGAGACGAGTAGAGGAAGTTACCGATCACCAAAATGGACAAAAATTGAGGAAGACAAATAAGGAATTTTCAAAGCACATCATCATTTTCCATTTGAAAAAATCTCAACATGCTATAGATGGATTGAAGATGGACTGAAGATGCTGCTGTAAATTCATCCAAAAAAAAAAATTTACTTCGTCCAAGCTTTGCTTATAAAAGGAGGAGTAGAAGAAGAGGGGGGATCACCGCTTACCTTCAACTCACTTGCGCTCTTGTGCTCTTACCTTCCTGCGTCCTAAAAGCCTCATTTGATCACATCCTTTCACTCTCATATATCTTTCACTTGTATCTTTTCCCAAACACCTGTAATCACTCATTATCACTTATAATCACTTCTTCAAGATATCTCTGATCACTTGTAATCATCTTCAATCACTTATATCAACTATCTATAAATTTTCTTATCACTCAATGATATAATCAATCAAGTTTTGGTTAGCATTATCACTTCATATTATTAGCCTTCTTTTACTTTTGTGGGATTTCTACTCGCGCATGGACTACACCCTTGTAAAAGGTCACATTTTCTTTTATCACGCATATCAATGGGATCTCTGCTCAAGTATGGATTATTACCCCCGTGTGAGATCACATTATTATATTAATTACTATTCACGCATACCAATGGGATCTCTGCTCGAGTGCGGACTACCGCTCCTTTGTGAGATCACATTATTATATTAATTACTACTTATGCATATCAGTGGGATCTCTACTCGAGTGTGGGTGGCCGCTACGTGAGATCACCTTGTTATTTTAATTACGTTTCATATTATTTTATGATTGAAATCATAATTAGCTTAATCTTCATCTATATTTCATTTCTTCACCTAATTCGTTTCTTATTTATTATCATTATCACTCTTGAATTATTATACTTCGTATTAGATCATTTCACACAACTAGCCAATCTTTACGATTACATTAGAGATATAGCACCTATAAAAAAATTTCACATATTAACCAATCCAAACGAACATAGATGTTTAGATTAAATCACAAATCACTTAACAATTTTCTATATATATATATATTGAAATCACTCTACATTATTTCTTATCCTTTATATAGTACCCTCGGGTGGAGGTTCGTCAAGATGATTAGGGCAATAGTCTATCCTGATATACTGGAACTGTTTAAAAAGCATGTAACTAGAAAACAGAGTAGCAGAATTTAGTTTGACATCCTCAATCATTAACCTACAGTCAATTGCGACCTTTCAAAATTTTGTAATTGTTTTGCAAATCATGTGCGGATCTTTAAGCATCTTGCCACACAAGGAACTTGATGAAGACAACTTTCTTATGATTTTGCAAATCATGGATAGTGGTTGGATTGTGCTTGCAAGATAGTATATAGGGAGATTGCTTTTTTCCAACTTCTCAACTCAACAGAATGGATAAAAATGATTTGAGTGTATGTAACGTATAAAGTTTGTATCCTGAAGTAGACTTGCCAAAAAAAAAGATGCAACCTTTTGCCGATTAAACTGCACAAGAAGATGAAAGAAATCGACCATAAAGTTAAAGGATTGCTGAAAGAAGTAATGACCAAAAGAGAGAAAGCAATGAAGGAAGGAGTAGATGAAAATGATCTCCTTGGCATGTTGCTCAAATCAAACATGAAAGCAGTTCGAGAATCTAAGCATCAAAAGGGTGTGAGCATGGAGGATGTAATTCAAGAGTACAAAGTGTTCAACATAGCGGGCCAACTGACGACTTCTATTCGGCTAATGTGGACTCTGATTTTGTTGAGCAAAGTAGACAAACTGGCAAGAGTCAAGACAGAGCAGAAGAGGAGTTCAGCAAGTTTTCCGCAACAAGATACCGGATCTCGATGGGCTGAGCCGACTAAAAGTGTAAAGATTCTCATCTTATTGTAGTCTGTTGTTTATCTCAATTTCAGCTTTATATTCTTGAATTTCAAAACTCGCATAGAGTAAACAGGTTTGTGCCACAAAAAAAGAGAGAGAGGGAGAAAGAACAAAGGCAAAAACAAGAAATACTCTTGTGAGGGTGGACCGGAAGAGTTAGCTCTCTCTGTATGAATGTTGTTTAATGAATTGACCGTGAACCATTTGCCGCCATCAAAGCTCGCCGCCATCGAAGCTCGCGAATACTGCATCTAAAACATCCCAAGGTTTGCATGATTCGAGCGAGCGTTTGTTTGGTCTCCTAATTTAAGGTATCAAAAGGAAAGAAACACACTCTCGACCCCAAAGGTCAAAGGAAGAGAACCCCCAAAGTTGGTTTCGTTAGTGAAGACGTCAAAGAAAATTTCGAGTTCATGAATCGCATGCTAACCGCTCCGGGTCAGAATCACCTGTACAAACTACAAGCTCAGACTCAAATCACTTCACCAATTTGTGGAATTTGTGGGTGTTCGATGAGATTGTTTTGAGCGACTGCGGCACCAAAAATCATTTGTTTCTCAATGACATGGTAACACAGGCATTTGCACTAGCCAATATCACTCGTTTCCCTCAATCCTTGCCTATTCCAAATCACCAACAACACTGAAATCAATTTGGCAAGCTAAACCATGCCCGTCGCCACATTTTTGTGACTCTTTAAGCATTTGACCTACTAAAGTTGCTCCTCAATGTTTTGGACTACCATTCTTAGGTAAAATCATGGGCAATCTTGAAAGAAACAGACCCCAGCACATCAACTTTCCACGCATTTTGGACCGTTTCTCAAATGTCAATATCATCAATCCAACTTAACAGCAGACCGGATTACCATGCAATCAGACAATTGATGCCTGTATTGCATGCATATCATCAGGCCTTTAAACCTGAAGAGCAAAATTGGGCCTCCACAAACGAGTGCATTGCTGCAGGATATGAGGATAATTTTTACTTGTTATAACAGTGAAATCTAGTTCTTACCTGTGTCAAAATTTTTCTCCTCCTACACTACGATAGCAACAAATAATCAAAAAGTCTCAGGAATCCACTTTTAACCAGTGACGTAGCTAGTCTCGGCTTAAATAAGCTTCTTCTTTTGAAAGAATCGCTTCAAGTACCAAATCTGCAAGGCTGAGACAACAATGCATAGACCCAGGGACATTATACTGAACCAGGCAACTCTGCCATTGGTTTTTTCGCTCACCATTCTCATCTCTGCTTCTCTGTTATCACAGGCAATGATTAAGGGACAATACTATGAAATGCGAAAGGAGGATATCAATATCAAATAGAAATGCAAAAATTACCTGCTCTTCAAGTACAACAAATTTTCATGTATGGCCTCCACAGCTCCTTCAAGCTTCTTGAGCTCAAGCTCAACGCCCTGTAGAATATAAAAGAGGAAACATTGAGAAAACCACTGTTGGAAGAAAATTCCACGGGATTTTGGAGTTTCAAAGGATATCCCAGAAAAAATAGACAGAGAAAGGGCTCAGGGACAATATTTTAGTTGTCGTCTTTCAAAATAGAGATAGTCCACCTTCTAACAAGATTCACCACTTTACTTCATGTTGAGAAAAAACAACAGAAACAGTCACTTAACCAAATTAGATAATTATTATTTTGAGGCATCACAGAATGCCATAGATACCACATCTACACAGGGTCTTTTAATCCAACGACAATTAGTCTTCATCAAAATGCACATTAAGAGTGCAACCTGAATCAAGTTACGAATCTCAATGAAAATTATACAAAAGAAGTCAATTTGTGATTTTAATTGTCCACATGTAAGAAACATACAGACAACGACATAACAAATGTATGAAATTTTAAATTCTTCTGGAATCTAGGAGACAATCCAGTTTGTTAGAGATTCTCTTTCCAAGGCACGTAAGAGTTAGTCCCTATATAGAGGCATCATCTCCTAATATTTACCTTTAGGATGGAAATACTGCAGGCCATTTAAACAAGAAACCACAGTCCTTACCTCAATCTTCTCTTTCTTTGCAACTGATTCCCAATCCTTCGCGGCAATTCCAGTTTTCCAATCAATATTGACACTTATTTCTCCACTTCCTTGATTATGACCATCCGCCCAAAAACAGGCCAGGTAGTTGCCGGCTTCACTAGTTGTGAATGCAAATTGACCATGAGTGACATTCTCATTGTGGTGTAGATTGTTGCCATATGGTGAAGTCACCTACAAAGATGGAAGCCAAAATTTAACAAACATGAGCTGGCCTTCAATCAAACAGTCATCTAGTTCCCAAATATCAGTAGATCTATGTAAGAAAAACTCTACTTTTTTCATTTGTTAGTACAGATTCACTTATTCAGCTCATGCCTTGGGCGGCATAAGTCTTCTAGTATTTATTCAACTAGTGTTGAGGCACGCAATGGTGAGAGATTGCATATGAAGGAAAAAGGAAACATTTTAAGAGGAGTTGGGTGATTATTTAATGGAGTAAATATAGTGATCGTTATGAAGTGGGTGTTTACTTGATAAAATGAGTTCAGTGAGTAGGAAGGGTAATATTGAAAATCCAAGAAGTGACACAAATAAAACTTTTCCCTTAAAAATACAGATAAATTCAAAGGAATAGGGTTGGTAGAGATGGGTCATGACAAGAACAACACTGAGTTTGCTGAAACAGTTTATGCCTACATATAGAATTCGAATACATTGAGCTGGTTTTGAAAGTCAAGATTAAGGCATTAAGGGGGTCTCCTTGCACCATCTGTCAAAGCACAGTTTCTCATCTCATATTTCATCATTACTTAAGTTGTCTACTTTAATCAACTGGGTCAAATCTCCTAAAAGAATAAAAGAGAGCACAAAGGGAAAGGTAAATCAAGTAACTGCAGGTTCTTTGGCTTTGTCTACTGTAGAACAAACATGCCAATACTCAGAAGAAAGCAGAGTATTATCAGACTATTCTTCAAATTATATCACTACTTAAGAGGTATTTCAGCTTTCATAATAGCTCAATGTTGGAAATCTAGCATAATCTCTGTTGTCTCATTACTATAACGAATATCTTACTGATGAAAACATAGAAACCAAGGACCTTCTTCATTTTCATATGGTTTATCATTTTTGAATAAAGGATCATGCGCAATGCATGTAATCTTCTGCTTGATACTTTTCCAACTAAATCTTGTAATTCAATTCACTCATAATCCTCAAATCCAGAAACAAGAACTTGAACTTTTACAATGGATTTTGAAATGACAACAATGCCTTCAGTAACTTAGAACCATAAGTCTTTTATTTAATTCCAAACTTCCAATGTCATTCATATGGCCCTAATGGAGATATACAAGGACTTACTAAAGTAAAAGCAATAGTTGACTAACGGGAAAATGAAAAAACTGCAAAAGAAGTCTTTCAATACACACTACAAATGAGTCTATCTCTAAGCCTCAAACAACAGAGTAAACTGGATCTCGCAATTTCTGAAAAGCTAATGCCAAGGCCTGTAAAACATCATTTGCACCATCCAATTTAGTTTAGAAAATTTTCCCGTGAGAGCATATATAGCAATCAATCATCTTTTTGTGTCCCGAGACTTAAATCTAAATATGTAATTTCAAGTTGCAACATCACTTGGCACTAGTCATGCATATGAAAGAAAAGGTAATTTAGTTTATCTATATGCTCCATTTTTAAACAAATGCTCAATGAATTTGCAGCTTGTCAAGGTGTAAAGGAGTATAAGCAACGCTGTGAGCAAATTAGACACCTTTTGTTTCTTTTGAGAATAATGTATTCAATGGGGATTAAAAAAAAAAACAAAATAGTTTTATGAAGGTCTCCCAAAAATGAGGGCACAGAAATAAAAAGCACATAGAATGAGGAACTATTTGACTGTCAAGGAAGACATGGTGCTATAGGTTCAATTCTGTATTGAGGTGCCAAATCCTGCCCACGAGATAAATAGGTTAGATCTTAGGAATTTGCTCACTTGTTAATAACTTGGATACGAGTCAGTATGCCTTGATTCCATACGCAAGTCTTAAATGTAGATTATGTTCAAGAGAAAGGACAGCCGTGCTTGCTATGAACAATACACAAAGTTCAAAGAATGTCTTAAGGTTGCCACGGAAATAGGTTAGGTTTCACTGTAATTATAGGTTCAAAACAAATTGTCATGGAAATAGGTTAGGTTAACAAAATCAACATTTCTGAAGAGTAAAAAGGTCATGTTATTAATTCCATGGGGTTTCCAAAGCTATCTTTAGCAACGAATATAGCAACATAAGACTCACAACTAAAGGTTTATTATCTGATCTTCATCATCTTTTTAGGAAGGCATAGTATAGGGATTACAAAAACAGATGGAATTGGCATTAAGCAATTAAATTTAGGCTAAAGGCTCAGAAACTGGAGAAGAAAGAGGAAGAAAATCATTGTTAGTATTCTGATTGCTTCGAGAAAATGACTTCAAAAATCACTAGAAGATATCTCTCTAATTGGCTCTCTGGTTAACTAGAATAGACAAACCAATTATGTGATTTAGTAGCATCCGATGTTCCACTTTTGAATCAGTCAATCCTCTGTATCATGGAAGAAGCAATAATATTTACTTTTGCTAGTTGCAAAGTTTCTTATAAAAGGACGCTGTTTATACCAACAAGCACATGAAAATGCCGGAAATTTACTTTTGAGCATATGATGTGCCACAAAATAAGCATTAATGGTAAGTAAGAAATATTAAGTAGCGAAAAACGCCACAGATATCTTCAAAGATAAGTGAATGCCTTAGATCTCTCAACCAGTAATCAGCTATTCAGCTTGGACTTGCCAAAGTAGTCAGCAAGGTAGAACTAGGATGACTGCTGAGGCAACACCTTTATGAAGCGATTCCATTATTTGTGGTACCGAAGGGAGTTCAACTCGAGGCTCATCACCACCAACACCCCCCCCCCTTTTCTTTTTTTTCCCCATTCAGAAAACCCGAAAGAAAAATACGAGAGGTGCAGTGTCTAGAGCTGAACTTCATAGTATCAAACCACCAGTTCGAAATTCAACAAAATCAAATCCCCATAAAGAATGGGGAATTGGCAGCGATGATGGGAACTCACAGCAGGTTTATCTATCTTAAGCATTCACATAGCAATTATGCTAATCACAGAAAAATTCCGATCGCCATCGAGATCCGAGCCTACAAGAGCACTCCCCCTTCCACCTCTCCCAGCAACAACGAATTCCGACCCAGAAATCAAGCAGCACATTCGCATCCCCCTCCCCCTCCCTCCCTCCCTCCCTCCCTCCACATAGACCCCAAAAAGTCGATGGACAAAGCTCCAAACAAGTAACAAATTCAAGAAATTCTCTCTTTCTCGAGTCAGTTCTCTTCTGCTTAAAGCACCAACTGCTCATCTGGCTATAAGTAAAGACTCACCATTGGCTACAAAAAACCAACACGAAACTCCACTGCGCGAACACGCATGCAACCCATACCGCAGAAAGCCTCCAAGAACTACACAAACAGCCGAAAATCCAAGATCCTCAACTTCAATTCACGCAAATTCGAGTTGAAAGAGGGGGAATTCCAACCCCGAAACTACGTAGCACATTCGCATCCCCTCCCTCCACATAGACCCCAAGAAAGTCGCCAGACCGGGCTCTACCAAATTCGACGAAATTCCCTCTTCTCCAAGTCGGCTCTCCTCTGCTTCCGAAGCACCAACCGCTCATCCGCCCATCAGCAACACTTATCATCCGCTAGACCACACAAAACTTCGGCGCGCGAACACGCATGCAATCAATAACGCAAAAAGGACTCCAATCACCACAACAGACAGCCGAAAAATCCAAGATCAATAGACCGAGCCGCACGTATTCGATTCTCTCAGAATCTCAAAAGGAAGATACAAAAAAAAAAAAAAAAAAAAGGCGATCTTTCGGCCGCGTTTCCTCTCGATTTTCTCTCCTCCTCGAAGCCCCCGAGCGCGATCCCCCAAAAAAAGGAAAAGGAAAAGGCGAATTTCAAACTGGAACGGAGAGGAGCAAGGGATTCGAGCGGGAACCTTGACGGAGATGGTGGGGATGTGGGAGTGGTCGTCGGAGACGACGACGTAGTCGGCGAGGACGACGACGTTGCTCTGGATTTCCTCGGAGACGCACTTGGTGCCGGTCGGGGGCAGGGTCATCCATATCGCATCCCCGCCGTCGAGGGCGGCCAGCCACAGCAGAATCAACGGCAGCGGCAACAGCAACGGCAGCGACAACGCCCTCTTCGCCGCCATTGATGAAGAAGAAGATGGAGAAAGCGGGTACGGAACCGGGTCGGCTCCGATCGGATCGGTCTTCGGATATGCGAAGAAGACGAGGAAGAAAAAGAAAGAGAAGAAGGATTGGGTTGAGAATTCGGCAACTGCTTATATGCCGTGATCTCTCGGCAAGCGTTGAGTATTTGTTACTTCCTCAGCCACTTCTCTCGAGGAAAATTAAATAAATTAACATGACATAGCATATCCCGGGGTGTGCAAAACGGACCGCCCGGACTGATATTGGTCCGACTCCCCAATTCCTAAGACTGCGCATTATAAAATTTCTACTTCTCATTTCTCTATTAGAACGAGTTTGAAATAAAAATCGTTTTCAGAAAGCGATTTGATTTTTCTATTTTTAAAACAAATTTCTATTACATAAATTGATTTGAAGAAGAAATCGAAGTTAAAATTTAACTTCTCAATTTCTTTAAGAGGGAACCGATTATATATACCTATTTTTTTTCATCATTATTTTTTATTTCTTTAAATAAATTAGTAGATTTAGTTTATTGTTTCCAAAGAAATATGAAGTTGTAATTGGAGAATAAGATGTCCAAATAAAAATATTTGATTTGTCTGGAGTTCTGAATTTGTTTCTGATCAATAATAGAATATTCTGATGAAAACATGAAAAAAAAGAATAGTGACTAGTTTCACTGGACCGGATAAGAAATCGATCGCCGATTTCATAAATTCAATTTTCCTTTAATTTGCTATTTGTAAAAGTATTTTTAAAAAATTAGAATAAAAAGCATTGATTTGGCATATGATGTTCGAGATGCAATTTTGGCCTTTAAGTTTGTTTATAGTAAGAATCCGCAATCCGAGTGGAACGACGGAATTCAAATAGAAATTTTTAAGAATTATCAATCACAAGTTTCAGTTGAAGTAAAGAATCCTGGGGAGGTTTAACCATAAAATTGCATTCGAATTTGAGCTCACGGGGCGTTATTATGAACTTGACAAGGCTCATAATAACAGCATTTAATCTCGTACGGCACTTATTTACATATTTAGAAATCTAAAATTCACTTAGTACATCCTCAATTATGCTCAACGAATATATATTCTGATTACCATATAAAAAGTGCAAATGACTTGCTCAAACAACGTGCATCGTCCCATTCAAAACATTCATTATCAAACGCGCGCACTATAATATTTGCATCCCAAACTCGTCCGGAACCTGATAGGATTTTCTAATCCTCGCCTAGATCATAAAAAAAAAAAAAAAAAAAAAAATTAATAAAAAAATTAATAAAAAAATTCGAAAAAAAAAATCATAAAAATCGCCACGTCAGCGTCGGCCGAATAAAATTAGTAGGATGGACGAATTGATATTAATATTAAAGGTTTATGACCGAATTTGTCAAATTAAAAGTTTAAGATCGAATTGATACCAATACAATAGATTTATGACTTTTTTGGTATTTTTTTCATATCACTTGATCAAAGAAAAACTGCATATATGATTGGGAAACAAAAAAGTAACTTTAGTACTGATCCTTCCTTGCACATAATCAAATACTGAGATTGTGATGGATGAATTTCCAAAATTAATAGCCTTTATAAATTTCGCTTACCTAATTGGCATGGGACCATCCTACATTACCTTGGACTTTAAGGTCCAGTTGACCTAATATTCAGAAAGCGACATTAAATGGTGACTTCACAAAATGAATTTTAGGAAATTAATTAACGTAATTTTTAAGGTCCAGTTGACCTAATATTTGTACTTACATTTAAGCATTTGAGATATTCAGAATTTTATAAAGAATTAAATGTTTTAAAAGTGAAGATCAAACTTAGAAATTTCAAAACTGAAAATTGAAAAGTCACCTCAGCATATTGGATCATGATGAGTTTAAAATTCAATATCCACGGTATCGACAACCAAAGAAAATTTAATGCAAGATAGCTTAGCATCTATTACGTCGACACAACATGCCAAATTTAGTGATCAAATTGAGATATGAATCAAAACTCCGTGGACCAAATCTATAATTTAAAGCCTTAATCTCAACAACATTATCATCTGTCTTCTTTTTCTTTGTATTTTCCATTTAAAATTGGTTAGTTTGGTTCTCGCTCCCAATGTCGTACACGAAGGGTATTTAAAAATCACATGGTAGGTGGTGACCCAACGTGACGATTGACGTATGGTTTTCATTAACTTAGCCTACGTGGACCGTTGAATCACGCGTGAGAATCCAACCGGTACCTACCATAGTCCTCTTCCTCCCATAAATTTCAAAGCTAACAATAAAGTCGATGCTTTGGCATTTTCAAAAAGGCGAATAGAGCTGTTATAAACTTATAGTAGTTAGGGTGCGTTTGATAACGTTTCTGCTCAAAATTGTTTGAGGAAACGTAAATAAAAACTATTTCTATTTTGGGAGAACAATTTTTTAAACAAAAGAACGCGTTTAGTAAATTTGTTCTCGGGATAAAAAAGAACAAAAACACGTTTAGTAAATTTGTGTTTTTTTTATATTTCTTATCATTTTTTAATATTTTTATTTTTTTTTCCTTTTTTTTTTTTTTTTTTTTTCTTCCTTTTTTCGGTCGCCGACCTCGGCCATGGCGGTGACCGGCCGATGAGGGCCGGTGGCCTCGCCTTGGCGGGCGAGCCCGAGCTTGTCTAGCCAAGGCAAGGCCGAACCTCGCTGGGGCTTGCAACGCTCCGGCGAGGTCGCGAGCCTCGACGGATGGCCGCCGGTCATGGCCGAGGTCGGCAACCAACCAAAGAAAAAAAGAAGAAGAAAAGAAAGAGAAGAAAAAAACGAGGAGAGAGAAAATTTGTTTCTTAGAAGTATCCAAAAACAAAAAAAGTTTTTTTTTTTTTATTTTTTGTTGCTTTTTTTGTTCAAAGAACAAAAATAGATTTTAACAAAAACGCAAACAAACGCGCTATTTTTTTTATTGTTTTTTTTTGTCCCCGGAAAAAAAAAATAGGAATTGTGTTCATAAACAGAAATAAAGAATACAAACAAACATGGCCTAGAGGATCCATCAAGGAATCATCGCCGCAGAGCATTTAACCATAGTTGTAATTTCAATACCAAGTATCATACAATGTAAAAGCTCGTAAAAAGAGCGATTCTCGTAATGAATAATTCCAACTTTGTAGCAAACAATAAGCAGGAAATCGTCATTGATCACAGCCTATTGACACCAAATTAAGTCTTGACAATTTTGTGTTGGTAATTACAATGAATATGATGTCATGACATATTATCATTCCATGAGGTTATACCTTTTTATGCGGATCAGAACTTACCAAATTAGGAATTTTGCTACCTCATGACTCTTATGGTGAAGGCTGTCGTGCACCGGGGCCATGGAAGCTCGCCAAAATTCTTTTATCCATTGTGTTAGATGCTTAACCCAACCAGTTAATGAAAAATTACTCATAAAATCCTGTACCCGCAAGTATTCAGAGGATACCCCAATATAGTGTATTGAGTAGCATAGATTGAACTACTTCCAATGATAAATATGTTGGGACATCCTCTTTCGATCAACTTCCAACAAACCTTTTTCTAGGGAATTTTTGACGTGTTAATATTATGAATATCGGTAGTCATAGATCGATTTTGATACATGAACGAGAATTCATTGGAATAAATTACACAATACATCATGGACCAGTTATAGGAACACCAAAAGGAAGTGTGGTGTTTCAAGTGACCCAAATATTATCTAATCAAATTGAACTTGGATTTAAATGGAATTTTGAAAGATTATCAATCACGAGGGCTTCTCTATTTGGAGTAGAAAATCCAGTCGTAGATTAATCATTGAATTGGCAGAGTTTCGAGGTACGAATTGATAGTGCTGAGCCGGCTTAGTGCACGAGCATGGCTGGATGGTCTTGAGCTCACAGGGCATGTTCTATGGGAACTTGACAAGGCTTTCGAATCGGGGGAACTTGTCCCGCATTCATAATAACAACATTTAACCTCGTACCTATTTATTTATATACGTAGAAATATAATAGTCACTTAAAACATTCTCAATTATGGTTTTCTCCAAATTAATATTTACTAAGTAAATTCTGTAACATAATGACGAAAAGGCATCTTGATTACATATTAAAATATCAATTACCATCTACAAAGTGCAAATAACTTAGTCAAACAATGAGCATCGTCCCACACCAAACATTCATTATCGAATGCATGCAATATAATAGATGAATCCCAAATCCATTTGGAACCTGATAGGATTTTCTAATCCCAAACATATCCCATCATTCGAGACTCGACTTAAAGCCATTGCATTTCAAGAGGATCCGAACATACCAAATATTCATTATCGAATGCATGCAATATAATATATGAATCCCAAATCCATCTGGAACTTGATAGGATTTTCTAATCCCAAACATATCCCATCATCCGAGACTTGACTTAAAGCCACTACATTTCAAGAGGATCCGAGGATTAATTGAACCAACTTGTTGACATCCTTGCACACGAAGATTAATCGACAATCAGGGACAAATAAACACAAGCAATATATGAAATTGGTTTTTTCAAGCTCAATTCCAATACACAAAAACCATTTTAAAAATCCCCATGTTCTAAAATTTAGTGTCAAAGTTCATTTCATATAAAAAACTAGGAAATACTTTCAATGCTTGGCACATGTTGGTAAATAGCCATACCAATTAATCAAAGAAAGGACTCATATATGATTGGGGAAAAAAAGCAACTTTAGTACTATTTCTTCCTTGCACATTATCAAACACTGAGATGGCGATAAATGAATTTCCCAAATTAAAAGCCTTTTAAATTTTCACTTACCTAAGTGGCATGTGACCATCCTATATTACCTTGGACTTTAGGGTCCAGTTGACCTAATATTCGGAAAGCGACAATAAATGGTGACTTCACAAAATGGATTTTAGGAAATTAATGAGTATAATTTTTGACATAACTCTTCTAGTTTTTAAGGATGCACACAAATCGTCATGTACACATAATCTGAAAACGCATCACCAGTAGCCGACGAGTTTAATGTGGCTATGTGAAAGGAGGATCTACTTATTTGGATGGGTTTGAAAATTATGTAACTTTTGACCTTTTAGTAAAAACTGAAAAAAAAAAAAAAAAAACCTTTAAAAATTATGATTTTTTTTTTTTTACTTGGCTAAAAAATGCCTACTTACATTTTAGCATATGAGATATTTAGTATTGTATTAAGAATAAAATGTTAAAAAGTAAAAATTCGAGCTTACAAATTTTAAAACTGAAGAGTTAAAAATCATCGCAACATACTTTGATCGAGCTTTAAAATCCGGGGTCCATCATAATTCACAACCTAAGAGAATCCAAGGCACGACAGCTTTACGTTCATTACATTGACGCAACATGCCAAAATAACAACGTTATCATTTTTGCCTTTTTTTTTTTCTTGTATTTTCCATTTAAAAGGGACTGTTCGGTTCTCGCTCTCAATGTCATACGCAATGAATATCTAAAATTTACATGGTAGGTCGTGACTCGATGTGACAATCGACGGATGGTTTTCATTAAATCAGCCCATGTGGATCTACAGTCCTCTTCCTCCCATATAAATGTCAAAGCTGACAATAAAGTCGATACTTTGACAGTTCCAAAAAGGTGAATAGAGCTGGAGCTGCTGTAGTTGTCTAGATAATCCGTCAAGGAATCATCGCCTCATAGCATTTTTACCATAGTTTTAATTTCAATACTGAGTATCTTATAATGTAAAAGCTCGTCGTAGCGGAGTAATTTCAATTTGGTTGCCAACAGTGAGCGAGAAATAGTCATTGATCACAGCCTATTGATACCTAACTAAGTCACAACAATTTTGAATTGGGTAATTACAATATAAAAGATGTCACAGCACGTTACCATTCTAGAGAAATTGTTCCTCGAGGGTTACGCCTTTTGTGCGGGTTGGAAAATCTCCACCACGGGACCATTATTGTGTAGGTCGCCCTTCATCGGGCCCATAGAAGGTCCCTATGATTCTTTTTATCCACTGTGCTAATTGCTAAGCCCAGCCATATGTCAGGAATTTGCCCATATAATTCTATACTTACGAGGTTACAAGTATTCAAAGTGAACCCTTGTATATTGTATTGAGTAAAATAAATTGATCTACTTCCAATATAAATATGTTTGGACATCCTCTTTCGTCTCACTTCTAACAAACCGTTTTCTTGGGAATTTTCTACGTGTGTTAATTTTATGAATATTAGTAGTGGGAGATCGATTTCGATATGTAAATGAAAATTCATGGAAGAAATCGGTCGAGTTCGAAGGATCCAATAAACTTTCTCACCTATTGCGAGACACGGAAGAGAAAAGGACGATCCCTTGTTTGAACGATGAGATCTTATTCCAACGGTCCGATCCCTAGAGCCCTTTCAAGTTTTGGGGATCAAGAAACGAATGTATTCCCAATCTCAAGCCCTTTATGAAGACCATTCTTTCCACGTCCTTTGCTTTTTCGAAGCACCGCAAAGTGGGGCAACGCATCTCAAGTTCTTGTTTTTAATTTCAGTCGAGTTTCCGAGGCTCAGCATCTTGCCAATTCCCGTCGGATGTGACAGTCCTCCCATCCTGTGCGTATCGAGCGTACACCGGAGGTAGCTAATGCACGGATTTGGTAATTTGAATCCCTGCCTCGAGTTGGAAGGACGAGGATGCCGAGCAATAACCCGACCGTTGTCGACGTGGTTTGTCGGGAATTCAAGAATTTCCTACGAGAAGTGGAGGCTGGGGCGACCTGTACAGGCGGAAAGCCGGACTTAACCACTTCATGGCACTTGCCAGGCATTCTATAGACGTATAGATAGTCAAGTTTGGGTGCATTTAGAACCTGCATTAGAAATGGGCTTTGGACACCTAAAAACTTTTTGGCCAAATATTAAGTGTTCGAAAAAAATTTAAAAAATTCCATTAAAAGAAATCTGGCCTTCTAAAAGCTAAAAGCCCATGGCACCTCTTGGGATGCCTTGGGCTTTCAAACTTTGGTTTTTCCCTTGTTTCTACTGTTAATTCATCTTCCAGATTGTTACAGAGAATAGGCAACAAACTAGAGAGAGACTGGTGACGGTCACGACGACCAAGGCGACCATCACCGGTGGGTCACGTGATTGGCGGTATCCGACGGTGATCTAGGTCACGCAACCCTCGTCGAGGTTGCGCAAGACCCTTGCCAAGGTTGTGTGCAAACCCTTGTTGAGGTTGAGGGTCGTGATCGCCAAGGCAAGACCCATGCAAGGGTCTCGAGGTCGACAACCTCAAGCGACCCTCGTCGGGGGTCGCCCAACCACCAGCAGCCCTTGCCAAGGCCACGTGACCTCAGGGAGGTCTCACCTGGGTCACCAGTGGTCATCCGACCCCAAGTGGCCCTCACTGGTGGTCTCTGGGGGCCGCCTGAGGTCCAGAACCTTAGATGACAACTATCGACGTTAGCATAACAACAATTGCTGGTAGTTGCTACCCTTCATCAATCAAATTTTTTTTTTTTTTAATAATAAAGATTTTGTAAACATAACTTATCCAAACACTATTTTGCTTAAAATTACTTTGTAATGGATTTTTAAATTAAAATTTACTAAACGTAATTTGTATTTTGAAAAATTCTTTAAAATTTTTATATTTTCCGATGGACTTTTCCCATCACCATGTCCATGGATGACGCAAAAAGTGAAAAATGAAAAAAAAAGATGTACGTTTTAAAAGTTGCCATCGAGTGGCTTCCATTATTCCACAAAAAGCCAAACCCCACCACCCACCCTTTTAACATGATCATCTTTCTCCTATCGCTCCCAACTTTTTCTTCTCTAGATCTGCAAATTCCTCCTCTCACTATTCACTCTCAAGGCGGACCGCAGCCATGGATGATCTCTTCACCCAGTTCACCTTCCTCTCCGACCAATCCCTCCACGACAAGAACTTCGACCCCATCACGATCGAGGAACTCATGAGGCTCTTCGAGGTCGAGGCCTACAAGTCGTGGGCGGCCGCGGAGTTCGACTTCCTGGCCGAGGCCGAGGCGGCCGAGGCCGAGGTGGACCGGGCTGAGGCCTACCTCGACTCGGCCATGGAGGATGCGATGGAGGAGTTCCGGCGGTTCGAGGAGGAGATGGACCAGATGGCGGAGAAGGAGATGGGGAGCTTACTTGCGACGGCGGAGAAGGCCAGGCGGATGGGGAACACGATGGAGAAGGTGGCCACGGCGGCCGCCAAGAAGTACATTGAGGCTGCGGTCAACTCGGCCACTGCTTCCATGAAGACTGCTTGGAAGGGGATTTCATCTCACAAGATTCATCCTTCTTGAGATGGAGAGATCTGGTCGTGCTGAGAATGTGGTGGTGGAGGATGATTCAATGTCCATGGTGGGTCTACTTCTGGCGTCAATTGTACTTTTGCCACTTTGCTTGTGGTCTTAAAGGCCAATTTGAAATAATATGTGGATCAATTGCTGGTATCTTCCAAGTTAATTTGCACCTTCACCGTGTTCAAGAGAATAGGTTTATCTTTTGGAGAGATTTGTGAAAGCCTTTTGGGAAAGTTTATCTTGGAGAATAAATTATTGTGGGGGCGCTTCTGTGGATTCGATCATAAAAAGACAAAACCAGTAACAGCTCACTCGCCCAACTTTCCACACTGCAGCTTTCCAAACATGTATTGTCAAGTTCGCAAATTATAAAATATTTCACAGTATCCGATCCTTGGAGTCGATAACGGACATCCCAGGTTGGTCCATAAGAATTCTCTACAACAAAGTTCAAGCTTTGGAAAGAAAGGGGGCGATATAGTTTAGAAGTGGGTTTCCACGCCCGCAAAGGCGGCGAAAGTCGAGAATGAACGTTAAAGTAGGAATAAAGTAGGACCAACCAAAAAAAAAAAAAAAAAGTTCAAGCTTTGGCATGATGGAAAGCTAAAGTATTCGTCTCGGTGACAGAAGAGGTGATCAGTGAGCGTGCTTCGACTGGATTGGGTCCACGGGTTGAGCTTAATGTGTTGTCCAAGCCTTCCCATCACATGTCCTTTAAATAGTAATTTTGGGCCAGGCGAAACTAAAGATAGACAAATCGAGCTTTTACATATAAGAGTATTGTCCAAACACACTCATTTCCGTTCTGCCAATCACCCGTAAGTAGAATACTATCGAACTACGTTTGTCTTATGACTTGCAACACGACAATCAACTTAAGAACATGAGAAAGGCAAAGCAATAGCTGCTTTCAAATCTAAAAAAATTCAATCAAGATTTGACAAAGCAAAATCCATAAGTAATTATGTGCAAGTTGCAATACAGTCTTCGTTATAATTGTGGTGAAACCTTTGTGAAGAGGTTCAGTAAAAGTTCAAATTCATGATGACAAAGATGATCAGTTTAGGTTAAAATTTTTCTTTTTCTCATTGGATAACAATTACCAACAAAATGTGTTTTAGCCTACAAACTATTTGCAGAATCCAAAAGGTCGATTTCATGAAAAAAAAAAAGTATCTTTCACAAGCAGATTTCTACGCATTTTCCCCATCCATAGTGTTTTCCTTATAGAAGACTGTGAGACTACATTGTTTATGGTCGATCTCTTTTATCTTTCATACGCAGTATAAACTCTGCATAGACTTCAAACCCTAGACCAATAAGTGTCCATCACGTCTAACAAATTACATTAGCATGGGGAAAAAAACAAAAGACATCCATACAAACGTGTGCAAAGATTGGCTAGGGTTGCATTTCGTTGTCGTGCCTAGGTGAGGTTGCGGCCCTCGCCATTCACCACTGCATGCAAGGCACTTTCTCTCGGCCCGACGTAGCGACAAAAGCAGAGACCTAGCTCATATGGGGCTTGTAATCAAGTTTGCAGTGCCTAACTTTAGATGAAATTTAGCAAAGTCTAGAATGTTTAATAGATTTTCAGCATGTATGCAATGAAAGTCGTGCTGAACATCAAGCAGCCGTGGAAGTGCGGGGGCGGGGAGAGAACGAGACAACGGTCCCTTCCTCATTGCAACAAATGGATAATGAAAGAGATGTAGAGAGGATGGCCACTTCGTCGGTTGAGCACGGCTAGGGTTCAGCCAGGCTCGCCGGGCGATAGAGCTCCCTGTAGGATGCCGATGCGACATTGGCTAAGTTAGCAAGAAAATATGTAGTTCAAGAATTCAATTGAGAAAAGTTTAGGGATGATATGAAATAATTTGTCAAAGTCTATAAAAGGACACCAATTTGAATATAAAACACACAATTCAAGGATTCAAATGAGAAAATTTCAACAATCACATTGCACAATTTGCAAAAGTTCTAACCGCATTTTTTTTTTTTTTGAATAAGTTCTGGAGAGTAACATGACGTGGAAAATATGATTGTAAGATGAGGCGACTAATATTTCTAACTGATGTGGGCATTATGATAAAGTCCCCACATCCCGTCACGAAATGTCTAATTTGTGGATCTCTCTTGTTCAATGTTGCATCAACCCCAACGAACCACAAATGATATGGACAATATGGACTAGCCTATCACCATGATCTTTATCAAAGTACGAACTGGATAAGAGTAACGTCGGTTGGCTCAAAGTTTAATTTCCAAATAAGCAGAATTTGCACCTCTGACCTATGAAAGGAAATAATTTTGAGGGTAAGCTCTCATTTAGATTAGCTATCAATCTATGGTAGTAACCTGTAAACAATTTTGATTACAAAATTTCAACCTGTTGCTTCTTATGTAAAACTTCTACTTTCTTAATATTATTTTTAGCTAATTGGGTAAGGATGATTGCCACCATTCACCCACTACACAAACCATCCACTTCTATTTTTTCCACACAAGTAGGTTTATCAAACTCTAGTATGAAAATTGCCGGTTAAGATAAAATAGAAAGGGATAATGACAATAGCAGTCCTAAATTTATGTCGAGCCAACACTTAAATCCTAAATTTGTTTGGGTTTCACATTTGAATCCTTAAACTAGTCATATTAATTTCAAGTGGACGAGAAATCTACCTGGCATTTTTTTAATCAAATTTTCTTAATTTTTTATGAGCATTTAGGAAAACATAGAAAGACGAAAGAGAGAGCGGTCTTGAGGGAGGGGCTGTGCTTAAGGAATGCTGCCACGGCTGCCCACTTTGTGTTAGGAGAATTATAAAAAAAAAAATCCTAAACCTATTACAATTATGTCAGTTCAATCATAAACTTTTTTTTTTGCCAAATCCTAAATCTTTTGCAATTGTATCATGTTCATCTGACCAATTTTAGTTGGCCATTGGAGCTAATAAGGAAAATTTTTAATAATATTTTATATTTTTGCAAATTTTTATTAAATTTTTTTATTGTTTCTTATTCTTTTTTCTCTTCTTCCTTCTTTTTCTCTTTTTCCTTCTTTAGCTTTTTTCCTCTGCTGAAAAAACTAAAGAAGGAAGAAGAGAAAAAAGAATAATAAAAATAAAAATAAAAAATAATAAAAATTAAAAAAAAAAAATTATTAAAAATTATCTTGACAAATGTCATCACCGGCCAATTAACTAGATTAACTGAATTGATATAATTGCAATAAATTTAGGACATTTTTTATCATTTTCTCACTTTGTGTCGAGGAGGGCCAACAATTTCTCATCTGAGTCAAGATGAGAATGGCCGGTCCTCGCTAGGTGACCGACAGCCACAGCCCCTCGATAGATCTATGAGAAGGCCAGGCGGATGGGGAACTTGATGGAGAAGGTGGCCACGGTGGCGGCCAAGAAGTACATTGAGGCTGCGGTCAACTTGACCACTGCTTCCATGAAGACTGCTTAGAAGGGGCTCTCATCTCACAAGGTTCATCCTTCTTGAGATAGAGAGATCTAGTTGTGCTGAGAATGTGGTGGTGGAGGATGATTCAATGTCCATGGTGGGTCTACTTCAAATGTCAATTGTACTTTTGCCACTTTGCTTGTGACCTTAAAGTCCAATTTGAAATAATATATGGATCAATTGCTGGTATCTTCCAAGTTAATTTGCACCTTCACCATGTTCAAGAGAATAGGTTACCTTTTAAAGAGATTTGTGAAAGCTTTTTGGGAAAGTTCATCTTGGAGAATAAAATATTGTGGGGCGCTTCTGTGGATCTTCGGGTATCCGATCTTTGGAATCGACAACCATTGGATCATAAAAAAACAAAACCAGCGAAAGGTTACTCGCCCATCTTTCGGCACTACAATTTTCAAAGCATGTATTGTCAAATTCACAAATTATAGTATTTCACAGCATGACACGTACAATTTAGCTAGAAGCATGGGAACAAAAAGAATCACCTTTGCGAATTTTACTGAAAGTGGTCGGCTGAGCAGCAACGAGATTACGGACATCTCAAGTTGGTCCATACGGATTGTCCATATCAAAGTTCAAGCTTCGCCATAATGCAAAGCCAAACTATTCATCTCAATGATAGAAGAGGTGATCATTGGGCGTGCTTGCAACGGCTGTTCAAGCCCGCCCATCACATGAAATTTAAATAGTAATTTTGGGTCGGGCCACACTAAAATTAGATAGATTGAGTTTTCACAAATAAGAGCAGTGCCCGAGCGCACCCATTTTTGTCTGTCGATCACTTGTAAATATAATACTATCCAACCCGGAAGAGAGAAGGCAAGCCCACACAAGGGACAGCCAACCCCTTCTCGGTGGTCACGAGGGGTAGTGCCACCATTATTGTAGCGAGGGTGCTTCTAGTCGCGATGTCTGACAGAGGTTGCTCCCAAAAAAAAAAAAAACAACACTAAGTTTTTTTTCCCTTTTTTAGCCTTCAATTTATTTGGAATTTTAATCTTTTTTTTTAATTTTTTTGACGTGGCACTATTCTTTTTTGTGTCAAATACATGGCACTATTCAAACAACGTCGTTTCATGTTCGAATAGCCTCATCATCGTGTTAGCAATCACGTGAAAAAAAAAAAAAAAAAAAAAAAAGCCCGCATATGTTTTTAACAAAAAAATTGACGAACTTTAAGGAAGTCCTAAAATGCATAAGTGTGAAGGTATTAGGACTTAAATACATGTAAAAAAAAAGTTAGAACTAAAGGCGATGTTTGGTGACTAGAATTAAGGCAAGATCCCGTGTTTGGTTGCGATACAAGGTAGGATAAGGCCGAACAAAAGTGGGATCCAATGTGGATGAAAATATCGTATGTAAGAGTGAAATAAAGGTAGATAAGATTTCTTATTTTTATGGTATAAAAGCTATTTTCTCAAAAACCCTATTCTCACTTTCTCCTCCATTCCTTTGGTCCGCCACCCCAACAGAGTTCATGTCGAAGGTTCACCAAAGCGGCGAGAGGCTCGAGCGCAGAGGTGAACAATCATGCTTTCTCTCTCTCACTAGATTCGTTATTTTTTAGCTAATCTATCTTGTCGATGCCGCCGTAGGCCGTTTACCTTTCTTGTTGTGGTCGATTGTGTGATTTCGAGATGTTGCAATAAGCTCTTTGCCTTTTAAGGTTTAGATTGTACACCTTAGTTGGTATTGAGAGTTCATTTTCTTTGGATTGAGAGAGGTGAGAAAGACTTGGCAATAATTATGAATTGATTGCTAGAAGTTATTTGTGCATTTCCGGGTTCTTTAGCAATGAATCAAGAAAGATTTTTACCATTTTCGTGATGCAATTTACGGTTTTTTAGTGACAAATTGTGAGAAAGGGTTGGCAATACTTTTCGTTTGTGCATTTCCAGCAATAAAAATGAATTAATTTAGCCTGAACTTGTGAGAATTTTCCCATTTCAATTCTAGGCTCATATTATTATCTCTTCAAATAGCTTCGTTGGTTTGAGAAGGATATGTAGTGGGGCTTTGAATGATTTTGCCATCATCTAAATCTAGGACTCTACACTTGCCTAATGTCCCCCTTTTTTTTGTCTTGTAGATATGGATCACAATAATAAAAAAGAAATTCATAGCATTTTGATGTTAGAAGAGATAAAACTACATGACATGTATGATTATGGTGTACCCTACTACTGAAAGGCACTACCATAAGCATACAATGAAGTATCACACATTTGTTATAAACCAAGCTTCCTTAGATTATCTTAATAGCCTCATTAATAGCAATGACTTAAATGGTTTGGAAAAACTTAAGATGGATAGATGTACATAACTTTATTACTTGAGTTGAAATGCATAATGATTTCTTAGCTTGGTTAATGATGCCTGTAAATATTAGGTCTATTGTTTGTGTTTACGTTGTTTTTTTGTTCCAGGGGGAACGAAATAGAAAACTCCCTTCATTGTTTTATGATGTTGAACGAAACATGTTTCGACATTTTTTGTTTCTTTTAATTTTTTAATGGTTTTTTTTTATTTTTCATTTTTTTTTTCTTTTTTCTTTTTTTTTTTTTTTTTTTTTCAAAGCCGCAAACTACATAGATGTGGTATTTTTTATTAAGGGACAAGTGCATTGAAAATTCCAAAATTTTGTCATGAAAGTACAATTGATTCTAACAAAAAAGATTTTAAACAAAAGTATAAGTCCCTTCATTGTTTTATGATGTTGAACGTCATCAAATAATGTTTTTTTTTTTTTTTTTTTTCTAAAGCTGCAAACTACATAGATGTGGTATCTCTTATGAAGGAATAAGTGCATTGAAAGTTCCAAAATTTTTTCATGAAAGTACAATTGATTCTTAAAGATTTTAAAATGTATAATCAGGTTCGAAAGTGCAATCGAATCTTAAAACTTTCAAAATTTGTCACAAAAGTATAATCGAACTTTAATACTTTTAAAATTGCACTTTCTTGATAAGTTTTAAGGTTTCCAATGCACTTATCTCTCTTATTAATTGAAGGGTTGTGTGCTTAAACATCGTTATTATGTCAAAGGTGGTTTTTGTGAAAGATTTTATCTCATAAAGATAGACCATGTCTAGTGCACATGCAAACTCTATGTCACAACATGTGCTGTTTCTTCAGTTGAATTGTAATGCTGGTTTTGATGTCTTTTAGAGATTGAGAGGACGATGGGGGCCTAAAGAGATGTTGTCACTCTATGCTTACAAACTTCTGTTAAAGATCAAGATTGCACTTCTTTTGGCTGGTGTGCTTTTGACATGGCCCAACAATCTGTTTGCACAAGATTGTCTGTTGATAACTCTTTTTAAACAATTAACATGAAAATTTGGAAATTAGTTGGATTTTCATTTTTTATGTTTATCTTTATTGGAGTTGGGAGATACCGATGTCAAGAATAATATCATTTACACTGATATGCGGTTTCTAAATACATTGCACATTCAAAAAAAATCCCGATCTTATTACCTCAATTCACCAAACATGGTTGTAGATACAGTAAAATTCTGAATTTCATATTTTATCCTGTTTAAAACCAAGACGACCGGTTCGAAGAGCTATGACTAAACCGGTTCAGTAAAGAACCGGTTCGATCAAACGACTTCAGCCGCCCCTCCCTGGATTCTTACAGGGGTTCAACCTGTGACCTCCAAAAAGCCCCAAAATCTCTCTCTCTCTCTCTCTGCATTGCATGCTCCGATTCTTCGTAGGTCATTCCGTTCCTCTTGCAGCTCTTCTTCTCTCTGTCTCTTCTCTCTCTCTCTCTCTCTCTAGGATTGTACATGAGAGGATCGGCCGCCGCTGGATCTTCCTTCCGACTGGTAATTTTGTTAGGTCGAATCGGTGACCTTATCTTGCAATCGCGGCGGGATGACCTCCACGGCCGTGTTGTGCGATGATCGCGCTCGTCGTTCTTTGTCGTTGGACTTTAATTTTGTCGGTTCTGGATTGATCTGGGTTGGTGTTAATTTTGTTGTTCGACTGTCCAATTCGTTAAAGTCTCTCCCCCTTTCGGGAGTGCAAGTGACGTGCGTGAATTTGGGTAGCGTTGGTTTTGAGGCAAGATGCTGATTAGATGGTGATTGGAGATGTTTGAGCTGCTTTGTGCTTTTCTGTGAGCCAAGAGATTTTATCTGGAAGGGAATGATCGTGGTGTTGTTTCTTTTGCCTCTGTTGTTTGCTACATGGTTTTGTATGGTTGGAGCCAAATTAGCTCCTTCCATGCCCTAATTCGTGGACACAAAATGATGTCTTGGCGTCGATTTTGGAGTGCCATTGGAAAACTTTTGGAGGGTTTTTGTCACCTGCTAGTTAAAAATGGAAAGGTTTTCGAGTCACCTGCACTTTTGTGGTTGCTGCTGATGAATTTCTTCGGTATGTGGGCAATTAGGCTGGAACCTGTATCTTTGTCTTGTGGATTCACTTCTCAATGAAGCAAACTGTTCACTTACTGAATTGAACTATTTCGACATTTATTGTTTTTGATGAGTAAATTTCCACTGCCTTGACATTGCAGGAGAGAGCCGTTTCTCTATTGAGATTTAATAAAGGAAACTTCATATTGGGTTGATTTCTTGTGAAGCTAAGATTGGTGGAGATGCCTCGCGATATATCAAGGTCTCGTTCACCTTCATATAGACGAAGGCGTTCACCTTCTCCTTTGGGGCATAGGTATAGCCGCAGGAGTCGAAGAGACAGAAGCCGCTCTCCCTATTCATCTTATTCCTATAGCAGGTGATCCCGTTTATATCTTGGCGTAATTTAATTTTAACAGTTGTAAGAAAGAAAGCGGCTTTCGTGTAACTCTTGCTGAAATGAAATGCAAAGACGTCGATTTGGCCTGCGCGAGGCACATCCTTCCTCTGTGGATGTTGCTGTTTCACCCATATTTCTGCTGAATGTGGTTTAGCTCCGAATGTGAAGGATGCTTGATGCGACGAGATGTTAAAGTAGATGTTATGTGAGTATCATTTTATTATCGGATGTAAGCTGAGGCATTGCAGTATGAAAAATTTGATGCGTATTGTCAGGTAAGAGTCGTTACATGACTTCGATGTTCTAGTGAAAACATGAAGAAGGTTTGATATGAACATGCAGTTCTTAAAAAATTTTGGCATGTAACTTACTGCATGAGTGAGTTTATGCCACTTGATTGTGCAATTTGGTGGGCATAGTTTTTGAGCAGACGCAAACTTGATATTCAAGTTTTGCTTGACTATTAAATTTTGGCTGCTGGGGTTTAAGTTGCGACTTCTCTCTGTATGGGCTTCGAAACTCTACCTGGTCTGTACCTACTTCCCGATGACCAAGCTGTCTTTAAGGAGTACAAAAGAATTTGGTGAATGTTCATGATCTGGCTGGTAGGTATTTGGTTTTGGGAGCTTCTACACTGAAAATCAACAGGAAGCTTAGATAGACATGAGGGCTTCAATAGACAGTGTAATGAAAACAAGATGACGCATAGCATTCCTCGTGACATTAAGGAAATTCAATTTGATCCTATCTTGTGGGAGGTCGGCAGGTTATGAATGCTGGTCAGTGTGCTTTTGTTGCTCGATTCTGACTTTAGCTTCATGTGATAAAAGATGGAGCTTCTTAACAGTATCTGAGGTAACTGTAAACGTTTCCTGCTTATTGTCTCTTGGTGCTGACTTGATATGCATGAGAATATGTAATGTGTAATCTTGTATTACCTGCTGAATAGTTTCTATTGCAATATACAGAAGGAAAAGTCGTTCTATATCTCCGCGCGACGCAAGAGTCGTTCTCCAACAGTGAGGCGTCACAAAAGCCGCTCCCCTACCCCAAAGCGCTATAGAAGGCAAAAGAGTAGAAGTTCCTCATTGGTTCCTACTCCTAGCTCTTCTAGTCCAAGCCTTGGGTCTGTGGAGCGCAAAAGTACCCAGGAGAAACTGAGAAAGGAAGAAGAAGAGAGGAAAAGGTAGATCTGAGTCAAGTTATGTTTCTTTGCTGTGTTCTAATTCTGATTTTCCCCTCTGTTTCTTTCTTTTCATTTTGCTAGGTCTTTTCCTTTTGATCTTTTTGTCCAACTGGATGAGAGATTTTTTTTTTTTTTTTTTGGGGGGGTGGGGGGAGGTTGGTGTGGTGGTAAGGGAAGAATGGCTTGGACTTGGATTTTTCTATTTCATACATATATGAGCCATGTTTAGAACCGAGTGTTTTTTGATTTTGTTGGGAATTCGTTATGGTTATTTCTCATTGATGGATCTGTTTTTCTTTATTTTTATTAACGGGATTGTTTGAGGATTTAATTTTACGGAAGATTTGTCTGTGAAGAACTAGAAGCACAAGAACTAGAGGTATTTGCATTTTAACTTTTCATTGGAATGCCGTTGAGTGCCAGCTCATCCAATTTTGAGTAATTTTACATAATTTAAGAGTTGATAATTTATTCTTGAGTTGGCGCTGATCATGCCTTAGTTCATTGTCACTTTTCAGTGTTCAAATTCGAGAGACGTCAAGAAAGTGCATTCTAATGTATTATTATTGCGGGAAGATATTCTTTATGGGGACAAAATATCATGTACATTAAAGAACAACCGAAATTTTCTCTCCTGAATTAGTTATGTAGCAGTACTATGACCGGGCCTTAGGGCATGAGTTCTTCCATAAGAAAGGAGTTGAAAGCATGATCAAATGCATTGACTATGAGTTGGTGACAATTATGAGGTTATTTCTGGGGATTCTATAATCGATACGCAAAGCATTGTATGCTTGATATGCATTGTAGACACTTTAATATGAATTTTTGGGATAAATGGTTAATTCACAAGGCAATATATGTTTGATATGCTCAATACTCTCTCTTGAGCAATTATATCTATTACTCCTGTTTGTTCCTTGATTACCTCTTCTCATGTACAAGTGTCAACATACAATGTTATGATATATGGTAAATACATTGTGGACGCATTTTCTGACAGCTTAAGCTAATGAGGAAAGGCCAGTTCACACGTAATGCATATGGCACTGATGCTTGCTTTAGTGAAGCTCTTAGTAGTGGTGTTCATACTCTTTGGGTATATGGGAGATTTCAAATGGCATTAACATCAATTGTGATCTGGAAATAGAAAACGAAGTTGATGCACTAGGTTTACACTATTACAATCATCAAATCATCCAGTCCTATAAAGATAGTAGGGGTTTGTTAATCAGAAAAGGGTAGTTAATAAGGCACAGTTGCTTGATTGTTAAATTGCTATCTGTTCTTGTCACTCTATCCCATCATGTTTCCTGGATTTATTGTTTGTTTAAGTTTCCATGGATTGTGTGCATATGATTGTTAAACAAAGTTTCATTCAGTTATTCCACTTTGTGGTGGTCATCATATTATTTGAGCAGCAGTCTGCTATCTGCTCTGTTTAACCCGCGATTAATTATTGAGTCAATGATTTGACAAGACCTTGATTTAGATGTCTTACTGTGTTTTCATACTGATTTAATGAGATGACTTGTTGATTGTCATTACATTTATCTTTTTAAAGCAATTTAGCTGTCTAAAATAGTTCTCCATTGCTGTGCGTATTGCGCATTGGATGCTCAATGGGAGCTACAAGCAAATAGCAAAAGTGTAGACTGAGAACAGAGTGTATGAACATTCGTTACATATGCCTTGCTTCATGGGGATTGTTGGTGGTTTCTAATTCAGTTCTGCTGTGTTGTGATGGAGCTTAGGATTTTCCCTAACGGTTCTTTTCACTATGGAGTTACGAATTGTTGCCATCTATCTATCGGTGCCTTTTGTGGCAAAGCAGAAGAATGTGTCAATGTAGGCCTCCGCAGATCTTTCCTCTAAAATGTATTTTAGTGCAGGTTCTGAAGAATTTCACTGAGTAGGATTAAAACTGCAGCATGTTACTTGACATTCTTCTCCACAGGATTTTCTGGAGGAAGATACTGCTATTAAGTCAAGTTCTTAGTATTTGATGGGTGCTTCGTTTATCTACTGTTCCAGTTTTGAATCTCATTTATTTGGATCTGGAATCAATTAGAGGTATGCTTTAAAACATAAGCATGCGCTGTTGAGCCTTTGCCGTCATAATGGTTAGTTTGCACTTATATTGCAGATTGGAAATAGTTGAGTTAATAAAATGAGGAAAGAAGCATGGAATGTGGGGAAACCAATTTGGTTATTCTTTTCCTCGTTTGAGCTTTTCGTCACATCATTCTGCTCTTGGTGGGTGTTCATTTTTTCCTGGTTGACTTTTCTCTTTCTTTATAGGCGTCAGCGTGAGGCAGAATTGAAATTAATCGAAGAGGAAACTGCTAAGAGGGTAGAGGAAGCTATCCAGAAGAAAGTGGAAGAGAGCTTGAGCTCTGCTGAGATCCAACTAGAGGTACAAAGAAGGTTGGAGGAAGGCCGGAGAAGGCTTCATGATGAAGTTGCAGCCCAGCTTGAGAAAGAAAAGGAAATTACCCTTATTCAGGCCAGACAAAAGGAGGTAGAGTTCAATGGACTTGTCTTTTGTATATCACCGAGCCTATCTCTAGGATCATTTGAGGATGAATTACTGCCATCACCTAGTTAAAATGCAGAAGCGTATCATGACTCATCAGATTTGTATTCATTTTTACTAGCTTTGTTGTTCTTGCAGTTATGTCCGTTCTTATGTTTTTTAGAATCTTCTTGCTTTGATAGACGACATTTTCAAGATATGCTAACATGATCTCCTGAAACCTCTGATAGATTTTGAGCCAAATTTGTAGTTATTGCATAAATAGCAAAGGAACTGTGGCCGGAAGGATAATTCGGAAATCCAAGCTGTTCTGCTTCATTTCCTTTGGAGGGCCCAGTCTGAAAGTAACTGTGTTGATCTTATTATTTTATTACTTTTCTTGGAGCCTAAACAATCTCCCGGCTGCAGGAGCAAGCGCGAAGAGAGAAAGAGGAACTAGAAAGGATGCTGGAGGAGAACAGGAGAAGAGTAGAAGAAGCTCAGAGAAACGAAGCTTTAGAGCAGCAGAGGAGGGAAGAGGAACGGTATTTGGAGCTGGAGAAGCTCCAGAGGCAGAAAGAGGAGGCTTTGCGGCGGAAGAAACAGGAAGAGGAGGAGCAACGGCTAAATCAGATGAAAGTGTTGGGCAAGAACAAATTGCGGCCCAAGTTGTCGTTCGCTCTTGGCTCAAAATGAAATTGTTGAAGGTAGTTTGTTCCATATGTGCACTTGGCTTTTTTTTTCGCATCTTGGTGTCCGGGTCATGGGGAAATACATGGATAGATACAATTGTAGTGGTATCAGTTCTTCTCTGATAACCAGCTTGTATGATTCTTTTTCCCCTTTATCATATGGAAGTGCGGTCTTTAGGTAGTTGCAGTTGCTGATCACCCAACAAATGAAAGAACCATGAGATTTTGCTTCTTGTTCATCTGCCATCATCTTCCAGTTGTCTGATGAATGGGCAGCTTTAAGGATGCTGGGGCAGGGCGATAGGCAAAATTAGGGCAAATTTTGATCCGTCATTGAAATAAGTTGTCCAAATCCCAGACTGATTGTCTGTGAATGGAAAAATCTCAATATCTGATAGCAATATGAAATTGGTCGGTTACGTGTTAGTAAGCTGTCATTATCGACTTAGAATTGAATATACCGATGCGTGGCCGATCGGTAAGTTAAAGATGTACATTTGGATTTTTATCAATAGCTATAAAAATGCTACCGAGTGTTTTTTATTCAAAGCAATTGCAGCGACGATCTGCATACAAAGGATTCTTGATAAGAACACCATAAACAAAGTTTGTTGTATTAGAACTCCTTTTAAAGAAAGGAAAACCTAGGCAATTTCATTAAACCCAGAGCATCACGTTCTAACTTCTACATTTGTTGTACATGTTGAAAGTGAAATGGTAATTCATAAAAGACTTGTGCAATAATGCTTCCTTAAGTGAGGAAAGTTAGAGTTTGTGAAGCATTTTTGACCCTAATCTAATCAGGTAAGACATGAGTAAGAACTTTCACGAATAATTCATGCATTTCGTAGTCGTTGCAGCAGAGAACTGAAGTTTCGTGCATGATACAGGCCATGTCCGTTCTTTAATTACTAAGCCAATTCCAAAAGATTAACAATGGGTGCGATGAAAGTAGTATTTGTCATGTCATCAGTTTTTCTTTTAGGACAGTGAATACTTGTGATGATAGTTTTCAAGAAGGTCAACGTAAGACACATTTTTCTTCCTATGTGGGATGCTTTTGTCAAACCTCTCCAGTGGCTTCAATTCAGATCAGAACGTTTCTTTACATTTGATTTTGACTACGGTAGATTCCATTTTAATAAGTGCTGTAGCTTTAACTGAACAACGCGTAAGACATTGAATCAATTGATTCAAGCTCAATGTGGATATGTCTCTCGTCATGATCACATGATCGTGAATAGGACTTCTCAACCCAAAAATTGTCAAGAAAATCAGCTTGCTGAAAGGACAGCTCAGTAACTAAGAGCCTTCTGTTAGCTACTAACTTTTCATGCATTAGGCATTCTCTCCACCAACTTTGAGACAATTATGGGTTCATGAGTCTGAACGCAAGAACTGTCCTAGAAGATGTTAAAAAAAAAAAACACTTTCGGTGCATGGACGACTCGGCACTCGATAGACGGATATAGATAAAGTCTTAAGTGCGAAACACAAATTCGAGTGATTTCCCACCCACATCATCAACTGTGAAATAATCTCACTTACGATCTGATCAAAATAATCTCATGTACGATTTGATCATTCATCGAAGTATTGATCTGTGGCTTATCTGATTTATGAAAGTAAAAATACATATCATTAGTCGGTTTACTGAACTAAAGTGTGCTTTCTTGTCAGATAAAAATAGAAATCATTAAGGTTCCACTTATGCATGACTACTGAAGTTTCTGACGGCTGAAAACTCGGCGGGGAATACTACATGTAAGTGTAGAGGAATTCCCAGATTAAGAAGTAACCTCTCCCATGTCAGTCAGTGGACAGACCCAGGTGGCAGATCAGACAACAACCTTCACTGCGCATTGCAGTGATATTACTGAAGGAGTCCGGCTTCAGGCTTTCACATGATTGAATGATTCAAGCACAGATCCTTGGAGGCACAAATAGGCACACTTGTACCATGTCCCATGAATTACTTGCTCTGTGCATTTGAATCGGTTTCATAGGTTAGGACATAAACATAGAGGCTTGCCAATTTGGAGGCCTGCGGAACACTTGCAATTGCATGACCTGTGAACCAATTGAACTTAACCTTTCGATATGTTTAGGCAGCCCGACAAAAGGCAATAAGCACGCATAATTGGTTAAATCAAAACATGCGACTTCTAATTTCTAAACTCGAAATCCATTCAAATGTTTTTCTCTTTTTTTGTTTCGTCATGCTCCAACTTTCAACTTATTTTTAGACTTTAGCCATGCTTTTTAAGAGCGTGAGAGTCGAACCTTGTACCTGAAATTAAATATCCCCACTTTCCCTTCCATGTGCGAAAGGTGCCTAGTGATTCACTAGAGGGTTGAGTGCACTAATTTTATTACCTGCGATTTCATTTTTCGAAGGGATTAATTTCCGATGACTAATTTATAAGACTATACATCATCTTCACTGCAATAGAATGCATCAGTAATATACTTATGTTGAGATGATTATTCAGTCAATCATAAATTTATCATACGGAAACTTTTTGATTTTATTAATATATTTCTAAACATTTTCACAAAATTTCAATATAATTCTTTCAATCAATAATCACAAATTACTAACATGACATTCAATCATCATCTGCCGTTAAAATAGAATTAACTGCAACCAATGGGTTGACTACAAGTCAAAACTGGCGGCTGCCCCGTGATTGATTGGCCAATTGGCGAGGCATAAAGGGTCGGCAGTAAAAGTGGATTCCCTTGCAACTTCCTGGTGTAGTGAATCTCTGCGTCATGCTCACATAAGGCTGCAGTCAGCAAATCTACACTGGTAATTTTCTTGAAGGAGTTGCTTTCATAAGAAAGGCGTTTTACCTCCATTACAACATCATGTGATTGGACCATGATAGAAGATAATTTGAAGAAATTTGCTAATTTCGATGTGAGAGGTGTCCCACAAGCATTATTAGCCTCGAAGCAGCGCAATCCATTCGTCATTTTGACATATATAATATATATATTTTACATGAGAGTAAACGAGTCGTCAAAAGGAATGTCGTGATGCCAAAACTCATTGACCATAAGTATGATTGCGGGCTCTATTTTCATGGGGACTCTTATTGCTTCTTATCTTTTGACCAAAATCGTTACCTAAATAGGGTTGATACATTGGAGGTTAATACCGTAGCGACTGGATTAAGTTGTTCCTATAGATGCCAAGCACATAAGCACCATCACCCCTCAGCTCATGCATTCATATTTAACTCATATATTTAGCGGAAAATTGTCCAAATTGTCTTAAACTTATTGCGTGCCGACTAATTCAACTCTAAACTTTTTGATTTGTCCAATTTAATTCTAAATCTTTCGATAATTTGTCAATTTAATCATCTGCCTAAAAATCACTAACGCAAATACTAGCCATACTAAGCCGTGGTCTTGTAAGTGCCAGTAACAATTTTTGTACAATTTTAAAAAGAAGGTTTTGAATTTTTTTTCTTTTTTTTCTTTTTGTTTTCCTTTTTTATCCGTCTGCCATCACTAAGGCCCTAGACCGGTGGAGTGAAAGAGGAAAAAAATATAAAAAAAGAAAAAGGTAGAAAAGAAAAAAAGGAAAAAGAAAAAATTCAAAAAAATTAAAAAATTGCAAAACTTGTCTATATCAACGTCAACCGTATCATGTGGAATGGCCGGTATCTATATTAACAATTCTCAGTCAAGTTTTGCCGAGGAGGACTATATTAACAAATCGTCAAGTGATTTAATATTAAATTGACCGAATTAAAAGTTTGGAACCGAATTACTGTCGTATAATAAGTTTAGGACTTTCCAAACAATTATCTCTATCACGTTGAGTCGGGACATGAAACAAAAGAGCACTTGCAGCTTACCAAAGTGGGAAAACAGTACAGAAGATGATCTCTCTTATCCAAGGTTTCTAGTTTGAGTCATACATCATCATTAATAACATGATAATGCGCTTGACTCTTAGTTACATCTATCCACTCCAATTTATGAACATGAGCATGAGCATGAACATGAACCACCAACCAAGTCATTCTCTTTTTATGACCAATTATTGGAGTGAGTGATTCCTTCCTGCCTAACAAGACAACCCTTACAATGTGTGTCAAATGTCACAACTAAGAACTTCAATTGCTTGTGATGCATTTATTTCATAAAAAGTGAATAATTTAAAAAATATTTTTTAAAAGTGATCACTCGGCAAATGAACACAAATTTCATCATCCACAAAAATATTTAAACATAAATTGTTGTCGATAATGAAATATTTTTTATTGATTAATTATTTCAAGCAATGCAAATGATTATTTTTTTAAAAATTATTAATTTTTTTTGTGAAATAAATGAAGTAGAAATATCTCTTCTAAACTTAAAAAGGTGAATGATTGATTTCCCTATTTGGTACCCCATGTCGATTTGCATGTGCGTCAAGCTTAGTGGTGCTAGAACTCAAATCTCAAGATTACGTGTGGATGATCTCATGGTGATGCAAGTAAAGCACAGTAACCAAAGGTTTTTGGAGGAGATAATAATTGTTTAGTGGGGGGCAAAATCATAATTGAGAATCCTCTCATAATTTCATACATAATATTCCACTTTCTATATATTAAAATTTTTTCCCATCATGCACTCAGATGTGCTCTAGTATTTAGTTCAAGGAAAGGGTACATAAGAGAGGAAAAATAAATCTTTGGCCCTTATTTTTCTTGTTCTTTTGATTCAATATATGATGAGTACCATTCCATCAGTATACTTCAAATGTCATCTGGGGCTCCATGTTGCTTATGACTAAGGGAAAGTAATACAAGAATATAGTTCGCAAAGAAAATAAATTGATTATTTTTCAAGGAAGTGATTATATATCAAGTAAAAAAAGTGTTGATTATTGGGGACTCCCTATTTCTTTTTATTGACCTAATAGGTAAACTAGTCGATGCATGAAAGTACTCATCAATTGTGCTTGTATGCAATCATGAATGTTTGTTTGAGAAAAAAAATCCCAATAAAAGGAGGAAAATATTAAATGTTCGATGGAAAGTAGATTTTCGATGAATCTAATTATTACGATAAAATTGATGAAGTAATGCAAATCAATCTAAAAAGGTCATTATTCAATGTATGGAGTTGGTGCAAGCCTCATGTAGTACGATGCAATAAGTGATCGGAAGGTTGTAATAAATTGGGTGCTCACCCTAAAAAGGAAAAAAGAAAAAAGTGTCCGTAAATTCTTCGGCACCATTGCGCACTAGTCCTCAAAATTTCAAGAAGTTATGGGTTCTTTCGGTTCTCGCTTTTGCAAAATAGCCCCTGAACTTTGAAAAATTACAGATTACCCACCTAAAAAATTTAATTTTTATGTTGTAGTAACCTGTTTTTCTATCTTCCATACAGCCCGAAAGTGAAAGTGGGACAAAGTCGGCTTTCTTGAGCAAGATAAACCATCGCGTCATGGTGTAAAAATTGAGGGGGATTCGAAGCAAATTATTTGCGTTTGATTGGAGAAGATGCGTGATTGAGGAGTAATGGGAAAAGAAGATTTCACAATCTCTCTCTCTCTCTCTCTCTCTCTTTCTTTTTCGAGGTTTGTCTTTTTGTCCTCTATATATTCATCCCCCCAATCGTCCCTTCTCCCTCACGAACCACATCATACGACGACCACTCTGTAATCTACGCACAGAGAGAGAGAGAGGGAGAGAGAGAGAGTTCAGATGTTGATGTTGGGTTTTTGAGAGAGAGAGAGGAGTTCTGTTGTTGGGTTTTTTCTCTTTTTCTTTTGGGTAGTGGTGGGATTTAAATGCCTATCAGTTGCCCGAGAATTGGTGGAAACCTCCCGCAAGTTGTGCTGCGACAGGGGAGATGTGTTCAATTCTCGTCCAACCATGTAGCCAGATTCATCTCTTTCTTCTCCCAAAGCCACAGCCCACCAGTATACTCACCCAAGAACAGGTCACATGTGCTTAAGATCGCTTCCCCATCCAATTTCAGCACAAGCCCATCACACCCTTTAATGGAGGACCCCGAAAGGTTGAGTCTTTCCTCTGAAGCAGGGGGGGAGAGATACTCCAGAGAGCTGGATGTTGCGGTTAGAGCCGTACAGATAGCATGTTGGATTTGCCAGAAAGTGCAGGACACTCTAGTGTTTAAGACCAACGACGGCAACAGTAGTGGCAGCAATGATAAGCAAGTTCACTCCAAGGATGATAATTCTCCAGTCACTATTGCTGGTAAAAGAAAAGCCAACTACTACTGTTTACTTTTTGTTGAATTATGCAGTTCTTGGATTGGGCAAGTTGGGTGGTGGTTGTGAATCCTGTTTGTTTGGTTCTGATGAGTGATTATGTGGATTGGTTCTGAGTTTGGTTTATGCCATAAATTAAGGGTATTTCTGGAGTAATTGCTAGGACATAGCTTTACTCTTTGTGGTCCTTGAATTACACATTCTCATTTGCAAATAATTCTTACTGGTGAGTAATCTGATGGTATATCTTCCATAGCATAGTGCACATATTGTTAGTGATAAGAAATGATTGGACCAGAGACCTTTTGGTTCCTGACCGTGTAGAGAGATTGGTGGAATGTTTAGTGCTCGAAGCTGCAATATCTTTAAGTGAAGTCTTTTTTAAAGAAGGGAACCTTTTCCTGTTGGTGCAATAGTAGAGTTTAATTGGCTTACTGATGAAGCTTTGTAAAAACCTGTCGAATCTGAGTCTGGAATAGAGTTCCCATTCTAGACGAGGCAAGCAATGGATTTGCCCTAATAACTATTAGCCTAAGGAAACTGAAATGCCAGTTTATAAATTTTGAGTACCTATTTACTAGCATGCAAGTGAGTCCCTACTTTTGAGGAGGTTCAGTTGTAGTTGTATTTTAAAATTTTATGAGCGTGTCTACTGTTTATTCGACTAAGGGCTTTATATCGAGAACCAGGTCCCCACAAACTTCTCTGCATGGGGGTCAGACTTCGCTGTGGCATCAATTGTAGTTTTCACGTTAATTTGCCTTGTTGATGCAATTAGGCAAATTACAGAATTTTAATTTTCCGATGTAATTATGTTGTGAAGTAACTGCTGGGTTTTCCTTTCTTTTCCCTTGCGATTTGCAACATCAGAATTTTCCTTCCTTGAGTTTGTGTGGTTGAAAATGCATTATTTTTCAGTTACACATACCAAATGATAGCATACATGTTTAAGCCTCTTTCTTTGACGTGTAGGTTTTTCTTTCCCCAAGACAGTATCTCCAATCTATCATGTATTAGTACTATCTGCCTTTTTTCTGCTAAAAAAATGAAGACCTTAAAGCCTAATGAAGTAGAACCTTAGGTTATTTCCCTCATCAGCAAATTTAAGCGTTTTGTTCCTTTTCTTTGTTTATTTACTTGAAATAATTCTGCAGTATCATATGTGCTGTTTATAATTTGCTCTATCATACTTCTTTATCTATATAACCAATCTGCTGGTTCTTTGATTATAGATTCTGTCACTAGAATTAGTCATGAGATTCTTTCCACATGCACCAGTCACCTCGTGCTACTTTTGGTGTATAATCTTTGTTTATGCTCTATGAGAAGCAAGTGCTTCCTGATTGCTTAGATCCTAGAGAGGCATTTTTTGATGGCCTCAACCAATGTGTACTCTTAACATGTTCCATTAGTTCTTCATGTTCATGCTTTATATGATGCAGTTGCAGTCTTCACCAAGTATTTTGGCTAATGCTCTTGATCTTGCATCTAAATAGACTGGAGCGTGCAAGCTACAATAAGTTTGTTGTTATCTGAGTCTTTGGAACTAGCAATGTCTCGATTGTTGCCGAGGAGGACGTACATGCTCTCTCCAAGGCTGATGGAGCTGGCTTGCTGAAAGCGGTTGTAGAAACAGTCAATGAAGCCCTATCTGAGGCACCCCGATTCGGGCTTGTGTCTCCTCAAGAGAACCTCGGCCCTAAGGAAGTGCTTGAGGCTATTGGCCGTTGCAACTCTGCTGGCAGGCTAAACAGAAAGTTTTGGGCGCTAGACCCTGTTGATGGTACACTGGGGTTTGTGCGTGGTGATCAGTACGCTGTTGCTCTTTCACTGATAGAAGATGGGAAAGTGGTCCTTGGAGTTCTTGGCTGCCCCAATTACCCAATGAAAAAGGAGTGGCTAAGCTATCACCATCGCTACCATAGGATTATCACCAAATTGACCCCACCAGCGTCGGAATCTTGGGACCGGGGTTGCATACTTTATGCCAGGGAAGGCAGTGGCGAGGCCTGGATGCAGCCATTGCTCCATAAGAACAAGAGTTTAGAGTGGCCAAACGCTGCAGTGCCCGTTCGTGTTTCTTCCATTGATAATCCAGCATTAGCAACATTCTGCGAACCAGTTGAGAAGGCAAATTCAAGTCATTCCTTCACAGCTGGACTAGCTCACAGTGTCGGGCTTAGGTGCGTACATGTCTCTTCCCCCTATGTTCACCGCTTTGCATGGTGATATGAACTAGAATGGAGTACATTTTAGCCCCACTTAAGCATTAGTGAATGATTCATAAAGGATGCGTAACTTATAATGCGAAATAACAGATATTCCCGAATGCTGCAAAACAAGAAAAATTGTTGAGATTATGACAAACTAGCAGACCCTAGGATTTAAGGCACACCAAAAACTCATAAGAAGGTCCATTCTGGTCATGGGAAAAGCAGATGTTCCCCAAGCACCACGAACTCGGGGTGTTGAAAGAAGAGATTTATGAAAAATTAGAACACACTGGCGAGAGAGCTTACATGCTTGACAATACCTCTGTTTCTGCAGGAAGCAGCCATTGCGCGTGTACAGCATGGTCAAGTATGCAGCCATAGCTCGTGGAGATGCTGAGATCTTCATGAAGTTTGCAAGGGCAGGTTACAAGGAGAAAATATGGGACCATGCTGCTGGAGTTGTGATAGTACAAGAGGCTGGTGGTGTCGTGACGGACGCAAGGGGACGTCCCCTTGATTTTTCAAAGGGTATTTATTTGGAAGGTCTGGATCGAGGTATAATCGCATGCTCTGGAGCCAAACTGCACGAGAGGATCATGAAGGCTGTAGATGCTAGTTGGAACTCCTCTTGTCTGTAAAACAAACAGTTTGCATGTATATAGCAATAAGTACAGCTTAATATCACTCTTAAATCTCCAAAGGACTGAAGCGAATTCGTTCTGTTTTCCCGACCTGGTTCGAAATTAGAAAGGGATCGCTGTAGTTACTGAACGGCATTTCACTGGTACTGCCCTTCAGTAACGTCGCATTGATTGTTTTTTGTTTAGTTTGCCGTGGAAATTGAAGCATTTCCATTCGTGGAGCTCAAGAAATCTGATGTCTGTTCTTGAGCTTGAAGCGCTATCCTTTCAACTGTTGAAGCAGAAAGCTACTAACCACTTGCAAGTACAATGGAAGTGAAATTACCAATATAATAAATACCTTTACTCTCACCTGGTCAGCTACCTTTTATTAATTTTAATATATCAACAGTTTATGACTTTTTGTTACAATTAGTAGTTTTTCCAGTAAAAATGAATATATCAAATTATAATTGAGAAAACATAGCAAGGTTGTTTCAGTTTAAAAAAAAACAAAATGAGCTCTTTTGCCTTCATGTGAAAATCTACTTACAGATGTATGCATTTTGTGAAATTTCAAGTTTTTCTGATTTTAAAAAATCAAAGTACTTTTAAAAAAAGAACTATAAAAACTAAAAATCAATTTGGTGTGTCTTTGAAGTCAATCTAATATTTTTTAAATCATGGGTAAATCTTAAAAAAGAATTTATAGATTTGGTAGTCAATCAATCACAAGTAGGGTGATTGATTTTAGGGCAAATTTGTTCCCAATCCGACTTAGAAACAAAAATTGACCTTGTGACCCTCTAGTCATAAAAAGCTCGGAGCTGGGGGATTGAGCTGGTCAGTTTTGGAACTACCGTTGCTTGAATTGGTCGCTTCCGGTCTGATTCCCGATTCTACCCAAAACTCAAGCCCTTTTTGTTCTGCATAAAAAATTGTAACAAAATAGAAAAGTTGCACCATTTGATTACAAAACCATGCGTTAATCAAGTATTCATGTTGAAAAATCACGGTTCAATTTTTTATGGGTCTAGATGTAATTCTATTTTTTCTTAGAGTTTTTTTTTTTTTTGATGACCCGAGAACCCCGTATGTCGTGGCAGCGTAAACCCACGTCACACTTAAAATACATACTTAAGCATCAAGTCCATTAGGTTTTGAACCCCTCACCTTTAGAGAATGATCAACGGAGCCCTTATCCAACGGAGCCACCACGGCCGGCGGTAATTTTTTCTTATAGAGTTAATATCATGAAAGATCCCAAATTAATACACATGTAACAAATTTATCTAAAACTATCCCCAAACTGATACATCCTATCTTTAGCTTTGGATTGAAGTCATAACTAAGATCTCCATTTTAGACAGCATAAACTACGGGGGGGAAAATTTACTCTCTTTCTATTTTTATTAAATTTTACTGTGAAATTACTAAATTGGATGATAGGCAACAGTACATAATGTATCGATTTGGGATTTTTTTATTTAATTTTTAATCTAATTTAACGGAAGATTAATGAAGTATAAATTTATTACAAATATTTTAGTTTGGAGTTTTCAAGGCTCAAAAAATTAATTTGGATGAATTTGTCATTGTTGTGATACTGACCCTTTTCTAACAGAGCCTCAAAACCAATTCAGAACGGTTCAACCATCGAGAACCGGAAATTCAGGCCGGATCGACCCGATCCCAGGTCGAACCGGACCCCGCCATTTTTCCCCGAGGAAACGAAACACTCTCCATTCTCAGCTTCTTCTTCTTCGTCCGCATTTCCCTCCTCAACGTCGAGCTCGCAGAGGCCCAGCTATGGCGATCCCTTCCTACGCGCTCGCCTCCTCGTCTCCGACCATCCTCCGCCCCCGCCCGCCGGCGCCACCGCTCCCCTGTCCGCCGTCCGCTCCTCCTTCGAGAACCCCCGCTCGGTCCTCTCGAGTTCTCTCCGCTTCGGCTTCCGCCGCCCTCGCCGAGCCGAGCCGAGCCGAGCCGGCTGCCCGCCGTCCTCCACCCGCCGCCCGGAAGCATAGCTCCAAGTCTTATCTGGCCAGGCAGGCCGCGGTGCTCGAAATTCAGCAGTCGCCCGATTTGGACGCCGCGCTCGAAAGGTCCGGTCCTGACTGAGCGGGGGGAACGCGATGCGCCCGCGCCGCGCTGTTTGTGGAGTGCTTTGATTCGTTTAATTGGCGATGCGGCGCGTTCGTTTTTGAAATCAAGATTGAATTTTGAGAGTTCAGTTGCACCATTCGAAGATTTTAGAATGAATCCCAAATGGAATTTATGTCATAATGCATGAATCTTTTATATGCTTGAGAGGAAAAAAGAAAAAATTTCGATGCATATTTTGGAACATTGGATGAAATCGTCTTTCACAAGTTCGTATGTTCCCTTTCAGCATCTAATGCGAAAGACGTCTTGAAAGCATGCGTCGCGGTTCCTGCTTTCGGCGAAATGTTATTTCTTTCCTTGTATTTAGTCCGTTCAGTTCTCAGGAGGTTAAGGTCTTTTAGTTTTGTGTCTGTGCAGGCTCGGCGGTCTACTGAAGGTGCAGGACTTGAATGCCATTTTGAGGTATTTCGGGAAGCTCAACCGGATGCAAGATATTTCCAAGGTTTTGAAAATTTCAAAGTTATATTCACTTTTTCTGTGGAATAAGTTTAAGTGTCTCCTTTGTTGCATAAAATTTGGAATTATCATCAATAATTGAATTTATATATGCACAAACCAACTTTTCAACTCCCGCTCTGTTCCATTTTAAGCACTCTTGTCTTTATTTAATCTTTGAAGGGGTCACCACTCTTTTTTCTTTTAGCATCAATTATCTGGAACTCGGGAAGAATGCATGTAGCCCTATAGAGTAATAGAGGTAGCATGTAGTCAGCATTTTGACGGACTCTCTTCATGGGTTCGATGATCGACAGTGGTACTACTCAGCTGGTCCAGTGATCTGGAATATCTCTTTCAATAATTTCCTAGTTTTATATCATCTGTCATTTCATATCAAACATTGACTTACAATTTGCATTGTCTGGACTAGCATTGACTGACTGTCATGGTTTTAAGGTATCCATGCATTTTGTTCCATTATGCGTTCATTGCGATGTGGCTGAATTATGCTTACTCTTCAATTTTGTCAAGAACAAAGAGCAGCTCACAAAAATCATTGAATTGATGGTGCTTGGAGATAAATGTTTTTAAAAGTTGTAATGCATCTTTATGAATATCTACAACAACAAAAAAAATTATAAAACGCAATAAGTTTAGAGTGTGTTTGGACTGAATTTTACTTATTTTTTTCATTTTTCAATCTTGTAATGCGCGCACTTTGACTTTGTTTTTAGTCTTAAGCATCTGAGGCTTTCATATTATAGAAATGTTGACAAGGGGATTCACATATAAGTCTTCATAGCTTTTTGAAAGTTGAATATATTTTAGATTTTGGTGGGATGTATCAAAGTTGCTTTTGCTTTTCATAAGTCACAACAAACAAACCCCAAGACTTATCCTCATATGAGGGATCGGCGTCTATGCCATGCTCTCAATTTTGAATCAATTTTGTAAGCTCTAAGTTCACTGGATCTTTTCTTATTGTCTCTTTCCACATTTTTGTCAATTATGGGTCATATATGAGTACTTGCTGGTGATTGGAGAAAGACACATCCTAATGGCTCTGATACTAAATCATGCCCAGCAATGGGTCTTCTTGCTTAGTAGATGGTTTATCATTTTCTTTCTGTTCCTTTTAATTACCTAATGAAGAGATGGTATTGATTTTCTGTTGAAATTGTTGCAGCTCTTTCAGTATATGCAGAAACATGAGAAGATTAGTGCTGCAAGTTATAGCAGTTATATAAAGTTCGCAGGGACAAGCCACAACCCTTTGAATGCACTGGAAATCTATAACAGTATTCCAGATGCCTCAATGAGAATCAATGTCTTTATAAGTAATGCTGTTCTTAGTTGCCTTGTCAGAAATGGTAAACTCGGCATCGGCATGAAATGTTTTCAACAGATGAAGCAGGATGGACTGAAACCGGATATCATTACATATAGTACGGTATGCAACTCTAACCTCATCTTGGTTAACTTTCTTTAAGCAATAAAATTAGCAACTTGTGGTAGATGGATTCGTGACCGATAAAAAATTAAATTTTATGTAATATCTGTTGTTATACTATATTGGAATTTTGATACATGAACTTTGGAGATTTGTGTGAGGAGTTATGCTTAATACATTGTAGGCCTATTCTTGACATCTTAAGGTTTTGGGAAAAATAATTATTTAACATGCTAGACCACAGGTCAGGAGTTCATATCCAAAATACTCCCCTTTTATTATTTTGTATGTTATTCTGTCTGCTTTCATGCTTTAGTGTTCCAGTCTGTCATTTTCTTTAGTTCGTTTTAACAGTCGCATCCCATGTTTCATATGGATGGCCCCACTTATACAGGAGAGGGATTGTTAAGATATAGTCTCTTTAGAATGTTAGACAACATTATCTATGGATTAAAATGGACCATATGGTTTCTAGTCTTGAATCGTATAACTTTCACAACATTGAGCCATCTTATTTTGCTCATTCTCATAGTATATGGCTTCATTGATGGAAGTTGATAGGTGCTCCTTCCATTATGTTGCAACAAAGTATCTCATTTTGTTGCAACAATGATCAATTACGTGCCAAAGAAATCTCATGATCAACTTTAGAGTTGAAAATTCGATGGGTGCATCTGGAGTCTTTTGAATGGAAAGGTTCCTATAATTTTTACCGGATTCATTTTGCTCTGATAATGCCCCACTAAGCAAAGTTAACCCTTTTCTTCGCTGCTGAATAAAGCCAATTTTAATCTACATCACCTCTTTGATTTGCTCCAAGGCTTGAGGAAGTAATAGTCAGAAAATCATTGCAGTCTTCCTTGGTAGAGTCCATGGTTTGAGCAGTAGCAATCCTTACTTTCTTCATCATCCTTAGCTGCTTGCAGGTTGCATGAGGGTCAATGATGGTTACACCAAAGCATTGGAACTGATACAGGAACTGGAGTATAATGGTCTTAAAATGGATAGTGTAATGTATGGGACTCTTATTGCTGTGTGTGCTTCAAACAATCATTGCGAAGATGCAGAGCGCTTCTTCAGGCAAATGGTGAATGAAGGCCATACACATAATGAATTCCATTATAGCTCTTTATTAAATGCATACTCTGCTGATGGTAATTACAAGAAGGCTGAAGCCTTGGTGCAGGATATGAAATCTGCAGGCTTGGTTGTCAATAAGGTTTGTTTCAAACTTCATTTCTTATTTTTATGTTATGAGATGCATTTGAATGCATGCATATAATTTTGAAGATGGTAATGTGGATTGTGGGATTGAAACTTTTAAAGAGGACCCTATTTTTAAATGTTGTTGCCAAATTTTGTGCTATTTCCTGATCCTAAGGTCTAATAGTTCTTTTACTTTTCAAACTATTATTTTGATTTGTTGCCAAACTTCTATAAACTAGGCGAAAAAAGTGCCGCTCTTTTAGGGTTTTAAAAACCCATGTTCTCAGATGGAAGAGCAACTTTACAACCAGGGATGGGCATGGGGAGCGGCACCCCACCGGTCCCGACCTGCATGGGGTGGATTTTCATTGCAAAAATATCTCTTGGAAGAACAAATATCTCTTACCTAAATTATTTGAAAATTTGCTTAAATAATCTTAGGAAAAAAAAGGCACTACTACATTATTTTTTGATTAATTAAAATTATATCAAAATGGGGATATATATAAAAAATTTGCTGAAAAACATATTGTTGGAATTTTTACTTGAGGCATGGCCCGTCATGCCCATCCCTATTTATGACTGATGCCGTATGCATCAAGGGTGTGGGCCTTGTGGAAAGCCTGTTGCCCTGACCCTAAAAGTTAGATTCAGTCACTCTGTTTAGCTTGAGTACCTTGGACTACATTGCACTTGTCTGACTGATGATGTTGATCCCCTCCCCAAAGTTAAATAGATCTGAGTAACTCAAAATTTGACAATCAAGCTCTGGCAGTTTGATTAAATAATATAATAACAAAATACAAGGAGTACATGTCAATTTCAAGTATTATTCCTACTGCTACAGCTTCCTCTTAAATCTTTGTGGGGTGGACAGAAGGGTGCCTTCCAAGGCTGCCCAGTTGTCATTAACATTTTCACCCACTTCATGTCTACTAGCTGCTTCTTTAGTGGCTAATGTCAAAACCCTCTCACTTGAATTTGTATGTGTCATAGGTGTGTTGCCTTGACCAGAAATTTTGATTACTTCTTTTTGTAGTGTACATGTACCATATGCTTATACCATGTTGACATCATTCACTACTGCAAGGTTTTCAGGTAATTTTGACTACTTTGCTCAAGGTTTACGTCAGAGGAGGCTTATTGATAAGTCAAGAGAATTATTAGCTGAACTGGAACTCTTAGGCCATGCCAAAGATGAGGTATATTATTGTGCTTTTCTCTCGGCTTTCTACATGAAGCTATAACAGGCTTGAAATATATCCGACCTGAAACAATTGCTATGCATAGTATTCTCATGAGACCTCAGAAGTCAAAGGGACAGAAGCTGGCCAGGACGGGAAACTGTGACACAGTTTAGTCTTGAGAAATTAGACCATCATAGACTTTCGGAGGATTCTCTCTATTAGATTTCTCATATATTACCGCATGCCTTTGCTGATGGGCTGCAATATGAAATCATAAATTCAATAAGGGATTCTTTGAAGCTTGTTTCTTGCATTTTCTATCTCAATGCTGTGCAAATATCATCATACAGTGTAATTTAAAGTCTTTAATTTTGTGTGAGGATGAAAACGAACAAAGCCTTTTTTCCCAAGGAGGGTTGACTATGTGAGCGGCTCTATTTAGTGGGATATCCTCTGGAAGAGCCATTTTCAAGATCCTGCCTTTTGTGTGTTTGTCATGTCTTCTTCAGCCTCTCCTCCCAGATAACACTCTTTTCCTACCATAAATTGTATTTTCTTATACCATCTTGAGTTATGTTTTCATATTTCATTTCTCTTTAACTGAATCTCTTGCACCTCATCTTCTTTTGTGGAATACGGTCATTGAATCTATTATTTTATGATTATCTTTACTACCAAAGCATTCACATCTCTGACTACTCTGATTTTGCTTGCCGTTGATACTCATATTGCTAGGCAGTTTATCTCATAAAGCTTTGATTTACCTTGCCCTAGTCTCATACAACAGCACAGATCATGCTTCAAGTAATAGCATCTCTGATCGACATCAAAGTGAAAAGACGAGGGCTCTAAGTATGACTTTTCATTTTGGGCTTTGTAGTTGGGGATCCCTGCATTACCGCTTCGTGGGTTCATATGAAAGTCATAGCTCCATAATGCATGTCTTGCAACTTTTATACTTCTACTTTTAGAACTCTTCGAAGGATTTTTCAGATGTGTTTACTTCTTTTGGTAGTTGAGTGCCATGATTTTGATGATTAGGATTTGACCGAGGAATGTGCAAAGAAGAGCATGGAGGCTCCTTTAGTTGATCGATGTTACTCTCTACTACCCTTGAAGTAGAAAATGTGGAAACCATGTCTAATCTTTCTGGCATAGAACTATCGAATCTTCTCATTGATAAGATGTATATTGTGGATAAATGGCCTATTTTTAGTACTGGTGCCAATTATGATGTTTTGCATTTTTGTGGCATGACTTATGAATGGCAGACACTGGGCAACAATCAGGTATAATATACTAGGCATTCTGTAATAATTCAAAAGAAACTAATAAGTTTTAAAAGCATAGGAAAGGTAGGTTGCTAACTATTGACGTGCAACATTCTCAACTTTTTGCTCAAAGATCTACAGGTACCAATATGAGAGATTTTAAACCTGTAAGCAACATATGTCTTACGCTTACCTGTTGATAAACTCATGGATTGATCCTTTGTTCTCCTTCTGTAATTTGTTCTCACTGATGTTCCATAATTTTATGTATATTCAGATTTTGCTCAAAGTTATCAGTTATGTAACTTACCACGTGTTCAATTTGTAGATGTCATACTGTCTATTGATGGATGGTCTAGCTAAGGCTGGAAGGACAGATGAAGCTAAATCAGTATTTGACGAAATGATGGGAAAATCTGTCAAATCTGGTAACTAAGCATGACTACAATTTCATTTGATTTTTGGGTTATCTTCTCTACCATCCTTGTTTATTAAGGAGGAAAATGAGTTCTGTAAAGTTCCCTCACATGCACTTTTGAAATGAGTTCAATGAATTCCAGTATGTTTCTTTAAACTTTTCAGTTTCTAAATGAGATCTGGCACCAGCATCATTTCATCCTTTTATTTGTATTAGCTTTGATGTCCTTAGCAAAGATGGTTTTCTTTTGGGTTGCTGTCTGGTGGCATCAGATCCTATTCTTTTAATGTAAGTCAAGCAGACAACAGTCTGCAAGTGTGCAGGGAGGGAGGGAAAGGAGGAAGAAAAAGGGGGGTTGGGGGTGGGGCAGGGACTTCAAATTTTTCCCTGCGGAGAGAACTTCATATCATTACTATAGTATAATGCCAATGCTTATGCGTGAATATAATGGTTATGTTTTACTTGCAGATGGCTATGCTCACTGCATCATGATTTCAGCATTTTGCCAGTGTGGGCTTTTACAAGAGGCCAAACTGTTGGCCAAAGACTTTGAAGCCAAATTTAACAGATATGACTTGGTAATATTAAATACAATGCTATGCGCCTATTGCAGAGCAGGTGAAATGGAGAGTGTCATGCAAACATTGAAGAAGATGGATGAACTAGCTATCAGTCCTGATTCCAATACCTTTCATATCCTAGTCAAATACTTCTTTAAGGAGAAATTATATCTACTCGCTTACAGGACTATGGAGGACATGCATAAAAAGGGGCACCAACCAGAGGAGGTATGATGACTTCTAAGAAGATATCCTGATGTCTCATAACTTAAATTAGGTTCATTGCTCTTAACATGGAACACTAATTTTAAGTTTTCAAATGCCTATTCCTTTGACGCTTGCACCTTTGTGATGCTTGATCAATCTACACTCATTTTGGAACTAGTGATTACATCTTCAAACAAAGAGACAGCACTGACATAAGCAAACTTAACAGAAAAGGTAATTTGTATTGAAATCTATCAACAAACAGCTTCTAGTGTTTACCTCCGAGTAGGGAGAGCAAACTTCCTTTGGCTGCTGATACTGAACTGTGCAGTTCCAACAGTGGACATTTTTTTATGACTGGAAGTCATCCTTGTGAGGAGTTCTTCGGCATTTTTGGATTTTTGAAGGAGAGGAGTATCTCTGGTTGGGAGGGGCATCATTTGCCACAAAATGGCTGAATCTGTTAACCAAATTCTGATTTTTTTTCTTCTTTTAGAAAAATAGGAATACATTTGTAGACTATGCTCATGGAGGAAGAATCAATGCTTATTCTGGTATTCTGTGAAAGCTGTGGGGAAGATCCCCTTTTTGTGTCTGTGGTTTGCATGGAGGAATAAGGGGCAGGAAACCTCACTTGTCAAAGTCAGACTTCTTAATCTTTACATGCAAGGGAGCAAGCCTCCCCTTTATGCCGAACAAATGAGGAGTTTTCTCTTACTATTCCAAGATAAAAGATACAGTCTTGCTGATAACATTGAAAAGCAGTTTTAGTTAGAAACAAAGAGTTACCTGTTAAAAAAGTTGAAAACAAGCAGTTAATGCTGGGTGTTGGTAGTATTAGTTTCGTCGTTAGTGGGTTCTTTATCTTGTAAATAATTTTGCAAACGGGTTAGCATCCCCTTGGCGCCACTTCATGAATTGCTTTTACTGTAAGAAACTAGTAATAATTTTGAAGGATTCTTAAGTATCTATGTTGCTGCAGGGACTTTGCTCCTCCCTAATCTTTCAACTTGGTAGCATGAATGCCTACTCAGAAGCCTTTTCTGTTTACAATATGTTGAGGTATAGCAAAAGAAGTATGTGTAAGGCACTCCATGAGAAAATTCTGCACATTCTGATTTCTGGACGGCTTTACAAGGAGGCTTATGTCGTTGTCAAGGTACTTCTTTTTTTGGGCTTTCTTTGGGTGTTCAATGGTCACCTTTGCTTACATGTATATATTTTTTCCTTCAATTGCTAGGACAATGCAGGATCAATCTCCAAGCAAGCAGTAAGGAAATTTGGAACTGCATTTATGAAGTCGGGCAATGTCAACTTGATAAATGATGTGTTGAAGGTCATCCATGCCTCTGGGAATAAGATTGATCAGGCAAGCAGTCAGTATTTGCGCTAACTAAACAGAAATAAGTGCTTTTTTATGGCCAAATGAAATAAGAAAGCTAAGGCGCATATGCATCACATTCTTTGCCCCTAGTTATCATATTGAAGTAAGTTTATCAATTTACTTATGTGGGCTTTCAAATTGTAAAGTAATGGTGGAGATGCGGGGTAAAAGGGATAGAGGAAAATCTAAAAATACATGCACAGTATTTTAACAGAGATCTTGATTAACTGGATATTACAAAGCATGTGGTCCAAAATAGAGTGCAATGACATAGGACCCATGAGCTAACCCCACTTAGGGGAAAATGCAGTAGTTATTTTTGTTTTTGCAAGTGACTGCTTTGATGTCTTTGGTTGTTTATTTAGAACTAGAAAAATCCCTTTTATGCCTCTCTTAGTTTAAGCAATACATTTTAAGAATTCAGTGCCTCTCTTATGCTTGATCTCTTGTTCTGCGACTGAATTTGCTTTCTATTCTCTGGACCAATCTTGAGGAAAATTGTTTGAGGACCTGCAAGATTGTGAGCAGCTCCGTTCTGCTCTAATTATGCATGTTGGGACCTTGACCTTTAAAATGCATAAGTTGGTATTCCAATTTCTGAAATAATCTCTTTTGCTTTCATTTCTCTCTCTCTCTCTCTCTCTCTCTCTCTCTCTCTCTGTGTGGGTGGGATGCTTCAGTTCATAAGAAAAGTGACACTATTGTTAATTGTGCATGAAAAAAAGTTCATGAAAATGAAAGAGATTTTTATATCTAGTTACAAGATTTATTGATGATAGTGTTTTCCTTTGCAGAAATTATTTAATATGGCCGTGTCACGATATATTGTTCTGCCTGAGAAGAAGGAATTACTTCTCCAACTGCTGCAGTGGATGTCTGGTCATGGTTATGCTATCGATTTGTCAACAAGAGACCTTATTCTAAAAAATTCACGCTTCTTTGGTGATGAGCTTATTAAGGAAACACTGTCCAAGCATCAGTTAAGTTTGAAAGGAGTGAGATCTCATAAGAGGAAGGAGTGAATTTCTGGGTAATGTTATTTGAGGTAATTCTGCTATTTTTTCTTTGTGATGGATCAATGACTATTGGTGCTCTAAGTAGAGCGTAGTTCTTATCTATTTTTCTAAAAGATACTCTGCAAATGAACTTCTCCAGATATATAATTTGGATGCCCAATAACACATGGGCATGCGCTTAATAGTATTCTAAATCAGGTTATACTAATTAGGGGGCCCCATAAACGCAAGTTCATATGTGAATCTTATCAGTGTTCTAAGTCAATTTTCATATAGTTTCCTAAGTTGCATGAGTGACTCTGGCTTCTGACACATGAGAAAGAGAGCACTCAATTGCAACTGCATTAAAAATTGAGAGGAATCACAATCAAAACACACAATTTTTGCTCGCTTTCATTTTTTGGTTGTGATTACTGACAGATTCAGTTTGCTTAGAAATCTTCAACTTAGTGTTGTATTTATTGATATGCTAATCTAATAAAACCACAAACAAGAGCTCAAAATAGGTGGGAAAAATAGAATGAAAACTTTGGGATGAGTTTTTGCAATGTAGTTACGCCAAAATTCTCTTAAGAGTGGGTTGCATCTGCTATGGCCTTTTCAATTAAGGTCTGAATTTCATTCCCAACTGCTGTAGAAATCGCAACCAGCATGTGGATCTTTTGCAGTTAATAACTTAATACTAGTTGGCTGCTGTCATTTCTTGCTGTTTGTTGTTGCGTATCACACTTCTGCTGATAATTTGACATTAAACCCATGGAAATATGTGTTGCTTGATTTGTGTGGTGACCTATTTTAATTTTTGATGACATGAATTCATAGTCATCCGTAACACCTTTTTATTTTGAGGTTGATAGAATGACCCTTTTAAGCCTAGTAATGTGGCTGTTGCTTTTGGTGATTTTATCTGTAATAAGTATCCTCAGCAGACTATATGCTGCATTTTCCTTACTGGTTAACCTTTTCTGTAGGAACTGGCTCCTCTGCCTTTTGTGCGTGATTCGTAATTCCTCTACAGCATGGTAAGTTGTTGAAAGCGGTATTTCTGGAACCCTGTCAAGCTACATGACCTACTGCAGCAATCCTTGCCGTAGTAATAGAGGTGTGTGATGCTTTCTGCTGTGTTGAAAACTTCTGCCTGTGAGGCATTAACCATTATGCTGAATCCTTTTGTCAGGTTCTCTCTTGCTTGGTATGTTGTGCCTGCCCCTGCAGATTATGCAAGACATCACAAACTCATGGTTAAACTTTGATAATGCAGCTGGTTTATGATGCTGTCAAGAAGTATACTTGCTTATGCTCGGCCAGAGGTTCAGATGTAGCAGGAGAATGATTAGAGCAAGCTCCCTGTCTTATAGGTTGAAGTTTATTAGCCTGAATTTTTGTTAATTGAACTTCCTTGGTTATCTTGGCGAGGTACATAGCCTAACAGGTGTTGGTGTAGAGTTTTTCCTCCTTCAGCATACGCCTTTGCGTTTGTTGTACAATGTAAATTATTCTTTAGTAGAAAGTGGAGGGATTTACAAGAGCAGTCATCCTGTGTTGGATCACTATGCCCATCTCCTAATGATCAGTCCTACTTTAGTCAATGCAGATCATAGCATAAAAATGAGATCCTTTTCTTGCCTTTGGCTGCTGTTCTTTTGCAGTGTAGAGCACTGTCTCTTCGAGAATACGATTCACATATACATTATTAGAGGATGGCTTATCTGCCACTTCCTATTGTTTCGTGTAAATTCAGGATGCATTTGGGATATGAGCAGAGGGTACAAATGGATCCTATGGCTCCGAGCATGCATTCTTAACCTCTGCTCTGCGCTTCCATGCTGCATTGCTACTCTTGAAGCCACTTCCAAATGTGATCCGGGGGTCTCGCTCCCGCTCTGGCTGGCCAATTTGTAAAGCGTTTGGTCAATTAAAATTGGTAAAAAAAAAAAAATAAGAAAAGCTTTTTTCTTTATCGGAGATAGTTGGTTAGCCAAAAAAAAAAAAAGGAACAAATAAATAGTGCAACCGTAAGTGGTAACTCAATAAAAAAAACTGGAAATTAAGAATAAATAAATAAGCATCAGTAAGTAACTCAAATTAAAAATGAGGAAAATTCTAAATAAGGGCTTCAAGTGCTTTTATTTTCTCATATAAGGGCTTAAAGTGGATATTATTTCAAATAAGAGTTGAAATGTTGTTATTTTCTTAAATAAATGCCTAAAGTGTAAATTATTTCAAATAAGAGTATGATATGCATATACAATTTCAAAAAAGGGTATGAACTTACCAAATGTGAAAGACAATTTTGTCTTTTTGAATTTTGGTATAAATGATATTTGCCTCGTGTTCGGCTATAGCGGTAACCCCGAATCTAGAGCGGCTTGGCGTTCCAACTTAAAATTTTGTTTTTCTTCTTTTTATCTTTTTTTATTTTCAAAAAAACTAAAAAAAAAAAAAGAAAACACAGGCAAGAGCAGCCACCCCATCATTAGTGGGGTGGCAACAAAAGGCTGGCTGTGTCTTCAGCGCTTGGGACAGGGCCGATCCTAGTTGACTAGAGGTGAGGGGCGGCAAGGCCTTGCCATGAGCGGCAGAAGGTGACGACCTTGTCTCAAATTTGGGCAAGGGTTGCCCACCATCACGCAAAAGCTTGGCGGCCCTCACCCAGCGCCACCAACCACCCCCCCAAGCGTCGATGACCTTGTTGGCCTTCACCACTGCTCCATGGTCCATGGGCGATGGGGCGACAGTCATAAGCAAGAGGGAGCACCTTTCCACTTGTGTTTGCTCTTTTTTTCCTTCCTTTTTTTTTTTATTCTTTAATTTATAATCTAATTTAATTTCATTTAAATTGTATTTGGACGAAAATACTCTTAATTGACGGGAAATTTTTGTCGACCGGCAAGTTAACGAGGCTAGGTCCTTATTTGAAATAACCATAATCACTTCAAATATTTATTTAAGAAAAGAGGACATTTCGAACCATTATTTAGAATATTCCCTTAAAAATGTTGTCTAAATTATGGCTAATTTAATTGGTGAAGAATTCTTAAGTCACACCAATAAAGATTGATAATTTCATATAATATTTGGCAAATTCAAGTTGTTAAGATTGATCAATAAAAGGCAATAAATAATAAGAGAAATTTTTTTTTGGTGAGATATAAGAAGATGGTAATTTAAAAATAAAAAAAAACAAATGAACATTTGGAACCAACTCAAATAAGGACCAATAACATAGAATTAGTCGGTATTTAATCAAATAAAAGTCGAAGATCATTCCACTTGGGATTTTATAAATTCTAAAAAGAGTTGGTAACTCAAATTGATAATTTAATCGGAAAAGAGAATAAGCAATCGCTACGATTGAGGTTCAAAAAATAAACAAAGTCTGGTAAATTGAAAAAAAAAATGAATAAATGAATAAACATTTAAATGAAAAATGGGGGACAACCGGCTATTACCGGTTGCCTCGTCGGTTGAAAAACATAGGAAAATAAGCCTCCGGCCTTTGGGCGGGAAACCTCTCTCTCTCTTCTCAGCCAATCTTCCTCCGCGCTCGCTCCGCCGCTCGCCGCCGTTCGCTGCCGCCCGGAGCCCGCTCCGATGTCGAGGTTCGAGTACCCGCGGCTCACCCGGTCGGAGATCCTGTCGTTCCTCGTCGATTCCCAGATCTTCAGCAACGTCTCCGCCCACCACCTCGCCGATCCCACCCCGGACTTCGTCACCGACCTCTACACCCAGCTCCTGATCTACCTCGATTCCTTCCAAGAGTAAGCTTGCCCATCTCCAATCCCTCATTTTCATGGATACCCAGTTCCTCAAAATTCGAAATTTCGCGGCTTGAGTCCGCGTAATCTCGACCCGGTCCGTTAAAGGCGCAACGTTTCGCGCGTTTGGTCGTGTTTGTTTGAGTGATTGAGCACTATTGTACAGGGAAGATGGGCAAATGGAGTTCGCGGCGCTCGAGCAGCTCGAGAACCCGGACTTCCACGTGGAGTCGGTGCCGCGGATGAACCTGTACAGCAGGGTCAAGGAGGTCGTGGCCTCGCTGCATTGTCCCACGCAGTTTACCGTGAAAGATCTGCTCAAGCCCAATGCGGAACGGACCGAGATTTTCATCAGTGCCATTCTCAATTTCTGTTTTCACAAGTGAGTTTGGTCCAGTAATTATGTCGGGGAGCCATTGTTTACAAATTCCATGCCTTTGCGGATTGATTGCTGCAAATTTGAAATGATGAATAGGGCCTTAATGTTTAAGCTTATAAGAATTTGAGGCGTAACAATGCTTCCACAATGTACACAGCTAAATAATATTTCCTAGATCACCAAGTTCAAGAATCTACAACTGGCCCCCTCCCCCCCTTCCCCAAATTGTTCACACATCTTTGTTTATGCATCTAGTACATGGGCGCTTGTGGTTCAACTGCATATGACATGTAAAAATTGGCTATCATGCCCGGACAGGCATGATCAAGTTAGTGCAAAGTACGCAATGTCTTGTAACGGATCATTCAAATTCTTTGTTTGTACAGTATATATATGTACAGCAAAACATAACTTTACTTTATGTATTAAGGCATAATCCATCTCACTTGGTTTTCTAGATGACTTATATCTGGATAATGAGTATCCAAGGAGTTTCATCTTTCGTATGCACCTAATACATGTTTTTTCCTTTCACATTTTTACCGTTCTCCAGAGACAACAAAATGAATCTGTTAAAACCTATAGTAGAAGAACTGAACCTCCTTGATGAGCAACAGAAGGAATGGGAGGCTAAGTTATCACAGGTACCTAAAAAGCAACTGCAATGAAAGCACTTTCTATGCAAGTCGAGCATGAACTCATATAATACATTTGATACAGTTGAATGCAGAGATTGCAGAGTATAATGAAGCCAGAGAGAGGGAATTACCTCTTGTACAAGAGGTAGATAGAGAACTGAAAGAACTGCGCCAGACAATATCAGAACTTAACAATCATCAGATGTCTTTGAGAACTACCTATCGGAAGCTGAAGGATATGACTATAGAAATGGATGCTAAGGTGAGCCCACCATAGTGCATGTTTCTTACTTTTTTTGTAGGTGTTGTCTTTGCTGTTTCTGCACTCCCTTCTGAATTTACGTTGTAGATTTAGATGTCTTGACTTTACGATTTATAGTCATTACCGGAGATGGGGTCCTCTGGTGCTATTATGATAACTAATTTAAATTTTTTTTAAACAAGAAATGCTGGAGCAATGCAAGTAACTAAACTGAAGTTAATGCAGCATCCTGTTCTGAACCATATAATTTGTTTTCTTACTTTGATTAGTCTGAACCATATAACTTGTATGGCATCCATCTTTGTTTTCTGGTTTAGACTTGTAATACTCTGGCTGCTACCATTCTCCCTTCTTCCTCACGGTTTTTGATCTCTCGTTCTTCTTGTAGAAATTACATCTTCAGTCTTTGGGGTGTTGTGGCATATGCCATTATTAGGGTTTTCAAGGTGATTTATTTTGCTGGAAGGTTTTCAAGTTTGAGTTGTTGTGAGAAAGGAAGAACTAAGCAGAGAATAATGCGGTAGTGCCATTCACCAAAGATAACTCCTCTTACTAAGTTGTAATGATGTCAGAACAATTTCTAGACTTATAAAGCTTTAGACATTCCTATCAGGTTAGAGCATAGATATCAATCATGGCCGAGTTATCACAAATATTGTCGAAATGTCATCCATTTAATGCATTTTTAATGATACCACATACTTTTTCCCCAGAGAAAAGCCATGACTGTTGGTGATATTCTCACTAAGTGTCTAATAAAGTGATAATCCACTTCACGAGTAAGAAATTGGTGAAAATCCTTATCGGAGGCGATGTAATAGTTGCTTGATTGTCATTTGGTCATGTGCATAGGCTTGTTACTAAGGGAATCCCACTTCCTGCAAGACAATTCTGTCAGCAGACCTGTGTTTGTGGGTTCATCTCTTGCTTTAATAAGCAAAAGTTGGTAAAGATAATCTGAATCCCTAAAACTATTCTTGAATTGTCTGAACAGAGACAAGTATGCTTTTGAAGGGCTCCAGTTCCATTATGCATTAAAAGTTGGTAGTTCTATCTTTAAGGGTCTGCGGGATGCCTGCTGTATGGTAGCATCATTTAACTACTAGATAATCTACATCTTTTTTTTATCTTTAAAGTGGGTTATTCCCTTCAAACCCTACAAATGACCAGCTGCATTTTCATTTCTTAAAGCAAATTGATGATGGAAACTGTCAACCTATAAATATCAAGTACACGCAATGAAATTAGCTAAAGAAAATTAGATTGTGTCCAATAAATGTGCTTAGCACACCGCATGAACTCCTTAATCATGATATAGGCCTTTCTGTAGGTTGAGCGTCACATGTTGGTCTCGGGGATTCTATCAGTAAGCAGAATGACAGTTTGACAATGGAAGCAGAAGCACTAAAATTGAGTGTGTTGTAATTGCAGATTGCCTTGCATCCAATATCTCATTAGAGTTTCCACACTGAAAAGGAAGTTGCTACGTAGTATTATGTAACAGGAAAGGTATTATGTGACAAGAAAGTGATATTCACCTTCTGTTTCCACATATAGAGCACGTTAAAGAGTGACCTCAGGCACTTGTTAAGCTTTAATCAAAATGTTTTGAAAGTTTAAAAAGGATAAAATTTGCATGTTTCAATGTCTTTCCCTGTGTATATTTACTTCATAACGTGTTTTGAAGTGTGCAAAATAATATCACTCTTGGTGGCTTGATTGATATCTCATTATCTGTTAATTTTGTACAGATTGTAGATTGGCTTTTCTCGAGGGTTTGGGAAATTAGAAATGTGCATACCCTAAGATATCAGCCTTAGAGGATTAAACTCTTCTTAGGATACAGACAGATCACTTCATTTGCACAATGAAAGCATGATAGTTCTTATCTGAAAATCCAGCTGAGGGGAGATGGTCTTTCAGCTGCTGCTTAACATAGAATATCCAGGTTCAATGCTGCAATAACATAGTCTATCTTGCCTGTGAGTACGCATATCAAGTTTACAGTAGCAGAGTCTCTGTTTTTTCTTTTTTTATCTGTTTGGAAAAGTACTCTAATGAAGTTGACCCGTGCTTTTATATCAGACTGGTGATAGTTATTCTTGCATTTGTATACAAATGGAAATCCTGTTTGCTTTTCTCAGTTATGGCCTAATGATAAGTTGCAGTAGAAATAGTACTACTCCCCTTTAGACCTGGTGCCCGCTTCATATCAATGCCCTGTTAACTATGTCTTATTGTCATGCTTTTCAGATCTTTAATGCAGAGCGTGAGCTTGTGCAAAGCGTTCAAGCCAATGCAGAATTACGCTCGAAAATAGTCCAGTCACCCGATAAACTTCAGGTGTGCTGGGAAACATTTTTAAGTTCTATTTTTCATCTCAAATACTTAAGCTTGTTGCTATGCCTTCTGATATCTATGACTTGTCTCTTATGTCTGCCTTTTTGAAAGTTTACAGGTATGGTTAGTGAAATTTCCCTACAAGGAATTTGTCAACATCTCATTAAATAAGTAGGGATAGTTACAAACAAGCCTTAAACTTGTGAACTTCATGCACTCTATCCTAACTTCCATTCATTCATTTAAATGCTAAAACTTTTGGCTTTCATCCACTTCAGTCCGTTTAGCAAATCCTCTATTTTCAAGTGGACGGAAATGCACACATAGCCTTTTCTTAATCATTTTTTTTATCCTATATGTTTCTTTAAATTATTTTCAATAGTTTAAACAAAATTATGTAAATTTTGTGATGCCACATTAGAAAATTTTACAGATAAAAATGAAAATAATGAATATAAATATCAAATTTGGCAATTGATAAATAACTGAAAATTAAAAAGAAAAAAGAAAAAGGACACCACAGGATTGGGATGAGGGTTAAAGCTGCCACCCCCTTTGTCACCAGCAAGGGTTGGTGAACATTGTCAAGGTCACGATGAGGGTGGCAGGCCCTCATTGCCTGCTTGCCTTTGCGCAATTGCCACCACTGCAAAAGGGTGCCTGGTGCTCACCACCATTGAGCTGACCCTAGTAAGTGGTAATGCCACCATCATGTGAGGCTGCAAGCCCTCACTGGCACTTTCCAAGGGCTAGTCAGCCCTTGGCACCATTTATACATAACTATTACAAAAGTGTCATGTTGGATTTTTGCATGCCACATAAGCAAAATTGGCTGAGCGTTCTTTGGAAGGACTTAATTATATTGAATCAAAATGTTTAAGACTTGATTGCACTTTTCTAATGTATAGGATTTGACTAACATTTAGGACTGTTGGCGCAATATTGGACACTGGTAAATTACTTACAATGTCCATAATCTACCAATTACACTTGTAAAATTTCAAAGAACTTGATTCACTGATTTATTGGTAAATTCCTCAATGTTGGTACTTTACGAACATTTACTGTAAAATTTGAAAAAAGTTTTGTAGCTTACTAACTTATTGGAATATGGGTAAATTCCTTGTAGGGTTGGTATTTCACGTAACAAACTTGCAAATTTTAAAGAAGTTGGTTAGTTACTAATTTAGTAGAGCATTGTTACATCTTTCATAGTCACAGGAAGTTACTAATGACATTTGTACAATTTCTTAGGAGTTGGTAATTTACTATTTCATTTATACATTGGTAAAATCCTGATATTGTTGATAAATTCAAAAGGTTGGTAGTTTAATAATTTATTGGAATACTTGCAAACTCTTTATCTAGTCGGTAGTTTACAAATTATACTTGTAAAACTTAAAAATAGAGGAGTTAGTAAATTTTTTATATAGTCAGCATTTTACTAATTATGCTTGTAATATTTCAAATAATATTTCAAAAATTACTAACTGTATTGAATGTTGGTAAATATATTACAGTGGTGGAAAAATTACTAGTGAACCTTGTAAAACTACAGAGGAGTTAGTAATCTACTAATTTGTTTGGACATTGATAAAATTCTGATAGTGTCGGTAACTTACGAAGGGATGACCTGAAAAACAAGTTACTAGTCATATTGTCCTACCAACAGCATTGGAGAACTATTAGCAACTTCAACGATCTACCAACTTGGAAAACTCCAGATTTGAAGGGCAAGAGGCAGTAGAACTTTGCAATTTGCTGCCCCATCTCTTGTCAAATTTTAGAGGTCATGATCGTATGATTTTTAAGCATGCTGTTTTCTGGGGTCTCCTGTCATCCTGTGACTCAGATAGGGGCATCTATAGAGACGAACCTGTGTGTGTGATTTTCTTGTCTGAGCATGTTGCTACCAAGTACTAACCTGCTCATAACTTTCTGAAGTAGCAATGTTTACATGATAAGAACCCATCATATGATGTCCATGTTTTATTTTATTTTTTATTATTTTATTTTATTTTTTGGTTTTTCTCCTTCACCCTTATTGTTGCATATATAGTATGAGATTCAAGTTGTATTTGCATGAAGGGGTCTCTGGAAGAGAAAAAATTAGTTCGCGAAGAGGCAAAAAATTCTGAAAACTTAGCAAAGCAATCTTTTGAGGACAAGAATGCGGTTATGGAGGTTTTCACAAAGGTAATTGATACTCTTTCCATATGTTAAGCATTATTTCCCAAATCAGGGTTGCCTGCTTGAGGCTTCAATCTGTTTAATTCAAGCTCTCTAGCAGTTTGTTGCATTAAGCTATTATAGAACAACATGATAGTGCATATTCTGGTTTTTCCTAGAAGTCGTCAATGCTCATGCTACTGAGATAATCTTTGGCTTTCTGAGTTTTATGTCCATAATCTTCATCAGTCTTTTTTCTGTAACTTACAATTTATTTAAGGCTTAATCAGTTATTTGTAATATTTCTGACAAAGTGGACTTAAATCTGAATGAGTAGTCACAGCTGAAAAAAAGCATTTCACATCTAGTCCTTTCGGTAGAATTTCTGATCATTCGTGTGCGTCCTGACACGTATTAAATCCTAGCCATGTATTGACCTTGTCCTCTTCAATGCAATAAGCTCATTTATTAGAAAGGTTCCTTGGTCTGCTGACCTATATCGGGTAGGTTAAAAGCAAAGGGAGAATTATGAAAATTTTATAGAGTGATTGTGTGTGTGTGTGTGTGTGTGTGTGTGTGTGTGTGTGGGCGTGTGTGTGAACAGTTGGCCTGAGTACCACTGTGATGAGTGAAACCATTTGCTTTTGCTATATACATGAAACAGAGTTTATGCCAAAAAAACTCTGTGCGCCTCCACTTGTTTCGTGTGCCTGCAGTTAGAAGATTGTACTGGAAAGGTCCAATTCTTGCCAGTTTCCTTATCTTCTTTCCAAGTTTCAATTGCATAAGAGTTGGGCTCCCATATGATGCATTCATCATAGGATATATTAAATGTCACTATATGGCTAAATGAGAAAGAATAGAAACCTATGACACTTTGCACTCCCCGCTTACACAGGCCATAAAATCATTGTCATGGAAATTGATTTGCAAAACAAGGCTGCCTTTAGACTTACAGACACTGTTTTCACCATATTTAAATAGACCCCCCTGTGCTTGCCGTAATCAGCAACAGATGCAACCATTTGGACTTTCCTGAATTCAACTGGATTGACCCTCCGTGGTTCCATTTGCATTATATTTGACAAGTCCACATAAAAGTGCTTGTGGCCACCTCTATACAAAACTTTTTTTTTGATTCCCTATAATTTGTAAATGGCAGAGGGAGGGATGCCCAAAAAAATATTAAATGGAGATGTCATGCTTGAGCTGCAGTAATTCTTCATTTTATAGTTTGTCAACCTGAATCTGAAATATTTCCTTGTTTTGCTTCTCTTTTCTCAAATGAGTAAGTACTCAGAGATCAGATAGAATGCTCTTTCAAGAGCAACTGCTAAATATATGGTTAGCTAAGGTACAGTTGGTGATAGTGTACAGCATGAAAAAGTACATGGATAATTATTGCTGAAATTATATGATGGACATCTCAAGAAGATTAAACCCCATCCAACAGTTACTGCAAACTTGCTTGGAGGTTAAGTGCATCTCTTCTGCAGAGTTTTAGGGGTCACTTTGTTTTGATATTTGATAGGATTTTCATTCTCCAATGTGATCAAATAATAAATGCTGGAAAACACTATTTTGTCTAGTTTCAAAGGAATCAAGTTTTATGCATTTGGGAGTCTTCTAGAGGAAGATATGCCCAAAATACTAAGAGGTGGTAAGGAAATACGAGATTGGGTCTTTTAGTATTTCCAAGTGTTTGTTGAGTCCATTGCATTGTTTTTTTATTTATAGAGTTATGTCGAGTCAGTGTTAATGTTTCTATGTTTGATTAGGGACTGTTAGTCTTCATCTTGAAAAATATATTGACTTGGCATTTGCTTATGCTTGGAAGGTTTTTTTCAAGTTAAGTCTACATAAACCACCCTAAGGCTTTCTCATGTGTATTCTTGTTTTGAATAGTGGGTTTTCTTATTTGAACTCATGGATTAGAATTTCACTTTAACTCTACATCTCTTTGGTGGATTCCATTGAGTGATGAGTTACTGACCTAAATCCTAAGGTGGATTTCTTAGGGGGTGAGCATTTATCCTATCATATGCCCTGTATCATGAGGGGTATCCTTAGGTGTTGAGCATTTCTGTTATCGCACTGGTATTACTTTCTAAGTCTCCGATCCTTCTGGTATAAGTTGAGGGAATCAACTTATGAATGATTGCTAACCTTGTGTTTCCTCTTTTTAAAGCTAGTGACTACAATCCACAAAATCTCAATAGATTCTGCTCTTCATTCTGTGCTTATTAAATTCTCTGCTCCTCCAAGTGGCTGGAGGGAGGAGAGGAATTTTTTGAGCATATCTCAAGAAATTGGTAGAGTCTCCAGCTTTCAAGTTCTCCTCAACTTAGACAAAGGGTTGTTAATATCCTTTCACATGACCTGGTTTCACTTCTTACATGCTAACAAGTTGTCTTCAAAGAAATCTCTATAGACTATCTCTATTTCATTTCTTAATTATAATAATGAAGATTCAGCACTGGTGTATTGTTCCACTTCTGCTTATTTTTTTAATTTCTCTTTTCAGGTGTCAAAAAAATTGTCCAAGCACTTAATGGTGATGCAAAAGATACAGGAACAGGTGATATCAGGCCTTTTGATTAAGATATTTTTATGCATTGGTGATCGTGACGTTATAATATAAGAAATATGATAATGATCTCTGGTTTTCTCTGAGATTTACCATTTATGTAGGCTTTTTAACTGTTTGCGATAATGCTCTTTTTGGTAGGTTAACTCTGCCAAAGCTATTGATAAAGATTTCAAAGCACTAAAGTCTAAGCTAAGTGATGATGGAATCTTGGATAAATCATTTGATGCCAACCTAATTGAGCTGCAGGGAAGAGGTGCTTCTGTTGCTTCTTTTTTGTTCAACAATAGTTTAATTTTCACCACACGCCTTGAGCTGAAATGTGTGTTCTGCCAGAGGAACAATTGGATCAACTGAGAAAGCAGGTAGAAAAGGAAACTCATACCAAATGTGAGGAAGGTACAAGAGAATTCAATAACGTGAAAATGGAAATAAAATCTAGGAAACATGAATTGGAGGAAAGACAAAGGAAGGTTGAGAGTGTGGTGGGAGAGGTATAGCACAATATCGAAACTCTTCTTTTATGTCACAAAACAACCCATCTGAAATTGATATTCTGGATGATCTTGCCTCAGAAATTTTTCAAAGTGGTGATTATGTGTTTCCTTCTTTCTGAGTTTTTAGGTGGATTCCATTACCTCACGTACCAATTCAATAAGAGAATCCTGTGCAGCTGAACAACAAGAGCTATTGCGTAGATGTGAAGATATTATGAAAGAGGTACATTCGTATTTCATCCTTATGACTCGACACTACATGTATGTACCACATCTTGAAAATTCATTGATGAACATGTCCCTATCACATCTTGAAAATTCAATGGTGTCTAAAGTGCCATTTACTTGCTTGAAGCCTTTCTTATTTTTCCCCTTACCCTGAAATGTAAACAGACGCAGTCTTAACTTTGTTTTGCTAAATATGTTGCAGGGTCTCTCTCTCTCTCTCTCTCTCTAAAAAAATGTTATAATAGAATAATGTCACCACTGTTTTAATTTTCTAACCTCTAATCTAAATATCTTAATACTTTGGATGGGTTTTTGCAGTTTCACCAATATTCGCACTCTATTGGAGCCGTTCTTCCAATAGCCTAAGTGTAGATGTGGAGATCAAAGAGGAGTCCGTGTGGTTACGCACCCAAAGAATGGCAACATTTCTTCAGTACAGCTAGCTTGTTGGCTTCGAACTTGCATGAACACTGCTTTTACTCTCCCTTGAGTTTCATCTACATACGTATTTACTTTTTCTATCTTAAGATTGTGATGGTTCTGATGTAAGTAAAATCTACCACTGATCATGTTCATTGGAACTACGACTGTGGAAAGATTGCAAATCTTTCATTTCATCCATAGAACCACTTTATTGAGTGAAACTAAATACATTAAGTATGTTTTTTCCCCCATACATCAGAAGTCAATGGTGCAGACAAAGGTGGTGGGGGCATAACCTTCCCAAGAAGCATTGGACGTTTGAATTGCCTAGCTGACCAGTTAGTACAATTATCGGCTTTTCTGTTAATTAAACAAAACTTGGTGCTTCTGAAATCTTTCACTAGCTCCAGAATTTCAGTGACTAAGGGTCTGCATCCAAATTACCTTCTGATGAACTAGTTGTGAGGCTATAAATTTGGGCTGCTGCAGCATCAGTTTTGGCATCAGATGTTCTGAAGTTTCGGCTTTGGCACAAAATGTGCATTCCCATCTGTTTGACTTACAAGGACTACGTTTGAATTTTGATTTCAATTCGTAGAAGTTGACAGCACTCGATTTGTAGCAGTTGAATTGCTTTGCAGTTTGGCTCTCTAATAAGTAAGATGCAACCGTGTACTTCTTGACTCAATTAATCACGTCTAACCCCCTGCAGTGTGTTCAGTCTTGCATCATTCAAGAATGCAAGTAGAATCTCAACATGAGTCGAATTGTCGACAAAGAAAACAGAGTGAAGAAGAGGATGAAAACACCAGATAAAACACAGTCCCACAGCATAGACGGGGGGGTTAGCATTCTCAATCTCCGAGAGAAGGTGCAGATGTGCTTCCCATTTGTGCTTCTTCAGTGTTGGCTTTGATCTTAGACTCTCCTTATAATGAGCTAGCATGAATTCGGGTGCTATTGTACTCGTTTTTCAGTCTCTCTAGCTCCAGTTCGAGTGACCGTCGTTCTCTCCACTGTCGTCGCCCTCTCTGTTTACTTCTCTGTAGTCGTCATCCTGAGCGAAGACGCCACTCGGATTCCTTCTCAAATTTCATCATCATGGCAAGCAGGCAGCGAATGTCCTCGACAATCAAATGATTCACAGAATTTCAGGTCTGTGGTATGAGGTTTGTGGACTCAAAGAAGGACTATATTAACGTAGAATGATCATAGAAGACAACAGCTGTTCACCAATTGCAAAATTTATTAGAAAGCATACGTCGGAATCAAGCATGTCGAAATTATATTTCTAGATAAAAAGACCATGTCGAAAATTATATTTCTCGATAAAAAGACTGAAAAATAAACGTAGAAAATACCAGAAGAATTACGAGAGGGGTGGATTGTATCTTTTAGGTTAAACAGACACCTTACTCATTGTATCAAATAAATCCATGCCCTTGTAAAGTTGCTGATGCACTATTCAGAAAGCAGAAGCAAATCCTCAAGGACATGACCTTGAAATCAACATTCATTTTGGCAATCGATGTGAGTTTTTATTAGGGGTGGCAAAATAAGTTAAATACACTTTTTTTAACTTATTATTTTACGTTCTTATGGATTTATAGTAGCAAGGTCCAATTTGATATGAATTTTAATGGGTCTATGAAATACATAAGCATTTTCAACCCATATTTCGCACTTGGGCAGGTTGCTCCGCCACGACCTACCGACTCGAGTCGCTGCCGCCAGCCACTGCCGCCTCTGGCGACCACCTCTTTTTTAATTGCTCATTCCTACACACACGAGCACAGCCTTCTTCATTCACGGTCAAAGTTGTATTGGGTCGTGCAAAAAACTGTCTGAAAGTCTCGCGCTAGTATCATTGGCGATTGCTCTGTCTTATTATGTTTTTTATGCTTTTGATTTTATTTTTATTTTTTTGGGATTTTGCTTTGCGGAATTTTTCTAAGGAAAAAAAAAAATAGTTCATGTTAAGTGATGTTTGTCCACGTCTATATCACAATTTCCAATTCTAATTGAAACCTGGGTTGGGTTTGGATTGAACCAAATCGTCCATAGGTCTCTACATTTGTATGACATAAAAAAGAGGGATGAGAACTTGAGTTGAATTGGAAATTGGACTGAACCAATCATTGAGTGGTTCTTGCGGGATTCGGTCCAATTCCCAGAAGATATCCGGTTCGGTCCTGGTTTTGGGGTGGGACCGGACTGACAGAACAAACCACGTATTTCATTTTTTTTTTTTTATATATTTTATTCAGCAAACCTCCAATGAAATTTCTTGTAGAAATAGTTATTTTATTCTCTTATGAAATCATCTTTAGACGTTCCTTGTACAAATAGTTATTTTCTTTTAAGGAAAAGAAGAGGTAAAAAAAAAAAAGGAAACTATGATCAGTTCTAGGGCTACGAGGGTTAGTTCCAAATTGAGAATCCCCTACCCAATCCGGTTTTAGGTTTCAAGTTGTGAAATGACCAATCATAGAACCAATTGCCCTTGAAAAAAAAAATAGAGAAAAAAATAGAAATGGGTCAAACCCAAATCCGACTTAATGCACCCATTCGATAGGTTTAGCATCACTAATGCAACCTTCTCGAGTCCATTCCGATCCCGAACGATAAACGGTAATGGCCTGTATGAGTAACAAAGTTAGAGGGTTGTAAATTCTTGAAATGGGCAATCTAGAAAACATTATTTAGTCATGTGTATATATCGCGAAAGCATTGTTAAGCCTCATATTCTTATCAAGCTTAAACATTAAGGCCCCATGCATCATTTCGAATCTGCATCAATCAATCCACAAAAGGCACGAGATTTGCAAACGATGACTTCTGTACAGGTTCCTTCGCCGTTTAATTCCCATTGTTTATTTATCTTTTTAAAATAATCAATTTCTCCTGTTTTCAAAAAAAAGAAAAAGAAACTTCTCTTTTACTTTACCAACTTTTGCTTTAAACTTTGGTATGACCAGGTTAATTTACCACCTATGTTATGAAATTATCAATGAATAATCAACTTATCTCCAACTAAGTAACAACTAATTTTAGGCCATCAACTCTCATTACAATACCTACGATTTCGAGGGCAAGAAGCACTTGGTGCTATCGACCGCCAGTCGGATAGGTGGGAAGAATGACTTCCTAGGAGCGGCTTATTTGGCTGTTGGAGGGATGTGCTTGTTCTTGACTATAGCCTTCATACTTGTCTATGTGCTCATGCCAAGGTGAGTCTCGATCGTTCAAAACAGTAGGCGTTTGAGAAGATTAGCTTTGGGAAATTTGACCATTTGATTTTGATATGTTTCTTTTTTTCCTTATTCCTTTCGTCTTCTTTCTTTTTGTTTGATGATATGGGCAGGCCTCTTGGAGATCCATCTTACCTATCTTGAAATAGGAATCCAGCAGGACGCTGGAACTAGTGCCTAACGTTACAAAATCTGGATTGCCATGTTCTGTAGGATTCTTGTCATGTATGCCATTTTGGCTTTGTGACATTTAATACTCAGATATTTAGTTGAGTCATTGTAAAAGGAGACTTCTCTTTTGTAGCTTCATAAAGCTCGAAATGAATTCATAGGTCCTTCTAGTATGAGTTTGTATACATGATACACAAACGCGAACGTCGGCACAAATGTATGTTTTCACGCATGACCCACCAACCAGACGGGTGAATTTACCAGCTGCGAGGAGCAATGAAGAGAGGCAGTGATTTAGATAAATTTACCTAAGCATGACCATTGTGACAGAAAGTTTGGTATGTCACTCCGTCTTCCTTATCCATGAAAGTGTCTTTCCCCCAAATTAGCAGAACCCAGTTGACAAATTTTACTCCAGAAAGCACCGAGACAAACTCAGAGTTCGTCGTGCATAGGTCTATCCAATGGCGGATCCAAATTGGGAATTACATTATCAACGACATGGGGCATATTGATGCCCTCTCGGTTGCCTCTAAGTCCAATCTCTGCTTGTCCTGCCATACCAGCCTTCAGCGCAGCTGTAACCTTCCTCTGCAATTTCAGTATCCCAATGCGTTTCGAAATGACATATAGAACAGCACATGAGAATAAGATAAATCCAACAGCAATTATTATCCTGTCAATCAGAACCAGGTATAAGCTCAAGGCAATTTCAGGTAAATATGACATATGAATAGAAAAAAGAAAAAAGTTTGTCCAAATCCAGACCTGTCAATCACATCTTGACGTCCCATTGTAGAAAGTAGGCTTCGGGTGCGCATCAACAATGAACGGTGGCCCTTGTACTCACTTTCAGCCTTTCTTAAGACTCCAGTCGATTCCTCTGCAAAATTCGCCATGAAAACAATACATTCCAGTTTCTTCTAAAGTCATACTTATCTATTTGTAGAGACAAAATACGAAAAAATAATAAGTTTCGCCAAGATCCAGGCCATAGCAAAAGTGTCACTATAGATAGATGTTGCACATATGATGGATAAAAACTACCAAGTACTATAGCTTTTAGTCTTTAAACTTCACATCCCTGCAAGCTTCCAACCCAGAAGTGAGGTCATAGTTACCTCAAGCTAAATTGGTCTATAGTCCGGTTAATGTGCAATACACTGCTTTGCATAATTTAATCATCACTTTCCCATATTCTTATAATCTAGGAATATAACCATTTTCTGTTGCTCACGGTTCTGTTGCAACAAACTGTGTGCGAGTGAATTTTCCCTTTGATGCAGGAAGTGCAAAAGCAGAATTAATTCTCAAAATTAGAATAAATATACTTCCTTCTTTTTCAATATTTGACAGAAAAAGGCTTACTAGACAATCTGAGGAATCTCTAACCCTAGTTATATGCCTAGTGAAGGTTTTACATTATGATGACAGAGCAAATTTGAACAATGTAACTTTCAACTCCACTAAAGACAGCTAATGTAGTTTGATTGGACTTCCAGTTAATTTTGTCATGAACGCATTGCTACCTTCTTTCCTGTAATGACATGTTTATACATGAGGACCAACTAGCAAACAAGTATCGCGTACCAATCTAATGGCAAGGGCCTTAAAAATATGAAAAGATTAATAAACATGTTCAAAGTAGGACAGATCTCATAATTATCTTAACTTGACGATTGATACTACATGATTATGACAAGGAAACACAAACTGCTAGCCTTACATATCACTCAACTAGCCCTTGTCTCATTATGTCTCTCTTCCTATTTGCAGAAAAGACAAAAGGTTTAATAGCCTAAAAGGAAAACACATCAAAATCCAAGATCTTAGCCAAGCGCTTCCTATGATAGAAAAGTGGCAGGTTGCTTTGAGACTATACTCCTCTTTCCATTACTAATCTTAGCGAAAGGAGCACATTTCCATAATAAAAGGAAAACTGAGGTCACAGCTTATGCATTTAACGGAGAGAGAAAGGCCAACTCAGAAGGATTTGTCACGAAATAGTAATGATCAGAAAAGATCTGGAGCCTAGCAGTGCAAGCATGACAACGTGTATTTGCTTCAAAACCTCTTCATAGGAGCAAAAAATACTTACCAACAGTCATGAGCGTATTTGCACTTCGTTCCACCTCCTGCAAAGTGGCCTTAGTGTTACAATGATCTTCTTCATATAATTCAGTGTTGGGAACTTGGAACAACATAAAATATCTGTGATACAGACAAATAAAAAAGTGTGGGGAAAGAAGATGCAAAGCGAGCTGACTATTCACCTGGACCATCAGCTGACGAGTGCGGCGAAGGCTCTCTGTGATATTTTCTGCAGCAGATGTCATTCCAGCCTTTGTCCTAACAATTAGTGGTAAATCAACTACTTGTAATTCGTATGACAATAGGCAGTAGAGATTAACCACACGGATGTCTGGAATTCCAGATATTGAAAGCAACATCATCTCAGAATAATAAAATATTGCAGAGTTAAATAAAAAAGTAAAAGAAGTGATACATACTGTAAATTGCGTCTCCGAATTGTTGATTCCTCTCCGCCGCCAAGAAGCAGTTCTCTCTAAAATGCATGAAATTAAATGAGTTCATCTTCCTGAGCCGACATTTGGAATCACCACATAGAAAAGTCATTGATTGAGCAAAGCAAAAACAAAGCATCATATAGAGGAGACTGTACATACCTCTTCTTGCGCAGCCTTCTTCAGATTAGCCCTTGCTTGCAAATTAGCATTCCTCAACCTCATTCGCAAGCTGATTACAGAGATGATCTTTATGAATCTTCTACATATTGGTGTATGCACAACTAGTTTGCTCATGTAGAAATATTTACATTCAGATTAGTCAGGAATGCACAAACAATGGATGTCAAGCATGTATATAAACTTTTAAGAGAGTTAACAGGCAAACTATCTCAAGATCGGACCAAGAAAACCACAAATCTCTTCTCAACTCACAAGGATGCGATTGGGACTTATTCAGATTACTCTTAAACAAAATCCTTACAATTTAAGTTAAACAAGTCCAAACATACATGGGCCAACCATATCTTTCAAAAAAAAAAAAAAAAAAAAAACCCTCAGCAACAGAAATTCCAAAAGCAAAAGCTGTCCTTAGCTTTTCTCAAAACAAAAATTCTTCCTCCTTGTCTACACTTCCCAACACCCTTTTCTCAAACAAATGATTTGGCTCCCAATCATAAGTTCTACTCCAGCTGCTAATGACAACATGAACACAAGAAGCGATCATCTTCCAGAGTTCACAAAATTACGCACATTGAGTCTCAGGTCAACAAATTAAGAACCGAGAACTTACTTTTGGCTCTGGGTCTTCCACGACTCGAGCAATGACTTGGCAGATTCGACAGAATCAATGGCGGGCAGCTGTGGGGCGAGAAGATCAAGTTTAAACTGCAGCGAATTCAACAGAGCCAAGCCATCCTGCGCCAGACCATTCAACCTCGGGAGCGAATTCTTCTCCTCTCTCGACTTCCCATACTCCTCAATTGCCTTTATATGCTCTTGGGTTTTGACATACGCCTCACCCCATTCCTTCTTCACTTCTTCAACAGCCTCCACTACCTTGTCCATTCTATAAACAATTTTCCCCCAAGACAATTAGCTCAAAACAAAAAATCGTTTTCTATTTCCAGATCACAATTGATGTTAATGCCCTTTGCAAACTCACATATACCCTAAGAATATGAGCCCCACAACTAAGAGCTTCACTAAATCAAGCATCAGTGGCATATGCAATACGTGTGAACTGACCATTTTTCCTCACTAGCTTAAGCTGTCAGAAAATGTGTCACAATGTATATACCATATATCTTAACATTGTACATCAACACTTGTACGTGAAAACAGGTAACTTGGATGCATATACATCAATCATTAATCAAGGAACAAACAGGAGTTATAGAAATAATCGCCCAAGAGAGAGTGTCGAGCATATCGGGCATATATTGCCGTGTAAACCATTTATCCAAAAAATTCATATTACATTGTCCACAATGCATATCAAGCATATAATGCTTTGGATATCAATTATAGAATCCCCATAAATAACCTCATAATTGTCACCGACTCATAGACAATGCGTCGATCACGCTTTCAACTCCTTCCTTATGGAATAGTCATGCCCTAAGGCCTGGTTGTAGTACTGCCACATACCTAATTCAGGTGAGAGAAAATTTTGGCTATTCTTTAATGTACATGATGTTTTGTCCACATAAAGAATGTCTTCTCGCAACAATAATACATTAGAGTGCACTTTCTTGATGTCTCTCGAATTTAAACGATGAAAAGTGACAGTGAACCAAGGCATGATCAACGCCAACTCAAGAATATATTATCAACTCTTAAATTATGTAAAATTACTCAAAATTAGATGAGCTGGCACTCAACAGCATTCAATGGAATTTAAACTCAAGAAACTTTCTTAGCAATGTAGAAATGCAAATACATCTAGTTGTTGTGCTTCTAGTTCTTCACAGACAAATCTTCTATAAAATTAAATCCTCAAACAATTTCATTAATAAGGATAAAGAAAAACAGATCCATCGATAAGAAATAACCATAACAAATTCCCAATAAAATCGAAAAGCACTCATTCTAAACACAGCTCATATACTATGAAATAAAAAATAACAAGTCCAAGCCATTCTTCCCTTACTGTATGATTAGGAAATGATGCATAAAACTAACCCAAGAAAGAGCATTTTCTGAAAAACAAACCCTTCAATGGAACTACTCCAAACACCCCCCCCACCCCCAAAAAATGGAAAAAACTCAGTAAAATGAAAAGATACAAAACGGAGGTGAAAAATCAGAATTAGAACACGGCAGAGAACATAACTTGACTCAGATCTACCTTTTCCTCTCTTCTTCTTCCTTTCTCAATTTCTCATTGGCACTTTTGCACTCCACAGACCCAAGGCTTGGATTAGAAGAGCTATGAGTAGGAGCCAATGAGGAACTTCTACTCTTTTGCCTTCTATAGCGCTTCGGGGTAGGGGAGCAACTTCTGTGACGCCTCACTATTGGAGAACGACTCTTGCATCGCCACGGAGATATAGAACGACTTTTCCTTCTGTATATTGCAATAGAAACTATTCAGCAGGTAATACGAGATTACACATTACATATTCTCATGCATATCAAGTCAGCACCAAGAGATAAAAGGCAGGAAACATTTACAGTTACCTCAGATACTGTTAAGAAGCTCCATCTTTTATCACATGAAGTTAAAGTCAAAATCGAGCAACAAAAGCACACTGACCAGCATTCATAACCTGCCGACCTCCCACGAGATAGGAACAAATTGAATTTCCTTAATATCATGAGGAATGCTATGCCTCATCTTGTTTTCATTACACTGTCCACTGAAAGCCTGATGTCTATCCAAGCTTCCTGTCAATTTTCAGTGTAGAAGCTCCCAAAACCAAATACCCACCAGTCAGATCATGTTATTAACCAAATTCTTTTGTACTCTTTAAAGCCTCGGCTTGGTCATTGGGAAGTAGGTGCAGACCAGGTAGAGTTTCAAAGCCCATACAAGAGAGAAGTCGCAACTTAAACCCCAACAGCCAAAATCTAATAATCAAGCAAAACTTGAATATCAAGGTTGCATCTTCCAAAAAAAAAAAAAAATGCCACCAAATTGCACAATCCAGTGGCATAAACTCACTCATGCAGTAAGTTACATGCCAAAAATTTATAAGAACTGCATCTTCATATCAAACCTTTTTCATCATTTCACTAGAACATCAAGTCATGTAACGGCTGTCGCCTGAAAATTCGCATCAAACCTATCACTGCGCAATGCCTCAGCTTACATCTGATAATAAAACAATACTCACAAACATCTACTTTAACATCTCGTAACATCAAGTAGGGATGTCAAAAAACCCATCCCGGCCGAGCCGACCTGACCTGGCCCGGCCCCACACAGCCCGACTCTAAAATTAGGGTATTTTGGAATCAGGCCTTTTAGGTGTTGCTATTGTTTGTGTTAAATTCGGGTCGGGTGGAGCTAGGTCAGACCAAGCCGGCACAGGTTTTTTCTCCCTTTATGCGTGTGCAGTGACGACGAAACACCTAGCTAATCAGTCTCCGGATTAGCTAACTGCCTAGCCCTCGTTGCACATGCACGAAGAGTGAAAGGAAAAACCAATGCTGGCCCGGCCTGGCCCAGCCCAACTCGTCCCGACCTATTATATGATATTTCGGGTATCGATTTGGGTTGGGTCAAGCGCACGTTTCAGGTTGGGTCAGGAATCACAGAAACCTGATCCGACCCACCCATTGATAACACAGGCATCAAGGCCAAATGTCTCTAGAAGCTTGAAAGGTTGAAAATTTTGGGGCATGATAATCTCAGTCAAAGATTGTAGAGAACGCACACGATTGTGATTTTAGAGCTGCGATCTGGTTCCTCCGAGAAAGCTCCGTCCGATTATATCAAAAATCGATAGCCCCCGTCTCCCTCTTCCCCGTGCTTATTTGTTCCCAATAGGGAGGGAAAGAAGCCATGTCTAAGAAATTTTTCCGCTCGACCTACAGCGGGAAGAACAGCCAAGCGAGAGGAAGAAACATGAACATTCCCATTACTCTTCTTTCAATTCCTCCAGGTTCGCGAACATCGAAATCTACGAGGTTCCGATAAGCTATCTTGGAATCCAGGAGGTGTGATTCTGGCTAGAAAGCTGCTCATATCGGTAGTTCATTTGAGCCTCTGGCTGTGACGTCCATGGCACAGATTAAAGGTTGGCCATGGTTGTCGCCTTTGGCTCGGACCAGATCAAGTTGCGCAGCCTCAATGTGGACCTCCCGCGAGCTTTGCAGAGCTCGAGGGGCCTAGATGACGGCCTTGTCATTCTCTACATGTCCTCATAATGCTCAATGTACGGTTCACAGCCATTAGAAGTCATCGACTGCACAATATCTGCTGCCTTCTTTATGTCACCTTGTTTGCAGAGACCATCTCTTCTGTCGTCCAAATCCAATTAGAGAACACGGCTATTTAAGATCGAATTATTTATGAGAAATGGTAATTGGTTTATCGCAATTTTGGAAATTCAAGAAGGGGAAGGACTTGCTCACATTCGGAGCTAAAACCACATTCAGCAGAAATACGGGCGAAACGGCGACATCCATGGAGGAAGGCCAAGTCGTCGTCTTTAATTGGAAGACATGAGCAAAGAAATCATCATCATCGTTGGCAGACAGAGGAAGAGGAAGAGGAAGAGGAAGGGAGAGAGAGATTTAGGGTTTCGACGTAAATCGACCAAAAACAAACGAATAACTTACGGGATTTAGCGAGTCGATTGAAGATCAGAGATTCGAACTTACAGCAAATGGAGGCGAGCGACCGAGAGAGCGAGAGGGAGGGCGGCGCTGAACGGCCGAAGGCGGCGCCGCCGCCGCCGTGAGTCGATCGGAGCTGGGAGGCGCCGCCGTGAGTTGAGACGGAGACGGGGAAGTGGAGAACGGAGAGAGAGAGAGAAGCAACGTGAGGGAGAATAACGGGCCCTACATTTTAGATTTAGTAATTTCGAATTTTCATTTCTGAATATTAAAAATTAATATATTATTATAATACCGTACCGGTCCGATCTAATTGGCAAATCTGCCTATAGAAGCGGAACAGACCGATTCCAGACCGATTCCCTTAAGAAATATCGGTTCCGGGCCAATCCAATCTTGATCTAAGCGATCTGGAAATGGCAATTGTATCTTAAAATTTTCGAAAGTACAATCAAGTTTAAAAATTGTTATGAAAGTGTAATCGGATTCTAAAATTTTTAAAAACTGTAAATAATTGAAAGACTTGATTAAACAAATTTGATGAGTTTTATAACTTAATTACATTTTATAGATTTCATGACTTAATTGCACTTTCGTGACGAGTGTGGGATTTTCAATGAACTTACCCCTTAATAAAAAAAGGCCAAATCTATGTAGCTCCCAACTTCGTAAAAAAGAACATTGTTCGAGGTTGTTGATGTTATAAAAAAAAACAAAGGGACTAACTCAACAAACCTAACATTTACGTGAACCATTAACCAAGCTAAGAAACCATTTTGCGTTTCAACTCACATTATTGAGCAAATTTGCTTCTATCCATCCTAAGTTGTTTCAAACAAGTTAAGTCATTGAGGCTATTAAGATAATTTAAACAAGCTTGGTTTAATACAAATGTGCAATCTTATGGTAGTACCTTTTAGTGCTAGGGTATACCATAATCATATATGTCATTTAGTTTCATCTCCCATAATGTCAAAATGGTACAAATTTCTTTGTTATTATCATGATCCATATCTACAAGAGAGAGAAAGAGAGAGATTAGGCAAGTACAAACTGCTAGGTTTAGATATTGGCAAAATCATTCAAAGCCCCACTGCAGATCCTTCTCAAATCAATAGGGCTATTTGAAATGATAATAATGCAAGCCTAGAATTGAAATGGGAAGAATCTCACAAATTCACACTAATTAATTCATTTTTGTAGCCGGAAATGCACAAACGAAAAGTAGTGCCAACCCCTTTTCACAGTTCAATACTAATGATCTCGAAGTTGCACAACAAGAATGGTAAAAATATTTCATGATTCACTGCTTAAGAATCCGAAGATGCACAAGTAACTTCTAGTCATCAATCCATAATTATTGCCGACTCTTTCTCAACTCTCTCGGCCCAAAGAAACAAACTCTCAATACCAACTACGATCTAAACCGTAAAAGGCAAAAGGGCTCATTGCAGTATTCCAAGAATCACATGATTGACTACAACAAGAAAGATAAACACGCTACAACAACATCGAAAGATAGATCGGCCAAATAATATCAAATCTAATAAGATAGAAAAAGCATGATCGTTCACCTCTGCAATTCGAATCTCTCACTCTTTTTGTGAACCTTCAACATGAACTCACTTGGGTGGCGAACTAGAGGTACAGAGGAGAAAGAGAGGGTAAGGTTTTTGAGAAAATAGCTTTTATATCATAAAATAAGAAATCTTATCTAACTTTATTCGACTCTCACATGCAATATTTCCATCTGTGATGTATCCTTTTTAACTTGGCCTTATCCTATCGTATACTACAACCAAACACACAATCTTGCCCTAATCTTAGCCACCAAACCCAACCTTTAGTTTAAACTTTTTTTTTAATGTATTTAAGTCCTAAAATTTTCACATTTATTTATTTTTAGGACTTCCTTTAAGTTCCACAATTTTATTTGGAAATGGAAGATCACATGCGGGCTTTTTGTTTTTATCTCCCATGGCTGTAAACATGATTATGGCGGCTGTTTGAACATGAAATGACATTGTTTGTATAGTGTCACGTCAAAAAAAAAAAAAAAAATATTTGCAAATTTAGAAAATATTAAAATTTTAAAAAATGAAAATAAAAATAAAGACAAAAAAGATTTACAAAATAAAGAAAATGATTAATACCCTGAAAAATCCCAAATTGATACATTTGTGACAATTTTACCACAAACTAATTTTTTTAACTACCAAAAATCCCAAAGCGATATACCTTTAACAAATTTATCCTAAATTGATATAAATGTGACGAATTTCTATTAAATTTTACTATTAAATTATTAAGTTAAATAACAAATGACAGTTGATTGGTGTACCAGTTTGAGATTTTATTTTTTGTTTGTTACAATTATGCAATTTTAGTGATTTCTCGTGGTAGTACTCAAATTTAATTGAATGTATATTTGTCACAAATGTACTTGTTTTGGATTTTTGGCAATCGAATAAATTAGTTTAGAGTAAATTTATCACAAGTGTACTAGTTTAGGGTTTTTTATGATTAGTCGGGATAAATTTGTCATTGGTGTACCGGTTTTGGATTTTTCATAATAAAAAAAATTAGTAAATTTGTCCAGGTTTGGAGTTTTCGGGATATTAACCTTAAAAGAAAATCACAAGTGTTTGAGGGGAAAGGGAAAGGGGTGTTAGAAATAAAAATATCAAATTGCGGAAGCCAGGATCAATTAAAGACAAACCTCCAGCCATTGTTCTTGTTCACGTTCGTCAGAAAAACCTGAAATCAAAGAAAAATTGGGCATACACTACTAACCCAATTCACTCGCAACGTGGGATGGTGTATTCGAATGAGAGAGTTTGTGTTAGACCTTGTCATCACCCGTCAGAAATGAACGTACGTTCCTATTTATACACCGTCTTCCATCAAGACGATTACCAAATGGGCGGTTGTCACGAAAGGATACGAAGCGTGGAAACACTTCATGTTGAACAGTCGCAACTTTAAGAGAAAATGTGGGTTTAAAATGTGGGATCATAAAAAAATAAATAACATTCTCCCACTTGATCCCATCATTTTCATCATATGAATTATCCAACTAATTCCACAAAAACTTTATGCTTAAAGAAAAGAAACAAAACACATGGATCATGGCGACATGTCCTCTAAGAGCGAGTAATATCTTCCATGTATCACAATGCATCTTATTTCTTTAATGTCAGCCTATATGTGACAACATATCTTAATGAATAAACCCCATGTTTATTCCAAAACCAAAGGATAAATGTTATCCTCATAAACAACAAAATGTGTACACCAAAATTGAGAATCAACATTACAACTGAATAAGAGTTTCATACAACAAAAATCGTCCATATGACGACAAATTACATTATGGGACCTACTCCCATACTTGTCACATGATCCTTATACTTCATTGGTGGCATGCCTTTAGTTAAAGGATCGGCTATCATCAATTCAGTGCTAACGTGTTCAATGACCACTTTATTCTCCTTAACACGTTCCCTTATGGCTAAATACTTAATGTCGATATGCTTACTTCGGACTGCCACTTTTGGCATTTTTAGCCATAAAAACCGCAGCTGAATTGTCACAATATATTCTTAATGGCCTAGAAATAGAATAAAAATTCTAAGCCCAAAGCAATGAAACTCTTCAACCATACACCATGCGAGGTAGCCTCAAAACAAGAAACGAACTCAGCCTCCATAGTGGAAGTAGTAGTCAAAGTCTGCTTAGCACTTCTCCATGACACGGCTCCGCCAGCTAGCATAAAAATGTATCCAGATGTTGATTTTCGTGAATCAACGCAGCCCGCGAAGTCCGCATCCGAATAACCGACCACTTCCAGGTTGTCAGTCCGTCTATACATAAGCATATAGTCTTTGGTACCTTGAAGGTATCTCAAGACTTTCTTTGCAGCTCTCCAGTGGTCTAAACCTGGATTACTCTGATATCTTCCCAACATTCCCACAACAAAAGCGATGTCAGGTCGAGTGCAAACCTGAGCATACATTAAGCTTCCGATAGCAGAAGCATATGGGATGTTGTACATTTGTTCCCTTTCTAAATCGTTCTTCGAGCATTGGTTCAAATTGAACCTGTCACCCTTCACAATGGGTGCTATACTTGGTGAACAATATTTCATCCGAAATCTCTCTAGGACCTTATTGATATAGGTTTCTTGAGATAGTCCTAAAATGCCTTGAGGTCTATCTCTATGGATCTTAATGCCAATGACATAAGATGCCTCACCCATATCCTTCATGTCAAAACTCTTAGAGAGAAATTGTTTCACCTCATGTAGCAACCTCTTATCATTGGTTGAAAGTAGAATATCATCCACATATAGCACAAGGAAACAAATTTTGCTCCCATTGACCTCCTGGTATATACATTGATCTATGACATTCTCTACAAAACCGAATGAAGAAATGACATCATGGAACCTTAAGTACCATTAGCGGGAGGCTTGTTTCAAGCCATATATAGATTTCTTAAGCTTGCACACCAAATGCTCACCTTTACTAGAGGGGAATCCTTCAGGTTGTTTCATGTAAACCTCCTCCTCTAGTTCTCCATTGAGGAACGCCGTTTTCACATCCATCTAATGTAATTCCATATCAAAATGGGCAACCAATGCCAAAACAATACGAAGATAATCTTTCTTAGACACAGGAGAAAAGGTCTCCGTGTAATCGATTCCTTCCTTTTGAGTGAATCCTTTGGCAACAAGTCTAGCTTTATATCTTTCAATGTTACCTAATGAATCCTTCTTAGTTTTGAAGACCCATTTACAACCAATGGCCTTCACACCATCAGGTAACTCAACCAAATCCCAAACTTCGTTAGATGCCATAGAACTCATCTCTTCCTTCATGGCATTGTACCACAAATTGGATTTACCAATATCCATGGCTTGTGAAAACGTTTCAGGATCATTCTCAGCTCCAATATTGTAGTCAAACTCTTGTAAATACACAATATAATCACTAGGAATAGCCGATTTCCTTATTCTAGTAGATCTTCTCAATGTTGAATCAACATTCTCTTGAGGAGCGTGTTGCTCAACCGGTTGTTCAACAGTTTACGGTAATTGCTGAACAACTGGATCTACTAGATCAATATCGCGAGGTTGTGGAACTTCAACGATTGGTTGTTCAATAGCCGGTTGAAGCGAAGGGGCATTATGAGCAACAACCAACCTTAAACTTGAGGTGGAAGGTTGAGTATACGTATGATCTTTCTTAGGATCAAGGTCCTTCAATTGATCGCTCCCACTAATCAAGTCATTTTCAAGAAATTTAGCGTTTCTTGATTCCACAATCCTAGTGGTGTGAGATGGACAATAAAACCTGTATCCCTTAGACCTTTCGGCATATCCAATAAAATACCCACTTATGATCCTTGGGTCCAACTTCTTTTCTTGTGGATTGTAAACTCTCACTTTAGACAGGCATCCCCAAACGCGCACATGATGCAAACTCGGTTTCCAACCCTTAAATAACTCAAAAGGTGTCTTTGGGACAGCCTTGGTCGGAACTCGGTTTAATATGTACACTGCCGTCTTAAGCGCTTCAGTCCACAATGATTTAGGAAGTTTGGAGCTACTAAGCATACTACGCACCATGTCTAATAAGGTCCGGTTTCTTCTTTCCGCTACGCCATTTTGGTCCGGAGAACCAGGCATAGTATATTGGGCAACTATCCCATGCTCTTGAAGAAATCTTGCAAATGGACCAGGTGCTTGTCCATCTTGTGTATCTACCATAGAATTCTCCACCTCTATCCGATCTCACGATCTTAATTTGCTTACCGCATTGTTTCTCTACTCTCGCCTTAAATATCTTAAAGGCATCTAATGCTTCATACTTATTATGAATCAAATAGAGATACATGTAACGTGAGTAATCATCTATGAAAGAGATGAAGTATTTCTGACCACATGAGTCCATATCCGGACTACAAATATCCGTATGTATGATTTCTAATATTTCTATACTCCTCTTGGCACCTTTCTTCGGCTTGTTGGTCTGCTTTCCCTTTATGCAGTCCACACAAGTATCGCAATCAGTAAAATCTAAAGTACCGAGTACTCCATCATTTACTAATCGCTTAATTCTTTCTATGGAGATATGTCCCAATCTCCGATGCCACAACATAGAGGAATGCTCTTTCACAACACATCGTTTCATACCAGCTTTATCATGAACATGCATCGCATCATAATAGGCATTGTCTTGTAAATTAATTCGAAAAAGACCATCAGACAAAGTACCACTCCCAACAATTTCAGATTTAAATGATAAATAGAAGTTTGAATCTGAAAAGTTAAAAGAGTATCCCAAAGGTACAAGTCTTGAAACTGAAATTAAGTTTCTAGAAAAACTAGGAACATAAAATGTCTTTTCCAAATTCAAAACAAAGCCACTATTGAGAACTAGTCTGCATGTCCCAATAGTTTCCACATGCGAACGCATCTTGTTTCCTGAATAGATGCTTTGTTCACTTCCCACTGGCTTCCTGTGGTTTTGAAAACCCTGCAAGGAATTCGAAATATGGATTGTAGATCCAGAATCAATCTACCAAGTGTTGTGACTTACATCAGTCATATTAGATTCATAACATACACAAGAGATTGGATTACCTTTCTTCTCGAGCCAGGCCTTAAATTTGACACAATTCTTCTTTATATGCCCCTTCTGTTTACAGAAGAAACATTTGGATTCTTTCTTAATGTCAGCTTGGGGAGGTATTTTACCTTTTCCCTTATGCTTGCCATAGCCCTTATGCTTCCTTGTGTTGCCAAATGAACACTTTCTCCCAATTCCATAATCAGTCTTTCTTCCTCTTGAACACACATGGTCATGAGTTCATTAATTGACCATTTATTCTTATGTGTGTTGTAAGAGATCTTGAAAGGTGCATACTTGTTGTGGGAGAGTGTTGAGAATATAATATACAAGAAAGGATTCAGATATCTCAACCTCAAGTTTCTTAAGCCGAGCCGCAATGTCCCTCATGTGCATGATGTGCTCACGCACACCTTTAACACTAGTGAGCTTCAATGATGAAAACTTCATAATCGGGGTCATGGCATGCGCCTTCTCAGAACTCTCAAACTGCGCATCTATGGCCTCCAATAAAGCCTTAGCATTGCTATGATGAGCAACCGAACCACGAATACTAGGAGATATTTTAGCTCTTATAAACATTGCACAAATGTGGTTGGACCGCTCCCATTGGTTATAAAGAGCTATCTCAGTTGAAGTGCTCGAATCAGTAGGAGCAGGTGGTTTGTCTTTCCTTATAGCATAGTCAATGTCCATCCATCCCAATTGAAGAAAGAATCGACTCCTTCCAAACTTTATAGTTATCACCATTCGGTATGGGAACATCAAACTTAAATTCAGAGAAATTCACGGGTTGCGAAACGCATATCAAATAATCATGCTTATGTCACAAAATTTGAGGCAAATATACATAAATCATGTTTTACTAATGTAAACATGTCACAATATGAATCACATAACATAAAAACTACGTGGGCTAAGTTTTTAATTTAAATAGATTCATAATTACTTCATGAAGAAACTACCATATTATATACCTTTTCTTAATCCCCTGTGGGTAAATTAAGAAAAATAATATGATATTTCATCCTAATTAATCATATTAATACAATGAAAATTCCTGTGGGATAAAATTCATCATATTAATATAATTAATTACAATTAATGTCCATTTCTAAATATGATCCGGAAGCTCTTAATATATAATTTAATTAATTAAAGATGCTGTGGCTACTCTCTAATTAATTAAATATATGAATCATTGGACATTTAATTTCATGCATAAAATATTCATGAAAATGCATGAAATGACATAATAATTAATAAATGTACCAAGGGCAGAACAGTAAATAAATTGGCCAAGGGCAAGATTGCAAAAAATCGAAAAAATTTGGGGCAAAAACGTAAAAAGGAAAAAAGAGCCGCGGGCGGACAGGCACGTGCTCGGCACGCGCCAGAATCCGCGAGGGTGCGTGCCGCGCACGCGCGCGGTTCACCGCGTAGGCGCGTGCAACGCACGCGCCTGGCAACTGCCGCACGCGTGGATCCCATGCGCCAGCGGTTGGCGTGCGTGTGGATCCCACGCGCGCAGCGGTTACCGCGCGCATGAGAGCGCGTGGCACGTGGATTCCATGCGCCTGCAACCGCAGCGCGCGCGTGGGCTCCACGCGCCTTCTTCCTCGGGCGACCGAAGCCATTTCTTCGTCATTTTCGCCGGTTTTCGCCGTTTTCAGCCATGATTCGCCGTCATTTCTTCTCCGGCAGCTCATCCCAGACACAATAAAATAATGGGTTTTGAAGAGCATGCCGGCACGACCACATGGGTCCAAGTTACGGCGAAAATGACCAAGAAATTGGCCTCAAACCAAACCAAAAACTCCAAAAACGCAAATCTTCAACCACCATGACTTCCGCCGCCTAATTAGCCTCCGGCGAACACCGATATGCCGAAATAACTCATGGCTAATGTTCCTCATGGCGGTGCGACCGTACTGGTCCGAAATCAATGGGTGGGTCACCGGATTTTACCCGGAATTTGCGAGTTTCTCCCTTGGCCTCAAAATCCGAAGTTACTGTTCATGTTCTTAAAAACCCGAAAAATACACACAAAAAAATCCGAGAAAAACAAGGCAGAGGCATAACTTGCTCTGATACCGAATGTTAGATATAAAAATCAAATTGCGGAAGCCAGGATCGATTAAAAACAAACCTCCAGCCATTGTTCTTGTTCACGTTCGTCAGAAAAACCTGAAATCAAAGAAAAATTGGGCATACACTACTAACCCAATTCACTCTCGTCGATGGTGTATTCGAATGAGAGAGTTTGTGTTAGACCTTGTCATCACATCGTCGAAATGAACGCACGTTCCTATTTATACACCGTCTTCCATCAAGACGATTACCAAATGGGCGGTTGTCACGAAAGGGTACGAAGCGTGGAAACACTTCATGTTGAACAGTCGCAACTTTAAGAGAAAATGTGGGTCTAAAATGTGGGATCATAAAAAATAAATAACAAGGGGGACATTGTACACAGGCCCTTCATGCCAGAAAGGGCTAGCAACCTCTCGTTGAGATCGCAACAAGAAGCGACGTCGCTCCAAATCGTGGTGGCACCACCCCTCGCCACCACTGAGCAAGGGTTGGCAACCCCTCGTGTGGGCTTGTCGATTCTCTCTCGATGGTAGCGAGGGGTGGCATCACCACCACTTGAGCACGGGCACTTGCCCTCACATAGACCTACCAAGGGTTATGGTCGCCGGTGGCATGGCAAGGGCCAGCCATTCTCGCCCTGGCCTAGATGAGAGGTTGTAGGCCCTCCTTGATGCAAAGGGGTCGGCCGCGGTGCTGTTCTTTGAGCACAATCCCTCCCTCAAAGACTCCTCTCTCTTTTGTCTTTCTATGTTTTTCTAAACGTTCACAAAAAAAAAAAAAATTGATAAAAAAAATGCCACATAGATTTCTCGTCCACTTGGAAATAATACGGCTAGTGGAAGGATTCAAACATCAAACCCGAACAAGTTTAGAATTTAAATGTTGGTTCGACACAAATTTCGAAGTGTTATTGTCATTATTCTGTTCACAACTATCCTCACCCAATAACCTAAAAATAATTTTAAGAAAGGAGGTGTTTTACATAAGAAGCAACCCATTGAAATTATAGGACGTGAATGATAACCATTCATAATCAAAAATTGATTTTTCTATTTTTATTCCCTTGACAAGTTTTTGAACAAGAATATGCGTTTGATAGCAACACAAAATTTTTATTTCCAGAATAGAAATTCGTTTGATAATGACACAAAATTTCTCTCTCCAATGATCGGCGAACAATGAGCGGCAAGCAGACAGGCAATAGGTGGGCGGGCGGGCAACAGGTGGCGAGTGGACGGCCGAGCGGCGAGCAGGCAAACGACGGGTCGAAGGCCAACTAGTAGGGAGGATAAGCGATGAAAATAGTTTTTATGTCTCATTTTTTTCCAGCAATAGAAAAGTGAAAAAATTTTATTTCTGATTTCTATTCCAAATTTATTTATGGAGTAAAATTTTGTTTTAGAAATAGAAAAATAAAATTGCGTTACTTAACAAATTTTTTATCCAAACATATTTTTGGGAACCAAAAAATAGAAAAACAGATAAATAGAATGATTATCTCTTATGCCTTTATAATCGCCACTAGGAATGTGGCCAGTAGTGAGGAAATTGGGGGCGTGGGTATGCTAGTATAATGGATACAGGGTTCGACTCCCGCACTTTGCAAAGAGGCATAACAAAAGTCTAAAACCGAGCTTATCCTCAAATTATTTCCTTTCAAATTCCGCTTAATTGGAAATTGAACTTTGAACTTTGAGCCGACCTAAATTACTCGTATCTAGTTGGTATTTTGGTAAAGGTCACGCTGAGAGGCTAATTCATACCGTTCGGTCCATCCCAAAATGATCTCTCCGGAGGGTAGCATGCAACTCTAATATACCTCGGTTCGTTGGGGTTGATGCAACATCGAACGTGATAGACCTTGTTTACAATCATACTTCGCATGTCGGGTTACTCTCTAGAACTTGTTCATAAAAAACTTCTACAATATGAACTTTTGCAAATTGCTTGATATCATCCTTAAACTTTTCTCGTTTGAATCCTTGAACAACATGTTTTTTGAAGTCCTTTTGTGAACTTCGACAAATTATTCCATGCCATCTCTAAACTTTTCTCAATTGGATTCTTGAACTGTATGTTTTCTTCGATGGCTGCTTGATGTTCAGTGTGGCTTCCATCGAATCCATACTCAAATTCTCTCAGACATTCTGCACTTTGCTAAATTTCCACCTAAAGTTAGGTAATGCAAACATGATTACAAGCCCCACATGAGCTAGGTCTTTGCTTTTGTCACTATGTCAAGGCTAAGAGAAAGTGCCTTGCATGCAGTGGCGACCGGCGAGGGTCGCAACCTTACCTAGGCACGACCAAGGAATGCAACCCTAGCTCATCTTTGTGTGAGTGCATGCGTGTTTTCTTTTTTTTCCTCAATAACCTAATTTTTTGGTCGTGATGGACACTTAGGGCACACATGGTACAATTTATATTGCTCTATTTTTCTTTTTCTTTTTTTAATTTTTGAGAATAGGTTTAGAATAGAAATCTGTTTGGTATCATAATTTCATTTTTCTATTTTTAGAACAAATTCCTACTCTAGAAATAAATTTCGAATAAAAATCAGAAATCAGAAATTTTTACTTTTCCATTTATAGAACAAAAGTGAGAAATAAAAACTCTTCTCATTGTTTATTTTTGTCACTGCCCACCCGCCTACTCCCTAGTCGCTAGTCGTCGGCCCGCGTCGCGGTGGCCCGCCCCTCATCACTCGCCGCTGCCGTGTCGTCCCCCCCCGAGTCACACTCAAGAAAGAGAAATTTTATATTGTTATCATTGTTATCAAACGTCTATTTTATTTGAGAAACTTGCCCGAGGAATAAAAATAGAAAAATCAATTGCATGTGCACTAGACATGGTCCCTGTTTCTTGAGACAAAATATTTCACAAAACCACCATTTACTCGGTCACAATATTTAAGCACACAAACCTTCAACTAATAAGATGGATAAGTCCACTAGAAGTCATAAGACTTATCACGAAAGCACAATGGAATCTTAAAATTTTCAAAAGTGCAATCAAGTCCTAAAAGTTGTTATGAAAGTGTAATCAAGTTCTAAAATTTCTAAAAAGTGCAAACAATTGAAGCATTTGATTAAATCAATTTGATGAGTTTTAAGATTTGATTGCATTTTATAGATTTCATGACTCAATTGTACTTTCATGACGAGTTATATAACTTCCAATACACTTATTCCTTGCCAAATCTATGTAGCTCACAACTTCGAAAAATAGAATATTGTTCAATGTCGTTCAAGGTCATAAAACAACAAAGGGACTACACAACAAACCTAACATTTACGAGCACCATTAACCAAACTAATAAACCATTTTGCATTTCAACTCACATTATTGAGCAAATGTGCTTCTGTCCATCCTAAGCTGTTTCAAACAAGTTAATTCATTGAGGCTGTTAAGATAATCTAAACAAAGCTCGATTTATAACAAATGTGCGATCTCATGGTAGTAACTTTTAGTGCTAGGGTATGCCATAATCATATATGTTATGTAGTTTCATCTCCCCTAACATAAAAATGCTACAGATTTCTTTGTTATTATCTTGATCCATATCTACGAGAGAGAGAGAGAGAGAGAGAGATTGGAATGAGAAACACCAAATATCAACTCGATCTTGTGAACTCTACATTCATAGCCGCTATACTATTGTTTCGAGATTCAATAAATTCTTTTTCCGAGGAGGGTTCATCACAAGATTACCGTTCTTTAACTAATTGGCGGACACAAGATTAATATATTCGTAATCCGTAACCTCTATGGGAGAAAAAAGCAACATTACAAGTGTTGAAATATGGAATGATTAGTAGTAAGTTGTTAAACCTTTGACATGTACACCAATTCAATTTTAGTTATTTTGATTTGGTCAATTTAGTTCTAATATTTTTAATGATTTACCTTGCGATACAATGCTAAGTTGTACTAACACTGATACGCAACACATGATACCATACGATATGATATGACAAGTTAATATGTCATTTCTTAAAAACAGAAAATTCCAACACATTAGGATACATATATTAAATGTATATTTTTATTTCAATCAAATTAATTTAATTCAGAAATAAATAAATAGATAATAATGAAATTGATTAGAATGAATTTATACTAAAAATGGTGAATCACAGAAAGTAAAAGTTAAAAGAGAAGAGAAGACTAAATTTTCCTCATTTCTCCCTTTTATTATTTTTATTACTATTTATTTTTTTACATATTTACATTTTAACTCCTTATTTATTAATAGAAAATTAAATTGACTATGCCAGGATCGCATGTCGGAATTCTAAACTCACATGTTGAACCGTGTCAAGAGAATTGACCACATATCAAAATTTTCAACACTTATAAACTGCATGTCGAAACATGTCAAAGTGTAATTCATAACTCGCGTGCTAGAAGAGTTGATCACACATTTGATTTTGACCACGTGTCGAAATGTGTCAAAGCATATCAAACATGTGTCGGAGTGTCAAATACATCTAGAAGAGTGTCGATGTTTCCCAGATACAATCAACGTCTACCTTCTAACGTAACATGGCAAATACTCACATGAAATATATATATTCTTTTCGCTCTCTTTTTTACCCTTCCTTTTCTTTTCATTTTCTTTTCATTTCTTACGTACTTTTTTCCTCTTCTTCCTCCATTAATCACCCGGCCTCGGCGAAGACCTTGATGCCCTCACCAAGGGTCGACCTCACATGCCTGGGGTAAGGCTCGACCTCATCATTGGCGGCTCCAATTCATTACCCACACCGACGACGTACCACACATAATATACAAAATTAGATAAACCCGTGTCTACTTTTTAGCTTCCCATAGCTTAGCCCATAAAGCCATATCAAACTCCAAAACAGGAGTAACTTCTCTAAGCACTGCATAGATGCACACACATCAAATGTTCATAGTATGTCCTCGTCTTTGGAGGTTGTACACGCCATAAGACGATTAGCAGGAGCGACATTTCACACAAGGATCCTAACTAGCAGAATCCTTATTATTCATGATTCAAACCGATGTGAGAAATCTACCAAACACAGTCAGTTTCGGCTATTACACAAACTGATCAAGGTACTGATCCACGGTTGTGTATTATTTAGGATTCTAGTTGATGTGAGAAATTACCGAGCACAATCGGTTTCGACAATCAGACAAACTGATCAAGGTACTGATCCACAGTCGTGTACTCGATATCCGGATAGAGTTCCGAAGCTTCCACTCCGAACGATGGCTCAATCTCGAAGTTGGTTTGGTCTCCGTTCACGAAATAAGAATGTAATATGGCCAACGTGGCGGCATCGAGTGGAACCGCCGCCTCTACAATATGACCGGAAAAGTAGACCAATCGAAGCTTGAGAATGGACATAATATCACGTACTTAAATCTGATAGAAAAGCATCCCTAACCTTGAATGTTCTTCAGAACCTGCTCCTCTGGAACATACACCCTCTCTAGGTTCTTGCCAATCTTTCTCTCCCACAAAGACACAAGATCATTAAATGAGTAGGTGTTGGCAGGAGGTCTGACGTACAGAATTTTGTTCAAGGTCCTTGGATCATCCACAGATTTGATGGTATAGATGCCAATGTCATCCTCCTTGTTAAGCACCGCTATATATTGACCGGAAGATTTTCAGAATTTGACCGATAAATAAATCACTGATCCATCAATGTCCCTAAAGTTACTTTCAGCTAGTATTTAATAAATAAAAAATAAAAAATCTCTTGGTAAATAGATTCACCAGAAACTTGGCGTCCGCCAAATGTTCTTTTTTTTTGTTGGTAAAGCCGCCAAATGTTCTTTCTCAACCAAATACATCAAGATAACCATCTTTATATGCTAAAAAGACAGAACTGTGTCAAGATAACCCACATGATAAGATAACCCTCGTGACATTCATATCATCTATTAGTCCCTAAAATTGAAGACTAATGGATGCAAAAGGCCCAACATCTCTAGATAAGGAAATTGCTTGGAATTCTCAAGCTTCAAGAACTACTCCTCACTCTGATCACTATCGTAATTAAATCGTGAAAGATGTACAGAAAAATCTCAATGGCTTAAAATGCGCAATTCAATGAATTGCTTCTTACCTTTTGCATTTCCATCCCCTAAGATGACAACTTTATCTCTAGGGCAAGCTGTAGCCCCGGCTGTGACAATGTCGGAAGGAAGTAACCCGCAAAACAATTAGAACATACATAGGTATAAGGGATTCCCTCGGCCTCAACAAGGCGGCGGATCTTAGCCTTATTGGCAAGTAAAGCTTTCACTGGCTCCACAGCATGGACACGATCCACATCACATCCAAACTCTGAAGGCAAGAATCTCTAAAAGGAAACATAATCAAATCATGAGAAACATCTTTATAAGAAAGCAACAAAAATCTAGAGCATATTCCCTTTAACCAACAAACTTATATTAATTTTGGCAAAAAAGAAGACAAGAAGACAAACTTATGTGAGACTGAAATTCATGTTGTTTCAATACGTTACTATAACAGAGGAAAAAGTGATTATAAGTGAGTCAATAAATTCAGCAATTAAGCAAATTCGACCCCAACTACTATCAGAAAAATAGAAGAAACCGTCAAGTATAAAATTGGCAAACATTCTGCTTGCTTGGACACTTTCACAAGTAATAAGATATCAGGTAAGTACTACTCAAAAGGACCATTTCCAGGAGTAACTAGTTCATGTTTCCCGCACTGTCCTATACTTGGGTTTGAAATAGTTATCCTTGAACTTACAGATCACTTCTACACAAATACATGACCATTTAAGAAAAACAAGTTAAAGTCTGCAGATAAATAAGACCATCCATCCCAAGTCTTCAAAGCGAAGCTCACAAGGAGAACGAGGTGCACTTATACCAGAAGAGAGAATAAGCTCACAAATATATTTAAGTTTGGATCCACTTTATTTATTCTCTTTTTCCTTTTAAGGAACTCCTATTTCTCTCCAGCCAGACGCACCAAAACAAGCAAACGGGTGTTGTTTTCCATATCCTGTCGGTATTCCTCATTTTCTTATAAAGAAACCAGCTTAGCAAAACTTCTTTCACCAAGTACAGCATGACCTATTGAACTGTTAAAATTTAAATGTGCGCGGAAGTTTTGGTATTGATGATAGTTTTTTATTAGTGACGTGTGCAAGTGTATGGTATATTTTGTAGAGGATGGACAAGGGATGAGATAGGATAATTCAAGAATAAAGAACATGGTTATGGGAAAAATAGTTTCATTAGTTGAAGGAAATAGTTTGATGGAGATTGGTGGAGGTCTAAGACCTCTCACGGTGGAGGGTCTTCCCCACACTCGAATGAATGAATTACAAGCCTATTTATAGGCATGAGTCACACCTTGGCAACATTCTAGATTTCTATAGAATATTGTCCATTCATCTAGAAAATTATAGATTGTAGTTGTTCTAGAGAATTCTACATTTATGCTTCTACATTTTTCTTAAATGCTGGAAATTTTCAGCCACAATTTTTTAACAATCCAAAACTTTATCTAGAGAATTCTATATTGTAGTTTAGCAACTCTAGGAAATTCTAGAAAATGGATCACCATTTCCAACATGAACACCACACATAGTAGCAGCTCTCATAGCTCTCTGGTCGCCCTAGACTGTAGCAACAAGTGATTAGAACTTTCACCTTTGTGCTCACCCATAGAACACCAATTAAAATACACCTTACCCCCTTTTAAGTTTTTCACTAGTTCAAATTGCTCCTAAGAAGCTTCACATCCAAAAACGGCAACCTTTATAGTAACAAGAATGAAATTATTAGAAACAGCACCACCTTGACATTCCCAGCTGCCTTAATGGCAGCAACAATCTTGACTTGGTCCTCTACTTGTTCTGTCGCAACTGCAGAGATTACCACATCAACCTGCTTAATTGCGTTCAGTAGACACTCTTGATCGTGTACGTCTCCCTGAGAATCAAATAACCAGGAACCTCAATAAGCAATCGATAAAGTCAACAATCATCAACAAGATTTGTCTACACAGCAAAGTGCAGCTCCGTAGCTATAGCTGTCTCGTAAACAGCTAAAGCATACGGAAGTTTCCACAAGATTTTGTCTGAAAATGTGCACGCTTGTATCATCATGCAAAGCTGAGATTTCGTCAGGCATTTGAAAAAGGAGATGAACGTGAATTATTTCTCAGAACGGCGAACGAGATTAACAGCAGGTGAAGCTTCAATCCGTCGAAGCAGAACCAGGTGCGGCAACAAACACAATCACACGGAAATAACTACTCACGTGGAATAAATTGACGCCTAAGCTCCTGAAGCCTTCGACGATGTTGGCCTTCGCGGGGCTGGAGAGAGCGGACTCCCTCACGAGAGCGAAGGTAGGGTGGCCGGACTTAGCACTCGCTTCCACGATGGACTTTCCGAGGTATCCAGTGCCTCCAATCACCAGGACTTTGCTCTTCTCGGCCATCTCGGAGGGCTCTTTCTGTTAAAGTCAACGCCTAGAATGAGAACTAGAAGCCGCAAGTATGAAGAAGCAACGAGAAGCTGTTGAAGACAAAAGTTTCCCGATTGGAACTTGCCTATCGAACCTTCCTTAAATAAAACAACAGGAGAAAGAAGTTTCGGTCAAAAAGCAGGGGGCGCACGTTATAATAATATTATATCCTGTCACAAGCTGCGAGTGGAGCCTTCAAGAAGCAGTGAACACGTCGGTCAAAATTAAAAAAAAAGGGAAGCAGGGTTCAACGTGCTAACTTGGGCTTGAAGAAAAAGTTAGAAGCAGATCCTATCACATTAAAGTCAACGTGCTAACTTGGGCTTGAAGACAAAGTTAGCCGCAGATCCTTTCACATTAAAGTCAACGTGCTAACTTGGGCTTGAAGAAAAAGTTAGTGAGTGGGGAATGAAGGCGGTGATACTGACACACAACACAACATGACGCGTCGATACATTGTTTTTTAAAAAATAGAGAATTTATATACGTTAGGATACGTTATATATTAAATGCAATGATATTCACAAATAAATAAATAAATAAATAAATAATAAAGTCTATAATGAATTTACACTAAAAATATTAATCGACCATTTATTAATATTATTCGTTGTTTTAATTTAACAAATTTAACTTCATTCCAATAATTCATAAAATTTAGAAAAAAAAAAGCAATTCACATTTTGTACTCACATGTCAAACGTGTCAAAAGAAAAGAAAAAAAAAATTAAGGGGTGAATTGTGTATCATGGAAAGTGAGAGTCAGAAGAAAAAATAATTCAAAATTTTTCTTTTTTCCCCATTTATTATTTTTATTATTTTTCACATATATATTTAACCCCTCATTTATTGAAAATTTTTAAAATTAATCTCACGTATTGGAACCACATGTTGGAAACTCGCATATCGAAATTCCTGTAGAAGAGTGTTTGGAAAGTTGACCAGGTGTCGCATTTTCTGATACATGTTGACCGAGTTTCAAAAATTGTCCGAAAGTGTGGGAGGGTGTTGGACATGACATGACATAAAAACTCTTGAAAAATGTTGGTACTTCTTAGTACGAGGCTTCACGTGAAGCATTTGAAGATAGGCCAAAATGCCTCAAAGGTGAAAGAGAGGCTTAACGGCCTCAAGCCACCGGAGGTGGAGTAGAGAGCCTCAAGCTAAGGAGAGGGCCTCGCGCCACACACAGGTAGAGAGCCTCAGGCTAGAGAGGAAGCCACCAGGTACAAAGGTGAGCTTTAGGGAAGCCACACGTATGTGAGCTTCAAGGAAGCCTCTAGTAGTGAGAGCTTCAAAATAGGAAGTCACCAAGTGCAAAGGCTAACTTCTAAGAGAGAAGCACCGCAGCCCCGGTAGCTCTGTGTGATTCGAAAAAGGAAAATAGAATAGTTGAGTGTACGCATGCATCGGCTAGTTTGAGTGTGAAATTTGATATGTGGTGTGAGAGTGTTTATTTTAAGTGTTGTACTTGTACCATAGTTTAGTATAATAAGTGTGTTTCTTAATTGTCTATTATGATTTTCTCGTGTTATCATCACAACGCTTCCGTGGGTGTTAGAGGAAAACTGTGCATTCTACACTTTCACGGTGGAGGCGTGCTTTTTCCTAGCTAACTTGCTCCATCTTGTGCTGCGATTGTTGCCTGTTGGCGCGCGTCAAGATAAATAGTAATTTCATTTTGATTTCAAAAGGGCATAATTGTCTTTTCGGTGAATTGACTTTCCACCCCACTATCCTTCGCTTGGAAAATCAGCACATGCAAAGTGGGCCACGAAAGATAGAAGAAATTTTACGGCGGAAAAATGCGTGCATAAAAATTACTTATCTATCGATTCTGTCGAATTTGGCCGTTGATGTAATTTCCTTTTTGAAACAACTTGACTTACCAAAAGTTGTCTGAATTTGACCAAGAAAATTGATTATTATGTTGACAAAACCTCCATGAAGATGGAAAAGATATTGACGGGCCTGATTTATGGTGGACTGCATATTCTCCTTAGAATTCAAGAATGAAAACTTCTATGCTGAAGGCAGAGTTGGTTAATATTTTTTGACAAAATTATAGTGCGTTTGGTAACCTTTCTAATCCTTAGAACAATCTCCACTTAGAAATGATTATTTTTTATTCTGTTTCTAGAAACAATTTCTAAGTATTTGAATCCAAAATTTTTACTCCCGAAATAGAAATGTATTTAGTAGGATTCTTAAAATTTTTTGTTTCTTTTCATTTTTTTATACTTTTATTATATTTTTCTTAATTTTCTCTTTTCTCTTTTTCATTTTCTCTTCTTCTTTCTCCTTATTTGTGGCCAGTCGCCAACGACCTACGATGGCAGTAGCTGAGGATTGGTTGGGCGAGATTCGGTGAGCTTGCCAGAGGCTTGCTTGGCCACCACGAGCCTCAACCTCGCAAATTTGGGCGAGGTCGAGCCTCGCTGTTGGCCAGTCGACCCTCACGGCGAGGCTCGGCCTCACTCACTGAACTCATCTTGCCAGCAATGGCTAGTGACCGGTTGGGGGAAGAAGAAGAGAGAAGAAGAGAGAAGGAGAAAAGAAAAAAAAAAAAAGATTTGTGCTTGATTGCGGAATTGTTCCCAGAATAAAGAAATAATTTTTTTTTACTTATTGATTCTATTCTAGATCTATTCTCGGGAACAAAAAATGGATTTTTGTTCCCGAAAAAAATTATCAAATGGATTTCTATTCCAAATTTATTCCCGAGAACAAAAGAATGAAATCACTTGTTATTTGATTAGTTGCCAAGTGCACCCTAAACTATTTTATCTTTCTTCATTAAATATTGGCAACATTTGTGCTTTACTATGCACGTTCAACTTTCATAAAAGGCCCTGAGATTGAAAGTTGTAGTACGAAGTCAAAGAGAAAGCATTCTCGATGAGAAAGTTCTCTCTCCATTTTTGGTGCTCTCATTTTAAATTTCCAAAGTTCATAATACCATTATTCTTTTGGTTTCAACATTTGGTATTATAGTTAGCAATGTCATCCACCGATTCTGTCCAAGCGTAACTTCCAAAGTTGAACGAAAAGAATTTCAACAACTAGTCCATCTAGATGTTGACACCTAAATTTTGGCGATCTGGTCATTTATTTATTGCATAGAAAATTAGGGGTTAATTTTATCCCTGAAAAAATATTAATTGCATAGCATATAGATGTAGGTGCATTTATTTTTAATTTACACGTTTTGCATTTATTTATTGGACCGGTGATGGATGGATTTGAATTAGTGGTTTTGAGCTTTAAATTGACAGGCCGGACTAGGTCCATGAAGCGAGCAAATTGGCCAAAGCCGGTTTTTTTAAGTGATCGAAAATTATCTTGTGAGAAAATAAGAATTTGAAATTTTCCGGAATATTGATTTGGAAAAAATTGAAACCCTAATCGGTGGCATATAAATAGGTTTGTTCGCGTAGGGTTTAGAGGACACATATAGAAACACACGGCCATTGAGAGAGCGTTTTGCAACGTGAGAGACAGAGAGAAGAGGGGTCCTTTGGCCAAGCCTTGGTTGAAACACCGCCACTCGTGCTATCCCTCCGCCAAAGAGCCCGACGACATTGAACACCTAACGCCGCGAGTTCCAACCTCAACGACTAAGCTATTGTCCCGACGTGCCCCGAGCTCTACCCTCAACGTTAAATTCCAGCAACTCCAGGAGAGGTTCTTTTGCCGAAAGTATTCATGTTGAATATTATCCAATCAAAGAAGACAATTTCGCTTGCTGCATGAAGAAGATCCATGCACTGTGACTTGCAAAAATTGTCAGAGCCAACGTGGTGAAGTCCGAACTCCAAATTCAATCGTGTGGGCAAAAAGAATCAACCCACAATTCGACGTGTTTACTCATCATCAAAGGCCACCTGTTCTGCCTCGCCTACAAGTCATCCCAAAAAGAATGAAAGGAAAAGGCATGAGATAGGGGAAGAGCTCCAAGCATCCCCTCGGCGGTGTTGTCACTGGGTGCCACATCATCATTGCGCATCCTCTCACGTTTCTTCTCCGATTGTGCCCAGTTCTTCACCGACACCTCAAGGAGCCAGCCGAGCGACCTTGAAGATCTGCCATCCAGACGGTACCAGCAGGTTGCCGGCGAGCCCGGCTTCTCTAGCGATGCTTGCGAATTTGCGGAAGTGATCTTGAAAAAAAACGTTGAGGCCACCATCCGTGCATTACCGCAGTGACTGAGAGCAGCCACCGTTCCTAGCCGCGCTGAGCCCCATCGTTGGTCCACTCTACCGATTGAATTTTTGAAAAGTTCAAATTTAGGTAGAGATCTATATTATTTTAGGTAGATTTATTAGATTTAGTTTATTAGGTAGACTTATTTTATCTTGTTTTAGTTTTTTGAATATTCTATCTCTTTGTTTGATTTATTTTCCAATGCATGATTGAAATTCCATAATATAGCATCCATTCGCAACCGCACGAATTTTTATTCTATCTATAAGGCTTTAGATGGAATAATTATTCACGTTGGGAGTAAAATTGATATCTTGATCTTTAAGGCTTAAGATCAATTTATCAATTTTATTAGCGAGATAGTCAAGTTTGAATTTCAAATTGAGTGATGGATAATATTTTTGATGATCATGGATGGTTTGAGGTTTATCTTTTAATTGTTATGTTTATCCCGAAAAATACAAAAAAAAATTGCATTTGCATCCTCTGTAGATTAGGATTGATTACATGATAGGTTAGTTAGTTTTTTTTTTTTTTAAATGCATGTTTAGATGATATCTTTGAATTAAATTGCATATCTAGGATAGGAAATTTATCTATTTTGAATTTTCTAAAAAATAAAAATCCAAAAAAATGCATTCATTTAGGATGTTAGTTTCTTTTTTAGATTTGAATTGCATGTTTAATTATTTGGCAATTTTAATTTCGAATTTTATAAAAAAAAAAAAAAAAAAAAATCATCATGCATCTATCATGTAGAATTAGGGCATTCTTTGTACGTCATTGCATATTAGGATTGCATGTTTATTAATTATAGGTTTAAATAATTTATCCTAGATAGATTGCATGTTCTTATTAAAAAAATAAAAATAATAATGTGCACGTCATATAGAATTAGGTTCATGAAATGCACATCATTTAGTAATTATTGTTAGGTTCATTTAATTAGAAATTGCTCGTCATTAGATTAGGTCATTTAATAAATGTCACGTGACATATAGCTCGCATATTAAATTGCATGTTGCATGTCATTTTAGTTGAAATAATTTTGTATGTCATTGCATTGCATTGCACGTCATTAGAATTAGGTCATTTTGGTTAATTTAGATTGCATATTTAACTATTGCATGTTCATTAAGAAATCACAAAAAATTTTACTCATTCATATAGTTTAGGACATGTTGCCATGTCATATCATTTCATATTAGATTAGAAGCGTTGCATTGCATATGGATTATATTCTCGTTAAAAAAGTGAAAACAAAAAAATTGAGTGATGGCGTGTTAATTAGAAATCATATCTACAATTGTTGATGTGAATTCTAATCTAACAACCCAGATGGTTTCGTTGCTTTGAGGTGAGTTTTGCAATTTACTTATTGCTTTACTTGGGTGTTGAATTGGTGGTTTGCGCACTCGTATGATCACCTAACATGTTAGGGAAGTGAATTAAAATCAATTCAAACTGCCTACAAAACATTTTTTCGAAATTAAAAGAGAAAGGTACCGAAATGGCGTTAGAGAAATCTAACGTAATCAAGTCCCCGTATCCAAAATCTCTGGTTTGTAGAAGTAAAATAATTCTCCCGTTATTTTACTTAGGTGTCTAATCGACCTACCATAAACTGATTAGTGGCGACTCCTAGAATTGCATGTTAAGAATTTGAACTTAAATCGCGAATTGGTATGGGCTTGGGAGAGTCGAGCTAAGTTTAGGCTTAGTAATCCATTAGCCAAACCCTAGGTGGTTCACCCGAAATTTTTTGTCGCGATACTAGATGAATATTTTTTCAATTTGAAAATTTGTGGAATTTGATGTCGAATGATTACAGCAAAGTGGCCGATGTTGAAGCATTTAATGCTTTATTTCCATGTTGCCATATCTTTTACAAGAGTGGCGGTGGGGTTTATCTTGAACCAACAATATATATCCAAATAATTAGTTCTATTGCAAAAGCTGCAAGGGGGATATTGGGCCCGTTTGGTTCGGCTTTTGGGGAACGCATTGCGAGAAATGCAAATACCTTTGGGTGAAGGGGTTTTCGAAATGCAAATGTCGTTTGGTAAAATTTGCATTGAAAAACAACTTTGGCCAAAATACCGTTTTGCTAAAATTTGCATTTGTAATTAACTTTTATTAAATTAAAAAAGCAAAAATATGTTTATATTTTTTTTTGAAGTCCGGCCACCGGACCGCCGGATTCGACGGTCAAACCACCTGAATAAAAATATAAACATATTTTTTATATAAACATATTTTTATATAAAAATATAAAAATATAAAAAAATATAAACATAAAATATATATAAAAAATAGATATGTTTATATAAATATAAATATATATTTATATAAAAACAATTGGAGAAAAAAATAGATATGTTTATATTTATAAAAATATATATTTATTAAACATAAAATATATTTATAAAAAAATAGATATTTTTATATTTATATAAAAATATAAAAATATATAATATATAAATATATATTTTTATAAATATATATTTGTTAAACATAAAATATAAAAAAATAGATATGTTTATATTTTTATATAAAATATAAAATATATATTTTTACATAAAAATTGATATGTTTGTATTTTTATATAAAAATATAAACATATTTGTTTTTATATAAACATATTTATTTTTATTTTTATTTTTATTCGGGCGGCTGAACCGCCTGAATAAAAATATGTTTATATATATTTTTATGTTTATATTTTTTTTATATTGAATAAAAGATATAAACATATTTTTATTCGGGCCATCGGTCGCTTGGGTCGCGCTTGCCTAAGGCGTCGCCTGAGGTCTGGCGACAATTGCCGGGGTTGGGCGACCCTTAGGCGGCGGTCGCCGGCGCGCGCGACCCCTTGGCCGGCGGTCATCGGCCTCCGATCGGCTTCTCCACCGGAGAGATGAACAATACTGGAAGTTGCATTCCGAAAATGCAACTTCCCAATGGACCTCTACCCCTCCATTCCCCCAAAGCCCTTTGAAGCCCCTTGGAGATGCAATTACATCTCCCCAAAGTCCCCAAAAACTTGAACCAAACACCACAGCATTTGGCCAAACCCCTTTAGAGCCCCAAAGAGCATTTCAAATCTTTGAACCAAACATGGCCTTAATCCAAAAGATAGAAAAGTAAACTGGAGTATCACTTCAGGATGATGATGTTGAATCGGTTTTCTCCCTGGAAGATGAACCAACCAAGCACACTGTGTTTGCTATCCATACATAGTCACAAACTAGTGACACCGAAAGTTCGTCAAGAGAACCAGAAGAAGATGTATTCTCCTTCTTCGAACCTCCCACAATCTAAGATCTTTGTGCATATACTTCCTCTATCCTTCCGTATTTTCGTGTAAAAATATACCTATCTAAGTATGATAAACCTATTTCTCTCATTGCCCATGTTGGCACTGGAGCCAATGCTTCTGTTCTTGACACAAAGATACTTTCAGAAAAATACTGGACACCATATACTCGGTATTTTAATTCTGCTTCTGGAGATACATTTGCTACAAGAGTATGAAGCAAATCCATCACCATACAGCTATTTCCCAAGTGTTCAATCACCACTAAAATCCCTAGCTCGAGCTCCCCAGATAAAGATATCATTATTAGTTGGGATATCCTTACACAAATTTCTAAATTCATAATTGTGCCCAATAGACTACGGTTCAAGGGATAATTCCAGGAATTTGTGGACATTCAAAGATTTTTCACTATTCAAATGAGCATTCTAGATCTAATTATGCAAACCCTTCTTGAGGTGTGTGTAGATTCCCATTCAGACTTTGTCTAAAAATACTCCAACCCTTTGTGGAAAAATCCCGAGTTCTTCATCAATCTTCCTTTTAAGAAAAATAAGGATGCAAATCCCACTAAAGCTAGTCACTCTAAAATGAATCCAGAACATTTGCTTTTAGCCTAAAAGGAATGTTCAAATCTGCTTCATTTGGGATCAATCGAGCCCTCAAATCCTCAATGGGCTTGTAAAGGATTTTATGTGAACAAATGAGCGGAGCAGAACAGAGAAAAGATGAGACTGGTTATCAATTATTAGCCTCTCAATAAATTCTTATAGAATGATAAATTTCTTCTACCACATCGGAATTCTTTATTCTCAAGCCAAAGTATATTCCAAGTTCAATTTTAAAGTTGGATTTTGGTAATTGGATATTCATCCGAAGACAGATGCAAAACTGGATGTTGCATCCCGAATCAACATTTTCAGTGGACAGTGCTCCCTTTTAGCCTTAAAAGTGCTCCTTCGTTGTTTCAGAAGGCTATGTGTAGAATTTTCTAGCCCATCTTAGCCAATGCTCAAATTTACATTGACGATATCCTCATTTACAGCCTAGATGAGAACTCTCATCGTAAATCATTAGCCCAATTTGCAAACTTGTTACGAAAGCATGGCATCATATTATCCCAAAAAAAGATGATCATTGCCTAGAGAGAAATTGAATTTCTTGGGATGCATCTCAAGGATGGAACTTATTATCCAGGTTCTCATATTGCTAAAGAATTGTATAAATTTCCTGATGAAAATCTCTCTTATAAACAGGTTCAACAATTCTTGGGGATTGTAAATTATCTCCAGGATTTTCTTCCAAAAATTACCGAGTTTGAGTCCACTACAACAAATGCTAAAAAAAGATGCTCATCCATGGGGACCATAGCAGACTAAGTCTATACGCAAACTTAAGGAGATTTTATAGCATCTTCCTCCATTGCAAATTCTTTTTATAGGGAAAAGAGTGCTACAAATAGATACTAGTGATGAATATTGGGCTATTGTTCTCTTTGAAGAAATTGATGGAAAACGACGAGTTTGTGGACATAAGAGTGAAAAATTCACACAAGCAGAAAATCACTACCATTCTATGTTCAAGGAAATCTTGGCGGTAAAATATGGCATCAAAAAATTTGAATTCCATCTTATAGGACATCATTTTCTTGTGAAAATTGATATGTCCTCATTCTCTCAACCTGTTGAAGTTCAAGTAGAAGCAAATTCCACATCTATAACTTCTCAGATGGGCATAATGGTTTTCAAAGTATTCATTTGAGACAAAACATATTGTGGGGAAAAAGAATGTACTTGCTGATTTTCTATCTAGACCGAAAGAATTTGCAACCACTACATCTATAAACATGTATGTAATAAGAAATCCAAGAGGCAATTTCAAAGCTCGAGAAATCAAGCCCAAATGGCCTTCATATTCATAGCCACTAGAAATCCATGGGCTTATCTAAGATGATATCCTTGTTGAAAATCTTGGAAGACTTATGTGGTAATATCACTTTCATAAATGGTGGTCTTCTCCTCAAACCAAATGAATTACACCTGAAATATCCATTTATTCATCTTTTCACTTTTTCCCAAAAAAAAAAAAATTCCAAAAAAACTCAAGTGGTTTTATTGATATTTATTTAATCTTTATATCATTGCCATTGAGTTTCCAACAGCCAAGATGCCCCTCATAAACGGCAGAATTATTGAAGGACAAACCAAGTATAAATGTCTTGGGGAAATGCTTAGTTAGTTTAAACCATTAGGAGCATGAAAAAGTATTTTTCAAGCCCAACTCAGAGCATGCATGCCTAACCCAGAACTTTACATGATTGTTTTATTTTTCATGCCATGGGTATTTGTTCAACCTAGTAGAGATATATGTAAAACTCTGGCAGATGTTGGAGTATCCACATATAAACCCCAACCTGCTTCAAATGAGATTTTTGCAACACTCCCTTGTAAAATCTCAGCTTATCCTTGACAGTATCGAGAATTGCAGAGGATACAGTGCCAACATAATCAAATTATTCCACTAGAGACACGGCCAACAGAAGATGTCCCTATTTCTTAGGATCATTCTGATGATTATCGCATAACCCGTTTAGCGATTGATGCTTGCTTGAAGAGATACTACAAAATGGATGTACCGGACACTTTTGAATCATCAACAAAGTCATAGGATTCAGCTACATTATCACAAGATTCATAGAGAGGTCCACTGTCACAAGATCCTTTCGATTATGGTAGGCTACAACTTGCACTCAATCTAGGTCTTGACAAAAAAGATCCATCATTCTAGCTTGGGTATCTACCCCAACCCGATATTCTAGCATGTTCTGCCGATGCTCCTACAGGTTCTTCTACAAGTTCTCACCAGTCGTCCAAGAGACAAAGGCCGACTGAAGCAATTGAAGAAATAGAACAGCTCCTCGAGACGCTTAGGCAACAATATCTAGAAAAAGGTACTCCCAATCCTCCTGATATCCCGTCTAGCTCATACTAGTCTCTTGATAATTCAGAAACCGAATATCTCGAAACTCTAGAAATTGAAAGTGTAATATATGAGCCTTGAAAAAAAAAAAGAAAAAAAAAGAGGGTTTGAAAAGTCAACAAAAGAAGCTGAAGGAGAACAGTGAAAGCTTGAGCTATTTTTAAAGAGAAGAGAGAGGGAGGGCTTGGGTAGAAACGAAACAGGGGAAAGAAAGAAATAGGGGAGATGAGAGAAAAAAGAGAAATAATTTTACTGTGCTTGCGATCCGGACACTTCATCAAGCCGACTCAACTTCGTTTTGCAACACCGGTAAGTGGTTGAAGCCTTCAATCATCTATTCAAACGAATCGTCGCAATTAGGGCTCGAAATTCGGATTTCTTGGATATCTGTGCGGCGAAATCCGATTTTTCAGTCGTTGAGCTGCATATTTTTGTAGAAATAGTATTTTAGGGTGTTGTGAAGTTATAACATTTTACGGATTGTGATTTGAGCTTACGGTTTGTTCGGAACGGAATTTTCAAGTTGGGGGCGCGTTCTAGAACTGTAGCGAATAGTAGTTTTGGGCCCGATTTTTGCCATTTTCAGAGATGTTTTGGGACGGCTAAGTTGGGATTGTTGTAGTACGTCAAGAGAGCTTTCTAAGAATTGTAAGACAGCTTGAAATGGAATTTTGTGGAGGAAGTTATGGCACAACGAAGTTAGCGCGTGGGCCATGCCTAGCGGACAACAATAGGTTTCCGCTAAATGCGAGCTTTGGTTGGCGCATAGGTGTCGTTTCATCGATAAATAGACGTAGTATAGTCCAATCGTTATTAGAATATCATTCTACTTGGTCTTTTAATATTATTTTCGGTTATTTGTTAAGATTTCGAGTGTGCCGACTCAAGTTACCACCGTAATTGACTTTTTGTTTTTCCAAGTGAGTGACACTGTTTCTTCTTTGTATTTTAAACTCATGTTTTGAAAAAACATAGTGGATTATAAATCTTATGAGTTGATAAATAGTATCTTTTGTTGCATAAAATAGGATTGAGCTATTACTACCATTTTGTTGTTTGAAAGAGAGTTATATTTTGAATTCGGTTTGAATGGATATCTAAAAATGATTTGTGAAACTCTTTATGAAAAAATCCTAAGACGTTTTGAAGAACGCTTTGATATTTATATATCAAATGTTTGAGTTGTGATATAACTTTCATTCGGATGTGGGATTACTGGATATTGTAATTGATGGTTGATGCTCAATATCTTTGTGAACCCTGAGGGATGTGTGGTTATGCGTATATTAGTCTAGGATATCATTGTGGGCTGAGTCACCGACTAATAATAGGTGGAGACCTTGTCAAGAGGGGAATCTTGGTCGTCTTGTCACGGGCATTACGCGTGACCATATTAGACATTTGAGCATGAGTTAGTCATTGGAGTGAACCATTGACATGTGATTTGAGTTTGATCGATGGAATGGACCATCGATATGTGATTTGATGAGATTAATCAATGGAATAGACCATTGATACATGTTTTATGAGATTGGCCGATGGACTGGACCATTGGTATCTTCGGTATTTGAGTTATGATTGTATATTATGTTAAAGTCAGTTATGATTGTGTTTTAAATGTGCATAATGATTTCTCAATCTGCTTAGAGGAAATATGTTACTCATTGAGCTGTGGTAGCTCACTCATCTCATCTACTCGTTTTTCAAGTTTTGTAGCAAGTCGCAAGTAGGCGTGAGCGTTCGTTCGGGAAGGACTTTTGTGGTGGAAATTTTTTGGTATGACTTGTGCATAGTTGATAAGTTTGTGAGTTAGTCTTTAGAGGAGGTGTACATTTGATTTTGTGATTATAGAAATACTATGATATTGTAACAAAATGCCCTTTTTGTCAAATATATATAAAAGGACGGCCGTGTCATGCCCTTGCTCTTGTGGATCGGGGTGTGAAAGAAAGAATACTCAAAGAATATCGAAAGTAGGAGTATAGAGAAGACTTGGATGACTCAGACGACAATACTGAAGAGCCTATTCATAGGCATAATAAGTAAAGTAAGATTCTGCTAGAAGATTATGTAAGAGTTTTCCTAATATGGACTATATTAATTGATATTGTAATTTACCGCTTAACGGTTACCGTTTTACAGGGATTGGTCTAAGGTGAGATAGAAGATTTCTTAATTAGTCTAATATGGGGCTGGCTAGTGTGGGCCGAGTTGAGCCTAGCCCGTAATAAGGGGGCATGGGTGGAAACTCTATACATAGTACTCGAGTCTCTCCTCTAATCCTAATTCTCACATGTATCCTCACCTAAGGAGCGTTTACCTAACGCTAAACGTGAGGGGGCCGCTTCATTGAGCTAGTGATACGGAGGGTAATAGAGGAGAAGGACTTGCATGTGAAACATCGTGTTTCCGCTTCCGCTTCAAGAACGATGGATCCCAAAACAGGTGCGTTAATATTTATTCTCAATTATGTATGTTCTTGTTCTGGTTATGGTGATCTAGGGATTGCATAATTTGCATCCAACATGTGGTATCAAAGCCTCCATAACCCTAGAACTCGAACCCATAAAATTTTTGCCATAATTTGTGATTTTCGAGATTTTTTGTTAAATAAAAATAAAGTTAATTCACAAATTCAAAGCGGGCTCAATGAGACAAGAAGATCCGTGGGCGGCGCGTCGCCGAAGGAGGTGGGGGCGTGGCTCGCGCGTGTGTCGCACGCGCGGAGGCTGACGTCATCGTGACGTCAGTGACCGGACCTAACCGACCGACCCGTTGACCCGACCCGACGACCGTTGACGTTGACCCGACCCGTTGATCGTTAACTCGACCTGAAAGTTGACCGTTGACCTGACCCAACCCGGTCAACCGGTGACTGAGCGGTCGAGCCGGGGCCAGTCGGACCACTACCGGTCGAACCGGTTTTAACCGGTCAGTAACGTACGCGTGTGGGCTCCACGCGCCGCACACTTAGGCGGCGCGTGCGAGCGCGTGGGGCCTCCAATCGGCACGTGGCTGGTGGCTTTAGGTTCGTATGATCTTCCTCTACGTTGTGGTGTATTTATTTTACATGTTTGATAATTTTATGGATGTGAAAATACATATGGAACCCTAAATATGCGTATTTTTTGTGTATTTTCGCGTATTTTTCTTGTATTTTTCTATTATTTTGGAAATACAAGTGTTGAGTTACAGATATGTTATCACGTAGACATTATAAATGTGTGATTCATTAATAAAATTAAACTTTATTGTGAACTGAATGTGGCTTAATGAGATACAACTATTATGAGATAGTAATTGAACTATGTATTGAGGTGATGAGAAACACTAAAAGGTTTTGAAACTTATATTGCTCATGTATACTCATTTACTTGCATCTTGATGCATTTTTATTTCTTTGTGATAACCTTTTATGATGGATGTCTTAAGAACTTGTGACCAAATTGATTATGCTACTTAACACATCTGCTGAATGTGGGTAATGCATGTCAGTTAAATTATTAGATGATGTTCCTAAAATCATCTGGTCCGGTTAATGTCTATCAAGTTGAACTTTTTCTTTTTTTTGTTAATGATTCTCTGGTCTGACTCAATTAATAGGCCACTGGTTGATAACAATGATAATTTGTTACTTAAAAAATTGGCTAATAAATTAGCTGTTGGCCTTGGAGTCATGTTTTGCCTTATGAAACTCATGAGCAATAGTGGATTAGCTATCAGGCTTGTCGATCTGGGGTATCCTGTATTGCTATTGATGTTTACTTGTGATGGATCCTCTGAATCAACTGTCTTATATGTGATTTTAGTGATTTACTGCCCCTGTCACTAAAGTCAAAATCACATGTATATGGTATATGTGAGAAGTAAAGTTTATATCCCTAATATGAGAGAGTTTCAATGATTCAATTGAGTAGTGACCGCCAAAGTGGCACACTTGATTGGGTTTGAAAAATATCGGTCTCATATAATGATTGGGATATCTCCTGGCCCAAAGGAGGTGATTGTGTATTAGTTCATGGAGGGATACATGATGGTGTGGTGGGGGAGTGACTGATCCTAGTGGTTCATATGCCCAAAAGTGATGAATTCACGAAGATTGGAATATATTCTCATAACCGCTATCATATGGGGAGTGTACAACTGCATATCATGTATTCTGCCCAAAGGTGATTATATGATTATGCGTGTAACTCTCTGGATGTGTACTTGTACGTCAAGTTACACAGTTCTCACATGATGTTAATTATATACATTACTTATTTTTCAGTCACATTTTCTGTAATTAATAACTCCACTATTATTAAGGGTTTTTTTTTTTTAACTGCTTCAAATTTTAAGTTGTGGACATATGTTTTGTTACTTGAGAAAAGAGCAATAGAATTTGCTTACTGTCCATAAAGCGTTCTATTCTGGAGCAATTGAAAAGTGATTTGCTTGCGGACTACACTGCTATAAGATGATGGAAGCCTTAGTGGCTTGTAATTATATCTTGTTTAATATCGAAATTAGGACACATATGCAAAGATTATGTTTAAGTCCTAATGATATATACGTCCTGTATATGGTTGAAAATGTTGTTTCCAAAAGTTTTCTATGTAAGGAATAATCTCACACATGTTTAAGAAAAGAATAGAAAATGTGATAATGTTGATATTCTATCTACTCTTAACGGTTATCTAAAGATTTCTATTGATTATTGTGGAAGTAAATTGACCGGGGTAAAGAATAAATCGGTTAGAATTAGTCTTAAAGGTTGTCAAGCTTAATAGTGACCATGAGTATTTTGGCAAGTATGACAATGTGGAATAGCTTAAAGGGTCATTTGTCAAATACTTGGTAAATTCTGGGGTGGTAATGTAATTTACTATGCCTGAAAATCCTGACAAAATGATTTTGCCAAAAGGCATAATTGCACCATAATTAACATGGTGATGAGTAAGACTAATTTATCGGTCTACTGTGGGTTGATATTTTGAAAGCAATTTTTTCACATACAAAACGTGTTTCTTATCAAAGTTGTTTCATAAACTTTTTTTGAGTTTTGGACTGGACGTAAATTGATTGAATCATATTAAATTTAGAGATGTCATGTAGGAGTGAGGTTATCTAATCCAATATTAAGTGCGTTAGAATTTAGGTCCACTCGGAATTATTTTGTATCTTATCCAGATTGTTAAAAAGGGTATCAATTTTATGACCCTAAAGAAGGTACAAGTATTATGGAATCACATACTGTAAAGTTTCTACAGTTCGACGTAATTGTAGAGGATAGCTGCTCTCAGACTATTAAGGATAATAGTACGATGGAAAATCACTGTCTTTGTCTTTGCCTATACATATAATTGTGGTACAAACAATTATGGAATCTCATATACCATAGACTAAACTTGTTGAGATTCAAGGTACTATTCTTGATAGAGTTATGATGAAATTTCTCAAGCCTCTCAAGTACAGAATGAAGTGATTGTAGCTTTATTCAGGAGATTTGCTAGGGAAAAACAATCAGTTATATCATCAGACTATATAGTCTATTTGTGAGAGCATGACTGCAATATCCACTACATGGTTGATTTAGCGACATAAATAAATGTTGTTTTTTATCCTCAATCAAGTATGTGATTAGATGCCATAAAAGGCGATATACAATTTATGAAACATCATAGTGTTTAGAAACTTATTGATTTGCCTAAAGTTCACAAGTTCATTAGTTGCAAATTGGCGTACAAAACTAAAAGGATTTCAAAGAAAGATTGTGGAATTTAAAACCAAATTGGTATTAAAGTTTTCACTTTGAAAGGGGTGGATAGTTAGTAAAAAAATAATAATTGTTTCTTTATAGTATTTTTAGAGATTCTTTTAGAGTGAACGTGGTATTAATAGTTTATTTTTTATATGGAGTTACGTCAAAGAGATACAAAATCTATATAGTGCAACTGGAGGATTTTGCAACAGATGATTCAAGTAAACTTGTGTGTAGACTGAAAAGTCTTATTCATAGTTTTAAGCAAGTTTCCAAATAATATTATTAATGTTTCATAGTGTTGTTATTTTGTTCAATTGAGAATAAAGTAATTCAATATACTGCAAGGTCAGTGGGAGGAAATTTATTTTTCTCATACACTATGCACATGATATTTTGTTTACAAGTAATGACCTTGAGGCATCTTTTATCCTTTGTACTGAGGTCCGTAAGGATTGTTTTTGTTATTCTTATATTAGATTTTCTTGGAGGACATTTGCTTATCGTATTTTGGAATTATTCAATATATATCATTGCAAGCCAGGAATTGCTCCTGTTGTTAAGGGTGATGAACTCAATCTATCACATTGTTCTTAATTAGATATTGAGAAAATTTAATCAAAGGGTGTACCTTGTGTCAATGCACTTAAAAGTATAATGTATGCTCAAATTTGCACTAGACTAAATATCGTCCTTGCGACGGGACTTCTAGGCAGATATCAATCAAATTCCGGACTGCCAAGAAAGTTTTAAGGTACTTAAACATGACAAGAGATTATATGCTAATTTACAGACATGTTCAATTCTTGCAGCTAGTAAGGTATTCAGATATAAACTTTGATACCTGTTAGGATGACATGTGATAAATAACGGAATATATATTTATGTTAGCAGTAAGTGCAGTAAATAAAGTTCTATGAAAGCAGTGTTAGCAACATTCTTTTAGGCTGTTACTTGGGCTATTAGGCTCCAGAACCTCATGAAGGAGTTGATCGTTTTAATTTTATGGATAGACCTATACGCTTGTATTGGGATAACAAATTTGTAGTATTATTTATTTACTACAGAGGTCTCAAGGGGTCTAAATATATGGCGGTCAAATTTTTTGACCATAAAGAAACGGTATAGAAATGTGACGTTATAATATAACATATTTCCACAGATAATATGGTTGCAGATCCACTAACTAAAGGTCTACGCCCATGTGTATTTTAAGCGACATGTCATTAGCATGGGCCTAGGAGCATCATGAGATACTGTTGTTTAGTAGGAGCTATTTTGGCTTTACTCTGATAAAGGTTTCATCTGTGTTTGTTACATTTTGTAACGGTTTGATGTATCAACTTTTGCATTCAATAAAATATTTTTGAATGTGTTGTTATTATGTTGAATACATATTGATAAAGTCTCAAGGTATTATATAAACCTTGAGTAAAGGCTAGGGGCATCCGGCTATTAGCCTTATCCATATGTCTTGTTATACATAAAGAATGGTTAACCGTAAGGACAAGACATATGTGGGTTCATGGAACCATAAAGACATTCTCTAGTGGCACAAGTTTTTTTTTTTTTTTGTGACGCTTAAGGTAAGAGAATAGTAACTGACAAATGGGATCTCTCTATGAGAGATGTTGTCCATTTGACACACTACCATATTGGATCCATATCTATAGAATTGAGAACATTCGTGACCATGGAAGGCTCTGTGTGTATACATGCAGTTACCGCCATGATTCGGTGTTTGAGACTTTATGGGATAGGATTGACTATTAAGAATTATCTTTAGACCAATGTGCGCACATACAAGATGCGATTTCAATTAATATAGTCCAAGTGGGAGAATGTAAGAGTTTTCCTAATATGGACTACATTAATTGATATTGTAATTTACTGTTTAACGGTTACCGTTTTACGGGGGTTGGTCTAAGATAAGATAGAAGGTTTCTTAATTAGTTTAATATGGGGCTGGTTAGTGTGGGCCGAGTTGAGCCTGGCTCGTAATAAGGGGGCCTAGCTGGAAACTCTATAAATAGTATTCAAATTTTTCCTCTAACCCTAATTCTCACATGTACCCTCACCTAAGGAGTGTTTACCTAACGCTAATCGTGAGGGGGCCGCCTCATTGAGCCAGTGATACGGAGGGCAATAGAGGATAAGGACTTGCGCGTGGAACATCGTGTTTCCGCTTCCGCTTCAAGAACGACGGATCCCAAAACAGGTGTGTTAATCTATCTTCTCAATTATGTATGTTCTTGTTCTGGTTATGGTGATCTAGGAATTGCATAATTTGCATCCAATAGATTATTCAAGATAAAACAAGAAAGGCAGAAGACCCACGTGAAGAAGACGGAAAATTTGACCTAAGGCACTGTAGCCTATGAAGCACGTTGTCCGTGCTTCCGTGTCGGCGCGTGTCGGACATGTCGACACGCTCGGACACGGTCGGACACGCGGTCAACGTGTGTCGATTTTTTCGACACGCGGTCAACTTTTCTCGACATCCGGAAGACTCCGGGTGGAGGCGAGGGAGGGGGAGGGAGCAGAAGCCTCGAGCGACAGCGAGAGACGGCCGGAGAGAGCGGCGAGGGCCGCCACTGTCGCGATGGATTGACAAGGAGGAGGAGGAGGAGAAGGTCAGGAGGAAGAGGAGAGGAAGGGAGTCGCATGGAGAGGAAGGGGGTCGTGCGAGGAGGAGGAGGAGGAGAAAAATCGAGAGGAAGAGAAGAGGAAGGGATCGGGGCCCGAGGGGGCGATGGCGGCGACGGCATCTCCTCCTCCTCGCCGTCGCGTCCGCTCCATCGTCGGAAGCTGCAAAGCGGTAGAAGGTCTAAAGGAGGAGGAAATAGAGTGTCATTAGGGTTTTTGACAAAGGAATAAAAAATAATAAAAAGAGGGGGACAATGGCGTGTCTTTTGAGTTTTGGGGGAGGGGAAGTGAGGTTGACAGGGCTGTCTGTTAGTGGTGTGGGGGAGGGAAAAAGTAAAATAAGTTTGGGGTGGAGGGAAATGGACAAATGAAAGAAGGGGTGGTTTTGGGGGATTTTTTTTTATCGGAAAATTAAATAAATGAAATTAAAAAATAATTTTGAAAAGTAAAAGTATTGAATTTTGAATAATGATAAATTTTGGTCATTCTAGAAAATCATGAATTTATTTAAATAAATTGATTCTAATTTCTTATTAATTATTAGTTTCATCAATAACTTTTGTTAAAATTTAAAACATATTTTGCATTAATTATGAATATATCTTTCGAATTTTAAATGAATTGAATTTTAGGCTTTTTTTAATTATTTATTTATTTATGAATTTGAATCAAATTAATTAAAAATAAAAATATTTATTTAATATTTAACGTATCGGAACGTGTCGAAATTCTCTATTTTTTTAGAAATGACATGTCGCATGTCGTGTCATGTGGTGTCGCGTGTCGGTGCTACATAGACTGTAGCGCACTATTCATGCACTATAGCGTACTGTTCATGTACCATTTGGCACTATTTGACACAGTTTCCCACTATTTGTCTATAGTAAAAGTGAAAAAAGTGGGATAATGTGTGCAGAAGTCAGTTTATCAGTAGAAAACTTGTCAGGTACAAATAATTGGCCTTTGTCAGTCAAGCGAAGTCCGTAATCCAGAGTTTGTAATTTTCTAGTGTGTTGTCTCGTGCCTATATAAGGCAAGGTTTGTAAGCATTAAGGGAAAGGAGAACGCACCCTCTCTAGAAATAAAATCGTGTGGTTTGTTATGAATCTCTAAAACCCCTCCTCCCTTTTCCTTTATGCCTGGTATGATTCTTTAAAACTAGAAACGTTTCCGATCAATCCCGGTACTATGCTCTACACTTGCCACTATGTGGAACCTGTACAACAAAATTCTGCTACCCTAAAATTTTCTATAATATGAGCCAAAAAATGAAGAAGAATTTTGTTAGCAATCCCTATTATGAGGCCGAGGAAAGGCTGTGCGTATGAGCTAGTATATTTGCCACGAATTCTGTTTTCATTTTTCTTGACTCGTATCATAGGCGAAACCACCCTCAACGCAGGAATAGTGTTTGTTACACTGTTTCCAAATTACAATTGGTTATACCCATTAATTCTCGCAACATGCATCGCAACCAATCTCCGATTCTCTACATTCAAACTTTAGAACCCGCGATTCTCGTTGGATGGCGTGCGCGCGCGCACATTATCATACCATTGATGGGTATCCAGCCTGTTTCTTTTTTCAGAGCGACCAGATCTGGCGACCCCTCGGGAGGACATTAGCATAAGTATGGTACCCGGCATATCCTGTCGGGAAAAGCTATGAATAGGCCGGCACCGATCGGTGGCTAGGGATGGGGGAGGAGGATGCGCTGGCATCGATCTGACCTGGCATCAATCCGACCCGCCGAATATCCCCCCCCACCGCCAAAAAAAGTCTCCCACCACGTGAGACAGTTGGGACATGTGGCCCCAGGCGGCTCGCGTGCCACCGCCAACGGGATGTCGCCACATGGCCTCCTGGATGATGGGATTCGTTTACGACTTCTGCCGGCAGAGGTGGAGTCACGCCATGGGAGGTTGGTGGTTGGTCAGTCAGCAGCCAATACGACTAGCTAGCAGTTTCGTGTCCTGTGGTGATTCACTGTTGTGGGCCGCCTGCCAACTGGCATTTTCGCGGGTCTACAAGTAACGGTCCCAAGAAGTCGTCGTCGTTACTACGACGCGTCGTCTCCATACGTAGCCGTTCTCCCTTGCTCGTCCTCCTCCCCCTCCCTCCTCCCTACCTCTCCGTCTCGAAGCCACCACCGTGTCGGCGCCGCTGTCGTCTCGACCTCCTTCCCGCCGCCATCCGCTCTTCTCTCCCACCTCGTTCTTCTGGTAATCCGTTTCGGCGGCGAATCTGTTCATTTCGGGCCTCGCGATTGGTGATTCCGGGAGTCGCTCTTTCAGTTCCTTCTTGTGTTTCATGTTTCCGTGGTTGCCGTTTGGTTGGCCGGTGATGGATGGCACGGGTGATTCCATCCGTTTCACACTGAGAAATTTTGATCTTCCGACGATTTATTGTCGCTCAGATTTTGCAGTTCGGTTGCGGGATGGTTTGTTTGAGTTTGGATTTCGGTAGTGAATTTGCTTGCGCGAGACGGATCGCGTTTCGGCTTTCTTGAGATGTCTCGGCACATCGTGACTAGTATAGAAATGGATTCGGCTTTCTTGAGATTTCGGAATGTTTGTCCTCTTTTTTGTGTGACAATGATGGTGTGATCTGGGATGCGATTGTGTAGTACTCGTCAGTTGATCGATGATGCTGCTTATTTGATACCTACAGCTGAAACTGGCATGATCGTCATTTTCGTCCGATGAAACTGACTCTGTGGGTGCTCCGTTTTCCCTTTGGTTACAGATATGGATACTGCAGGGACAGGGCTATATCCATTACACCGTTGCAAGACACTCCACCTGGTAAAGGCGTTGCCCTGTTTTGGGTTTCTTTGTGCGTGTGTAAAGGCAGATTCATAGGCGTTAAGCATTTTTGTTCTGACTTGACAATACATACAGGTTAGGCATGCACAGGGAATTCATAACGTGGCAAGAGAAATGAACAACGACCCCCTTAAGTCAGATGATTTCTTTGATGCTCAACTCACCCCTCTCGGCTGGCAGCAGGTGGTCGCTTTTTCTCATGGTCTGGCTGTCTTCAAATTATGCATACATGTTCCGGGTGGAACTTCTCTTTCAAGATTGCATTTTATTGGTTTTCTCTTTAGGAATGGAGTTGCTCCGTGGATTTGACAGCTGAATATTCTTGCTATAAGAACTTGATCAAAAACCAGGCAGTCTTGGATAGAATGTTAATATAATATATAGGGCAAAAATGACATAGCCAATCGGACTCAGTGTGAGAACTGAGAAGGCTTTGCTGTTCTTGTTCTTGTTATAATGCCCAAAACTCGGGATAAGAACGCTTCAAGTGCCACAACTTGGCACAAAGGGACACTTAAGTGCCATAACTTACGAAAGGTACACTTAAGTGCCACATTTTAAGAAAAGTGGGACACTGAGTGCCATCTCCGCGAAGCTGGCCGGAAATCATACGTTGCATTAAAATAATAATATTTCTCGCCGATGTGTCTCGCCGGAGAGCTGAGTCAGCTCGAATTCACCCCAAACGACGTCGTTTTGCTTGTTGGCCCAAAATAGTCCCTTAAATTAGCGAAAACGCCGTCGTCTCCCCATTTGCCCTAAATCTAAAACCCTAAATCGGGCAAAATGCCATTGAAGCGTTGGAGACCTAATCCCGTACCCTAATTCGATTTGCCCCAAATTCTACCACCGAATATTGGAAATGGAGAGCAGGACTTTCAGCAACGGCTCAAATTTCTCTCGCCGAAGCGAAGGAGAAGGTGAGCATTTCTATTTTTGTGGGTTACCAAGTCCAAGCAGAACATCGTGGACTCGAACGAATCCTGGGAGAAGATTCTATGGATGTGCCCGATATAGAGAAGGCTCGAAGTGCAAATACTTCAAATGGGTCGATGCGAAATTCTCTCACCGAGCCATAGAGGTGATATTGGACCTACTTGATGGATGTCAGCAACCTCCATCTACGCTTGTGGACGACTTGGACGATGTTGACTCAATGCAAGCTCAAGCTCAAGCATCTTCTGTTAACCATTTGAAGAATGAAGTTTCAAAGATGAAAATTGAACGGAAGTGTTACCAAGCGTGTATTGTGTTGCTGTTTTTTTTTTGTCTATCCTACTTTATGATGAAATGTAAAGTACTGCAAGATGAGAAGAAGTTTCTCCGACTGCCATAGTTCTAAATGTGTGGAGAAATGTACTTGTTTTGAATGAAAAGTGACTTATTTTGTTGGAAGATGAGAAGAAGTGTTGTGTTGTCTACAAGATGGTTGTGGCAATTTCTTTTTGGGCTGTCATATGTATTATGTGTTACTTCTTGTGCTTATGGGGAGGTCAAGAAAATGGAATGAATGAATGAATGATTTCGACAAATACTATTTGTACTATGTTTTTGCTTATTCTCAAATATAAATCGGTGATGATGGAATGTATGGGTCGATGTGTTGTGGTGACTATTTTACTTGAATTGAATGTAAATCAGCAGCAAATGTGTAAACCAGCAGCAAATATATAAACCAGCAGCTTCTATGTTTTGCTGCAAACCACCATATACATAGAACAGACACGAGGATTACTCGAGTGCTATAAGTTGTGTCTAGTGATCACTTAAGTGCCAGTCGTGATAAAAAAATAGTCATTTAAGTGTCAAGTTATTATTAAAAGGATCACTTCAAGTGCCACTTGTTGTTAAAAGTGAACACTTAAGTGCTAGGTTTTTTAGAATGTGATCAGTTAAGTGCCATTTTTTTGTACACATCGGCTACTACCAGCCACCACCACCGCCCACCACTGGCCACCATCGGCCTCTAGCCATCACCACCAGCCACACCAAGCATCCCAGGCTTCCACTCGAGCCACCACCAGCCACCACTATGCTAGTGGTATGTTGCTGCATAAGTTGCTAGTGTAAGGTGTCTTACACCAGCTTGCACCAGCACTACTTGGTGCAAGATGTGCATATTGCACACTTACATCTTGCACCGGGTGCAGCAAAAACCTTCAACCCAACCCACCACCACCAGGCTTCACCAGCCGCCCCCACCAGCCACACGAGCTCCCCAGTCACCACCACATATCCACCACCAGAAGCAGCAGTAAGTAAAAGTAAAAACAAAATCAAAAAAATGAAAAAGGCATGCCAAAAATAACAAGCAACAACCGTTCCATTGATATTGAAATGAAGTCTCACAAACTCAATGACAAATGAAGTCTCATAAACTCAACTCAATGATAAGCTATTATAAAAAAAAAAAAAAAAAAAAAAACCAAACATCCACGAGATGTTTACAATGACTCCTCGGCCCCACAAACCATATCACATCCCATTTCATCAATCAATATGCACAATGCGCCCCTGTTCGTGCTCGTTTTGATGGACTTCGCACTTGATTCATAATCCTTGCACTTTTTCTAACGGACGTGAGACTTCTTCTTCAACTGTCTTGGGATGCATTGATTCGATGGAGCTGCAATTGTCCTAGGCTGAACCGATTCGAAAGAGCCGCAACCTGTTGTAGGCCGAACCGATTCGATGGACCCGCAACCGGGTTCTTCTTACTCTTCTTTCTTGTTGGCGCAGCAATGTCTTCTTTGTTGGCGCAGCCGTTGATTCTTGAGTTGGGCCTTGAGAGATAAGAACCTCTCGAACTTCTCCCGGGCTTCAAAAAGAAAACTCAATTATCAACAAAAGTTTGCACTATAAATGAAATTAAATGCAGCCTATAAAACTTACATTAAGAATAACATTCCTTAACGCTCATCCGTATAAAGGCCATAACCATATTGTTTTAGCCTCTTCCCAAGAGCCCCTCTTGTTCGAAGGGGAGCGTCACTTTCGTGTACTTGTGATTGGTTGCCTCTTCTTCTCACATGTGATTTCTTGGGCTCTTGTGGTTGTTCGGCTCAAGAAGGGCTTCTTCGGCCAACTCTTCAGCTAGGCGTCTTGTAGATGGCTGCCTTCTTGTAGGTGGCTCTTGATTTGCCTTTCTTCGGTTGTTTTTCTAGTTAAGCCTTCAACTTCAGTGACACCTTCGGTTGGCTTTGGTGGTGGCCCTTGTGATGACCCTTCTAGTGGCCTTTGTGATGACCTTGGTGATGGATCTTGTGGTGGCCCTTCAGTTGGGCCCTCTATTGGCAACGAGCTCTACCTTGCCTTCTTCGAACCTGAGAAAAAGGCAAATGATATCATAAATATACCATCAAGCCATATTAGAACGTAAATGAAAAGTAAAGTCAAATCATTGAACTTACCGGGTATTTTTTTCTCTGTTGCTGCTGAAGAACAGTCGACTTAACTGGCCCTCCAGTTGCTTCACCCAATCTTGTAGCTGGCTGCCTTCTACCTTGCCTTCTTTGAACAGGCCCTTCAGTTTCAGGTATAGCAGGGGCTTCGGCCAATTCTTCATGTGTCACGGTGACCTGACAAAGACAAAAAAACATTACATACATGTCACACTTATATCTATGTATATACATATTCATAACAAACCATAAAGCAACATAAACACAATTGTCCTGACTTACTGGGTTTATTGTCGTCGATTGAAGAACAGTCGACTCACTTCGCCTTTCTGTTTCTCCTTGTCCAACTGTCCCTTCACTAGGCCCTTGACTGGCCTCAATTGTTCCTGCTGCTTCTTTAATTGACAACCCTTAATATCGTGCCCTGCTATGTGGCAAAAAGAGCACTTTATCGGTATACTGTCCTATTCAACCTACGGTGACATGAGTCCTCTCCCTCCGTCATTCTTCGTTTTCGCTTTGGTCTTCCCATTCTCTTCTTTAGTGGCAAAGGTTGAGGTGCTTCGCGATCTGTTGGCTCCCAGAACTTGCTACTTCTAATTGGCTGCAACATGAATTTATACGAAGCAAGATACTTCGGTTTCTTGTACCAATCATCAAGGTAGTCTTCTATGTTGTGGCCCTTCAATTGAATTGCACACATGGCATGTGCACAAGGAATTCCGCTTAGTTGCCATGCTCTACATGAACACTTCCTCGTACCTAAATGGACAACATACTTATCGGAACCCTTCATTATCTCATATCCTTCATCCCCATTCCAAATGGGATGACAATACCTACTTGCAGCAAGTTATCATCCAACTTCTTAGCAATCCTAGGACCACATTGCTTAGTCCACTTTGCAGTGTCATCTCTTTGTCTGTGCAGCCGAGTCATGACCAAAACCCGTATGTCTTCAAGCATCGAGATAATTGGTTTGCATATGGCATCTATTATCCTCCCATTGAATGCTTCGCAGATGTTGTTATCAATGTTATCACACTTGAATTCCTCGCTGAAGAATGCCCTACACCAATGCTTCGAGTCTGTTTAGGACAGTGCATCATAGCCATCCTTTGTCAATTGAAGCATCTCTTCTTTGGCCATTCTAAAGTCAGCCATATTCGTGCTCTTTGCTAGCTGCCAAAATTGTGACTGCAGCTTATCCCCTTTATAGGTCTTTGCCCAATTGCGTATATGTGCCGTGCGCACATTCGATGTTCAGCATAAGGCAACAACTCAGCTATTGCTGGAACCAGTCCCTGCAATAATTCAACATATAAAAAATGTAAGCAAATGACATGTTCATATCAAAAAGCAAACAAGTGACCAAATTTTTTAAAAAGCAAACATTACCTTTTGTTGGTCGCTCATGAACGCCCACCCTGCCCCATTTGTTATCTCCAAATCAGTCATCAAATTTTTGAGGAACCAGGACCAATTGTCCTTATTCTCTACCTTCACAACAGCCCAAGCTAGGGGAAACATTTGGTTGTTTGCATCTCTTCCAATTGCAGCCAGCAATTCTCCCTTGCACAAGCCCTTCAAAAAACACCCGTCCAATCCTATAATCCGTCTACAACCAGATAAAAATCCTCGTTTGCATGCATCGAAGCAAACATAGAATTTATCGAACTTTGTCCCAATATCAGGAAGTGGTCTCTCCACGACCTCTACATACACTCTACTTCCAGGATTTTGCAGCCTACACTCCCAAGCATAGTCCCACAACTGTCCATATTCACCGCTGTACTGACCAATGAGTATCTTCATCACCTTTTGCTTCGATCTTTTACATTGATTCCTGGATATATTGATGCCTACTTGCTCCTTCACTATCATCCTGAACTGAGTAGTATTCATGTGAGGCATCAGCTTAATCAATTCAAAGAAGTGCTTCGACAACCATGCACTCGTTACCCTTTTATTCTCAAAATTAATGGAACAAGTATGTTCCTCTTGGTAGGCTCTAATCTGGAAAGATCCACTTTTCCTAACAAATGCGCCATAGATCTTCCATGGACAATTTTGCTGCGAACACCTAGCTCTTACAAAGGTCTTAGTGTTTCTAATGAAGTCAATGTTCCTACGTGCAAAGCAATGGAGTTCTTCAAGTATAGCTTCTCTAAATTGTTTCGCATCAAGAAATTTCATGCCTACCGACAAAGTAGGAGAGGCAATGGATGGATCATAAGAAGGAAACTTACTTTTCCTTTTCCTTCTATGCACAGGTCCTTCATCTTCTTCAAGCTCATCGGGAAGTAGCATTCTCGACGCTTTCTTCATAGTCGGTCTCCTCACCGGCAGCCCAAGACATGCGGTCTCCTCGCCCGGCAAAGCATGCGTAGGGGCTTCGGGTCTGTTTGGAACTTCATCGGCTACATGCAAAGCTGCAAACTTAGCTGTCAAAAAATCCCTTCGCTGTATTCTTGACTGTACAAGCTCCTCGTCGTCGTTATCACTTATAAAATTTTCAGCAGGCAACCCTTCATCATCATCATCAGTTGATTCAGCTACTTCCCAATCTAATCCAGAGATTGTGACATCACCTATGTCATCATCACTTTGGTGAACTACATCTGCGCTCCTCTCATGTCCATCATATCTATCCTGCCCTCCTTCGAGCCTAACGTCAGTACTACCTTGAATACCATCTCCTTCTTGTCCTACTTCGGCGCTCTCTCCATCATCATCTTCGTCCTCATTTTCACTATTGTACTCAACATATATTTTTACCTCTTCACCATGAAGATAATGGTATAGAACATCCCTAAGACCATTATCATCTTCTAAGCATCTCAAACCATCTCTTAAGTCTTTCCCAGGAATACAATACAGCAACTTCTGAACTTTACAAGGCAAATAAATATAGATATCCCTAAGAAATCCTATATAAGATGCATTCTTTATATCCACAAAGATGGTGCCCTCATTTCCACCCGCATACTCCCATTCATCCTCCCCAATCACAAATTCCCCATTGTAGCAAACTATGACAGCAACATGACCCTTGTCATGAGCCATTACTGCACCAAAAATAAGAAAAAGAATCATTAGTTTTTGGGACCACTAGACAATTGCACATGGGAGTCCACCCACTCTCATGGACTTTAGTAAATAGAGGTCCCCACACTGACAATATGCCCCTACATGACAGCCAAAAAAGAGGTCGGCACTTTAATTATTTGCATTCCATTCACTTAAAATATTAACCAAAACCAAAGGTCCCCACAACAAGCACAGGTCCCCACAACAATCACAGCCTAAGCAATTTTGTCTACTGAGTTAAACTTGCGATGTGAGAGAATGTACATCAACTTAATCAAATCAAAGCATACTCTGACATCAACTTATATAAATCACAGCATACTCTAACTCCTACAAATTCCTTTAGAAATTTAAACTAAAATTAGAACAACTAAACTTGAAGCATTTTATGTCGCTAAAGCTAAAGAAAAACAAAGAGAAGCATGCAGATCACTCCAAAGTCTTACACTATCCTAACCCATAACAAATTTGGACAAGCGAGGCAATACATTTCTCAAAGAAGGCGACGCAAGCTAGAGCCAATTCTAGGAAATAGCTTCATCAAAACATGCTTCAATACCCTTTCAAGTTCTTATTCTTCCTGCTTGAAACTTTTTCTTAGTTTGTAACTTTACCAATAAAATTCTAGCTACAGTTGTTATGTTCTCATTCAGGATTTTGGATTGATAAACATATCCTATACAGCCTCACAAGCAGGGTGGTTTAAGGACATACCCTATACAGCCTCACAAGCAGGGTGGTTCAAGGACATACTCTATACAGCCTCACAAGCAGAGTGGTTCAAGGACTTAATTTTCTTCTCGGAGATGCATAGCCAGTGACTCAACAATCAAAGCATACTCTGACATTGGCTTGAAAGAAAAATTCACGAAAAAAAATCCGGTCTCTTTGTGCGATTGTTAGCAAGTTTCAGTAGAAGTGTATCAACACAAATTCTATCAGAGCTGTAATAAATTAATCAACCCCTAATAAAATAATCGCGCAAGCCCTAATAAAATAATCGAGCCCTAATTAAATAATCGAGCCCTAGTTTCATCACAGGGGAGGGGGAGAAGGAGCCGAACCTGGACGAGTGACGATGGTGAGCGGTGACGATGACCAACGATGGTGAGTGGTGAGTGGCGGCGACGGCAACCAACAACGGCGGCCCGATGACGGCGACCGATGATCAGCCGGGCGTGAACGGCGACGGAGAGAAGGGCCTGAGATTACTGTGAACGCGAACAGGGAGGAACGGCGTTTAGGTCAGCGCACAATGACCTAAACGACGTCGTTTAGGTCAGCACACTCAATGTGGATGGACGACGTCGTTTAGGTCAGCACACTCAATGTGGATGGACGACGTCGTTTTTGTCGTCCACGTCGGCTTTTTCTTTTTAAAAACATTTGCCACATCAGTAAAAGAAGTCGCCGAAAATCGCCGGAAAATGCCACGTATGCAATTTGGCCGGATTTTGGCCGGATTGGCACTCAAGTGATCCCTTTTGCTCCGATTTTGGCACTTAAGTGTACCTTTCGTAAGTTATGGCACTTAAGTGTCCCTTTGTGCCAAGTTGTGGCACTCCAGGGGTCCGCATGTCCCCAAAACTCTATATTTATGTATATAATTTTTTGAACTTCAGGAGATCTATTAGAAAAAGTTCAAGGTACTTTTTTTTTTTTTTAATGCAGTTTGTTTGGATTGTTTTACTTTCTAATGATCTCTTGATGCGGTGATAGGTGAGTAACTTGCGCAGGCATGTCCAAGCATGCGGACTTTCCAAGAAGATTGATCTTGTAATTACGTCCCCTCTGTTGAGGTACTGTGATTTGCTTCAAATTTGTTGGTTGCCTTATCTTTTCCTGTGTTCTTACAGATTGCATTGTCTTCAATTTGATTGATTATCAATTGGTGCCTTAGATTGTTAAGGACGGAAATTGTTTTGTTACACATAGCTGCTTTACTCATTTAAGCCTTCATAAGTTCATAGAGTTTTGATATAAAGTCCTAGAAATTGGTTACTAGAGGCGCCTGAGACATGAGGTCCTCTGTAATGAACGATTGCGTTTGAACTTGCAATGAGACAACTTCATTTACAGCATAAGAGAAGATGTTAAGTGAGATAAATTTAGGACGGTGCATCCTTTCTCATTTGATGGAGAATGGGCCAATGGTTAATGTATATAATCCATTCATCAAGATAATTAAAATAAACCATGTCATTTCTTAATAGCTTAAACTTAGTATTAAATGGATGCATACTCAGTTCAACATATATCTGAATGAGTTTTGTTCTTTATATGTTGTGGGTTTTAATCATTCCTTTGTCCACATGTTTCTGGTCCGCATACTTTAAGTTGTTAACTTGCCATTCTACTAGCCTTTGCATGAGGGCCATGATGTGGTACAAAATTTGGACTTGGAGTTTGTTCAAGTGTTGTTTTTACACTATTTATATGATCACTTGCAGAGCTATGCAAACAGCTGTTGGAGTTTTCGGTGGGGAAGGCCATACAGATGGAATAGGTGCACCTCCTTTGATGGTTGCAAATGCAGGGAAGAGCGATCATCCTGCCATTTCAAGTCTCAATTGCCCACCATTTATTGCCGTGGAACGTTGTCGAGAACGTTTAGTAAGTGAATACTACTGGAATTAAAAAATCCTTCACAAAATCCTGAATATTTATTTGTTTTTCAGAATCACTGGAAGCATTTTGTGTGGACATTCCACGGAAGAAGTGTTAAAAAAATCCTAAACCTTTTTTCATTTGTGCCAATTTAATCCTAAATCATTTTTCGGTACCAATTTAGTCCAAACCTTTTTACTTAGTGCCAATTCAGTCTTTTCCGACCAATTTTGGTAGGATTTTATTGACTGGGCGCCAGCCGGCTGACATGGTCCGATCGGCGCTAACGTTGACAACTTTTAATAATATGTTGTTGCCTCGGTCGGTCGCCGAGGTCTGGCGACCGGCTGGAGGAAGAATGAGGAAAAGGAAAAAAGAAAAAGAAAAAGGAAATAAAGAAAAATTCAAAAATATTAAAATATTAAAATATTATTAAAAGTTATTTACGTCGGTCGGCCGGCGTCCGTCAGCAAAATCCGGCTAAAATTGATCGGAAATGATTGAATCGGCACAAAGTAAAAGGGTTTAAGACTAAATTGGTACAAATGTAAAAGTTTTAGGACTTTTTAATACTTCTCCTGACATTCCACCATAGTAACTTATGTCTGGGGAAAATGTTGGTAGTTTTTATTTCTTCTTGCTGCACCCATTTTTTAAATGGTTGCAGTTGAATTTGGAATGAGCTCCACGCACTTTACAGATTATATTTCATTCTATTCGCTGCTTACAATCTTTACTTTATTGACTCCTAATATGCGCAAGTATCTGCACTGGACAAGAATTGCGAGACATAAGAAAAAGAATTTGCCTTTGTCCTTGGCCGGTATGATAAATTTGTGAACTTTAAAGAGGATATCATGTGGAAATACAGTTGTCTATACCACTCTCTTTGTAAGGGTCATACTTCAGAGTATTTGTTTCTCCTTGATTTGAGATTAAGAGATGGTTTCTTGTAGTTACCTCGCTAGGTAAGAAGGAAGCTCATGCTTTATTAGGAAGAGTTCTTATTGTTCTTTAGCAAATTGACTGATCTTGCTTTAGTTTAAATTTAGTTCTCAATCCAAGGACTTCTTATCTTGTTAAGGATGACCAAACGTTACATATTTGTAGTTGAAGTTGGATCAGTTTCTTCATGTTGCACAGGTTCCTCCTTTTAGCAGTTAGAACAGTGGATGACACGATGCATCATTCAATTTTTGCCGATTTTCATTTGTGCAGCCGAAATTCAGTTTATATCATGGCTATCACCATAGAAATCACTTGATTGCCACCACTTTCTTTGTATTTCATTTCAATTTTGATGAAAATGGACGTGTTAGCACAAGTGGATGACCTAACATGATGTGGCACGATGGTAACCTCACACGGCGTACTGATTTTCGCTGAAGCACCAAAATCCATAAGATTGGTCATAGATCTTGTACCACGGATCATGCTATCTTGTTGAAAAATGTCCAATCTAGCTTGTCAGTTCAGTGACTGAGCTGTTAGGCATGCTTGCACTGCAGTGGGCCTTTCATCCACCCTCACTCACCCCAAGCGCGGAAGGCCACTATATCTGCCTACCTGGCGGTAACCAGAACTAATGTCCCGACATGGTGTTTATCTTCACTACCGCAAGGCCCCCAAATTCCCTATTTATCTTTGTCTTCCCGACAGATAGGGAATACGGGGTACATAGATCTTATACCATGGATCATGCTATCTTGTAGAAAAATGTCCTATCTAGCTTGTCATGTTATGTATTTAATAAGTCAGATGTTCTGTCAAATTGAGTTTGCATATTAGCATAATATATCTTGTTCTATCGAAAGTGGGACCACCTGGAAAGAGAGCAGTGATAATGGCATGACTTCGCAAAGTATAGTGGTAATACCCCAAGCTAAATGATCTCTCATATAATTAACCTCCATTTAGAGGTTATCGCAAGACAACGATGAGACATTTTTGCTACTAGTAATTGTTGAATTTCTCTCTTTCCTTGTGTTTTGTGGATCCTCTTGTATTGTTACATTCTTTGCAATGCTCCATGTTGCTAAAAATTTACATTTTGGTCCATAGGGAGTTAATCCTTGTGACAAAAGACGAAGCATTAGCGAGTATCAGCCGCTCTTTCCTGCAATTGATTTTTCATTGGCAAGTGCTTCATTTCTTAAAATGTTTTATTGGGCATTTGCTTTGGAAGTCTCTACATTAGCTAATCTCAGTAATTTAACTTTGATATTCACCTTTCTTTAGATTGAGAATGAAGATGACGTCTTGTGGAAGCCTGATGTTAGAGAAAAGAATGGGGAAATTACTGATCGAGGAAGGAAGTTCTTGAGCTGGTACTTCATAACTTCCTGCTAAGTGCTTTAGAATATAAACTACAATGCAAAATAGATTTGCAACTTGTATGATTTTGGAAGAAAATAGCTGAAAGCTATGTAAAAAGTAAAAATCTGAAAGGACCCATTTGATTCTGCATCTCAAGGTTTTGATTTATCTTCAGGTTGTGGACACGGGAAGAGAAGGAGATTGCAATCGTTACCCACAGTGCATTCTTGTTGCACACCCTCAGCGACTTTGGAAATGATTGTAATTTATTGATCAAGAACGAAACACGCAAGGAGTGAGTGTCTCCCGGTTTATATTTGGTTGATTGGTTCTAGTCAATAGTTTAATTAATCTAATTACGATTGGGAGTGCAGAAATGTTAGTGTTCTGACCGACTTGTTTCTACATTATCGTTTTGAGAAATTATTTTCATTAGGTCCTTCATAGTGTCTTCCTTCTGAATATATTTCTAGTGAGTGAATGACATGAAATTAAGATTGTTCCTGAAAAAGCACTCTGAAGGTTTTAATCATATGCTAAATTTTCCTACCTGTATACACATTAGCAGTGATCACTGATTATCCACTGTAGATTGCGTTGCTTGATATCATAACACAACCGTTTGTTAAGCAGAAAAAACTTGATTGTAGATGGGTGATGCCCATCAGTCAATAGGGAAGCTGGATCTCTATCTTCTCTACATATTATCTTTGGTTTTGGTAATGAAGTTTTGCACGATTATTTTTCCACCTATGCTGATTGCCAACAGAGTCCCACCTACAGTTCTTTCGGTCTTGCTTCATGTTCGCATTAAGTGATGTATTGATTTACAATCCAAGACAGATAGTTGAGTTAATAGGAATTGATGAAGAAAAGATTTTGATAAATATGCATCGGAGTTGTCCATGTACATGGTATCATTAGGCTCTACACAGATATTTATTGCTTCACTAAAATGCCATAACATAGCTTTCTCTTTTTCTCTTATTGGAACTTTCCCAACCTCTAACCCGTGTAGCAACAACCACTACCAGTTCTGATGGTGGTACTTCTAGCAGATTAGGCTGATGAAAATGATGATATAGTTGTGACAAATGAACCTGGTTGGTAAACTGCACATGCAATGGAGTTAATATCATGCAGCACTTTGTTTTTAGGAAGGTGGGAGCTTTTATTTCGCGGACTGAACATATTTTATCTGTGGTTGCAGCTTTGCAAACTGTGAACTCCGTTCAGTTGTCATCGTGGACAGAGGGTAAGCATGATATGCTCAAAGCATACTATTAGATATTTCTTGAAACATATACACAGGTCCCTCCTTGATTCTGTTCGCTGGTTGCAGGATGACCGGATCAGATGCCTCAAAGACCGACTATCCAGGGAAAATTCCTGATGGACTTGATCTTCCAAGTGACGTTGCCAAGGACAAGCACTAAAAGAAGGTCTATGGAGGATGCCGACCATTCAAGGCACCGAATGGTCTAATTAGTCTCCCGTACTCTTGTTTCAATTAATAATTGAGGTGTACTATTTTGGGTGGGGAAGCCGTTGCAGCACCACACCATTGACTCTGAACTTGTAAGCTTTGCTAGGCAGCTTCAAAGTCCATCCTTTTGAAAATCAGGGAATATGAAGCCAGTGAAATTAGGTGCCAATTCATTATAACTATTAAAGGACGCCGTATCATGTATCTTAGCGCAACTGAGGTTGAACTTCGCTTCATCTGGTTCTTTTCCTTGCAGATGTTTATACCTGCTTTTAGCTTTAGTGCTTGCTATTGCGGTACATGCAACATAGTAATTGACCAAGAAATATCTTTGTCATAGATACGTGGGTTTACATAATGCTTAGCCTAGAACTTAATTGACTGCTTTTAATTGATATGTTATCCTATTGTTCGACTAAGTATAAAAGCAGCCTATGTTTCATCTGTAACTATTCCCCTTGACGGCAACAAAGTCGGTCATCTTTCCCTGTTGATCGAATGTCTTCAATGGAATTGCTGTCCTCAATCACGGAGTTTCCTTCCAATTCTGTTTTCTCCAAATACGCATTAAACTCCGAAGGTCACCAACATGAAAATTATCTTTTTGGAGAGATGTATTTGATATCCACAAATTGCTTGTCAATAGTCTCACATGAGTAGAGATGAATAAAAAAGTTAAAATTATCTTTTTGGAGAGATGTGTTTGATATTCATAAATTACTCATTCTTTGGAATTTGAAACTTACGCTACATCACATAAGACCTGGAACTTACCCAGTTACTAGTTCCACGGTTAGTTTCAGAGTCTATCCAAATTCCGCTTGTATTATTAATTAAACAATTGCAGCACATTATCACATTTAATTATCACCATTTGCTGTTACAATTCACTAACTTAGACACCAAAAAAATATGAAATATTAACAAAGTAAAAATCATAATCATGAAATGGAAACTCGGACTAGTGATTCATCAAAGGCCAATCACCCGAAGACAGACAAATAAAAATACAAAAAATTTTCTAGATTCTAAATTCTAAGTTCCAAATTCTGCAAACCTAAAATTTGGAACTCACTTATCGAAATAGGTTTCTTATTTTTGGAACCTGAAAGCTACTTTGTATACTTTAAAACTGAAAACCGGATAGGTTCTCACAAGTGGGATTCTCATATTTCAGATTTTATTTTAGAATCATGCTCAACCCTGCAAACAAAGGCGAGAGGATCTGCTAGATGCATTTCAGCTCATGCCGGGACATGGGTGCACTGTCAATCGCCGTACGGCGCGCCGTCTCGGGCGGTCGAAGGAGCGTTGCGTGCAGCGGCGTCGCGTTCGCACGTGGAGCGCCAGCGCAACGCCCATTTCCTGCGAGCGATACCACCTCGCGAAAACACCGGTTTGGATTTCTTCAAAAAAAAAAAAAAAACGCCGGTTTGGATCAAAAACAAGAATTATTCAATTTTTGTACTAAGCATTCGTTCTTTTTAATTATATAGTCAAAATTTACGCAAACGATATGGCGAACGTTGCTTATCCACGCTTGCAAGTGATTTTTAACTTCCAACACCAGGAAAACGATTTTTTTTTTAAAAAAAAATATTGTTCACCCAATCATGGTGTCACGTTTTTTCTTTATCTTTGTTCACTTCAATATTAAATAGGAAAGTTTATCTAAAAAGTCTAAACTTATACGGCGACTAATTTAATCGTAAAATTTTTAATTTAGTCACTTTAGTCATCAATCTTTTGACGATTTAATAATGTAGTTCATTAGCTTAAAATTGCTGATGTGGACGCCGATCGAAGAAAATAAGAAAAAAAAAAAAAAAAAGCAAAGGAATTGGAAAAAAAAAAAAAGAAAAAAAATTGAAAAGTTGTCCACGTCGTACCAATTGTGCCAGGTAGGACGACCGACATTTACGTCAACGGTTTCTAACAAAAATTAGATGGAAGTACTACATTTAAAATCATCAAAAGGTTTTGGCTAAATTGGTCAAATTAAAAAGTTTAGAATTAAATTGACCACTATGTAATAAGTTTAGAACTTCTCAAACAATCATCTCCATTAAATGATTGGTGATATGCAATCAAATCTTGATTTTCATTTTGTCATTAGCCAGTCCTACATATGTTAATGCATCTGACTTAATCATGATTAGTCTAAAATAACATCAAGAAAATTGTCTAGATTGAATGTGTTACCAATGAAGCTTTGTACGAGGGAATTACAAAAAAAAAAAAAAAAAAAAAAAAAGTTATAAATCTATGGCGATTGTATCAATTTAGTTTTAAACCTTCTTTTTTTGTGCCGATTTTACCCATCCAACAATTATGGTCGGCCAGGGTTGACATGGATAATTTTTAATTATGTTTCAATATTATTTTGATTCTTTTCTTTTTTATCTCCTTTTTTTTTTCTTTTTACCTTCTTCTTCCTCCAGCTGGTTGTCGGTCGAGACCGACCAAAGGGTAGGGTTGGGAAAGCCGACCTTGCCGTTGCTATGTGAGGACTTGCCTCAACTAGCCATGGTGAGGCCAACCCCGTTGGCCCTAGCCTTTGGCTAGACCAGCTAGAGGAAGAAAGAAGGGAAGAAGGAAAGAAAAGACAAAGAAAATAAATAAATTGAAAAGTATTATTAAAAATTATCCATGTTAGTATCAGTTGTGCCACGTCAGTAATGATTGGTCAAAATTAGTCGAATGGACTAAATTGACCTAAATGCAAAAGATTTATAACTCAATTGGCTAATATATATATATATATATATATATATATATATATATATATATTTAAAACTGAATTGACATAATTGCAATAGGTTTAAAACTCTTTTTGATAATTTTCCCGACTTTATACAATTGTTGTAGCAAAATAATATGTGGAAGAGCTTTTAGAGTAAATGTGTCACAAGTTGAGCTTTACATACCATATGGATGAGTCCTATATTTCTTGGAAAAATAAAGGTATTGTCTTGAATACAGTATTAAAGAAAGGTTCCTTCTCTATCTCCAAATTAAGTTAATGAAGTTGGCCAAGGAATGAAATGATATAAGTAACGACATTTGACTTGAATATTAAAGTGTTAACTAACCCCCAGTTAGATACAAAACTCACCAACTCTCCACATGGATCCTCCCCTATCATGAGATCGACACTTAATAGATCAATCATGTTTTTTTTTTTTTTTGATGCCTAGGATTTGTCGGACCCGCCTTTCGCTTACGCTAATTGGCAGCCCACGGCCCGTACAGTGCACAGTGCATCTCAGACCAAGCGTCAATATCTGGGGGGAAGCTAGCACAAAATCCCACCACCATGGCCCCCCACTTAAGACATGTTGACAACGCGGAGATTCTAGATCAATCATGTTTTAAATACCAAAGATTACAAAAATAATTTTTCCACACCAATAAGACTTATGTCCCATTTCGAGAGGGAGAGAGAGTAGAATATTGTATGTCTATCATCGATCCTTGTGGTACAATTTGACAATCTGCTACCATGTCTTGTGCAGCCACATGCGCGTAGGTGAGGAGAGATGGTGCGATTTGAATTTCAGAAGTTATGTCCGTCCGTGTGCCTTCGGTTGAAATAAGGCCGTACCTAAGGCCAAAATGAGACTTAATATAAGAAAGTTGAAAAACTTAGCAATGGCGATGAAGCACTTCATCGATCCAAATTTATAGTTTGATTGTATGACCTAAATTGAAGCAGGCTCCAGTGTGAATCTTATGGACTATATATTGGAAAAGTATTAGAATACATAAAATAATAATAATTACTGGAAATGCATTACAAAAGATTAGAAAATAAAAGGAAATGTCTGAGGCGTGTAAACACTGTCCTTAAGGATAATTCCGTCCCTCGGAGTACGAAACTCGGTGCGTAAGGCTTCGGCGGCTATTCTCCCAAGATACAACAGACCTTCCTCTATACTTCGCATTGAATATTAGAAGGTAACAGAACAACTTTTGTGTATAACCCAACAAAAAGAAAAGGAAAGATGTGAGAATATATCGTATCTACTAAGATTGTGGTTTGAAGTTTAATTTATATTTAAAGAAGGAAAGGAGAGAGCCGTTAGGAGATCATCATAAATCAATTGGTAATTAAAAGATGACCGTTATAAAATAATGAAGAGTTTATGAAGTAATAAATCAAAAGTTATAAAGCAGTTAAACGACCGTTATACAACCATTAGAAAGCCGTTATATGACCGTTGAAAAAGCTGTTACAAAAATGATGACTTTCATGACGATCATAATTTCTAATAAATATTTAAATATCCAACAATCCCCCACATATTTCAGAAAGTTTTGACAAGAAAAATAAAATAATGCTGGGTTATTACAGAGTAATGCATCGGAATTGGTGCTTGTTAGGCTATGAACCAACCCTAGAAAGAATGAAATATAATTCACGAAATCATTGGTGAAATTTGAAACTTCTATGAATCAAGAATTTCTTTTTGTGAATTATAATTTTCACCAATCACATTACACTCCCACAAACTGTGTTGTTCAACGCGGTTTTGCGCTAATAGGCCATGCGCGTGCTTGGTTTATTCATAAGTGCTTTAGAGATTTTCGCCAAAAATTCTCATAGGAGCGGCCCCACTCCACACTTATATAGGTTATTCCATCAAGTGTATTCTGCAGTTTAATACACCACCAATAATGGCAATGGAATTTCATTAAGAGCTTAGCTCAACCTCTTTTTCCTTGCAATTTTGCACTATTTTCACCTTAGGATGGACAATAATTTTTAATAGTACACTAGATCAACAAATGACTTGTTATTACCCATATGAACCTAATTCATGGGATCACCAATCACATAGGTTGGGTTACTATCATCGTTGATATTCTTCAATTGGCTTGTCCCATTCCCCTCGATGTATAGTCAGAGGATTGGCCAAAATCCATTTCTGAGTTTATATAATTAATGGACATAATTCCATCATTAAGCAGCTGCTTTACCACGTCATCCCTCAATCGGATGTGTCAATTTTTACTATTGAAAGTTTTATCTTTGCATGGCTATTGCCTCTTGGCAATCATGATGTATAAACACAAAATGTGTTATTTTCCTAAAGGAATATCTGCTAAGAGTTTCTCAACTACTCAGCCTCATGAGTTTGACAAAAAGTTTCTCTTTGTCTCAAGAACTTGAATAGTTCACAATTTATCAAAGAATAGTAAATATTTTCTTCTCATTCACCCATTAGAGCTTAGGAGGATAAGGCATTTTGTTTACACATATATGCCTGGTAGCACTTGAGTCTATCACCCATAATTTTGATTAGCCACGATATTGGCATGGGAATGACTATAGCAATTATTTCATCAAATCATCTACTTCAACCAAGTCGACTTTTGGTTTAGCATGATTGCCATTTCCCCCACAATTTCATTCGATTGCTTTTATGTCAAGCACTTCCACCAGGTAAACATATATTTTTTAGTGGATTTTATCTCATATGAATCCAAGATCCAGTTAACATCACTATAACCTTATAATACAATGGAAAATCCACTATAATAAACTTGACAATAGTCACCCTTTAACAAAATATTTCACGAACGACATCAATCTTATTCAATATAGATCTATGTTGGCTACGGATGCCAAAAAATATAAATTTCATCTCCACAACAATCACTAAAGGAGATTCTCTTTCCCAATGCAATAGCCAATCAAGTCTCTAATTATCATCATGCATAAATGGACATGCAACATAAATTGGCGAAGTAAATATTCTTACAAAGAACTTCTTCTTTTTTATATCATTACTATTGTCAATAGTACATGTTCCTCCAAAAATGTTCACCAAAACTCAGAGGTTAGCAAAATCCAAAATGAATTAATAATTTCACAAAATAACTGTAAGACTTCCTCTGAGTGTTTTATATGAATCACCAAAAATGTTTCAACAATGCATACTCAATACAAAACATGTAATCAATTTAATTGTGCAATAAAATACTATTTAATAATTCTATCAAAAGTTATGCGTGAAAAATTCGATCATTGCAAAAGAGACATCGCGACAATTTTGACAAGAAAAATGTTTGGACTAAAACTTTAGTAGTCATAAATATAATGCCAACAATGTTTTACACATGTAAAACTCAAAGTAGACTTTAACTCTTTAAGCAACATTTAAATGACTGAAATATGAAATATAAAAATATCACAAAAGGCAAGATGCAAAAAGGCATGCTCACTAAATTGTCGATTACACTAATTTAGCCAGAAAAGTAATTAATGGCAAATATTGAGGTGTATCATTAGTCAATTGAATAGTTGTCGCCCAATTATTCTCTCAACTTGTGCTTGCTAAATTGGGTCTCCATTCCCCTCTCTTTCTATCAAGCATAATTCCATGTCGTCAAGAAGGCAAGAATCTACCATCATTCTAATGCTAGAGAAGTTCTATATGTGCATGAACGAGAGAAAATTATCATATCTTCATGTATTTATCAAACATACACATTGTCATACAGCAAATACCAACACATGTATGAGCATATGCATAGATAGAGGCCCACGATGCACTCCCAATCAAGCATGAATAAAGACATGCCACCAAATACCAACACAAGCTCGTGTCTACACTTACTTGAGCATATTGGCATGGACATCACCAACCGACTAATGATTGTATGCACTCTAGCATATTCCCAAGAATGACGGGACAACACTATGAGGAATACTGAAGAATTTTGTTCCAAAGTCAAATGACACCTATTTTCAAAATCTATAAGCACAATAATATAAGGTAAAAAGAGCGTAATTTTAGTGGTAAAACACATAAATCCCACATGACAACATCTAGTGTTTTGCTGAAAAACAATTATATATAACCTGGTCCAACATGGCAAGCTCAATAAGATTCTGTAGAGATGGAGCCAAAGACAAATTAAATAGCAGATAAAATAGTTATAAACCGACTTCATGAATGTACATTAAACAAATTTTAGCAGGAGAATAAGAAGAATTAAGGACAAATGGGAACTATTTTGAATAATAGAGGAGCGCCCCAATTTCCAATCCTAAATGGATGATTGTCGCGACCAAAATTTCGGGTGCACCACCTAAATTAGGCTAATGGATTGCTAAGCCTAGACTTAGCTCGGGCTCTCCTAAGCCCATACCAACTCACGACTTAGGTTCAAATATCTAGCATGCAAAAAGGAGTCGCCACTAATCAGTTTGCGGTAAGTCGATTAGACACCTAAGTAAAATAATGGGAGAATTATTTCACTTCTACGAACCAGAGACTTTGGGTACGGGAACTTGGTTACACTAGACTATCCTAGTGCCCTTTCGGTACCTTTCTCTTTTATTTTTAAAAAATGTTTGGCAAGCAGCTTGAATTGTTTTTATTCACTTTCCTAATGTGTGAGGTGATCATACAGGTGCGCAAACCACCAATTTAACACTCAAGAAAGCAAATAAAAAAAATTGCAGGACTTACCTTAGCAACGAAAGCATCTGCAGTGTTAGATCAGAATTCACATCAGTAATCCTAGATATGATTTCTAATTAACAAGCAATCAATCAATTTTTGCTTTCACTTTTTAACGAGAATATAGTCCATATGCAATGCAATGCTTCTAATCTAATATGAAATAATATGGCATGGCAAAATGTCCTAAACTATATGAAGGAGTAAAAAAAAATTAATGATTTCTTAATGAACATGCAATAATTAAATATGCAAACTAGATTAATCAAAATGACCTAATTCTAATGACGTGCAATTTCTAATTAAATAAACCTAATAAAAACTAAATGACGTGCATTCCATGATTTTATTTAATGAAAATTCGTAATTAAAATAACTTAAAAATGAAAGTCAAATTAAAGTGAAATACTATCTATTCTAAATGCTTTCTAAACATGCATTTAAAAAAACCTATCATGCAATTCATCTAAAGATCTATCTAGACCTAAAATGCAATTTTTATCTAATATGCAATCACATGCAAAGAATGCCCTAATTCTATTTTTTTTTTTTTATGAAATTCGAAATTAAAATTAAACATGCAATTCAGATAATAATAAAAAAAAAAAAAAAACTAACATCCTAAATGAATGCACTTTTTTCTTTTCTTTTTCATGACTCAAAATAAAATCCATATCTTAAACATGCAAGATAATTAAAAAAAAAAACAAACCTAATCCTAATTCAATTTTTTTGGATTTTTTCCTTTTACGAAAATAAAATTGATTCAACCAACACCACAGCAAATCAAGCAAGATAAGATTGATATCCAAAAATTGGCGAACCATATCTCGCACATGAGATCGGGTTATCCAATTTTAAAATTAAATCGCGAATCGAATCTCGGGCATGAGATGAGATTGTCGATTTTTGCAAGAGATTGCAAGTAGGATTTCGGGCGCGAAAATCGAACCGACAATCCCTAATTTGAGGGCACTTTCATGTTGGAATCTCAATCATACCTTAAAGAATAATTCTAAAAAAAAATTCAAACAAAGAGATAAAATATCAAAACCTAAAATAAGATAAAGCAAATCTATCTAATAAATTAAATCTAATAAATCTACCTAATAAACTAAATCTAATAAATCTTCCTAATAAAATAAAATAGATCCATACCTAAATTTGAATTTTTCCAAAAAAACCAATCGGTAGAATGGACCAACGGTGGGCATAGCACGGCTCAAGGATGGTGGCTATGATGGTAGTTCATCAACAATGGGCTCCCACGTGAGGAATTATTATACTTCTCAGCAAGACCAAGGAAGCAGCGAAGCTTGCGGTGTGGTAACTCTCACTTGTGAAATCCACGCCTCGAGAAAATTCGCACAAAAAAAAAAAAACTTTGCGGGGATCACTCGGTTCAAGGCAGGGCACGGTGGCAACTCACGGACTGTGGATCAATAGGGATAGATCGGCATGGTGGCGTCGCGCCCTAGATGGACAGCAGCTCGTCGCGCGCGGCATGGATCAAAGCAGCAAACGGGTCGTCGGGGAATCAAGGTTGACTCTACGTCGGCATGCATGCAGGAGGATCAAGCGAGACGAGGAAGCGTCACGAAGCAGATCGTTGTAATACTTTGGCTTTCTTTCCTCCTTTCTTTTTGCTACGGATCTCTCTAAAATTGAGGCCCCAAGAGAGAGACAGAAGAGAAACCCACGCTCACGATTTTCAACGAGCGAACCTCCCTCCTTTTCTTCTTCTGGCTACCCTTCTTTCTTTGTTCCTTGACCTTTCTACTTGTCGATCATGGAAACCCAGCAACAAGACTTCAAAACTTGAAGGTGTGGCCTTGCATATTTCACTAGCGATCACCGCAAAGAAAAAGATCGTGGACTCACGTGCACCTCTTTCATATTGTGAACTCCTTTATGCGTGCTTTGAATGGTGGATTTTTTTTTTACTCAATGTGGCCACGTATTCAATGTGTGGCTCTCTCAAAAACCCTATGCGTTTTACTTTTTATTGGCCATCCATTAGGGTTTTTAATTTTTCAAAATCAATATCCATGATGATCTTTTTTTTTCAAACGCAATATTTACTTTTCCGAACGCAATATTTGTTTCATATCTGCCCTATCCAAAAAAGTTCATATCTCGGAAAAATTTTAAATTTTTATTTTCCCGCGAGATAATTTTCAATTATTAAAAAAAATGGGCTTGGGCCAACCTGCTCGCTTCGTGGGCTGGTCCATCTAATTTGAACCCATCCGCCACCCCGGTCCAACAAAATGCAGACAATGCAAATAAAAATAAAAAATAAATGCACCTAAATCTATATGCTATGCAAAAAAATTTAGAAATAAAATTAACCCCTAATTTTTTATGCAATAAAATAAATAAACTAAATCGCCAAAATTTAGGTGTCAACAATGATTATTAAAACAATCACGAACTTGAGAGAGAAAACACATACACACATCCGACTTTCTATTGGAAAAACAAGTATAGGTATTGAAGCCCCAAAATAAAAATAAATATAAAAAAAATATTAGCCCAATTTCTTTCCATTTCTTTTATGGTTTTCCTTTTCTATTTCTTTTTAAGTAGCCACACGGAATCACTATGCCATTTTTAAAGATTTTCTACATAGGTAATTTTGAAAATCTATAAGCATCTTCCGTAAAAGTATAAGAGCACACATTCATGGAATATGTATAACAAGATCAAATCAAATCAAATCTAAAGAGAAAACACAAGCTCATGACGCCAAATTTCAAATACTAGAATGAAAGTATCTCGACCTTTGTGATGATGATTCCTCAAAATGTGGAAACAGCGCGCCAAAATGGTAATTACGCCCTTCAAGCATTAATTCAGAGTTTCCAAAAAATGACTTTACTTGAAACTCAATAACCTTACCAAAACGACCAAAAGCTATTTTGTGTTAATGCTTGATACTGTCCCATGACAAACCACCCACGAATATGTGATACTTGTCCTTCACCGTCTCCAAATCCTTGTTCAATTCCAAGGTTGGTGGAAGCACTAGCAATTCCAATTTTGAAAGCTATAAGGCAATTATCCTTAAGATTGTTGGAAAAGTATTAGAATACATAAAATAATAATAATTACTGGAAATACATTACAAAAGATTAAAATAATTGAGGCTGTTAAGATAATCTAAACAAGCTTGGTTTATAACCTATGTGCAATCTTATGGTAGTACCTTTTAGTGATAGGGTACAAATTTCTTTGTTATTATCATGATCCATATCTACGAGAGAGAGAGAGAGAGAGAGAGAGAGAGAGAGAGAGAGAGAGAGAGATTAGGCAAGTACAAACTGCTAGGTTTAGATATTGGCAAAACTATTCAAAGCCCCACTGCAGATCCTTCTCAAACCAATAGGGCTATTTGAAATGATGATAATGCACGTCTAGAATTGAAATGAGAAGAATCTCACAAATTCACACTAATTAATTTAAATTTGTAGCCGAAAATGCACAAATGAAAAGTATTGCCAACCCTTTTTCTCAGTTCAATACTAACGATCTCGAAGTTGCACAACAAGAATGGTAAAAATATTTCATGATTCACTACTTAAGAATCCGAAGATGCACAAGTAACTTCTAGTCATCAATCCATAATTATTGCCAACTCTTTCTCAACTCTCTCGACCCAAAGAAACAAACTCTCAATACCAATTACGTTTTACGATCTAAACCTTAAAAGGCAAAAGGGCTCATTGCAGTATTCCAAAAACCACATTATTGACTACAACAAGAAAGATAAACACGCTACAGCAACATCGAAAGATAGATCGGCCAAATAATATCAAATCTAATAAGATAGAAAAAGCATGATCGTTCACCTCTGCAATTTGAATCGCTCACTCCTTTTGAACCTCAACATGAACTCGCTCGGGTGGCAAACTAGAGGTACAAAGGAGAAAAAGAGGGTAAGGTTTTTGAGAAAATAGCTTTTATATTATGAAATAAGAAATCTTATATAATTTTCTTCCACTCTCACGTGCAATATTTTCATCTGTGATGTATCCTTTTTAACTTGGCCTTATCCTATCTTATACTACAACCAAACACAGAAATCTACCCTGAATCCTAGTCACCAAACCCAACCTTTAGTTTAAACTTTTTTTTTTTAATGTATTTAAGTCCTAAAATTTTCACATTTATTTATTTTAGGGCTTCCTTTAAGTTCCACAATTTTATTTGGAAATGGAAGATCACATGTGGGCTTTTTGTTTTTATCTCCCATGGCTGTAAACACGATTTTGGCGGCTGTTCGAACATGAAATTACATTGTTTTTTTTTTTTTTTTTGGTAAGAACATGAAATGACATTGTTTGTATAGTGTCACGTCAAAAAAAAAAAGATTTGCAAATTTAGAAAAGATTAAAATTCAAAAAAAATGAAAATAAAAAAAAAAGACAAAAATATTTACAAAATAAAGAAAATGATTAATATCCTGAAAAATCCTAAACCGATATATTTATGACATATTTATGACAAATTAATTTTTTAACCGTCAAAAATCTCAAACCAGTACACCTTTAACAAATTTACCCCAAATTGATATAGTTGTGACATATTTACCATCTATTAGTTTCCTTTAAATTTTATTGTTAAATTACTAAGTTGAATAACACATGACAGTAGATTGATGTATCGATTTTGGATTTTATTTTTTGTTTGTTATAGTAATGCAATTTTGTGATTTCTCGTGGTAATAATCTAATTTAATGGAAAGTATATTTGTTACAAATATGCATGTTTGGGATTTGGTGGTCGAATAAATTAGTTTGGAGTAAATCTATCACAAGAATACTAGTTGAGGGTTTTTTTATGAGCAGTCGGAGTAAATTTATTATGGGTGTACCAGTTTGGGATTTTTCATGATCAAAAAATTAGTTTGTGGTAAATTTGTCACAGTATACCAGTTTGGAGATTTTCAATGTATTAATCCTATAGAAAATCACAAGTGTTCGAGGAGAAAGGGTGGCATTGTACACAGGCCCTTCATGCCAGAAAGGGCTAGCAACCTCTCGTCAAGATCGCAACAAGAAGCGATGTCGCTCCAATTGTGGTGGCACCACCCCTCGCCACCACTGAGCAAGAGTTGGCAACCCCTTGTGTGGGCTTGTCGATTCTCTCTCGGTGGTAGCGAGGGGTGGCATCACCACCACTTGAGCACGGGCACTTGCCCTCACATAGACCTACCAAGGGTTATGGTCTCACCCTGGCCTAGATGAGAGGTTGTAGGCCCTCCTTGATGCAAAGGGGTCGGCCGCAGTGCTGTTCTTTGAGCACAATCCCTCCCTCAAAGACTCCTCTCTCTTTCGTCTTTCTATGTTTTTCTAAATGATCACAAAAAAAAATGATAAAAAAATGCCACATAGATTTCTCGTCCACTTGGAAATAATATGGCTAGTGGAAGGATTCAAACATCAAACCCAAACAAGTTTAGAATTTAAATGTTGATTTGACACAAATTCCGAACTGTTGTTGTCATTATCCCGTTCACAACTATCCTCAACCAATAACCTAAAAATAATTTTAAGAAATGAGGTGTTTTACATAAGAAGCAACCCATTGAAATTATAGGGAGTGAATGATAACCATTCCTAATCAGAAATTGATTTTTCTATTTTTATTCCCTTGACAAGTTTTTGAATAAGAATATACATTTGATAGCGACACAAAATTTTTATTTCCATAATAGAAATTCGTTTGATAATGACACAAAATTTCTCTCTCTCTAGTGATCGGCGAACAACGAGCGGCAAGCGGACAGGCAATAGGCGGGCAAGCGGGCAACAGGTGGCGAGTGGACAGCCGAGCGGCAAGCAGGCAAACGACGGGTCGAAGGCCAACTAGTAGGGAGGATAAGCGATGAAAATAGTTTTTTTGTCTCATTTTTTTTCCGGCAATAGAAAAGTGAAATTTTTTTCTTTTAATTTCTATTCCAAATCTATTTATGGAGTAAAATTTTGTTCTAGAAATAGAAAAATAAAATTGCATTACCTAACAAATTTTTTATCCAAACATATTTTTGGGAACCTAAAAATATAAAAACAGATAAATAGAATGATTATCTCTTATGCCTTTATAATCGCCACTAGGAATGCGGCCAGTAGTGAGGAAATTGGGGGTGTGGGGATGCTAGTATAATAAATATAGGGTTCGACTCCCGCACTTTACAAAGAGGCATAATAAAAGTTTAAAACTGAGCTTACCCTCAAATTATTTCCTTTCAAATTCCGCTTAATTGGAAATTGAACTTTGAACTTTGAGCCGACCTAAATTACTCGTATTTGGTTGGTATTTTGGTAAAGGTCATGGTGAGAGGCTAATTCATACCGTTCGGTCCATCCCAAAATGATCTCTCCGGGGGGTAGCATGCAGCTCTAATATACCTCGGTTCGTTGGGGTTGATGCAACATCGAACATGATAGACCTTGTTTACAATCATACTTCTCATGTCAGCCTAGGAAAAGATGAAACGTCGTCGAGAGGAATCGACACAACCCCTCGTATCACCCTCATTGAAGTACTTTCTCGATTTTCGTAGCACATTCGACTCGCCTTGCTTCTTCCCTCCGGAGGCAAAACCGGAAGCCTTGTAATGTCAAGCTTTCCTATATAAACCCCGCTTTCGAATCTCTAGCCAACGCACCTTTTTACTTCCTAATCTTCTTTTTCTGCTCTATATCCCTCTATTTCTCTCTACGTTTGTGAGGAAAGAAAAGAGGAGGGACATGGCTCAATGGAGCTTCTTGGACTACATTCACAGCAAGTAGAGAGCTCCGCCGGGAGAGAACAAAGACGGAGGAGAAAGAGGGAAGTTCACACAACCTCCGCCGGAGAGATCTCCGGCGATGAGAAAGCCAGAGAAGGAGAGACGCTGAGGGAGCCTAGATCTAATCGTTTCGGATCAGATGTGGAAGACAACGCTGCTTCGCGGTCGCCTGCCTCTGCCATTCCGCCATCCCCGACGACTGTCGTCGTGTCTAGGCCGGGCCGATTGAAATTCTTGGGCAAATCCCACCTCCTCAACCCCATAATTAATTTCTTGCCTTATCAAAGGATTGTTCAAACAGGATCTGGAGCTTCGATTAAAAGGAGGTTGCTCCCTCACTCCAGTTCAAACTGCACATGAAAGGAGTCACTAAGTTCAAACTGTCAAAAATGAGACGAAAAAAAAAGGAGCCGTTGGGAGGAAAAGTGCGCTTCCAAGTCCAGGTCAAGCGGCGCGTGGGGCGCGTGCGCGTCTCTGCCGTAGCGCCACCCTCCCTCTGCCCAACCGAAGCTATAACGCGTCGCTTTGCTCGAAACGTAGGCACGTCTCGCCAAATTTGGTTGAAAAGCGTCCATTTAGGAAACGATGAAATGTCGTCGAGAGATATCGACACAACCTCTCGTGTCACCCTCATTGAAGTACTTTCTCGGTTTTCGTAGCACATTTGACTCGCCTTGCTTCTTCGCTCCGGAGGCAAAACCGAAAGCCTTGTAATGTCAAGCTTCCCTATATAAACCCCACCTTCGAATCTCTGACCAACGCACCTTTTTTATTTTCTAATCTTCTTTTCCTGCTCTATCTCCCTCTATTTCTCTCTACGTTGTGTGAAGAAAGAAAAAAGGAGGGAAATGGCTCAACGGAGGTTCTTGGATTACATTCACAACAAGTTAGAGAGCTCTGTCGGGAGAGAACAAAGACGGAGGAGAAAGAGGGAAGTTCACACGACCTCTGCCGGAGAGATCTCCGGCGATGAGAAAGCCAGAGAAGGAGAGACGCTAAGGGAGCCTAGATCTGATCGTTTCTGATCAGATGTGGGAGACAACGCTGCTTCGCGGTTGCCTGCATATGCCATTCCGCCATCCCCGACGACTGTCGTCGTGTCTGGGCCGAGCCGCGTGAAATTCTCGGGCAAATCCCACCTCCTTAACCCCTTAGTAAATTTATTGCCTTATAAAAGGATTGTTCATACAGTATCTGGAGCTTCGATCAAAAGGAGGTTGCTCTCTCACTCTAGTTCGAACTGCACATGAGGGGAGTCACTAAGTTCTAACTGTCGAAAATGAGATGAAAACAAAATGAGCCCTTGGGAGGAAAAGTGTGCTTCCAAGTCTAGGTCCGGCGGCACGTGGGGCACATGCGCGTCTCTGCTGTAGCGCCACCCTCCCTCTGCCCAACCGAAGGTATAATGCGTTGCTTTGCTCGAAACGCAGGCACTTCTCGCCAAATTTGGTTGAGAAACGTCAGCCTATGAAAAGACGAAACGTCATCGAGAGGAATCGACACAAGCCCCCACATCACCCTCATTGAGGTACTTTCTCGATTTTCGTAGCACATTCGACTCACCTTGCTTCTTCCCTCCAGAGGCAAAACCGAAAGCCTTGTAATGTCAAGCTTCCCTATATAAACCCCGCCTTCAAATCTCTAGCCAACGCACCTTTTTACTTCCTAATCTTCTTTTCCTGCTCTATCTCCCTCTATTTCTCTCTACGTTGTGTGAGGAAAGAAAAGAGGAGGAAAATGGCTCAATGGAGGTTCTTGGACTACATTCACAGCAAGCTAGAGAGTTCCGCCGGGAGAGAACAAAGACGAAGGAGAAAGAGGGAAGTTCACACGACCTCCGCCGGAGAGATCTCCGGCGATGAGAAAGCCAGAGAAGGAGAGACGCTGAGGGAGCCTAGATGTGATCGTTTCTGATCAGATGTGGGAGACAATGCTGCTTTGTGGTCGCCTGCCTCTGCCATTCCGTCATCCCCGACAATTGTCGTTGTGTCTAGGTCGGGTCGCGTGAAATTCTCGATTAAATCCCACCTCCTCAACCCCTTAATATATTTTTTGCATTATCAAATGATTGTTCATACAGTATCTGGAGCTTCGATCAAAAGGAAGTTGCTCTCTCACTCCAGTTCGAACTACACATGAGGGGAGTCACTAAGTTCCAACTGTCAAAAATAAGACGAAAACAAAATGAGCCCTTGGGAGGAAAAGTGTGCTTCCAAGTCTAGGTCCGGCGGCGCGTGGGGCGCGTGCGCGTCTCTGCCGTAGCGCCACCCTCCCTCTGCCCAATCGAAGGCATAACGCGTCGCTTTGCTCGAGACACGGGCACGTCTCGCCAAATTTGGTTGAGAAGCGTCAACCCAGGAAACGATGAAACGTCGTTGAGAGGAATCGACACAAGCCCTCGCATCACCCTCATTGAAGTACTTTCTCGATTTTCGTAGCACATTCGACTCGCCTTGCTTCTTCCCTCCGGAGGTAAAACCGGAAGCCTTGTAATGTTAAGCTCCCCTATATAAACCCCGCCTTCAAATCTCTGGCCAACGCACCTTTTTACTTCCAAATCTTCTTTTCCTGATCTATCTCCCTCTATTTCTCTCTACGTTGTGTGAGGAAAGAAAAGAGGAGGGACATGGCTCAACGGAGCTTCTTGGACTACATTCACAGCAAGCTAAAGAGCTCCGCCGAGAGAGAACAAAAACGAAGGAGAAAGAAGGAAGTTCACACGACCTCCGCCGGAGAGATCTTCGGCGATGAGAAAGCCAGAGAAGGAGAGACGCTAAGGGAGGTTGGATCTAATCGTTTCGGATTAGATGTGAGAGACAATGCTGCTTCGCGGTCGCCTGCCTCTGCCATTCCGCCATCCCCGACGACTGTCGTTGTGTCTGGGCCGAGCCGATTGAAATTATTGGGCAAATCCCACCTCCTCAACCCCGTAATGAATTTCTTGCCTTATCAAATGATTATTCAAACAGGATCTGATCGTTTCTAATCAGATGTGAAAGACAACATGCTTCGCGGTCGCTTGGCCAAATCCGCCATCCCCACGTGGAGCTTCGTGTTTGGGCCGGGCCGGGTGAAATTCTCGGGCAAATCCCACCTTTCATCCCATTAATAAATTTCTTGCCTTATCAAAGGATTGTTCAAACGGGATCTGAAGCTTCGATCAAAAGGAGGTTGCTCCTTCACTCTAGTTCGAACTGCACATGAGGGAGTCACTAAGTTCCAACTGTCGAAAATGTGACGAAAACAAAATGAGCCATTGGGAGGAAAAGTGCGCTTCCAAGTCTAGGTCCGGGGTGCGTGGGGCATGTGTGTCTCTACCGTAGCGCCACCCTCGCTCTGCCCAACCGAAGCCATAACACGTCGCTTTGCTTGAGACATAGGCACGTCTCGCCAAATTTGGTTGAGAAGCGTCAGCCTAGGAAAAGATGAAACGTTGTTGAGAGGAATCGACACAACCCCTCGCATCACCCTCATTGAAGTACTTTCTCGATTTTCGTAGCACATTCGACTCGCCTTGCTTCTTCACTCTGGAGGCAAAATCGAAAGCCTTGTAATGTCAAACTTCCCTATATAAACCTCACCTTCGAATCTCTAGCCAACGCACCTTTTTACTTCCTAATCTTCTTTTCCTGCTCTATCTCCCTATATTTCTATCTACGTTGTGTGAGGAAAGAAAAGAGGAAGGACATGGCTCAACGGAGGTTCTTGGACTACATTCACAGCAAGCTAGAGAGCTCCGCTAGGGAGAGAACAAAGACGGAGGAGAAAGAGGGAAGTTCACACGACCTCCACCAGAGAGATCTCGGGCGATGAGAAAGCCAAAGAAGGAGAGACGCTGAGGGAGCCTAGATTTAATCATTTCGAATCAGATGTGGGAGACAACGTTGCTTCGCGGTCGCCTGCCTCTGCCATTCCGCCATCCCCAACGATTGTCGTCATGTCTGGGCCGGGCCGATTGAAATTCTTGGGCAAATCCCACCTCTTCAACCCCATAATGAATTTCTTGCCTTATCAAATGATTGTTCAAACAAGATCTGGAGTTTCGAATAAAAGGAGGTTGCTCCCTCACTCCAGTTCGAACTGCACATGAAGGGAGTCACTAAGTTCAAACTGTCGAAAATGAGACGAAATCAAAAAGAGCTATTGGGAGGAAAAGTGCTCTTCCAAGTCTAGGTCCGACGGCGCGTGGGGCGCATGCGCGTCTCTGCCGTAGCGCCACCCTCCCTCTGCCCAACCGAAGGCATAACGCGTCGCTTTGCTCGAGACGCAGGCACATCTCACCAAATTTGGTTGAGAAGCATCAGCTTAGGAAAAGATGAAATGTCGTCGAGAGGAATCGACACAACCCTTCGCGTCACCCTCATTGAAGTACTTTCTCGGTTTTCGTAGCACATTTGACTCGCCTTGCTTCTTCGCTCCGGTGGCAAAATCGGAAGCCTTGTAATGTCAAGCTTCCCTATATAAACCCCGCCTTCGAATCTCTGACCAACGCACCTTTTTATTTCCTAATCTTCTTTTCCTGCTCTATCTCCCTCTATTTCTCTCTACGTTGTGTGAGGAAAGAAAAGCGGAGGGAAATGGCTCAACGAAGGTTCTTGGACTACATTCACAGCAAGCTAGAGAGCTCCGCCGGGAGAGAACAAAGACGGAGGAGAAAGAGGGAAGTTCACACTACCTCCACCGAAGAGATCTCCGGCGATGAGAAAGCCAGAGAAGGAGAGACACTGAGGGAACCTAGATCTAATCGTTTTCGATCAAATGTGGGAGACAACACTTTCGCCATTGCCTTTTTGCCTTGCCATTTCGCCATCCCCAACAACTGTCGTCGTGTTTGTGTCGCTGCGGGCATTCAACCCCATAATGAATTTCTTGCCTTATCGAATTGTTCAAACATGACGGAGCTTTGATCACGTGAAGGTTCAAAGTCATGAGGGGAGTCACTAAGTTCCAACTATCGAAAAAGAGACAAAAACAAAATGAGCCATTGGGAGGAAAAGTGCGCTTCCAAGTCTAGGTCCGGCGGCGCTTGGGGTGCGTGTGCGTCTCTGCCGTAGCATCCCCCTCCCTTTGCCCAACCGAAACCATAACATGTCGTTTCGCTCGAGACGCAAGCACATCTTGCCAAATTTGGTTGAGAAGCGTCGGCTTAGGAAAAGATGAAACGCCGTCGAAAAGAATCAACACAACCCCTTGCCTCACCCTCATTGAAGTACTTTCTTAGTTTTCATAGCATATTTGACTCGTCTTGCTTCTTCACTCGGGAGGCAAAATCGAAAGCCTTGTAATGTCAAGCTTCCCTATATAAACCCCACACCTTCGAATCTCTGGCCAACCCACCTTTTTACTTCCTAATTTTCTTTTCCTACTTTATCTCCCTTTATTTCTCTCTATGTTGCGTGAGGAAAGAAAAGAGGAGGGAAATGGCTCAACGGAGGCTCCTGGACTACATTGACAGCAAGCGAGAGAGCTCCGCTAGGAGAGAACAGAGACGGAGGAGAAAGAGGGGAGTTCACACGACCTCCTCCGAAGAGATCTCCGGTGGTGAGCAAGCTAGAGAAGGAGAGACGTTGAGCGAGGCCAGATCTGATCGTTTCTGATCAGATCTGGGAGACAACACTGCTTTGCCGTCGCCTGCCGCTGCCATTCTGGCATCCCCGACGACTGTCGTCGTGTCTAGGCCGGGCCGGGTGAAATTCTCGGGCAAATCCCTCCTCCTCAACCCCATGATGAATTTCTTGCCTTATCAAGGGATTGTTCAAACAGGATCTGGAGCTTCGATCAAAAGGAGGTTGCTCCCTCACTCTAGTTTGAACTGCACATGAGGGGAGTCACTAAGTTCTAACGGCCGAAAATGAGACGAAAACAAAAGGAGCCGTTGGGAGGAAAAGTACACTTCCAAGTTTAGGTCCGGCGGCGTGGGGCGCGTGTGTGTCTCTGCCATAGCGTCCCCTTCCCTCTACCCAACCGAAGCCATAATGCGTCGCTTCGCTCGAGACATAGGCACGTCTCGCCAAATTCGGTTGAGATGCATCGACCTAGGAAAAGATGAAACGTCATCAAGAGGAATCGGCACAACCCCTCGCGTCACCCTCATTGAAGTACTTTCTCGATTTTTGTAGCTTATTTGACTCGTATTGCTTCTTCGCTCCGGAGGCAAAACCGGAAGCCTTGTAATATCAAACTTCCCTATATAAACCCCGCATTCGAATCTCTAGCCAACCCACCTTTTTACTTCCTAATTTTCTTTTACTGCCCTATCTCCCTCTATTTCTCTCTGCATTGTGTGAGAAAAGAAAAGAGGAGGGAAATGGCTCAACGGAGGCTCTTGGACTACATTGACAGCAAGCTAGAGAGCTCCGCCGGGAGAGAACAGAGACGGAGGAGAAAGAGGGGAGTTCACACGACCTCCGCCGGAGATCTCTCCGGCGATGAGCAATCCAAAGAAGGAGAGACGCCAAGTTAGCCCAGATCTTATCCCTTCTAATCAGATTTGGGCGACAACGTTGTGGCCATCCCCAACCATTGTCACCGTGTCTAGGTCCCCGCCGTGTCGCTACCGTCCATGACCCAACCCCCTGGCCAGACGCCGTTCCTCGAGAGTCGCGCCGCCGCCATCCCTAACTCCATCGCCGCACTAGATCCTTGTCGAGCTGCTTCCCCGACACTGTCGCCGCATCGTACTGATGCTAGGACGATCGCCGCTGCCATTCAGTCACCAATGACCCCGTCGCAGCACTCGCCCAACATCCGCCCATCCCTAAACGACTACTGCCGATCCTGTCCCTGCCGTGTCGAGCCATCATGGGATCCAGCCCCTTCGCAACACCAGCTCAGCACCCCCGTTTAACCTCTAATGCCGTCATCCTCCACTTCGCCATCGCCCGTCGCCATCACCGTCGCTTGTCGCTGTCGTTCCATCTGCTGCCATCCGTTCGCCCAGTGACACCTCATCCGCGAGCAAAGAGAGGGACGTCCATCGGGTCACGGTTGGGTAGGGTTTCGGCCAAAAACTGTGTCAAGCGCAGGTCGCGAACCGGTAGGGTTTTGAACAATCTAGGCTCGGTATTAGAGCCGGATTTGGGCTGTTTTCGTACATGGGCTTGTGGGCTTCCTTTTAAAAAAAAAAAAATTAGACCGAACTAGGCCTGCACATCAAGCCCAGCCCGACTAGGCTTCCGCCAGCCTAGGTTGCGTGGCCCGGTCCGGTCCGAGTTCGGGTCGTCTAGCCTGATCTAGTCCGGGCTCGGGCCCTTTTCGACGAACCGAGTCGGACCCAACACAAGGATCCAACCTGGTTCATTTTAAATATACTATAATATTAAAACATTAAAATGATATTTTTTAAAAAATTTTAAAAATTTTAAAAAAATCGAAAATTAAAAAAATGTAAGGTTTGGTTGGAAATTGCCATGTTTTGCCTTCTTAGTATAATTAGGCCTTCATTTACTTGCACATTGATTATATCGCGTGTTTAATTTGCATATTTAATTATGTTTAATTGTACTTGCTCAATTTTAGTACAATTAGGATCTTGGTAGCTATAATTATTACTTTAATGATTGCACACCCACATGATCACCTCACATGTTAGTGAATAGGGTATAAAATCAATCTAAATTGCCTGACAAAAATCTTTTTTTTTTTTAAATGAATAAGATTAGGTATCGAAATGGCACTAATTTGTTATTAGTGTAATCAAGTCCCCGACCCTAGATTATCTGGTTATGTAGGAAGTGAAGTATACTCCCATACCTCACTTGGTTTCTAGCCGACCCCAATAAGCTAGTGGCGACTCCTTTTTACGAAATTCTTTAGAATACCTCAATGTCACGTGAGGTATGGGCTTAGGAGAGCCCGCGCCTAATCATGGGCCTTAGGTTTGTCCTTTAAGCAATACCCCTAAACCCGTTCCCTCCCCTCGAGGGTAGATTGCGACAAGCCTTATCCTATCTTATACCGCAACCAAATACACGATCTTGCCTTAATCCTAGTCACCTAATGCAACCTTTAGTTTAAACTTTTTTTAATGCACTAAGTCCTTAAATTTTCACATTTATTCATTTTAAGACTTCCTTCAAGTTCGTCAATTTTTTTTTTAAATGGAAGATCACATGCAGGCTTTTTTTTTTTTTATAATCTCACATGGCTATAAACACGATGATGACGGCTATTCGAACATGAAATGACATTGTTTGAATAGTTTCACGTTAAAAAAAGTTTAAAAATTTAGAAAAGATTAAAATTCCAAAAAAAATGAAAGTTAAAAATAAATAAAAAATAAAAAATAAAAATAAAAAAGACAACAAAGACTTACATGCTAAAAGGAAATCACAAGTGTCCGGAGGTGAGGGGGTTACCGTACACAAGCCCTTCACACCAGACAGGACCTGCAACCTCTCACCGAGATCGCGACAATAAGCGTGGTCGCTCCAATCATGGTGGCACCATCCCTCGCCACCATCGAGCAAGGGTTGGCAGCCCCTTGTGTGGGCTTGTCAATTCTCTCTCAGTGGTAGTGAGGGGTGGCATCACCGCCACTCAAGTGCGGACGCATGCCCTCACATAGATCTACCGAGGGTTGTGGTGGTCGGTGGCCTAGCGAGGGCCGGCCATTCTGGCCCTGCCCCAGATGAGAGGTTGTTGGCCTTCCTTGATGCAAAGAGGTCGACCACAGCGGCGTCCCTTGAGCACAATCCCTCCCTCAAGACTCCTCTCTCTTTCATCTTAAATGTTCAACAAAAAAAAAAAAAAAAGCCACATAGATTTCTCTTCCACTTGGAATTGATGTGGCTAATGGAAGGATTCAATCGTCAAACCCAAACAGGTTTAGGATTTAAGTGTGGTTGGACATAAATTTTAGACAGTTATTATTATTATCCCGTTCACTGCTATCCTCACCCAATTACTGAAAAATAATTTTAAGAAAGGAAACATTTTATATAAGAAGCAACCGATTGAAATTTTTGGACGTGAATGATAACCATTCTGTATCAAAAATTGATTTTTCTATTTTTATTTCTTGAACAAGTTTTTGAACAAAAATATGTATTTGATAATGGCACAGAATTTTTGTTTTCATTATAAAAATTTGTTTAATAATGACACAAAATTTCTTCTTCTTAAATGGACGATGGCAATCGACGAAAGGGGGGAGGGTGGATGGTAGCTTGTGGCGGCAACAACCGAGTGCGAGTGGGCCGAGCTAGTAGCGAGAACGAGCAATGAGGAGAGTTCTTATTTCTTATTTATATTTTAGGAATAGAGAAGTAGAAAATTTTTACTTATCAATTCCATTCCAAACATATTTCTAAATTAAAAATTTGTTCTAAAATTAAAAAAAATTGAAATTATTTTACTAAAAGATTTTATTAAAAACAAATCTAAAATAAAAGATAATGCTCATATGATAACCGTTTTATTTCTCTTCCAAAGTGAAATAGAAAAATAGTACGTATAATAATCATTTTATTTCTCTTCAAAAAAAAATCTGAAATAGAAAACCAATTCCGAAACAAAAATAAACTCGTCATCATCGTGCCAATGCCCGAGAGAAGTTGCACATGCACTTTCCATCTGTGCTTCTTCAGTGTTGGCTTTGATCTTAAGACGCCTTATAACAAGCGGGCATGGCCTCGAATGCTATTGTGCTCATTTTTCAATCTCTCTTGCTCTAGTTCGAGCGACCGTCATTCCTATCTACCATCGCCGCCCTCGCTGTTCATTATCCGTAGCAGAGACATCGTGCGGATTCACTCCCTTCTCGAATTTCGTCATCAACAATCAAATGATTCATAGAATCCAGCACGTCAAAAATTATATTTCTCGATTAAAAGACCGAAAAATAAATGTAAAAAATACCCTAAGAATTAAGAGAGGGATGGGTTGTATCTTGGTGTTTGTCCACGTCTATTTCACGATTTTCATGTCTTTTATAAAGAAATTGTTCGTCTGATTGAAACCTAGATTGGGTCAAGCATTGTATGGGTTCGATTCATTCGGATCAGATCATATGTCTCTACAATTGTATGACATGAAAAATAAGGTGAGAACTCAGATTGAACTAGCTAATGAGTGGTTCCCACAAGAATTAATCTACTTCCAAGAAAATAACCAGTTCAATTTTGGTTCCAAGGTTGGGACCAAACCAACAGAACCAGCCCTGAGTTTTTCATTTTTCTTTTTATTTTATTCACCAAACCCTCAATAAAATACGTTGTAGAGATAGTTATTTTATTCTCCCATGGAATTATATTTAGACTTTCTTTGTATAAATAGTTATTTTCTTGCTAGAAAAGAGCAAAATAAGGCCAATTCCAAGGCTAGATGGGTCGGTTCCCAATTCCACAAACTGGTAACGGACCTTATAAGGTACGTTCCAAAGTAAAAACTGACCTACCATTGAACTGACCAAACGCTCTTGATAAAAAAAAAAATATTAATTTGGGTAAGACCATTTTCAATCCATGTACATCCCAACTCGATCCACCTGTTCGACAACAGATCTAGTATCAACAATCCAAGACCTTCTCGGGTCAAGTCCGATTAATGGTCACGGCCCGGCACATCGCCTATGAACTCGGCACACCATTCCCCTTCTCTCCCATACATAAGAACTGCCATGTTAGGGACAAACGTCCATGCTCGATACGACAGACACGAGCTCTGTCATCCTCTGCAATGGCTAAATCCTTGCTAGCGAACGCATCTAAAACGACAGACTGTGCATCGGAAAAGGAAGGAAGGAAGGAAGGGAGGGAAGAAATCAGCAGGCAAAAAAGTCAAAGCTGGAAGTCGGAATCGTCCCACTGGAGGACGGCCGACTCGGGGCTCTGCTCCCGCTTCAGCTTGTCCTTCAAGAACCAGTCGCACACCCTCCCGGCGTTCAGCTCCTCGATGGCGCAACCCTCTTGCTCCGCCACCACCCTCAGCAGATTCAGCGACGATATCTGCAAATTTGCCCAACATCGCCAGCCGCTCAGAAATCGATTTCTCGACCGACCCACGAAGGGAAAAAAACACGGAGCTTTCGCCGCGCGGCGACGGAAGGGGAGACGGGGATGCGGCGGAATGTTTTACGTACCGTCAGGCGGCAGAGGAAGCGCTCGTGGGTGCTCAGGCCGGAGATCTCGATGAGGCCGGCCTCCTCCAGCGTCAAGAAGCTCCGCCGCTTCCTCTCGGCGGCCGCGCTCTCTCCCGCGTCATCGCCCCCGGCGCAGCCTCTCACCACGAGCCTCCTCGCTCCGCCGACCGACCGGCGCTGGCCGAGACGGGCAGTCGTCGTCGTCCCGGACGGCCGGCGGCGGTTCGCGGCGGCGCTGGAGAGGAGCGGCGAGGGGCGATGGTGATGGGTGTTGCAGAGTAGGCCGGTCGAGATCGAGATCATGCTGGTGTAGCCGGAAATGCGAAGGGATTCCGGAGAGAAGATGAAGAGAAGAAAGCAAAGTTTAGCGGCTCTTTTTCTGTGGACCAGACGCTGGGTTTTATCTTGCATGGGAGGAGAGGAGGGGAGAGGGGTTTTTTTTTTTTTTTTTTTTATTGGCCAAATATTTTTCATTTTTTTCATTTCAAAATATTGAAGACAAAATTATGCATATTTAAAAACTTGTAGAGAATAATAAATAAAAATTTACCTATGATTATTTGAATATTGAAGAAATTCTAATTTTACATATATAGTTATGTACGATTGAAGCGAAATATGATCCTCGTATTCACACTTTTCATTCCTAGATGTTTGCTTGACAATAGTCTAGTTTTGTTTTGTTTTGTTTATGATGAGCGTATGATCTCATAAATGATATTTTTTGCATAAAAAATATGTTGGCTGCAATTTATTAAAGGTTTACAATATTTTTCTTCAAATTTAAAAGACTCAACCATTTGAATTACAAACTCGAGAAAGATAAAAATGCACTATCAAGAAAAAAAAAGTAGTCATCTTACTTATACAATCCCTATCCTAATGCCAAGCCTAGTGAAATCAGATACTATTTGGCTTGTGATATATATTATACTTTCGAATCTATTTTATTTTTCAGCATAATCTATTTTACATTTGGGTCTTTGAATTCTGTCTGATAATATTTTATTTTTAGTTTTTTTGGTAAAAATAATATTTTATTTATTACTACCGCATAATTTTATTGAATTTGTTTTGCCACGTCACAAAATAAGTACAAAAGCTCGAATTTGCACTTTCACCTACCTTCTTTCCTGCGACTTTCTTCTTCTTCTTCCTGTCTGAGCGAGTTCACTTCGCTCGAACTCTGAACGATGTCGTCGTCGTCGATGGCGTTTCGCTTCCCTCCATGCGCGATTCCACGTCCTCCCTCCGTCGGGAGCGCCACGACCCTCGTCCCCCTCCTCCGTCCATGGCGTCGGAGCGGGACCCAGATGGAAAGACGTCTCCCTCCGGTCGCGGCGACCCCGTTCGACCTGTCTCCTCCGCCCATCGATCACGACCTCGCCGTAAGCCCCCCCAATGCATATTGGAGGAGTTGAATTCTGGTTATTCATTGATGGGTTTTCGTTGTTGACGGTTTATTTCATCTGTCCTGTGCTGGGTGCTTTTTGGGTGCATGGGTTGCTGCGTTGGGACGCTTTGCAGGAGTCCATGGTGGGGGCTGGAGCGAAGGTCTCGGACGATGGGGTTGTGGAGAGTTATGACAACGATGACGAAGCATTGGATGCGGCTGATAACGGTCTCGCGGTATGTGGGCTAGTCTTTTTGCTTTCGCTTGTCCTCGTGCTTCTTGTACACGAGTGTGGTTCGATTTTGGACAGAAATTCTAGTGTGCCTCACGTTTTGTCCGCCCGTGCCTGTGTGTTGGACCCTTTGGTTGCGCCTCTGGTGGCCTGGACTTGTATGATGCTATATCGACTGCGGTGGGGTGGGATGAAAGAGAGTTTTACTTCTAGGTAGTCCATCCTACTATATTAATCCAACAAGTTCGAGCTTATGTCCGGGAAATGCGATCATCTCGACTGTCCGACTTGTACTTGCTTTTTGTTTCTGGTTTTCATTAGTTTTGGATCGAGCAAAGAAGCTGAGGTGAGGATGCGGCAGTGGATATGCAGGTCTTCAGGAAAAAGGAGGGGTGAGGGACCCTGTGGGGAGTGAGGGGAGGAGTAGAATAAGAAACTTGGAGGGTGGTGTCTCCTCATTGAGAATAGATAAGATATATTTGTTTTAACATTGGCTGAACATGTTATACTTAGACATTGGCTTCGAGATTGATTGCTCTAGTGAGGACTATTTCACATTTCATTCCTATTAAGCAGGACTTCAATTTTGCAGTGACTCTTTGGTCATTTAATCTATGATGGTTTGAGACGAGACCTGTTTCTAAACTGCAAGCTGGAGATATTGCTTGGTTGGGTCTTTAATTTATTGTTAAGCTGAACATATGAGCAGCCACTTATTTCCTCTTCATTTTGTGTAATTGGCATTTTTTTCTCTGTTAGATTTGATTCATTGATACATACACATGATGCTCTAGGTTGTGGATTTGTCGCATTTTGGACGAATAAGAGGTATGGGTCTCTTCTTATGGGAGATCATTTGACTGATTGCCTGATAATATATTCTGATGGGAATTTCAGTAACAAGGGTGCCTGTGCTATCTGTCAAACACTTTAGATGTCTTGTCAAGGTTATCTTTGTAAACTCCTATTTATAATAAGTGATAGGTATACTCTGACTGAACAAATCAGTCGTGTCATTCTTCTTATAGAAATAATTTCCTCCAAAATGATGTGCCTGTTGAAAATTGGGTTGTGATGCCTCTGCATTTCTTGTCTTAGAAAATCACTTATCTCCTTCATGCTCCCTTCATTGCTTTAAACTTGTGGTTCACTGAATAAGGATGTGGTGCTGGGCCATTGCCCCAATCTTCTAGGGCATCTAAGTTGTCTAATACATTGTATCTTATGGTTGTTGAACTTTCATCTAATTTGTTACTCTGTGCTTTCATCCTTGTTTTTATCAATGCATTTCACACAAAGTCAGTGGAGAAGACCGTGTCTCGTTTCTTCAAAATCAGACCACAGCAAATTTTGAATGCCTTAATGAAGGAGAGGTAGGAGATTCACACATGATATGCTCATCTTTTCCACCAAGCTCTCTGTACTCTCATGTTTCCCGGTCTCATAAAGTACTCACTTTGCTAATGGAATGCCTGCTGCAAATCTCTAGGGTTGTGACACAGTTTTTGTGACACCAACAGCACGGACAATTGATATTGGCTATGCATGGATCATGGTAAAAATCAGTGCTTTGCTTGCTTCTTGTTCCTTAATGTATTCTGTTCCTTCTGCTGCGGTTAAGATAATTCTTTTAAAGTAGTCATGACTGCTCCGTCAAATGTAACAGAAAAATGCTATCACTTTGGTGGTCTCTCCAGTCACCTGTCAAAGCATAACAGAAATGCTCACAAAGTACGTTCTTTTGTCATGGACTCACTTTGGACTGGTATAATGGTTCAAAGATTCAAATACTGCTTGCTTTTTCTTGTTTGCTCCCGTTCAAACTCAAGCTTCTGGCACAATTATGGAATTGATGGATGAAATTTGTCTTTAACTAAGTAGTTTGATGCATTTGATCATATATGTTTCGTTAAGCGAGTATTATCTAACCTTTTGAGTTTTGTTTAGGTACATATTTTTTGCTGACAAGGTAGAGATCACAGACATCACCAAGCAGACAAGCTTCTTTGTCCTTTTGGGACCTAAGAGCAATCAAGTAATTGTGCTATCCAATGAGCTCAGACATAATGTTCAAACTTTCGCCTGGTTCATATTTATGATTCTGTTGGTTATGTTTTGACATTTTAACAGGTTATGGAGCTTCTAAATTTGGAGGATCTGGATGGACAACCATATGGCTCACATAAACATTATAGTGTAATGTTTGTTTGATCTAGTGATATTAAATCCTTCCGGTTGCTGATTTAGAGGGCATAGCATTTCATTGCATATAATTCAACTGGTGTTCCTGTGAATCCAGGCATATTAAATTTGTAGCATCTTCCTTCCCTTAGCTGTTATGTTAAAAGGAGTATAGTGGTGCGGCAAAGAAGTGCATTAGTATTGTCACCTATAGTCATTTGTTGAGTATGGTATGCAATGTGCTCTTAAGGATATCATTTATCATGGCTGCTAGCAGGAACACGGTATCTGTATATCCGATGTCCAGCAGTTATTGGCAATAAAGAGATTGACATAATTTTGTTGGTGTGGTATCTATGGTTTAGGCATTATAACTTTTTATCATCATATCCTACAAGTTCTTGATCTCTGTCTGTGATGTTCAAAAAGGTGTGAGGAGAGTCGAGGTCATATAACCTGGACATGCAATTGAAAGATTGTTCTGAATTTTCAGATAAATGGAATGCCAGTAACGGTAGGAGTTGGAAATCTTGTTTCTGAAGAAGGTTATTCTATTTTGACGTCGCCTGCTGCTGCCACAACTGTCTGGGATATCCTCTTATCTCATGGTGCCATCCCAATGGGAGCTAATGCATGGGAAAGGCTAAGGATTCTGCGAGGTCAATTTCTCTTGGCTTAAATGTATTACATTTCATGTAAAGTATCACTTAAATGATTTTAGCATATGCATACCAACGTTTGTTTGGACCTTTTTCCCTAATTGCTCAATAATACTGGGGATGAATTTACGTAGTAGTTAGAGATTTAGCATGAGTGAATGTGAACTATGGTTTCAAGGAGCTATTTCTAGCAGTGGACATATATGTTTGGGTTTTTGTTGGGATGTTTTCTAGGATGGCATCCACCAAGCAGCCTGCTTTTGACCCCCTGCTATGGTCATATATATGGGGATCAGGATCCAGACAAGGGAATGCATTTGTTGATGCACTTTTCTAAACAGTGGAGTTTGCTTTGAGGTGTTACTTATAAGCTTCCATTACCTACTTGTGGTTTTTTTGGTCATTAGAGCTTTTTTCTTCTTGTATTGCTGATCATGAGCTGATGCATGCTTAACTTTTAAGACCATGAAATCAACCTCGGTGCTATAGTTGGCTATGTTTTATGTTTCACTGGGACGTGTCATCTGATTTCAACTCTCTTCTTTGCAAATTGTATGTTTTGGCAGGATCACCTGTTGTTCAATGATAGGACCTTTGTTAGCAAGATTTATCATTTTACTTTTCATTAAGGTCATTGCTCATTAAAGTACACCAGCATTTGATGTGATGACATCCTAAAAAGGGAAAGTTAATCTTGTTGAGAGTATTTTGGTTGTTGCACATACTTGTCATGGTTACCATATTCATGCATGCTCTGATGTGCATGGTGTGGTTGTCACTAACAACGTTTTTGAGACGTCACTGTCGAGGAGGAAACTGTCGGTCTCTTCTAATCACGGACTTCAGATTTCGATTTCATTAGTCAAACACGGTTTTTTGCAGGAAGACCAGCACCTGGGAAGGAGCTTACCAAAGAGTACAATGTTTTAGAAGCTGGTCTCTGGAACTCAATATCACTGGATAAGGGTATCTCCTTACAATAAAACCTTTTTTTTCAAAGAAATCTAGATGATTTACATTATCTCGACTTCTCAGGCTGTTATAAGGGGCAAGAGACGATATCTAGACTGATAACTTATGATGGAGTCAAACAGAGCCTATGGGGTGTTCATCTAGATGCACCAGCAAAACCTGAAAGCCCCATCCTTGTTGATGGGAAAAAGGTACAGTCTGTGGCTTTATAGTGATGTAGTACTAAAAAAATATTAACAAAAGAAGCTCGATTTATAACCAAAGATATGCTTAAGTTTTTCAAAAAGGCAGGAAAATTCCTGTGATCTATGCCTAAACCAACTATCTCATATCTTTCTTGAAACTATCTTTCAAGTCGAACAGAAATTTACTTTTGCAGCCAAAGAAATTCCTCTCTAGTGGATTTTCCAGTGCTTTGCAATGACTTGCCTCTGAATTTTCCACTGACACGCTTAGACTGTAGCCTGGCATAAATTGTCGATTTTTTTTTTTTTTTTTGGTTGTCATCTGGAATAATTTCCATCTTGCCTCCTAATTGACATAGATAACTTTTATAGTCTGTTCAACTTTGAGAATCAGAAAATTTTGGTACTGGTGGACCCTGTAGGTTGGAAAGCTGACAAGTTGCACATCGACAAGGGAACCGGGGTATTTTGGCTTGGGTTACATTAAAAGACAAGCTGCTTCAGAAGGACGCACTGTTCTTGTTGGAGATGACATTGTTGGGAGAGTAGTGAATCTTCCCTATCTTGCTAAGCAACGTCCACTGGGGAAGAAATGAGGTTCCTGTGGTAATTTGGTTATGTTAATCTCTATGGACCTATGTGTAAATCATTTCGAGTGAGGATGACCTGTGGTGGTTTTCTATACATAGTCACCAGGAAGAGGCGGCTGGTTTTTGAAAATGTGGTTGTGAGTGAATTGAGGAACTGTAAAATTGTCTGTTTGTTCACAGAATAAGATTTTCTTTTCTGAATCACTGTTAAGCAGCTTACAGCCTAATGAATATCTTTGAGCTGGTCTTTTAAAAAATGATAAATTCCCACAGACTCTGCATCCATTAAAATATTAGAACATACCCTGCTCTTGAAGGATCATGTTTCCCATTTAAGGTTAGAGACCCTAAGCCTTTTTTTTCCTTTGTTCAGTTTAAAAAAAAAAAACCCTCCAAATACAATTCATGTTATGTATGCCTGATCACTACAATATAATATGAGGGTTGAATATAAGTTGTCAATTTTGTTGTTTGTCTGCAAACAGATAGCAACACATCTTCTATGATTTTTGGCAGCACAGAGTCTGAAGAACTGCATTAATATAATTCTGCTGACACATGTTTTACGGTCCAATTAGCTTTTTTTTTTTTTTTTTGGGGGGGAGGCTCTAAGATAACTAGGTGCTCATGTCTACTAGACATTTTCTGAAAATGTTCTTGTCGATTTGTGAGCAGATTACATTGTGGTGGCATGTAACCATCAACGCCTTTAATTGTCGAGTTAAGAAGATCTAGCCACTTTGTCATTTGTACTCATTTGTGAAGGAGGGAAGGAAATGTAAATGTAGAATGTAGGTGGGGCTATTGTGCAGGTTTGACTGATGCGGATGTGATACCGATGTAGCTTCTTCATATCTACTTCAAATGCATTTTTGAGTGGCAAATGGTGAGATGATATTGGGCAAGAGATACGCTGTACAAGTGTACGCTGACAAACTCATGTGAACGTCGAATCAAAACTGTCAACTTATGGTTGCTGGATCGTTTTCATGAGTTCTATTCTACTAGTTGAGTTGCTTTCTCAGTTGCTGGTTGGTTAAAGCCCGCACCATTTTTGGTTACGAACTTACAAAGCTTGTGATGCGACGAAGCATTATCAAAAGGGCTGAGACTGTAAAGGTTATGATGGTGTTCTTGAGCATCGTATTGCGGCACTGTTCTTGATTTGTAGCAATTGATCGGCGTGTGAATCGAAGCATGTACAGATGCTTCAAGTGAGCAAACGATTCCTAAAGTCTTTGCTGGGTTGGACAATAGAAATACCAGAACATTGCTTAGTAGTATGTTGAAGAGTTTGCAATTTTGGATTGGTCTTTGTGGCTGGCTTCCGTACACGGATGTTTACGCACTAGAGAACTTAACCGTTACCTTGTAGCCTCTCGTGCAACAAAGCTTGCTTGTGCTTCGAGCAGGAGTTTGCAATAGATATGATCATTGGACGGGCCATGACTGATGTGATCAATGGCCTAACTTTGTTACTCAAACCCTCTCTCGCGATGAAGAAGTTTGCGGATCGGCCGAGATCAAGTCGATGGAAAGGTTTTGCCGAGGGCTGCCATTTGCTCATGGTGTCTTGAAAGTAAACCTATTAAAATGCGTTATAATCGCATTTTTTAACCCCTATGTTTGATAGGTTGGGTTGTTATTTTCGGTAAATGGGTTTAGGGCGATAAAATTTAAGATGATATGAGTGTTAAATGAGTTTATAATTTAAACAATGTCCACCCTTGCGCCCTCTCCTCTCTCTTGGCTTCACTCAATCTTGCACTTGCTTATTCCATGCTCTCACATTGGTTTGGGTATGAGTTTTCCTAAATTATGTTAAATATAAAAGTGTTTTAGTAATAAGAGTGGGGTTGGTTATGAATCACTAGTTTTGTATTTCATGGAAATTATTCAAAATAGGCTAAATGTGTCGATTTTAATCGATTAATGTTCAACATGATTCGACCCACCATTTGACGGATTGACTTGAGTCATGGCAGTTGCTCGGCTTACAGTCACCTCTAGCCTACGATGCTGCTCACATGGGGAAAAGCCTACGATGGCCCTAAACTTTTCAATGAACCAATTTAGTCCTAAACCTTTTTGATATTGGTACCAATTCAGTCCTTCCGGCCAATTTTGGTTGGCCGGCGTGTGGACATCGGCGGTGACCGGACGGCGACGTGAAATTTTTCTGATTTTTATTATTATTTTTTCGATTTTTTCGATTTTTTTTTTTTTTTTTTTTTTGGCCTTTTTCCTTTTCTTTTCCGACGGTGCCGGTGAGCCTCCGGTGAGGCTCGCCGCCCACCGGGCAGGGCCGCGAAGCCCTCGCTGCCGCCGGCGAGGGTCGCGGCCCTCGCCCGCTCTCCCGGGGCCGCGGCGAGGCTCTGGCTGGGGGCCATCGCGGGGAGGAGGCGAGGGCCGCGAAGCCCTCGCCGGCCCCGCCGGCGAGGGTCGCGGCCCTCGCTCGACCTCACCCGCGGCCCCGGGCGAGGCCGAGTGAGGGCCGCGACCCTCACCGGCGGGCGGCGGGCTTCGCAGCCCTCGCCTCCGCCCGGCGATGGCCGCCATGGCCTCGCCCGCGGCAAGGCCGGGCGAGGAGCCTCGCCCGGATCCCGGGCGGCGAGGGCCGCGACCCTCGTCGGCGGGCGCGAGGCTTCGCGACCCTCGCCTCCGCCTGGCGATGGCCCCCCATGGCCTCGCCGGCGGCCTGGGAGGAGGCGGGCGAGGGCCGCGACCCTCGCCGGCGGCGGGCGAGGGCCGCGACCCTCGCGAGGCCAGCGAGGGCTTCACGGCCCCTCGCCCGGTGGGCCGAGCCTCACCGGAGGCTCGCCACACCGCCGGAAAAGAAAATGAAAAATAAAAAATAATCGAAAAATAATTAAAAAATCATAAAAATTTCCACGTCGGTGTCCCACCGGGCCGACGCGTCCACGTTGTCCGGCGCCGGCCAAAATTGGCCGGAATGATTGAATTGGTACCAATATCAAGGTTTAGGACTAAATTAAATTCAAGTGAAAAAGTTTATGATCGAATTCCACTGGGTTGAAAGTTTTAGGACTTTTTTGCATTTTCCTGCTCACATGAGCATTGGCTATCAAAGATAGCCACCTCAGCTATGCCATGTTAGCAGTTTTATGCAATTAAGCATAGTAGTTGAAGACAATGATTGACAGGATTTAGATAGAAATATGAGCTTCATGAACAAAATTTAAACTAAACCTTGAATTAAAATGTTTCGCCCAAAAGATCTATGAATAGAAATTTTAGTATTAATTTTTCGGTTATGTCTAATTTCCTATCTATCATTCCCGAAAGATTGATTGAGTGGTATATGATCGAGATGTTGCACCTTAAGAAGTCTAAGATCTCAATTGGGTTCCTACTTAATACAATCACTAAAGAAAAAACCACAATAAAGGTTGGCAAAAGTATATTTCAACCGTACAAATGACATAATGTAACTGACCAATCGTTTTAACAGCGTGATATACTTATCTTCTTATACGGCATCTAAAATTTTGAATCACTCTCTTTATTAGCTTGTTATATCACACGTCATTGCCAAGTAATAAAATCATCACATAGCATATCCTTGTATGAAATATCCTTTCGTAAAATATGGCCTGAGATTCCATTTTCCTTCTAGATGTGGCGTTGTATCATCTTACCATTCTTTTTGTTGAATGTTTATTAAATTAGACTTATTATTTATCTTATGATACGAATGAGTTTTATCGGAGTATTTCAATAAATAAAAAAAAAGAGATTGAGAGGATTGTTTTTAAGTCTATAATAGAAAAATCTAGATAATTGCACTCTGATTTTTGCTTGGGACCACGAAACCACATCAATCTTTTTTCTTCGAAACAAATTAAATCTCACCATATCTTCTTTTTAAATTTCCAAAAAATAAAAAATAAAATTTCTCGAGGAAAAGAAAGCCAGAAATCCGGGAAATTCTCAGAATTCAAAAAGAATAAAAAATGGAAATTCTTCATTTCCTGTTCGCGGGTCGTTTAAAGTTTAAATGGGTCGGATTTGATCCGGAGGCGTTTCTCTCTCTCCCCCTCGATCACCATCGGAAAAGCTCCCGGCGATCTTGTCTCTCTCCGGCGATCTCTTTGCCCAAACGATCAACTGGATCGTCGACGTTACGATCGACTGGATCGTCGACGTTCGTCCATGATCGAAGGTGAGTTGGCTGACGGCTTTCTTGGTTCAGAGGCTTTGAGATGTTCTTTCAGATTGATTTCGTTTCCTTCGAGTTGCTGGAGCTCGAGAATGGTGAAGTGGGTCTGTTTGAGGAGTTGAATTGCAGTCATGGGTTGTGAAAAGCTTGTGATTTTAGCCCTTTTTTCGATCTGGGTCAAATGGGATCGTGTTAATTCGTTTAATGTCTCCTTTTTTTCGTTTCGTTCGAGCTGCTGGTGCCCGAGAATGGTGAAGTGGGTCTGTTTGAGGAGTTGAATTGCAGTCATGGGTTGTGGAAAAACTTGTGATTATAGCGTTTCTTTTCAATCTGGGTCAAATAGGATCGTATTAATTCGTTTGATGTCTCCATTTTTCCTTTAATTCAAGCTGCTAGACCCCGAGAATGGTGAAGTGCGGGCGTTTGAGGAGTTGAATTACAATCATGGGTTGTGGAAAAGCTTGTGAATTTAGTGTTTCTTTTCAATCTGCATCAAATGGGATCATGTTGATTCGTTTGATGTCTCCATTTTTCCTTTTATTCGAACTGCTAGAGCCTGAGAATGGTGAAGTGGGTCTGTTAGAGGAGTTAAATTGTAATCATCGGTTGTGAAAAGTCTTATGATTTTAGCATTTCTTCAAAATCTGGGTCAAATGGGATCGTGTTGATTCGTTTGATGCCCCCATTTTTCCTTTCATTCGAGCTGCTAGAGCCCGAGAATGGTGAAGTGGGTCTGTTTGAAGCACTAAATTGTAATCATCAGTTGTGAAAAGTCTTATGGTTTTAGCATTCCTTCAATCTGGATCAAATGGAATTGTGTTGATTTGTTTGATGTCTCCCTTTTTCCTTTTATTCGAGCTGCTGGAGCCTGAGAATGATGAAAAGGGTCTTTTTGAGGAGTTGAATTGCAGTCACGAGTTGTGAAAAGCTTGTAATTTTAGCATTTCTTTTCAATCTGGGTCAAATAGGATCGTGTTGATTTGTTTGATGTCTCCTTTTTTGATTTTGAGCTGATTGTCTGGGGGAAAAATTATTTTATAGAATGGACAAGGTAGTCGAGGCTGTTGAGGAAGTGAAGAAGGAATGGGGTGAGGCGTATGTCAAAACCCAGGAGCATATAAAGGCAATCGAGGAGTATGGGAAGTCGAGAGAGGAGAAGAATTCGCTTCCGAGGTTGAATGGTCTGGCACAGGATGGCTTGGCTCTGTTGAATTCACTGCAGTTTAAACTCGATCTTCTTGCCCCACAGCTGCCTGCCATCGACTCAGTTGAATCTGCCAAGTCGTTGCTCGAGTCGTGGAAGACCCAGAGCCAAAAGTACGTTCTTGGTCCTTAATTGGTTAACCTGAAACTCAATGTGCGTAATTTTGTGAACTCTGGAAGATGACTGCTTCTTGTGTGCATGTTGTCATTATCAGCTGGAGTAAAACTTACAATTGTGAGCCAAATCATTTGTTTCAGAAAATGGTGTTGGGAAGTATGGATGAGAACGAAAAATTCTTGTTTTGAGAAAAGCTAAAGACAGTTTTTGTTTTTGGAAATTTCTGTTGATGAGGGTCTCTCTCTCTGTTTGAAAGAAATGGTTGGTCCAGGTATGTTTGGCCTTGTTTAACTTAAATTGTAAGGATTTTGTTAAAGAGTAACCCGAATAAACCCTAGTTGCTTCATCATGAGTTGAGAAAAGATTTGTGGTCTTATTGGTCCAATCCTGATATAGTTTGCTTGTTAACTCTCTTAAAAGTTCATCTATATGATTGACAACCAATGCTTGAGCATTCCTGAATAACCTGAATGTAAATATTTCTACATGACCAAACTAGTTGTGCATACACCAATATGTAGAAGATTCTCAAAGATCATCTCTGTAATCAGCTTGCGAATGAGGTTGAGGAATGCTAATTTGCAAGCAAGGGCTAATCTGAAGAAGGCTGCGCAAGAAGAGGTATGTACAGTCTCCTCTATATGATGCTTTGTTTTCGCTTTGCTCAATCAATGACTTTTCTATGTGGTGAGTTCCAAATGTGGGCTCAGGACTCGTTTGATTTCTTGCATTTTAGAGAGAACTGCTTCTTGGCGGCGGAGAAGAATCAACAATTCGGAGACGCAATTTACAGTATGTATCACTTCTTTTACTTTTTTATTTCACTCTGCAATATTTTATTATCCCGAGATGGTATAGCTTTTAATATCTGGAATTCCGGACATCCATGTGGTTAATCTCTACTGCCTACCTCTAATTGTTAGGACAAAGGCTGGAATGACATCTGCTGCAGAAAGTATCACAGACAGCCTTCGCCGCACTCGTCAGCTGATGGTCCAGGTGAAGAGTCGGCTCGCTTTGCATCTTCTTTTCCCACACTTTTTAGGGTGTCTGTATCACAGATATTTAATGTTGTTCCAAATTCCCAACACTGAATTATACGAATAAGAAAATAATTATAACACTAAGGCCACTTTGCAGGAGGTGGAACGGAGTGCAAATACTCTCATGACTGTTGGTAAGTATTTTCTGCTCCTATGAAGAGGTTTTGAAGCAAATACATGTTCTCATGCTTGCACTGCTAAGCTCCAGATTTTTTCTGTTCATTGCTTTTTCGTCACAAATCCTTCTGGGTTGGCCTTTGTCTCTCTGTTAAATGCATGAGCTGTGACCTCAGTTTTTCTTTCACTATGGAAATGGGCTCCCCTAGCTAAGATTTGTAATGGAAAGAGGGGTATGGTCTCAAAGCAACCTACCACTTTTCTATCGTAGGAAGCACTTGGCTAAAATCTTAGATTTTTATGTATTTTCCTTCTAGGCTATTAAACCTTTTATCTTTTCTGCAAATAGAAAGAGGGACATTATGAGACAAGGGCTAATTAAGTGATATTTAAGACTAGCAGTTTGTGTTTCCTTGTCATAATCATGTAGTATCAATCATCAAATTAAGATAATTATGAGATGTGTCCTACTTTGAACATGTTTATTAATCTTTTCTTATTTTTAAGGCCCTTGCCATTAGATAGGTACACAATACTTGTTTGGTAGTTGGTACTCGTGTATAAACATGTCATGACAAGAAAGAAGGTAAAATGGCGATCATGACAAAATTAACTGGAAGTCCAATCAAACTACATTAGCTGTCTTTTGTGGAGTTGAATGTTTCAAAGTTCAAATTTACTCTGTCAACATGATGAAAAACCTTCATTAGGCATATAACCATTAGCCCTTGGGGTTAGAGATTCCTGAGATTGTCTAGTAAGCCTTTTCTTGTCAAATATTGAAAGAGAAAAAGTATAAGTTATTCTTATTTTGAGAATAAAGTCTGCTTTTGTACTTCATACATCAAAATGAAATTTCACTCACATACAGTTTGTTGTGACAGAACCATGAGCGACAGAAAATGGGTAAGTTTTATTCCTGATTGTCAGTAAGAATATGGGAAAGTGATGATTAAAGCATCCAAAGCAATGAATTGTACATTAACCGGACTATAGACCAATTTAACTCGAGGAAACGAAGGAACTGCACTTCTGGGGTTGGAAGCTCGTGGGGAAGTGAAGTTTAAAGACTAAGAACTTTTAACAGCTAGATACTTGGTAATTTTTATCCGTCATATGTGCAAAATCTATCTATAGTGACATGCATTTGCTAATAGTGCCTGCATCTTGGGAAACTTATTTTTCCATATTCTGTCTCTGCAAATAGATAATTATGACTTTCGAAGAAACTCTAATGTATCATTTTCATGGCGGATTTTGCAGAGGAATCGACTGGAGTCTTAAGGAAGGCTGAAAGTGAGTACAAGGGCCACCGTTCATTGTTGATGCGCACCCGAAGCCTACTTTCTACAATGCGACGTCAAGATGTGATTGACAGGTCTAGATTTGGGCACACTTTTTTTTCCCCTCAATTCATATGTCATATTTTACCTGGAATTGCCTTGAGCTAATACCTGGTTCTGATTGACAGGATAATAATTGCTGTCGGATTTATCTTGTTCTCATGTGCTGTTCTATATGTCTTTTCGAAACGCATCGGACTACTGAAATTGCAGAGGAAGGTCACAGCTGCACTGAAGGCTGGTATGGCAGGACAGGCAGAGATTGGAGTTAGAGGCAACCAAGAGGGCATCAATATTCCCCATGTCGTCGATAATGTAATTGCCAATTTGGATCTGCCTTTGGATAGACCTATGCACGACGAACTTTGAGTTTCTCTCAGTGCTTTCCAGAGTACAATTTTCAAGTGGGTTCTGCTCACTTGGGGAAAATTCACTTTCATGGACAAGGAAGATGGAGTGACATCCCAAATCTTCTGTCTCAATGCTTATGCTTAGGATTAGGGACTGACTTTGTTGTGTCTTAGTTAAAGTGTACAGACATTGTGCCTCACCTCAATTCCGCATTTTGGTTTCTCACTCAAAATGGATGAATCTTTGCAAAATTTTGCCAGTGCGTGTAAACAGTCTCTGTTACTCGTGTAGCATGTGACTAAATGGTCGATATATTAATTCTATTTTTTCTAAGAAAAACTTTCGAGATATAATCACAGATGTATATGAGCCATTTTTGTTGAAGTTCTGCATCTGCATCAAATTCTTTATCTCTGTCTATGCTTTTGATTTTCTGTCGACTTTGAAACATAACTCGCATTCACATCTGCACATTTTTCATCTGTTCATCTTATTTTTTTCACACCCTATCATCGTCAACCCAGGATAATTCGTATATGGAAAGGCAATCGTACATCTAAATCACCGCCTCTCTTCATTGCTTGCTTGTGTGCACCACAGTTTCATCACAGCTGGTAAATTTGCCTCTGTTTGGTGGGTCATGCGCAAAAACATGCATTTTATACCTACGTTCGCGAGGGCATATCATGGATAGAAACTCATACTAGAAGCACATATGAATTCATCCCGAGCTTTAGGAAGCTACAAAAGATGAAGTCTCCTTTTACAGAGACTTAAGTGAATAGTATAGAGTATTAGATGTCAGAAAACCAAAGTACCATACATGACCAGAATCCTTCAAAACCTGGGATTCCAGAATTGAAACTTAGGCATTAATTCCAGTGTCCTGCTGGATTCCTATTCCAAGATAGGTAAGATGGATCTCCAAGAGGCCTGCCCAAATCATCAAACAAAAAGAAAGAAGACAAACAGGAAAAATGAAAAAGGAACATATATCAAAATCAAACGGTCAAATTTCCCAAAGCTAATCTTTCTCAAAACACCTATTGCAACAGTCATGTTTTGAACCGATTGAGACTCACCTTGGCACGAGCACGTAGACAAGGATGAAGGCTATTGCCGAGAACAAGCAAATCCCTCCAACAGCCAGATATGCCGCCCCCAGGAAGTCATTCTTCCCACCTATCCAACTGGTGGTCGATAGCACCAAGTGCTTCTTGCCCTCGAAATCGTAGGTATTGTAATTATTCTGTATTGTGACCGTGATCGTCTTATTCGCTTCGAGGTCAACCTCTATCTTTCCATATAGTTTTCTGAAAGTCGGCAACGCTGCCGTGCGCATCCACACGATCAGGTCCTCCTGATCGCTCAACTGTTGAAAGCATAATGCAATCAGTTAATAGTAAAAAGAGGGAGAAAGGGGGAGAGAGAGAGCGAATTTTCGAACCAATGAGAGGATCAGATGGAAGCGATCCAACTCTTACAGGAATGCTTTGATTAAGTGTTGCACCGCCTTTTAGACCTCCGCTTTGGAAATTCTTTGGGTAGACATCAGATCCGAACTTATGCTTTCGGTCGCTATCCCATGCTATGTTGCTCTTGTTGACATCCAGCGGCGTATCGTCCACTGAAAACTTGTAAGTGTCGTTGAACAAGCTCCACGCAATGAGGCCACAAGGAACGATTGTTTCTCCGCCTTTCGTGGCAGCTTCGGGCTCACAATCGGTTGTTTTCCCTTCACCGTCTCGCAATTGTTTATCGCTCCTACTCTTGACATACCTAGAAAAGACGTCATGTGGAAAAATTTCGATCAATGTTTGTGCGTATAATCATAGGAAAGATGGAATATAAACTGGACATGAATACGAGTACCGGCGATGATTCTGATAGAAGTTAGACAGCTGATAGTAGACGTAGATGGGACTTTTCATTGGCTTAGGGACCTGCAACAGTGGAGCGATTGATACTTTTAGAACACGCATAAAGATGGAGAAAAGCATCAACCAAAGAAAACTTCCCCAGTAAGCAGAAAATGAACTCACGACTAGAATCCTCGTGCAAGTCTTATTAGTTTTATCGTCCTGAATGTAGCCGAGAGCTTTGTTCTTGAAACTTTGAGGAATGCAACCATCGTCGTATCGATCCACAATTTCTACAACCTACATCAAGAGGAATATCAAGTGTTTGACAATCCAAAAACAAGAAAAAACAACTCTAGAACAAAATATCATGAAATGAGAAAAAAATGAAACATTACTCTTCGAGAGGCAAACAAGGAGGCAAGGCCAATCGGGATGAAGACCACACCGATGAGTATAAAAGTTGTAATAACCTGAAAATGATGAAGTGTTTCCAAGAAGCCACAGATGATTTTGCCACAACAATATATTGTGATTTCACAACTTAAAAGGAACCAATATTGCTAATTGTAGATTGTACCCAACCGGGAGTCAAAATTGGTTTGCAAGCAGAAAGTTCCTGTTGGGTGAACTTAGAATCTGGAAAAACGAAAACAAGGACAAATGCATCAAAGCTAATAATACAAACCCCAACAAGTATAAACCCTCTGCAAGAGTTGTATCAAGCTAAATCAATAGTTCTTATCCTAGTTGTTTGGCTATCAGACACACACAACAGCAGATAATGGAATATGGCTGAAAACACTTCTAACTGTCAGAAAACTAAAAAGTACTTGGCCCTACCAACATTCACTTGATTCGGATGCCTGAAAACATCTCAAATGCTTCATCACCAATAAATTATCAGAAGAGAAAAAAGGAAACCAATTCCTCAGATAAGATTGATCGGAGCACATAGACAATCGCGAGACGACAATTCCGAGTACAACATCACTCAGTTTTGAGTTGAGGAGCACCGCCAAAATGTCTTATTATATTTGATAGCAATGTATTTCTGCATGTTGAGATACATTATTGAGATCAAAAGCACTTCGCCATCTTTTTCCTACCGGCCTATCTATACAAGAACGTATTCCTTTGAAAGCTAAAGCAGACGTTCACGTTCGGATGAAACTCAAAACTATTCAAGAAGATATAAGCCCTCATTCTTAAACTTTCCGTGCAATCGCCTAACGACTCGAGTTCATGCTTTTCTTGGTTATATATGAACAACACAACTCTGCACATATGATCGTCGGGCTAAAGGACATGAGTTGATGAACGAGAAGATTCCGAGAATCAAGAACGATCACGTCATGGCAATGAGAATCGTCTCGAGAGTTTGCACCCACAACAAAGAAAGTCAAGGATCGAGAGATCAAGAAAAGACAAGATGAAACGCGGGTTGCACGATCAAAACCTCGGGAAGGAGAAGGAGAAAAGGAGCACGTACATTTAGGTCTCTTGGACATCTTCCGGGCAGACGTGAACGGATCCTGCGCTGCATCGTTCCCTCCTGCCGAGCTCGTCTCTCCTCTTTCCGCCATCTTTCTTGGGTTCTTGGGTTCCTTCGCCCTCCTCCGTTCGTCGTTCTCTCCTCCTCCTCCCTTCCTCCTCCCTCCCTCCCTCCCTTCCACCCAACTTCTCCTTTCGCGTTCTCTCTCTCCCTCCTCTCTCTCTCTCTCTCTCTCTCTCTCTCTCTCTCTCCCCCTTGTTTAGCGGAGCGGAAAAGATCCCACGAAGGAATTTAATGCAAGAGCTTCGGCAATTCCCAAGTTTTGAATTTTGTCGTGTATATATAGTCCCTTAATATCATCGAAGCGGACGTGTTTGACCAAACCGACCACGCTAACTGCTAAATAGAGATGCGACTTTCTTGAGAATTATTACACTTTTGTAATTAGCTCGTTGAGTTGTGGTTTTGATAGCCAAAGTATGCTCTCAACTTTTGATCTTTCGCCGTCGACGGACTTCCGGCGAACCGATGGCGGGGAAGACGCACGAGAGGGTTTCCTAGATCCCGCACCCATTGCCGCTCGGGGATCATCACCACATGGGCGGTTTGCCCGGACTCGGCCTATTCCCACAAAAGGTATTGATTATGAGATTGGAAATTCATACATTAATGGCTAAAATTGGAATTTTTGTGACTTGATTGGGAAATTATTTTAAAATTTAGGGACCATGATGAAATTTGATCCTCTCAAATGGTTAGGAATTGGAGATTGTTGGGATCCGATGCATTAGTTGGCTGGACACTCGTTATTGCAATAGTTGATGTGTTCAGTTCACTCTTTTACTTAATATGGATATACACGGATTTATTATTTCCATTGAGTTAGCATTAGTATGAGGTGAAGATACATCTGGCAAAAATAAGAAGGATACAGTATACCTATCAATTACATCATGGAAGAGGAATTCCCATATTTAAAATATATTTCCCTTCTTCTCTCCCATAAAAACCATTATCAAAATTTCTTTTATCTATTAAGTAGTGAAAGTTAAACATTTAATACCATAATCTTTAAAGCGTCACGAATAATTTTCTCCTATTTCTAAGGAGAGTGTTTCCGTTTCTTCTCTTCCTCATTTATTTGGCAGAAAATAAATAATTTGAAAAGTATTTTCCTACAAATGATCGCTTGAAAAAAATAAATTATTAAAAAATATTTCTAGCGTCCATGATAATGTTTAGACAATAGTTGTCGATAATTAAAATATTTCTCATTGACTAATTATTTCAAATGATATAAGCGATAATTTTTAATTATCAATTTTTTTTTTTCCTTTTTCTGTGCCATTTTCCAAAAAAAACCATTTATGGCATGGAGATTTTAATTGAGCGCGTGCGAGGAGGAGCCAAGTTTACACATATATAGATATGGAAATTAAACTAATTGGTGTTATTAATGAGGAGAGTGAAATTTTGCATAACAAAAATAAATAAGAAAATAATAGATTTTAGATGTCATCATTAATTGACCTTGTTAATGAGGAGGAATCAAGTATGGCTGCATTTGGTCGACCGGATAAAAGTTTGGATAGGATATATTTTATCCTATCTCGTATTTGGTAGCCGGCTAGGATAAGATAATGTCAGATATAAAGGGGATATACCCTAGATAAAAAAATCCGAGGGGAGTAGTGGGATAGACCCAGATAAGATTTCTTTTATCAATCTATTATTAAAAAAACCCTACGCTCTCCTTTTTCTTTTCCTTCTCTCACATGCACAACTCCTCTCACAAAAAAAAACATATCTTTTTCTCAGTAGCTCTAATCTGACAAATTCAAGCACCATCTCCAGCAAGGAGCCATGACAATTCTGCTTTCTCGCAATATTTCATCTCTCTCTATGCATTGATATTCGCACGCTTTACAAGGTTTGCGATTTCCTTCCTTGGTTTAGCTTTCATAGGTGCAATCAATTGTGGCTCATGAAAAGGCGACTTTTTTTCCATGAAATCCTATTTTACAGTGCGCCCTACTTTTGTTTTTCCACAAATTTCATCACTTGGTCACCGTTTCTTTTCATACCTTGTTTTTGTGAGAATAATTTAATGTTTATTCAGAGTGAATTTTGATCAATAATGTGTCCATGGTTAAAGCGATCTATATCTTTTCACGATTATGCTTTGTGAATACCTGATCTTAGTAAATGTTTGTGTGGTATTATCTTTTACAAGTTCAATGCGGGAAAAAAAAAATATGAATCGGAAGTAAATGTTATAATTGTGTTGTTGTTGGTTTATGTGTTCTTGTGGTTGTATATTTGTAATTTTATTCGTGTAGTAGATGTCATCATTGATTTATTGGTAAATACCTGATCTTAGTAGGAGATATTCATTGCTTGTGTGGTATTATCTTTTACAAGTTCAATGTGAGAAAAAAAATATATGAATCAGAAGTAAATGTTATAACTGTGTTGTTGTTGGTTTATGTGTTCTTGTGGTTGTATATTTGTAATTTTATTCACATAGTGGATGTCATCATTGATTTATTGGTAAATACCTAATCTCAGTAGGAGATATTCATTGCTTGTGTGGTATTATTTACAAGCTCAACGTGGGAAAATATATATAAATCATAATAAGTAAATGTTAGAATTGCGATGTTGTTTTACCTTGTCGGTTAATGTATTCTTGTGGTTGCATATCTGCAATTTTTTATTCATTTATTTCCTAATTGCGTCCCTATTGTGAAGAAGAGCGTCTTAAATTTCTTTTGTTTGGCTTTGGCCAGTCTTAAGGACATATGCTTTTTTCTTTGAGTGTTTCTACTAAGGTTATCAATTGGGAAGTAGACATTGATTGAATATACTAACTAAAGTACTATAGATCCCGCCGCAATCAATGTCACTTAAGATAACTAGCGTCAAAAAATATTAGGTAAGGTGCACGTGAAGCATACAATTGAAACTAAATTCAAAATTATTTTTGTTAAGCTCAAGGCTAGCTATAGTCAGTTAGCCAAATTATATACCTTAATGTAACACAATGGGAGTTACTCACGGTAGATATAAGGAAAACAAATCCTCATCAACAAATAATTTGCAATGGTCCAATTCTAACAAGCCAACAATCTTGATTGACTCATCTCATATTAGCATATGTAATATCACTTTTTGATTCTTTATGCATTTCACATGTAATGCATAATCATGGATTGATTTTGTGTGATTTTGTGAGAATCTCTTGATTTGAAAAAAAAAGTTTGTTTTGGATGATTTTGCTCTAATCTTTAGTTTGTGCTTTCCTAATTTTGTTTTTTTTCAAGAATATAATTGTTCATGAAAATATTCAATTTTAAATCTGTAGTTCACAAAACAGTGGATATGATAGGATATGAGAATATCCGACTTTAAATCCGTAACTCACCAAATAGTGAATAGGATATATCAATGAATTTCTTATCATATCCTATCCAGTCTGATTCTATATAGAAATCCAAACGACCAAACGCAGCCTATATGTGTGTATGTATATATATTAAATACGTGTATAGTTATTATAAAATACACTTTGTAGATACAATGATAAAAAATCATTTTTACCACTAAATTTAGTAGTGTTAGTATGTCAGAGTATCTTTTTATCCATACTATCCCACAATCATTTTTATTTCATCCAAAATATTACCGTAGATATTGACATACGTAATTCTCACGTACTTCAATTTTTAAAGTTAATTTTTTAATCAACGATAAAAAAAACCCTCCAATATAATAATTAGTGGTCACACACAAGCCGGCATGAAAGTAATTTAAAATGTGAACACAATTACCATTTTATAAAATAAATCTCTCCAATTAGATTCCAAATGCGAGTAATCATCTTTATACCGCAATAATTTAAATTTGATTCCAAAAATAACTCAAATCACGCGTTTCCCTTTCCCCCATGGCACGTCCTTTTCACAATATTTTGCACACACGTCATTAATGCGTTCCATATCTGCTAGCTAGCAGTATATGTTAAGCATATGCTCTTGTGTTGTGGTGGAGAGGTAGGTTCAAAACTCAAAAGGCCATGGCGTCACGGGCCGATGCTTGAGTAGAGTCGCTTGAGCTCCACCTTCCCCTTGATTTAGCGCTCACTCAACATGTTCGGGATGGTCGAGAGAAACTATAGAGAGACCAGTGATCTTGATAGGAAATATTCGAGAAAATATTGGGTGGTCCGGGAGCGCCACGTCAGCGTGGTCCCGGACCACTCGCGCGGCGCCATGTGGAAGGGGAGAGAGACAGCGGGAGAGACAACCCTGGCCCACCTCTCTGACGCTCTCTCTCCCCTTCCACGTGGCGCCGCACGAGTGGTCCGAGACCACGCTGACGTGGCGCTCTCGGACCATGCAATATTTTCTCGGAAATATTCTACTGCTCTTTGTGTTATGCGTGCGGCTGATACAAATGAATGAAAGGGGACTCGTATTTATATATGAGCCTCTCTAATTACAATCATGGATCTCTCCTTAATTGCAATGTAAATTCAATATCCTTGTTTACGAATTACCCCATCAATTACTAGAACAGAAATGTATATTCCCCATGATATCCTCGAGAACTTTTCTAGAGCTCTCATGAAATTCTAAATCCCCTAAAGTTTCAACACTTACTCGGTGATTTTCACCTCCGCGGCTTTTTTTTTTTTTTTTTTTTTTTGGGTCGAAAGATAGTGATCATTACTAATAAGTTGTTGAACCGCAACTAAGTTCAGAATCATTACATAATAAGACCCAAAGTGGATGAGGGGATAAAAAATCCAATTGCGAGGAAGACGGTTGTCCCGGTGAGCTCTTGCTATCCAATCGGCGGGCTTGTTTGCTTCTCTATGCACGTAAGATACGGAGACTCCTTTGAGTTGGGCCAGCAGCACTTCGCAATCTTATTGATCGTTGAAATATCTCACTTTTTTGGAAGGTAGCATGGATATCAACGCGGATCAATGAGTCCAAACTCATCCGTCGGGCTAATGTAATTAGATTATTTCATGTCACAACATTAATGGGCCCAACTAGTTACAAGCTCGTGTTACCGAGCTCAGCAATTTCACCTGTTTAGTTTACTTCTCATGAATAGAAAGACCTAATAATCTCGATGCACATAATCGCTAAACGTTCATCTTTTGAATTCACCGTAATTGGAACGAGTTACTTGTATAAAATATTGGTTATCTAATGTTTGACCTAACCATATACATTTCTAGCAAATATAAATGACAAGAATATATTAAGCAAGTGCATCACCAATTCCCGTTTAATTGTATATCAACCTGCTATGAAATTGGAAAAAAGAAGCAACCCTAGATTTTAAGGATCATGTATAACAGCAACCCTCGAGAATGCTACGGATTTCAGACCTTTGTTCATCGTCCAATTCATCCGGGAACTCGACGTAGAACTTGAGCCGGAGATCGCCCCGCTTGCCGTCCTCCTTCGGGTTCGGCATGCCCTGGCCCGGGATGGCCTTCTCGTACCCCGGGAATATGACGTCGTCGAACGGAACCCTCATCTCCTCGCCCCCTAATAGCGGGACGGAGAGCGTGCACCCGGTCAGGGCTTGCACCAGCGGGATCTCGACCGCGATCTCCAGGTTGTCCCCCCGCCGCTTGAACAGCCGGTGCCTCTTCTCTTCGACGGAGAAGACGATGTCGGCCGGCAGGTACCCCGGCCTCTGGTCGCCTTTGCCTTCGAACGATATCTTCGTCCCTTTCTTCCATCCCGGCTTCACGTTGATCTTCAACGTCTCCTCTTCTTGGATGATCCTGTGCAATGGAAAAATCAGTATTTGCTAAACTTCAATGCTGTTGATATATGCATGATGATCATGTCTGAAACATGCTATTCCTCAAGCAAAATTCTGATATCGGTTTCGATAATTATAGTACAATTCCATGTTGATTAGAGAGGAGGATAGAATAGAGATGATGATTACCCCGTGTCGCTAATCACATCTCGTGTGATCTTCACTTTCTTGACAGATCCACGACACAGCTCTTCCAACGTGCACTCCAGCTTCTTCTCGATCGGGGCGGGCTTCCGCCGGGCCGCCGTATGCGAGAACAAGATTGGGGTGCTCCCTTTCCGGCTCATGTTCCTCGACAAGGTGGCCGGAGCCTCGGTCTCGGATCCCACCTTTCTGCTCGTGCTCCGCAAGAAAGTACTGAAATCTGACGAGGACGGGGACGTGTTCATCCGGCTGCTCGTCCTCGACAACGACGGGTTCGGCGTGTGGCTCCTCCGACTCGAACTCTTCGACAGGAACGAGCGGCGAAAGAAGAAGCTGTCGTCGACGCTGCGGTTGTGACGCGACGAGCCCTCCGATGTCGTCGCATCGTCGCTGCTCGTGACTCTTTCGTCGCTCCTTTTCCCATCAAAACTCTGAGACAAACGCGAAAACATCAATCACCCATGAAAATCTTGCTCTAACAATGTCCAATGTCGGCACATGATGGAACCCAGTTCCGTTACCTTGTCGGATTCGGCCTCGTTTTTGTTTGACGGGCTCTTGTCGGTGTGCCATTTCAGGTGGAGGAACTTGTAGGCCTTGGAGATGTCGAAAAGGCCCGTCGAGCTCTTGTGGTTGTGTCCGAGCAGAGTCGAGAGGTCGGTCGTCGGTGAACGAGGATCCGCCATGGGAGTACGGATGAGGAAGATGATGATGATGATGATGATGATGATGAATTTGCAGAGAGAGAGAGAGAGAGAGATTGCTGCAAAAACCCTAGAAAGAACCGGGGAAAAAAGATGACGATGGACGGTTAAGTTCCTTCTATAAAGACAGTGATTTAGAGCCGAACGTTTTATCCATCTTTTTAGGTTACTTTAAATAGACCTGTATCCGTACAAACCCAAAAATAAACAAACAAATTAATAAATATCGTCGATAAAATCAAAAAAAAAAATGGTAAAGATTATTATTTTTTTTGGTAAAGGATAAAATCAAATTTTTCTCTCTATATTATTCTATAAATACATCGGTAAATTGTTTTTATTTTTATTTTTATACATACCAGATTATTGGCACACATGATTGGATCAATTTTATATGAGATCATATATATAATTATTTTCTAATTCTCGTAGATAAATCTTATTACTTATTACTACTGAATTTATCTAGGCCTTGTTTGTTTGTGTTTTATTTTTGTTTATAAACAAAATTTCTGTTTTTGTTAGGGGAACAAAAAAAGCAACTTAAAACGCGTTTGTTTGCGTTTTTATTTCAAATCATTATTTTTTTCCAATAACACATTTGGAACGTAAATAAGAAAGAAAAATACGTTTTTGTTTTTGAACAATTTTTAAAAACAAATTTTCTCTCTCCTCTATTTTTCTTCTCTTTTTTTCTTCTTTTCTTTTTCTTTTTTTCTTTGGCCGATCGCCGGCCTCGGCTATGGCCGACGACCGACCGTCGAGGGCTGACGACCTCGCCGGAGCGTCGTCGGCCCCGGCGAGGCCGAGCCTCATCTCGCCCCCCAAGGCGAGGCTCGAGCCTCCCCCAACCACGGTGAGGCCGAGCCTCGCTCCCCGGGCCGAGCTCGAGTCTCCCCGTGGCTAGGCGAGGCCACCGGCCCTTGTCAACCGTCGTCGGCCATGGTCGAGACCAGCGGACCGGCCAAAAGAAGAAAGAAAGAAAAATAAAAAATAAAATAAAAATATTAAAAATTAAAAAAAAAAAAAATAACACAAATTTACCAAACATATTTTGTTCATTTTTTATTAGAACAAATTTACCAAACGTGTTCTTTTGTTTAAAAACTGTTCCCCGAAACATAATTAATTTTTTCTATTTCTGTTCCCTGAAATAAAAAAAGAACAAAAACACAAACAAACGCACCCCTAGTATCCATAACTACGTTAATAATCTCCAAAAAAGTAAAAATATTGTCTCATTCTAACAAGGTCAATTTTACAACTTATTATCATTTCGTCTAAGTTTTTACTTTTTCTTACAAAAATCTTAAAATTTAAGATTCGTTTCCTTGAATCTGGATGCATGTAGACAGACAAGGGACAATTTTCAGCAAGTTTTATGCAACGAAAAGATCGGCTATTGGATTTTCATGGCCGCTAATTGATATGTAATAATTTATTTTATTCATCTTGTGGGGATAGGCCTAAGCAGAAAAATATATAATTTTCTTTCGCCCCATTTTCACTTGCGTTGTTTTGTCAAAAATTAATAATTTGAAATACATTTTTTTGAAAATGATTACTCATATCACTTTTAATAATAAATAAACGAAAATAATTTCATTGTCTACCAAAATTATTTAGACATGAATTATTACAATAGTAAAAATATTTTTCGTTGACTAGATATTTTAAATGGTACAAATGATTATTTTTTAAAAATACTTTTCAAATCATAAAATATATGGAGCAGATGCAATTTTACTAAATCCTTAGGGAACAACGTTATGTCGATGATAGTTCCCTAGCATGCATATTCCGAGGCAAATGAAATACGATGCCTTCGCTCCATAGTAGTGATTTCACCAAAGACAAATTTGATTTTTTTCTTTTCCGCCCCCGCAAACTTCGACGGGCAATCTTGTACGTGCCTCCCGCTAGGGTATAAAACCTAAAGTCGAAGAATTGGACCGATGAGAATTTGTTCGATATACAAATAGGTAGGTTTTAGGTTCCAAAAATTTGGGAATTTGTTTCAACAAATATGTTCCGGATTCTAGATAAGTGGAACTTGAAACCTATAATTGGAAATAAATTTTTGTATTTTTCTCATCCATGTCTTTTTGTGATCTTATGCTATTTCGCGGCATTCGATGATAAGTAAATGATCTATCACCACTAGTCCAAACTTTTATTTTTTGACTGAGACTTTTATTTTGTTTATATTTCGTATTTTTTTGTGTCTAAATATAAATTATATTTAGTGGATCGTGGCAATAAATTATAATTAAAAATGATGATTCACTATAATTATTTAATTAAGAATATAGGTGAAATTTAGGTGGACCTTGAAATTAACTCTGAAACTTGTAACATAATAGGTTTTAGGCTCAAGAAAATGAGAAAGATTGTTCCAACAAGTAAGTTCCGAGTTCCTTGCACCATGGGTGGACCCTACTATGTTTGCACCATGGGAATATAATCATTAATTTTTTTGATAATTGACCAATTGAATATAATCCTAGACTTTTTGATAATTTACCAATTGAGTCCTTTTAGGTAATTTTAGGTAATTTTGATACTAAATAATTTATGTATTTTTAAAAAAATTACTAACGTTAACATCAATCGTCTTATGAGACATAATTGATTTTGATTTTTTTTTTTTTTTGTATTTTTAAAATTTATTATTCTTTTTGTTATTTTCTATCTAATTTTTTCATTGTGGTCACCAACAACCTTCACTGACCCTGGAAGCCTTGCTTAAGTCTTGCAAGGGGAAGAATTAGATTGAGTTAGAGTTTGTTTGTTTGAAGGAAAATTGTATTTTGAAAATTGAGGGACTTCCAATATCGAACATCTAGCTAAAGTCACGCATCTTTGTGCTATTACCCTCGAAAGCAAGTTTGGATTGGGCGAAAACGGCTTCTTATCTTGGCAAAAAGGAAACCATTTTTCATAAATTACCAAATAAATGAAAACTAATAATAAAAATAATCCTCATAAAAAAATATTCTCATAAAAACATTCTTTCTTATTTGAAATTTTCAGTGAAATAAATGCCCTCTTAAATATCAACCATCCAGGGACTGCTTTCGAGGAAAAACAAAAATTATAATGAGCAAAAAGGTCAGGGAATATTAGCTGTATTACTTTCTAATCCAAAGAAAACACCGAAAATGTTTTCATCTTTTTTTATTACTTCATTCCATTTTCTCAATTTCCCGCAGCTGAAAATTTGGAATTTGCCGCTCCTATCCGTACGAAATGGAGTTATCCCGCCATCGCCATCTTCCTCTTCCTCTTCCTCTTCCTCTCCCTCTCTAGCAGCAGCAGCAGACATTCCAGAAGAAGCGTTCGCGAAGATCCTCACCATCGCCATCATCATCATCCCGACTCCTCTCTCTCTCTCCTCCTCCTCGTCTCTCTCTCGGTATCAATCTCTCTCTAACTCCCGCGCCTTCGCGAGCCGCCGGTTTCGATCGCTATCCTTGGGAGCACCTCCGATTTCCGGTTAGGGATTTGTGGACAGCGTTGATTTTACGATGCGTGCGCGGGTTTGATGACCGATGAGATGCAAACGCGGTGAGAGCTGCTGTCCCTGTTTTTACTGTTTCCTGGAGGTTTTCTATTTTTTTTTTTAAATTAAATTTTTTTTTTTAGATAATGTTTTGGAGGTTGGGTGTTCTTTGATTTTTCAGTCGGAGAGAGGCGGGCGAAGATCGGCTTCCGAGAGTGAATTGGTCGGACCACGCGAGCGCTCACGACAACTTTTCGAACCAATCCAAGTTCCTGAGCTCGAATTTCCTCTACTCGCTGGCGAACCAGAGGCCTCCCGTCCAAGAATCGATGGGGTCGAGGTAGTTCGTTATTACGGTTCGGTTAACCGTCGCATTGCGACGATGAGTCGGCCGAAACTTTTGCTGATGTTGTCGTGTCCTTGTTTGCTAGTAGACACAAAAAAAATGGGTTCATCGTTGTGGCGACTTGGTAAAAAAGAAGGCTTTTTTGCTGCTGATGTCGCGGCTATTCGAAGTAGAGCCGTCCTACTTCACGTAAATATCGGAAGTCGACGAAATTACTGTTCTTTTAGATGGTATATGAGGATGAAGTATGATAATTCTTTTCCCATGCTCTTTATTGAGAGTGGAATGTTGATGGTCGGCATTGCGGATTCTCCCTAATGTAGTTGTTTTGCTGGTCCAAGCGACGGAGTTTACACGCTTGTGGGTCTTTTGGGGGCCATGGTATCTTGAGCTGGAAAAGTAATGGGTCAAAATCCCAGCTGCTGCTTAGAACTGTTTGCAATGTATTGATTCGCTGTGCTCTGCACGGAATTTTTCTGGAGGCAGTTTTTATAGTCTAGCATTATCAACTTCATACGTTAGCATAGTGTTTCTTTATGTGAAAGATGGATACTGGAATCCACATCTCAGGTTGTCACGGACTTTGTTGTTTGGCTGATTTATATGATGACACAGTACAATTGCCTTAGCCTTAGTAAGGGCCCTGTGCCTTTGCTGTATGCTTATGCACTCTGTTTGAGCTATATTGGTCTCCTAATGACTATTTGCATTGTTCATTAGGTCTATGGTCTTCTCCATGGCGAATCCCCAACGATTACCCACTAACCAAATAGACAAGGTAAACTTGTTAAGCAGATTTATGTGTAACATAATGTGAGATGCTGATCATACTTCCAGTATTGGTAATTTATTTTCTTTCAGTTTCGCCCCTTTTCTTAACATCGGTTGCCCGCTGTAGAATTTGTGCATGAGGACAGTTTTATGCGTTCTACTGTTTTCAATGGCTGTGCTGATTGTTCTAAATTGTAAATGTAACTCTAGCTCTCCTGAGGAAGCAATAATCCGTGATATTTTGAAGTTTTGATTGGCATGGAACTGTGGCATGTTAAATTTGCAGGCTTGGCATGCTCTTTCCAGTCTTCGGATATCTTCTAGAACATACATAACACCTGGGAAGACTTTGCCGGTCAAGGATGACAATGATGGCCATTCTGATAAAGTTAGCAGAACTGTCTCAAGCAGTGGCAAAGAACATGGTCATTCTTGGGAAAGCAATAAAAAGTTTAATGGATTGACTGCCAGGATTGATGCGTCAAATAATTATGTTTCTAATCCAGTTGTTTCGGCCCATTATGAGGCTGCAGAAGGGGGACATCCAGCTAGGCAAAGTGGAAATGGCATTTTAGGGGCGAACAAAGCACATTGTGAAGGTTTTGCAGCAGCAATGAACAGAGACAGCATGCCTACTGCACAAACGAAATCATCAGGGGGAGTTTTGGCTGATGAGCTAGATGACGATGACATTCTAGAGGTAATTTTTTTCCTTAAGTGGATAGCTGCTGATCAAACTGTAACATTGTGAAAAGGAGTAGTCTTTTCTTCTAATAGAAATTGCTTTTCAGTTTTGTTACTTGAATTGACTAATGGTGGTAGGTTGGTCTAATTTTGACTCTACGTAGGTTTAGGTCTCATTTATTAGTGTGCACAGACTCTATACTTATTAGAAAGAGTAAAAATCTGCTATATGATCCTTAAGGAATGACGGATTAACAGTTCATGATTGGATCACTAATATTGTTTCTTAAAAGCTTTCTTTCTGGTTCAGTCAGTTGATAAAACATCTTTTGCCTTAGTTCAATTGCCGTCAGACGCTTCATACCTTAGTTCAATTTATTTGACATCTCTGTGATCAGCATTTTATCTTATTGCCTTTTCCGTGTATGGTACTTCATCAATTTGAGGTGGGTTTCAGAGTATTGATGTCGACCAGATAGTAATGGAGCATTATCAATCCACTTCAACACCTCAACCATCAATCCAGAAGCTTCCACCCATAACTCCAGATGTGGAAAGGAATAGTTTACAACAAGATGAAAGTTGTTTGCCTGAGGCGCTGTGTTCGAATTGCAGTCATGGGTTAAAAGTGAGTTGGCCAGTTTCATTTGTCCCATTAAGATGCCGTATATTGTTCTCTTCCATGCTTGATATGTTCAATATTGTAATGGATACAGCTAGGCCTTTGCCCCGATGCTGCACGTCATTTGCAGGAAATGAAGGACGATTTAATTGCAATATCCAACGAGCTCCTTGACAATGTGACCGAACTAACTCCAGAAGCGGTGGAGAAGCTTCGTCATGATAGGTTTGCTCCTACCCAGCTTCTGCTCTTTGTAAAGTCCTTTCTGCTTGGAATCTAATGCATGCAAAATGGAGGAATGAAAATCTGTTAGTTATAATTTCCAGCTTCTGTATAGATATTATTGAAAGAAGCTCTAATAGGGGATGCAATAACTTTTAAATGCTGTATGTATGCACACTTTTTTAGGTCACACCTCAATAGGCAAATTCAGCAGCTTGAGAATCATCTTCGCTCTCTTATGGTTGATGAGGAAAGGAGAACGTCTCATTTTTCTGCATCCGCAGCGCCCCCGACGTCTTCCCTGCATGAAACACCTCGAGCATTTGGATCTAGGGTAGAACCTTTTAGACTCGAAGCCCATGTTCATCCACAAAACGAGCCTGGTGGTTATGACAGATGGAACTCGCCATCAGTTTCTTTCACTTCAGATAGGTTTCCTGTTTCATCAGGTCCCGTGGATAGAGACTCATACATTCAAAAGCCTGTAGAAGTTAATTATATTGAAGGTTCAATTGACAAAAAGTGGAGCAGCAGGAGCTTCCCGTGGACAAAAAGCTTGGAGGTGTTGCCCACTTAATACTTAGCTTTTATTTGCATATCTTGTACCTCTTGTTGCTTACTAACTTTTGCTGCCAGGATCATAACAAAAAAGTATTTGGGAACCATTCTTTCCGCCCAAACCAACGAGAAATTATAAATGCCACAATGAGTAGATATGATGTTTTTGTTTTAATGCCAACTGGAGGTGGAAAAAGCTTGACATACCAGGTAAATTAAGTCCTAGGGTTGATATTTGTTTGTGTTCATGCAACATTACTTTAGTACAGTAAGTTCTTCTTTTGCTTCATTTGCCCTGGAGTTCCATAGAAAAATGGAGGTACTCGACATTCTCTCAACATGCCGTTTGTCCCATTGTCCATGTAACTTTGCTACAAAACCTTCCTGTTTTGATGTGCATGGTTTGGAATGTGTGATGGCTTGTGAATCCAATATGTCAAGTTTTTCAAAGCTTTTGCGTTACACCTCTTTTATTTTTTTTCCCGACAGCTTCCAGCTCTAATATGTCCAGGGGTGACATTAGTTATCTCACCCCTCGTTTCACTTATTCAAGATCAAATAATGCATTTGTTGCAGGTAACTTGCTGGATTAACATGTTCGTGTCTACATCATCTATCTTCCGTTATCCTGGTTTTTTGGGACTGTTTCTCTAATGCTCTCCTGCACTGTTTTCTTGTAGGCTAATATTCCTGCGACTTACTTAAGTGCTAACATGGACTGGAGTGAACAGCAGGAGATCCTTAGAGAACTCAATTCTGATTATTGCAAATTCAGGCTCCTATATGTCACACCTGAGAAGGTTGCCAAGTGAGTGTTATTCTCCTCACAAATGGTGCAAGCAAAATTGGTTTTTAAACTCCTGGAGCATAGCTAAGAGGCAGCTTCTGAAAAAATAGCTCAAGACATATAAAAACATCATAAAATCATACCACTCAGTGGATGAATTAAATCAGTTAATGGCACTGCGGCGCTTTTGTACGGTAAGGCTCATAATTCAACATAAGTGATGAAGGCTGAACACATATCTATAGATAGACAAATCATCGAGCGGAGAAATATCTAAGATAAGTTGGAAGTGCTCTAAGAATTTGTATGTGGCACTAGAGCAGGATTCAGAGCTCGAATATTTCTAGCCCTTTTTTTTTACCTCCCCACTCATAATCAATTGCAACCCTAAATCTTAGGCAAAAGTCTAGCCTTGGCGCAGGAGTGCTAATGCATTTAACTCTGAAGGACATCTCATCTAGTAGCTTGACCATCTAGATAATACTTTGGTGCTTGTTGTTTGACCCCAGTTTCTCTTGAAATATCTGAATGAAGTATCTAATTTTTGAATATCTACTATTATTAATTTTCAAAAGAATTTATAGCATTTTCTTCTCCAAGTAGTTAATAGCATATTCTTTTACATTCTTCTGAATATTTCAGAAAGCTTTTTTTTGCCTCTTTTTTGAATGCAGAAGCGATGTTTTGTTGCGGCAGTTGGAAAGTTTACATGCTCGTGAACTTCTTGCTAGGATTGTCATTGACGAAGCTCATTGTGTGAGTCAATGGGGTCATGATTTTAGACCCGACTATCAGGTATGGAGGTAAAAGTTTTTTGAGTTTTATGGTACTGGTACTGCTCTATCTTTCATGCCAATCATCTTGTACGTTATGCAGGGTCTTGGTATTCTGAAACAGAAGTTCCCTAGCACTCCAGTGTTAGCTTTAACTGCTACTGCAACAGCCAGTGTCAAAGAAGATGTTGTCCGAGCTCTTGCTCTTGTCAACTGCATTATTTTCCGGCAGAGTTTTAATCGTCCAAATTTACGGTTTGCATCTAAGTGAGACATTTATCTTTCAGCTGTGGAAATTATAGCTGATTGTGGAAATTTGCAGGTATTCTGTCATTCCAAAGACGAAAAAGTGTCTGGAGGACATAGACAAATTCATTAAAGAAAATCATTTTGATGAATGCGGGATAATTTATTGTCTTTCAAGAATGGACTGTGAGAAGGTTGCCGAAAAGTTACAGGTTGGTTCTGTTTGATGCTGTTGGCAACCATAGTTAAGAGTTGTTTGATCATATAGGATGATATTCACGTGGAGACAGCTTGATTTTTATTTTTGTTTTTTTAAATCAAGTCCCTCAATTTGTTGAACTAAAGACTTGTTGGTGAGACTAGAACATAACCTCCAACTGGTTGGAATAATCTAGTACGAGAGTTCAGTAGTACACCTTACGTGAAACTACTTGCCGAAACCTTTGACAGCATTATGTTTCGCATGGTAATAACACAATTTATCACATCCTTTTGAATGAAATATTAGACACGAGGGTTAAAAGTTCATGCTTGAGATTGATATGAATTGATGTTATGATTTTTTATATTGACCTAAATTGATGGAATTCAGACTCATCTAGATGGTAGCTCCCTTGAAATTTGGCCTGACTTCACCTACATATGATCACATGCCATGATTGCTTGCTATGATCAGATAGATTCAATTTTGTAAAAATTATTTCTAGCCTAAAAAAGATGACACCTTGGATTTGATTGCTAGTTTTGGTTGTTGAGTAGTGCTTACAAAATTGATTTACTATATAGTATATGCCATTTAGCTTCCCATTTTTTTAAATTTTTTATTTCATAGAGAGGACTATTTCCGAATTGTTAAAGAAACCGTATCCTTCTCCTCCCCCCCTCCCAACCCAATCCAGAAACATTGAATTTCCTTGCAAGTCTGATCTGACCATCCTTTTTTTAGCTCAACCAAGCCCATGAAAATTTTCTCTGTTTTGGCGAGTGTAGGACTCATGAAGCTCTGTATGCACTGCAGTGGCTTTGCATACATTGCATATAGATTTTTTCTCCTTATCTGTGTGTCTCCACCACATGCATTGCATTCATGTTCAGTTGTTTACTTGTGTATATATTTGCATGCTCGTGTACATTTGCACATGCATTGGCATTTATTTTCTTACTGATTTCTGAATATGTTTGTCAGTTGTACATATGTTAGCTCCATGCTGCAGCCGAATGTTTGCTAATTTTACTCCATTCTTGATGCTAGGTTTTTATGTCCTTTTTGACTTTTCCATTATTGTACCATGAATTCATGGAAGATTAGTATGAGTATCATCTTGTTGTTTTGGATATTAAACATGCTATGTGGTGCGAGAGTATCAAGGGGGAAGACAAATTTGAGTCTTTTTGCATATTTCTCTCTTGTTTTGAGTACACAATGTATATTTCATATTCTTCAATCAATATTTCTTAATTTCCTATATTTTCACAGGGTTGTGTGCCTTATATTGCAATAGGCAAAGCAGATTTCTTTTTATTCCTTTTATTTGTTAGATAAGTTGCTTCAATAAAAGCTAAGACTCAAGGGATCCTTTACTTGTTCACAATTTGTTAAAAATAATGATTGTATTTGTCAGGAATATGGACATAAAGCAGCATTTTACCATGGGAGCATGGACCCTGCTCAACGAACATTTGTCCAAAAGCAGTGGAGCAAAGATGAGATCAATATAATCTGTGCCACAGTGGCATTTGGAATGGGTATTTCTCTTTTCTCACCAATTTCTGATTGTAGTAATCAAATGCGATAGCATTTTGACCATGGACAATGTGTCTTGTAGGAATCAACAAGCCAGATGTCCGCTTTGTAATTCATCATTCCCTTCCTAAATCAATTGAAGGTTATCACCAGGTACATTTTGAAACATGATGATGCTTCTATCGAGCATTTGAGTGCTGGAAGTTTCAATTGCTGAACATTAATAAAATCAGTGTGTAATTCAATGTTTTGGGTTTAGCTCATGACATGGTGATAATTCTGGATTTTGGTTATATCACAGGAATGTGGTCGTGCTGGACGAGATGGTCAGCATTCATCTTGTGTGTTGTACTACAGTTACAGTGATTATGTAATGCTGATACAGCGATTCTTCTCCAAATTTATGCACTCATATTTCTTATCCTTCTCCTACATCTTTTAGTATGTTTATGAACATTATAACTCCAAAGACTTTATCGTACTGACTTTTCTTGTTCATGCTCAACTTTGCAATTTGAAAGTTGGTTAATTTTGTCAAGTTCTTTTTCTAAATTACTTACAATAAAAATTGCTTTGACAATTCCTTTTGTGTAACCTCTTCAGTACATTATGGCACATCAGGGAAAAATAACAGAACTTTATGTATTCTATTTTTTCTTTGACAGATACGCGTAAAACATATGATTAGCCAAGGAGTAGTAGAGCAAAGTCCATTCTCAAATGGTTATAACCGTATCAATATGGCGAATTCAGGAAGGGTACTCGAGACAAATACTGACAATCTCCTGCGCATGGTATTGTACTGATTCAAATGATGCTTTCTAAAGTTCCAATTATTATAGATGGTCTGAAAGTCATTTCAACTGTTTCAGGTCAGTTACTGTGAAAATGATGTTGACTGTCGACGTCTCCTGCAGCTTGTTCATTTTGGAGAAAAATTTGATTCCAATAATTGCGGAAAAACGTGTGACAATTGCCTCAAGATCAAAAGTTTTGTTGAGAAGGATGTGACTGAGATTGCAAAGCAATTGGTTTGAATGCTTACTATTTGTCTTTTTCGGTTACTGTGGTGGTTTGCTCCAATCTCTTGCGAGCTAAGACTTTTGCTCATACTTGGATGTGGAATTACTGTTGCGTAGGTTGAGTTGGTGAAGTTAGCAGGGCAGCAGTTTTCTTCAGCTCACATATTAGAAGTTTACAGGGGTTCTTTGAATCAATTTGTATGTTGAGACAGTAACTTAGATATTCTCCATTGATCATCCTGGTCTTTGTTTGCTTGATTCTCAAATTAGAGTGTTAAATCAGGTCAAAAAGCATCGACATGAAAAGTTGAATTTGCATGGAGCCGGGAAACATTTAGCAAAGGGAGAAGCGTCCCGTGTGCTACGGCATCTTGTTACTGAAGATTTCCTGGTGGAGGATGTTAGGAAAAGTGACCTTTATGGATCTTTGTCATCAATACTGAAGGTAAATATCGCTGCTATGATTCCGTGAGGCCATGAAATTCATGGTTAATCATTTAATTGAGGAGAAAATTTTCCTCCCTCCTTTTGGATGCTTGCTTTTCGCTTTCAGACAGGAGACTATGTTCCTTTGTTTGTTTCTATTCAGGTAAATGAATCCAAGGCTTACAATCTTTGCTCTGGGAGGCAATCTGTCATACTGAGGTTTGTCATTAATTTTGCTGTTCTTTAACCGGTGATGAGAGGGGCATCCCTTCACTGAACCAAGAAATTTTTCTGTTTTCATTGTCGGAAATTTATCATCAGCATCTCACGGTGCTTATTAACCATGTGCCTACTTATGCATCTGCTATTCTACCCTGATAGGGTGTTGCATTGCTTTTTTGGAAACCGTTTTTGTTCCATAATCTTAGCTTGAATTGCACTTATGTCGTAGAGACACATTGGATGCATTTCATTTGAATCTTCTAATCCCTGTCCAAATTAACACGACTTTTGCATGCTTTTTACTCAAATTTTGTGGAGCTTTGACATTTCATATTTTATATTTAACAAAGATATTTCAAAGTAAACTTTTCTTGCCTTCAATGACAATCAACATTTATTGGTTGCAAGCATCTTGTGGGTCTACTAGGGACTTAATTATTGAAACAACAATTTATTATAGATATTTTGTTTTGGTCATGGACTTTCAAGGGAGTTTGGCATAAAAAAAAAAAAAACAAAGATTAATATGACTAAGCACTACTGAGGGTTTATTTGCTGCTATCTATTGTAATGAACCGACTATTCTAACCACTAGGGCCAACAGGATCTGCTGTAAATTTTTGTGGTAGATGCTGGATCTTTGTCTCATCCGACCATTAGTGTTTCACTTTTGCATCTTGTCCAAGGCCTTTCCTTTCCACAAATGCTCCTCACATCAATCTCTCTCTCTCTCTCTCTAGTCACTGGTTGCAATGAATTTATTCTTAATTTCATACCCGTCATACCTGTTTTGTCAGGTGGCATTCATCATAGAATTGGATCTCAATTCCAGTAAAGTCATTATTGCAACATATCTGTGACTCAAATCTACTTCTTTATGCTTTGACTCATACGGGAAAAATAATCCAAATGCATTCAAGATTAGGAGCTTTGGGGGATAGCTGGGAATTTGAAAGAAGACTGGGAGAAATGTTTCCTTTCATTATAAGTTAGATCAGAGATAGCTACTTATAGTGGTTTATCATTTGAAGTAATGTTCCAAGTTTAAAATGTGATCTTACGCTAGAAGAGTGGTAAAAACGTTATATGAGGTCTAAAATGTTGAGTTTATAATCTCAGAGAGAAAATGGTGCTTAATAGGAGCAGCGGCATGTACTATTGATGTAGTCGATTCCCCTTTGTGAGAGCAATTTGTTGTGCTTGGCCTGCAGCCGTTACTGCTGCTCTTTTATCCTGAACTCCCTTCAATTATAGTTCTTTTTCTAGGTAGGAAACTACCACCTTTCATGCTATTAGATTGTAAGCCCTTCTTGCAGATGGTACCGGTTTTTGAGGTCAAATTTTAGCAGAATTTGACATCTTCGTCATTGACGCACGGATGAAAGATTTATTCAACCAGTTTGATTGATCAGTAGATACATACGGATGATATGGTTTATTGTGCGACACAACTTAAAGTTTTAGGATCAGAAAGATTTGGACTACAATTTTTGCTATTTTACGAGTAATTTTGCTGCCCTCAATTATGGTATGACGCGAATTGTGGGTTTGCATCTTGAAAAGAACTGATTACTAGATGATTTCTCTTCTTGGCTTTTGGCTTAATAGGAGAGAGAAACACAAGGGCATTTCAAAGAGTTAAATCCTCCTGGGATTCTTTTTAGGATAATTGGTTGTGCGCTCTTCACTTTTGGTATAGCAGGAGAGTTCAGTTTCATACATAAAATTTGTTGAAAATGTTAGAAGGAGCTTTTGTGCATAATTTTGATATAAGTGGCTTCTACTGGGAGCTGTTTAGTATATAAGGTGGTACCCCCTCAGTACCTTTTCAAAAAAAAAAAAAAAAAAAACTTGAAACTTTAGGATCACCTAGGAAAGGTTTGTGAAATTTGGTGAGACGACAGCTGATTTCTTTAAAAGCTTAAACTGTTATATGAATGTGTGATTTGACATTTTAGTATTCTAATACTCCTTTTCACGTTTAGTCTGGTCTCTTTTGCTTAGTACTAAGCATGGAAATTTAATTGAGGATACAAATAAGGCTTGGAAAGATTCGAACTTATGATCTCCAGCTCTAATACCATGTGAAATTTGGTGAGACCATAGCTGATTGCTCTAAAAGCTTAAGTTGTTAGACAAATGCGTGATTTAACATTTAAATATTCTAACAGTTTGATCACGGTGTTGTGAAACGTATTGCTCATACTTGTCCTGGGACAAAACTATGAAATCTCCATGACTACTGGGAGATTTGCGCTCGAGTCTTTTGAGTAGCCATATATTTTAGGTGATTTAGCCACAGTATGGCCACCAGTTTTCCATATTATTTGTTTGATCTGCTTTGAAAGCTTAATATTTGTATCAAAATGTGTAACATACTAGGATAATCTAAACGAAGCAATTTTTGCTTGATTGTAGTGCCACGATATTTTGCAGATTTCCTTCCGTGGCAAAGATATCTAAGTCTAGTAAATCTGATGTAACTCCTGCCAAAGGATTGTTCACTTCTGGGAAATTGATGCCTCAGATAGACGGTCCTGCTCAACCTGAAGCTCAAGGTGATCTGGTATGGAAATATATGCATGAGCACGCATCTATTAGGTTGTCCATTCTCCTAAGAACAAGGATGAAGTTGCTCGTCTCTTTACCGCTTGTGGAACTCCTTGTATTTCAGATTCTGTCAGCCAAATTATACACTTCATTGCGTATGCTACGGACTATTCTTGTTAAGGAAGCTGGGGATGGGGTCATGGCATATCACATATTTGGGTGAGCTCATCTCCTTCATGAGTTTAATCTGTGTAATTGCTTGTTTTGTGGTGCTATTGAGTGAATATTCATCAAGCCCCCTTGCTTTTTTCCTTTTGGGTCCTTGACAGCAATGCTACACTTCAGCATATCAGCAAAAGAATTCCCAGAACAAAGGAAGAACTGCTCGAAATCAATGGCATTGGGAAGTAAGTTATGAGGAGACTTTATCTCACATGTTCTACTAATAGCAGATAATTATTTTTATGTTTCTGTGTAGGGCAAAGGTAAGCAAGTATGGAGATCGGTTGCTAGAAACCATAGAAACCACCATTAGGGAATACCAGGGAACGGATAATCGAAACAGCAGCAGTAGCAATGATAGTATGGATTCCATGAAAAGGAGAAGAGAGGCAAATGGAGGCACGAAACCCAACTATGAAGAGGATGATGATTTCACGAGAAGCACTGGTCGCTCGAAGAAAAGAGCCACAGTAATCGAGCCCCAAAATTACAATAATCAAGCTGTCAATGAGCCAGGCGATGACATTACCTTTATAGATGATTTGGATTTTGAGGATTCTGACTTTGATGTCGATGTTGATGCGTCAAATGTTAACAGTGGAGGAAGAGTGCTGCCTTCATGGTCGAAGTCCTGAGAGTTTCGACAAGGACAAAAGCTATTAAGATTATGAGTTGAAAAAGGAAAATCCAGATATCTAGTGCAGATTTGAGATTTGGGCTGTTCAGATCAATAGTTTCTGTGCTAATATAAGAGCAACGGTAAATACAATTTACTAGTGGAAGCAAGTGTTAGTGCCTTATCTTGGCTATTCTACTTCAATCTAAGTTTGTGGCGATCTCAGAGAAATCTCATGATTGTCATGTTTCTCATTTGGAGGAAATGAAGTTGCTCTTTATGGAGGTGAAATACTGACCGGTGCCCATGAAGGTGTAGTTTTTCAATATGTGCATTTATTAACTTTTGTTTCAGTGCATGGACAGATCAGGTTCAGTTAAGTGGTGGTGGTGAAGACTGGCCTTTCTGTGTGCTAACTTGACAGATTTCTTCCAGTGAAAAACGGAACCGTTTGAAGATGGAGAATGTACAGCATGGGAGTTCAGACAGGTTTAGACAATCCTTCTGTTTGTGTTGACCGACTGACAAAGCATATTGAACTTCTTAGTCGATTGTATGTATGTATATTTGATCGGTTTTTGTAATACAGTGGGTGTTGAACTTCTATGTAATGTCAAATTCGAACATGCTAGGTGACCCATGGATATTCGTTGGTGATTTTGAGCGTAGTTGTAAATGGCTGGATCACTGAAATAGTTAAAACTACTGATGTCATGGGAATCATCATTCTACCTATTAATTTACGGTTTCCTGTGGACCGACCATGTTATAATAAACTAACCTAACTATCGTGGACTTAGATGGACTGAGGTCTAGTCAAGAACTCGCTTTCATTGGCGAGCTCACTGAAAGCAAGAACTGATTGGACCTTTAAGAGTTACTTTTGCCTACTTCTCCAGTACTTTCTAATGTTTAACCATAGTTTATTTAGCTCCTGCACGATGTTAGCAGGGGAAAATGGAACTCGCTAATGTGAAAAGGGATAGCATTTGTGACTTTTGAGGTTTTGAAGCAACAAGAGCTATAATGACAATTCTCTTTCTCTCTCTCTCTGCATTCTTTCTCTCTCTTTGTTTTTCTAATTACAAGCCTACCAGAACCAGTCGACTGTCAAGGAAGACCAGGTTGACCGAGGGTTCAAAACCAGCGAAACCTAACAATAACAACTGGAAAAGACGTCGGTAGCAGACTGAACCAACCCTATTGTCTCAACAGATGTAGCAATCTGATGATGTTCCTACACGCCAGAGGGAGAGAGAAACAAGGAAAGACTTTGACGTACAAGGTTGGTGAATGACAGCCAGCGAAGATGTTGGCCATTAAAAGCAAAGCTATAGTCAAACCACACAACTGTCCTCGAAAGGAAGAAAGAATATCTAAATTAGCAAAAACAATGTAGAAAAAAAAAAAAAAGAATACCATCTTAATCAAAAGGAGAATATAAAAGATGTGTTCTTCTGAGCAAACAAGAAGAATCATTATCACCTTCCTCTTGTTAAAAAAGGAGAGGGAGAGAGGAATCTGTCCTTCTGTTGGGGATAATTTTGCTTTACATTAAAGCAAATGCAGCGCAGATCAGATATTCGCTCCCTTTGTTTCTTTACTGGGAATAGTTACCTTGCTTCTCTTCAAAGCCAAGAACTTGCAGGGAATTTTCCGCATTGAATATATTTTCCCCCTTTTGAAAGAAGGAAAGAAAAGTTTCTATAAAAAAAATAAAAAAGTTTCTCTAGTAGCTTCAAATACTGTGGATCCTAAGTTGCAGGTCAATAAAGTGAGAGGGAAGAAGGGAAACAAGAAAATTACTTTTGTGGAACTTTTGAGGCCAGTTGTTTCAACTCTTACAGGCTCGAGAACCCTGTTATTGTTTCCAAAGAATATAAAAAAATTGCACGAGAACTTGTGTTCTTGAACAGGCTCAATATGGTTTCGAGATCTTTATAATGTCGAATTGACTTGGTCTAATAAACTTACGGATCTCATTAACAAGTGCCAAAATTGCACTTATTACGTATAAGTCAAGAATTATGATGTGTTACAAATTGCACAGTTTCCTTCATTAGCTACTTAGCGAATGCTTTAGGGGCACTCTCCAACAATAGCCTAAACTTTAGAAGTCTGCCAATACTTCAAAAGCATCCCATACTTTGTTCGATCAGAAGAGCGTCGAAATCAGAAAAGGCAACGGAAACCAACATAATATCAACCAAAAAGAGAAGCAAATTAAAGGAGAAAAGAGAGATAGTATAAGATAATGATTTTTTTTTTTTTTTTTTTTTGTGATTTGCACTTATGTTTAGTTGAATTGCACTCTCGAGATTAAAAATCCAGTCATATATTCATGAAAATTGTATCGCTCAAACTTTCTTGATCAGACGTAAACAAGTTAGTTATAATTATCGAATATCTTCTTTATGGGCATCACCCTGGGCAATCATAATTTGCATTTGGTCAGCTTAAATAACACTTGCATGCAACAAAGAGAATTCAATAACAACCGAATTTGATTCACCTGCATCTTTTACAAGGCAAATGTGAGACTCCTAGAACTGTCTTTACATTTCATAAATAGTACTAATAAAAAAGAAAAATCCTCCAGAAAACAATGGAACCAAACCAATTTGACAACTTTCATTCTACCCTCCTCTCTCTCTCTCTCTCTCTCCCTCTCTTTTTGGGTGGGGAATCTAATGATCTTACCCTCTTGCACCTTTTCCTCTATATCAATCAATTGATTGCCTCACATGTTTGAAATTTTGAAAGCAAACACATACTCTCTCTCTCTCTCTATCTCTATCTACGGCTACACAAGTCCAAAAGATTCTTTCTTGCCTCAACTATTTCATCAAACAAATCATCAAGTTGTACCATCACACTCTCAATCCCACTCCTCAAACACCCAATCAAGCCCTTCAAATTCTCAGCCCTGTCTTGCACATGTTCCTGCCCCAGCTGATGATGCTCCCCCTCTTCTCCCCTCTCCAACACCCCCCTGAGCTCCTCCATGCCGTGCCTCGCCCTCCTGAACTCGTAGAGAAGGATCGGCGGCGGTGGCGACCGCCGGCTCATCCGGTCGATCTCGCTGGCCATCCTCTGTTGGATCCTGGACGACGAGATCATGAAATTCGACCCAAACACGGCGTGCCCCTCATACCTGCCTTGGTGGAAGATCGACTCCGGCCAAGTGTAGACGAGGCCGGCGAGGAGAACCATCAGGAGCAATGAGCTCACATTCCTCATCGCATAGAGAGCGCCCCTAAAGCCACTGAAACCATTGAAGTTGGATTCTAATGAAACGTTCTCGTTGAAGCATAGAGAGAGTGGTTGAACTCTTGCTTCCATCAAGTGCCTGTTCTCTTCCTCCAACACCAACGCCTCTCTTCTACATTCGTCTATAGCCCGAAGCGCCTTTTCAAAACTCAAACGAGATAAAGAACGAAATCAATAGGGTTGTCTTGGTGTGGTACAATCATATCAAAATCAGGAAACATCCAAGTTTCAATGAAAACCTTGCGAACAATTAATAAGAGAAAGAGGGTTGATTTCCGTCAACATGCTTATGGACATATAGAGAAGTTACCTGGCGACGATCCAAGTGATGATCATGCAAGCCGAGGATCGACGAGACGACATTCGACGCAGTCGTACAATACCTCTCCATCCGAGAGAGGCCGAACTTGATGACGCTACAAGCTTCCCAGATCCTGGCGCTCTCATCCATGTACTCGTCGAGCCACTTCTCGCCGACGGGGAGGCGGAGCTCGTGGACGAGGGAGGTCAGCCGAGAGTGTACCGACCGGAGCGAATGGAGGACTTGCTGCAGGTACTGAATCGACATGAAGCTGTTGCCATAGGTCGAAGACGACGACGACGACGACGACGACGAAGATGACGGGAAGGAAGAATCCAAGTCGTCGAGCGCTTGTGTGAGGAAGTTGTAGAAGCCACTCACCGATGAAGTGGTGGCGTTCTTGCATGATGATGATAGTGAGTGCGGATTCATCCTTGAGGGTACAAGAGAGAAAGAGAGAGGGAGATAGAGAAAGAGAGCTATGGTGAAAAGATATTAAAAAAGGTGATGGAGATGGACAGGCGTATTTATAAGGAAACACTCATATGCACGGATGTATTTTTGAATGCTTTTGTACCATCCTCCTATTGATAGGATTATGCGTAAAAAAGATATATCGAAATCACAATATTATATTATCGATATATTCGAATCAATCTGTATCGTTCAAACCGTTGAGATTACGCGTAAATCAATAGTAAGTTAGAGATTACGATATTGAGTTATCTAGTGCAATCTGAATGAGTGTTCAAAGGTTCGAGTTATTTCAGCGCTCGCAATGATAAATATCTATATAATTTAGTTATTGATATTGATATATATTTAGTGGGTTATTTGTAATTGGGAGAGGGTAGAGAGGGGAGAGAGAGAGGGAGAGAGGGGATTTATAAAGTGGGTTAGTATTGAAAGAAAAGAGGTTTATTCACATGTTTCTATGTTAAAAGGGGGTTTAAATTGCTGGGTGCAATAATGGGTGTTTCCCAAGAAGTGGAGGGAATGATAATTTGGGAATCTCTTGAGACCATCTCTTTAGTGAGTGTCATTGGATTGGTACAAGAGTAAAATCATTCCACTTTATGCTTCTTGGGTTGAGCAGCTCTCGTGGACATTTTCGAATGGAGAGTTGTGTTTTTGATGCATTGACAAGTGGACCCAATTTCGTCTAGTGAATGATGTGTCTAGTGAGTAAAATTAATTCATGGCTCCATGCTCAATAAGTGATTAATCTAAACATGTCATTTGTGATATGCACAACATCATTCAATACAGATTTTTTCGACAAAGTTTAGTCCCCTTTAGTTGCCTCTAGAAAACGATAATGAATCTTAACTTGTCAATTTCTTAATTTGGTGACGAATTTGAAGTGTATCACCAAATTAAGGAATTATTCTGTATCCCTTTGGTGATAAGATTTTTGTAGAATAAACGAGTGTTTGTCAACACAATGAAATTTCTTTCGGGGTTGATTACATCTCAATTTAAAAGTCATCTTTATCAGTTAATTTCATTAGGCTAATTTCATCTTATCCGTCATGCCTTGAAGAATCATAATCTACATGGAAGTAAGAAGATCTAATCGAATTCCACAACTAAGTTTGAGGATTTTTAGGGAACCTTTTCTCTTTATTTTCTTGGGTAATATTTACATGAACATTCTTGACAATGGAAAAAATTCCAGCTATTATCGTAACTCAAGCTACAATTTTTTTCTTCGATTTTACATGCCAAAAACTACATGTCCTATCAAAATAAATTATTGCTAATTACTTGAGTTCAAATAGAGAATAATGCCCAATTAGTCTTGAACATATTATATGGATGCCACTTTAATCTTAAACTTTCGAATTTTGTTAATTTAGTTTTACATTTTCGTGCGAAATCTCAATATAATTATTCTAATCAATTTTCGTCAAGAATCACGGCCAATGATGACTAAACCACCACATGAATGGTTTCTGACAAAAAATAGACGAAATGATTACATTGAAATTTTGCATGAAAGTTAAGGATCGAATTAGTAAAATTGAAAAGTTTAGAATTGAATTGATATTTATGCAATAAGGTTAGTATTTATCGGTTAAATTTTCATTAAAAAATATGTCATGTGTGCCAACAACCTAGTAACTGGTGAAGCGCATATGCTTAGGAGTTGGAGAAAGGCAAAATGAACACTCTAGCATCCTTTCATGATGAGAAAGAGAGAGATCATCAAATTCCTATTGTACGAATGATGGGACTCCGTGCATCGAAGATTGATTGATTTCTACAATGTGGAATCGTCTTCTTTTCGTACCCAACATTTCAATCGAGGCATTTTTTAATTAGTTAAAGTTAAATTGGAAAAAAAAAAAAAACATACGTGTGCTTCCTGGACAATTACACGTATCTAGACATTGGATACGTCTAGCACACAAAAGTAAAATATTGAGCCCACCATCCGAAAACTGGAATCAGTACTATCGATTATCTTGATTAATTATGTGATTAGGAAAAAAGGGATTTTGACTCCATGATGATCAAGCCTTAAAGAAGTTCAAAGGGAGATCTTGGATTCGATTCGTATCTCTTCTTTCTCGTACTCAGCTAAAAAAAAAAAAAAAAAAAAAAAAAAAAAAAAAAAATTTTGAAAAATTTATAACAAAAGAAAATTAACGGGCAATGATTTTTTTTAAAACGTCATAGAAGATTCATTAAGTGCCCTTTATTATTCGGAATAATTACCAAGCAAATTCTAAATTTATTATATTTATGACAATTTAGTTTTAAATTTTTTGATCTAGTCATTTGGATCCTAAATATTTAGATGATTTGCCAATATGATTTATCCGATCAATTTTGGCTAAAAATAGTCATCTATTATTTTACGTAGCATGATCGACTGGTCAATGCTGATATTAACAATTTTTGGAAAATTTTAATAATTTTTTTAAATCTTTTCTTTTTCTTTCCCTTTTCCTTTTTGTTAGTGGTTGGTCGTGTTGCCACAATGATGATTGGTGAGGCTGGCCTCACATGAGCAAGGACAAGGGTGAGCACTAGCGAGATTGACCCTTGCCTAGCTGATGCCTTGGTGAGGCTACCTTGGCTTGGGCGATAGTCAACTTGCTAGATTTAGCAAGAGGGGCTTTTGCTAGTGTTCACCTTAGCCTAGGTAAGGCTTGATGAGGCCGCTCACTACCATAGGTGAGGGAGACCCTCCCCTAGGTGAGGCTAGCCCTCATTGGCGATCGGCTATTGGCGAAAAGAAATGGGAAAAAACAAAGAAAGGAAAAAGGGCAATTACTATTAAAAACCTAAAACTTGTATTTTTATAATAAATTTATCATAAACTAATTTTTTGATCACAAAAATCTCACATCGGTACATTTGTGATAAATTTATCCCAAACTAATTTTTTGACTACAAAAAACTCTAAATTAATACATTTGTGACAAATTTGTCTTCCATTAGTTATTGTTAAATTGGATCAATAACATGTATACCTGCGTGTTATCCAACTAGTGATTTGATGATAAAATTTAAGGAAAACTGATGAAGAGTAAATTTATTAGAGATATATCAGTTTAGGGTTTTTAATAGTAAAAAATTAGTTTAAAGTAAATTTATCACAATTATACTAGTTGGGTTTTTCAAAGAAAAAGTTTAAAAAATTATTTAAAAATTATCTACGTCAACGCTGATCCTATCATGTATTCACATTAGCGATTTTTGCCCAAAATTGACTAGATGAACTATATTGGCAAAATGTCAAATGCAATATGTTTAAAACTTTCTTGGTAATTTGCCTTTAATTATTCTTAAGACTAAGATTCAAATGCAATGTAAGAGATTACTTTATATAGCCAAATCGGCCATTATTTGGTTAATGTCTGTTTATTAACATGTATCTACACGGCCAACAAATATGTATTTTGTTCTGTACTATAAATGGTAGGGGTATTCATGGTTCAGTTTGGGTCGGTCTAAGATACTTTCTGCTCATTAGTTTGAAAAAATCTCGAGTCAAATCCAAACAAACCAATGAAATTACAACTAAAACTAATCTAGTAACTTAGGTTCGGTTTCAAACCGTTACCATGAAACTGAATTTACCAATAATAAGTTTAATACGTACTCAAACTACCCAACTTCAACGATGAGCGGAATTTAACGTAAAAAGTACCAGTGAACGAAAGGAATATATTCACGCTAATACTAAACTAAATGTAAGAACAATAGCAATCATAGCCAGCTCTTGGTCAAATTAAGGATAATGTAGTTGGTTAAATTAAGGCCCTGTTTGGTAATCATTCCAACGGTGGCCCGATTCTGATTTTTGTTCCGGGAGCGGTTTGGGAACGAGTAATCGCATTTGAAAAATTTTGTTCCTAGGAACATATTTGGAGTAGAATAAAAAGAAAAAAAAAAGTTGATTATTGTTCGGGGAACAAATTTGAGAATAAAAAAATCAACTCTTCTTCTTCTTCCCTTCCGCCATCCCGCGATCGCCGTCCACCACCGCCGCCACCGCCCGCCGCCGCCGCCGCCCGCCGATTGTCCGCCGGTTGCGAGCTCCGGAGGCTCATCAGCCATGGCGAGGTCCTGTGAGCTCGTCGAAGGCAAGCCCAACCACCGGCGAGGCTCGGCCTCGCTGGGGTTGGGTAAGCCTCGTGACGCCCAGCCCCGCCGGTGGCTAGGTGGCCTCGCCCAACCCTGGAGAGGCTCGCCTAGCCCCACCGGTGGCCAGGTAGGCCTCGCCCAGCCCCAATGAGGCTCGACTGACGAGGGCCAATCTCACCGAGGGCCAGTGACGCTTCGGTGAGGTCGCCGGCCACAAGAAGAAGGAGAAAAAGAAAAAAAAACCGAAAAGAAAAAGGAAAAGAAGAAAAGGAAAAAGAAAAAAAAAAAAAAAAGGAAAAAAGAAAAGAAAAAAAAAAAAAAAAAAAAAAAAAAATTTAAAAATTAAAAGAAATTGATTTGGAAAATAATCAATGAACATGGTACTAAACGCAATTCTATTTTAAAATCGGAAATTTTGGACAATTACGAAACGCGTTCTTTTACTCAATCGGTTTAGGAACATAATAAAAAAATAATTTTGATCGAATTTGTTTAGGGAATAGAATCGTTACCAAACGCGTCATAAGCTACAAATTTTATTAGTTAAAAGGTAAGTAAATTTATTTACTTAACTTATCGGTATGGTTCAACTTTATCAATTTTCGAAGTTATAAACTAACACCAAATCATTAAGACAAGTACAAAAATATCCCAAACCAAGACCAGATCAATAAACAGACAAACCAAATTTGATCTGTCTGGCTCGGCTGAGTTCAATTGTTTTTCGAATTTATATGAACACATTAGTCATTACCTATAAAATAAATCTCTAGACCAAAACGAAATTTAGAAATGAGGATGGACGGCGTAGGAAATCGGAAAATGTTGACGAGGACGCCCGGCGGTGCCATGTAGGCTCGCCGACGCTAATGTGAACAATTTTGCATAATATTTTAATATTTTTTTGAATTTTTTTGAATTTTTTGAATTTTTATTTTTATTTTTTCTGTTTTTTTCCCCTTTTTTTTTTTTTTGGTTTTCTTGGCCTTCAGGTGTGGCGGCCACCAGCCACGCCCAGCCCGGCAGCCTTGCCCGCCACGAGCAGGCGAGGCCACGTCGGGCTCCCTCACCCTCGCCCAGGCTAGGGCCGGCCTTGCCAAATCTGGTGAGGGGAGCCCTCGCCAGGGCTCACTGGCTGGACGGCGTAGGAAATCTTCAAACTCGCCAATAGGGTCATCTCATCCTTCCGGTTCACATTATTCGTTCCATCGAAAACGAAATATGCTTTGAATGCACATGAAAAGTCCTGCCCTCATTGGACCGTCCATATCTAAAATCATTAGGGATCCCGATTCACGAATAGAAACGCTCGGTCGGGATACGAATCCATTAGACATCGATGGCTACGGCAAAACCCTGTCCTCGATGGAGCCAGTGCCGAGAGGATATCGAGGGTTTCTAGGAGGACAACTTTTCCAAAAAGGCAGAAAAAAAAAAGAGGTTGGCTATGAAGGGGACCCGTTCCATCGTTCATGAAGCAAAGGGAGACTTTGTTGGGACACAACATAATTACAGCTTAGAGATTTTCCGATGGGAACTGCTGGCGTCATAGGCAAGTCAATTGAATCCCACCAAAAAAAGGAAATGAAAAGGGAGCCTCATTAGCAGATATGAACCGTACCCCCAAAGATATCCCACTTCGTCCGTCCACCTTTCTTTTGATTATTTTATGAGTGATATGCTGTCGGAAGCCGAAGTTCGATGCTGTCATCTAGAGAGACCATGATGAAAGAGTCCACATTGGAGCTACATTTCTCTAGAAATTTAAATTAATGAATTATGAGCCCACTGAAATATACTTTTCTCGATGTGGGTCTTCTTTCCCTCAGCATCCTACATGTATATTACCAGATCTCTCTTTCCGATGTGAACTTTCTATGGCTATACACGCTTTCATTTTATCTAGGCCTACTCTACTATGCCGACATTATCTTAAATTGAATCTTCACCATGGCTTAGCCATGTTTGGCATGAAAACACGTTCAATGTCCATTTCCTTGAGGATGTCGATCCGCACATATTGCACCTAGCTCATCCAAAACCACTAGCCTTGATAGCAGTTGTTGGGAGCCGCCACAACCCGCCTGGGAGATCGCCTTAATTCAATTAGACTTATCTTCTTTTAAAAGCTTAAATTAACTCATCTTCTTTTAAATGAGTTTATTATGATGTAATAACTCATCCATATTATTCCATAACTTTAATGCAAACCTTTCTTGCTTAACAACCTCACACGTGCATCTCGATAGAAATAATTAAATTAACCTGAACGATGGACCGAGGGTAACAAAAGCCTATAGAAGGAAATACCAATCAGGAAAGGAGTTGTCAAATTGAAACATAGAGGCCCAAGGCACGCTGATTTTAAAAGGGATCAGACCTGTTAGACCGCGAAATCAGGCTTATATTTGATCTAACCATCTCACTTTTCCGCGTCCATCCGGCCTCAATTCCTAGGAAAAGATTGGAAAGTATGCACCTTTTCAGGAAGCTTGAAGTGGGCTTGTTTGGGGGCAACATAAAACATGCCCACCGTAGGAAGTAAATTTGATTGATTTTTATTTTTTTATTTAATCTAAATCTTGTGGAACATGCATCTTGATTTTTTTTTTTAATTCGAAATATCCAAAAATTTTGGGACACATAAAAAAAAAATTATTTTTATTTTCTCTTTTTCAACAGAATCTATTTTGATGGCATAAGAAGAAAAAAGTGTGCCAACCGTGGGAGAACCCCACTGAGTCACGCTCAATCAGATCAAGCTGTCAAGTGCTTTTGAGTGTGAAATATGAGCGAGCGAATTAGGGCAAAATTCCTTTTTGCATATTCTCTCGTTCGTGAGGCAATAGGCATGGTGCAATCATTTCATAGTATCCAATCCCGGGGGCTATTCATTCCCCTTGGTGAATCCCTACAAAGGAAATGGGGCTAAGTGCCTCTTGTCCTTTGGCACCATCAATCAACTCACTCACATGTCCCTGCTTTCCAACACATGATGCAACACACGATGTTGACTTTAATATAGGAAAAAGAAATATATGAAAAAAACCTTGAACCTCTTGTATTAATATTAATTTAATCTTAAACTTTTTCATTAGATATTTTTATTTTAAATATTTTCACATTATTATTAATTGACTCCATCTAGTTAATTTAAGTGGGAAATCACTAAAATTGAATTTTAAAAATTTTTATTAATTTTTTTTCTTATTTTCTATTTTTCTTTCCTTTTTTTTTTTTTTTTTTCCTTATTTTGCGTAGGTTTCCGATTATCACATAGGACAACTAATATTTATATCAGCAATTTCAAGTTAAAATTGGTTGCATAAACTCAATTTCTAGATATTTTTATTTTAAATATTTTTACATTATTATCAATTAACTCCATCAAGTCAATTTAAGTCGGAAATTACTGAAGTTAATATTTTTTTCTTTTTTCCCTATTTTTGTTTATTCTTCCTGATGACCTACATAGGTTGCCAACTATTACATAGGACAACCAATGTCTATGTCAGTAATTTCTAGTTAAAATTGGTCGCATGAACTCAATTGGCAAAACTTGAAAATGTTAAAGAATCAATTGGCAAAATTAAAAGGTTTATGACTAAATTGATAAAAGTAAATAGGTTTATGAATTTTTGGGTAAATTTCTTGTGAAAAAGTTATATTGCTCAAATGAGTAACTATTCTAAAGTTATGATATTTAAGTAAGTATTGTATAAAAGTTATGTCACTTATAGTGTCCTCATCCCAAATTAGATGATTTATGTTAACAAACACTTTAGAGCAATGATAGGATGTGCGACAAATTCAATATACTTGATTTTCTAATGAAAATTTATTAAGAAAGGAATTTCCACCGGCAATTGGGAGCCATCTCCATTGAGAAGTGTCAATCACCTTGAGTATTTATAGAAGAGGTGGGTTTTTAAGATTTATGACTTTCATTAATATTTTCTTCTTACGCTTTTACTATGAAGAAATATCATAATTGCATATATGTGTGCGATTTTAAGTTTCTCTTATTATATATAAGTGGGAAAACCGGTTTCCCTATTTATGTTATTAGAATGTTCATATGAATATAGCTATTTTTCAGAGTTAGTTTGTTTGATAAAGACTAATTCTAGAAAATTATTTTTGGACTTTCCTGCGTTTGGATGGAGGAAACTAGTGGAGTAAACATTTTTGATGAACCAATAACAATAAGTTTTGATCAAGGAAAGTAACTTTCTATTCCGATAGGAAGGAAATTATTCCCCCTTCATTTCTTAGTGCCCCTCCGATTGAGAAGACTTGGTCATTCTACATCTATTTCATATGTTTCATCATTTTTTTTCTTCTTCTCCCGATGAGTCTCAATTATTCTTTACAATAATCTTTTCTACCATTTCTTGCATATACTTTATTAACGTTCATGTTCTTTCACATTCCTGAAAAACACCATCATCTATAATATTTTACAACTATAACTTTATAATTTCTTTTTCATTTATGTTAGAATATTTAAATAATAAACCACACATTCATCTAACAAGAACTTTTAGAGCAGGTTAGCGATGGCCCCACAAAATCTTACGTGGTATCAGAGGAGGTTAAGTAGGAAATCTTGAATTCGAATCTTCCAATTAAATTTCCACGACTAAGTGTGAGAGGGAGTGTATAAACCATAATAAACCATAACAAACCATACCAAACTAAACGTGAGAGGGAGTGTATTTACAATTAAACCACACCTTCATTGTTCGGTGTTAAATTTCCCATTCATTTCTAATTAAATTTCCACGCTTTTAGAATACCTTTCTAACAGCTTAAGCTTCCATTGGCAATGGTCCCACAAAATCTTATAATTTCTTTATAGTTCTTGTCATTTCATGCTGTTATAGGGGAGAGAGAGATGTTTTCTCTGGCTAATGTGTGAGATTCAGTGTACATTTTCCCCAGCATCTCTCTCATTGAATTAATACATAACATTATTGGCAAGTTCAAGAATCAGATCCCTCACCACAACATGATGAAGCAGAAGAGAAAACTCTTCCGGGAAGAGGATTGATGGGAATTACTTGATGATACTTGAACGTCCTAACAAAGCGAAGAGCAGACCGAAGCATGGAATGAGACTAATAATTCGAATCTTCGACCACGAAAAGCTTGTCATTGTCTCGAATCACTTCGATGCAGTCGATCTCTGCACCTTCTTCATCCACTATAATGGTGTTCGTTGCATCGAAACCGAACTTCCTACCTGCAAAAACAAGAGAGTTCTTGATGATACTCCTAGCAGACTAATGGAGACTCAAGACTTTTTCTCATCATTCCTGATTTACAATTCACCAGCAAGACTTTTGGACATTTTCTTGAACAAACCGAGTAGATGATCCGTACTCAGAGGGGAGTGGAAGGAAAGAACGAGAATGCACCTGCAATGTTCTTGAGATCCTCAATGGAACCCAGCAATCGGATGAGCCTCCCCGCCTCGGCGCAACGGTTCTCTCTTCTTGCCACTGGATGGCCTCTGTAAATGCTCACCCTCGCACAAATCGCCATGTCCGATTTCTCCTGAGTCAGTTCTCGCTCAACTTCGTGTATTCTCATTGGCATATCCTGCAATGTGGCACCGGCGGGCACGGCAATACGGTGCCCCGTCTCTCTCCTGCTCAGCATTTCGTTCAATGCTTCCGGAGGAAAACTGGGCAAGTTTGAGCCGGCAACATTCGCGCCGTTCATCACGAGTAAATTCACCATGTCTTCATGGTTCTCAGCCATGGCGATCTGAAGAGCCGTGAAGCCTTGGTGATTCATAGAGTCGATGTTCAATCCCTGGTTCAAGAGCTCCTTCATCACCTCGAGATCATTCCTTTTTGCTGCAGTGCATAGGAGGTCGCCGGCTGTGCAAGGGTCAGAAGAGGCGGCACAGCTGTACAGGACTCGGAAGATTGAGTGCTGCTTGATGATATCGCGTGCCACAGCGCATTGTTGCCGTCCCGGTCTGTCGTGCAGGACATTAAGGATATAAGGAGCACATATATCTATGATAGTCGGCGAGGTCTTGAGGCGATAATGCGTTACCTCTTAAATGTATGTTGCATCCATTTTTTAGCAGTAGCCAGACACAGTCCTCATGGCCCAGTGATGCTGCAATGTGCTGATGCAAAGTCATAAGAGCAACAAACAACTTTCAGTACATTCACATTTCTAAAGAATCAAATGAGCAGTGAACTTGTAAATTGACACGTTTGAACATTCCAAGTTTACTTCCATTTACAGACAAACCGAAACGGATAATGTCTATGCCAAAGCGGCATTCCAGTTCGGGAATCAACCGTGACGCAATCATTATTCAATCCAAACCGGAGCATATGTTGTACAAATGAAAACAAGAATCGGTCGGAGATAAAGGAAGACGTACCAGCGAGGTCTTCCCTTCTAAATCCCCGACGTCGGGGTCCAACTTTGCCTTGAGAAGCTTCTCGAGGATAGCAGCATTACCGGTACTCGCCACGGTCAACAAGTTGAGGTCGTCATGCTCGTGTCCTGCGTCCGTGAAGAAGTCTTCTATGCATAGATCCTTAAGCTCCTTGTGATGCTGCGTCGCATAGTGTTATAACATAAGCCTAGGATGATTTAACAGATGAAACGCGAACCGTGTCTTATGCTAGTGGCGAACCTGTAGAAAATTCTTGATCACGGTTATGTTGTCGTTGTGCTGGCTGTGCATAGCTTCTATGAGATCATTCCTTTTCATCCTCAGCAGTTGGGAGAGGGACTTGGTCCGGTAAGTATAGTCCTGAGGCCGGCAACAGAGCGCGCCGACTTCTCCAAATATGTCCCCAGACTGCAAAGCCCCGACGACCTGCTCTTTCTCCGTTTCACAGTCGATTATTTCGACCTCACCGGACACGATGATATAGACATCATCAGGCGCTTCGTTATGCATAATGACGTCCTCTCTTGGCGGCAGATATTCGGCCTTCATCTTGGCCACCTACCCCGATGACATTAGATTTTCAGGGCAATTGATTTCGCATCCTGAGTAACCAAAGTTCATGGATGGCTAGGACTAAATTTTTGCGTGTCTAGTAACCCGATTTTTACATAGACTATAGGCTTCACATGCCTTACGAGATTGAATTTTGTGATTTTTGACTCTTATGTAAATGTGAAGCGACGTACCAGGAGCAGGAGGGTTTCGCGAGAAACGCCCTTGAACAGATGGACCGTCTCCACGGTCGGCAAGAACAGATGCTGGCAAATGCTCTTGCAGATCGATTTCGGCAACTGCTCTATCAATTGATACTGGTTCAAGCTCTCCGCCTTGAACCTCAAACACATGTAAGCCAATATCTGCTCCTTCTGCCTTGGCGGCAACTGATTCCGGCACACGAAATTGTTCGCTTCCTCGATGCTGTTTCGCTGCATCGCATACCAAAATCCAATCACGCAAACATCAATCTCCTCGACATACCAAAATGGATCCTTTAACTTGCTTAAATCTGCAATCATTTTAACTAAACAAGACTAATGCAGATAACTATATAAACACGGTGTCATGCATATACTGATCAATGTGGTTATGCTTACAAATTCCATGGTGCGACGGGTTCCTTCGACAACAAGGTTGGTCATGTTGCCAATCAAGTAAGCGGTCAGGCCGAGGTTGAAGAGCATGTAGAAGATGATGAAGATCATCTCGACAGTGTTGACAGCGTGGAGGTCGCCGTAGCCAACGGTGGTCATGGTGGTGACGGACCAGTAGAGGGCCGAGATGTAAAGGATCCAGAGGCTGGTCTCCCGGAAGTTGGGATTCACAGCCCCGAGCCATGTCTTGCCTTGTTGCGGGTATCTATCGGCCAGCAAGTAGCAAAGGCAGGCGGCGCAGTGCACCAGAAACAGCGTCACCTAAGACCGCACACGCGCATGACAAAAGTTTAGTATCAATCCAATTCTTGCGACTAGATCAAACCAATCTTCTTCAGATATCTAAACTGTGGATCCTATTCGAGGCAAATGAAAGCTACTAACCCGAAAATTGATCAAACACGAAGTAGTCTTTCAAATAACATGGATCGAATTGCAAGAATTTGCCGAACTTTAGGGACCACGGATGACGTTTTACCAGTACATGACTCTCACGCCACATCGCCTATAAATGAGTTCATAGCAGCCTTATTATACATCGACGTACCAAAAGAAGCCGAATGCAACGGACCCAGAAATAGTTGAACCTGATGTCCTTCTCCAGCCTGCAGAAAACACATGACAGCAACAGAAGTTACAGTGAATTCCTTGAAGAGAGCTTTCTGTGGTGAACGAGAGGTTGGATGAGCAAGAACCTGGTGAAGAGCTGCTTGACGCGGCGGAGACGCCAGAACCGGAGGATGCCGAGAAGGGAGCAAGAGAGGACCACCTTGGGCTCGCCGGAGAACAAGTAGCCCAACGCCTCAAACGGCAACGTCGAGGCCACATCCATCAAGAACCATGTTGACAGATACCTGTGCACAAGCCATACCTCACCCAGAATCAGAATCATCACCACACCATATCTTCTGTTGATTCGAGCAAATTCGGGTTCGATATTCATTCATCGAACTTCATTTTCTGGTGAGATTTTTTTTCTCGTCACGGGAATATTTAGCTCGATGATTACATTATCCTGAGGAACAATGAGATCAATACTATCTTAATTTCTTGCACTATCATTATTATTGTTGTCTATTCAATAGGTGGTAATATCATGTTGATAATTTGACGTCTAAAGTCAGGTTTTGGATCAAAGATCAATTCCTGGTCCGGTGTGGTCCCACCTAGGAATCAAGAATCGGATTGGGAGGTCTGGTTCCTAGATTTTGGGACTAGGGATCAAATCGGACAATTCTAGGATTGGGAATCGAATCGGACTGACCAATCTAGTCTAGTCTAATGGAACCAATCACTTAGCAAAAAAATTTAATTTTTTTAAAAAAAAAAAAAAAAAAATACAAGAATTGTTACTATTTTAGGGTTTATTGGTGTTTTTAAGAAATAAAAAATATTAAAAAAAGAGTTGGTCTGGTTCAGTTCGGTTCCCTCTAGAATCGGGAATTAAATTGGAAATCACCACTTCCATTTTTATGGAATCGGGAATCAAATTAATACTCCCAGGAGTCGAACCAAACCAGCCAATCCAATTTGGTCTGAGCGATTCCGGTTAAATCCAATATACTCACCCCACTTTTAAGGGTGTAGTGGTGGAGTTGAAAGATCCCACCACAATGAAGCGGGCCCGACCATTTCCATCCGTACACCTCTTGGGTTGGCCATTTAGTCCAAAGATCATCAAAATCTCAGTAGGCTTTATTCTCTCCTAAAGTTAAAACCTACATTTAAAGTTGCTTTATGTGAGATTAGACACTTCATAAGAACGACCCGAGAAAAAGTAATTTCATATTGATCGAACCGCATAAATTTCCACGCTATGAGTCGTGCATGCAACACGTTTCGAGCAATGTCGTCCTGTGCATGTCGCTTTTGTAGCGTAATAAGAGGATTTGAATTATGAAGTTCAATTATTTGATGAAAGATGCGGCTGCTGGGGGTAGGACCAACTAGGGTTATCTGGGAACTTTAAATCCTTGACCACATATGAATTTTTTGTATAGACTAATACCGAACTTTGGCACTCGAACTTATATCAATCATTGGAGTTCCTAAATTCGTCCTCGTGTCCAACATGCTTACAGTATCTAAGGGCGACAGGTAAATCATTTCAAACCACCTGATCTTGCCCCTTAGAGCAAGTGCCATGAATTATTTAATAATGCAACAATGAGAATCAAATACATGTACTTTTTAATTATGAAATAGCCCACCTAAATAGGTGAGCCCGTTGATTATCGAGTATTTCAAATGGGATGATTAAATGAGCATAACTAATAGTCCTAGACTCCTAGGCTAGTTTCTAGTTATTCCTAAACCAGTTAGCAGATCGATTTCTTGGAGATAGATAGGCTTGGAACTGAACCGATCAGGTCGATTTCCGAGTTGGACCCACCCGATTGCATATGTCAAATGCGTGTCACGTATCAGTCCACAGAGACAAGTCGATTTTTCCGATTCAGGACCCAAAACATGAGATCTGTTTGAACTCAATGGATAATCAACTGTGATGTCCACACAGACAAGTCGGTTCCTCGACTACTAAGCTAATGATAATTCAACTTGATGTACCTGGTGGCGATCCTTCCGGAGTCGCGGACGAGGAGCTGAGTCCGCGGGTCGATGTAGGCGACGAAGAAAGTCAAGATGATGTCGACCGCGAAGAAGGCGTCCACCACGTTGTCCGCGACGTACAGCCCTCTGTTCGGCGACGAGTCGAGGAATGCGACCTCGAACGGGAACACCCACGCTGAGTAGAAAACCAGCACGACCATGAACGTCTCCCAACACCTGCACAGTTCAAGAACTACACAAATCTGATCGAGATGTACGTTTCTCAATGGACCTCATGGCCAGTCTTGGAAATGCATATGAGTATGTCTGCGACTGGTTTTTGCTTTTCCAATGATTGAAGAGATTCTGGAGTCTTGAGTACCTGTATCTTGAGTCCATGGGAGAGACGACCCATCCTCGGGACTCGATCTGGTTCTGGTTATAAGACGAAACGCCGAGCGGCGGGAGGATGAGCTTGGAGAGGTTCTTCAAGCTGAGGGAGTTGGTTGAACTTGAGTCCTCCCCATCTTCATGGTGCTCATGTCTGCTCCAGTGATGTTTCTTGCTCTGGTGGGAATCCTCCTTCGTTTGAACATTGCCTGAAGAAAACTTCAGCTCCATTTACAAGTCTTGAAGAGGAAGAAGAAGAGGAGAGGAGGAGGAGGAGGAGATTGTTTGGTTTAATGTTTTGTTTGTGGAAGAAGAGGGAAGGTGGGTGTGGCTTTGCAATAATATTTAATGTGGTGGAGGAGCAAGATTTTGCAAATGTGATTGATGATTCTGTTGTGTGTGTGGAAGAGAGAGAAGGTGGTGGGTGGTCCTCTGTTCCAAACTTTTGTTGTGACCCTGCCAAAAGAAAAAGGGGGAGTTGCAGGAAGGTGCATGCAATATAGAAGCAACTGCAAGCCTGAATGACTTGATGTGCTCTGTTGATAAGATTTGCAATTAGAATTTGGCCTTTCAATCAGTAATGTTTTGGCCTTGTGTGCAACTAGGACCATAACATCTCTCTCTCTCTCTCTATCAGGGACACATGAAGGAATCCTACACAACATTACAACAATGTTACATCAAAGAGTCACCATGTTTGTACAACTCTTTTGTATGGAGAAAGAACATTAGTCAAAATGGAATTTTAGTACCTCAGTTTTGCACAAGTTGCTGGCAGATAGTGCTAGCAAGAATATAAGGGATTATCCAAAATGGGATTTGAGTATAATAAAAAAGGGAAAATTCCAAATAGGGACCCGAAGTAAATTTATTTTAGAAAATAAGGGCCCAAAGTGAACTTTGTGTCATATAAGGGCCGAGAAGTGGGCCATTGTTTTCAAATAAGCGACCGAAGTGAATTTTTGTGTCGAAATAAGGACCAAGTTAATCTCTATTGAGGACCTTAGTTCACCGACAAACATTTTTCAACGATTAAAATAAGGGCAATTTTGTCAAAAATTTGTGATTGGAAAAAAAAGGGAAAATTATAAATTAATTAAGTTTAGGTTATTCATTTAGATGTTTACATTTTCTTTTTTCTTCTCCCTCGCTGCTCCTCAACCAAATCACTACCCGGTCATCGTCGCGACTCGATTCTCGTCGCTCCTCGCCTTGCTCGACCGACGGAGAATTTGGGTCTCCATAAACAAAGAAAGAAGCATCTGGTTTTCTTCTTGTTTTTGAATACGTGCCTCAACCGGTGGAGAATTTGGGTCTTCGACCTTGCGGAGGATGGGTACAAGGAATGGGGAGAACTTCGGTCTTTGACTTTGCAGAGGATGGGTACAAGGAATGGGGAGACTGTAGAAAACCTAAGGTTTTTTTGTTTCTGTTTTATGATTTGTTAATTTTCCCTATATTTTTGTTGGACAAAATTGCCCAAACTCCGGTCGTCGAAAATGTCACATGCTTGATAGCCGACGAATATTTGGGCGACCAAAGCTAGGTTCTTATTTGGAATTAATTCAACTACGGGTTCTTATTTGAGGCAATTGGCCCACTTTATGTTTTATCTAACAAAGTTCATTTTGGTCCCTTATTTGAGAAAATTGATCAACTTCGGATCCTTATTTGGAATTTTCCCAATAAAAAATTTGAGCTGAATCGCTGAATTTCTGGAGACTTCCAAAAAAGTGGGCTTTGTGATATTGAGATGATCTTTTGTTGGTGTTTATATGAAAGCGACTTTAACAAAATGGCATATGTTAGAAGAAATAAGTTTCTTGAGGACAAGCGTTAGAATCATATTTGTATGTTCGCATATTCTTTATTTTGTCACATAGTTGGCATGGGATAATTGCAAGGTAAGTTTTCAAATTTGTCCTTTCATGCAATTAAATCTTAAAACTTTCAATAAAATTTTAGTCCTGAAATTTATAACTTTTGGTCCGATTGAAGTCTTTTGGTCGACGGAAAGAATGGTTCGAAGTGCATCGAAATTTCAAGTTTTAAAACTTACATAAAATAAATAAAATGTTCGGACTAGACTGCAATGTCTTGTATCCCTGTCTTGCATTTATGGTGTCTGTTGAGTTACTAATGTTAGAAAAAGACGGTGTCAATAAAATATAATGAATCTAGAAAAATTTGCAAATTCTAAAGTAAACCATCTGACCAAAATGATTCAAAGGAGTTCTCTGGTTTAGAGCCCAACCAAGCACTTTTTTTTAGTACTTTGCTTATGAGCAAACTTATCTTGATGGTCTTGTTCCAACCAGACATATCCCATCCTTTAAGGACAGATCCAGCGGGTCAGGAGGACCCCCCCTTAACTTTTTGGGAATTATATTTATGCCCCATGATTTCTCATAAGTTACTTTTTGCATCTTCGACACATATATAATCTGGTCGAACTTGTAATTCAAAATAAAATCGGGTACTTGATGAGAAAATTAGTATGTGATATTAAGATAGAATTACAACGAAAGGGAATGAGGTCTTACTTCATGAGTTATGCATTTTGCAATGGTAGAGACCCCGAAGAATTGCTATAGCCTTTCACAGGAACATTTGAGCAAAAGGTTTTGGAGCCAGGATCAAATATTTGGACTTAACTGGTCCATGGATGTTAGAGTATTTAAATATTGAACCATACTTTTATCAAAAAAACTTGCAAAGACGACAGGTGGTGGTGTTGATAGTCGACACTGAAGATGACAATTGGTTGTATGCTACATGATCGATTGACAGTGTTGAGAATATAGACAAGTGAATCAGATTAAATAGTCGGACCTTTCGACTGAAGCTTCCATATGCATCTTAATAAATGCAAGGTGGACTTTATGGACTTTGAGAAGAAAGGCCAACGTACAAGATGTCCCTTTCCCATGTGAGCATCATGAAGTGCAATAATGATTATTCAGTGGTCATGGCCACTGAATGATGAAGACTCTTCTACATTATAAAAGAGAGAGACGTCCAACATTAAGGAGTGAGCCAAGTTCCATCCGGTGGCCGAGAGAAGAGAGAGTTCTTCTCATAAGGAGATTTTCTCATTATAATTACACTTGAGTGATTTAATTGTGTAATTCTTCGAGTGAGGTTTCACTAAGAATTGTAAAGAGCCAAATACTATATGAGTTATTTGGTGTAATTAGGAGTTGGAAAATACTGAGAGAGTATTTGAGTACTAGGATGATTATAATCTTTGTTGTATCATTTGTTTTTATTGTGGAATTTTGTGCTACTATCCCCTGAACGTAGGTTCCGATATTTGGACCAAACCACATAAATCCATTGATCGATTTCATTTCCTTCCTTCCAACTATTTTATCCGATTCGTTTGTCTATATTCACAAGAGACAGCAAGGGAGGGAGAGGCAAAACAACCATCCCGATACGAGATTCCGAATTACCAAATGTTTTTCTTTCCTAAACTGAATCTCACTGAACAATGAAGAAAGGGTCAAGTACCTTGTCCATGTCGAATGGGCCAATAGATTCTGGTTTCGGACAAAGCTTCTCTAGATAGCTGTTCTTTATAGATTCTGGTTTCGGACAAAGCTTCTCTAGATAGCTGTTCTTTCGGCCTGGCGTGGACCTGATTTCAGGAACACGTCTTGATCGTTGTGTTCGAAACCGATTCCTATTCGTTTCGGGGCCTTTTCGAGCACGTTTTAACGCCGGATTTCTTGTTTTCAGCCACCATCACGCCAGATTCGCCCCGGTGGATCGTTCCTGCCCATGTCTTGACCCTAGAAAACCGTTTCTCAAATTCCTTTTGGTTTCCTAGAAAATGATCTCTCGAAAAATACTTTGATTTGTTTTCCCAATTCGTGAAAATTTATATTTAAATTCAGCTTTTTACAAAGTGGGTATCCATTTTTTGGGATTTGACTCCACTTCGACCGCCGATGTCGACCGTGTTGTATACCAAGGACTTGGATGCATTTGGAAAACCATCGACTTTTGGAATTCGGATGTGGACACAGGACGTTGATTCGAAGTTTTTTCAAATTCTCGTTGTGGGACGACTTTTAGATGATTGATACACGATAGAATTGCAATTCAAATCTTTCGATTGATTGAATTGTTGATTTAGGTAAAGGACAGAAAACTTGATTTATACATTTCCATATCATAAGGATTTGATGTAATTGACCGTGATAGCATAGTGAATGGTTTCCCAATTTCCATTGTAGTATAGAAGTGAATTCCTGTTTTAATCCTGCAATGTATAGGCAATGACGAAAGCTTTAGGGATTACGAGACAAATGATCTCTAAATTTTGGTAAAATGTGATATGTGGTCTTAGAACTTTTATTTTGTTTAATGTGATTCATGAACTTTTGATACGTCTTTAACTTAGTCGTTGAATTATATGACAAAGTTCGATGTTATCCTTTTATTAATTTAGGTTTGGGGATAATATCGAAAATTACTTGAACATATATTAAAAGTTTAGGCACCACATCAAGTAAGTTAAAAATTCGGGGATCACATTGCAAATTGAGCTATAGTTCAGTGACTGCATTATATATTAGGTCAAAGTTCAGAACCATTTATATCATTTTTATAAAGTTTTATAGGGGGATGTCATGGCCTTGTGACCTTTCTAAGGGCACTGCGTGGCAGCGTGACTCCCGACATCACTTGAACCCACGCAAGAAAGATACCTACCTTGCTTGGAATGTTTGACGTCAGCAATCGGGTCGCCCAAGGTCACTCGACCACAGCATCGCCTCATCGAGATCACGTGACCTCAGGCGACGCTTGCACGCTGGTGCTTGATGATGGCAACCATTGCCACACCAATATCTCTCTATCTCAATCTCAACATGTCTAATATATGTCTAATCATGGGCATTCGATGGCGACTTCGATGACCAACTCAATGGCCACTTAGTCGGTGACAGGACGTCGCGGATGAGACCTGAGGCCATGATCTGAAATAGTGCATAGCTGACTTGAGAAGCAGAAACTTTTTAGTAAGTTTTCATTCAAATTGCAAGAAAGGGAATTGAAAAAGTTCATTAATACTTGGAGAGAGCCTTTGAAAAATGCTCCAAAGCCAAAGCAAAGAGTGCCGGCCTTGGGCTTTGGACTTTGTCGATACAAAGTGGTCCAATAATCTTTTACCAAACACCACATCCCACCTTCAGGCCCGATACACATTCCCCCATTAATAAAAACATGAGTTTTTTGTAAACAAATACAAAGAAATCAAACCACCGACTGTGGCTCCGCTGGATAAGAACTCCACTAATCCTTTCTCAAAGGTGAGGGGTTCAAAACTTAGTGGAGGCATTTGATGTCTTAAGTGTGGCGCCGGAGTGGTGGATCCTCCACTAGTGTCACCTCAGGATTTACCTCGTCAACTACTAGCTGTATGGGATTTCATGGGTATTAATGATATAAATGATTTCTCAAATTATATAAGCCATCAATAGATTGACCCAAATTTTCCCTCATTCTTTTATTTTAAGTTATTTGCGCTTTTCGCGTGGCACGTTGACTCCATTTTGATAGAGCATTGACCAATGAGGCGCGCCGTTCACGGGCCTCCGGTGACCGCCCGTCACAAAATATCTCGCTTATCACTCCCCATCGATCTCTCTCTCTCTCTCTCTCTCTCTCTCTTACATGGCTTGCTCGGTAACTCTCTCCGGCACCGTCTTCTTCAACCTCCACAAGGTGATTCTCTCTCTCTCTCTCTCTCTCTCTCTCTCTAGATTCTTCTTCTGCGATTCTGCAATGCCGACGCTCGATGCTTTGCTCCTCAGAACCGTTCGCGCTCGAGTCCTCATCCTCTTCATCCGTCGCCGATCTCGCCGGAGGAGCTCCGGCGGCCGCGCGGCGGTTCGGCTTCGTCGCGCTTGAGGAGTGGCCGGATTCGGAGCGTCGGAGCAATGGAGGCGGCGGCGGCGGGGGCGGGTGAGCGCGGGGCCGGGATGGCGAAGGTGCCTCACGTCCTGACGGTGGCCGGCTCCGATTCCGGGGCCGGCGCGGGGATCCAGGCCGATCTCAAGGCCTGCGCGGCGCGCGGGGTGTATTGCTCCACCGTGATCACTGCGGTCACCGCGCAGAATACCGTCGGAGTTCAGGTTTGTGGTTTTTTGATGGTTTATTTGCTGAGGTCGGTGGTGGTGTTTTTTCGGCGTTCTCTGGTGGATGTTTGGGTTGAATGATGAGGGTCGAAATTGCAGGGCGTCGACAATGTGCGGGAAGAATTCGTGGCGGAGCAGCTGGAGTCCGTGCTCTCCGACATGCAAGTCGACGTGGTAAGTAGAAAGTGAATCGCTGCAAAATATCGACACTTTTGCTTAAGCCTCGTGCTTATCTGGATACATGCAGTTCGGTTGAAGTTTCGGATTCAGTGTTCTTCCGTTTACCCTTTCTGTCACCTTCGGCTTTTGAATTTGTGGAAAGGCAGTCTTTTTTTTTTTTGGTCCACAAAAAGGCAGTCTTTGAATTCCGGGAAAAGTACGCGAGTGTGGAAATAAAGACTAATGAACTTAAATTGAGGCTATCATTGAAGAAAATGGAATCTCCTAAAATTTTCTTGGGCAGCTCTTTTAGTGTTTCAAATGTCCATCATTCTCACCTGTCACTGAGTTTCACTTCCACATAATGGGACAGAGGAACAGATACTCGATGAATGGGACAATTGGACAGCAACATTAATCTCCTCTGGCAATGAGGCTCTGCAGAATTTAGGTCTTGCGTGTTGCAGGCATAGGGGGAGAAACAAAGCGGCTAGGGAGCTGGCTAGTTGACGAGTGGATGAGTTTATTATCCTGTAAAGCTGACAATTTTCTAGTTTCTAGGTCTAGTGAAAGATGTCTGGGTCCAGGGCAGTTAAACTTAACTGTTTTCTTCAGATATTATCAACTAGAGTAAGGGAAAGTGATGAAGCTATTGCTTACGGGACAAAGATAAAGTTAGACACCTGTGGCTTTAGAGGGTGCAAGAGTTATCTTTGAGGTGGTCTCATATTTGCTTTGGCTAGGATGAGAAGTCCCTGTAGGCTGGTAATCTTGTGAAGTTCCTTTACTGTGATAAGTGCTTTTGTAACTTTATTGTTATGACATAGGGACTTGACTATTCTGGGCCTTTGTGTGGAGTGTCAATTTAGAATCCAAGTTTTTCTTGACTATGGTAGGGGGATGTTTGGTTGAAATGATGGCTTAAGGATTAAATGTAGGTTGGTCAATTTTACTTGCTTCTGCTGCTTGATAAATTTTCAAGCTTACTGGGATCGTATGCCCTGCTCTTCATATGGCATCTGTTTATGTTCTGTTAAAAGCTTGGAGGAGGAAGCTTTTCACTTTCACTTTCAGTTGGAATTGAAGAGAAAAGACAGTTGCTATATTTTGTGTGTATATATTAAAGTATCAGTATAAAACTGTTATCCTGCCATATTTCCACTTCTTAAATGTTTTCATAAATTCATAATCCTAGAAGCTTGAATCTCTTTTAATGCACTTGTACAAAAGAAAAAAGTGAAAAGCCACAGGAGAAAAGGCCAAAGATAATAAGAGAAGATAAAGCTACCTTAGAGAGAATCTCGAGTTATCAGTGGGGAAGATGATAAATTATCAAATTCCAAGTTGGTTTTCAAAATCTAATGTTGGACTTAGACTCAATATTTGGATTGACTGAATGCACAACATAATTTCTTTAGTAATTCGTTGGATCTTTCACTTACATCTGCAAGTGAAAAGTACTTTTAACTATCTATCAAATAATGGTCCATGTCACTTTCATTATGGATTCTAGAATGCCAATATTGATCATGATGCATATTACTGTGAAAGAATTTTTTTTGTTTATATCATATTATTGTAAAAGTGAGACTACTGTTCAATGAGGATTTTAACGCCAGTTTTAACTTATGTTCATAGGTCAAAACTGGAATGCTTCCTTCACCAGGCATAGTTAGGATCCTTAGAAACAGTCTCAACAAGTTTCCAGTTAAAGGTATGAATCTGTTATAAAAATTGCTTAAACATATATATGCAATCACTGGTTTATTGGCATTGTAGCTGACTGAATTTGTGTGATTGAAGGCAGCTTTAGTAGTTGATCCCGTAATGGTGTCCACCAGTGGAGATGTTCTTGCCGGTCCTTCTGTTCTTGCCGTGTTTCGGTATGTTCCAATACCAAACGTTGCATGAGTACTATATAACACATAATTAAGAAGAGTCAGGGCCTGTCCGTTCATGAAAGAGGTTGGGATGATCTCGGGGGTTGTATGGAAGAGAGATGATTGACATAATGTCTTTCGTAATTCATCTATTTTCCATTCTGTCCAAGTGGCAGGAATCTTCACTATGCTTAACATTTTTGCAATCAGAATGAGCTTCAAAGATTGAGAATTGTGAACAGTCATCATTTCATGGTCGTGGAAGAAGAGAGAAGGTTGCTGAAGGAAATAGATTGAAGACATGAATGTGATTTATGGATGATAGACTGTGATACTGGATATGAGCAAGATGAGGGAGGTAGTCAAGGTGGAGATTGAGGAGGAGTCTTAATAGGCAGAGATTATGGAAGGAGAGAAGATCATTAGTTTTTTGACTGAATGAGAGAAAAATGAATTGACAGAAAGGCAAAAGATAATAATTTCATGAACAAGACGTAATCTAAATAGTAAGAGTTTGGTTCTTGTGCAAAAGTAAGGGTAGCTGCTTTAGGCAGGGGTTCTTTCTTTTCACTGTCATAGCTAGCCAAAAGAATGCAATAAATAGAATACAAAGCTACTAGTTTTGCTGGTAGGAAACTTGGCAAGTCACTAATTTTGGTTCTGATACAGAGAAGAGCTTCTTCCTATTGCCGATATAGTTACCCCAAATTTGAAGGAGGCATCTGCTTTACTTGGGGGTAGGCAACTGGAGACAATTGCTGACATGCATTCTGCTGTGAAGTTATTGCATCAAATGGGGCCAAGGTTAGTTTCTTCAAGATATATTTGATATTTTGAAATGTCTGTATTTAGTTTCCAATTTCTGTTATAATTTCTAGAAGAACAACTAAAATTGAGGTGAACTGAAAGGGTTTGGCAAAACAATTAGCTGCTTTGCTGAGGATAATATGTCCATACGCATATTCTTTAGACTCATTGTCGACCGAGGATAAATTGCACTAATAACTATCAATATTATTTGTTGTATCTCATACATACTAGATAAACACTTACTGCTCCCAAATATTAATCCTGAGGAAACTCCTGAGTAATGCTATATCATCAGAATTTGGTTATGACTATTTGCTGTGTTTGCGAGTATGATGATATGCCTCTTACAGTTGGAACTTCCAGATATTGCCTAACTGTTAGAGTTTTGGCCTTTTAGGTGCAACTTTAGCAACTTTGCCTAAGCAAGTTGGTGGTGTTTATGTATGAAAAAAGGATGCTCCTGCAATCACTATAGAATTGATCTTTTTCTTTTTAATTGGCTGTGCACAAGTTCAGTATTTCAATATGTTGGACTTCTTTAAAGTGAAACACTTGTTCACTGCAACCACTGTGCAGTGATTGCCAGGATACAGAAAAGGCAATTCAGATTGAATACTCCCTAAGCTGGAAGAGAACTTTTTTCTGCTTTAACTATTTACCTACATCCTTTACAGACACGTGCTTGTCAAAGGTGGCGACCTTCCTGGATCTTCTGATGCTGTTGATGTTTTCTTTGATGGTCTGATTCTAGAATCTTTTGCGTTGGTATTCTCTATACTTTCAAGCGTGTGATTCCTTTACATTGTGAACCAATACTTTTCTCTTGTATGTCTTGTAGGTGAAAGAATACATGAGCTACTTGCACCCCGTGTTAAAACTCGTAATACTCACGGTACAGGATGTACTTTGGCATCATGCATAGCAGCTGAGCTGGCAAAAGGTTCTTCTATGCTTCCTGCTGTTCAGGTATTGCATATGCTTGAGAAATGCTTACTGAATCTCCGACTTTGCTTCCATTTCGTTACGAACTCATGGACGGAATGCCACTTCTTAGGAAACCAGTATTTCTAGGAGACCACTGTTTGTACTTGCATGTTTTTTTGGTCAAATAATTTTGACTGATTTATATCACTGGGGTGCTGGAAGCCTCATCAACTAGTAGAAGGCTACAAGCCCATTAACATTTATAGAGGGTAGCAGCAGCACAGCTTTTTCCTTTGCTCTATCATTACTAGGTTCAATAGCTAACATCATAAAATTGTTTATGAAACAGTCAACTTGAAAATGTAAATTACAAGATAACCTAGAGTAGTAGATTTGAGCAGCTTTAGCTTATGTTATGAGATTTTTGCTGAGTCATTCTGTCAATGTTGCGACCTCTTTTCGAAGCAGAAAAGAATGCCTTAGAAGTGCTACCGAATGGGCTTTTGTGTGCTAAAGTCGACAAATGGGAGTTGGCTACATTGGTCAAGGCTTGCTACTATAGCATATAGGACACTGTGATTTATGATTATACTTGTAATGTATCGAGCAGAAGAATATTGTAGTAGTGTATTCTGCATGTGCAAAAAGAAGATATTATACATCCGTTCTTTTTGTGCATATGTGATGTATATCAACAAATTGTACTATATTGGTGATAGGCATAAATGTGAACTTGTGAAAGGAGAAAGTGAAGCTTGCTTTCACAGGGTTAGGAGTGCATCAAATGATGTAAGAATAAATATAGGCCCAGGGAGATGGATCAATATCTAGTTGCTTTCTATCTTGATACGTAGTTGGTAATGAGAGGAGCAGAAACGAATGTTTAGGGATATCAATAAGTTATGATAATTGAATACATGAAAATCCATAAGAATGGGTTCCAAGGGAAAAATGTACTCATAAATCAGATGACCTATGTAATAGTATAAATTATCATTCCTTTTGGGAATGATGTAGAGGAATATGAAAACTCAGTTGGGGACTGATGACCCATTAACGGGAGACGATGGGGTTGGATGATTGTGAAGGAAATGTGATGCGGGGCTTAATTTGCTTGAGCGTTAGAATTTAAGATTGAAACTTCGAAGAGTAAATCTGAGGGGACCATTTGTGGAGATTAAATGCAAGAATTTGGCATCAATTTATGAGCTTTCGTTTCTTAAAAAATTTGGCAGGTTGCCAAACGCTTTGTTGAGAACTCCTTGGACTACAGCAAAGAAATAAGCATTGGAAAAGGACCTCAAGGGCCTTTCGATCATTTTCTGATGTTGAACCGAAAGGTTCATAATTTCAGGAAGAAGATGGTCCTAGATCCAAGTGATCTGTTCTTATATGCTGTTACAGATTCGGGGATGAATAGAAAGTGGGGCAGGTCTATTGAAGATGCTGTCAAAGCTGCAATTGAGGGAGGTGCAACCATTATTCAGCTGAGGTTTGTGCATTTACACTTCATGCCTCATTGCCTTTGCGTGATTTATAGCATTTCTTTCATTGTCTAGTTTAAACAATGACTGCCAAGGTCCAAGAAGCATGCAAGTCTGCCGACCAATCCAGACTTTGGAATTTTGTGTGTTTCTTTTGTACTGTGTGTGCACCGTGATGAGAAACTATCCAGTCCTATGTACAGGTTGGAGATGTGAATAGGCATCGTTCATCATCTGGATATGAGTCGTTTGTCTATGTTTGTTGAAGAGAATAAATTATTTACAGTACTTATTTCAACATTTCTAGTGAAGAGATATTGGTTCTGACCAAAGGACAACAAACTTCAGTGGTATCATTGCTAAGCACATAATAATAAAGCTTCAAAAGTGATACCTCTTATATGAACAGTTTGCAACTAAAGGCACAAATTTCTGTAAATATTTAGTGGTCTTTTCCTTCCAAGGTTTCCTTTCCATCTAAATTTGCTATTTAGCATTTATGTTAAGCATTTTGTTCTGACTCAGGGGTGGCGAATCACATATTTTGCCTTTATCTTCAAATCTTAATGAAAAGTTTACGATATAAGAAGCTCTGATGTTCTGAAAAGATCAAAAAAATTTTTACTTCTCGGTGATCAATACTGAGCTTGTTTGGCACTTCAGAGTATGCTTACCTGAGGCTGAGGTGATCAGAGAGAACAATGGCACTTTGGAAATGTGATATCAAAATCATCTGTGTATAAGTCTCAGAAGGAGAAAAGGTAGACAACTAACGATGGCTCTCCAGGATACTAAATATGGGCTCAAAAGCGGCAGTAGAGAAGAAATGACTCTTGAGGGAATGTTCAATTGTCCTTACACCTTCTAAATATCCAGTCAAGAGTGAGAGTGAATAAATTAATTTTACTTCTTCTTTTTCTTTTTTTTTTTCTGAACACAGTCAAAATATAGTGAGTTGTTAATCTTCTACGGGTGTTTGGTTGAGTGGTTCAGGCTAGTTCATTCTCATTTAAGGAATATCGTATGCTTCGGGCAGTCATCTTCCCATATTGATGAGATTGGCCATAAAGCGCTTTAGATGGGACTGCTTATGATAAGCATGATTTTTTGTACCTTTTTCCAGGGAAAAGGATGCGGAAACGAGGAACTTTCTTGAAGCAGCTAAATCCTGCATGGAAGTATGCCGTTCCAGGGGCGTTCCTCTACTAATAAATGATCGCATTGACATTGCTCTGGCTTGTGACGCTGATGGGGTCCATGTTGGTCAATCCGATATGCCTGTTCGCACCGCATGCGCCCTTCTTGGCCCAGAGAAGATCATCGGGGTATCATGCAAGACACCGGAGCAAGCCCAACAAGCATATATGGATGGTGCCGATTATATCGGTTCTGGAGGCGTATATCCGACGAACACAAAGGATAACAATCTCACTATTGGCTTAGAGGGGTTGAAAGCTGTTTGTTTGTCTTCTAAGCTGCCAGTTGTTGCAATCGGGGGAATCGGCATATCAAACGCACATGCTGTGATGGAACTTGGGCTGCCAAATCTCAAGGGAGTAGCGGTCGTGTCGGCCCTGTTCGACCGGGAATGCATCTCCACTGAGGCTAGAAAGCTTCACGAGGTGCTCTCAAGGGCAGCACCAGAGGTGAAATAAAGATGCAGGTGCAGTATATATCCCCTGATAATGAAAATTTTTCTCTATTTAATTGACTAGGGCTTTTGCCTTTGATACATATTCAAAGAATTGTTGCGGATTAGGCTTTGCTGTCCTTGTACGAGGAGGAAATGAGAACGATATGGTTTTGTGTATCTACATCGATTCATCGGTCCGTCATTCTGGACGCAATCTTAGTGGTATTGTTGATAAAGAGAGAGAGGGAGGGAGGGAGGGAGTAGGGAGGGAGCAAGCGACGCAACTTCCTACCTCTTTCAAATATAAACATACGTGAGCAGACGGCTGAGTGACTAGGCTTTCATCGGGCTTTCGTCGGGCTTTCGTCCGTCCCTCCGCCTAGGCGAAGTCTTTTGGCTTCAATATTTCACCAGAAAGGCTAATTATATATATGAGTCGGCCTTTCGAATGTCTCCTTCCTTACTCATTGTGCTGTTCACCTTCTGAAACTTAGCTACTCAAGCACGACTCGAGACCGAAAGAGGGGGAGAGAGAGATCCTTTTTATAGGTCAGATATACCCTTTGAAACCCGCCTCCTTGGATACGTACTTCTATAGCTCATCGGAAAACCTTCATCGCAGTTTAAAAGAAGGCTCATTCCTCCTCTGTCTCTACACCCGACGTCTCTTCACTAAGAAATCGAACGTGATATGGTTCATCCAAAAAGAGCAACGACATCAAAGTGCCCGCAAAATTTCAAGAAAGACGTATTGTAAATTATCAGTGCATTCAAAACACGAACGTGTAACCACGTTTTTGGCTTAGAAAGAATCGACCAAATCAACTAAATCCATCGTTAACCCCTGTTTACTACTCTTGCCGCCTCCTTTGGGTATAAACAGATGTAAGGGTCACGGTCCATGATTCTTTTGTACTTACATACCCTTGTGAGTGGAGCTTGGGTGTGAAGAGTGAGTGTTGCAGAGGGGATGAATGCAACTGGTCAATAGGGGTAGCGTTGATATTAAGAGTTTTAAGATAAAATGATTATATCTTTTTGAAGCTCTAAAGATGGGATTGGTTTTTTGTGCACAAATTGGTCAGGAGGTGATACAGCTCTCTTGATGTACTTATTGCAAGCCAAAATAAGTTGTTGTCTCTAAAGTAATTTGTTATCTCACTCGATAAACTAGACGTCTAAACTAAATTGGACGTGGTACAATCTGACACGAGAAAGTTATTCATCATATTATTCTCTAGAACAACTATAGAAGGAAGGCTAGTCTGGGTTTATCCACTCACTAGGCGCCACATGGGATTGTCAGCCCATGACAAATTGTTTCAAAGTTGGATCATTCTAGTAAGTGAATTTGAGTCGAAGAAAACCTATGGTCTACCTAATCCTACGAGAGTTGAGAGTGAATCATCGGGGCAAAATATGCTCAAAGAAAGTATGGCTCCTGACCAATTTTTAAGATAACACTTGGGGCACAGGAAAGAATTGATTTCTCACCAAATAGGGAAAACGTTCCTGAATCACTTGGCAAATATATCTTATTGGTCTATTGAGATCAAGAAAAGCTTAATAAGTTAAATAAGATGCTGCCAAAAGGTGTAGTTGTCTAGAAATGCCACTTGTTAGGGAAAACGCAAGTGACTGAAGGGGCCCGAATAGCTCACTAGGGGGAAGCTATCAGTGGAGTGGCGTATTTTGTTGGGCAAGCGTTGCCATTCGATGTATGGTCCAAAGTGGTGCATCAATAGTTAGGAAATGGAGGGAACGATGCAATGAGGGTGTTGTGGAATTGACAAGAGTGTAACGGTTCGTTATTCTTTCGTACTTGCGTACCCTTGTAAGTAGAGCTTGAGGTTATTGAGCAAAGAATGATTGATAAATACAACTTGTCTGTTGGAGTTATGTCAAGACGGTTGGCACTAAGAGTTTTAGAATAAAACAATTACATCTCTATGGAGCTCTTAAAGCAAGGTTGGCCTTATTTGCACAAACTGATCGGGAGCTGATATCGTTCTCCTAATGATGCCATTGTAAGCTAAAACCCCTTGTTGAGTCTAAAATGATATGTTGTCTTACTCAATGGATTAGACAGCTGAAATAAGCTGGGTATAACATGATCCAACGCAAGAAAGCTATTCGCATTATTGTTCTCTGAAATAGCTATAAAAAGAAAGCCGGCCCGATATTATCCGCTCATCAAGCGCTGTACAGGCTATTCTGCGGCCGAGAAATTATCAACCCGTGACACAAGCTTATTGTAAATTGACACGTGGGTCAAAATGCATCTATTGGTGACCAAGCAAAACTCACCCTGCCTTTGGACATGATCTAATCTAAACACTCCCCGGCATATTTAACTCGATGGAGGCAAATTGGAGATTAATACATTAAGAGGAAACGAAATATTACAGAAGTTTTTTTTACCAATATATATATTACAGAAGTTTAACGAGTTTAACTGAAGAAGGATAGAACCCAACTAAAGAATGTCTGATCATACATGTCACTACGCTAAAAACCAACAGACGGTACAGAAACATGGTTAAGCTCACTCACATAACATCGGGTATCGCTCCTGCGACAATGGTCGATGACGGTACACAGGCCAGGATATGTATCCATGCAAGGACTGCATATTCTTATCGCTACACCTCCACGCTATACTATTTTTAGACTCAAACATCCGAGACGTAAATAAAAATAAAAATGAAAGTGACTATCAAGTCTATGCTTCGATTTACATCTCCAAACTTAGACAATCGCTACGTTTGGTCAACCGGATAAAAACTTGGATAGGATATGTTTTATCCTATCCCATATTTGGTAGCCGGCTAGGGTAAGATAAGATCGAATATAGAGGGAGTATAGCCTGGATAAAAAAATCCAAGGGGGAAGGTTGGGATAGATCCGGCTCATGTCGATCTATTATTAAAAAAACCCTACGCTCTCCTTTTCCTTTTCCTTCTCCTTCTCTCACATGCATGACTCTCTCACAAAAAACACGTCTTTTTCTTAGTAGCTCTAATCCAACGAATTCAAGCACCATCTCCGGCAAGGAGCCACGGCAATTATGCTTTCTCGCAAGATTTTGTCTCCCTCTACGCATTGATATTCGCACGATTTACAAGGTTTGCTATTTCCTTCCTTGGTTTTGCTTTCATAGGTACAGTCAATTGTAGCTCATGAAAAGACAGACTCTTTTTCCATGAAATCCTACTTTACAGTGAGCCCTACTTTTGTTTTTCCACAAATTTCATCACTTGGTCACCGTTTCTTTTCATACCCCATTTTTGTGAGGATGAGCTAATGTTTATCCGGAGCGAGATTCGATCAATAATGTTTTCATGGTTAAAACGATCTATATCTTTTCATGATTATGCTTTGTGAATACCTGATCTCAGTAGGAGATATTCATTACTTGTGTGGTATTATTTTTAAGAGTTCAGTGTGGGAAAAAAGATCTATATGAATCATAAGTAAATGGCAGAACTGTGCTGTTGTTGGTTTATGTGTTCTTGTGGTTGTATATTTGCAATTTCATTTGTGTGATGGAACCTTATTGATTTATTAGTGAATATATGATATCAGTAAGAGATATTCATTACTTGTGTGGTATTATTTACAAGTTCTACATGGGAAAACCTATGTAAATCAGAAATAAATGTTAGAATTGCGTGATGAAACCTGTTGATTTGAAAAAAAAAAAAAAAAAAAATCGTTTCGGTTGATTTTGCTATAATCTAATCTATTAGTTTGTACTGTCCTAATTTTATTTTATTTTCAAGAACATAATTGTGCATGAAAATATCCGAGTTTAAATATGTAGTTCACCAAACAGTGAATATGATAGAATATAGAATATCCGACTTTAAATCCTTAGCTTACCAAACAGTGGATAGGATACGAAGAAATCCCTCAATTTCCTTTACTATCCTATTAAGTCCTACTAGAAATCCGGACAACCAAATGCAGCCTATGTGGTCTGTTTTTGACTCTTTTTCGCCAAGACCATAAACAAACCTAATTTAGAGAGTGCACTTATTGGACCCAACACGCGACAAAGATTGGATAACAGAAAACGATGAGGCCCCGACAAGGAATGGATCTAGGTGACTTGAAATTCTCGACTTGCTTGTGCCTCCTTCACTCTCTTCTTATACTATAGTCCATCTCTTCTTCCTCCACGTCTTCTTCTTCTCCTGCCTGGGGAACTTTAGAGTCTTCCACAATTCTCTTGATTTCTTCATCACTTTGAAGGCCGACACCCGGGTTTCTTCTTCCGTGATATTTGGCTTGAGCTGCTTCTGTTAATTCCACCGGTAAATTCTTGAGGAACCATGGGTGACTCTTGATTCCTTGGATAGCGATTCTCTGGAAATAATATCACAGTAACAGTTACTAGCGTGGATGCAAGGACTGTTAATACAATTCATATCTTCACAGAAAAGTAACGACCCAATCTCTTCTCCCACTACCAAACTTGGGTTTTTTATTTCCTCTTCTCCCACCACCAAGCTTGGTTTTTTTGTTCCTTTGTTTATATTTGTCATAGATTAATCCCAGCCTCACAAGTTAAACGATGAAGCAAAAACGCCTTGTGGCCGAAATAGAAGCAGATGACAGTCAAAATAGCATGAAAAACATATGCATGGCCTGGCGTATGGTTCAAAAGGAATGGGAGATGTCAAGAACAATCACTGATATTCAACAGTTCACTCAATTGCATACTCAGATAAGAGTACATCTCCTTAAGTCTACATACCTTGGATGGACTAGTGACAAAAATGCGAGAAAGGAGGTCTTCACAGTCTTGAGATATATGAACATTGTCAGGGATATTATACTGACCATCCATTATATGCTGCAAAAAGAAAACGTGCGTGTCAGTTTAACTGGCGTGAGAAAGGGAAATGGATTACATCGATCTTGTGACTGTAAGAAAGTACACTCACCTTCCTAGTTTTCTTCAAATTCTTCCTAGTTTTCTTCGAATTCTTTGGGTCTTTACGGTCTTCGAATGGACACTTTCCAACCAACATCACATAAAGAATTACTCCACAAGACCACACATCTGCCATCTTTATATTCAAGGAACCAAAAAGACTTATCAGAGGATACACTTCTTCCCTTTTGCCTCATTGCAGAAACATTATCGCACAACTGGAAAACTTGGACGCAAAAATTTACTTTCCAAAGCACGAGTTCTCATTGCTCTATCTTGGAGCAGCAAATGGACAGAATTTGCTATTTTTAATTTATCAGAATATGGACAGAATTTCTGTCTAAGAGTTCCCATCTGATCACCAAATTGACTCAAACATATTTGTATTTAATAGGAAATCTTCGAGGACATAAAGGTTAATTCAAGATACAGAATTCTACTTTTCAATATTGAAGAGATTTAATGAAGATCGATTGAAAACAGTCTAAGTTACTCCAAACAGATGAGGAACTTCCCCTTCCTCCAATTTCCAGTCCTTCAGTTCATTCTCTTTCTACTTTTCAAGCACAAGATGAAATAATCTAGAAAAGATTGCTTGCTCATCCAAAACATGACCAGAGAAAAAAAAAAGAAGAAAGAAAGAAAGAAAGAAAGGACTGCAGATAAGATTGCTTGCTCATCCAAAACATGAAAGGATTGCAGAACTCTCGAAGCTACGGCGTAATCTTGTAATTCACTATAAATTACAGCACGACTGGCAATTGAAAAGAGGCACACATCCATACACACCTTCAGCATAAGACCAAATGAAATCTTGCATCGAAGATTTGAGCTGTAAATCACTGTGGAACTACTTACTATCTAAAAGCATCAAATTGGCATACCTTGCCATCATATTCCCTTCTAGAGAGAACCTCTGGTGCCGTGTATGCTGGAGTTCCAACTTTCGATTTGGTTCTTGAATTCGGAAGGGATGACTAGAGATGCATGGACAAAGAAGAGGAAAAGTTACCAATAGGATTAGAATAAGCACATGGACACTTTTCATCCAACTTCATCTATAAGTTACCTTCGAAAAACCAAAATCACATATATTCAGACGAGGTGCAGGGCTACCATCCAGTAGAGTATTTTCCAGCTTCAAATCTCTATGACATATTTGCTGTAATAGATATACAGGATTAGAAATTAGTTCGAAGCTACAGCAGAAAGACAGTGTCAACGATGGCAACTTGACACTATGCTCACCATGGAATGGCAATAGCTGACTCCCGAGATGAGTTGCTGAAAGAAATACCTAGCCTGCGTGAATTACAACAGAGCAAATCTTGAGCTCAAAATCAAACATACCGAGCTCAGTGTAATCTCCAAACAGAAGGACAAACTGGACAGACTTCTTTTCAGTTTGGCCTTACCTGAAATGGAAAGTTTTCCCCTTTTGTTTAATCTTTCAGTAACTAAAGCAATTAGCAACATAAAATCTATGTTTCAAGGTGATTTCGTTTGGCCCCGCAACCCAATTTCGCATCATAGTCATCGATAAAACACTCAAATCAGGAAAATACTTAGCAGACCTCATCTTCACTAAATCTCCCAGCATTGCGGATCCTCTCAAACAACTGTCCACCAGCTGCATATTCCATAGCGATGGCGAGATGAGTAGGAGTCAGAACAACCTGCATCGTATCAATCATCGCTTCAAGCTCACGCATTCAAGTCGTCCACTAAACATTCACAAGAAATCGCTCCACACAATGCCCACGAAATAAGCCCAGAAAAAAAAAGACAGGCATCACGAGAGCATCAAACCACAAAACTTACCTCCTTGAAGCGGATGATGTTAGGGTGGCAAAGCGACTTGTGATTCATAATCTCTCTAACCACTTTCTCATCAATCTACAACCCAAAACCAACAAGACCAATCAACCAAAATCCCATCAGCAAGCTCCAACAACATCCAAGATTCGATTTTCCCAACTGGGTACGAAGGAAAACCCCGAAAGCTGAAAAATTTACAACAGAGAACCCGAAAAAGAAACAGACACTCACACCCACCTTGGGACCGCGCTCGATGCACTTCACGGCGACGAGCTCCTTGGTCTCCTTGTTCCTCATGAGCCAGGCCACCCCGAAGCTCCCAGATCCTATCTTGTTCTCCCGCTCGTACTTCTCCATGCTTTCACCCGCGGCCGCCGCTCCTTCCTACCTTATCCGCCGATCAAGAAACAGGGGAGTTCGCTTCAAGCACGCGGTCCAAGGACCCAGATCCCAGGAGAGATTCAGGAGGCGAGCCAGCGACCCGAAGAAGCTCGGAGAGGCGCGGATCCAAGGGGGACGACAATGGGTTTGCGGATCTTCAGCTTGGATTCGAAGGAGGAAGAGGACGAGGACGAGGGGGAGGTGATAGGGAAGTGGCATTCTGACTTGTCCACCAAGTGAAAAGGACAAGCCACTGGGGGTGTGTAAAACCGTCAGGTTCGAGAACCGCATGTCGGAGAATCTGACTCTTGATTTCTAAAAGTGGAATTGTCATCCGAAAAGTACGATTTCCGGTTCTAGAAAATAGCCAGACCGAGGGTACATATATTTTATTTCTTCAACAAATTTAGTGGTTATAATTTATTATTTTTAAGGAATAAGAGCCTATTATTGAACGATAAAATATTTGAATGGAAGTATGAAATTTATTTCGAGCTCTGAATTTGTTCCTGATCATGTGAAAATAAGAGCATGCACTGCAAACCCATTTGTGGATCTCTTCTTTCTTCTTCCTCTTTTGGTATTTTTTTTTTTAATAGCATTCGGATGAGGTTCTTCCTCTTTGAACGCGTGCTGAACATGCACAAGTGCTTTTCGTTTTTTTGGCCTTTTCCGTGGAAAATTCAAAAGGAAAAAAACGCAATACAAAAATTATATTATTTTATTTTATTTTTAAAAAAAATTAACTCTAGTGTTATTATAATCTCAATTCTAGACATCACCTTAAACTATTTCGTCTAGGACCCCATACATATCTCGACATCCCTCGGAAGTTAAAACACTTAAAAGGGCATTTTATCCTCTTGAGAAAGAGAAAGATACAAGAACGATTAGAGGAACCATTAGAAGGAAGATAGACTCCTCCTCACTTCTTTGAAAGTGACTACCATCGATAGACATATATGCCTAGGATAAGATGGTGGAACTCGAGAGTTCCTACTAGGTCAGCCTATACTTTGTACGATATCATTCGACCGACTTATCGACTTAGTACTCATGATTTAATGATATTGTGCAAAAAATATATAATTTTATTTTTTATAAAAAAAAAAATTAACTCTAATCTCTCCCTCTTGCCTGAGGAAAGAAAAGGTTGATAATTTCACCGTGCCCACGTTTTTTTCATTATCATAAAACTGAGCACATTGAATAATATGAACACCAAATTAGAATATATTATCTGATCCACAAGTAAAACGATTCACAACTGATGCCCACCACGTGCAAAAAATCCGAGAATTTTTTTTTAATATTTTATTTTCTAGTCTCCTTACGTTCATACACGCTATGGATTGATCCAACTTTTTGGAGGAATCATGTTCCCTAAAATATTTTATTGGGGCGAGGACGTGACTTATTTGGTGGGTGACGGAAAGGACCCAATTGCATAACTCAGTCAACTTAGAGACCTAATTACAAAATAAATAAATAATACAAAGGTTAAAAGCCAATAAAACCAACAACACGGACCAAAAGAAGACTCAAGTGTGCTAGCAAAGTTTCCTAAGAGAGAAGCTAAGCCCCCACATTGTCTCTTCTTCTTCTTCTTCTGGATCATTTGATTGCCGGCTCCTCGTGATTTTTTGGTTATTATCAGACAGCCTTTTATTTTTATTTTCAACTGTTATAACGATTCAATATATAGTGCTTGAGCTTTTGCTTTTACCAAACAAGCTATAAGTCCACTAAATCAAGTTAATCATATCTCGAGAATTTGTGGGATCCACGCCGGGTCTCACTAAAAAAGAATTGAGTTTATATACAGTTCTTTTTTGTTTTTCTTTTTGTAAAAAAAGGTTGAAGTCGAATACAAAAATTTAACGTCGTAAATCTAATATCCCTATTTTACGACGTAATAAATACATGAAGAAACTCTCTGGGAGGCAATGGAAAGAATATAGTTTCCAAGCGTTTATAAATTTCAAGATTAGCAAACTAGTCAGTAGAATATTGCAATTGGTTTTATCGACCACACCCTTTCACACGTTTGTCCATACGATTAGGGGTGTCAAAAACCGAATCGAAAATCGGATTGAACTAAACCGAAAAAATCGGTTTTTTTGGTTCGGTTTTCATTCGATTTAGTTCTCATTAAAAACCGAATTTTTTTTTTATCAATTACCCAAACCGAACCGAACCAACAAACTGATAAGAGCTTATTTCTTGGAAATACAACATAAAAAAAAAATGAAAAAAAAAACAAATGCAAAAACCGAAAATTAAAAATTGAAAATCAAAAACCGAAAAAAAACCGAACCAAATTAAAATTTCGGTTCGATTCGTATTCTGGGTTCGGGTTTCATTCGGTTCATTTAAGAAGTTTTTCTTAACGGTTCAATTCGGTTCAATTCATTTTTTTTAAAAAACCGAACCGAACCGAACGTTGACACCCCTACATACGATACCTTCTTCTCGTGAGCAGCAGCGACGTTAGGAATGTGTCGGAAGAGAATATTTCCTTACTCCGAGTCGGAAAAATCCATGGAAAGATGGCGGAGCGAATGTCACGGGATTATACTCGTTGGGATTCTGAGATTTGCTTTGCTTGTCCCATAAGACAATCCAAGGTTACACGAAGGAGAAGCTGCTCCTTTCATTCGCCACTTTTTGTCCGGACTCCGGCGGTGAGTGCCACATGATTGGACCTTTTCCAGTTGCCCTCATTCCATTTTTAAAAAAAAAAATAAGTTGAGCTTTTTATTTCTCTCTCTATGTTTGTTGGGTCAATAAATTAATTGAGTTTTGTGCATTTTATTTCACACAATATAAATAATTCGAAAAATATTTCCTTTCTTTATCAATAATAGTCCATACCAAAATGTTTTCTTCGATGATGAAAATATTTTTTATTAACTTGTTTTTGCGAGCAATACAGCCGATTGGTTTTTGAAAAACATTTCTGAATACATTGATTTTTCACGGAACAAATGAGTTGTGATGCCTTAATCTCTAGCTTCACTAGAGTTATGGCAACATCAACCTCATATGAAACTTTGAATATTCCACTGTTTCACCGATTTTGATTTCCATGAACAATCTTTCACCGAACGCTGCGTTTTGGCTTTGTTATAAGAGATTTAGGTTCTGTGTTAAGCTTGAACAGAGAATGTCCGATGTAAAGGGGAATTTTATTCTCAACATATATATACAACATTGACTACTGATACCTAAATGACTGGTCCGATGAGTGCCATTGGAATCTCAGTCACATCAGCATGGAAAACAAATCAGAAATTAGATTGGTAAATTATTGGGTCGCTAATCTTATAAGGCTTCGTTCCTTACTAAAAGTAGCATGAAGTCTACTTACAAATTCTTCAAGTTATGGTAGAGACACGTGCATCATATGATCAAACTCTTCAAGATCAGGCCAAACCTTTTATATACCGAATCTCACTGAAGAACGAAGAAAGGGTGGTCGATGTCCTATAGTGACCAAAGTAACCGACTAGTTTTGGTGACCGGCGATGGTGGGATTCAATGGTCGACAAACTTGCAAAGACGACCGGTGGTGGTGGTGATGGTCGGCAATGAAGATGATAATTGGTCATATGCTACATGATCGATTGACGACAAGGGCAGGAAAGGCAAAACGACTATCCCGACACGAGATTCCAAATTACCAAATGTGTTTTTTCCCTTTCTATACTGAATCTCACTGAAGAACGAATAAAGGGTGGTCGAGCTCCAACAGTTTCTCGCGAATGGAGCCTACCTTGTCCGTGTCGAATGGGCCAATGGATTCTGGTTTTGGACAAAGCTTCTCTAAATAGTTGTTCTCTCGGCCTGGGGTGGACCTGATTTCAGGAACACGTTTTGATCATTGTGCTCGAAAACGATTCCTATTCGTTTTGGGACGTTGAGTCAAAAGTATTTTCGAATTCTCTTGGTAGGACGACTTTTACATGATCGATACTCGACAGAATTGCAATTCACATCTTTCGATTGATTCAATTGTCGATTTAGGTAAAGGACAAAAGACTCGATTTATACATTTCCATATCACAAAGATTTGATATAATTGACAGAGATAGTGAATGGCTTCCCAATTTCTGTTACAGTATAGAAGTGAATTCCTATCGTGATGAATCCCGCGATGTATTGGTGATGATGTACGCTTTAGAGATTATGACACAAATGATCTCTAGATTTCGGCCAAATATGCAATATTGTACTACTGAATTTTTTTAATTTCAATATAGTCCATGAACTTTTCGTACGTGTTCAACTTATTCCTTGAACTATATTAAAAATTTCGATATTGTCCGTTTGTTAATCCACCCTCAGGGACAATATTAAATATTTTTGTATAGTTTATGAACTAAATTGAACATGTATTAAAATTTTGGGGCACCACGTGTTAAAACAAGTCAAAAGTTCATGGTACAGGATGTGCTTTGGCATAATTTAGGCAGCTGAGCTGACAAATTACAAGTTCAGAGATTATATTGGACATTGAGCCAAAATTCGGGGACCACTTGCGTCATTTTCCAAAGTTTTATAAGGGGATCAGACTAGGCTTCGTTGAGTAATATATGTCTAGAAAGACCCATTGATTGTGACCGATGGATATTCGATGGCAGCTTCGGCCACCAAGTCGATGGCCCCTTGAGCGGTGACAGAATGTCGCCAAAGAGACTTGAGGCCATTGGCCTGAGGTCGTGCATGATCGACTCGAGTTTGCGGTGCCTCACGAGGTATTCGAGGGTTAAAGTGGGATTTTAGTAAGTTTCCAAGGCCAAGAAAGGTAATTGAAAAAATTCATTAATACTTGGAGAGACTTTCTGGAAAATCCTCTAAAGCCAAAGCAAAGAGTACCACGCTTGGGCTTTGGACTATGGACTATGGACTATGGACTATGGATTCTGTCAATACAAACTTCTGACTTAAAAGTGGTCTAATGGTTTGATTGTACCTCGCGGTAATGTGCTTACACCGTTTGGCTGGAGTTTCTGATTCCTTTTTCTCCTTTCCATCTCCTTCGGCTTTCGAATGTGGAGGAAAGGCAGTCTTCTGATTCCAGGAAAAATACATGAGTGTGGAAATCAAGATTGTAATTGAGCTATGTCGAAGAAAATGGTATTTCCTGAATACTTCTTGGAGAGATCTTTTAATGTTTCAAATGTCTTGTCATTCTTACTTGTCACTGAGTTTCACCTCAACCTAATGGAACAGAGGAACAAGCACCTGATGAATGGGAAGAGTCCTTTGATCTCCTCTGGTGATGTGTCTCTGGAGAATTTAGGTCTAGCATGTTGCAGGTATAGTGGGTGAAACAAAGTGGCCAGGGAACTGGCTAGTTGACTAGTGGGTGAGTTTATTATTCTGTGAAGCTGATTGTTAAATGACAATTTTCTAGTTTCTAGGTCTAGTGAAAGATGTCTGGGTCCAGGGCAGATAAACTTAACTGTTTTCTCAGATGTTATCAACTAGAGTAAGGGCATGTGATTATTCACCTGTGGCTTTTGAGGGTGCAAGAGTTATCTTTGAGGCGGTTGCATGTTTGCTTTGGTGATCTTTTGAAGTTCCTTAACTGTGATATGTGCTTTTGTAATTTTATTGTCATGACATAGGAACTTGGCTATTCTGGGCCTTCGTGTGGAGTGTCATCTTAGAATCCAACTTTTTCTCAACTATCGTAGATGGGTGTTTGGTTGAAATGATGACTTAATGATTAAACGTAGGTTGGTCAATTTACTTGCTTCTGCTACTTGATAAATTTTCAAGCTTACTGGGATCGTATGCCCTGCTTTTCATATGGCATCTGTTTCTTATGTTCTGTTTAAAGATTGTAGGAGGAACTTTTCACTTTCACTTTCAGTTGGAATTGAGAAGAAAAGACAGATGCTATATAGTATATATATCAATTATAAGTACAAAACTGTTATCCTGCTATATTTGCAGCATTTATATGTTTTCATAGATTCATAATCCTAGAAGCTTGAATCTCTTTTAATGCACTTGTACAATAGAAGAAATAGTAAAAGTGAAAAGCCACTGGAGAAAAGGTCAATGATAATAAGAGAAGATAAAGCTACTGTAGAGAGAATATTGGGTTATCAGTGGGGAAGACAAAAAATTATCAAATTCCAAGTTGATTTTCAAAATTTAATGTGATGCTGAAATCATATTGATATAAGCAGCTGATTGGTGTCAAATTCAAGCTGGAAATTATGTTTAGTTGGAATCCCAATGTCACTTGTCCCAATATATCACAATACAACATATGGAGCTTTTCAATTTATGACATAAGCTCCGCTTAATGGGCACAATGTTAGACTTAGTCTCAATATTTGGATTGATTGAATACACAAGATAATTTCTCAAGTTATCGGTTGAATCTTCCACTTACTTCTGGAATTGAAAAGTACACTTATCTATCTATCAAATGATGGTTCAATTTACTTTTATTATGGATTCTATAATGCTATTATCGATCATGATGCATATTACCGTAACAGAATCTTTTTTCATTCAGATCATATTATCGTAAAAGTGAGACTACTGTTTAATGAGGATATTAATGCTACGTTTAACTGATGTTCATAGGTCAAAACTGGCATGCTTCCTTCACCAGGCATAGTTAGGATCCTTAGAAACAGTCTCAACAAGTTTCCAGTTAAAGGTATGAAACTGTTATAAAAACTGCTTAAACATATATATGCAATCACAGATTTATTGGCATTGTAGCTGACTGAATTTGTGTGATTGAAGGCAGCTTTAGTAGTTGATCCCGTAATGGTGTCCACCAGTGGAGATGTTCTTGCCGGTCCTTCTGTTCTTGCTGTGTTTTGGTATGTTCAATACCAAATGTTGCATGAGTACTATATAACACATAATTAAGAAGAGTCTGGGACTGTCCGTTCATGAAAGCAATTGGGATGATCTCGGGGGTCGTATGGAAGAGAGATGATAGATATTATGTCTTTCTTAACTCATCTATTTTCCATTCTGTCCAAGTAGCAGAAATCTTCACTGTGCTTGACATTTTTGCAATCCCTGGTATGGAATAAGGTTCAAAGAAAAATGAGGTTCAAAGATTGAGAATTGTGAACAGTCACCATTTCATGGTCACGGAAGAAGAGAGAAGGCTGCTAAAGTAAATAAATTGAAGGAATGAATGTCATTTATAGATGATAGACTGTGATACCGGATATGAGCAAGACGAGAGAGATGGTCAAGGTGGAGTTTGAGCTGTCTTAATATGTGGAGATTATGGATGAAGAGAAGAATCATTAGTTTTTTGACTGAACGAGAGAAAACTCAATGGACAGAATGAACAAGACATAGTCTAAATAGTCAGAGTTTTGTTCTTGTGCAAAAGTAAGGGTAGCTGTTTCAGGGAGGGGTTCATCCTTTTTACCGTTAGAGCTAGCCAGAAGCATGCAGTAAATAGAATAAAAAGCCACTAGTTTTGCTGGTAGGAAACTTGGTGAGTCACTAATTTGGGTTCTGATACAGAGAAGAGCTTCTTCCTATTGCCAATATAGTTACCCCAAATTTGAAGGAGGCATCTGCTTTACTTGAGGGTAGGCAACTGGAGACAATTGCCGACATGCATTCTGCTGTGAAGTTATTGCATCAAATGGGGCCAAGGTTAGTTTCTTTGAGATGCATTTGATATTTTGAAATGTCTGTATTTAGTTTCCAATTTCTGTTATAATTTCTGGAAGAATAACTAAAATTGAGGTAGACTGAAAGGGTTTGGCAAAACAATTAGCTGCTTTGCTGAGGATAAATTGTCCATAGGTATATTCTTTAGACTCATTGTAGACTGAGGACAGATCGTACTCATAACTATCGAATTTTTTTTGTTGTATCTCATACATACCAGATAAACACTTATTGCTTCCATATATTAATCCTGAGGAAACTCCTGAATAATGCTATATCATCAGAATTAGGTCATGACAATTTCCTGTGCTTGCCAATAGGATGATATGCCTCTTACAGTTGGAACTTTCAGATATTGCCTAACTGTCGGAGTTTTGGTCTTTTAGGTGCCACTTTAGCAACTTTGCCTAAGCAAGTCGGTGGTGTTTATGCATGAAAAAAGGATGCTTCTGCAATCACGTTTACAGAATTGATCTTTTTCTTTTTAGTTGGCTTTGCACAAATTCAGTATTTCAATATGTTGGACTTCTTTAAAGTGAAACGCTTGTTCACTGCAACCACTGTGCAGTGATTGCCAGGATACAGAAAAGACAATTCAGATTTAGGACTGCCTAAACTGGAAGAGAACTTTTTTCTACTTTTAACTATTTACCTACATGCTTTACAGACACGTGCTTGTCAAAGGTGGCGACCTTCCTGGATCTTGTGATGCTGTTGATGTTTTCTTCGATGGTCTGATTCTAGAATCTTTTGCATTGGTATTCTATGTACTTTCAAGCGTGGGATTCCTTTACATTGCGAACCAATACTGTTCTCTTATATGTCTTGTAGGTGAAAGAATACGTGCCCTGCGTGCACCCCATGTTAAAACTCGTAATACTCATGGTACAGGATGTACTTTGGCATCGTGTATAGCAGCTGAGCTGGCAAAAGGTTCTTCTATGCTTCCTGCTGTTCAGGTGTTGCATATACTTGAGAAATGCTTACTGAGTCTCCAACTTTGCTTCCATTCTGTTACGGACTCATGGATTGAATGCCACTTTTAGGAAACCAGTATCTCTAGGAGACCACCGTACGTACTTGCATGTTGTTTTTGTCAAATAATTTTTACTGATTTATACCTCTGGGGTGCTGGAAGCCTTATCAACTAGTGGAAGGCTACAAGCCCATTTAACAGTTTTGGAGGTTAGTAGCAGCCACAGCTTTTTCCCTTGCTCCATCATTACTAGGTTCAACAGCTAACATCATAAAATTATCTGTAAAACAATCAACTTGATAATGTAAATTACAAGATAACCTAGAGTAGTAGATTTTAGCTGCTTTAGCTTATGTTATAAGATTTTTGCTAAGTCATTCTGTAAATGTTGCGACCTCTTTTTCGAAGCAGAAAAGAATGCCCTAGAAGTGCTACCAAATGGGCTTTTGTGTGCTAAAGTCGACAAATGGAAGTTGAGCACATTGTTCGAGGCTTGCTACTATAGCATATAGGGCACAGTGATGTATGATTATACTTGTGATGTGTCTAGGAGAAGAATATTGTGAGAGTGTATTCAGCATGTGCAAAAAGAAGATATTATACATCCGTTGTTCTTGTGCATATGTGATATATGTCAACCAATTGTACTATATCGGTGATAGGCATAAATGTGAACTTGTGAAAGGAGAAAGTGAAGCTTGCTTTCTGAGGGTGAGGAGTGCACCAAATGATGTAAGGATAAATATCCTAGGCCTAGGAAGACGGATCAATATTTAGTTGCTTTCTAATCTTGATAGGTAGTTGGTGAAGAGAGGAGCGGAAAGGAATGTTTAGGGATATCACTAAGTTATGATAATTGAATACATGAAAATCCATAAGAATGAGTTCCAAGGGAAAAATGTACTCATAAATCAGATAATCTATGTAATAGTATAAGTTATCATTCCTTTGGGGAATGATGTACAGGGATATGAAAACTCAATTGGGCACTGATAACCCATGAATGGAAGACAATGGGGTTGGATGATTGTGAGGGAAGTGTGATGCAGGGCTTAATTTGCTTGAGCGTTAGAATTTAAGATTGAAAATTCAAAGAGTAAATCTGAGGGGACAATTTGTGGAGATTAAATGCAAGAATTTGGCATCAATTTTTGAGCTTTCGTTTCTTAAAAAATTTGGCAGGTTGCCAAACGCTTTGTTGAGAACGCCTTGGACTACAGCAAAGAAATAAGCATTGGAAAAGGACCTCAAGGGCCTTTGGATCATTTTCTGATGTTGAACCGAAAGGTTCATAATTACAGGAAGAAGATGGTCCTAGATCCAAGTGATCTGTTCTTATATGCTGTTACAGATTCGGGGATGAATAGAAAGTGGGGCAGGTCTATTGAAGATGCTGTCAAAACTGCAGTTGAGGGAGGTGCAACCATTATTCAGCTGAGGTTCATGCATTTACATTTCATGCCTCATTGCCTTGCATGATTTATAGCATTTCTTTCATTGTCTAGTTTAAACAACAGCAGCTGTCAAGGTCCGAGAAGCATGCAAGGCTGCCAACCATCCCACACTATGGAATTTTGTGTGTTTCTTTTGTACTGTGTGTGCACCATGGTGAGAAACTATCCAGTCCTATGTACAGGTTGGCGATGTGAATAGGCATCATTCATCATGTGGATATGAGTCGGTTGTCTACATTGGTTGAAGAGAATAAATTATTTATAGTACTTATTTCAACATTTCTAGTGAAGAGATCTATGGTTCTAGCCAAAGGACCACAAACTTCAGTGGTATCATTGCTGAGCACATAATAATAAAGCTTCAAAATTGATACCTCTTATGATAACAGTTTGCAACTAAAGGCACAAATTTCTGTAAATATTTAGTGGTCTTGTCCTTCCAAGGTTTCCTTTCCATCTAAATTTGCCATTTAGCATTTGTGTTAAGCATTTTGTTCTGACTCAAGGGTGGCAAATCACATGTTTTGCCTTTGTCTTCAAATTTTAATGAAAAGTTTATGATTTAAGAAGCTGTGATGTTCTGAAAAGGTTAAAAATATTTCATGAAAAGTTAATGATTTAAGAAGCTCTGATGTTCTGAAAAGGTTTAAAATATTTCATGAAAAGTTTATGATTTAAGAAGCTCTGATGTTCTGAGAAGGTTAAAGATATTTCATACTTCTTGGTGATCAATACTGAGCTTGTTTGGCGCTTAAAAGAGTATGCTTACCTGAGGCTGAGGTGATCAGAGAGAACAATGGCACTTTGGAAATGTGATATCAAAATCATCTGTGTATAAGTCTCAGAAGGAGAAAAGGTAGACCACTAACGATTGCTCTCCAGGATACTAAATATGGGCTCAAAAGCAGGCAGTAGAGAAGAAATGACTCTTGAGGGAATGTTTCATTGTCCTTACACCTTCTAAATATCCAGTCAAGAGTGAGAGTGAATAAATTAATTTTACTTCTTTTTTTTTTTCTGAACACACGGTCAAAATATAGTGAGTTGTTGATCTTCTACGGGTGTTTGGTTAAGTGGTTCAAGCTAGTTCATTCTCATTTAAGGAATATCGTATGCTTCAGGCAGTCATCTTCCCATATTGATGAGATTGGCCATAAAGCGCTTTAGATGGGACTGCTTATGATAAGCATGATTTTCTGTACCTTTCTCCAGGGAAAAGGATGCTGAAACGAGGAACTTTCTCGAAGCAGCTAAATCCTGCATGGAAGTATGCCGTTCCCAGGGCGTTCCTCTACTAATAAATGATCGCATCGACATTGCTCTAGCTTGTGACGCTGATGGGGTCCATGTCGGTCAATCCGATATGCCTGTTCGCACCGCACGCGCCCTTCTTGGCCCAGAGAAGATCACTGGGGTATCATGCAAGACACCAGAGCAAGCCCGACAAGCATATATGGGCGGTGCCGATTATATTGGTTCTGGAGGCATATATCCAACGAACACCTAGGAGAACAATCTCACTACCGGCTTGGAGGGGTTGAAAGCTGTTTGTTTGTCTTCTAAGCTGCCAATCGTTGCAATTGGAGGAATCGGCATATCAAACGCACATGCCGTGATGGAACTTGGGCTGCCAAATCTCAAGGGAGTAGCGGTCGTGTCGGCCCTGTTCGACCGGGAATGCATCTCCACTGAAGCTAGAAAGCTCCACGAGGTGCTCTCAAGGGCAGCACCAGAGGTGAAATAAAGATGCAGGTGCAGTATATATCCCCTGATAATGAAAGTTTTTCTCTAATTAATTGACTAGGGCTTTTGCCTTTGGTACATATTCAAAGAATTGTTGCGGATTAGGCTTTGCTGTCCTTGTACAAGGAGGAAATGAGAACGATATGGTTTTGTGTATCTACATCGATTCATCAGTCCGTCATTCTGTACGCAATCTTAGTGTTATTGTTGATAAAGAGCATTATTTGCGACCTAATCTATGAGTGAACATCTCTTGATAGAGAGAGAGAGAGAGAGAGACCGTTTTCTTATAGGCTAGTCTATATCCATAAGTGACGCAACTTCCTACCTCTTTCAAATATAAGCATACATGAGCAGACGGCTGATTGACACTTTGTAGCCTTGTTCTATTTTCTTACTTTTAGATCACAGGCCTTCATCGGCTTTCGTCCGTCCCTCCGCCTAGGCGAAGTCTTTTGGCTTCACTACTTCACCAGAAAGGCTAATTATATATAGGAGTCGGCCTTTCGAATGTCTCCTTCCTCACTCATTGTGCTGTTCACCTTCTGAAACTTAGCTAGTCAAGCACGACTCAAGACCGAAAGAGGGGGAGAGAGAGATCCTTTTTATAGGTCACATATACCCTTTGAAACCCGCCTCCTTGGATACGTACTTCTATAGCTCATCGGAAAACCTTCATCGCAGTTTAAAACAGGGCTCATTCCTTTGTCTCTCCACCCGACGTCTCTTCACTAGGAAATCGGACGTGATATGGTTCATCCAAAAAGAGCAACGACATCAAGTGCCCGCATAATTTCAAGAAAGGCGTATTGTAAATTGTCGCTGCATTCAAAACACGAACGTGTAACCACGTTTTCGGCTTAGAAAGAATCGACTAAATCAACTAAATCCATCGCTAAACCCTGCTTACTACTCGTGCCGCCTCTTTTGGATATAAATAGATGCAAGGGTCACGGTCCATGATTCTTTTGTACTTACATGCCCTTGTGAGTGGAGCTTGGGTGTGAGGAGGGAGTGTTGTGGAGGGGATGAATGCAACTAGTCTGTAGGAGTAGCATTGATATTAGGAGTTCTAAGATAAAATGATTATATCTCTATGGAGCTCTAAAGATAGGATGGACATTTCATGCACAAACTGATCGAGAGATGATGCAACTCTCCTTATGTGGTCATGGTAATTTGTTATCTCACTTGAAAAACTAGACGGTTGAGCTAAACTAGACATGATATAATTCAACACAAGGAAGTTATTAGTCATATTGTTTTCTAGAATAACTATAAAAGGAAGGTTGGTCTGGTGTTATCCGCTCACTAGGCGCTGTATGGGACTGTCAGCCCATGACAAATGGTATCAAAGTAGGATTCCTCTAGTAAGTGAGTTTTGAGTCGAAGAAAACCTATGGTCTACCTGATCCTACTAGAGTTGAGAGTTTTTTATCGAGACAAAATATGCTCAAAGTACGGCTCCCGACGAGTTTTTAAGATGACACTTGGAGCACGGGAAAGAACCGATTCCTCACCAAATAGGAAAAACATACCTAGATCAATTGGCAAAGATATCTTCATTGGTCCATTGAGATCAAGAAAAGCTTAGTAAGTAAAATAGGGTGTTGACCAAAAGGTACAGTTGCCTAGAAATGCCTCTTGTCAGGGAAAATGCACATGACCGAAGGGGCCCAAATAGCTATGGGGGTACAAAAAAAAGCTATTAATGGAGTGGCATATTTTGTTGGGCAAGCATTGCCATTCAATATATGGTCCGAAGTTGAGTGGAGAAGAATGTAATGATTTGTGATTCTTTCGTACTTGCGTATCCTTATAAGTAGAGCTTGAGGTTATTGAGCAAAGAATGAGTGATAAATACAATTGATTTATCGAAGTGATGTCAAAATGGTTGATACTAAAAGTTTTAGAATAAAACAATTATATCTCTATAGAGCTCTTAAAACAAGGTTGGCCTTCTATACACAAACTGATCGAGAGTTAATGATGCCATTGCAAGCTAAAACCACTTGTTGAGTCTAAAGTGATATGTTAAGTAGAACCGATATGTGACACGACACGACACACGACACGTCATTTTTTAAAATAAAAAATTTCGATATGTTGGAATACATTGTATATTAAATAAATATTTTTAATTTTAATTAATTTAATTCAAATTCGGTATTTTTATTTTTCAAAATTATTTTTTAATCTCATTTATTTATTTTTACGATTAAAAAGAAATCTTCTCTCCCTCGTCCATCCCCTCAAATTTATTTTTATTTCCCTCCACTTTATTTTTATTTTTCTTTCCCACTTTATTTTTCTCTCTCCCCCATCGTCCATTTCCCCTCACTTTATTTTTCTTTCCCTCCCCACCACACAAGTTGTCCTGTCACTTCCCCTTCCCCCAAAATACATGATGCCATCAGAGTCCCCTTTTTTAATTAATTTTGAGTTTTCTATCAAAAACCCTAGCTTTACCTCCTCTTCCTCTTCCTCGCCGCACGATCCCCCTCCTCTCCTTCCTCTCACCTTCGGCCCTTTCTCCCTTGCAGCTGTAGCCTCGTCGGATCCATCACAGCATCACAGTGGAGCTCTTTCTCTTGCCGTCTCTCGCCGTTGCTCGCGACCTCGTCTCTGCTCCCTCACCGTCGCTTCCACCCTCCATCATCTGCTAGGCAAGCGTGTCCAAATGTGTCGGGCAAAAGTTGACCACGTATTGAAAAATCCGACACACATTGACCGCGTGTCCAACACGCTCTGACATGTGTCGGACACGACACGAAAGCACGGGCAACGTGTCCATGCTTCATAGGTGATATGTTGTCTTACTCGATAGACTAGATAGTTGAAATAAGCTGCGCGTGACACGATCCGACACAAGAAAGCTATTCACATTATTGTTCTCTAAAATAATTATTAAAAAAAAGCTGGCCCGATATTATCGGCTCATCAAGCGTTGCATAGGTTACTCTACGGCCAAGAAATTACCAACCCATGATACAAGCTTATTGTGAATTAACACACGGGCCAAAATGCATCTATTGGTGACCAAGCAAAACTCACCCTACCTTTGGACATTATCTAATCTAAACACTCCCCGGCATATTTAACTCGATGGAGGCAATTTGGACACTCATCCATTAAAAGGAAACGAAATATCACAGAAGTTTTACAAGTTCAATTGAAGTAGTTCAGAACCCCAGTAAAGAATGTCTGATCATACATGTCACTGCGCTAAAAACCAACAGACAGGTACAGAAACATGGTTAAGCTGACTCTCATAACATCTGGTATCGCTCCTGCGACAATGGTCGATGACGGTACACAGGCTAGGATATGTATCCATGCAAGGACTGCATATTCTTATACCTATACCTCCACACTGTACTATTTTAGACCCGAACGTCCGGGACAAAAAAATAGACAAAAAGAAAGTGACTGTCAAATCTATGCTTTGTGCCTACATCTCCAAACTCAGACAATCTATAAACCCTATGTAGTCGTGCCAAGACCATAAACAAGCCTGAAAACCTACAGACATTTCTGACACCCAAATTTACAGAGTAAACTTATTGGAGCCAACAGGTGACAAAGATCAGATAACAGAAAACGATGAGGCCCCGACAAGGAATAGATCTAGGTGACCTGAAATTCTCCACTTGCTTGTGCCTCCTTCACTCTCTTCTCATACTCGTCTTCATCATTGTCCTCCACGTCTTCTTCTTTCAATTCTCCATTGTCGTCTTCTTCTTCTCCTGCTCAACCAAAGCCTGAAACTGTTCTGGAAGCAGGAAGGGGAACTCTAGCCTCTTCCACAATTTTCATGATTTCTTCATCACTTTGAAGGCAGACACCCGGGTTTCCTTTTCTGTATTCTATGGCTTGAGCTGCTTCTGTTAATTCCCTCGGTAAATTCTTGAGGAACCATGGGTGACTCTTGATTTCTTTGATAGTGGTTCTCTGGAAAGAATATCACAGTAACAGTTACTAGTGTGGGTGCAAGGACTGTTAATACAATTCATATTTTCACAGAAAAGTAATGACCCAATCGCTTCTCCCACCACCAAGCTTGGGTTTTCTGTTCTTTATTTTTTGTTATAGACTAATCCCAGCCTCACAAGTCAAACGATGAAGCAAAAACACCTTGTGGCCAAAATAGAAGAATATGACAGTTGAAATAGCAGGAAGAACGTATGCATGGCCTGGCGCATGGTTCAAAAGGAAAGGGAGATGTTAAGAACAATCATTGACATTCAACAGTTCACTTGATTGCATCCTCAGATAAAAGCACATCTCCTTAATCTACATACCCTGGATGGACTTGCGACAAAAATGCGAGAAAGGAGGTGTTTACAGTCTTGAGATATATGAACATAGTCGGGGATATTATACTGAACACCCATTATACGCTGCAAAAAGAAAACATGTGTGTCAGTTCAAGTGGCATGAAAAAGGGAAATGGATTACATCAATTATCTGTCTAAAAGAAAGTACACTCACATTCATAGTTTTCCTAAAATTCTTTGGGTCTTGAGGGTCTTCGAATGGATACGCTCCAACCAACATCACATAAAGAGTTACTCCACAAGACCACACATCTGCCATCTGTATATTCAAGGAACCAATAAGACTCAAGAGGATACACTTCTTAACTTTTGCCTCATTGCAGAAAAATTATCACACAACTGGAAAACGTGGACTCAAAAATTTACTTTCCAAAGCACGAGTTCTCATTGCTCTATCTTGGAGCAGTAAATGGACAGAATTCGCTATTTTTAATTTATAAGAATATGGACAGAATTTCTGTGTAAGAGTTCCCATTTTATCACCAAATTGACTCAAACGTATTTGTCTTTAATAGGACATCTTGGAGGACACAAAGGTTAATTCAAGATATCAGAATTCTACATTTTACTCGATTCAAAACAGTTTAAGTTACTCCAAACAGCTGAGGAACTTCCTCTTCCTCCAATTTCCAGTCCTTCAGTTCATTCTCTTTCTACTCTTAATTTCGGTTCAGATGCAGTTTTTATACCAAAAAATACGAGACATCAAATCCTAATCCTAATCCTAACCTTAAAATGGATTGCAACTGGGGGAAAGCTAAGAGTGCTTATGATGAAATCAAATCCAATGATTGTGAGGAGAAAAAAGGAGAACAAAAGAAATGCTAAAAAGTAGACTGGTTCTCATCTCTGGCAAGCAGATCTCTCATCAAGTGAGCCATAGACAGTACCTTTGGCATATTATGTATTCAGGAGCAATAGTTGATGCAAAATAAAGTAGGTCCTTGATAAACAGTAAATTTGGCATATGGTGTGCTAAGTTACTTTAATTAAGTTTCCTTTATTATCATAGTTTTATTTCCTTCTTTTATTATCAGAGTTTTGTTTCCTTTTTTACTTACATAAGGATATTATATAAATACAATAGGTGTAGGGTTTCTGTTACTACAGAAAGCTACAACCCTCTCTTTGTTTCTTTTACGTTCTCCTTCTCCTCCTTCTCTCTATTCCTTCTCTCTTCTTTCTTTCTCTTTCTACTTGCTGCGGGTTCTCTAATCAGCTTTGTGACATGGTATCAAAGCAAAATCTAACTACCTGATTACTTGATCCTATTGCTGGTTTGAAAGTCCCCTAGTAACCCTACTTATTCTCTGGTGCGCAGCCACCTAAAGTTGCAATTTTTATCGGTTTTCTCTTTGAGTCTCGATATGTATGAGATCGAAGATATCGATTCATCGGGTTTGATTTCTGAACATGGATTACGACACTTACTGATCAGCGGATTCAAGAATCAGAGTATTTAATTGACTATGGTTGACTGATTTTGCTGGGTTCCCTTTGGTTATTGATGAAGCCAATTACATCTAATTATACATTAGTGTTGCTGTTTTGTTTCTTGCACTAAAGTTTCAGCCTTCTTGATTAAGTGGTAGATATATTTGTATTGAGACTATCATCATGAGTGATACTAAGGCTTCTACGAGATAGTGTCAATGTTCAAATTACCACCATTAAATTAAATGGATCTTCCAATTACTTGTTATGGGCCCAAGCTGTGAAGGTCTATATTAATGCCAAAGGGAAACTCCATTATCTTACTACAGACCCTCCTGATGAAAATTCTGAAAACTATAGTGATTGGATGAAAGAGAATGATACACTTTTGGTGTGGTTATGGAATAGTATGGTACCATCCATCGCTGCTAATGTCATGTTCCACACAACTGCTAAAGGAGTGTAGGATGATCTTATGGAGAGTTACTCACAAGACAAAAATATGTCTAGAGTTTATGAATTATATGAAAAGATCTTTAATTTTAAACAGGGAGACAAGTCTCTTGGAGAGTATTATAGTGCTTTGAAAGGTATGTGGGAAGAACTCAATCTTTATCAGCCCATCACTACTGATCTTGAGAGACTTAAGACACAACGAGCTGAATTTCAAGTGGCCAAGTTTTTATCTGGCTTGAATGTTGACTTACACTGTGAAGAGTCAACTTCTTGCTTTGGAGAGAGAGTTCCTTCTATGAATGAAGCATTTTGTCGAATTCAGCGCATTGTCCCTCTGTCTTCTATGTCATCTAAAGACAATTCCGCATTTATGTCTAGTAGTGGTGGTCGTGGTCGTGGTCGTGGTCGTTTTTCCAATAGAGGTCGTGGTTTCGGGGGAGGTCGTAGTCGTGGTGGTGGACGTAGTGGACAAAGTTCTGATCGAGATAGCCGTCACTGTATATTTTGCGGCAAATTTGGTCATATTATTGACACTTGTTGGGCCAAGCATGGCAAGCCTGAGTGGGCTCCGCGATCAATTACTGCAAATGTTGTTGTGTATGAAGGGAGTGCTGGAATTGTGTCTCACAGCGACATAAACCCATCTATCCCACCCGGAGGTAGTTCTTCTGAGTCTACGACTCGAGATGATATGGTTGCACAACTCATCAAGCGTGTCCAACAACTAGAGGCTTCCAATTTCTCATCCACTTTGCCACTCTTGCACGTACGGGTAACATGGCCTCTTCCTCTACTTTGTCTCCTAGCACCCCTTGGGTCATTGACTCGGGAGCTTCTAGTCATATGACGGGTAAGCAAGAACTATTTTCTTCCCACCATAACTCTAATCCTTCATCAGAAGTTATTTTAGCTAATGGTTCCTCGACTCAAGTGGTTGGATCAGGGGCTGTTTCACTTACACCTTCCTTATCTTTGTCCTCTGTTTTACATGTTCCCCAACTTCCTCTAAATTTGTTATCGTTAGTCGGTTAACTAAAGCTCTTAGTTGTTCGGTTACATTTTACCCATCTTATTGTGTTTATCGGGACCTTCGGACAAAGAAGAAGATTGGTGGAGGGCATGAACGTGATGGACTCTATTATCCGAATGGTGTCTCTACTGCTCGATGCCAATGGTCTAGCTGCTAGTTCTATTAACCCCATATTATGGCATTCTCGTTTAGGGCATTTATCTTTATTTAAGTTACAACAAATAATTCCCGAGTGTAAATCAATTTCTACTCTTGAGTGTGAAGCTTGTGAACTTGGGAAACATCATCGTAGTTCTTTTCCTAGTCGTAATGATTCTCGTGCATCTACTTTACTTGAACTTGTTCATTCGAACATCTGGGACCTTCCGTATTGTTAGTAGAAATGGTTTTAAGTATTTTGTTACTTTTGTGGATGATTATTCTCGTTTAACGTGGCTCTATATGCTTCATGACCGTTCTGAATTTTTACATGTTTTCCAATTATTTCATCGTGAAGTTACTAATCAGTTTAATACATCCCTTAGAATTTTGCGAACAGAAAATGCTCTAGAATATACACAGAAAGCAATTTCTTTGTTTTGTTCTAATCTTGGCATTATACATCAAACAAGTTGTGCTTATACCCCTCGGCAGAATGGTGTGGCCGAGAGAAAGTACCGTCACCTTCTAGAAGTTGCTCGTTCACTCTTATTTCATATGCATGTGCCAAAATCTTTTTGGAGTGATGCTATCCTTACCGCATGTTATCTCATAAATCGTATGCCTTCCACTTTGTCCTCAATCATCGGGTCACCAATTAGTGTTATATTTCCGACAAGCCGCTATTCCCTCTTACCCCGCGCATCTTTGGGTGTGTTTTGTTCATAACCTACGTTCCGGTTCTGATAAACTATCTCCTCGTGCCACTAAATGTATTTTTCTTGGGTATTCACGTACATAAAAGGGATATCGGTGTTATGATCCAATAACTTGTACCCAATATGTTAGTGTGCTGATGTTACTTTTTTCGAGAGCATACCATACTATTCTGCTGAGAGTAAAGAGTTTTCAACTGACATTGTAGCTGATCCTCCTATCCCACATCTTATCCCCTTAGATTCCGTTAGTTCTTCTCTAGTACCTCCTCCCTTGCGGGTGTATCGGCGCGCCGGCATTTCCAGCTCTTCCATGCCCTCCATTCAATCTTCCTCCTTGTCTCCGAGTCCGATGATCTTCCGATTGCCCTTCGCAAAGGTACTCGATCGTGCACACAAAAATCCTCTTTGGCTTACCCTATTTGAGCATTATGTGTCTCTTTCACATCTTCCTTCTCCATTACATGACTTTGCTCTATCATTACAAACTCACACAATTCCTACTTCTACCACCGAGGCTTTGTCTCGCCTTGAGTGGAAGAAAGCTATGGATGTGGAAATGGAAGCTTTGGTGTCTCGCCAAACGTGGTCATTAGTTGATCTTCCTCTTGGGAAAGATGTGGTGAAGTGTCGTTGGGTGTACACTATTAAGTACAATCCGGATGGCTTAATTGAACGTCTTAAAGCTCGACTTGTTGCTAAAGGTTTTACTCAAACCTATGGAGTGGATTACTTTGAGACTTTTTTTCCGTGGCACGTCTCAATTCTGTTCGTGTTATTATTTCTCTTCTGTGTGAATTTCGATTGGCCATTATATCAATTATGTCAAGAATGCTTTTCTTTATGGTGATTTGTCGAAGAAGTATATATGGAGCAACCTCCACGGGTATGTTGCTCGGAGGAGAATCATAGTAAAGTATGTCGGCTACATAAGGCTATTTATGGGTTGAAACAGTCTCAAGAGCATGGTTTGAAAAATTCAGTTAAGTGATTTCCAAATGTGGTTTCCACCAATGTTATTTAGATCATTCGTGTTTGTTCGCAAGAAGGAATGCAGGGTGGTCATTCTTGTGGTATATGTGGATGATATAATTGTCTCTCGGTAGTGATGTGACCGGCATTTCTAAGGTTAAATCCTTTTTTTCAGCAGCAATTTCAGATTAAAGACTTGGGAACCCTTAGATATTTTTGGGTATTGGAAGTTTTACGAAGTAAAAGGTATTAATTTGTCTCAAATGAAAGTATGTTCTTGATCTTTTGTCTCGAGACCGGTACACTAGCTTCCAAGCCAATTGATACTCCTATGGATCCAAATCAAAAGTTTGGAGTTGATGATGGAAATGAAATTAAAGACAAGCAACAATATCGACGTCTAGTTGGTAAACTAATTTATCTTACTTGTTACACGTCCCCGATATTTCTTTTTGTTGGTGTGATGAGTCGGTTTATGGAGTCACCTAAGAAGGCTCATTGGGATGCTTGTCTGTCGCATTCTTCGATATCTTAAAAGCTCTCCGGTAAAGGACTAATTTATAAACCTAATGGTACTTCCACTCTTGTTGGCTATTCTGATGCTGATTGGGCTGGGTCAACGTATGATCGACGGTCTACAACTGGGTATTGCACCTTTATTGGTGGTAATTTAGTTACTTGGAGAAGCAAGGAACAGACTACTATTGCTAGGTTTAGTGCGGAGGCTGAATATCGTACTATGGCACATACTGTGGGCGAATTGTTGTGGTTGAGATCTTTTCTCCAAGAGCTTGGATTTTCTATTAATCAACCAATTGATATGATGTGTGATAATCAAGCAGCTATTTATATTGCTAGGAATCCTGTTTTTCAAGAGCGAACTAAGCACATAGAAGTTGACTGTCACTTTGTTCGGGATGTAGCGTAAGCGATTGCTACTCCTTACGTTGCCTCTAGAGATCGGTTTGTCGATATGTTTACCAAAGCATTATTTCGTCCCGCTTTTGTTCTTTGGTTGTTCCAAGCCGGGCATGGGTGACCTATATGCTCCAGCTTGAGAGGGAGTGTTAAGTTACTTTAATTAAGTTTCCTTTATTATCATAGTTTTATTTCCTTCTTTTATTATCAGAGTTTTGTTTCCTTTTTTTCTTACATAAGGATATTATATAAATACAATGGGTGTAGGGTTTACGTTACTACGAGAAAACTACAACCCTCTCTTTGTTTCTTTTACGTTCTCCTTCTCCTCCTTCTCTCTATTCCTTCTCTCTTCTTTCTTTCTCTCTTTCTACTTGCTGCGGGTTCTCTAATCAGCTTTGTGACATGGTGGATTCAGAGGCAATTGGAGACACAAGATGTAAGGTCATCTGTATTGCGATAGGCAGGACACATCAACCTACTTAATGTTCAATGTGCAGATCTATCGAAGAGATTTAATGAAGACAAGATCAAAAATTTTTTAGCCCCACAGAAGAGTTCAAAGACATCATAGCCAGGTACTCGCACCTTGGCAAGAATTAGCATTCCAGTAAATCATATATGAAAGGAGACTGCAAAAGGTCATATGAAACCGAAAATTATGTGATGGATTACCTCGATCCACAACAGTCCTGGTTGTATGCCAATATTAGTTAATAGCAAGAAGCATGAGGTGAAACAATCTAGAAAAGATTGCTTGCTCATCCAAAACATGACCCGAAAAAAAAAAAAAAAAAAAGGGACTGCAGAGAAGATTGCTTGCTCATCCAAAACATGAAAGGATTGCAAAACTCTTGAAGCTGCAGTGTAATCTTGTAATTCACTATAAACTATAACACGACTGGCAATTGAAAAGAGCCACACATCCATACACACCTTCAGCACAAGACAAAATGAAATCTTGCATCGAAGACTTGAACTGTAAATCACTGTGGAACTACTTCCTATCTAAAAGCATCAAATTGGCATACCTTGCCATCATATTCCCTTTTAGAAAGAACCTCTGGTGCAATGTATGCTGGAGTTCCAACTGTCGATTTGGGTCTTGAATGCAGAAGGGATGACTAGAGATGCATGGAAAAGAAGAGGAAAAGTTACCGATAGGATTAGAATAAGCACATGGACACTTTTCATCCAACTCCATCTACAGGTTACCTTTGAATAACCAAAATCACATATCTTCAGACGAGGTGCAGGGCTACCATCCAGTAGAGTATTTTCCAGCTTCAAATCTCTATGACATATTTGCTGTAATAGATATACAGGATTAAAAATTAGTTCGAAGCTACAGCAGAAAGACTGTGTCAACGATGGCAACTTTACATTATGCTCACCATGGCATGGCAATAGCTGACTCCTGAGATGAGTTGCTGGAAGAAATACCTAGCCTGCGTGAATTACAACAAAGCAAATCTTGAGCTCAAAATCAAACATACCGAGCTCAGTGTAATCTCCAAACAGAAGGACAAACCGGACAGATTCTTTTTTAGTTTGGCCTTACCTGAAATGGAAAGTTTTCCCCTTTTGTTTAATCTTACCGTAACTAAAGCAATTAGCAACATAAAGTCTATGTTTCAAGGTGATTTCGTTTGGCCCCGCAACCCAATTTCGCATCATAGTCATCGATAAAACACTCAAATCAGGAAAATACTTAGCAGACCTCATCTTCACTAAATCTCCCAGCATTGCAGATCCTCTCAAACAACTCTCCACCAGCTGCATATTCCATCACGATGGCGAGATGAGTAGGAGTCAGAACAACCTGCATCGTATCAATCATCGCTTCAAGCTCACGCATTCAAGTCGTCCACTAAACATTCACAAGAAATCGCTCCACACAATGCCCACGAAATAAACCCAGAAAAAAAAAAAAAAAAAAAAAGGCGTCACGAAAGCATCAAATCACAAAACTTACCTCCTTGAAGCGGATGATGTTCGGGTGGATAAGCGACTTGTGATTCATAATCTCTCTAGCCACATTCTCATCAATCTACAACCCAAAACCAACAAGACCAATCAACCAAAATCCCATCAGCAAGCTCCAACAACACCCAAGATTCGATCTTTCCCAACTGGGTACCAAAGAAAACCCCCAAAGATGAAAAATTTACAACAGAGAACCCGAAAAAACAGACACCTTGAAACCACGCTCGATGTACTTCATGGCGACGAGCTCCTTGGTCTCCTTGTTCCTCATGAGCCTGGCCACCCCGAAGTTGCCAGATCCTATGTCCTTCACCAGCTCGTACTTCTCCATGCTTTCACCTCCCGCCGCCGCCACCGCCGCCGCCGCGCCTTCCTACCTTATCCGCCGATCAAGAAACAGGGGAGCTCGCTCGAGCACGCGGTCCAAGGACCCAGATCCCAGGAGAGATTCCAGCGACCCGAAGAAGCTCGGAGAGAGGCGGATCGAAGGGGGACGAAGATGGGTCTTCGGATCTTTCAGCTTGGACTCGAAGGAAGAGGAGGAGGAAGAAGAAGCGATAGGGAAGTGGCATACTATTGTTCGGACAAAGTGAAGATTTTTGAAGGTCAAGAAAGTGTGCGAAAATCTCGGCAGGTCCAAAAACGGCGGCGTTTCGCACAGAGAGAGAGAGAGAGTGTGAGAAGTATTCTACGCGCCGTGGACGGTGGGAAGAGGGCGCGTGCGCGCGTGAGGGGTGGAGAGGAGAGCTTTTATGGATGGGGTTCAGTTTAATAATGCTTTTAAACTCGAAATGCATTGAATTTGGATATTCCTTGCATTCGAATCTACTCTTCTAGTATCTTCCCCCCCAATTGATGACGTGTTCGCCGTGCGAAAGGGATAAGTCACTAGTGGTGTGCGCAACAAACTGTCACATTCGAGAATTCATATCGATTCGGTCTAATTTTGTCATATTTGAAAATTCATGTTGATTCGTCTAATTTTCGGGAGTATCATTCTGATTCTCGATTCTTAAAAGTTGAATTGGTGTCGAATAGTCTAAATTTCGGTTATAAAGAATAATTAGACCTACTACATATGCTTTTTATTATTTTTTATTTCTTCAAAAAAAATATTAGTTATAATTTATTGTTTTCAAGGAAATAAAAGTCTTGGAAGCATAAAATTTATCTCGAGTTCTGAATTTGTTATTGGTCATGCTTTGAATGATAAGGTTTTATTCGAATGGAAACAAACTAAAAATAGTGACCATTTTATTAGACTAGACTAACAACCGATTACTTCATAAATCAAGTAAAAGAACAAATGGAGATGACGTGGAGATAGAGAACCATCGACGGCTAAGGGTCATTTTTTTCTTTCATCCTCTCATCTTACAGTCGACAAATTTTTCCAAATGAGTTTAACACGATACTCATCGCATTTTATGAAAATAAGAACCCCAAATCATATCTATCTCACTTACCTCCACCGGCTTAAATCAGATGCCGTCCTAGGTCTCCAGTCTGCGATTTCTAATTGGTCATCAATATCAGTGGGTTGTTATAAGATTATCACGAGATTGATAGTACTTACCTAGCTCTATCAAATCGACACTGATGGAGAAGATATAGGAAGCCCAACAATCATGCTTAAATTTGAAGTTTGTGCACGTTCAGAAGTCGCAATCTTCATGATTACGTGCCCCCCCCCTTTTTCTATTCCCTTCGTCTCGATCTCTTTTCTAGATGGATAACAAGAGCGTGCACTGCAAACCGAGAGGAGGCGCGTGAGCAATTTGGGGATCTCTTCTTTCTTTTTCTTTTGTTTTTTTTTTAACATTCGGATGAGGTTCGACTCATGATTACGAGGAGACCGTAAAGCGAGCGGAGTCGTACCGGAAGGTGGCGCTTTGAACGCGTGTTGAACATGCATTTGTGCTTTTCTTCTTTTGGCCTTTTCCGCGGAAAATCCACAAGGACGAAAACGCCTTTGAAATTTTCATCTAAATACAAAATTATATAATTTTGCTTTAAAAAAAAAAAATTAACTGTAGAGATGAAACACAGAGGGTATTTTCTCTTCTTGGAGAAGACAAAAATACAAGGACAATTAAATGAAACGGTACGAAATTATATAATGTTATTTTTTATAAAGAAATTAACTCTAATGTTATTATAACCTCTCCCTCTTGCCTGAGGAAAGAAAAGGCTGATTATTTTGCAGTGCCCACGTTTTTTTCATTATCATGGCAGATTGAATAATATGAACATACTAAATTATTGTCTGATCCGCAAATAAAAAAAGATTCGCTCCTCAACTCACGCGCACCACATGCAATTATTTCGTAAATTAGAAAAAAGAACATTTATTTTTATTTTATTTTATTTTTTTCTTAAGTAATATGTAGATTTTGAATTTAGAAAGCGGCGCGATGATTTTCTATCTTTTGACCGCTTTACAATCCTTTGAAAAAAGTCATCTTGAGGGGGAAAAAGAAGAAGATGAAAACTGAAATGGATAAATCCAAGGAGGCATTTCCTTCGACATATAGCAAATATTGCAGAAGGTAAATTTGAAAAGCTGCTATGAAAATATGTACATGGAGTGCTCCTCCATACGCCCTGCCGGTCAAACATTGGCACAAGCCATTATTCTGTTCAAAGTCTCAAACTGCAGCAAAGATCAAGTCTCTCAGGCAATTAAACTGCACCATACCAGTCTTTAACAATTAACTGTGAACCGACTCCAAATGATTAGGAGACGGCAGAGAAACAAACGACCTCGAACATCCCAATGAGACAGGCGCATCGTTTCCGTCGGGACCTCTCGAGCAAAGAGTCTTAGCAATAAAAGTCTCACGCATCAATAATGTAAAATTCAGATGGTTCGAAACGATAGTCTGTAAGAACTGTATTATTAAAGAGGTGACCCTGCTGCTGGGTCAGCAATGTCGCCGCTGTATCTTTAGTCGTCCAATACGATCACACGCTCAGAAGTACCACCAGCTCCATTGGGTTCGGGGTTTTCTGCCTCGTCAGGGACATCCTGCTCTTTCATTTCCACGTCGTCGTCCTTAGTGACAGCCACGCTCGAACGTTCAATCCCAGGTAAGTTAGCATCATCTGGAGGCACGTACTCTTCCCGCGCGTAATTCTCACGCGCTAAGTCTAACCTGCTTTCTCTCGTCGACGTATCTTCATTTGACTCCTGCATTTCAGTGTCTGCCATGGCAGCACTCGCGCTGCCATTTTCTTGAGTGAAGGATGCAGAAGTGGTTTTGGACGATTCAGCCTTTGATTGTTGACCTGGACCAACCGCTGGATCTTCTGGCTTAGGAGGGTCACCTGACTCAGGTGTTAGGATTCGAGTTATGCTTTCAAAGGCATTTTCAAGCGGAATAAGGTTCTTCCGCAACTTATGACTGGCCGGGCTGTCAGAATAGAACGTCTGCACTGATTCATGAACATTATCCTCAACAACCTTGCACATCTGCAATCAAGATGGAAAAATTAAAGATCAACCGTGCAGCTCCTCAGAAGAACAAAAAGTTTCATGGACAGAATTCATCTTCATGGCACCAAAGCCAACATGCTAACATTTCGAAATAAAGTTATCATAGACGAATGCGATAGAGGCACCTTGTTATACACCCGCGCAAGCTCCACTCGGTCTGAATCATCATCACAAGCAACAGTGGAGATGTCCTCTGCAGCTGTTGACAATGAACCTCAGGGAAAGAGTTGACACAAAAGAGTCATCCAATCAATGTACTTCTTTGTGGACATAAATAGATAGTTCTAAGTTCTAAATGCAAATATGTCCTGCATCTATTGCCCAAAATGCAGCATTCCTCTCCGTTGTATAATCCCTATCGTGCGCACATCAAGTGAAAAAATGAAGAATGGCCATATACTTTCTACCCTTGATCTCTACTTATCAGCATAAGTCCAGTTTGCTTAGAATATTTCAACCCCAAAATCTATACTTATTATGAGTTTTTCTTGACCAACATACTATATTAAGAGCTGAAGTTAGTGGTCAAGCTCAGATTCTTCTTCAAAAGCTTTAATTGTCCTTGATCACGTAATATATCATAATATGCCTAACTATGTTAGGCAAGGTTCTTTTAATTCAATATATACCATTTTCCAAAAAATTTAAGGACTTGCATATATAAATCAGGTTGCAGTAGAGGGAAAAATATTTGAAAAAAATGGCCGCACATGAAATCAGTGACCGCTGTTTGGAATAATCCTGGGTTCTCCTACTCAAAATGGTCACATAATTAACTTGTGAGAAAATTTGATATGTGAAGGATTTAAAGATACGAACTGATTTCCTCCCACCCATACACTAAATGCCATTAGAATGGAATACACACCCCCTTGGTTCCCTTTCATATACTTATAAAAGATAATATTCATCAAAGAAGTGTGCATGTAATAAAGAAATAAATGCATCAGCACATATAAGCAAAAAAAAAAAAAGAAGAAGAAGAATTTCTTTCAATAAAAAAATAATGAAAGATGTCATTATGAGGTGCACATCATTAATAAGCTTGAAACAATCACCCAAAATTGAAGTCTAGGGGAAGGTTCCTTACCAATGACTTTAATCTGAGGCAGCTGCTCAATTATCTTCATATCAACATTATCAGAGCTTGGAGGGGGTGCGTCTGGCGCTCGAGGTTCAGATTCAGGTGCCTCAGAAGCATTCCCATTTGCTCCTAACTCTCCCTGAAATCAATTAATCAGTGGAAAAGAGTATCAGCCAGGCATGAATCAACCAAAACCTCAATGTGATATGATGGAGTAACATAAAATGCTCAACGTTAATAACAAAGTTTTGCCCCATTCAGATCAATGAATCATTTATTTCAGCCTGATGAGAAACCAGATGGATTAAATGAGTGTTTGCAATATCAAAAGATTACCCAATACACTGAAAAACTTGTAGTCGAAATCCCAAGGGACCACACCCTTTCTGTATACCATGGGAAGAATAGAAAAAAAGGGGGTAAACACCATTTAAATTAGTATTGGCATCTACGAGCTAGTAATTTTAACTCCTCATGTCTAATTTAATCCAGTTATTCCAGAACTGGTCTACCACATTTGATTTCCCCATTATGTTCATTCTGAACCCATCATACCCTGAATCTTCAAAATTTGATGCAATCTCCATTATGCAGACAGTGAAGCCCAACACAGTAAACTATAAAGCCACATTCCTTGAAATTACTTCAAGCAGAACTTTCAGTAAAATAATTTTTTCATGGGAAGTGTTCAGAAACTGGAGAGATTTAAACTCACAAAGTAATCTTGCTGATACTCTGCATTAAGTCCTTTTTCCAAAAGAAGCACCCTTTTCTTGATAAACTCAACTTGTCTTCTCTGCATATCTCTATAATGATATAGAAGATTAGAATCTTGATACACCTGTCCCTGGGTGGCAGTTTCAGTCACTCTCTGTGATACATTAACAGCTGGATCATTTCCATTGCCATTTCCCCGGGGCTGGTTGTTGCTTGCAGTTGCATCAGTACTACCAGTAACATTTTGAGGTTGAACAGGAACCTGTCCTGGGATAGGTACATTTATAAAGGGAAGATTTAATTCCTGACAGATGACCTCTTGAACCCTCAAGTCCTTGTCATCCACAATAGCTTGCCATCGTCCATATCCATGCCTTCAAATTCAAGGACAGAAATGACACACCGAGAATCAAATTAATACAAACAGAAAGGTTTTTACTTCTCATTCATCAGGTACACATGATACCCTAGACCAGCAATCTAGTATGACATCCCTACTAATAGAAGAAATTAAATGGAATGACACTTTTCAAAAGAAGCCAGCCTAAGCAGATATGAAAAAGGCACTTTTCTTGGTACAAAGCGATATATTGCTCCTACATGATAAACCAAGCAGGAGTAAATGAGAAGCTTGAACTCTGGTGGAAAAGGTTGGAGTCTACCGGTTTTCATGTAAGTAGTAGCATAAAATCAGTAAGAGTAGGGGTTCGCTACTTGAATCCATTTTGCAAAAGGATGGAAATTGACAAATACCTAACTAGTAGAGCAAAAGAAAGATGGATTACATCAAGATGTACATGTGGTGTTTTGGCTATTGCCAAATGCCACTAAAGCAGAGGGGAAACCTATAGGGCGACAATATGACCAGCAGTGCTTTATGGCACCATAATGCTGGGTGGTCAAACACCACCGAGTACACAAATTGAGTGTAGTGGAGATGAAAATGATTCATGGATGTGCTGACACTCTAGGAAAGATACACGATGAATGAAATTATTCGGAGCAAACGTGGGTGAAGGGCCAATTGAAGACAAGATAGCAGATACTCTTTCAAAGTGTTTTGCCATGTGAAACAAAGGCCTCTGGATGCTCCAATGATGAGCTGCTGAAATGAAGAGCCAGGCTATATAGGGCATAGAAAACCAATTTTGAAGGAGAAGATTTAAAAAGATATGGACTTTTTATTTTTTTCAGAAGACTTGACAGAGAACCGACCGCAATAAAATATAACACTTTCATATAGTCCACAACCACCTAACAAGATAAGAATTGGTTTGTTGATTGTGGTGGTGTTGTTGAAAAAAAGAGCTATTTAAGTTCACCTAGCTTCTGGCAACTGGAATCATTTTCTATCATGCAGACTGGTCCGATGAGTGCCATTGGAATCTCAGTCACATCAGCATGGAAAAAAATCAGAAAAATGATTAGTAAATTATTGAGTCACTAATCTTATAAGGCTTTTTCATTACTTAAAAGTAGTATGAAGTCTCCTGGGGAAATGCTGGAGGCAATGATGGGACATACACTGAAGTGAAATCTGGAAAAGTGCTCTTAAAAACATAGTAATTTGGAGCACTTGTTGAAAGCACACTGCTTCAATAGATACTAACCATATGAAACCAGATGTCAGAGCACCAATTTAGTAAATAAACAGGTTAGAAGGCATACTTGAGCACAGCTCGCAGTAACAATAAATCATGTTCCTCGTTCCAAAATTTTCCAGGCTTCAATCCAGAATAGCGCAATAATATTTCCTCTGGAAAAAGTGGTGCCCCAACATTTTCTGATGCTGACAGCACCTACATTTTCAGAAAATGCTATCACCATTACTCACGGCCGAACTGACACTATTCAGCTTGCACATAACCAAAAGTCAAAGGCCAAGAAATGCACTAGAGAGACAAAACAAATAAGATGGCCAATTCATGTAATAACAATATATTATGAAATATACCCTACCTACCCTATGTAAAATGATCCAATCATAAAGCTACATCAAGTTTGTACCCCCAACTGATTGAGTCAGAATATTATGTAGGGCACAGGGAAGCAGGCTGTAATTCCATATACTTCTTGATTACATAAGCCCCAGCTCTAGCAGACAAGCAATTCTTTTTTTTTTTCTTCTTTTTAGCCATAGATCTCTTATTGCAAAATGACCAGGAAGGTGCCAAACCATGTGACAGATCTTTAGTGAACAGCACACATGCAACTTAAATTCCAAATTTATCTAACCTCCACAAGTTTGTTTAGCAGACAGGCATGTTTAGCAGACAGGCATCTTCATCTTCTGAAGTCAACAATAACATAAATCTCCTTGAATTCTGTTGAAAGGTAACTTACATTATTTTAAAAATTAAAATCCCCTGTAGTTACATGTTATCATTTTTGATAAGTAGGCAAACATCCTACAATAAAACAATTTTATTTTCTAAATCTTCGTATGCCAAACTGAATTTATGAGTGTGTAGAATATTGTTCGGTACAGATTCTTAGAGACTGTATGTAGACACCACCACCTACAACTTCTTCAAGTTATGATTAAAGACACATGCATCATATGACCAAACTCTTCAAGATCAGGCCAAAGAAAGCAAGTGATCCTTCAATATGAACTATCACAATCAAAATAGTTTACTTTGAGTTTTAAACTGCAAGCACCATTAATAAGTGCAAAAGTTAATTCAGGGACTGAAAGTGAAATCGTGCACCATTGGAAGGAAGAAAGCTATCAAGGCAGAATCAGTAACACATAAAACAACCAACAGGCCAAACCTTTCCATGTGAACATTAGAAAAAAAACAAACTACATATGAAATGAATATGAAAATTTACAAAATGATAAGCTTAAGCTATAGAATATACATAAATCCTGGTCATGGGTACTTTTTATCCCTGATAAGGACCAGACCAGAGAAATTCCTTTAATAGATAGGCTAAAAAAATACGTGTTTGGTGCAATCAAATGCCTGCAGTGATTCCCACCCAGTAGCTGTCATAAAGTACCACAGTATACAGCCAGTATCATAAGCCATTGAGCTCCAAAATACCTTTTTGCAAATAATCATTTAATGGAGAGATTATCTGACGACTACTACATAGCTATCATGGGATCTTCCCTGGCAAATGAGCCTACAGGAGCTATTACTTGTACACAGCAGAAGCTGGCAACCATTTCCTTGCAAGATTTGTTTGAAAACTAAATAACCTACAGATTTTTTTTTATTTTTTAAAGGGAGTGCTGGGGGTTGAAATTTAACCATACAAAATTTGGAGAGAAACGCTTGGCTGCTAGCCAGCAGGTGCTCTATTGGTACGCATTATACATAGTTTTTTCTCCTATGCTCCATTGCCCCAAGATTCAGAGACTTCGAAATGCGTCTCTATCATTTCTTGCACATTAGTTTGCCCACAGGCAGAGTCTGTTAACCGGTAACTCTTAGGTTGGTCAAGGTTGAACTGTTGTAACAATATGGAAAGTCTTGTCTTTAATCCCTGCTTCCATTTTTTGGACTATTTGGAGGAGAGAGATAGGCAGGCCTTCAAAATGAGGGATGTTGCATTATTTAGATCTTTTTCAAATACTAGGTTGCAAATAGGAGGAACCACATTGGTGCAGTTTAATATCATACACTTGTCAAAGGTCAACTTGATGTCTGTCAAAATCGTAAGAATTGCTCCAGATCAGCTTATCTTTTCACTCAGATAATCAGTGCACTATGATATCATACGCTTATCAAAGATCAACTTGATGTCTGTCAAAATCGTGAGAATTGATCCAGATCAGCTTATTTTTTCACTTAGATAATCGCATTGATCATAGCCCAAGCATCAAGCAAATTGCCTCAGACCTAATGAATGCCAAATGGCCCATCTCTGCATATGCTATAATTGATTCCAGTGTTACTAAACAAGACAAATGCAAAAGACAAGCACAAAAACCCAGCCCACCTGTCAACGAATGACTTCAATATATGTTTGTCTGATACACTGACATAGAAAGATTAAAGCACTACTGACAAAATTACCTTTTCCTTTACCAGCATCAATTGAGCAATTCGGACAAGGACATCTTGTATTCTAAGTCCTTCCTTCGGTACACCATCTGTAAAAACCATCATGAGAAACAAGGCACAAGAAGCAGCAAGATAATTAACAAAATGTGACATACAAAATCCCTAGATTTAAGTAAACAGAGGACACAAGCACTAATTACCTGCAAAGGTTGGCAAATCTGTAATTTCTTCAGTGATATGACTCAAGAATAGTCTTCCATATCTGTAAGAACAGATCCACTCCTTAGTAACACCAATTATAACTAGAACAAGTACAGCTTTAGGAGGAATACAATTATGGCTTGATGTTACTCAAACATGCATGGCATACACATTTATCATGCCAAATATCAATCCAAAATCCAAAAGTGATGACTTCAGCCAATTATATACCAAAAACTAATATCTTGCTGCAATGGATATTTTACCAATGTGTAGTATGATCGACAGCTGTACAATCATACACAGCACACTATGCATATAGTAAGCTGAACTAAATTGACAAAATAACTGGAATACTACAAGTGCAACCATGCGACAATCTATACTCAATGAAGTAGATATAAACATGCACCATATAAGGACAAAGCAGTGATGTGAGCTGAACGGCTGAACTCGCAACATTGCTCCAGTTTCAGTGATTGCAATGTATTCAGAACTTCCTTTTACAGAGAACCTCAGCGTTTTCCATTGAACCTGAAACCCCCCCTTCTCTCTCTCCTCCTCCTCTCCCCCTTTCTCTAAAAAAAGGGGGGAAGGCCCAAACTAAACATCAAATTGCAATATCCCACCAAAAGTGTACCAAGTACTCCCAAGAGTCTTATATATAATAAACCTGGAATAAGCTTCAATAAGTCAATCCTCCAGTCTGTCTTAATTGACAGTATTAAGATGCCTAAAGCATACTATATGAGAAGAAAGAAAGATCATAATCGCCTATTTAGACCTGTGCTATCTAGTGATCCTGAGAAAAGGGAATTGATAAAACCAAAACTCATTCTCGAGGAAAATTGAAAAATGTAACTCAAACATTTCTGTTCAAGTGTATGAGTTGCCTAAGTAACACACAACAGCACCTGCAAAAGTTCATCCAACAGAATATATCTTATACAGAAAATATCAAACAAAAGAGCAAAATATTAGAATCATGTTCCAATCCCTAGTTTCTCAAAACTATAAAGTAAGATGGTAACACATTACTCTTTGATTTCCTCACAAGTCTTCTGCTTTAAACGGGGAGTAAATTCCTTCCAGTCAAAGTCACCAACTCCAAATCTGCATCAGAGCTCCAAGTAAGTCTCATTATAAAAGTTTATTCTTAACTCATAATAATACATTTTCAATAATAAGCTTCACTTTCTAAAATGCAGAATCCACGATAACCTATAAAAAAAAAAAATCAGCAATTAAGATACCCAAAAGAGAGAGAGAGAGAGAGAGAAGAAAGAAATTGTCTGTTCATCACTGCCCAAGCTTGCAGGATTTAATCTGAACCCAACAAATGGATGATTGAATTTTGCATATACAGAAGTAAACCTCATCAAAATCTGCACAAAGGCTGCCCGCTGATTTTGATTGAATCCCAGTACCCTAAATGATCGTCCTTCACCTTCCATAAGAGGAAGCGGCTCCGTACTGTCAACTGCAGAAACATGATCAAAGATGAGCACTTCAGTGAAAAAGCACAATATGGTAATCAAGCACAAATTGCACCGGCTAAAATCGAAAAAGAAATTGACATACCCCTAGATCTCTTTCTATAAGGCCTTCTTCCAGTTTGAATTCCAGGAAGAGCAGCTTCACCATCAGTGGATTCAGCTTCATAGTTATCATCCTCATCTTCGGAACTCACATCTTCCAGTCCGGCAAGATCGTCATCCTCAACAGATACCATCTAGAAAATTCACAATAAGCCACTTTGAATAGAACAAAGTTTGAATGTTCAGATTGATTGTGTGTTAATGATTGCTCTAGACCTCCAAACATATAACAGGAAATAAAGCAACTCTATAAAAATGAGAAATTCTTTGACAACCTAACAGAAAAAGTTCCCTAGAGCTTGATTCATTCAATAATCATCATCAACAGCACACCCGAGCCACTTTCTTATAGCATGGCAAAAACATGCAGTACAAACCTGTTTTCGACTTCTCTTCCCCTTCCCCAAGGCATTAAACTCCTCAACTTTGTGCACTTCATATCTATCTCTTAACAGCTCTTCCCAGAAATTTGTTCTTTCTGAATTGCTCATGGTAGATTTACTCTCTTCAGCAGCCTTGGCACTTCTTCTTCAGCCACAGCCTCTACTTCATCAATATATTCGAAATTCGCCACCTAGAAAAAAGGCCTTTATAGTGATTCATAGCATGATGCCCTAAAAATGAAGAACTGACACTTGGACTCGACTCCATGGAGTGCTCAGCAGTAAGTCAAATTGTTTAGATCATAGATATCACCAATAAGTATATAGAGGCTCAAGCAATGGAAGAAGGTCACATAAATTTTATGAATTCAAATGGAGAAACTAAAGTTCTAATAGCATACATCTGAATAAAGTGTTGGCAGTCTGATAATTTCTAGAATAAGCCAACTCAAGACATGCAGGGACTCCCATGTGTGTAATCTTTGTCTCCTTGTGAAGTTTAGTTTCATTCCCAGAGTATCAACTCAGCTGCTCAACCCAGCCTTCATTGCCAGGTCACAAAAAATGACACAGTGTGGAACTAAGCCCATGAAGCTCGCAATTTCTTTACAGTTATTAGAAAACCTTCCACATCTTAGTGGATCTCACAAAAAAGATTAACCCCACCAGAGAACACAGAAGCCAAATCGCCTGTGACTATGATAATAAAAAGAAAAAGGAAGGCCTGTGGTGATATGGAATACAGAAGGAACATCCTAGAAGGACTTTGATCTAGGTCACATCCCAGCCAGTGTCTCACTTTCTTGATTAAAAGACGTGCACCAAGGCCAAATGCAATGATTTAGATTTGAGAAAGTGTGAAATTAAAACGTGAACAGGTTATACAGTTCCTCATGGGGAAAAATGTACAGTGAAAGGTCAAATAACTGTCAGATACAGAGCAGTATGTCAGATCATAGCCCTAAACCTCATGCCTATTGAAAGATTAGTCCTAGCAAGGAAATGTGCGATTCAGCAGCCCCAATGAAGTAAAACAACAACAACCACAACCCCTAGCCTCCTCTTCCCCCCTTGAAAAGGAAAAGAATATCAAATCAAAAGAAATTATTGATCTCCTCTGGTTGTGATTCACTACCTCTTTGCCTCGAAACATTGCACCGTGAAGCAGGATGGATTTTCTTGACGAAGGATGTGAACAAAAGGTGTCATCAAACAAGGTAACTCAGCGAGTGATTATTATTCTTGTTCTCAATTTTTTTCCACCAATTCCTTTTATTTTATTCCAACTTTCTCAGTTCTGTTAACCAAATAGACCTCAAAGTTTTATCGTCACTTATCCTGCCTACCAATGATCCCTCATCCAGGAGTAAAGAACTGCCATTTGGAGTGTCCCATAACTCCTAAGCCACTTCTTTCTTGGATATTAGAAATCTAAAACTAAATGCACTGTGTAGTTTAAGCTCACTAGACAAAGACAAATCTCCCATCACATCACACAAAAGACAAAAGTTCTATAATTTTCAAGGTTTGACGCTAAGTTAAAAACCTTGAAGGCCTTCAGAAATCCATCATCTTCATCATCTTCCACTGTCGTCTCTTCACCTCCAACTTGTTCTCTATCAAGTAGTCTGTTATAAAGCATGACAATCTCATGTTGATTATTTATAATTTTTTAAGTAATGGAGATAACAAAGATGGAAGCTCACCTATCTATGGCAGCATCGTCATAGTGAATTTGGCGGGACTTTCCAGCTTCATCATTTTCATCAGCAAATAGCTCCTTCGAGCCATATCTTATTATATCATCTAACTCTTCCTGTGACCAGACAATAACAGATCAGAACTCTCACCACTAGGAGGGAGGGGGGCTGTACTGAGGTGTGGCGATGGGGGTTAGAAGTAGGTCTAAAACTGGAGTTCTTTCATGATGATTTCAGAGATATAGTCTATGTATTACACAAAAGAGATTCCGCAAACACATTTAAGTGTTTAAACAGGTCTAAACTGCTCGAAGGAAGTAATTTATATTTTCACTTCTGAGAGAGGGAGTTATCTGTGAGGATGGGTGCTGTCCACCTGGTTAATGTTTTGAGCCTTTAGCCTTCCAACCACCAGATGCTCCAAAACCATCTTTTTCTTAGTCATTTGCATCATCCTTTCTTCAATGGTACCTCGCGTAATCAATCTGTATATCATTACCTGAGCACAGGAAAGGAACCTCTTTCATCAAAAAAAAAAAAAAAAAAAAAAAAAAAGAACAAAAAACAAAAAAAACATCCTGCTGTGTATCTAAATAACAACACTAAACTGTGTTGGTTTGTCCAAGTCGATGAGCCCTGGCCATTGCTTGTAGATCAGCATGTGGATTCCAATCACTGCAAAAAAAAAAAAAAAAAAAACGCGGAAGAAATTTCCATTAGAAAGAGAAAAATAAATGCAGGCCACATAAGGAAAGCTACCCATCATTAGCAATATCTAAAATGTTGACATAAACTAGACTAACTAGAATGCCTTAACCATGTCATAAAGGAATACTTATACAAACACTGTCAACTAACTCCAGAACCAAAGAAAGAATAAAAAAATTGAGGCAATCCCCCACTCTAAACAGAAATACATTCCATAAAGTCTCCAACAAAATGGCTGGAATAGACAAGCTGAAAAACGCCTCATTCGCGTCTTTTCTAGCTTTTTATTATCCCATTTGGACATTAAAAACAAATAATAGGAGAAGTAATGATTTCTGCTTTCGAAAGATCCATCAACTCCTACTCATGAGATATATCCTCAGTATCTGTTCAAAACTAAGAGATACTCCGCCCATAAAATTTCTAGCAATTAGCTTTCAACAGATCTAATGTTCTTGTACCTGAATATAAATTGACCTAGAGAGAGAGAGAGAGAGAGAGAGAGAGAGGGTGGGTGGGTGAGGCCCGAGCAGGAAGAGAGACCTTAGGGAGAGAGAGATGTCAAGTGTGAGACATAGGGGGAGGGAGGTGAAAGAAAAACTAAAAGAACTTCACCAAAATAACGTGTAGGTGACCAATAATTAAATAAAAACTGAACATAGATACTAATCATATTTCCTACTGTTAAAAATGGGCAAAGATAGGAAAGCTGTATAAATAAAAGTGCACTAGACGAACACCAATATATAACACGTCATGCATTAAATGATTTGACAGTTTTTAAAGAAACTTTGCACAATTTACATTTTGCATAAATCATTCAAGACAAATTTCTCAATTTTATTAAAGAAAACGCATACTGATTAAAATCAAGGAATCCTTTGTTACAAAGTTTAAAGGAACTAATTGCTTAAATATAAGTTCCCCAAAAAAACACGCTCAAATACAAGTAATGTCTGCAAAAGGATCCACAACAGATTAATTTGGTATCTCTCATTATTTGATATAATTAGAGATACATAGTATTAGATATACGTATATGGAAAATGATAATTATCATTTACAAATTATATCTTTAATTATCCACAAGTTGTTTCCAAATACGAAACAAGCCCTTACTCATACAACAAAAATATCTAATTGCAATATGATGGGAGATGTCATGACCCAATTAAACTAATTGGGTGTCCAATAAAACCAGACATCCAACATCATAAAAATAAACACCTACATTGTTCTTCTTCATTTATGGAAAATACACTTTATGTTTGCCCAAAAAACAGGTTCCAGATCTAGTGATAACCAACATTAATAACAATAAGAAAAAATAGATTCCAGAATTGAATGAGAAACTGTTGTACTGAGAGAGTAACAACACACAAGATCTCTGATCCACAAAAAAATATTTCATTGCAATATGATGGGAGATGTCACGACCCAATTAAACTAATTGAGTGTCCAATAAAACCAGACATCCAATGTCATAAAAATAAACACCTACATTGTTCTTATTCATTTATGGAAAATACTCTTTATGTTTGCCCAAAGAACAGGTTCCAGATCTAGTGATAATCAAAATTAATAACAATCAGAAAAAATAGATTTCAGAATTGAATGAGAAATTGTTGTACTGAGAGAGTAACGACAAACAGGATCTCTGATCCATAAAAATTTTGGTTGAGAGGGGAAAAAGGAGTACTGCTTAAAGAAGGAGATAAAGAAAGTTTACCTTTCCAGGCTCCAATTCACTATGGAGTATGGAATACTCCATAGTCCTCCAAAACACACCACGTAAACAAGATTATCCCCATAACATGTTTACACAAACAACACACTACGTGTCCTCAAACCCTCCCTATTGGATTCCTTGTTCTCACAAGCGACATCCTCCAAAGTTAGCCCCAGGTATAAGTTTTGTTGCCAAATAAAATAGATTCTCATTTCCTCCTATTTCACATTAATTACCGTGGGAGAGGAAAGGCACCTCCCAAGGAAGATAACTATGTCAACACCATTATCCATCCAACATAGATATGACAATAAAGCAAATCCTCTTTTAAAAGTTTTTAGTTCAACAAATCACAGATTGCCACATACATAACCAATGTACTATCTCTCAACTTACTAGTTCAGGTGCCAAACCACTTAATAATATTTATTCAGGGCAAACTCTGAGATACAATTAGAAATTAGGATAAAATCAACCATATTACCTGTCGTATATAATTACGGTGTCTGCAGTAGCAAGGTTTATTCCCAAGCCTCCAGCTCTTGTAGAGAGAAGGAAACAAAATCTGGTGGAGGATTTCTGATTAAAGCGATCAATACGTACTTGTCTCTCTGCTCCACCTACCTTGCCATCTATCCTTTCATATTGCCATTTCTGCATGGGAAATATGATGCGAATGCACCCATCGTATAGGCCAATGATGACATTAGAACACTAAATACCACAAATTACATGCCAAAAAGAATAAACATTCAAAGTATTGACATCAGATGCATACCTTGTAACTGCAGTAATCTTCAAGTAAGTCTAACAAATGCTGGAATTGTGAATAAATAAGCACTCTATGTCCTTGCTCTTTAAGCTTCACCATCATTTTGTCCAACAGCTGCAATTTCCCACAAGATTCCAGGAGTTGTCTGTCGAAAGATAAGTAGAAGAAGAAAAAAGGGGACTCATTAATTTGAACATCGAACAAGCCAACCATCACAACATCCGATCAAATACGCGGCTGCTCTCATAACCATGTCAAGTGTTCTAGGCAGCAAATCACATAAAATTCAGTGAAATGCAAACATTAGAGCCATCTTCAGTAACATGATACAAAATCAAAGAGATCACGATATACTTGTAGGCTTCGCCACTATCTTCTATGTCTGGTTCAACTCCCTCTAGCATGTAAGGATGGCAACACAGTTTCCGCAGTTCCATAATCACATTATTCAAAGATATCTGCCACTCAGAACAAAATTTAATTAGAATGGTGTTGTCAAATATAAAATATAGCTCCTTCCAGTAAATCTCTCATTCTACCTGGGGACCACCTCGCCGTGTTAGTATCTGATAATTACGGGTTAGAATGGCCTTGTAGTATTCTTTCTGTTTTGCACTCAACTCAACACGTAAAATAAGTTCCTTCTTTGGGGGCAGCTCCTTCATGACATCTTTCTTTACTCCTGCAGTATCACACAAATTTGATTCACATAAGAAGACTAAACCTATTGAAAATGAAACTCCCATTACATATGGTAACTATACGTCTACTATACCATGCATCTGACAGCCATACAAATATTCTACTCGAGAGCTATTGTCTCCAATCAGTATAAATCCTATCCAGGACGTCACTGGAATTTAACTTCACTGAGAGAAAACATTTGATTCTCTAATTTAATTGCATCTTAGGGATAATTATTGTCACGTACAGTGAAGAAAAATTGACAAGGGATACAAAAGGCCAAGAAGATGAAATAACTCTTTCAGCCAAAAGTGTTGACAAAAAGTCATTTCTTCTCCTTTGTAAAATGCAAAACATTTGCATCACTAGTTAGTCATGCTTCAAAAAAGGTGTGGAGCCAGCATTTTATGAAGTCTACAAAAGGCCAAGAATATTTATATCTCTTTCGGCCAAAAGTGTCGACAAAAAATCGTTTGTTCTCCTTCGTAAATCGTGAAATGTTTGTATCACTAGTTTGAGAGTCATACTTCGGAGAAGGTGTGGAGCCAGCATTTTATGAAGCCTCATAATCTGCTCCTCCTGATTGATGTCCTTGAATTCTTCCTGGAATTCTTCCAAGCTTCCAAACTGCAGGCACCAAAATCGATTGGGGAGGTATCAGCCAGATTCAAATCCATCATAGATCTAGAAAAAGTACTCTGATATATTCTAAATGTCCATGTAGACAAACCTTCCCAGCATCAAGAAAATGCATAAGCATAAAAAGCTCATCCAGATTATTCTGAAAATGTACCAAACAAGCAGTTGTGAGTAATTGTTGCTAATAACTTAAGTAAAACAATGGTAATACAGAACACAGACATGAATAGAAGAAAAGCTAGAAAAGGGAAAAATTCCATACACAAGATATCTAATCCTTAGTTCTGTTACCACAACTAAGACACTGGTGCTTGGCTTAACTATTCCATGCTTTAACCAACATCCAAAGTTTACTCGCTGCGAACCACCCACCCAAGGTAATTCTTCTAAATTACTTACACACAAAATTAACACTAGTCTTGACTCCACCAGGAAAAAGTAAAGGAACTCAGACTTGTATCAACAAAAATGCTCCACTGACATTCTCTGAATGAAAAGATACTATAAGGTTGTTACTAACTAATGACAGAACCGATAAACAGAACGTGTGGTTCAGTGTTCAGAAGGAAAGATTGACAATTTAACCAAGAAATTCAGTCAGCATTCCAAACTCAGTCTCTCAAACCCAAGCCCCTACTAAGTTAGTAAACACCGTCCTCAAATTGTTCTCAGCACACGCCACAAGAGGATGGAAACAAGATTATACGCAGAATTTAAAAAAAGCTAAATCTAGCTGCAAATGTAATTGGGTTTGCTTATCCCATCAGTCTGTACGGCAATAACAGTTTTTCTCTCCACATCAGGTTAAGAAATTGAGTGGGCCATAATCTGTAAAGATATGGGCAATAAACTCATGACATTTTGGCTTGCACCTCAAGAAAACTACACCCTCCATCATCTTTAAAAAAATAATGGACACGTGATTTTCTCTATCAAAGGCTTCAATGGTCAGTGAATCAAACATAAGCTAAGCATTCAAGTAGGAAGTTGTTATAAGAAAAAACACTACAAGATTTGAGTGAATGCAGATCTAGCTATAAGTCGAAAGTTGTTCAAGTGAATCCCAATACTTGGCAGTACTATCATTTCACACTTAGAACAGGATAATATTATAAACAACTCACCTGAAGTGGGGTTCCAGTCAACAGGACACGATGTCTGCTTGAATACTGCTTCAATGAATGGAACAATTTAGAATCCTTATTTTTCAAACGATGACCTTCATCAACAATCTGAGGGAAAACATCGTGTCAAGCCTTCATCATGTTGGGTAATCTTTATGAGTTCAATTACCAACAGATCTTACCATGCATTCCCACTGTATCGGCTTCAATGATGCTGTGTCCAGATTAATCATCTCATACGATGTTAAGAGGACATCAAATTTTATCCGATCTTGCTTGGTCTCATTAACAAACTGGCCAGATTTTTTTTTCTTGAGCTTCTTGCTCTTAGGAAAGTAAAATTCGTAGTCCCGTATAATGGTACGAGCTTGGGCAGAGCCAACATACATGACCTATGAAAGTACAACCTCACATCACGATGGTCACCGATACTGCTGATTAAATATGGTGTAATGAGAGTTTAATATACATACGACATTCAATTGAGGTGCCCATGTAGCAAATTCCCGTTCCCAATTCCGCAAAGTAGAAAGTGGAGCTACAACTAAGAATGGATATAAATTTTCTTCAAACAGAGATGCTAAAAAAGCAATACTCTGTATAGTTTTGCCTGCAAAAAACAAAGAATAGCTTACACAGAAAACACAAAAGCAAATTCAGTGCATAAATTTTCCTCATGACAAAGACTTACCGAGACCCATCTCATCAGCAAGAATCACATGTGTCTGTTTAGACCAAGAGAAGCGTAGAAAATTAAGACCTTCAAGCTGATATGGATGCAGTGAACCTTCATTATCACAAGCAACAGATGGACAAAGATAAGGAAAAAGATGGAAGATAAATCGAAGCAGCAATATGCAACACCAACAAACAATGAGAATTATACCTCCTGTAAGAAATTCTGGACTCTGTTCATACTGATGAAACTCCTTCTGCTTCTTCCTCAGATCAGAAGAGTCTCGAAGGCTACTCTTTTGTTTAGCATAAGATGATCTGCGAGACCTGGTCTGTATTTGATTAAATTTTTCAATTTCCGGCTGGAACGCAGATATATCCGTCTCGAATTCCCAGTAACATTCATCATAGGAAAGCTCTTTCCACTTCACTAGATATTCCTTTTCATCATCATTTCCCCTACAGCATTCAGTACACGATACCACACTTAATAATACAAATCAAAAATCAAAATACCAATAAATCGCCAGATGAGAACGTAGAAAAGATCAACATAGCATGGAAACTGAGGAATAAATAAAACCAGATCACAAATTAAATATTTTCTTGACTTCATTACCAAGTATAAAGAAGCCAATTCTTCTTTATGACAGTCTAAGTTGGAAAGATTGAAAAGTACTAGCAGCACAATGGATGTACAACATTATACCTAGGAGAACTTGGTACTCAAAACCCCACCTCAAAAGTAGATTAGGTAGCAAAATAAATTGTAACTCCCAAAGAACTAGAGGTCAAGATAATCAAACCTGCACGCAATAATCCGATCAACTGTAGTCCATTCTGGTCTTATGGCAACAAATTCATCCTCGGCATTATTGTTTGATCCCATTTGCTTGTGGAAGTTGTTCACCTTTGTCTTTAACCGTGGAGTTGACTTGAAAGCTTTAAAAAACTGCTTCTCAGGGATCCTGAACAGAATATACGATGGAAGTTGCATAACAAGAACAGCTGAACACCCAGCAAAAAGTTGGATTTCCCCAGCAATAGCAAAAGAGACACAAAAAGCAAAATCATAGAAGTAATCAATCTCATATGGCAATTCTCATTACTGAGGAAATGATGCAGCCTAAAATTACCAGGTGCAATGCAGAAAGGACAATCCCTTCCACTTCACAAGATATTGTTTCACAAAAATTTGCTTTGAACCCAGTGTAGAAGCATCGCTTTCGTCAGCTGCAGTGGGGCGCAGTTCACAGTCTAAAATCTTCTCAATATCATTTAAGGGGCTAACCTGAAATCACAAAATACCAGTTCTCACATAAGCCGAACAATTGAAAAGTTGCCAAAAGAAAGAAAAGAGAATACATATAATGGAGCCATACACATTCAGGACATTTCCAATTGCTGGGATAAGGAGCTTTGAGTGGTGGAATCAAACACTTGGCATGGTAAGAATAATTACATGTCTCACAGCACAAAAGATTTTCACTTTCACTACAGGCTTGACATGAATCTTCCTTCTGTTAATCAAAGAAAGCAGATAACCAGTTCAGAAATGAAAACTGCATCATTAAGGAAGCAACTGTGATCTAACTTTCATTTAGAAAACTAAACTAGATAACTAGGTTAACATAGCAGTATTATTACACGACTAATAACAATAAAAATGGCAAAACCAAGAATACGTGTTTCGAATCACAGTAATAAAAGATACAAGAAAAAGAAAATAAAACAAATCTCAAGCACTGCACAAAAGTACAGTGAACACCCAAATCCAAATTAGGGCACAATTGGAAGCCACTTTCCGTCATGAAGCTGATTAAATGACATTATGCAATCCTTACTGTCCATCTTTTCCAGCCCACTCCTCTGTTTCCATCTTAAATGCATACTCTCAAGTGTAAAGGAGAAGCATCGATTTAAACATGCTACACTCATGGAAAAAAAGGATGCTAATACAGACCACGTCATCCCTGACTATCTTTTCTAGCTTGTCCTGAGTCACCCCAGGTTTTCGGGGAACAAAATCATCATCATCCGATTCATCTATACTGTAAATTGGCCTTCGTTCTGATCTAGTACGTAGCCGTTCGACCAAGCTGCTCATATTCTGCAAGGAGAAGATAATTGCTCGTTTAATGAACTCATCACATAAAGTAAAACAAAAAAGCAAATCAAGAAGCAATACGTAAAATTTAAATTTGATGTCTGCATTACTGCAGAATAAAATCGTAGTAGCATTTAAGAGGCAACAAAATAAATGATGATCCACCACTCTATAAACTTTGGCACATAAAAAGAAAAGATACAAGAAATCATACCCACACATATTGCTATCATATTAAATGAAACGAGATTTCTTGCATAGACTAGTCACAAAAAAGGTTATCATATCCACTAAACCAAACCAATTACTATTATAGATCTTAATGGAACTATTAAAACCTTTACATAAAAGATCAAGAGGGATACCAAAGGATCCTGAAGATCAGTCTTTGTGACGTATAAAGTAAAAGTTGGAAAATCTCCTTCTCTGTCAACATGGATGTATGCAAACATAAGCATACAATCTATTGCTAAAACCACAAAGATATGGACAAATCCACAAGGACTCGAGTAGTTTGGGATGCTCCTTCTTATCAACATTATCACATCCACAAAGTTACTAATGTTCGCGATTGCCATTGGCAAGGATGCTTGTAAGAAAGAATCGTTAAAAATTCACGACAATTATCTTCCTGAACATTATCTAATTACACGCCACAAGTCTTATGCCATTACTCCTACAAGACCTGAACTTTCGAAATTTTATGAACCTCCCAATTGATAATACGCCACCTTAAAAACACAACTTTAACCACCTAAATGAACAAAGGAATGTTCACCAGTGAAAAAAACTAATTTTTTTCCCTTGTTCAGACTTGGCCATTATTCAAAACCTGGTTATTACAGTTCTTGGATCTACAATATAGTATGTAAACTTTTAACTTTCATCTGACATCTAACCAAAATATAATCAACAGCCACAAAAATTTTCCCAAACACCTAGAAGCTGATGTAAGCAGAAAAACTTAGGGAAAAATTTCAAGAAAGAATCCTTGTTCCCAAGGAAAATGTTGTATTTGAAACTTCATCATTGCATTTAGCTGCTACTTCTTCTTGTTCTATTTCTGCCTTTACACATTCCATCGGTTCCCATTCTCTTTGTTTCATCATATAACAGAGTTATATACAAGACAAAAGGATTGAAAAGATGACAACCAAACATGAATGCAAGAAATTTAATGCTTGTTAAAATATACCCAAAATACTTCCATGGGGTACATGATTCTCCAACCCAATGCAGCCATTAGCTCTTCAGCCAATAGATGGGGAAAGAATTTGAACTCTTTACTTCCACTTAGGTACCTCTTTAATTAACCATCAGCATCAAACCTCCCATGCTGACATACACGTTCCATAACTACTTTTCTGTATTACTTTTCCATAACGAAGCTCCGCCTCATCTTCTACTATGCCTTTGCCTTTAATATTCTCAAGCTTTTGCCAAAATATTTCCTTATCTTCGCCAAAAACACAGTCAACCAAGAACTTTGCCTCCATCTAATTCTTCAATTTATTATTATTATTATTATTTATTTTTATTTTTTTGCAACTGTGGACTGGAGTCCATGATGAATTTTATAAATTCAATCGGTTCAATTTTAAAGCATGTGACTGGTGTATTGCTGCTTGTATTTGGCCAAGAATAAAAGGAAGCATTGTTGTTTGCGGATCCTTTCGTCCACTAAACTCTCAGTCATCTTAATTCCAAACACTTCACTCAACTGAGGAATGTACAAAAGAATCAAATTAAGGCTATCGGATTCTCTTCCTTGCGAATCCAAATCTACAAATAGTTCTTCAAATACCCAGAATGTAAAGGAGTCCCTCGAGAGGCAGGGTCCTCGAATTGCGCATTTCAAACTCGTTGCATCCGCAGCAGACATCCATGAGAAAGTATCACACATCTCAGCAAACCTAAAAGGGTGCCCTGCGTAACCTTCGACGCAAGATCCCTAACCAAACCTTTGAATTACTTATTTCCTAAGAAAAGAACGGCGAACCCGGAGTATGAAATGAGAGAAAACGGGAGAGCTATCGAAGAAATGAAGAACGCGGGAAGACGAATTCCGGACTCCTGCCGACCTCAACGAATCAGACACAGCGAACACCAGTGACAAAAACCAATCGCCACTGACTAACGGTCGAAAAATCCGACCAAACCGACTGAAAACGACCGGAATCAAACAGCCTGCCGCTCAGAACTACACGCGATTCCGCGACCGAGATCGATAGCCCCGATCATTTCTACACGCGCAGGCACCGAAGTAAATCGCAAGCAGGGAGTTTTGCCCGGGAAAAATGAAGCGGAGGAACGAACCTCGGGCCAGGAATCCGCCGGCCGAAGAGAGGATCGAGCTGGTGGACGCTGCCGTCTAGGAGCCGCCGCCGCTCCTCAGAGGTCGTGGCTCCGCTCCGCCGCCGCCGCCCGCCGCCGGAGACGCCGCGCACTGTAGCAAAGCCGCTGGCCGGTAGAGAGAGAGAGAGAGAGAGAGAGAATTTTAGGGTTGAAAAGTTGAAAGATGAAGAAATGGAGGGGCTGCTGCAGAAGATTATAAATCAGTCGCGTAAAAGGAAAAAGGCACAGGATTTTTGCCTTTTTTGTTCAATTTCGTCCTCGTCCTCCAAGAGATTCTTCCAATCTAGTCACCTTCTTGCTTGGGACATTGAATTACCACGACATGGTGGCTTTACCTCCTGTTAAAATTGGTGGAAAACTGGGGAAAAGTAAATTATTTTGCCGATTAAAAGGAATAGAAAAATGTAGGAGAGGGAAAATGACATGATTTTGCTGAGGATTCATACAGATAAAGGGTGGATTTATGGATTATGAAGCTAGAAAATAATGTGATGAGCAGAAGAAAATTTACTGAATCAATGGCGGAACAATATCGACCCTCCTTCTCTCTTTCCGGATATTACTATTCTGAGTTCTGTAACATCCCGCCCGCCAATCTTTTAAAATATCGTTAGGATGATATTTTGGCCGGTTTGGTTTAGTTTTTGGCGGTCAAGAGTGGTGTTCAGACCGCTTTCACGTGTCTCGATCCACTTTCCGGATAATCTTAATGGCACACTTCCCTTGCATTAGTTCGGTAAATTTAAGATTTTACCTTCAGAATGCTCCTAAAAAGAATTACCCCAAGACCACAAGAAGAGAAACAAATTCCATTACCATTTATGCCATTATCTTATTGGGTGGATGACATCTAGCATGTACTTTGAATCCTTTTTGGGCTCCATACGAGGTCAAGTGACCCATTAATGCTTATTGTGAAAGGTAAATCCGCCCATTGAATTTGAGTAAATAACACCAGATTTTGCATTAATATAGGTGACTAAATTAAAAACCAAAGATAGTAAGTGAGTCGAGTTGATGATATCTAGCATTTAAAATATTACCAAGACTTCGTTTGTTTAGAAAAAAATAAATGACTTGAAAAATATTTTCCTCAAAATGATTGTATTTATCACTAAAATAATTAAATTAGTGAAAAATTTTATTATCAACAACAATTTAAGTCTAAATATTTTTGTGAATGGTGAAATTTTTTCCATTTGTTCGTTTTTATAAGCGATATAAGCAATTATTTTTAGAAAAATATTTTTCGAATCATTCATTTTTGCTGAAACAAATTCACCATTATTACATTGTTGTTGCAATATTTTTGTGATTTCTTGAATGTTCTTTTCAATTGGTTGTCATTGTATTTTGGCGCCAACAACTAGAGCCTTTGAACTTTACTAATACAAGACTTTGAAAAAGGCGCTGTGCTCAAATGGTTCTAGAGCCAGCCAATTTTCAACGAGAAAGCCAAATGCTTAAGTTAATTAAGTTTGATAAAGATTTTTTTTTCATAATATGAAAAATTAATGCAAATATTGGTCCTTTATACTCTGATTGTTACACAGATTTTACAATATAAATTAGTTGGCCTTCGTATTTTAGAAACACTCACTTTGAATATTGATTCAACTCCAACTTTTTAACAATCACTATTTTAAAAGCAAGAACAATTTTGCTTTATCTTTACATTTTTTTATTTTCTAGATGCATGGTTTCCCTCGCGACCATCCAACAAACACTATTTTCAAATGAAAATAGTTTTGTCAAATAATTTACTGGAAAGATTCTCTAAAATTGAATTATTAAAGTGATGGGGTAACATCAAGTTTCTTGATGACAATTAACATGTGAGTAGAGGTAATTGGTTCTAGGATAGATGGTTTCCAACTTGCAACCAAGAACCATCAATTAATAGTTGATTTCAAAAAAGTAGAACCAGGAACCATTGTTCCCAGGTGGGCCATGAACCAAATGAAATGTCCCCCATAAATTCATTCCAAGGTATTCTGAACAGTTGACAATTGTAGCTTCCCGATGATCCATTGAACCGGTCAAAATGTCTCCAACAAATTCATTCTCGGGTAATCTATAAATAGTTGACAAGCGTAGCTCCAACCCAGATAGGCGTCATTGGCTTTCGAAAGCCATTGTCATTCACCTCATTGCAATTGCTTTGGAAACGAATCAATTCTCTTCAACACCTATGGAGAATAATCCCTTGGCCTATCATCTCCTTTTAGGTTTAAAGAATGTTGAACCAAAAACACCTCTAGCATTCCTCTAGCATTCAAGTCATTTGCCAATCATGGAAAACACCCATAAGAGGTTCCCTTATTTTTCATTTGGCCCATAGAATCGAACTCGCTAAGAGAGTCCCCCACTAATCAAAAAAAAAAGGAAAAAAAGAAGAAGAAGAGCCCCCAAAGCTAGAATCAAACTCACTTTGGTCATCTTTGGGCTCAAATACATCAAACTCAAGAGAACATAAAAGCTCTACATAAAAATAAAATAAAATAAATATATATGTGTGTGTGTGCGCGCGTGCATACCGGTTCGATTTGGATGGGCAAGTCCATACCTAGAATTAGTAATCAAATGGAACAATCCAATTCAATTTCCAAGTGAGTTTCGGTTCTTTTACACACTCATACTTGTAAGCCCCCCTCAAACCTCCTCAATCAATTAAATCCATTTGATATTTGTGCAAACAAACGGATTTTTGGGCCAAAACAAGATTTAATGGGACCAGTGAGGAGAAGGGGTCAAGATAGATTTTCTAGAGTTGAATGTTTCCTAATTCTATGTTTCAAGATTTTTATGTATTATCCTCTTTGTAAATAGGAGGTGCATTCTCAACTGTAAGAGTCCAAATTCTAGTCAATAATAAGGGTACTGGTTCAACATATGGAATTGCAAACTGTCCATTTATAACCATTTACAAATTTTTTAAACTGAAGAAATCGCCTAGACCCGATTGATGCTCCCCGTGATCGAAAGTACACTACGATTTCAACACCCATGGCTGTTTTTTTTTCCCAAATGTAATGAATATTTATGTTATGTTTATTTTTCCAAGAACTAAAACTCTTACCCTTTATTCCCACTTATATGTTCACGTGGTTGCTTGTTGTCAAACTATTTTAAAATGAAGTTGCTAATGGAATATTATTATTTGCCATCCAAATCGTGACAGTTGTCACAACTTGCCTCATAACATCTCAACTTTGGCATCAATCATTGTTGTTTTCAAATTGATTTCAATGTCTTCAGCATTGACTCTAATGACATTCTCACTTAAAAGTCGATCCTGGGATGTCACATGACCCATCTTCAAGAGAACTTGAAGGCAACATCGTCTTTTTTTTTCATTTTGCCTCGAAATTTGCTATGTAATTACAAATGACGTTTTGATGTATCAAAAGTTTTGCAATATGCCTCATGATCTTTTAAAATTATTTACAGTCTTCTCCTTGTACTAATGATAAATTACAATTTTAATTAGTATTTAAAAAATGAAATAAAACGAAAAAAGAAATCCGGGAGGGGAGGTCCTTGATCCCTTGCTTAGGTCTCAAATCAATTTTCACCTAAGATTGACTTGAGCATTTTAATTAGAGTAAATATCCCTTTGAAAATGATTTCTATAATCTCTCATCCCTAGAACTATTTATTGATTTCACTCCCTATCATTTTTCCTTAATTAAAATTAATTCTCTCATTTTCCACAATTATTTTGAGGGAATGATTGCAACTAATTCAAAAGATGGGGAGCACAGTGCAGAAAGATTTGAAACATCAGGAGGCAATTTACAACTACGCAACAAATCTAAGGGCGAAAATATAACTCTCGCCGCGAAAAACGATATTGCCCTTGAACTCCTCACGCCCATGGTCACGTGATGTCACGTGATCGACCTTAAGGTGAACTTGTGGTCGGAGTCGGTGCTGGGGACATTGAAAATCAATTTTAAAAATATCGAGGGATTTATGCTAACATCAAGATACTGGATTTTTTTTTTTTTTTTTTTTTTTTTTTTGGGGGGTGGGGGATCAATAACCATCTGGCCAATTGTAATTTTCCCAGTCAAAAATTAAAAAATTTAAATTTCACTCATTTGAGGCATAACGCATCTTGCAATCGGAACCCACATTTAAGATTTTACCTTCAGAATGCTCCCGAAGAAAATTAAACCGAGACCACATTGGTTGGATGACATCTAGCATGTACTTTGAATCCTATCTGGACTTCATATGCAGTCTGAGTGACTCGTGAATGCCTATTGTAGAAAGTAAATTTGTCCATTGAATTTGAGTAAATAACACAAGATTTCACATTAATTTGGGGCGATTAATTAACAAACGGAAGATAGTAAGTTAGTCAAGTTGATGATATCTAGCATTTATAACATTACCGAGACTACCTTTATTAGAAAAAAAAATGATTTAGAAAATATTTCCCTAAAAACTAATCGCATGTATCGTTTGAAATAATTTATCAATGAAAAATTTATTATTATCAACAGCAATTTATGTGTAAACAATTTCATGAACGGTGAATTTTTTCTATTCGTTTGTTTTTGTAAGTGATACAAATAATTAATTTTAAAAAGTATTTTCCGAATAATTCATTTTTGTCAAAACAAATGCACCATTATTACTTTTGTTGCTGTTGTAATATTTTTGTGATTTCTTGAATGTTCTTTTCAATCGGTTGGCATTGCATTTTGGCGCCCACCATTAGAGCCTTTGAACTTTACTAATACAAGACTTTAAAAGAGATGTTGTACTCAAATGATATTTAGAGCCATCCAGTTTTCTCTAAGAGAGTCAAATGCTTAAGTTACTTAAGCTTGATAATTTTTTTTTTTTCATAATATGAAAAAGTAATGCAAATGCTGGTCCTATATACTTTGATTGTTACATAGATTTTACAATATAAATTATTGGCCCTCATAATTTAGAAACACTCAATTTAAATAACGATTCAACTCCAATTTTATGATAGTCAATATTTTGAAAACGATAATATTTTGCTTTATCATTACATTCTTTTTTGTTTCTTAGATGTGAAGTTCCCCGCATGACCATCCTACAAACACAATTTTCAAATGAAAATAATCTACTTAAAAGATTCTGTAAAATTGAATTATTAAAGTGATGCGGAAGCATCAAGTTTCTCGATGACACTTAACTCATAAGTATGGGTGATTGGTTCCAAGGAGAACTTTCCACCCTAGAATTGAGAATCACTAACTAAGGACTGATTTTGAAAAATTGAAACTGAGAACCATAGTTTCCAAGTGGGACCATGGAATCAGTCAAAATGTCCCCAACAAATTCATTTTGGAGTGTTCTGAACAATTGATAGGTATAATGGTCCATGGGACCAGTTGAAATGTCCCCAACAAATTCGATCCTAGGTAATCTAAATAGTTGACAAGTGTAGCTCCAACCCAGATTGGTGTCATTAGCTTTAGAAAGCCACCGTCACTCACCTCACCGCAATTGCTTCGAACCACAAATCAATCCTCCTCAGTATCTATGGTGAATAATCCATTGCCGCATTGTCTCCTTTTAGGTTTGAGGAATGTTGGACCAAAGATGCCTCTAGCACTCAAGTTATTTGCCCACTTATGGAAAACACCAACTAGAGGTTCCCCCATTTTCCATCTAGCCCATAGAATTGAACTCACTAAAAGAACCCCAAAGCTAGAATTGAACTCATTTCGGTCATCTTCGAGCCCAAATACATCAAACTCAAGATCATATAGATGCTTTGCATAATTTAAAAAAAAAAAAATCATATATATGTATGTCTCAATCCAGTTCGGGTGAGCAGTTCCACAACTAGAACAGGGAATCAGATCAGTCCCATGGGAACAACCGATTTTACACAAATCCGATTCAATTTCAAGTGGTTTCAATTCTTTTGTGCATTCTACTCACAAGCCCACCTCCAACCTCCACAATCAAGTAGGTCCATTTGATATTTGCGCAGACAAATGGAAATTTGGACCGCAACATGATTTGATGGGACCAATGAGGAGAAGGTATAAGATAGAGTTTCTAAAAGTTGAATGTTTCCTAATTCAATGTTTTTAAATTCTTATGTCTTAGCCTGTTCGTAAATGGGAGGTGCATTCTTAATTGTAAAAGTTCAAAATTTAGTTGATAATAAATGAGAATTCTTCTCAAGTGAGAAATTCATTTTATTCTAGTTCTTTGGTGTTGAACGTCAAATATTAATTATCTTTGATTGGCGGAGCATTCTTTCATGTCCTGATGGTGAAGTCTTCAATTTCAAAGTTATTTTCCCTAGCAAAATCCAAGCTCTTTCATTTGTCCCATCAAATAGGTCTAGCAAATTTTCATAAACTCGCCACGCATCTTAAGAAACATATGAATTATTAGCTAATGCAAAATATTTGTTGATAAAGTAAAAATAAATGTCACACATATTTAGAATTATTTTTAAAAAAAATGTGCACATTAGTTTTTTAAAGATCAATCAAAATTAACCATTAGGACGTTGTGTGTATGCAAAAAGTTGACATTTTAAAGATCAATCAAAATTCAAAATTTTTATTGATAAATATTTGAAGTATTAAATTATGGAAAGGAAATACTGATAAATATATAAAATTTACAAAGGAAATGTTTAACAATATGTAAAAGATTTGTAGAATTCTAATATTAAGACAAATGATAGATTAAATTTATTAACTTCCGTTTTTTTCATTGGATTTAATATTTGTAAAAAATAGTTATTGATAACAGATGATAGATTAAATTTGTAAATGGTTTTCTTTACTTATTTTTCAAAGGTAAATCATCTCTTTGATGAAAATATTAGTCAAAACTAAAAAGTCTCTCTCGTCCATTTTTTTAGCTTATATTTAATTAATTTGAAAGACTGCTTATTTTATTGTATCATTATATTCCGTAGGCTAAGAAGCAAAATGAAGAATTTGCTCAATAAAATATTAAACTGTGAAGATATTATATTTTAAGTAAGTCATATCAAAAGTATGGGTGATTAGTTTCAGGATTGGTCGATTCTCACTCTAGAGGTGGAATTTACCCAATTAGAATCAATTCAAAATTTATGGAATTGGATAGCAATCCTATCGGCCCTAAAATGGATTGGGGCCAATTTGGGAATAAGCTAGGTGTTTTTAATTATTATTATTATTTAAATTTCAGTGAAGTTTAATTCCTATGCCACACCTTCATTATTGCCCTTTTTCAGATTGGGGAGTTTTAAGAAGGAAGAGAAACAGAAACAAAGATATATGAAATCAATCAACTTTTCTTCATTTTTCTTTGTGCAAATATGCTAAAAATTATTTTCTTCTGGTCTCAAAAAAGTAAAATTCAGAAGATGGGTCCTTCACAATCCTTCACCATCTACAGCACAAGATTTCTCCAATACAAACAAATACAACAAAGGCTATAAAAAAAAATCCAGAAAAATGGCCAAAATAAGAGCAAAAGAGGAATTAGGGTCATTGCTGGTTCTACCGATTCAGCACAAGGAATTCGAAACCGACCGGTTTCCAAATTTTTAGTATAAAAAAATTGAAGGCAAATCGTCTTTTTAAGGCAATAAATTTTGCCGAAATTTGTCAAGTAATTACAAACAACCTTTTGATGTATCAAAGTTTTGCAATATGCCTCTTGATTTTTTAAAATTCTTGACAAGTCTTCTCCTTATAATGACAGTAAATTACAAGATTTTAATTAGAATTAAAATATGAAAGAAGGTCAACTACCTTTTTGTGAAATTTTAGATGGAGAGAAATTGTTATTTACATTAATATCTTCTGGTGCTTTACAATATTGTATTTATAGGCTAATACATAGATAAATCCTAGCAAACAAAAATAAAGGAAAGAAAAGCTAAAATCCCACGATTTGTGGGTTAATAGCTATAATCCCATGATTTGTGGGATTTAATCAGAATCAAAAACCTCCTAAAAAATCCTATGTATTTATAGCCATATAATCTGTCTATTTACAACTCAACACTCTCCCTCAAGCTCGTGAATAGATATCTTCCATTCCCAACTTGGAAATTAGCTCATGAAAACTTCCACCATTAAGCCCTTTGGTCAAGACATCCGCCACTTGCTGTCCCGAAGGAACATAAGACAAAGACAAACAAATCAATCATTCTTCAAGTTTCTTCTTGATGAAGTGCCTATCAATCTCAATATGTTTCGTCTTGTCATGCCGAACAGGATTATGAGCAATATTAATTGCAGACTTATTGTCACAAAATAGCTTCATAGGACTCTGCCACTCAACCTTCAAGTCATCAAGAATGATCTTAATTCATAATAACTCACATATTCCTTGAGCCGCTGCCCTAAACTCAGATTTTGCACTTGATCTTGCCACCACATTCTGTTTTTTACTCCTCAGAGTTACCAAATTAAAGGTACAATAACCAGTTGTAGGGTGCGTTTGGTTCAGCATTCCCAATGGGCTTTCAGCCTCCAAAGCCTATTGGGAAAATGCTGGACTATTTGACAATAATTTTGAAGTAACTTTCAAGTGAAAGTTGGCATTAGGAAGGTCGGGACTAGTTTTGAGCTTTCAAAGACATTTGGCCAAATGTTGAAACTTATTTTTTTTCCAAAATTATCATCACTCATTCTTCAAATTTCTTATTTTTTCGTCATTATTATTTTTTTTAAATGCCAAAATAATGCTAAAAAATTAAATTTACATATATACTAAAAAAATTAAATCTATTTTGGTCTTTTTAAAAAATTTATTTATATATTTGATTTTTTTAGCATTATTGTCAAAATTTATATTTAAAAAGTTGCATCTATTATTTTTTTTTTCCAATTTTAAACAAATAAAAATTAAAAAATTCCTACGAAGGGTTTGGTCTTGTTTTTTTAAATATATATATGAATTTGATATTTTAGCATTATTTTCAAATTTATATTTAAAAAGTTACATACATTATTTTTTCAATTTTAAACAATTAAAAATTAAAAAATTTTGACAAAGGATTTGGTCTTTTTAAATATATATATATATATATATGTATTAGATTTTTTTAGCATTATTATCAAAATTTATATTTAAAAATTTGCATACATTATTTTTTCAATTTTAAACAAATAAAAATTAAAAAATTCCATTGAAGGGTTTGGACTTTTAAAAAAATTATATATATATATATATATATATATATATGTGTGTGTGTGTGTGTGTGTGTGTGTGTGTGTGTGTGTGTGTGTGTGTGTGTGTGTGTGTGTGTGTGTGTTTTATTTTTTAGCATTATTTTCAAATTAATATTTAAAAAGTTGTATACATTATTTTTTTCAATTTTAAACAAATAAAAATTAAAAAATTTCGACGAAGGATTTGATATTTTTCTTTATATATGTATTTGATATTTTTAGCATTATTGTCAAAATTTATATTTAAAAAGTTGCATACATTATTTTTTTTTTTTCAATTTCAAGCAAATAAAAATTACAAAATTTCGATGAAGGGTTTGGTCTTTTAAATATATATATATATATATGTATGTATTTTATTTTTTTAGTATTGTTGTAAAAATTTATATTTAAAAAGTTGCATACATTATGTTTTTCAATTTTAAACAAATGAAATTAAAAAAACTAATATTAATCACCTAGAGGCTTTTTAAATGTGTTTTCTACCAAACGGCATTTCGCTCAAAGTTGCTTCTCAAAGCATAGTTTACCAAACGGCTTTTACATTTGCCTAAAGTCCTTTAGGCTAAACTTTCGGTAATAATGAGTATGTAATATGAAACCACTAATTTGAACTTTCATTTTCGGTAAGGTCCATGACTGAGACTTTGATTTTGTTAATGGTTTATAATTGCTGTGTGTCTAAATATAAATTGTGATAAATGAATTAGCAAATGGTGGTTACTAGAGGTAATGATTCACTACAACTATTCAATTTAGAGTACAAATGAAATTTGGGTAAACTCCAGAATCTATAACAAGGTCCTGATTGTTGGGTATGTAGGGTAAATTCCATATTCCAAAAATTATTGAACATATTTCGACCGATATTTGGAACCTAAAACTGCTCACTTTTGTCATTTAGACCCATTAATTTTTTAGCTTTTTAATTTCTAACCTATTATGACTAGACACCTTAAATTTGAGACCTATTTATGACCCTTTTCAATAACTTTGAGTTAATAAATGGGTTTGAGACCCATTTCGACAAGTCTAAGTAACTGGAATTCCAAGCAAAATTTGGTTGGAGTTGACGCCAATGGAAGCAATGCGATCAATTAGTTGAATATCGGGGGACAAGTTGCAATTATAGACACTCAAGCTCGTGATGCGAAAAGGACTTGAACACGTGCGAGTTGCGAGCCAAAAATAATAAGATAGGATTACGTACGAGTGGCCACACCAACCAAAAGTCACAAATAGAAATACGCGCGAGGCGCCTGGCTTACACGTCAAAGAAGGTTTCTCTCCATGCAAGACATGCAAAACTGTCCGATTTAATCAAATTTTCTTATCTTTCTTGTGTTTTCTGCATCTTTTTTCAGTTATTTGCGATTGTATTCTACATGACTTTAAATCTCGCCGGCAATCTTCAAAAAATGAAGAAAAACGAGTGAGCATGTCTAATTTTGCTATGCATCCGCTATTCTTTTCCGGTTCCATAGCAGCCGAATATATTGCAAGAGTCCTTCAGATTGTAGTACTCTTGTCTTTTTAAGAATAAGAACGACACTGCCAGAATTTTGTGGCTTTTCATCTCGATGGTGAAACCCTGGAAGTGGAATTGGTGAATGATGAGTTGTGATGGCAAGGTTAGAAATGTGTCTTCAGTCCAAATTAGCTGTTCTTACGGACAGCAAAACCAATGGTCGCTCCTTCGCAATCGAGTGGAAACACTCATATGGTTGATGAACATGTGGAAACGACCTCAAATGGAAAGTCTTGGAAACTCATTATTACCTGGCATAGACCCGTACAGCAGTTCGTTCGCCAGCTTTTTCTCACCGAGTCCGTATTTCTTTTATAGGACTGCAACAGCGGGGGATATTCTCTTGGCCGCATTTTCAGGAGGTGATAGTCTCGGTCCAAGAATACGAACAAGAAAAAGCCGAGAGGTAGATTCTGTGTCGTTAGTTGAAGACACGAACGAAGACATCCTCTGCCCTCAGAATTGACAACTAGCGAAGCAAACGTTGCATGCCCTAGAACGCCTCCCTGGCGAAGGAATACGTAAGGAAACAGAAAGAAGAACAGGAAAGCGGCGAAGATAAAGAAGCTTTACCAAAAGAAATGGCGACAGGCTCGCTCTTCCGGCGTGAATAGTGCTCGGTGGTTTTGAGGGGGAGCGGCGGTCGAGATTCTGGCCTGTTTTACTGTATTGCTTTGGTAACATAATGATGTTAATACTATAAAATAGATGACGTTCTTTTCTTTCGTTTCGACTTTTGTTTCTAGCTGCTCTGGCGTCTGTTTAAACCATTCTCAGAAACCAGGCTCAGTGACCGCGCATTCCCACTGAAAAGCACGCTTTATCGCCCACCAACCCACGCACGACGAAGAACCACGTGCTCTCTCTTCATCATCTCTCTCCCCAGGTTTGAATCTGAAAAGGAAAACAGAAAGCTCTCTCGTTCTGTAGTTTCTTGATATACTAGTGCGAAAAGCTTGAACCGAGTTTCCTTTTTTCCTTTCTTTTTTCATTTGGGTTGCAGGTTCTTGTAGTTGCAGAGTTCTTCCAGTGTCCATGGCCATTTCAATGGGAAGGAAGCATCTCGCCCGGAGTTTTGGGAGCTGTCAACTTGTATATAGCACTTGAGCTAGTGAATGTAGTGTTTGGGTTCGTTTTGGTGACGTGGGTTCTGATGGACATTCGGAAACGGAGAAGATATGGTGGTGGTGATGCAGAGATAATCCACAGTGACAGAGTAATGAGCAAACTTCGAGTCTCTTCAATGGTGATTCTGCTTTGCAGTGTCATAATCTCCATGGTATACGTTAGCTTTTGTTTTTATCATTATTGGGTTCACAGAATTGTGGATGGTGACACTGTTTCTTGGGCCGTCACTTGGATCCTCGCGTCTTTCATTTCATAATACGCTAGGAACACAATTGTCGAAGGAGGCAGAAGCAACTGGCCTCTTGTGCTAATTCTTTGGTGGGTCTATTTCACTGTTTTCTGTTCACTTTCTGCCTATTGCAAAATGAGTGTTTTCTGTTTTAAGTGGGACTGGTGTGGTTAGGAATGCATATAATAATACATCGTCGGCAAAATGCTTGGAGAATTTGAGAAAGATATCTTGTTGGAAATAAGGCAAACACCAGCACATGACTAGAGAACCTTTAAGCATTTAAGGAACTAAACGATGAGGAAGAAAGCGGACAAAACCAAGATCTGAAACTCCTGTAAACTTAGAAATGGTAATAGGCTAATCTGTCGAGGCGTGGAAAGTGCAGAGAACAAGAAGAACGTCGGACAAAATGTAAAAAGGAGCTGATCGATCGAACGAGCAAGGAGCGGGCAACAGCAATAACGATGCGGAAGAATCAGATCTGAGAGATCTACAGACGGAAGCCTGGAGAAGTGATCGAGAGGGTGGGAGAGGAAGTCGGACCCTCACTTTCGCTCGCTCTCTCTCGCTGCGCGGTGGTCGGAAAGAAGACCGAGTGGAGGAGAGCAGGAAATGGTGGCGAAAGCAAATGGCAAATTGTCATCAAATGAAGTCACTTAACTACTGACTCTCATTGAACGAGCTTTGAGATTGTATGCCGATGCATGATCCGAAATTTTATGTTAAAAGGACAGACTCCATTTGAGACTAGGAGAAATACACATTGTTGAAAGAAGTACAGCATATAAACCAGTAACAGCACTTGAAGTAAGAAACCTAGGAAAGACAACTCCAACCGATGCCCAAATTTGGAGAAGCCACCAGAGTCTGTAGAATCTGAAAAAAGAAAAAAAAAAAAAGATCAGAACAGAATCAAACCTTGTTCATATCAACATGGAAGATATATCTTCTTCGAACCAGAAAGTCCATATCGGAACGTAAGAAAAACGATGTCCTCTCTCTGAAAAATGGAAATCAACACCGACAGAGCTCTTGACCCTGAAAGTGGACAGAGCCAAACTCGATGGACATGTTGCCGCTGCTGAAGCTCAGCCTCCTCGACAGAGCTCATTTCCGATGGCAGAGCTTCACGTGCCGTAGAGCTGAGCCTACGCCTCAGGCATGGGTGTCGCCGTTGGGCTACGCAGCCTATGTTTTTCTGTGCAACGAGAACAGGAACTTATACTTACCAGTATATATGGAGGTTGAGTTAATAGCACCTCAGGGTGCCTCCGAGGCTCATCCAATCTCTGCTGCCCTCGCCGTCTCTTGGAGCGGTGAAGATAACGTGTGGGCACCAGGCGAGCAGGTCGAATATGGGCATAGAGAACAGACCAAAGTGCAGCCTCCGCTTGGCTTTCACGACCACTTGGATCTTCACCTCCTCGCCCTTCAAGGCACGCACCAGCCCCCTCACGTACAAGTCATTGACGATCGGGATCTTCGACAGCGCCTCGGCTCGGACAATGGTCACGTTGTTGGGATCCTGGATGAAGGCGGGAACGAGCATTGGGCGAGAGAGGGGGAGGCGGTAATCGAATTTTAAGATGATTCTCATGCTGTTGTATTCCACGCCAATGCTCTGGCTGGGGTTCGTGATGGAGATAAAGATGTTTAAATGACCGGTGACTTGAGAGGGGGAGACGTCGAGGGAGGAGATAGAGGAAACAGGGCTGAGCTCCATCTCCGGGAACATAGACAAAGGTATTATGAAGAAGATCATCGCGGCGGAACCAACCGTTGCAAATACTGCAGAATAGACACATGCTTCCAGGCGGTCTACCATTTTTGAGTTTCTGGGGATGGGTTCTGCGAGGAGGGCGAGGAGGAAGGAGGATTTATCATGTTTACGAAAAAAAAAACAGTTTTTGATCCTAACAATTTACGTAGCTTTTAGAAAAACAGTTTTTGTTCCTTACGTAACTTTTTCTAAAATTAGAAAAAGAATTCGAAACGTCGGGAGGCAATTTCCAACCACGCAACAAATCCAAAAGGGCGAAAATATAATTCTCGCAGCGAAAAGACGATTTCGCCCTCGAAGTCCTCACCGCCCTCGGTCATGTGACCGACCTTGAGGCAAACTTTGCGGTCGGAGTCGGGGCGGGCGTACGTTGAAAAACCAATTCGGAAAAAAAATCGAGGGATTTATGCCAAAATCTCGAGACACTGGTTGGGGCGAAATCAATAACCACCCTAAAAATCTGGGGCCGAATCGTAAATTTCCCCGGTCGAAAATCACAAAAAATCAAATTTTCGCTCCTGCAAATCGGAAGTCGCACTCGCCAGAGAAGAGCTCCTCCCAAAAACCCCTAAAACCCTCTCTCTCTGTCTTCATCAGCAGCCATGGCGATGCGCTTGGTCCGCTTCCGGCGAGCCCTCGCCGCGCTCCCTCCGGCCCCCGCCGCCCCCGCGCCGGCGCCGTCTCCGTCGCGGCCGGCGACGCCGCCTCCCGCGGCAACCGCGCTGCGGCCTCGCTCCTCGTCGGCGGCGGCGGCGGCGGAGGCGGCGGCGTCGCTGTTCTTCTCGCGGTCGCTGGCCTACAACGCTGGCGGCTACAACGACGGCGACAAGATCGACCCGGACACGGTGCTCTTCGAGGGGTGCGACTTCAACCACTGGCTCATCACCATGGACTTCCCCAAGGACCCAAAGCCCACGCCCGAGGAGATGGTTCGCACCTACGAGGAGACTTGCGCCAAAGGGCTCAACATCAGGTTACATGATAAAAAGTGTTGTAATATTACTGAACTCACTTAGTTTAGCAATAAAATAAGCGACACGAATTCTTGTTCACCTGCGATCTCTCTCTTTCTGTGGTGTATGCTTCCATCCGGATGCACATGTATGTGTGTATGTGTGTGTCCTTTTCTTTTTGTCCATGCGCTTGAACCCGAGAGAAAGATATCTCCCTTAGAATGATTAGTTGACATGTTTATCTAATTGTTTCTGTGGCCAGACTATGGAGTATACAGTGCTAGATCTAGTCCAAAGTGTTTAGGTTAGTGCCTTATCAATTTTGTGACAAAGACTCCATTATGTTGTTGCCCATTAGTGGTGGCTTGAGCATTGCCAATTGAAGACAGAGGTGGAGTGGGTCATCAAGGGGCTTTGGAGCCTTATGTTTAATTTATAAGATGTAAAATTTGAAAATGAGTGTTGCTTGGAGATTTATGGGTGTCTCAGTACTGGCAATGCTTAGGGATAAGTCAGGTGCTGCCGAAAAGCATTGCCAATACCGGTTGGAAGTCTAGTGAACTCTAATTTATGGGAGGGATTGAAGCCCTCCTCAACAGCAAAAGAAAAAAAAGGGATTCCTGGGAAATTGGGAGGCTCTTCCGATGCAGGGAAGAGGTGATATGGTAGTTAAGGCAGAATGTCAGTGGTGTAAGGTGACATATCTTGTAGAATTGGCTAGTGATTTTGAAAGAGGCTGAAGTTTCTCTCTTTCCTAACTGGTTGCAACTTGGGGAGGTCAGCCCCTGGGCTAAAGGTTTGACTTGTTCTCATAACTCATTGAAGCTGCTCAAGTGTCTGCGCCTTTCCACCCAATAGGGGCCGTGCAGATGAACCAAATTGGAATGAATAAATTAATCAGACTGGAAATTGGCACCAGGATGAGCCAAAAAATGTTCAGGGTCTGAATTGAGTATTTCTTATGGGGAAAGAAATTAAATGAATAAATTAAACGATACTAATAGCCCCTAAGGTACGCCGTTCGTCCGCTGCTAGGTGGAAATTTGGGTCGTGAGAGAAGAAAGGCAAATTTCCATGAAGGGGGAGCGCGGTGACGTCCTTATGCAGAAGGTTCTGTCCGCAGACCCCACCCACGAGCTCCTCTCTCTCGCTCTCTCCTCTGCTCGCGAGGCTTGGGCCCGCTGTGCTACTGGAGCTTAACTATGCTATTCTAGGTAATCTTACTATTTTGAATCTTTGAGGGTAAAAAGTCATTCACATCCTTCAGGTTGGTGTCCGCACTTTCCTTTGATTTTTTATGCAGACACATTTTCATTTCCTTTCATTTCCCACCTTAACATGCTATTGACTAGGAAGTCCCATATGTTCTTGATTAGTTGTTTTGTCATGTATGTTGTCCCTTGTCAGCTCAGGGGTGAGAAAGGTTGATTGTGATGCTTTTTTCTTGATTCTTGTTTATCTGTTACAATAAGGAACTTGATTTGCTTAATAGGAGTTAATACCTTCTTGGCTATGCATTTTTCAGCTACCTCCTTTATTTCCCATTTTCTTTCCGGCTGAAGTTGAATTTATCCCCAGATGCATATTATTAATTTATATTATGTTGGGTGACCTTTTCTTCCTGGGTACAGGTCAATATTGTACATAGGTCCCTCTGTATACTGCACATGATTCTGAAGCATCTATGTAGTGAGGAAAGGAAATGTGAGGAAAGGTATATAATTGATTGTTCTGACGAATTAATTTTATTTCAGTTCTCTGAATAATAGTATCTTCAATTTTTGACATCAGATATTTGCCTTCTCTTTTTTGAATAATAGTTAGCATCAATAGTTATGCAATTCAGTCATCAATGCCTCTTGGGAATTCTACTACATGAACACTGGTTGCGAATTTCTTATATCAACGAACTGAATGTGTCAGTAATCAATCAAGTTGTATTATCTCTTTAATTTTGCGGCATGAAAAAGTTATCCTAGAAGAGGCAAGCTCTCTCTTTGCGAGCAGTGATTGATAATTAATAATCTCAGTTGAAGTAAGTAAGCACCTGGTTTCGTGACTGTTTGACCTGAATTTTGTGATCCAGTATCCAGATTATGCTGGAACTAGAATTGGAAATGGCCATTCCTACTGCTGTATCTGGAGAAGTTCCTTTCACCTGGAGAAAGTGTTAAGAACTTTGAACATCTGGAGTTACTGTGACTTTGGCTCTTATAGGTGAAACGGATGCTTGAAGCTGGGGCTCTTGTTTTGGCAGACGGAGGACTTTGTTGCATTGACGAGTTTGACAGGTTGGATTCATGAAACTTGGTAGGAGAATTTCAACCACCAGATAGGAACTATTGATGATTGTTATCTGCGTCGCTTTTTAGTTTGCTGCGGGCGCAATCATTAATAGTGGTTCTTTCATGTCGCTGTTGTCGCCACAACAATAATGAGTTTGGTGCGTAAACAGTTCTACTGTCATTGTCATGGGAACCTTCCTCCGGATTAGCAAGGCATATGGTAGTCCTTCACACTTAGGTAGGAGGTTGCCAATGCTGTGACACATACTCAGCCTTAGTTTTTTACGGTATTTTTGGCTTTAATTGTTATGAAAATGAATAACTTTTAGCTGCATCTGTAAGGCTTTTGCTGGTGATGAGGTTTCTTTTGCTGACATCTAATATTAAACTGGCTAATTTTTTCACTGACAGCATGAGGGAGCATGACAGGGCCACCATACATGAGGCTATGGAACAGCAGACGATAAGTGTTGCTAAGGTGAATTTTCTTGTTATTTTATATTCTTACTATTCCCAAAACATGTACTTGGAATTAAACATATGAATAGCCATACCACTAAGAACAACCAAATAATCGTAACTCAATCCAGCTAACTTAATAGAAGATGTTAATGATCCTTTGTAGTAGAGCACTGGGAAGTATATTGAGTTGCAGTGATTGGAAAACATAAGATTTCCCATTACGTTGATTTAGGATTGAAAAGGAGATTGCAAAAAGATTTGTCTGCAGAGTCCTAAGAGAGAAATGCTTAAAAGGGCCATCTTCAATCTTCTTCAGCACATTCTTTTTTCATTGTAAAATGCATATTTGTCTTTTTTCTGAAATTTCTATATCATGCTGCGCTGCACTATATGACTACAAAAATGCAATTTTATTGTTTTTCAGGCTGGCCTTGTAACTACTCTTAGTACCAAAACAATCGTACAAGGGGCAGTATGATCCTGAGCAACGTATCTTAAATCTTTCCTTGAATTAATTGTGTTTCACTTTATCTAGAATTTGTCATTCTGCGTCATGCTCTTAGACCACTCGTAGCGACATTATCATAAGCTGAAAAATGTCGACTTCTGTTTACATACGATAGTGCAAGCTAATCACACAATCCTTTAATTCATCTACAACTGAGAGAGGAGTAGATTTGATTTTATAGTTGAGAAACAACATTCTTTCTAGGTATGTCTTAAGTTAGTAATTGTATATTTTCATTGCTTGATCGGTTATTCCTAATGTAATTTTTCTTGACATTTTTAGCTCCGTCTGTCAATACAATACCGTCTAGTAGGGGTGAGCGGTTCCAGGTTCCTTACAGGTTTCGCCTGGAACCTGGAACCTACCCTCGGGTACAGGTTCCTAATTTTTTGGAACCTGGAACCTACTCGTTAGAACTTGGAACCTGGAACCTACCCTATTACAGGTTCCAGGGTCGGTTCTAGGTTCTTACAGGTTCTCTTTTTTTTCTTTTTTTTTTCATCTTTAGTTAAGAAAAACTTTCACAATACTTACCTCGAGAAATAGCTACGCCAACTTATCACGACACTTTCACTTCCAAGACGTACTTCTCCATAACATCTCCATAACAGGACCCATAATGCCATCACTCCGAAATGAAGTATAAGCATCCATTGAACTATACAAGAAGTTTCATTAGCATAAGACCATTTTTCTGAAGCTCTATGTTGGGAAAGTCTCTCTGTCGCAGCTCAATGGGACTTCCTAACAACTATGCATTGGAAAAGTTCAGATCATCTGCTTAGGAAGAACCGTCAAATATGCAGTTGTTTGTCAACTCATCCTCAAGAAGTCTTTCTAACCTACAAATTTTTAAAACATGTATATGAAGAGCTATTGTGTACTTAATAAATATATTCATTACTTTGCGAAACAAGAGCTTTTCAGTCACATTTACCTTGATAGACCATAAAGAACAAGAATGGCTGTAACTTCGCATTTCCTTGTCAATTTCTGGGGTTGAGTTTTCATTCCAACAAGCCTGTGGCCTCCAAGTCCGGGCCTTCGTGAACCTGAATACAAAAGCAATGAAACGAGTGTAAAATTGAACAAGTGAATCTTGCTCAAGGATTTACTCTGGATTTCCTGAAAGCAAAATCGGTAGATGTCCAATATCATACACTGGACACAATTTGCTCCTCGGAAAGACATAAACCTCTTGTCTCAGGCATGTGATGGTGGCCCTGCAGAAAAACTAGCATCAGGAATGGCGCGCCAACTTTGAAAGAAAACCCAAACCTCATACCATGTCGTACATTTTTTTCTCCAACAATAGCCTCATTAAGTGCTTGTCTTTCAACCAAAAGCATTGGAATTTGCTGATCCAATTTCATGTTCATTCCTTCATAGTAGTCTCGATCGCATGATAAAGTGGTTGACAGTCACTAATGTCCATGATAGCGAGATTCCATGCACTCGAGGCATAAACTTCGTCCATCTCCCAAAGATATGTATGTTGTGTTCCACGATTTGTCAATAGGTAAAATAAATATCAAAAGAAAGAAAAACAAAAAAATGAGTACAATTGATTCAATGCATTTAAAATATACAATCCACAAGATTGTGGGAACAAAGTATGGCATTGCATTTATTTGTGCTAGCCTAGACCACTACCTCCAAATGCTCGCAACTACAACATCGAGCTGTGTTGTCATGCTCATGCGACGGACAGTACTTCTGGGACTAGAAAGGATGGCATATATACTCAATCAAACCAGCTCCATTTGTTGGGATCTGTGAAATGAAATAGAAGCTTACAATAGAATCAAAAGGTAAAAGACTAAAGTTAAATTAATGCCATACTCCCTTGAAATTGCATAAACATAATAGACAAGAACAACTTGCTTCTCTCACTTGTAGCATGCTATTTTAACAAATCCCAGGTCTACATACGGAAGGCTCAATGAGAAAAATATGGTCCACTTGTCACTAAAATGAACATAACATGGTCGAGTTAAATGACTTAAGTTAAATTCAACTGTCATACGTCCTACAAAAACATTTTGCAAGCTAAAAATCCAAATAAAGCGAGATAAATCCAACCCTACCGTCTCGTCGTCGATCGCCCGATAGGGCCGGAGTCTCCAAGGGTGTCCCGCATTGCCCCCACCCACGAGGTGGAAGGAGAGAGAGAGTGGGGGTGCGGCGAGTTGGAGGTGGAGGTGGAGGCGGAGGCGAGGTGGAGGCGAAGGGGTGTGGAGTTAAGGCGATTAGGCGGTTGGGCGAGCGGGCGAGCGGCGTCTGGCGGCGGCAGCAAGCGGCTTCGAGGTGACTGGGCGAGTGGCGAGCAGCGTCAGGGCGGCTGGGCAAGCGGAGAGCAGCGTCGAGGCGGCTGGGCAAGCGGAGAGCAGCGTTGGGGCGGCTGGGCGAGCAGAGCGGCGTCGGGCGGGGCCGGGCGAGCGAGCGGCCTCCACCGTGGGACGAGCGGCGTCTAACGGCGACGTCGGGCAAGCGGTTGAGCGGCGAGGCGAGTGAGGGGTGATGGCATCCAGCGGCAAGTGTCGAGGGAGGTGGCTCTCGGCGGCGAGCGGCGGCGTGGACGACGCGCGGCTCGTCGGGCTCAACGGCGAGACGGCTCGTCGGACGAGCGGTGGGTGGTGGTGGTTTAGTGGCCAAGAGGTGGTGGTGAGTAGGGCGTGGGGCGGCGGTGTGGTGGTGGGTGACCGTGAAGCAGCAGCCAGCAAGAAGAAGAAGAAGGGGGTTCCGTCCGAGAGAGGGGAAGAGAAAGAGAGAGAGAGAAGAAAAGAAAAAAGTGGGTGGGAGTGGGGAGCAGGAAGTGACGTGAGGAGAGGAAAAAGGGGAGAAAAGACAGAGAGAGAAAGAAAGGGGAAGGGGGGAAATCGTGGGGTACTCTAGATTTTTTTTTTTAAATTAACCGGTTCCGGTTCCCATAGGAACCGGAACCGGAACCGGGAACGCCGGTTCCTAGAAAAATGGAACCGGGAACCGGAACCGGTCTTCTTAGAACCAGGAGGCGAACCGGACCCTCGGTTCGGTTCCCGGTTCTCGGTTCTACCCGAACCACGCTCACCCCTACTTGTCTAGTCCCTTATTAAGTAGATTTGACATTGTTCTAGTGCTTCTTGATACAAAAAAATCCGGAATGGGATGCAGTTGTTTCTTCTCACATTCTTAGTGAGGTGGGTCATCAATTTAATTGTTGGATTTTGTTAACGAGAACTCTAAGGGCACTTGTGAAGCAAGCAACTAAGGAAATCTTGCAGACGCCAGTGCATTAATCGTCCTTGTGCTATGCACAATCAGTGCTTTGAAAATTGAAATTTCAATATAGTATGCTCAACAAGTGAACTGGAGGCACTCGTTAACATGAGTCTTGACTAATTGACTTTTCTTTTTTTTTCAGCGTAATTGATCCTAAAGGTCCACAGTAAGAATGGTTTTGGAAGTTATTGATGGGAGTGTCAGATAAAGTTGGCCGTGATAAAGATCTAGCAAATATTTGACCTCTTGAAATGTTGAGGAGGTAAATTCTATTGGATCTTCGCATATGTTAAAGTTTTGTTAATATATAGGTTTATTTCACCATGACTCGAAAACCTAGCCAACGTTCTCAAAATGTCTACAGTAAAATGGTTAGAATCACTAATTTTCCTACAGCTTTTCAACTTTTGGATGAATATAATGCTGGACTATTCGGCATGTCTTATCATATAAGCTTCTATCAACCGAGAAAACTGTGCTCGATACTTTAACCATCTATTGTGATCACGTTAATTGTCAAAAAAGTTTGATATTAAGATTCATCTATCTGAGAAAATTATCTTTGATACTTTTATTTTATGTCAATTGGAACCTTATTGCCAGTCTTTCAATTCTCTTAATGATTTTATCTTTTCTAGAAAAGATGTTAACTTGCTGAATCTGCAGATTACTTCTAGGTACATTCACTTAGTAAAGAATTACTTTAAACCGATCCCCACTATGAAGGCTGAAAAATTAATATCGAGCTATTATCAACTTCAACGAAGATCTGCAAACTCATAATGCTGGTAGGATAAACCACCCTTCTTAGTTTTCTCTATTATTTCTACTTATTGTGGAGTGCAATTCATAACAAAACAGCAAGGACAATTGTGCACATTTTGGAAAGTTTGATTCGCCTAGCTCATGGTATGATACCGTTGACCGTGTTCTTTGACTATATCCTATTTTCTGCCTCTTAAAATTGTTTTTAATGCCATTTGTAGCACATGCAAGACTAATGTTCAGAAATGAAGTTACACGTGTGGATGCTATCATAGCCGTTTTGCGCATCGAATCCTCCGCGTCTACATCTGCAATTGTGGATAGTGTCGGAAACGCCCTTCACTCCAATTTTAGCGAAAATCCCGATCATGAATGTACCCTAGTGAGTTGTTTAATTTTCAGTCATCCATGAATGAACTAAATTTTGCATCTAATTATGTGAGTTGGCTTGGTTGTATTTTAATTATCTGTCCGTGTATCTTTAAGTCCTACCAGAGCCTCTCTCTCTCTTTTTTTTTTTTTTTGGATATAGAATAAAAGCGGAAAAATATATGGTTCCTCGGGGAAAAACAAAGGCTTAACTAATTTCTGCTAGCAGTCACTTTGTGACATCTTGACTACACATACCTCAGATGGCGGGCAATAAACTTTGATACCCGAGGCAGTGGAAGAATTTTTAGCTTTGAACCACTTGGATGTGTTGTGAGGGTGTGAATACTCGAAAAGCAAAGATTTTGCAGCCCGCTCTAGGTACCAAATTTTTGGTGTCTGTCGTTCTATTACGATTGAGGATAGAGCTACGGAATTGCTTTTGATGGAAGCAAGTGCTTTTCAAATCTCCGCCTCCTTATCTTCTTAAGACCGGGAAGGTAATAAAAATATTATAATGCCAATGTCAAATGTTAACCATTTGCTTGTAGTTGTCTTCCTTTTCAGCTTTCTTAGGGTTCATACAAAGTTTTCTGAGCTAAGGTTCCGGGTATTTCTTATGAATGAAACTTTATGATTCCTAGTCATCCAATGTGAGACAAACCTGTCAAGAAAGTTCTGGGTTTAGATCTTCGCATTTGATGCCTGATTTGCATTGGGTATAATCTAGTTCCAACATCGGGCCTTCAAGAGCCTAAAGAGTGCCCAACGTTTTGCTGATGGGCCCATCTGTGGCCCATCAACTAAGCTTGCATCTATGGCTCTTAAAGGCTCAATGCATTAAGTCTGATCTAGCCAATTAAAAGTACATTTAAGGTCGAATGTCTCGACACGTGAGAATGAAGGGCCTGGTTTGGACCCTTTATGTTCAATACATTGGGCCAATTGAAAGCCCATTAAGTCCCAATATACACCTGGTCTCGACCCACGAAGATAAAGGGCCGAGATTATAGTGCCAAACTTGGCCCAATCAATTAAGGCCCAATGCATTGGGCTGAATCCGGAACTAAGTATTAGGCCAAATATTGGCCCATCAACAGTCCATTAAAGTTCCAATATTTGGCAAAGTATAGCCCATGAAAATAATAGACCTCCGGTGGAGCCAATGGCCACCTATATGAGGCCCAACGTTAAATGGGCCAAAAATCATGGGCTTGACAAAAGCCCTAAAAGCCCAACATATTAGGCCGAAGATGGCCCATAACAGCTCTTAAGGGCCCAATATTGCAAAATGGGCCTATCCTAGTTGGGCCTAGCTTGGGCCTTGAAGGCCCAATGCATTTTGCAGAATTTGGTCCATTAAAAGTAATGGCCAAATGGCTCTTAAGGGCCAAATATTGAAAAATGGGCCTATCCTAGTTGGGCCTGGCTTAGGCCCTAAATACACAATACATTTAGCAGAACGTTGGTTCAAGTCTAAAAATTTAGCTGGGTTCAGCCCTTGAAAGTAATGGGTTGTTGCAACCTCTTTTTTTTGGGCGCTCGATCAGGGCGTGCGCCTGTGGAGGCTAATGGTTCGGCTACGCTTATTAAGCATAGCTCGGACTCTCCTAAGTCCACCGGTTCACGACTTTAATGGTTTAAGTTTTTAACCCGCAGTTAATTTAAAAGAGTCGCCACTAATCGGTTTGTGGTGGGTCGATTAAAAACTCAAGTGAAGTATTGGGAGAAATTGCTCTCCCGCGCAACTAGAGAAATTAGGATTGGGGACTTGATTTTACTAGTTACTTCGGTACCTAATCTTGTTTAAACCCTAAGGCTTTTTGGATTTTTGAGAGATTTTCCATGCATTTGTGGAGGAAAAACATTTTTTTGGTCTTTTTCTCATTTTTTGGACATAAAAAGCATTTTTGGCTTTTTGATCTTTTTCTCAAATTTACCCTAAATTGGTATACTTGTGACAGATTTATCCTCTGTTAGTTTTTATTAAATTTTATTGTCAAATTATTAAGTTAAATGACACGTGACAGTTAATTGATATACAAATTTGGGATTTTACGTTTCGTTTGTCACAATTTACAATTTTTGTGATTTTTTTTGTATTAATCCAATTTAGCGGAGGGTATATTTGTCACAAATTTACCGGTTTGGAGTTTTTTTTGTCGAATAAATTAGTTTGGGGGTAAATTTGTCATAAATGTACCGGTTTAGGGTTTTTATGATTAGTCACGGTAAATTTGTCACGGGTGTACCGGTTTGGTGTTTTTCATGGTAAAAAAATAGTTTTGGATAAATTTGTCGCGGATGCACGGTTTGGGGTTTTTCGGGGTATTAACCATTTTTATTTTTTGGAAAATAATTTTTATTTTTTAATTTTTTTAAAAATATTATTTTATATTATAATATATTAAGATATTATTTAAAAACAACCCGGGTCGGATCCGCGGGTTGGTTCGACCCAAGCCATTCGCCCATGCAGGCCCGGCCCGGGATTTTTTGTTTTTCTAGAAAGGCTTGGCCCACATGCCGGAATTGGCCTACTTCACAAAAAGGTGCAGCCAACAAGAACAGCCCACGCACACAATCAGGCCTAGGCGGAACCTTACCCGAATGAGACCCATGACCCGGCTTCCAACCTGGTTTCCGCAGCACTCCCTCTTTCTCTCTACTCGCGGCACCGAAGGTGAGGCTGGGGTGGAGGCATGCGTCGATGACAGCCGCGACGTGGTAGGCAGAGGCGGCGGTTAGGTTTCGAACGGTAAAGCAACGACGAGTGATGGCTGATACCTGTCTGCAGAGAGAGAATGGCGCAGGGGCGTTGCTGGTCGGCGTTGGGGACTGTGGGCACAGGCGGCCTCGTCGGTGGTGACTGGGCGACGACGATGGCATCAAGGGGGGGTCACAGCACGACGATGGACGGATCTGGCCCTCCACCTTCTGGTTTCCTTCTTGCTTAGCCCCTACTTCGTAGATCTATAACCCCCTCTTCTCCTTTGGCCTCGACTGCTCACAAATCTAGGCTTGCGGACGTTCAGGCCTCCCTCAAAGTCTCTCGAGGGAAGCTTCCGGCGCTTGCAAACTTTCGATCTCTCCGCCTGGCTCTCTGTTTCGGTGCCCCTTCAATGGAGGTGGTGCCGGCCTATTTATAGGCAAGGGAGTTCGGTCGACGTGGAGGTTTGGTTGCTGGTCCTCCGCGCACCGATCGGCCTTGATGCGGCCAGACCGGTGTCGCTTCAACAGCCCACTTGCTCGCTTTGAAAGCACGTCCCATCCATCGCTAGCATGCATCGCCGTCCGCCCGTCCTTCCAGCGTCGTGCCCTTTGCGCGTGTGTTGTAGAGGCCGGCGAAGAAGCCAAGGAGGAAGAAGACCAAAGGGGGGGCTTTGTTGTGCGGGCTATTGTGGCCCGCGAGAGAGAGAAGGAGGGGCTGGGCTCATAGGCCTAGCCCCTTTGGCTGCTTTTTTTGTTTTCTTTGTTTTTGTTTTCTTTGTTTTTGTTTTTAGGGATATGGTTCAGCAGAAATTCTAAAACTTGTGAAGAAAGTGCAATTAAGTCCTAAAACTTACAAAAATTGCAATCAAGTCCTAAAACTTGTCAAGTTGGTTCAATTGAGTTCTAAAGTTAATATCGTTAAGAAAGTTAATAGAAATTGCTGACATGGCGTTGACGTCATATTTTAAATGAATTTTTTATTTTCTATATGGCTTTTTAAAATTATTTTTTATTCAAAATCTTTAAAAATTAGATTAAAAACTAAAAAGGAAAAGCTAAATTTATTTTAAAAAACAAAACTATTCAAAAAAAAAAAAAGGCGTCGGAGCTTCGCCGTCGCCTATCGCCGGGAGGGGTCGACAATGGTTGCCGGCCCTTGCCCGGGCAAGGCCTTGCCGACGCCAAGTGAGGGCCGGCTACCCTCGCCGTGTCGGGCGAGGACGCCCGGATTTGGGCACGCCCGGCCCTTGCGGGGGGCCGGCGACCATCGTCCGCCCTGGGCGAGGCCTCGCCGGCCCTCGCTTGGGGTCGGCAATGCTCGCCCAGATCTGGGCGAGCAAGCGTCGTCTGACGAGGCCTTGTCGGACGGGTCTGAGGGGAAGGAGCAGCCGCAGCTCGATGAGCCGGTTAACAAGAAGGACGAGGAGGAGGTCAATCACATCTTCGCCTAAATTAAATATCGCAAGTCCTTATAATGAAATCTCAACTGCATTGTGTGCTATTTGTGCCATTGGAAAAAAATTAACTATCTTGAAACGATGAAGGAACTCCAGTTCAATTCATGTTTGGGTCGCTAATAGCAATTGCCAATTGTTTCCGCGTTTACCTCGATCCTAAAAAGGGAAATTAGGAGGTCAAGCACGGCTTCTCCACCAACCCTAGTTTTTCTAGGATACCACTTTAACTTGTTTTAGCCGATTTCTTTTCTCGGGAAAAATCGGAATTAGAACTCGAGATTTCCCTAAAATCTTCCTTTATATACAAAAAAAAAAAAAAAAAAAAAAAAAAAAAAAAAAAAAAAAAGGGGAAAAGGAGGAGGAATTTCACTTTTATTTAGAGCGGACGAGAGGACTCGCTTAATTTCGATATGGATCGCATGTTTGCCATAAATATATATATATAAGCATTTTCTCAATTTTTTTTTATTAACAGAGCCATTCAGATTTGACTCTCTACAGCATGGGAGCAGATTGCCACAAAAAATCCCTGCAAAAAAGAAAAGAAAAGGATATCTCGGTATGAAAAACAAACATATTGTCAACACCTCAATTGATTACCAGGTTCTAACCAAAAAAAATAAAAATTGATTATCAGGTCAGTCTGAGGAAGCTGCTTGCTCTTTAAGATCTTAATTTAAATATACATAGTAAAAGAGAAATCTACAATAAACGTGCGAAATACGTGCGATATATGTGCAATGCGAAATACGTGAGATATACGTGCGATCTTAAAAGATACTGATAATCATTGGGATGGGGCAGTATCAAACATTGTCCAATTATCTACTCTCCCTCTTTGATCCCAACTCTCTACACAGTTCAATTCTTAAGTTCTGAGATCCATGCAACATTTCTAGTGCATTCGATCCTAAGAAAAAGGAAAGTAAAATTGTCAAATAACAACATAGTCCCTCAAAATATTTACTTAATGGAACTTGGTACTTAGAGTGGGTCCCACAGCCTCGTTAAATTCTTCTAATTTCGGAATCTAAGTGGGTCGAATCCCCACCTTCTCAGGGGGTTGAGGTGGGAACGCTGTAATTTCAGGAATGGGTTTTGACTCTCACGCCCTGCAAGGAGGCAGGGCAAAAGTCTGAGAGTGAGCGATAGAGTAGAAATAGAGTAGGACCGACCAAGAAAAAAAAAAGTGGGTCGACTTAGGTACCTGATATATCTTGAAGGTTAAACACAGCATTGAGTACGGTGAAAGCAAAACAGACGTGGGCATCGAATTAAATTCTCTGAAAATTACGTAAAAATGGATATTTTCTTGGATTCATTTCTGACCCTACACATACACACTCTCCCACTGATGTTCGTCCCGAGTGCACGGATGTTCCCAAGTCCCGTTTCAGGATCAAGGTGCGTTTCTCCTTTGATGCTCGCCAATTTAGTCGAATCGCTATTTGCGATTAGCCTGGGAACGTATGAAATTTGTGGAAATTCCGGCGCTCCGCCTAGTTGGTGGAAATTTCGGCTGCTTGATCACCTTTCGCTGTGCCACCACGAAGCAAGAGCAGTAAGAGAACGCCGCTTCTGCAGGAGCAAAGATAGACGAAAAGAGACGAGAGCTCGGTCCCTTTCTTGTCGCTGTAGAAACCCTAAACTCAAACACAAGGATAGTTTTTAAGTTCATTCATGAACACTTTTTTTCTGGCACTGTTTCTATTTCTAAGCGTGTTTTAAAGTGGTCTGTTTGCTATTTCTGTGCAGTGTCATTTTAGTACATAGTATGTGAAGTTCATTACGATTTTCAAGTCAAAGATGATGCATAAAGGTCTAAATCGACATATTTCGTGTCAAATCCGTCTTAGTTTATTACGATTCGCTTAAAATCTTCTACTCAAGTTCGGTGCTCATAAGGGTCTCATATTTCATCCTGACAATATGCCAAAACAGTACGTTTCGGGTTCAGATTTAAGCCATTCTTCAACCCAAACGCAATCCTTTAACTCCTCCATAACATTATGAATCATCATTAAATTGCTTTCGGTTTACCAAGATTTCTTCAAAAACATCACTTGACCTGTGATAGACATTTTGAAGAATGAATTGTCGTGGGAGGGGTTAGAGGTTAGGCTCCTGCCTTATTGGAATTAGTGCATATGCCTAATCACTTGGGCATCCCAATGCTACTACAATATGCATGCCAGTTAATCTACTAAAAACTACGATCGGCTTAACTGTTACTTTCAAAAATTCAAGTTACACTGGAAGGGAGTTGAATCTGGACCCTCCGGTATATGTTAGTCTGCCCCTTCCTTCTGGTCAATGGGGTTTATATATGTCTATTGATACCTTATCAAGCATTTGTCTTATCAATGTAAAAGTAACTGGCCCATCATCACTAGTTACACTGGTGATTTGGTTGGGTATCTGAGCACTTGCTTCGTGTTTCTACGACTCATTTTGGTTTTTGGCTGAATATGGGTTCCTCTAATCCATAGGAGAACCAATGAACTGAAGTCGGCAATCGATGTTCCTAATGATGTCATCATGAAATATAGGAAATTCTGGAATTGCTTCAAGGATGCGCCACTGAAAGGAATTGATAGTTAATAGGTCCTGACTTGCCGTGCTAATCCATGTTTTTAAAGAATTTTCCCTTATGCGACATCTATGTTATTTCTCCTTGAATCGTCGATTCATTCTAAACGCTGTCATTCGTGGTATATGTCCTCAAGTTTTTGGACTCTTCACAATGAAACTTGCAGGTGATTTCTGTAATACGTTGGCAAATCTCTTCTAGTTCTGAAAATTCTTTTATGCTGCTTGAATATTTCCACTCAAGTTTGCCTCACTTACTATGGCATAGGTTTTGATAGCGTGTAAAGAGTGTCTATCATTCCATTGAAATCTGAAAGGTACATATTTACCTGATTAGCAAAAATAGTGGCAGTGTCGGCATTTTGATGAGAGAAGATCTGCAAAATGCTGTACCATAACGGAACATCCATTTATATCTCGGTATGAAAAACAAACATATTGTCAACACCTCAATTGATTACCAGGTTTTGACCAAAAACAAAGAAAAATTGATTATCAGGTCAGTCTGAGGAAGTTGCTTGCTCTTTAAGATCTAAATTTAGATATACATAATAAAAGAGAAATCTACAATAAACGTGCGAAATACGTGCGATATATGTGCGATCTTAAAAGATACTGATAATCATTGGGGATGGGGCAATATCAAACATTGTCCAATTATCTACTCTCCCTCTCTGATCCCAACTCTCTACACAGTTCAATTCTTAAGTTCTGAGATCCATGCAACATTTCTAGTGCATTCGATCCGAAGAAAAAGGAAAGTAAAATTGTCAATAACAACCGAGTCCCTCAAAATCTTTACTTAATGGGACTTGGTACTTAGAGTGGGTCCCACGGCCTCGTTAAATTCTTCTAATTTTGGAATCTAAGTGGGTCGAATCCCCACCTTCTCAGGGGGTTGGGGTGGGGACTTTGTAATTTCGTGGAGTGGTTGGTTTTCACGTCCCCGCAAAGGAGGCGGAGACAAAAGTCCGAGAGTAAACGATGAGGTAGAGGGAATAGCAGGATCGACCTAAAAAAAAAAAATGGGTCGACTTAGGTACCTGATATATCTTGAAGGTTAAACACAGCATTGAGTACGGTGAAAGCAAAACAGACGTGCGCATCGAATTAAATTTTCTGAAAATTACGTAAAAATGGATATTTTCTTGGATTCATTTCTGACCCTACACATACACTCTCCAACTGTCTCCTTTTTGTCCTTTTCTCAAATTCTCTGAAAATAATTATTTATAATTTTGGCTCCATTTGCTTTTCTCTTCTTCTTCTCACCCTTTTCTTTTGCTTTTGTCTTTAATTAATTGACTACAATCATGCAGTTCGTGACCAAAGGTCAAGAAACATAAATGCGCGCCAATTAATATATAATTTTAGTAACCAAATTGCAACGTAATCTTTTCTTTTTTAATTATTTTATAGCAAGTTTGAAAAAAAAAATACCAATATTGTTGTAACATTAAAGCATAAAGGGAGGTTTAAACTGATTCTGATATTGATTTAATATCCTTGTATAGATTTACTAATCCCAATATAAACTAGTAGTAATTCACTAAAATTACTTCACTAAAATTACTCCACCTCCTCCTCCTCCAATAGAGCGATCTCCTTCGGCATCTCCCTCTGTCACGCCATCGCTCCCTTGACGAAAAAACTCGAATCCGCTTCTGTTCCATCACCCCCTCCATTCTCCACAGCTCACATGTCGAACCTCTCCTCTCCTCCCTTGCCCTCGAGCTCCGACAAACCGCCTGCTCCAAGCAGCAGGCCACTTGGTAGGAATTGCCTCCCCTCTATCCTGATTGAGCCACCTGCCTTCACGAAAAAAGGTTTGGTGGTTCTTGGCGTCTACCATTCTACATGACTTACGACTGGGGAACGCCAGTTGCAAATCAAAGTAGGATAAAGTTGAAGGCAGTGAGCACAAATCAACTCCAGCAAGATTGAAGCACAAGGGTATACAATGGAGGCAACCATTAACGAGACAATAATTATCTAGGCACACTCCTTCCTTCATTGCCCTTTGTTGCCGTAAACCACGATCCCCAACATGCTGCATAAGAGCCAGCGTTTATAAGCAAGCCAGTACTCCTTCTCAGCCAATGTCTATCCTGCACACTCAAGCATTTACGTTCGACCAAAGAAAATCACGAAGAGTAGCACGGGAAGTTCTTATCAATTGCTACATTCTTCTTTGCCCTTGCAAATCCAAATAAACAGTACAGACCTGAGCAATTCTGTGGGTTCCAGGAAGAATGCGTGATAGATAGATGACGAAAACAGTAGTTGAACACCAGAGCATTGAATTGCTCCATATATTCCGATCACTGAGCAACACCAAAGAAACAACAAAAACTCAGATCCGTCGTCAGAGTAATTTCATCGAACACGTGGTGCCGCTAGCGTGCCCTGATAAGGAGACAAATCCAAGATAGAGAAAGAGGACAAAGGGTTCGGTGAACGGACCGAGACGGGTGTAAGAAGACGACAATCACTAAATTTGATCTTTTCTGGTCCGAATTTTCTTTTGGGCCTTCTTTTCACAATTACGTTAGAAATAATGAGATAAATAGTCTATGAACTTTAAATTTATTCAATGCAGATTAGTTGATTCAGATTTTTCATATTTAAATTTTGAATATATTCAATGCAATCATTGGTATTTTGGTACATGTTCAATTTAGTTAATGAATTGTATGAAAATATTCAATGTTATACTTGAACTTGAATTAATGGAAGAACCATTAGTCAATTGCTTATAAAACAAACAAGAAAAAAAAAACAGCTTAAATTTATGGGAAACAACTTCTTTCTGCTGCTTGAAATGTTGAAATATAATATTTATGTTGAATTGGTACAACTTTAATTTTGTGTTTTGTTGATTAAGGAGGGTAAAACTACATTAAGCAAGTCGTGAGATCAATATTAAATAATTTCTCATTCGGAAGGTAGATGATAACTGGGGTTGGTAAAGTTTTCTTTTTTTGTTGGAAATTGAATTACCAGCACAAAAAAATAAAATAAAAAAAAAATCCTACATTGTCGATCGTTCGGTTTATCTCTGAAATTAGAATAGGGCCATCGATCAATGATAAAGAATCAGCACAATTATAGCGTAGAATCTCCTCCAAATCGTCAGCTCGTGGACATGCATCACGCCATGGTCAATGCTATCATGCAGCAAAAGATTCTGGAACTTACATAATATCTATCATTTTTCTTGGCGGCTACCCATGGTTGATTATTGTTATAATAATCTAAAGTGAGAAGATTCATGATTAAATTATCCTTTTTTTTATTTTTTGGGTGGTGGATTTAGTATCACATCAGATCATTATTTTCTTGCAACGAACACTTCATTTCAATCCCACCAATTTAAAAATTAATAATTATAATAAATATGACGGATTTAAGGGGCCCAAAAAATATCATTTCACAAAATAGGATTTATTACACTTTAAGACCGATATTTTTTAGATTAATAATCTAGAAAAAAATTCATCATTTATATTGTTTGAAAAAATTAGCCAATAAAAAATGTTTTCATTATTAAATATATATATATATATATATATATATATATATATATATATATATATATATATATATCTAAGCTTTTTCATGGATGGTAAAAAAAAAATTTCATTCGTTCATTTTTGTAAGTAATATAAATGATCATTTTTAGAAAAAAAACATTTTTAAATTCATTTATTTTTCGCGGAACAAACAGAGTATTAAGTCAATAACGTCTCTTGTACTTTGCAATTCCACAATGTCAACCCTCATAATTACTTGTTCCCCTTCATCTGACCGACTTGAGATTCACCTATTCAATATGAGTGAAATATTAGATTTTGTCTAAAGAGGCAAAAAAGTCATTCGCGAGTTGCTTGCACATCAATAGTCTCTTTTAATAAGTAATCTATTTCATGAAAAATAATTTGATTTGAAAAATATCTTATTGAAAATAATAGCTTATAGTACCTGTTCCATCATTGCCAACACTTTACGTCTTAAAATTTTCATGGATAATGATTTTTTTTTTTCATTCTACTAATTGGCAATTTCAAGTCAATGTTACTTGGCCAACTAGAAGTGTCCAAACTTGTATTTCCTTATCACGTTGAAATGATCGTGGGCATGAGGCTCGCTAGAGCCAAGCTGGCCCGATCGACTAGATATGCAAAATCACTGGACTTTCACAAGTCATTTTTTTTTCTTGGGTTCTGCTGATTTAGTCCTTCAAGCTTGATTAGATTTTGATCGATTCTACATAAAATGTATTTTTCTTTTCACCATAGACTGCTATAGGCAAGAAACTTCAGACCTGATGCCGAATCTACCCCTCCCCTTCATTAGGTTTATTTGTAGTTATATTTAAAAGAAAAAAAAAATTAGCTTCAATCAAAGCTATTGCATATTACAAATGTCAAAACTTTCATATTTCCCATCACGTAGAAGATTGTCAAAGGGTTAATGGTAGCTCCTTGTGAAACGTTCTTGCAAGCTTTTGGTGCTCATCATCGATTTAGAGTGTTTGAACTGTCGAGTCATGTGACTCTCACGTTGGACTTATCTAACTTAAGCTGAGAGATGCCATCTCTATCCTTTAATTTTGTCGAAATTTTTTTGTTGAAACTTAACATGATAGCATCCTTTCTTTGTCACGCATTGATCTTAGGCCTTCGAAAAATACGATATCCTTCTACAAAACTATGAAATATTTCCATCGTGCGAATCTCATCTTTTTATGTTACATCACATTTCATATTAATGGGAACACCAACCATTCGAAATATGCATAAATATACCCGCATTTTCTGTGCATTTATCCATTTAATGAGACCGTGGGCTTCTTTGGGCTTCCACATGGTAATGGACATTTCAATTCTTGACCCAAACCATCACTCGTGGCCCAACCAATGAAATTTCGGGAAAAAAAGAAGAAGGAGAAGAAGCGTTTTTTGCTGAAAAAGGTAAACGATAATGATCAGGCAAAACGTCATTTACCATAGAGATCCTAAATAATTAGAGATAATTACATACGCAAAATTATCCTAAAAAAAGGATAAAAGGACCTCTAGATTTAGAGAAACTACAATGCTTACATATATATATATGATTTGGGAAGTATTGGGTGGTTGTTATCGAGATTCTAGGTAAGTGAGAACTTTTTCAGTAAAAATTAAATTAAGCGACTATCACTGTTTTATCAATAGTAATACCCCACCCACTGTGTGGTACCTTTCACGTCGCTTACTTTTTGCTGCTACGGCATGCTGCCTTTGTTGCATAGATTTGGATCTTCCATTTATGTCCGTTACGTTGTTTTCTCGATAAGGTTCTCGAGCTTCTTTTTCTTAATTGGTAAAATTCAATGTTTGCTTCCTCTATAGATATTTTCAATCTCACTTGTATATACCTATTGATTAATTTTGCTCAAAACTTTTGAGCAACCTATTAGTAAACCCTCATATATTATTAATCTTTTCATAGAGAGAAAATCATTTTTGTGTATTCAAATTCTTGCATTGTGGACAATCACAACATTTCAATTTGGTACAACTCATTTTGAATAATCAATGTCTATAATTGACTCGATAAGCATCCACCCTCAAAAAGGCTTAATTTCACTTACAACAACTTGATTTTTCTGGAAACCAAAGTGGAACGTCTACAAAGAGACAATATAGTGCAGAACCAACGTTGAAATCAACCTAAGGTTACTTTATGTGATAAGCATGTCCATGTTCATCATTCAATGTTTCAAGTCGAATCATTTTAGTCCCATTTTTCTTAGAGCCACCAACAATATAATGCTAATAATTGGGCTGGCCTTAATTTTTGCTAAGGCTGTTAAATGGGCGAGTCGGGCCAAAAATGATCTGACCCATATCGACCTATTTATTTGTAATACAAATCTAATGATTTATACCTCACCCAAATTACTAAAACACACTATTAGTGGCATTTATATGGAATACAGTTCGTTTCCTTGGTACAAAAACTCCAAAGGAAAGTGAGAATTTCAAGCGAGCTCAACACAATACTAATTGCGCCATTACATTGCGGGACTTATCCAAGAACTTTTATTATCACATGGTTCAAGTGTCGATGACAAAACACAGCTACAAGCTTGGTCTAACATGTTATTCCAAACTATCCATTGCAACAGCGAGTGCAGAGTCTCTTCTAGCGCTTGGTAAATCATCCGCCCGTAACAAACCAAGATGATTTCTCAAAGCATTCAGTGAACTGCCACCGATGACGACCAAAAACAGATTATAACATGAATTAGTGACCCATTTTGACAGCTCTAATTTTTGCATAAGCTTGCCCATCACATGATTTCTTATCTACGATTCTTTTGGCACGTTTGGGCTTGGCTGAGGTCCGATCGAGTTGGGCTGGGCTTTCTCATTAACTGCCGTTGCCTAAGTTCATGAAAAATTGTCTTTGGGCCTTTGTGCTAAAAGTAGGGCCCGAGAGAGCTTATGTGTCCCTAAACTATCTACATATGAATTTCAATTATATTTGGTTTGCATGGAACCTTGATCATACGCTTAATGGAGGACTAGTCGACTAGTCGGTAAACACCTCATTTGAATAACCTTGGATATAAAAAAAAATCCTAAACTTCTTGCTGTCGAACATTAATATCTTAAGCTTCTTCTTCTTCTTTTTTTCATCTCATCGATATCCCCAAAACTTACACCGTTTTTTTGAGAATCTGTTGTGACAGCATGCGTAACCGTTGAAATTCTGACATAATTACACATGATAACATGCGTCCATTGCCGCATTAAATTCGTTTGCCTCGCGTTATTGATAAATGTCCGATATTTAACTTCCATTATGAGTGAAAATCTAAAATGCCACTCGGTATAAATTTAGAACTATTGGTAAGACAAAAAAAAAAATTTTGGGAGTATTAATGCCCCAAGAGAAAAGCTCTAAGATTTCTGACGGAATTATTCTAATGTCTAGAATGGACATGCGTTGGTAACCCTTTTCTAATAAACAATTGGAGTATCAATGCCCTGTGGGGGAAAAAGTCTAAAGATTTCTGATAGAATTATTCTAATGTCTGAAAAAGGAATGCATAAAATACTAATTCGTTTGGCAATCATTATTAATAAATACTATCATGTCGAAATATATAACAGCCATTATGAGGGGAAAATTCAACATTCCACCGATACAAGTTTAGGATTATTGGTGAGACGAAAAAAATAATTGGAGTATTAATGCCCCATGGAGGAAAAAAACTCCAAAGATTTCAGGTGGAATTATCCTAATGTCTGGAAAAGGAATCTGTAAAATCCCAATCCGTATCCACTCATCTCTGCGACGGACCGCAGGCGATCCAGCCCCACTCGAACCTGAGGCCAAGGATATTTACCATCATTCCAGACGCGAACTCCAGAGAAGAGGAGGATGAGAAGAAGAAGAAGAAGCTGAAACAGAGCTCCCTCCCCACCTCCCTCTCCTCCCCTGTTCCTCCCCTGTTTCTCAATCTTCAGCCATGTCTTTCTCTCTCTTCAACGCCCCCGCCACGCCCCGGCCACGCCTCCACCTACCCATCTCCGCCGCCCTAGCGCTTGGTAAATCATCCGCTCGTAATAAACCAAGCTTGTCCAAACCGATCATTGCAGGGCTACGTCTCTTCCGCCAACAAGAAGAAGATGATTTCTCAAAGCATTCAGTGAACTGCCACCGATGACGACCAAAAACAGATTATAACATGATTTCTTATCTACGATTCTTTTGGCACGTTTGGGCTTGGCTGAGGTCCGATTGAGTTGGGCTGGGCCTTCTCATTAACTGCCATTGCCTAAGCTCATGAAAAATTATCTTTGGGCCTTTGTACTAAAAGTAGGGCCCGTAGATTTTTTTTTTTCTTTTGGTAAAGAGGGCCCGTAGAGTTTTGTGTCTCTAAACTCATGATTGAGTCTATATATGAATTTCAATTATATTTGGATTGCACGGAACCCCGACTACGCGCTCGGATGGAGAACTAATAGGTAAACACCTCATTTGAATAACCTTGGATATAAAAAATCCTAAACTTCTTGCCGTCGAACATTAGTACCTTAAGCCTTTTTTTTTTTTCATCTCATCAAATATCCTCTAAACTTGTACCATCCTTTTGAAAATCCATTCCAAGAGCGTGCATAACCGTTGAAATTCTAACATAATTACATGTGATAACGTGTATCCATTGCCACATTAAATTTGTTTGCCTTCACGTTATTTTATTTATTTATTTATTTTGGTGACTTAAGGAAGCCCCCTTGCCTCACGTTATTAATAAATACTATCACGTCGGATATTTAACTTCCATTATGAGGGGAAAATCTAACATGCCACCCGCTATAAACTTAGAACTATTGGTAAGACAAAAAAAAATTGGGAGTATTAATGCCCCAAGAGAAAAGAGCTAAGATTTCTAATGGAATTATTCTAATGTCTAAAAAAGACATGTGTTGGTAATCGTTTTTAATAAATACTATCATGTCAAAATATATAATGGCTATTATGAGGGGAAAATCCAATGCGGCACCGGCACAAGTTTAGGACTATTGGTGAGAGAAAAAACAATTGGAGTATCAATGCCCTAAGTCCGAAAAAGGAATGCATAAAATATTAATTCGTTTGGCAACTGTTATTAATAAATACTTTCATGCCGAAATATATAATGACCATTATGAGGGGAAAATCCAACATCCCACCGGTACAAGTTTAGGACTATTGGTGAGACAAAAAGAACAATTGAAATCTCCTCCGCCGCCCTCGGCGGCGGCGGCGGCGGCGGCGGCAGCAACAGGCTCTTCCAGACCCCTGCTCCTGCCGGTTTCAAGCCGCTCCGAACCCACGATTCTCCTCCGCCGCCGCGGCCCGTCGTGGCTCTCTGCGCCAAGAAGGCGTCGCCGGGCATGAAGGAGCAGAAGTGGACCCACGAGGGCGTCACCGTGGAGTCCCTGCCCAACGGGATGTTCCGGGTCCGCCTCGACAACGAGGACGTGGTCCTCGGGTACATCTCCGGGAAGATCAGGAAGAACTACATCCGGATGTTGCCCGGGGATAAGGTCAAGATCGAGGTGAGCCGCTACGACTCGACGCGGGGGCGCATCATCTACAGGCTTCGCAGCAAGGATTCCGGGGATTAGGGCGAGTTTGTTTTGCCGACGGTGCCGCGCTTGACGTGGTTGACGAAATGACTGTTGGGTATTCCTGTGAAGTGCTTTTGCTAATGGGATTGGGAGGAGGTGGGCACTTTTGTTTTTGCTTATGTAATTAGTTCCAATACTTGACCTCTTGAGTTCAGTATGGCATTCTGGGAAGTGTTGTCTTTTAGCTTGCATACTTGAGCTGTTGTAAGAATTGCTCTTCGGTTGAATGGAAATGAAATGTATTTATCTCAGATTGTTCCGTGGCGAAAGCTAATAGTTAGCATCAATAGTTATGCAATTCAGTCATCAATGCCTCTTGGGAATTCTACTACATGAACACTGGTTGCGAATTTCTTATTTCAACGAACTGAATGTGTCAGTAATCAATCAAGTTGTATTATCTCTTTAATTTTGCGGCATGAAAAAGTTATCCTAGAAGAGGCAAGCTCTCTCTTTGCGAGCAGTGATTGATAATTAATAATCTCAGTTGAAGTAAGTAAGCACCTGGTTTCGTGACTGTTTGACCTGAATTTTGTGATCCAGTATCCAGATTATGCTGGAACTAGAATTGGAGATTCAAAATTATATGTGGAGGAGAATTTGTGTGTATTTAAGAGTGCAAATATGTAATTCGTGAGCTGATTCATTTGATAGAGTCTGCATGAGACACTCTGATGAAATTAAGTAGGAAATCGACGTAGACTATGGAGAACTTGCTGCAATAGTTCTATGTATTTTTGAGTGTTATGAACTCAAAATCATATAGCTGCAGAGAGAGATCATTACACTGTTTAGTGTGTTGATTGATATGAGAGGATATGCTAATATATTGAGCTCTAAACTTCATCGTTGTTGTGCGCCTATATGACCCTACTCAGAAGGGAAATCTTTTTACTTGTTAGCTCCTTCTTCAGATAATAGAGTAATTCCATCGGAGTAACGGTTCTGTTGCATCCCTGGGTGTAAAAAAGTGGAGAAGATGATCTTAAAAGAGGCAAAATAAACAAAGGTTGAGTTCTTCAATCTTGCCTCTTCTCCCACACGAGCAGTTTACCAATTTGAAGAAATACAGCCCTGGCATGCTAGCAAAAGTTAATTAAGTGCCGCATTAGTGAGAGGCCCGGCGCCACTCGAAGGGGAGAGGGTGCTCTGAATGACAGGGATGTTGTATCTGTAGAGGCAATTCAGCGCAGAGTTGTGGAGGAAAAGTTTGCACTTTCTGCAGCAGCACTTGGATTTCCATTTTGCACATTGAACATTCTGGACATTTAATGGAATTGCACTATCTACTGCTCGAGTCTCGCAAGTGCAGAGTTATGAGCATGGCCTGGATGTTGAAGACTAGCCACTTCAGAGTGAGGAGAAAGGAAGAGAGCGAGGGTAGATGGGCTTTGACTCGCGGAGTAAATGGAATGGCTTCTCAACAGAGCTATCGCACTAGTCTTCTTTTGAGCTACACTTCATTCTTTCTCATTCCAATCTCATATGGTGTTCTATTTCTGTTAAAAAGGATTTAGTCTGCAAGCAGTGGCATTGCTAAACTTGACATAATTACCATGTAAGAGAAATTATATGGAAGTGTAAACTTCCACCAGAAAAAGACTAAGGAGTGCAGTAGCAGGTTGCTAAATCTGCTATTGTGTTTGAAGAAGATACCAGGTTCTATTGAGAGAAAGTATCTTGTGACTAAGTCCTATAGTACTAATTTTGCCATCTTCAACATAAGAGAATAAAATCTGCCCAGTGAAAACTTCTTTTAGGGTGCAAAGAGTCAAATTTGAAGTTGCACTGACTGTCAATAGTGTACATGATAGCAGGATTCGAACATTGAGCTTTCGACTCCATTACAGTGCAAGGAGAAATCTTTACACTGTGAAGTGCCGATAGATACAAGAAAGTTCATACATTGAGCTTTCAACTCCATTACTGTGCTTATGTATGACAGGGAACTGCAAGAGAAAATATCCCACGAACCAGTGAGAAAACAAAGATAATCTTATTTTATTTTAATTTTTGACGAGAAAGATAATCTTATTAGCACCCCAGACTTTGTACAATATATAACTTCACCCCGTCAACGGTCCACTTGCATCTATATCTGTACAAATATGGAGGACGCCATCAAAAGAAGGGAAAAAAAAGAAGAAGCAACATTTAAATTCTTTTTTCTTGCCTTTTTTCCTGTACAAAAAGCTTATCATTGTTCAATTTGATGAAAATAAAGCTGTGTAATGCCTAGAAACAGTTACCTCCTTTGATGGATCACAGGATCCCAAGACCTACGATTTCACGTATCTTTTCACCATCTTCAATGTACAGAGATTTCAGGCTTTTGAAGTTCGATAGGTCTGGCAACTTTTCCACAGATTTGCAGCCAATAATTCTCAAGTTCTCCAAGGACTCCAATTGGTCAAGGCCTTCAATGTCAGTTACCTTCTCGCAATTATCGATCTCCAAGTCCTTCAGGTTCTCCAAGTTTGACAAGTTTGGTAGTCTCTCCAAGGATCTGCACTCCGAAATCTGCAATCCCTCCAGGGATACCAATCTGTCAAGCCCTCCAATATCCTTGATCTTATCACAATTCTTAATTTCCAAAGCTTTCATCTTTTTCAAGTTCGACAAATCAGGTAAACTCCCGATGGATCTGCAGTCGGATATCTGCAGTTCTTCCAATGATACCAACTTATCAAGCCCTTGGATCTCGAGCAACTTCTCACAGTCTCGCAGCTTAAATTCTTTAAGCCTTTTCAAGTTTGAGAGATTGGGTAATCTGTCAAGGGACTCACAGTTACGTAGAACCAAGCGTCTCAGGGATTTTAACTGTTCAAGCCCGTCAAGCTTTTTCAATTTGCTGTGTATATCGCATCGAAAACTCGAAGCGACTCCAACCCTTCAAGGCCCTGAATCTCTGATATAGCCGAGTGAAGAAGCTCCAACTCTGACAGATTTCTCAAGCTTGAAAGATCAGGAACAATTGTCATAGACTTGCAGTTCCCTATATATAGTGTAGATAAGCTTGAGGGAAGTTCAGTAAAGGATTGCAGATCTACACAGGACAATACCAGCTTCTTGAGTCGATAAAGCGAACCCAGATCAGCTGGTAATGTAGTGATTTTTGAGAGGGAAAGCTGCAATGTCTCTAACTTGGATAGCATTCCAAGCCACATGGGGTTAGGATCTTGAACCAGCTTCGTTTCGTTGGGTCATTGGTGGGAAATCCATTGTTGACACCTAAATTTTTGGGGTTAATTTTTGATAAATAAAAAAAAAAATAAAAAATAAATCGCATTACATATAGTTTTAGGAGCACTTTTTTATTCCATTTGCATCGGACCAGCGACGGATGGGTTTTGACTTGATGGTTCTAAGCTTAAATTTAGCTAGTTGAGCTAATCCCACGGCGATGAAAATTCCGCTGAACTTGTTGCTCATGTAAGCCCATTATTCCTTTAATGAGGCTAAAATCGATATATGCTCTCCATGTGCGATACTTCAAGGTAGGAAATATAACGAGCAATATTATGATGATCTTGAGAATTCGCATATGTTCACGTGGTTGAATAAAAAATGGAAAGAAAAAGTCAGCTAGATGAGGTGGGTCGTCTGGAAAGTACAAGGAAATAACAAAAGTGAAAAGAAATAATAAAGTATGGTTGATTTGGTGAGTCACAAGGAAACAAAATAAAAATTCGAAGTTGGAGCAATATTCAGTCAATAAAAATAGGAAATAAGGAAGAATTGGCTTATATGTGCATGATATGCAAGGATCAGAAGAAGGAAAGAGGATTTTGGGCTTTCCTTTTACCAACCCTAGCCGTTCAGTATAAAAGGAGAGGATTCTTTCGGTCGGAAAAAAAGAGGCGACATTACATTGAAACACACGGCTACGCACAATATATACACAGCCGCAATTGAGAAAAAAAGGAACTGCAACCCTAGAGAGACACTTAACCCTAAAGAGACCCAGTGGCCTCCCTTCCAACTTGGAATTGGAAACATTCTCATTCTCAGGGGATTGGGGTGGAGACGATTTCATTTCAGAAGTGGGTTTCCGGCTGACTCCCACGCCCCGCAAAGGCGGGGGCAAAATGCAGCGAAAAAGCCCGAGTGAGTGTTAGACTTGCAGGGCAAAATTGCAGGGCAAAAGTCTGAGAGTGAGTGTTAGAGTGGGATTAGAAGTAGGTTTCGACTCCCACGCCCTGCAAGAAGGCAGGGCAAAAGTACCGCGGCCCTCTCATCATCGCACCAGACCAATCGATCCCTCGTTCGGTGACATCACTCACCATAATCAGCGAGCTCCTCCAAGGAAGCCAACAACCAGCGCTCCTCCCTCCTCGCAACGTAGCCGCAGATCCGTGCCTCGCCAGCCCAACAATTTCACGGCCATCGGGATCCTACAACCTTGGTGTTCCAACGAGTTCTTTGCTTCTCAGCCCTGGTAATCCCCGCACAACAACGTTGAACCGGCCCCTACTCCGACGTGAGCCAGCCGAGTTGCAGCCCACGACTCTGACTCTCGCCACCTGCAGCTCCCTCCTCGTGACTGCACCAGCAACCACGAGCCGTTCCATCCCTTCTAGCCACTGCCTTACCTGAAGTGGGCCCGTACCAGATTGCGCCGAGGATTCCCCGTTGCAAGCCGTTGCTTTCCTCCCTATCGTGCCATTCCTGTCAGTGACGCGACTCAAACGCGTCGCTGCCTCAGTCCAGGCGACGAAGCTCGTGATCCGATGACAGCATAGCAGCCAAGCCCAGCTTCACCGAACAATCCCAATTGCTTGTAGCTGTGCCAAAAGTGTGACGCGTGAATGTGGCGGTGAAGAATCACTGAAGGAGTGCACTTGAATTATTCACAAGCAAGAAGGAGCCCAAGTGGCAAAATTCTGACGTGTTGATTATATGTAAGGGGGTTCGGTGGTACCCAACTGAGATCGGCTCTTCTCAACATGCACCACCACTCTCGGCCGCGAGCCACTGTGCTCCCCACGACCAAAAGCGATTCTGGTTTCTCTGACCAAAATCTTTGCCATCGCACTTCCTGGAGTTCAAGGTTGCTGTTTTGAGTTTGCCGTCGATTGCCATCCTCCGCACCAGTTGTTGATCGCACGCAGCAGTCCGGCTACACTCAAGCTACCCCACCGCCCTTATCAAGTCGAAGGGAGAGAGTTTATAAAAGAAATTTCAAGTAAAGAAAGAACACACCAATAGAGGCAGCGTACTCCAAATTCATGCATGAATATATTGGAGATCTTGGGCTGTTTGCAAGACCTCATTCGGTCAACATAGCAGCGGCGGGCGTGCATAGAATTATGGGAAGTTTGACTCAATGCATGGCCCCACAAAACAAAAGCATTCACGATCAAGTCATCAATGCTAGTCCGAGTCGGAATCACTTCCTCGGCGGCCGAAAAGCACTCGGTCGCCAATCACCGTGAAAGCCTCGCACTGGGAATCTCATCGCACAGACCACTGCAGAGCAGTATGAACCGCAAGCTTGTTGAGCACCCCTGCCGTCCGTCCGTCCGTACTCAGGAAAATATCCGGGCGATATCGCAAATTAGGTAAGAATCTTGATTAATTCAGTTTCATATATCTTATGCCTAATTTGCAGATTGCAATCATGTTTGAATGTTCAGTTGATATTGTCCTATCCAAAATAAATCTTTTGAATTCTTGTGAATTGAGAAATCATCATAATCTCATAATGTGCATATGATTGACAGTTCGATTTTCGCGCTCGAAATCTGACTCGCAATCGCATGGAAAAATCGCCAATCCGATCTCATGCGCGAGATATGATTCGTCAATTTATGGATATTAATCTTATCTTGCTTAATTTGCCGTCGTGTTATTTGAATTGATTTTGTTCTCGTAGAAGAAAAAATTGAGTTGAGGTTAGGTTCATTTTAGAATATTTCTTGTTTTGCGGTTGTTTTGCATATTTAGAATAGGAAATTCATTATTTCGAATTTAAAAAAAAAATGCATTCATTTAGGATGTTAGTTTTCTTTAATTTAAATTGCACGTTTAATTATGTGTCAACTTTAATTTCGAATTTTAATTAAAAAAACAAAAAATCATCGTGCATATGTCATGTAGAATTAGGAGGCATATTTTGCACATCATTGCATATTATGGTAAGATTGCATGTTAAATTTTACTTCCTAGTTAATTTTAAGTTTAGATAGATTTTTTTTAATAGATTGCATTCTAGGATTATTTGGGTTAAGATAAGATTTTAGTTTAAATTAGGATTCAGTTTAACCTAATTCCTAATATAAATTGAATAGGATCTTAACCTAGCTAAATGATTCTCACATTTTTTTATAATTTCGAATTTCATAAAAAAAAAATCCAAAAAAATGTCTTAGGATAAATTACTTCCTTTTTTAGGATAAATTGCATTTTTTTTAGGAAATAAAAAATGTCATGAACATGTCATTTAGGGTTAGATTAATTGAAATGCACGACATTTAGTTCTTTTTTTTAGGCCCATTTAATTAGAGATTGCCTGTCAATAAAATTAGGTCATTTAGATTGCATCTAATTATTGCATTTCTTTAGGATTTACTCTATTCATGTCATATAATTTAGATCATATTGTCATGTAATGTAATTTAGGTCATGTTGCCATGCCATATTAGATTACTAGCATGCATTGCATATGGACTATATTCTCATTAAAAAGTGAAAGCAAAAATTGAATGATTGTTTGTTAATTAGAAATCATATCTAAAATTGTTGATGTGAATTCTGATCTAACAATACAGATGCTTTTGTTGCTTTGAGTTAAGTCCTGCATTATTTTATTTGCTTTCTTGAGTGTTAAAATTGGTGGTTTGCGCACTCATATGATCACCTCACATGTTAGGAAAGTGAAATTAATTCAAGCTGTTTGCCAAACATTTTTTTCAAAAGATAAAAGAAAAGGTACCGAAAGGGCGTTAGAGAAATCTAACGTAATCAAGTCCCCGAACTCACAAATCTCTAGCTCGTAAGAGTAAGATGATTCTCCCATTATTTTACTTAGGTATCTAATCGACCTACCATAAACTGATTAGTGGCGACTCCTTTTTTGCATGCTAGATATTTGAATTTAAATCGCGAGTTGGTATGGGCTTGGGAGAGCCCGAGTTAAGTCTAGGCTTAGCAATCCATTAACCTAATTTTAGGTGGTTCACCTGAAAATTTGGTTGCGATACCCATGTAGATGAGAGCCGTCAGACAAATACAAATGTCTCAGATTAATCAGATTGGAGAGGTTTGGGATTTTCTCCATTGACTGAGAACTAACTCGTAAATTAATCAAACTATTAGGAAGCTCTGGAAGCCCCTTGAGCTCTTTGCACAACTCCTAATCAAGGGTCCGCAGATGAGAGAGGCCACAAATAGTTTCTGGTAAACTACGGATACGGTTATCTGACAAGCTCAATAGTTTAAAAACGATAATATTTTGCTTTATCATCACGTTCTTTTTTGTTTCCTAGATGCGAAGTTCCCCGCGTGACCATCCTACGAACACAATTTCCAAATGAAAATAATCTACTTTAAAAATTCTGTAAAATTGAATTATTAAAGTGATGCGGAAGCATCAAGTTTCTTGATGACAATTAACTTGTCAGTATGGGTGATTGGTTTTAAGGTGGACTTCTACTCTAAAATTGAGAATCGCTCACTAAGGACTGATTCTGAAAAATTGAAACCGAGAACCACAGTTTCCCAGTGAGTCCATGGAACCAGTCGAAATGTCCCCAACAAATTCATTTTGGAGTGTTCTGAACAATTGACATGTATAGTAGTTCACGGGACCAGTTGAAATGTCCCCAACAAATTCAATCCTAGGTAATCTAAATAGTTGACAAGTGTAGCTCCAACCCAGATTGGCATCATTAGCTTTAGAACGCCACCGTCACTCACCTCATCGCAATTGCTTCGGACCACAAATCAATCGTCCTCAATACCTACACTGAATAATCCCTCGCTTCGGACCACAAATCAATCGTCACTCACCAAAGATGCCTCTAGCACTCAAGTTATTTGCCCACTTATGGAAAACACCTACTAGAGGTTCCCCGTTTTCCATCTAGCCCATAGAATCGAACTCACTAAAAGAGCCCCTAAAGCTAGAGTTGAACTCACTTTGGTCATCTCCAAGCCCAAACACATCAAACTCAAGAGCATATAGATGCTTTGCATAAAAAAAAAAATCATATGTATATATGTATGTGCCAATCTAGTTCGGGTGAGCAATTCCACAACTAGAACCAGAAATCAAACCAGTCCCATGGGAACAGCTGGTTTCACAACAATCCAATCCAATTTCAAGTGGTTTCAATTCTTTTGCGCACTCTTACCCACAAGCCCATCTCAAACCTCCACAATCAAGTAGGTCCATTTGATATTTGTGCAGACAAACGGAAATTTGGACCACATCATGATTTGATGGGACCAATGAGGAAAAGGTATAAGATAGAGTTTCTAAAAAGTTGAATGTTTCATAATTCAATGTTTTTAAATTCTTATGTCTTAACCCGTTCGTAAATGGGATGTGCATTCTTATTGTAAAATTCAAAATTTAGTTGATAATATATGAGAATTCTTCTCAAGCGAGTAATTCATTTTATTCTAATTCCTTGGTGTTGAACGTCAAAATTAATTATATTTGATTGGCGGAGCATTCTTTCATGTCTTCAATTTCGAAGTTATTTTCCCTAGCAAAATCCAAGCTTTTTGATTTGTCCCATCAAACAAGTCTAGCAAATTTTCATAAACTCACCATGCATCTTAAGAAACATTTGAATTATTAGCTAATGCAAAATATTTGTTGATAAAATAAAAATAAATGTCACACATATCTAAAATTATTTTTTTTTAAAAAGTGCATTGCGTTGTGTGTATGCGAAAAGTTGACATTTTAAAGATCAATCAAAATTATTTCATTGCTAAATATTTGAAGTATCAAATTATGGAAAAGAAATACCGACAATATATATATAATTTACAAAAGAAATGTTTAATAATATGTAAAAGATTTGTAGAATATTAAGACACATAACGGATTATATTTATTAACTTCCGCTTTTTTCACTGTATTTAATATTTGTAAAAAATATTTATTGATATAGATTAAATTTGTAAATGGTTTTCTTTACTTATTTTTCAAAGGTAAATCATCTCTTTGATGAAAATATTGGTCAAAACTGAAAAGTTTATCTCTCGTCCATTTATTTAGCTTATATTTAATTAAAAAAAATGAAAGACTGCTTATTTTATTGTATTGTTAGATTCGTAGGCTAAGAAGCAAAAGGAGAATCTGCTCAATAAAATGTTAAAATGTGAAGACATTATTTTTTAAGTAAATCATATCAAAAGTATGGGTGATCAGTTTCAGAATTGGTCGATGGAATTTATCAAGTCAGAATCGGTTAAAAATTCATGGAATTGGATAGCAATCCTATCGGCCCTGAAATGGCTTGGGGCCAATTCGGGAATAAGCTAGGTGTTTTTAATTATTATTATTTAAATTTCAGTGAAGTTTAATTCCTGTGCCACTCCTTCATTTTTGCCCTTTTTCAGGATGGGGAGTTTTAACTTTTAAGAAGGAAGAGAAACAGAAACCAAGATATATGAAATCAATTAAGTTTTCTTCATTTTTCTTTGTGCAAATATGCTAAAAATTATTTTCTTTTGGTCTCAAATAAGTAAAATTCAGAAGATGGGTCCCTCACAATCCTTCACCATCTGCAGCACAAGATTTCTCCAATACAAACAAATACAAGAAAGGCTATAAAAAAAAAAAAATCCAGAAAAATGACCAAAATAAGAGCAAAAAGAGGAAAGGGTCATTGCTGGAATTCAGCACGAGGAAAACCGACCGGTTTCCAAATTTTTGGAATCAAAAACTTGAAGACAAATTGTCTAATAAATTAATTTTGCCTCGAAATTTGTCAAGTAATTACAAATGACCTTTTGATGTATCAAAGTTTCGCAATATGCCTCTTGATTTTTCGAAAAATCTTGACAGTTTTCTCCTTACGGTGATGGTAAATTACAAGATTTTTAATTGGAATTAAAAAAATGAAAGAAGACTAAAAAAGAGATGAAGAGAAAGAGGTTGGGGATGGGGAGGAGGGGCAGGCCCCTTGATCCCTTGTTTAGGTCTCGAATCGATTTTCAATTAATTAGAAAATCTGGGGCCGAATCGTAATTTCTCCGGTCGAAAATCGCAAAAAAATCAAATTTCGCTCCTGCAAATCGGAAGTCGCCATTCTCCAGAGAAAAGCTCCTCCAAAAAACCCCTAAAACCCTCTTTCTCTCTCTATCTTCAACAGCAGCCATGGCGATGCGCTTGGTCCGCTTCCGGCGAGCCCTCGCCGCGCCGCCGCCGGCCGCCCTCCGCCGCCCCATCGCCGCGCTCGCCCCGGCCCCCGCCGCCCCCGCGCCGGCGCCGTCTCCGTCGCGGCATGCGACGCCGCCTCCCGCGGCAACCGCGCTGCGGCCTCGCTCCTCGTCGGCGGCGGCGGCGGCGGCGTCGCTGTTCTTCTCGCGGTCGCTGGCCTACAACGCCGGCGGCTACAACGACGGCGACAAGATCGACCCGGACACGGTGCTCTTCGAGGGGTGCGACTTCAACCACTGGCTCATCACCGTGGACTTTCCCAAAGACCCCAAGCCCACGCCCGAGGAGATGGTTCGCACCTACGAGGAGACTTGCGCCAGAGGGCTCAACATCAGGTTTTGATCTCTCTTTTCGCTTGCGTTGTTTATTTCTGCACAGTGTGTGGGAAATGGTGCCATTGAGTCGAACTCATTGAAGTACGTAGAACAAATGCTAGATGACGTTTGGTGTTTACTAATTTGAGCTACCAAATACGGGATGCTAAGTCTGTGCCTCGGTTACATGATAAAAAGTGTTGTAATATTACTGAACTCACTTAGTTTAGCAATAAAATAAGCGACACGAATTCTTGTTCACCTGCGATCTCTCTCTTTCTGTGGTATGCTTCCATCCGGATGCACATGTATGTGTGTCCTTTTCTTTTTGTCCATGCGCTTGAACCTGAGAGAAAGACATCTCCCTTAGAATGATTAGTTGACATGTTTATCTAATTGTTTCTGTGGCCAGACTATAGAGTATACAGTGCTAGATCTAGTCCAAAGTGTTTAGGTTAGTGCCTTATCAATTTTGTGACAAAGACTCCATTATATTGTTGCCCATTAGTGGTAGCTTGAGCATTGCCAATTGAAGACAGAGGTGGAGTGGGTCATCAAGAGGCTTTGGAGCCTCATGTTTAATTTATAAGATTTAAAATTTGAAAATGAGTGTTGCTTGGAGATTTATGGGTGTCTCAGTACTGGCAATGCTTAGGGATAAGTCAGGTGTTGCCAAAAAGCATTGCCAATACAGGTTGGAAGTCTAGTGAACTCTAATTTATGGGAGGGATTGAAGCCCTCCTCAACAGTAAAAGAAAAAAAAAGGGATTTCTGGGAAATTGGGAGGCTCTTCCGATGCAGGGAAGAGGTGATATGGTAGTTAAGGCAGAATGTCAGTGGTGTAAGGTGACATATCTTGTAGAATTGGCTAGTGATTTTGGAAGAGGCTGAAGTTTCTCTCTTTCCTAACTGGTTGCGACTTGGGGAGGTCAGCCCCTGGGCTAAAGGTTTGACTTGTTCTCATAACTCATTGAAGCTACTCAAGTGTCTGTGCCTTTCCACCCAATAGGGGCCGTGCAGATGAATGAAATTGGAATGAACAAATTAATCAGACTGGAAGTTGGCACCGGGATGAGCCAAAAAATGTTCAGGGTCTGAATTGAGTATTTCTTATGGGGGTAAATGATACTAATAGCCCCTAAAATTTGGTCTAATGTGCATTTTCATTCTTGACTTTTAATTCATTCTGTGTCTCCTTTGAACTTTCTGCTACAATGTAGTCTTTTTGTTTCATTGAATGAGGGAGAAAGAAAACACATGCCCCTTAACTATCGCATTATGTGCAATCTAGTCGCTTACCTTTCCACAACAAAATCAGATTGGTCATGTGGTATGATTCTCAAGTTTTCATAATTGCAGTATTGTCTAAATTGAAGATTATCTTTTCATTTCAATTTATTTTCTAAATCAAAAATAATTTTTTTTTATAGTCAATGATCCTTGTGAATTGTACAAAGAATTCTTTGAATTTGTAAGGAAAAGTTGAGGAATTAGATTGAACGAATTGTAATTTGAGGGACTCGGTTGCACATTACCCAATAATTTGGGACTTGTGGCAATATCTTCCCATGGGTGATCAAACAAAAGGACCACATTATACATTCACAAGTAAATCAAGAACCACATTAAATGAATTAAAAGTAAGGATGACATCGTACATTGGGATGAAGTTTAGGGACAATGACACTAGTGTCCCTTTTTATCCTTCTGACAGCATTTCTTCTCGCTGTACTTAGGAATGTCATGGTAAGGCTTTTTCTTATCTTGTAATTTTCTTAAGTAAATGTCAAGTGAATGATTCTCATAGTTGAAAGCTAGGTAATTAAATTTGTTCTCTGCATTTCCACTAGATATGCCAGTTTATGTTGAATCATTGCTGATATTTCTTAGTTGCGTGTTGAATGAGATGACATTTTTTGTGTTTCAGTTTGGAAGAAGCAAAACAGAGAATTTATGCCTGTAGCACCACCACTTATCAGGGGTTTCAGGCCGTGATGACTGAAGCAGAGTCAGAGCAATTTAGAGGCAAGTGTCTTTAATCAGTTTCTCATTGGAATCAATGAATGATAGTATCTCATCATCGTTCTGCACTGACTTATTGAGCTATAAACAGATCTACCTGGAGTTGTCTTTATATTACCTGATTCCTACATTGATCCCCAAAACAAGGAGTATGGAGGTATGATTTGACTACACAGGGAATTTAATCTACTAGACATCTCTGCCACAACTTTTGCATTCAATTAATCCCTTCAGCCTCTAATTCCTTAATCCCAACTCTGTGACATGTTTATGGTAACCCTGGAATGCTTGTTATTTTGTCGAACTTTCTAATTATTAGGTGACAAATATGAAAATGGAGTAATCACGCATAGGCCACCACCAGTTCAGTATGGGAGGCCGGGAGGTAGAGGGCGTGAGCGCAATAGAAATTATGACCAACCTAGATATGACCGGGAAGGAGGTCAAATGCCAAACAGACAAGGGAGCCCCCAATATGGTTATCAAGGACCTATGCATCGGGATGCTCCACAAAATTATCCTCCTCAGCAAAGTTATGGTCCCCCAGGGCAAGGTGAAAGAAGAAATCCCATGCCAATGGGCAATATGAATTATGGCCCTGGTGGAAGGGATCCATATCAAGGGCAGAGGAGGGATCCAGTACCTTCATACCAGGGAAACTATAATCAACAGGGTCATAACAACAGTTACCATCAGCAGCAGAGAGACCCGCCACAAGGAGATAGATGGAGCTCTGCACCTCCAGTGCAGAATGATTATAGGAGCGACAATCGGAACTATGCACCTGCTCCTGGTGGAACATATGGGCAGGGTTCTGATGGATTTCAAGGGCAGGGTACTGGCCAAGGAATGAATCCCAGTTATGGACAGAATTATGGGGGATATGGCGAAGGACAAAGGTTCACACCACCAGGGCAAAAGAGCATGCAGGAAGACCAGTGGAGCACGCAGCAAGACCAGAGGAGCTACAGACCAGAAGGACAAGGGGGAATTGAGCAAGTAAGTTTTTATAGTCTATTGAAATAGATCCTTGAGTGGAGTAATATATAAAGAGTATGGTAGTCATTACTTGTTAGCCATGTGTAAAATGATTATCATTGTATGGGATTTCAACTATGCCAAGTTTGGGTGATGCGTTGAGGCAAATGAGTACTTTGCTATGCATCTGCCATAAGATTATGAAGAATTGGTTTTGATTGTTGCTATTTTACTCTTGAGAGAGGTGTTAAGTGGGATGCTTAGTGAGATTTCTTCACTGAACTTGGATAAGGGGACGGTTGATCTATGTCGTGTGTAAACTTAAGTAGTTTACAGTGGGCGGTTGCTTTTGTGAACAAGGGCCGCGAAGTTAGTCATGCTGCTCTTCCAAAGTAATGCACATTTTCTTGTTTTAAGATGGAGATACATGCTTGCACTGCATCTGTCATGACATTGGCTTTAATGTTGGTTGCGGGCTGGACCTTGAAATTAGCCATTTTTTTCTGTGATTAAAATACAGATGAACTTGTCCTGTCGCATGATTTTTTGTGCATACTCATCCAAATCTCATTATATTTGTGTATTTTCTTTTCCTCTCGGGCGGAAGCATACTTCTGCATTGTAGTCTTTAACATGAGAATTTTGCTATCTGATGTGTTATTTTGTTTTCCATGGGGTTAGCTTTTCCAAGTTTATGGGCAAGGTAGGCTCACAGGCATTCTTTACCTCTTGCTCTGCCCCGGAAATATGATAGAAAAGAGAGAAATTATTTTAGTGTTGTCCAGTATTGCATTTGCTTTTCTTCTCGTCAATTCATTGCTTCATTTGGGGATATCTTAACTTGTTACATTGTAGCTGTTAAGTGTGAGCTTTTCTTGTCTTGCTGCCTCTGACATACCTCAACACCGCTGTCTTCTGCAGAGGAGATATTAGAGAGCTCAAATGGGGTCCTTGGGATGGCAAGCCTCGCAAAGATGGTGATTTACATGACTTCTCTCGAGAGGATTTGACGTGGATCCTGCAGGAGTCACGATATTACACATGGTCAGGATAGTAGGTTGAGAACTAAGTCCTCTTTTTAGATCATGTCATTTTTCACATCGGCTGGCGGTTCTCTCTATAAATGATTGTGAGGTGTGAGATGGATTCCCCTGTGTGTGGGTATTTGTGCATGCATGCAAGTCCAAGTTCAGCAAACATGCATGGAAACAATAATAATCACTACAAAATGCATATCCCATTTCCCTCACCAAAATTAATGCGATTGTGAGCTGGTTTATGCATTTGTTTTCTTCCAGAAAATTTGGATCTCTTGCGTCAGATTTAACTTTCGTCGCCAAGTCTGTGTACTTATTCAAAATATACCTCGTTGGATCGTCACTCTCTTGCACCACTGGTGAATAAGCTGCTTTACTAAATGCCTGGATATGGTTCAACGAAACTTGTTGCCTTTTTCCTCTAGATCTCACACATACATGTGTGATTTTTTCTCCTTTTTCAGTGGACTATGGCAAAGTCAATTAATTAAGTTTTGCTAATGACTAGAGAGGATGAATCGAATGACATTCGATCCACCCCCTAATTCCCCGCAATTACTTTCCCATCAACCGTCTAAAATTGAAAGGTGTACCTCATCGGGTCACATGAGAAAGGGAGTCAACAAGACGAGTCCTTGACATAAAGATGGTTTACACATCATCATCTGAGGCTTCCCACCATCTTCGCTTTCGATTTTTCCTGTATTTTCTCTCTGTGGTGTTGTCTTTTGACCATTTCCCTCTGTTTTCTTTCTCTCCAACGAGCGAAAACCTTGCAAAGCTCTTTTTCCATTGTCTGGTGTCTTTTCGTCTCCTCAATTCTGGGTCCTCCTTGCTTTTCCAACACCAGGTAACTCTCCTTTTCACTCTTTTTCCTTCACGTCAAGCTATTTTCCAAGGCTTAAGATTTCCGGGCATACTGTTTTTACCTATCGATCAATTGTGATTTGAGGATTGTCATTTCCTTGAATTACAAGATCTGTTAATCCTTTCTTCTTTTTGGAAAAGTTATTAAAGATTTTCTTGTACCTCTTTAAATGAACTTACGAATGGGATCCTTTTCTTTCATGCGCAAGAAAAATAATGTACCCTAATTCCGTATAATTTTCAGCAAGGAGCACCTGCGGATCCTAATTCTGCGGAGACCGATTTCGTCGAGGGTTTCACAAATTACGTGAACAAAGCGATACTTCCTTTAGAACAACTGACTTCCATTTTAGCAGACTGCATCAACTTTTATTAGGTGCCAAAGTCTGCACAAATTTCGGTTAAATTGAGGTGATCAAGAAGTGCTTGAGAAGATGGAAGATCGGCACCCAGCGAAAAGAAGCGTGGGCAACGAGGATGAAATACCAGGGAACGCAAACCCAGAACCGGGAAAACTCAATGGGCTTAACGTCACGACAGGGCCAATCTTCTTGCACGGCGAACTGGACATGTACATAGTGGAGGCCAAATCCCTCCCAAACATGGACCTGGCCTCGGAGAGAATAAGGCAGTGCTGCTCCATGGTCGGGCCACCCTGCGTGCCCGCGTTACGCGGGCAGCGGCCCATCCCCACCCGCTCCTCGGGGAAGAACTCAATGATCACGAGTGACCCCTATGTGTCCGTTTGTCTGGCGGGAGCCACAGTTGCCCAGACTCGGGTGATCTCCAACTGCGAGAACCCCCTGTGGGACGAGCGGTTCTGCGTTCCCGTGGCACACCCGGTCATGAAGGTGGAGTTCCACGTGAAGGACAATGACGTGTTTGGGGCCGAGCTCATTGGGGTCGTGGAGATACCGGTGGCCAAGATTGTATCCGGCGACATGATTAATGACTGGTTCCCGATAATTGGCAACTTCGGGAGCCCCCTCAAGCCCTATCCGGAACTTCACATCTCAATCCAATTCAGGCCGGTCAGCGACAACCCCTTATACAAGGATGGTGTTGGGGTTGGGCCAAACTACGTTGGTGTCCCAAACACATATTTTCCACTTAGGAAAGGTGGGGATGTTACACTGTACCAAGATGCTCATGTCCCATATGGCAAGCTGCCTCAGATTTTGCTTGATGATGGGAAGATTTATGAGCAAGGCAGGTGCTGGGAGGACATATGCCATGCAATTTTGGAGGCCCACCACTTGATCTACATCATTGGTTGGTCCATTTATCATCCTGTGAGGCTTGTGAGAGAGCCCACAAGGGAATTGCCGAATGGAGGAGAGCTCTCTTTAGGGGAGCTCCTGAAGTACAAGTCCGAGGAAGGTGTCCGAGTGGTCGTGCTTGTTTGGGACGACAAGACTTCACACGACAAGTTCCTCTTGAAGACGGTAATACTAAACCATGCTTACATGTAATTCATTGCTGAAACATGGAAATGTCTTTATGGTTTTCGAAATGATCGGAATACTGCTGGGTCGAGAAAAATTTGTCTGCCCACGGCTTCCAACACTATTGATTTGTTGGGCCAGTGCAGTAGAGTGGTTCAAAGTTACAACTAATGCATCAATGGTGATGAGAGCCACATGCGAACACATTTTTTATTCTACCAGCTTCGCATTTAAGTATCACCCTTTTATCAATGGTGCATAGTTAGTAAAGGATTTTCTTACTTTTACTGTTGGCTTTTTACTGTTGGCTTAATGAACATTTACAGAATAAGAAGTTTTCTGTTTTTTAACACAAAGGCTGGACTAATCAAAATCTTGACCTTTAATAGTTCTTTCTTTTAGTTAGCCTTTACAAAATGCGAATGGAGAATATGTTATATAATGGCTCTTTCTTGAATAAGTATCCTTATTTATGGTGCAACCCACCATTGGGCCAAATTTCAAATCCATGCTTTTTGTGACAGAAAATTTGTACGTTTTTCAACTTAGGAAAAGATAGTTCTTTATTGAGATCTCTCATCATTGAGACTTGGCATGTGCCATGTTATTTGTGCAGGATGGCGTGATGCAAACTCATGATGAAGAGACGAAGAAGTTTTTCCGACACTCTGGCGTCCACTGTGTGCTTGCTCCTCGTTATGCAAGCACCAAACTCAGCATTTTCAAGCAACATGTATGAATCCTTAGATGTTTAGGTCGATTTTTAATCAAAATCTCATTGTTTGATTGCATCAAAAGCATTGCTTTTGCTGTATATTACCTGATTATTCCATTCGGGTATAATTTCATAGGAAAGGTTTTCTTTTCATCAGACAATCTGCAGAAGTTATTGATCTGTCTCATGCTATCCTAGATCATATGATGTATTCTCTAACCTAATGACATGCATTTAGGACAGTTCTAATAGGGAATTTTACAGTGTTGCAAAGGCTGCCCATTTGATTGAAATCCAGCATAAATCTATGAAAATGTTTGGTTTAATTTGTTGGTGTATGGATCTTTTGTAGTCCAGGTGGTGGGGACCTTGTACACGCACCACCAAAAGTGCGTGGTTCTTGACACTCAAGCCTCGGGAAACAACCGCAAAATAACGGCTTTCATTGGTGGGTTGGACCTATGTGATGGCCGATATGACACTCCCGAGCATAGACTCTATAGTGATCTTGACACTGTCTTTAAGAATGACATTCACAACCCAACATTCACGGTAATTAAGCTAATGTTTACCTTCAGCACTGTAAACACATGTAAATGTTATTTTCCGATCATTTGGTCATTGCTTTTTTCTTTTTTCTTTTTTGTGACAACTGTAGTCCACTGTCAATGTCCCAAGGCAACCGTGGCATGATCTACATTGCAAAGTTGAGGGACAAGCTGCGTATGACATATTAAAGAATTTTGAACAGAGATGGAAAAAGGCGGCGAAGTGGCGCGAGTTCAAGCTGAAAAACGTCAAGCGTTGGCATGATAATGCTCTCTTAAGGCTTGATAGGATTTCATGGATACTTTGTCCCTCGACAAGCCCTAATGGCGACAAAAAAGTACAAGTCAGGGACGAAGACGACCCAGAAAATTGGCACGTGCAGGTCGGGAAACTTTGTGTGAAATTAATGACCATTTTTAAGGACTTCATTCGTAAACAAAACGAAGTGTAATGATTGTCTTTCATTTCTATTTTACATTGGCCTAGATCTTCAGATCGATTGATTCGGGATCTGTAAAGGGATTCCCAAAGAGCGTTGAAGAAGCTGCAAAGCAAGTAAGTTTTAGCTGCTAATACCATGCTGGTAGATTTGCAAGTGGCTGTTATATATCCGTAACTCGAAAAGTTTTCCTCATGTTAGAAAGTCACTCTATTTTCTTATGCACAATCATAAGTGTTTTTTAATATAGATTGAAGCCCACAATGATCATGTTGTTTCTTTCAATCTCTTCATGGTTGCAGAATCTTATATGCGGAAAGAACTTGAAAGTAGACAAGAGCATTCACACGGCTTACGTGAAAGCGATTAGATCGGCGCAACACTTCATCTACATTGAAAACCAGTATTTTCTTGGCTCTTCCTACCATTGGCCATCATACAAAAATGCAGGTATAAGTTTCACATTTCTATTCATTCTGACTGACTTGAGTTTAGTGAGCAATAGCACCTCTAGTAAAGAGTATTCAAACTCTGCTTCCTCTGGGGATTGTGTATCAGCTAATAATAGCTAGAACTCACTGTGTAAGGCATTAAAATTGACTTCTGTTTCAATATGTTATATTTCTGAGATCAAAACTTTTTAAATTTAGATTTTTTCCCCCATTTTCTAGTTTTGTTTCGGCCTATCTAATTTCTTGAGTTCAAGTTTTGATGGCAACCAACGCTTGATTTGGTTTTGACAAGCAGGTGCAAACAATCTAGTGCCGATGGAGCTGGCATTGAAGATCGCGAGTAAGATCAGTGAAAACGAGCGCTTCTGTGTGTATATAGTGATACCGATGTGGCCGGAGGGTGTCCCTACTAGTGCTGCAGTGCAGGAAATTCTCTTCTGGCAGGTCAGATCAAGGATAAACTCTTTCATCTTGCAAAGAAATAGCGATGACACATGCCTTTCGATAACGGTATATCAATAAATATAATGTCCTAGCAAATTGAAACTAAATAACACAATGAACAGAGTTAAGTAGAAAAGGAAGTGATCCAAGCAGAACAAACCTAGCTACTTAAAGGGCAAAATTTGAGACCCGACCTTGTTTAGGTCATTTTAGTATTTTTCTCCAAGAGATAAACATTCACTACTCTCATATTTGTGTATTGATAATGTGGACAGGGACAAACCATGACGATGATGTACAAAATTATAGCCCAGGCTCTCGAAAAAGCTGGGTTGTCACACAAGTACCATCCATCAGATTACTTGAACTTCTATTGCCTTGGCAAGCGGGAGCCCTTGTCCTCTACACAGTCTTCATCCCAACCAATGAATCAACAATCCGAAAATAATGCCTTGGTATATGTCTAATACTCTTTTCATGGATTCTTCCTTTGACTTATCTGTTAAAAAAGCAAAACGAAAATAGTCATTAAGAGCTATGGTTTTTGAATGAGTGGTAAAAAGATTTCTGGTTTGAAACATGCTATCGTTTCTATCCATGCAGGCTTCGGTTCAAAAGTTTCGTAGGTTCATGATATATGTGCATGCCAAAGGGATGATAGTAGATGATGAGTATGTGATCATGGGATCGGCAAATATCAACCAAAGATCTCTAGATGGCTCAAGAGACACCGAAATCGCAATGGGGGCCTATCAGCCGCATCACACTTGGGCTGGGAAAAAGAAGCATCCGCACGGCCAGGTTAGTACATCGGATTAGCTTCTTATCTAAATTGAGGTACTAGGTAGACACCCTTGCGAGGGTAGCAACATATATCAAAACCTTAAGCTTGTGACTAATAATGTTAACTTATGCTGCGCAGGTTTATGGTTATAGGATGTCGCTTTGGGCGGAGCACTTGGGAGATTTAGAGGACAGCTTTAGGGAACCTCAAAGCACTGAATGCGTGAAGAGGGTGAACAAAATAGCCGAACGGAATTGGAAAGCTTATGTGGATGAGGACCAACATAATCCCAAGGAAATGAGAGGCCACCTGATGCAGTATCCCATCCATGTGAGCAGAGACGGTAAAGTTGGTCCTTCGGCCGGTTTCGAAACGTTTCCCGATGTGGGTGGCAAAATCCTTGGATCACCCACCACTCTTCCCGATGCTCTCACGACATGATCGACTATGTAAAATTAGTGGCATGTGATTCTAAGAGTGTGCAAATGCAATGATATATAACAAAATTTTCAAGTGATTTTGGGTTAAATCGCAGTGTTTTGAGCAGCTGAAATTGAGAAATATGAGTAGAATGGGCATTCATGAGCAGGACAAAGTTGTGATTCAGATGGATACTCTCTACTAATTAAAGCAACTTGTGGAAAGGACACACGATGCCATTGTTGTATAAAATGCTTTGGATGAGTTGATGTTATCGTGTGGACATTAAGATAAATGCATATGTTTCATCAAGTTCTTCTTGGCTAAGTGTTTTCCATTCGAGATTTATAGCATAAACTTCTTAGGGGGAAAAGATTCAACTTTTTCAAATCAGGGACCTCCAATCAGCAGGGTCATAAAAAATAATTACTATCATCAACAGAGAGACCTGCTGCAAGGAGATAGATGGAACTCTGCACCTCCATTGCAGAATAGTTTATAGGAGAGATGATCGGAACTAGGGACCTACTCCTGGTGGAACATATGGGCAGGGTCTTGATGGATTTCAAGGGCAGATTACTGGCAGTGTTGGTGACATGCTTTTGCGAATTCTATGGGGGAGGGAGGAAAACAAAAATCGTATATTTGAAACATCATTATGAACAGTAGTGACCAGTGAACACTCCGAGAAGGACATCATGAATGAGTAGGTTGCAATTGGTGTTGTGCACGGTATGTTGGCACAAACACACACACTTGAAGGATCAATTAGATTTAAGCAATAGCTCTTGTAAATAAGCCTTGAATGGTGAGCGTCGAAGGAGAGGAAGAGAATACATGTACTTTGCTGGCAAGTGTCATACATGCGATATTTCGAGGGGCCTCATTGACGAGCTTTGTTGAGAGATTTCCTCAGATCTAGCTAGTCTACCAGATCACCTTCAAAATATGTGTACTAGTAGAGGGTTTGCTTTGGAATTGCAAGAATTATGGAATTAAACTTCAATTAACATCAGAGTCCTCTAAATTATTTATCAGGCCAAGACTCTCATGGAAATATCAAGCACGCATCTCATCAATTTAATCATGCACATGCATATCACTTATCCACGGGCAATCAAGAAGGCAACCAAACTAAGACAAAATCCATCCAATTCATGCGTATTCCACAAATTCTGGCACACGTTCAAAATTGCGACAGAGCATAAAAACCACAAATTGTGATCTTTCGATGACTAATTGACATGAATTGAAGCCATATCTTCCTATAAGCGCATATGAGTCTACTTGATCAAAATGACATCAATCCAAGACCAAATTAGCGCCAAATTTAAACAAAACAATCGTGGTCAGCATGCAATACTTAATTCTAGCACATTCAAGTTTGGAGATGAACCCAATTCTCGCTAAATGGTATGAGATTCACCCTATTACTTTCCTAGCATGAACATATATGATCCCATAACCAAACTAGCCTCAAGCTGGAATCAAAAGCAACACCCAATCAGGGATATCAATACAGGGTTAGCATACACGGATCAATTTCTAGTAGAATTTCATTCATTCATGACATAATTTCTTTTCCAAGCAAACATGAAATTCACCATAACACAAATCTTATATCACTCCACATGCTTACTTGAGTGGAAATCAAGTACCAATCGACATCAGCTCAAGGCCGCAACAGTGGCGAATAAGCAAGTATCGACAAAGTTCCAGCAGATTCCAAACAAGTTTGAAATTGAATACGTGTGGTTTTTTTTTTTTTTTTTTAATGAAGAAACAGAACTCAAATATGCTTATATGACCAGAATAGATCAGCAATCTAGTAATCAAGGGAATTCTCGGTCAAGAACTGAATAAAAAATACACACCGACTTAGTTCAGGAATTTCATCAAACAGGTAGCATACATTGATTTCGGCCGAGGAGCACTGCTTCAAATCATAAATACAACCCTTCAATCACAATCGATTTGCACACAGACACAGAGCATATATGGTTTAGTTGAATAGAGAACGATTACCTATAGCGATTGACATCAGACATGAGTAAGGAGATAACAGAAGCAACATCAAGGGATGGAATCGTCGAAGTAGGCAAGGCAGTCGTGACCGAAGTTCGAGCACTCCGACATTACAGAACTTCTTCGCAGCAGTGGAACAGGTGGTGATCGGGAAGCGGTGACGACAAGCAGCGAAGTGAGAGGAAAGGATTCAATCGAAATCACCGACAGCCTTCGATCAATGCTCTCTGTTCTTTCTCCCTTCTCAGCGTGCCATGTCGTGTGGTGGCCAGCGATGGACTCTCGGCGGCGGCTGTTGGTGGATGGAGGGCGACGGAGAGGGAGAATGAACAAGGAACGAAGATCAAGGGAACTCCAGAAGGCACGGTTCCTGAGCATAAAAGGGAATCGACAGACGGTTAGTTGAAGAGAGTATGGAAGAGAGCTAGAGAGAGAGAGAGAAAGGAAGAGAGAGGGCCACGTGATGTAGAGTACGTGTGGCTCCCACTGAGAATTGTGTCTTAGCTAATACAAATCGATTTTCGATTCAAAGGAACAGAGAGCCAAACCAAAGCAATGAAATATTGAAGGAATACCTCACGTCCTATAAAATAGCATGCCACGTTCTCGTTCTATGCTGTCAACGCCCCGGTCACACAGAATTTGTCCGACTGTGAATCTATGTCCCCGCTTCGAATTAATTGGTGGAGTACCGGGTCACCAAGGACTTGGTCCGGCTCTGCTCCACAGCTTTCTACACTCAAGTCTCGCAAGGACGGGAAGTCCTCGGAGCACGGGAATTTCAGAGAGTATTTCTCAGGTAAGAAGGACCTCCTGAATTTCGGCAACTTGACAAGTATTAGAACAGTTAATTTGGAGAAGGTGATTGTCATGTGGGTCGCTCCTTCCCCTTTTTCATGGCCAGCAATTAGTTCCATATCTTCACATGAATCCACTATCAGCTGTTCGATTTGCCCGAGAAATTTCGTAGTGAAGGTAGGGAAAAGCATTTCCAAACGGGGGCATCTCACGGCCTCTACGACTCTCAAATTTGGGAACGGGATGTTTGGGAGCCTGTCGGACTGCCAAATGCACCTCAAGTTTTCAAGATCACGCAAAACTAGCCTCCTCAATTTACCACTCTTTATATCCGTCCCATCACCTTCGTATATGATCTTGATCGAACGACATGAAATCACTTTTAGGATCTCAGGATGGCGCTGCGGCCTCTTCCACATATAAGAAGTAGCAATACTTTGGAGATTGTCACACTTCTTCAATACAAGAGATTCCAACTTCTGAAACGAATCGGTGGGAATTTGATTGTTCCATATCTCTTGGCACGGAAGGCCACCAATTTCCAGTTTTGTTATGTTAGGAAATGTAACCTGCATGAGGATAATGTGAGAAAGGAGGAAAAATAGGATAAATTTATTACATTGTTCGTTCTAATACATGATAATGCGAAAGGACCTGCAGTCAAACAACGATTTGAAACTCTAACTTCTTCTAGATTGTGCAATCTCCCTATGATTGTCAAGGGAAGACATTTGAGTAGCTCAGAGCTATTTTCAAGGATGAGGGTGGCTAATTCGCAGAAAGAACTTCTTGGAAGTTCATCTCGCCATATCCTTTTGAAGGATCCTACTGAATGAAGCCATAAAAATTCCAAGCTTGACATACTAACCTACTCATTATACATTAGATCATAGCTATGAAACATTTGGCAATTTGGCCTAATCCTAGCAATATATTTGATATGATGGAAGAATGAATTTTCACTAATGGCCTTATTATGACAAATGTAATTATAAATAATGAACACATTCTAACTAATAAAACCAAATAAAATTCTTCAAAGAGATTTTATTACACCCCCCACAAAGCGTGTGCCTATGGCTATTATGGGTAAAATCTCGATAGAAGGGATTTGTACCTTTTGATCAAAGAAGGAATTGGAGTAAGCATCTTGCAAATCTGAAGTAGTGGTTACTGGCTCTTTCTTTCCATGAGGATATAGGAAGAATTTCTCCATTGGACATTGCCGTATAGATAGATGCTCTAGCAGTGGGAACTCTATAATATCATATGTCCCTTCGTTTCTTCCTTCTTCATCCACAATCACCGCCTTCATATTTGGACAATCCCACATTCTAATGACTCTAATTTCTCTAAAACATTTAGCCACAGACACTAAAAAGAGAAATGACAGCCCCGTTTTATAGACAAAGAGGTCCCTCAGGTTTCGAAATATCGATATTCCTTGTAATTTTACATCCCATTTCCACATGCACTGCAGGTTTGGTAATTTCTCTAATGTCAATTTCATTAGCCGAGAGCAAATCTCGACATCTTCGATGACTTTTAGCTCCTCCAGGTCAAAAACTACTTCTGTTGATGGAGAGCTCCCAAGTGACATTGATTCCAAATTCGGCAACTTCAAAATCCAATCTAATTTCAAAATACTCTTCCTTGCAGATATGGATGCTCTTATCGTTAGCCATCTTAGATTGCTGTATTTTAATGAAGGTTCACTGTAGAGTATCTTTTCTAGGTCAAGGAATCCAACCATTATGAGGGATTCCAAGTGAGGCAATGAAACCTGATGTGGCACCACAATGAAGCTCATTAAAGGTAAGTTTGTTATAAGTAAAGCTATTTTCACAAGAAAATAAGTGGAACTTAGGGCTAAAATACCAAAAAAAAAAAGGGAAATAATTTCTCTTCCGTGAAAAGCGAAATCATTCTCGTGAGGAAATCCTCACTGCTATCATGCCGTTAATGCAACTCAAATTAACAGTGATGTTGATCCGGTGATGTTGGCAACTTGGAATGACATGTTGGAATCAGTTGCAAATTGCATGTTAGGTGGGACTTGAATTATGGGAACTTTCTTTGTTACGTGGCTCCATCCATTTATTGAATCTCTGGACGGCACTTTCTTCATTTTGAAATTACTGAATTTTATTTATTCATTCAAGATTCATTCTCCCTTTCATTCGTTCAGTACATTATTTTTTCGTCTCATTAAGAATGTTAATTCAGTAATAAATTAGTCACAGTAGAAACCCAAGTTAGCAGTGCAATTATCTAATGTTGAAATTTAAAAAAATCAGTCGTGGAAAGAGGCTTCCCTTTAACTATAATATGGTCTGTGTTCTATTTGAGAGGATTTTTTATTTGTAAATCAAAACCTAAATCAAATTGTACAAATAGTCAAAGTTAAATGCAATATGTACCGACGTTGAGTGAAAACCAATATCATCTCATCCTAACAGAACAAATTGACTGGGGAAAAATGAAAAAAAAAAAAAGTTACCTGAATTGAAGTATCACAAAAGCTTGTCATATTTGGTAACTCATGCAATCGCAGATGACGTACGTTAGGCAACTCAACTCTGTTATTGGTAGAAACTATATCTTCTCCTGCATCATGTGTGACAATGGATTGCATTGAGCCGCACTGAAACACGTCAATCTCTTCCAATCGTACAAGTCTTTGCACATCTGAAAGACGCCACAAGTATTTCAATCGGTTGCATCGTACGACCCTCACATCTTTCAATTTGTTGAAGCACTCTGGCGCTATGGGGCCATGGCATATCTTCGCCAAATTAATAAGATTATCAAGGGAAAAAGACTCTAACTTCCCAAAAGTAGTGAGAGGGAGGTCATTGGATGAATCGACAATGTACTTGATTGCGGGGCTGTCTCCAATGTGGAGACACTTCACTTCTTGGAATTCTTGGGTGCACAATTCGCGAGGGCTCTCTTTGAACTCACTACACCCGATTAAATATAAGTATTGAGTCTTCTGCAGATTTTTCTTAACCCATTTTCTCGAAAGAATACTATCGCACCCTCTCAAATTGAGCCCCATGGTTGGCAAACCTCCATATTTCCACCCCCCAGCATTTCCTATGTTGATCCGAAATTTGTCCAGGTTCTCAAATGGTAGGTCACCATCCTCCAAGAGTATGATGGGATTACCAATCGATATTTCCAGAGATGCTAGCTTTGTCAAGCTCTTCAACTCGGCAAGCCTAGCATTACATGATTTTGACGGTATTTGATCCTTACCCATCCATTGAGAAAAGCGGTAAATATGTAACTCTTCCAAGTTGGTTAAGCGATTTAGGACACCAGGCGCAATTGTTTCAAGGTTGTAGCATTTGCTTAGATTCAACGATCTTAGATTTGTGAGTTCCCCAATTTCTTTAGGCAACCTAGAAATGGTGGACTGTGCGAAGGTGAGAATCTGCAATGCTTTGAGCTTGCCAAGAATTGCCACATCCTTCACATTGCAACAGTCTAAGTATAAAGAGTGGAGGTTCCCGAGGATTCCAATCGAGGGAGGTAAACTGGCGATATGCATGGAGCGAAAATATAGGACACGGAGCTCCTTCATGTATGTGAAATCTAGTAGTCCCGAGCAATCTCCCACTTCATGTTCGTGTTCTCCCATCCAACGCCAGCCTTTGGTTGAGACAATATGAGTATCTTCAGGTCAGGAAACTGACACTTCATTAGTTCATCAAATCTCCTTTTGTCAACATCAGCTAGGCATATAGCCCAACATTTCTCAAGCTTTTCCTTTGACCATGAGCCATAATTGCTGTTCATCATCAAAGAATTCTGACCACTAAATGGAGTTGAGACAACCACCTCGCTGTAAAGATCATGTATGGTCACATTGTTCTTGTAGTCATCATCATCCAGCAGCTCATGTATGGTCACATTGTTCTTGTCATTACCATCATCCAGCAACAAACAAGCGGAACGGAGTTCATCGAGTATAGTATTCAATCTATCCCTCGAATTTTGCATCGTCCTTCCGAATTCCTCAAACAAGCCCAAACCCATGCCTAGACCCAGCAGAGTTTCGACTTGAATGGTCCCGCCAATAAGACCACAGAGCAAGAATAAAGTCTTGGCATCCTCGCTCTTCAAATGGTCGTAACTCAACTTCACTATGGTTTCCACATTCGGCTCCTCTATTTTTATCAACATGGTTCTCCATGTATGCACATTGCTATGTTTCAAAGTGCTTGCAACAGAGATAATCAAAAGAGGCAAACCTGCAAGCTTGTTGACCACTTGATGCGCTATTGCTTTCAAATCCTCGTCGTCTTTGAGCTTGTCGCCAACTGTCTTTCAAATAGCTCAAAAGCTTCATCATCCTTTAAACCTGTAAGATGAAATATGGGAGTGTCACACTTCATTTGCTCCAGAACATCTTTAAATCTCGATGTTAGCAGCAACTTGCATCCCCTGCTCTCATCTCCCGAAGGAATTCCAACCTCTTTCAGATCAAATTCTTTCCACAGATCGTCCAATATTATGAGAACCTTCTCATTCGGATCCATCCGTAATCTCTTGAACAGAAGATCTCTTCTTCCGACTTCGCTGGGCTCATTCTTCAGATCCAGTTTCAAGGCGTAAGCGATATCATCTTGGATATTCTTCAACTCAGGAGTCTGCGACACTTTCGATTTGACGATCATGTCGAATGGTCTCCCCTCTTTCCTGAGTTTCTTCTCAACTTCCTCCAACAGTGTCGTCTTACCCACGCCGCCAGGCCCGTAGACCCCAACCACCTTGTGCTTCTCGTGATCCAGAGCATTCATTGTGTCCTCTAAGATGGAAGCTCGAGAATCGAAGATAGTGTCACCTCGATCACCAGCCGAGGAAATCACGTCGAAAGCGCCATCAACGCGCCCTGGAGGAGGATCGTCGTAGACCTCCCCAGATGGTTTCCGATCAATGAGTCCCTGGATGTCTTCGGCTTTCCTCCTCGCTTCCCTGCCAAGACGATATCGCACCTTGGGAAGCCACCTGTAGAAGCAAGTTTTCTTAGCTCTTTCGTCGTCATCCAGAACACGGTGCGCCTCCCCGGTGTCCTTCTCTACATCTTCCATCCATTTATTGACATGGGCTTTGATAGGCTTCACGTTGTTTTGAGCATCCTTGATGGAATCCTGCACGTTTTTCCTCGCGTTGCCCAACTCCGCAACTTTGGCCTTAAGTTTGCGAACGTCACCTTCGTAGGATATCACATAGCCGCAAAGACGATTGACCGGAGCCACCAGGTACCCTGACACTATGGAAACTGCGCCCAGAACGACTTCCGCCATTTTCCCCCTTTTTGAATTCTTTCTGGTTTTCTTCCCTTCTCTGTGGAGAAACAAGAGTTAAAGAATGTATATATGCCGAGGGAGGCGGAACAATATCCGCCATTTTCCCCAATCGAATTACTTCCACCGAAATACTTGAAGACAAAAAGCCAACAACAGAAAAATCAGACAAGTGCCGACTGTTCGTTTCAACGAAATACTTCCACATCGTCATCAATATTACTAAGCATTCGTTTTCTGCTAATCTCTCTGGTTTCGTGGAAACTTTCAACCATTCGTTTCGCCTCGGACTGAAACTCAGTGCTAGCCTAGACAAACCAACCTCCCAAAAATCACAACACCGGCACTCACGGGCAAAATTGCTGACTCGATAGCCAAGCTCGTGCAATCACCCACCAACAAAAGAAACTAAAAAAAAAAAAAAAAAAAAAAAAAAAAAAAAAAAAAAAAAAGAGAGAGGCAAAAACAGCAAAGAAAAAGAAAAGAAAAGAAAAGAAGAGTACAAAAATCGGGGAAAGAATCAACTCACTGTTATGGGCCGGGAACGTAGCAGATCCGAAGCCGAATCGGAGAGAGCTGGAACTTCTTGTCGCTTGGAGTTTGCGACTTACAACAAGAACATTGCTCGCCGTCTTGCGCAGGAAACCACACCGGAGCAGGGCGGAGAAGGAACACAACGACGCAGGCCAAAGAAGCAACGAGCTTTGGGGCAGAGAGCGAAGATGACCCGGCGCCGGAGCAAGGCGGAGGAGCAACATGCTTTGGGCCAGAGAGCGAGTTCTCACCCAAAATTTTGAAGTGAGAAGGAAAGAAAGGACGAGAGACAAAGCTCCTTTTAAATAGTGCAGGCCTACTCCATTAGAGAGAGAGAGAAAAAAACGGCAGCAGATCTATTAATGATTTTTAAGCAGAAAAGGGAAAATAATATATTTTCTGCAGAAAACCAGTGGAACACTAGCGCATTGTGGAGCCACGCGTCATTTCCTCATTGGAACGGGTACACGGTGGCTTGGCAGACAGGACCCCCAAATATTTTCTCCCATTTGTATATGCTTAATCGTTTAACACATCTGACTTCAAAACCAGAAATCAGCAGCACTGCAGCAGCGACGCACCAATCTCCACTTGGGACCGAGCTATGGTCCAGATTCCGGTTCAGATGATGCACCTCAATATCATAACTTCACTTCACGAGCTCTTTTAAGTATCAGCTTTAATAAAATTACACAAATTATAGTCCCACAAAGTGCAATGATACTTTCTCCTGTTGTGCTACGCGGCGACCACCAGTTTTGGACAATATGCTTTTTCCGTCATTTCCTCCACCGTAAAAGTTTGTCATTTTCTTGCAAAAACATCTTGTAGGCGCAAATGTATTGCTAACTTCAAAATCTGTCTTTACAATTTTCACACTGCATTCATTTAAATATCACAATTTTTTTCAATCACTTAATTTTTGTAATTTTGTATTCCTTGAATATCATGACTTCTAAAAACTATTCACTTAAATGCCATGATATTTTTGAAAACGTTTACTATAGATGCAAGAAAATCAATATATCTAGGCGATTGTGATGACACAAGTGTAGGGAAGCGTTTGAGTTGAAGCTAGCCTATAATTGGCTTAAGATAACATCGGCAAGGCCATGTTACCACTGCCATCGATCAAATGTCTTATAACAAAACATACTCCTTTAGATTCAAAGCATCTAAAGGTTTCGTTATGCCTTCTTCATCATTCAATATGGCCACAAGCTCGGTAATAAAACTAAGGGTGAGTTTGTTTTGCAAAAAACATTTTCCTCATTTTTCGTCGTTTGGTTCACTTAGCAAATGAGCTAACGGAAATGGTTTTCCTACAGATCTCAAATTTAGAAAAATGATTTCTCATTTAAAAGAACGGAAAACGTTTTCCCAAATATTATTCTACTCTTTGGGTCCTCGGTTAATGAAACTTTTATTCTTATAAAAATAATTTTTTTAAAATTGATTATTTAATTATTTTTTCAAAATTTTTCAAACATTATTTTCTTTTCTTTTTTTTTTTCCTTTTTTTTTTTTCTTTTCTTTCTTTCTTTTCCTTTCTCCTTCTTCCTCCGCCAGCTATGTGTCTCAACGATAGCCATCAACTCCGCGATCGACCAAGATACAAGCCGACAAGCTCAAGGCTCGACCAATCTAGGTGAGCTCGAGCTTGACCAAGACAGATGAGCTCACAACTCACCAAATCCGAGCTAGGTTAGGCTTGCGTTCGCTTGATCTCGATGAGCTCAGGCTCGCAGCTCGCTCGATCTGGACGAGGTCAAGCTTAGCCAAGGCGGACAAGCTCGTAGCTCGCAAGATCTAGGCGACCTCAAGCTCCACTTAGTCCAACGAGCTTGTAGCTCGGTTGATCCTAGTGAGCTCGAGCTCGACCGTGGTCGTCGCCGACCGGTCACGGTGGTGGAACTTGGAAAAAGTAAAGGAAAGAAAAGAGAAAAGAGAAAAATAAAAATAATTAAAAATTCTAATTATGAAGTGTAAACATCGAAAGCGTTTTTGATCCTATATTACCAAATAAACAAAAACTAACCGTATTCCTAGAAAATGTTTTTATCTTATCATTGAGTTTTTCGCAAAATAAATGCACCCAATATTTGATCTTCAGCTTAACCCATTCTCAAATGATCAATTTGATGAGTTCTTCATGTCTGTCGAGAAGAATTGCCAAAACAAGTAAAAAGAAGAACTAAAAGATAACATTTTATACGCTATTTGGATTCGACTTGAATTGTTCGACAAAAAAGAAAATTTGACTTGAATTGTGGACATCAATGTGCAATAATGTCTCCTGTCCAGGCAGCACAGTGCAATTTTCATAAGTTGTACCTTCCGGGTGGTAGCTCCAAGAGACATCCAATTCGTCTCCAAGTACTTTAAAGACTCTAGGCTGTTGCGGCCTTCCATGGCTCTTGTCTTAGGACAGACTTTCAGTTGAACACACCTAAGCTTCTTCAACTTGCATAGATTAGGTAATCTTTCAATTGAATCACAGTAGGAAACTGTTGAGTGCAACAAAGATCCCGATCACGGCAAACCTTGAATCTCAACAAGTCTTTTTAACTGAGATGTCTCCAAGGATTGTAGCCCGACGGACCAAGTGTCCTCGTGAGGTATTCACACCTAGTAATTCGCAGTTCCCTCAACTTCACCAAGCCTTTCAAAACAGAAAAGTGCCGAGCATTCAGGATAATGAGAGTTGACAAGCTTTCAAATCGTTTGAAATATGTGGCAGTGTTGGGACAACATCAAGTTTCGATGTCTGACAAACTACAATGGTGCTGCCATGGTGAGAAATGTTCCTCCAACTTGGACCTCTTCGAAAAGAGAAGATTCACAAGAGTTGCACTCAATTTCCGCATAAATCTTAATAGTTAAGCTAATTGTGCGGTGACCATCAACTCCAAGTTCTTCGAAACTCGTGATCCATAACTTTTATAATTAGATTTTAATTGATCATGTCTTATCATTTGAATCTAAACTTTAATGAATTATTTCTAGTATAGAAGAAATATTCTCCAAACCTCCCTATGAGTTAAAAGAAAAGCAAAGAAGTGGGGCTCAGCTCCCCAGTTTAAAACTTTATGCTGCCCAAATCAACTTTGAATAGAAATTGAGATTAAAAAATCAAGGGCGGCAGCTAAAATACTTTCAAAAGATTGTGATATAAAACCATGATCACAAGACAGATATCATTTACAAAATCAAGAATTTTTTTATTAGGAAAAATTAAGAGTTTTCACTTTAAATTAGGTTAGCTTTATTCCAAGAAAACTAAGCGACACCTATCTTTTAAATGTAGGAGGTTGCTAAATGCTAATTGTGACTAAATCACCATATTTGTGCTTTTTCTTAGGGCCATCTCTAGGAGCATAGGCCTATGTCTTCAGTGATTACCGATGTGTGTGGGACAAAAAGATCACTATACTTGATGAGAATTATTCGAGTGTTCAAAGAATTCCGGACACTTTATCGATATCTAAGAGATACCTATCTATTAATCTTGTGAATATGCATTGAACTATTCACGCAACTCCATTGGAATTTTGAAGGATCATGATAATTTTATAAACATTAATAAGCATAATTATCATTTTTTTTCCTGAGAACCTTAAACGAATCTAAAAAAACCCAGTCCACCATTTCTTTTTGGACTAAAATTACCTTCGAACCCCACCACTTGTAGAATGCGAGAGATATCACTACCACGGTTCATGAATCATTTCATACATGCTCAGCTCCAGTTATCAGCAACGGCAAGGCCCCAATCTCTATGAGTCCGGAATCTGATTCAGATGATGCACTCCAATCTCAGTCACTTCACAAGCTCGCTCTTTTAAGTATTAGCTTTAATAAAGTTGGACAATAATAGGGTCCACTAAGTGCAATAATGCTTTCTATTATACCATGTGGAGACTATTGATTTTGACCAAAATGCTTTTCTCATCCCCTTTTCTTCCATTAAAGTTTGTATCATTTTCATACAAACGCATCTTGCAGTACTTTTGTGATTGTATTGTCATAGCATGTAAACGTTTGTAATGCCCCTAGTTAAATAAGGCTAACTTTGAAACAACGTCACCACAATTTTCGTACAACACTTACTTGAATATCATAACTTTTTCCGATAACTTAAATGCTATAGAACTTCTAAAAAAAGTTCACTTTGAGCAATATAACCTTTTTGTAGACATTTCCCACAAGTGCTACGCATCATGGCACTTGTGGTAGGAGTTTTAGTATTTAAATGATCAATTGAAAGTTATGACACTTAAGTGAAATTTTTTTAAAAGTTAAGTCATTTAAGTAAACATTTTTTTTTTAAAAGTCATGAATTTCAATTAATCAAAAAAAAATCATGACACTCAAGTAACCACTGTACAAAAATTACATCACTTGTCTTCTTCTCATCTAGGCTAACTTCTATCAGAAATTGTGTCAGAATTAGAAAGTGTTTGAATCAAGATATGCACTATTCAATGGCATAAGAGTTGAAGCTAGCAGATAATTGGCTAAAAATAGCACCATTAAAATCATCTTGCCATTGCCACCAATCTTGTATATTACAACAAGCGTACCCTTTCAGTTTCGGCATCTAATAGTTTTCACTATGCCTTCTTCTTGATCATTCAATACGACCAGATGATCAGAAATGAACTTATGTTTGACCTTCATCTCAACCCGAAGCTCACTCACGATCAATTTGATGAGTTCGCCAGGTTGTCTGTCGAGAAGAATTGCCAAAACAAGTCAATGAAGAACTATAAAATAACATTTTAATACAACTTCCAAGAAAATATGGTATTTGAACTTAAACTATCGAAACTCAATGTGCAAAAATGAAATAATTCACGCTTCTCATTGCAAACTCCAAATCCATACATGTATCTCCCTCCCTAAAACGTGCCAACAGGACGTCCACCATCGTTGTTCTAATGCTGCTCTCTCTCTCTCTCTCTCTCTAAAACGCAAAGGAGGAGGAAGATAGAACCAAGTGATGTTAAGAGTTAACCAGGGTGGAGTTAAAGTTTGCAGTTCGGCCATCGTGGGTCGCTTGGCAATTATTAAAGCTTGTGTTATTCAACCTGATGGTTCGCATGGGCAGTACGACTTTATTTACGTGAAGGCTCCTACCCAACTCCACCGAACCATTCGATCTGTCTTTGCTTTTACTTAGATGCTCTTTACGACGATTGTGTTAAATCAATGTCTTGAGTTTAAATTGGATGACGAAATTCGCTGGACTTTCGAAGAATTACTAAAAAGGGAAATAAAAGAAAAAAAAAAGGAAAGTTTTTCTTTTATTTACCTTCTGCACGTCACAAGGGCATCGAAGAAAGAAGCCCTCACGCGGATTCCCCCTGCACGAAACATTAAAAAAGGAAAGTCGCGTAAAGAAGCCCTGCACTTGAAGATTGCCGCCGAATCCCTACGTACGTGAGAAGCCGCGCATGTCCACACCGCTTGAAGAAAAGCCGCAAGATCTCGAAGCCTTGCGAAGCCGTACGTAGAGTTTTGTCGCGCAGTATTCTTGCGCCGTGAGTTTATACCCAAGTGAGTTGTTATTTATAAACACTTAGGGTGTGGGGTTAAATCTAGGTGTGGGAAACACTTAAGTGATTGAGCGATTGTAAACTCTTATTCTCCGATTTTAGTGGATTATTTGCTGCTGGCTCTCCTCGTGGATGTAGGTACCGATACTCGGACCGAACCACGTAAATTTATGGTGTCCTTATTTTTCTCGTTTATTTTTTCCGGTGATTTCGCGTTGACGTAAATTGCAAGATCCTGGTAATTCCATGTATTATATCCCAATAATTGGTATCAGAGCTTGGGGTTGGATTTCTTAATTGTGATTTGGGGCTTTTTGCTTGTCTGATTATTATCTGGAAATTCTATTATTGCAATTATGTCTGAGAGGAAATCTGAGATTGAGAAGTTTGATGGGAGCAATAACTTTGTGTTATGGAGCATCATCAAGATGCGAGTTTTATTGACAACACAAGGTTTGGCCAAGGCATTGGATGGTGAAGATGAGTTGCCGATTATAATGAAAGCCTCAGAGAGGGTAGAGCTGATGGAAAAAGCAAAGAGCATAATCCTGTTAAATTTGATGGATGAGGTCTTAATAGAGGTTGTTGAGGAGAAGGATGCTGCAGCATTATGGACAAAACTTCAAGCACTCTATGTGAAGAAATGTTTGAACAATCGCTTGTATATGTTGAAGAAGATGTTTCAATTTAGATATACTGAAGGTACATTTATAAGAACCCACCTAGATGAATTTAATAAACTCATGTTGGATCTGAAGAACGTCGGTAAGATACTTGATGATGAAGAACAGGGCATGATGTTGTTAGCCTCTTTACCGAGTCATGGGAGCACTTTGCGATTCGTTGTTGCGGGCGTACTACTATTACCTCAGAAGAGGTAAAGTCCACCTTATTCTCTAAGGAGTGGCAGAGAAAGTTGCGAGATGACGGTCTGGCCAAAGGAGCAGCACAAGCACTGACGATTCGGGGTAGAGAACAACATCGAGAGACTAGTAGTAGCAGAGGTAAAAGCATATCAAAATCACGCCATATAAAGTCCAAGGGACGCCTGAAGTGCTTTGAGTGTCATGAGGAGGGGCACATCAGGAGAGATTGTCCAAAGCGGAGGAATAAAGTTGATAAGCAGAATGCCACAAGCAGTGTGGCAAACGTTGCTGAGGGGAGCACTAGTGATGCAGAAGCTGTCTTATGTGTGACTGCTACTTCATCAGGAGACGAATGGGTGCTAGATTCGGGGTATTCTTATCATATGACGCCTCATAAGAACTGGTTTACTACTTACCAGACTGCAGATGATGGTAGGGTTCTTTTGGAGAATAATGCAGTCTGTAAGGCTGTGGGGATAGGGACAATCCGGATCCGGATGCACGATGGGGTGGTGCGCACATTGACAGATGTGAGGCATGTATCGGAGCTCAAGAAGAACCTTATTTCTCTGGGGACACTCGATGACATCGGGTGTAGGTACATTGCTGAAGGTGGAGTACTAAAAATCTCTCGAGGTGCTATGACAGTGATGAAGGGGAAGAAAGTAAATACTCTCTATCATCTACTAGGAGAGACCGTGACCGGAACTGCTGCAGTTTTATCAGGTGAGTCAGATTCTGACTTGACTTAATTATGGCATATGCGTTTAGGGCACATGAGTGAGGCAGGTATGACGATGCTGAGTGAAATGGGGTTGTTAAAGGGTCAGAAAACAGGGAAGCTGGACTTATGTGAGCACTGTATCTATGGAAAGCAGCACCGAGTTAAGTTTACTACAACTATTCATTCGACCAAATGACCAGTTGAATTTATTCACTCAGACGTCTGGGGCCCGTCTTCAGTTCCTTCGAAAGGAGGTGCCCGATATATGCTGACATTTATCGATGATTATTCGAGAAATGTATGGGTTTACTTTCTGAAGCACAAATATGATGTGTTTGATCGGTTCAAGAAATTTAAGGCATTGATTGAGAAGCAGTCTGATAAACAAATCAAGTGCCTGAGAACCGATAATGGCATGGAGTTCTGTGGTAAAGATTTTACTGAGTTCTGCGAGAAATAAGGTATTGTAAGACACCGCACAATACTTGAGACACCACAGCAAAATGGCGTGGCAGAACGGAAGAACAGAACTTTGCTTAAGCGAGCTCGATGCATGCTTTCGCATACAGGACTTGGCAATGAATTTTGGGCCAAAGCAGTGAAAACGGCATGTTATCTGGTAAATGGATCTCCATTGGCTGCTATCGAGTGGAAGACTCCTGAAGAAGTATGATCAGGGAAACCTGTTGATTATTCTGGATTACGAATATTCAGATGTCCTGCGTATGCTCATGCGAGTGATGGTAAGCTTGAGCCGAGGGCAAAGAAGTGCATATTTCTGGGTTATGCACATGGGGTGAAAGGCTACCGACTGTGGTGCACCGATCCAAAATCATCTAGTTTTCTAATCAACAGAGATGTGATCTTCGACGAGACTGCAATGCTTCAACGGAGGAGTTCTGAGACACAACCAGCAGAGAAGACAAATCATGGTGTCGGTAGTGAGGTGGAGCTTAAGGTGGAGAGTTCGGAGACCTCGAAGGTAACAGAAGTTGAGACTGCAGATGATTCTGCAATTCCTGAAGTTGGTGATAGTGAACAACCAGCGAAGCCGCAGCAGACTATAGCCATAGATAGACAGAGAAGGCAAATTAAATCACCGGTACGTTATGGTTATACAAATATTGCTTATGCATTGACTGTATGTGATGAGGTGGAGACAGATGAGCCTTCGTCTTACTCTGAGGCGATGGCTAGTTCGGAGTCATCACAATGGCTAGGGGCTATGAGTGAAGAGATGGAATCTTTTCATCGAAATCAGACATGGGAGCTAGTCAGAGTACCCAAGAGCCAAAAGATTGTCGGAAGTAAATGGGTCTTCAAACGGAAAGAGGGCATTCCCGATGTTGAGGCAGCGAGATATAAGGCGAGACTTGTGGCGAAGGGGTATACACAGCGTGAGGGAATTGACTACAATGAGGTGTTCTCTCCTGTGGTAAGACATACTTCTATTCATGTTTTACTTGCCTTAGTTGCTTCGCAGGATCTCGAGTTAGAACAGCTAGATGTGAAAACTGCGTTTCTTCACGGTGAGTTGGAGGAGCAGATTTACATGAGGCAACCAGAGGGATTTGCTATTCCGGGTAAGGAAGATCATGTTTGCTTGTTAAAGAAATCTTTGTATGGACTGAAACAATCTTCTATGCAGTGGTATAAACGTTTTGATAGTTTCATGGCTAGTCAAAACTATTCAAAAAGTCAGATGGATAGCTGCGTTTACTATAAGAGATTGGAGAATGGTTCTTTGATTTATCTACTCTTATATGTTGATGATATGTTGATAGCAGCTAAGAATATGTCTGATATTGATGTGCTGAAGAGGCAGTTAAATGCTGAATTTGAGATGAAAGATTTAAGTGCTGCAAAGAAAATTTTGGGTATGGAGATTTTGTGTGATAGGGCTGCAGGAGATTTACGTCTATCTCAAAAGAAATACATTGAGAAGATCATGGCGGGTTTTAATATGCAGTCAACAAAATCTGTAAGCACACCTTTAGCAAAGCACTTTAAACTTTCAGATAAATTATCACCGCAGACTAAGGAGGAGGAGGAGCATATGTCCCGTGTTCCTTATTCTAGTGCCGTGGGTAGTATTATGTATGCTATGGTGTGCACTAGGCCTGATATTTCACAAGCTGTGAGCGTGGTTAGTCGCTATATGAAGCGTCCTGGTAAAACTCATTGGGAAGTTGTGAAGTGGATCCTCAGATATTTGAAGGGGACAACATACGTGGGTATAATATACCGGAGGGACAGTAATGGCAGTGAGACCACTGGTTTTGTGGATTCGGATCATGCCGGTGACTTGGATGATTGCAGATCTTTAGCAGGGTATGTATTTATGCTAGCAGGTGGTGCAGTTAGTTGGAAAGCGTCCTTACAGGATCACATTGCCTTGTCTTCGACTGAGGCAGAGTACATGGCACTAACCTTTGTAGCGAAGGAGGCGATATGGTTACAGAGTTTGCTCTATGACTTTGGGTTAGAACAGAAAAGTGTGGATATACACTGTGATAACCAAGGTGCGATATATTTAGCGTATAATCCAATTTATCACGAGCGAACGAAGCATATCAACATCAGGTACCGCTTCATCCGAGATGTCTTAGTTAAGGGTATTGTTATTGTTAAAGAGATTGCTACAACAGATAACCCGACAGACATGAAGACTAAGTCTGTTCCTTTAGCGAAGCTCAAGCTCTGCTTGAGCTCAATTGGCGTCTGTGGAGAGTGAGTGCCTATTATGGTGTTGGGAGAGTAGCATGGATGATGAGCACTATAACTTGGTTTCAAACATCGAGCCAAGGTGGAGAATTGTTAAATCAATGTCTCGAGTTTAAATTGGATGACGAAATTCGCTGGACTTTCGAAGAATTACTAAAAGGGGAAATAAAAGAAAAAAAAAAAGAAAGGAAAGTTTTTCTTTTATTTACCTTCTGCACGTCACAAGGGCATCGAAGAAAGAAGCCCTCCACGTGGATTCCCTCTTCGAAGAAAGAAGCCCTCACGCAGATTCCCCCTGCACGAAATAGAAAAAAAGGAAAGTCGCGTGAAGAAGCCCAGAACTTGAACATTTGTTATTAGTGGGGCCCAAGGTCAAACGTTTGACCTTGGGCCCACATGCACACACACTCTCACGTATAAAAGCATTGAGCAGGTCTTCTTTGCTCTTCTTCCGAAAATTGCCGCCGAATCCCTCCGTATGTGAGAAGCCGCGCACGTCCACGCCGCTTGAAGAAAAGCCGCAAGATCTCGAAGCCTTGCGAAGCCGTACGTAGAGTTTTGTCACGCGGTGATCTTGCGCCGTGAGTTTATACCCAAATGAGTTGTTATTTATAAACACTTAGGGTTTGGGGTTAAATCTAGGTGTGAGAAACACTTGAGTGATTGAGCGATTGTAAACTCTAATCTCCGATTTTAGTGGATTATTTGCTGCTAGCTCTCCTCGTGGACGTAGGTACCGATACTCGGACCGAACCACGTAAATTTCCGATGTCCTTATTTTTCTCGTTTATTTTTTCCGGTGATTTCGCGTTGACGTAAATTGCAAGATCCTGATAATTCCGCGTTTTATATCCCAACAAATTGATATGTGAAAAGCATATGAAAATGTTCAGCCCCCCACATCAAATTGTACTGAAGATAGGTGTTGTGTCTCTATAACGCCCAATTTATTTGATGAAATGAAATAAAGATAAGATCCATTAGAGCTGTGCTCAAATTCCCCATTAATCTTAATTTGATTATGCTACGATCATCAACCACAAATTCTTCCAACCCGGTGACCCAAAACGTTATCGTGAGATTTGAATTGATCATGCCTCATCATTTGAATGTAAACTTTTATGGAACTAGTTTCTCATTTCCAACATCTCAATACTTTTTTTTTTTCAAATGAATAAACATGAATAATGTGAGATTAAGGTTAGAACTTAAATAACTAATAGTTTCTAGTATAGAAGAAATTCTCACCAAACTTTCTCAGGAATCAAAGGAAAAAAAAAAAAAAAAAAGAGAAGAGGACAAGGGACTAACCTCTCAAGTTTAGATCGTTAAGCTGCTAAAACCAACTTCGAATAGAAATTGAGATGAAAAAAAAAGTGTGGCAACTTGCCCATTTTCAAAAGAATGTAATATAAAAGGTAAATTTATCATAAGTGTACTAATAAAAATTGTTTATCTCCGATAATTATTTGATGTGTATGAAATAGAGGGATGGCCTATTTGATGGAGATTCATCGGATGCTTAAAGAGACCTAGGCACTCCATTAATATTTAAGAGAGACTAATTTATTCATGTTGTGAACATGCATAGGCTTTGAGCTACATGTACAACTCTATTAAGAGAAATTGGAGGTCCATAAAAGACGGCTTTTCATTTTATTTTATTTTTATAGAAATTACTAATTATACTCATAATTTATTTTTCAAAACCTCACTTTAATAGCCCGATTGCATTGATTGACTACACCTTGTCAACAATTTAATGACCTCTTTCTGATTTTCTGCAAACTCCAAATCCTTGTGTCTCTCTCCTTCCCTAACAAGTACCGACCATACATGTCCATAATCATTGCGCTGATGCTGTTGTTCTCTCTCTCTCTCTCTCTAAAACGTAAGGGAGGAGGAGGAGGAGGACAAACAAAAGTTAGGTTAAGAGTTTAATCAGGAGTAAATTGCTTTTTGGCGATCGTGGTTCACATTGCAATTATTGAAGATTCGTGTTATCCCAACCTCATGATGCATACGGGCAATATGACTTTATGCATTGTGGATCATGTTGCGATTATTAAAGCTTCTTGCTTTTTCAACCTCACGCCAAGGGGCCCAACTCCACTGTACTATCCTCTCTCTCTCTCTCTCTCTCTCTCTCTCTCTCTCTCTACATATATATCGAAACGTTGTCCTGTCTAGCTTTGACTTAATATGTGCATAGCCATATGAAGCACGAACACGCTATCGGAGCCTCCGTGTCGCATCCGACACATGTTGACGTGTTCGACATGCTCGGACACACTAGAACACATTGGGACACGTGGTCAATGCGTGTCGGATTTTTCGACACGTGATCAACTTTTCTCGACACGTTTCGACACGTGTGTCCAAAATAGGATCATTGAAGAAGACAATGGAGGGTGGAGATGAGGGCGAGGGAGTGGAGGCGATGCTGTGATGGTGAGGGAGGGCTAGAGGAAGAGTAGAGACCGAGGCGATCTAGAGAGTTGCGATTGTGATGCTGCGATGGAGGGCCGACGGCGAGGCTAAGGCTACGGCTGTGAAGGAGGAAGGGCTGGAGGCAGGCAGCGAGGCGACCAAAGAGAGCAAAGAGGATCTTGTGAGAAGGAGGAGGAGGAGGTTGCGGTTTACAAGTGATGGGGGAGGGGGAAGAAAGGGAAAGAACTGGAGGCGGAGAGGAGAGGGGGGGGAGGAGAAACAATGGGTAATGGGAGGGGTGGAAGAAAGGGGGAGAAACAAGGTGGGGGCCCAGGGGGTTGGGGTGGCATGAGGGTGAAGCGGGGGGGGTAGGAGAGAGAAAGAAACTAGGGGTGAGCACGGTTCCCAGGGTAGAACCGGGAACCGGAGAACCGAACCCTCTCGGTTCCCGGTTCTTAAGGGACGGTTCCAGGTTCTCCCGGTTCCTTTTTTCTAGGAACCGGAACCGGTTTGGTAGGAAAAGTTGTTGAGAAAAACAGAAAGGGTAGAAAACCTGCAAGAAAAATAATAAAAGAAAAGGGGAGGTTAGCAAAAAGAAGACAGCTGCAGGAAGTGACGTGAGAGCAAAGGGAAAAAAAGAAAAAAGCAGAAAAGCATAGAGAGAGACTGTTCATTTCGTCGTGCTTTGCCCCACAACCACTCAAGGGCTCTGCTATGCCGGCCGCCGCACGGCGTCGCGCTCGTCCACGAGCACCGCGCCGCGTCTCCGTGCCAAGCTTCACTGCGGGCAGCCTAGCCGCTGGCCACCATCGCTGCTAGTTTGTTGCTTCCCTCTGCCGGACCTCCTCACGAGCACCCTTCCACTACGCCAGAATTGGTCGCCGAGCAACCGCGCTCCTCCGCCTCTGCTTCGACGCCTAGCAGCCTTCGCCTGCGCTGCTATCCGTCTGAAGTTCCGCCCCATCTTCGCGTAGCCCTGTCGACACCGCTCCACCAGCAACCTGCGCTCTGCCCGACGCCACAGCAGCTCGCCTCTATCACTGGTGCCCTTGTTGCAGCACTTCTACACACAGAATGCCGCGTCGTTGCCACACCAGCACCACAGCTCGACGACTCGACGCCCCTTCTGCCCAAGTGTCTCACCGTCTCGCCGCACCAGCCTCACTCGCGCTGCCCTCCCTTTTTGTGTTTGTTTTTCCACAGGAACGAAGAAAAAATAAGGTACCAGCTAGTTTTCGTATTCTCTCCCTAAATGTTTGCCATGTGATTTTAATGTTAGCAGCAGTAGAGATTTCAAGACCATTCTTTTATGGGCAATTTAATTTTTTGATGGGTCATGACCAATTTGCTACTAGTGCTAGCTGTTACTTTGTAAAATGCTTGGATTTGCATTTTCATTCTATTGTACCCTTTTCTGTATGTGGACAATGTCATCTAGAATCCTAGATACACATACTATAGAATTTGTTTGGGCTGATGTCAACGTCATCCTCTAGGTTAATGGACAATGTTAAAGATTTTGCAACTTTACTAATCTTGATTGGCTGGTATGTAGAAATTAGTCCAAATATTCTTTTTGTTTTGAAATTTTTAATTATATTATATTATTATCGTATAGTTTAAATCTGAAAATGAAAATTGAAAAAAAAAAAAAGAACCTGTTGAAACCTGGAACCGACCCGGAACCCGTGACTCGGGTAGGTTCTAGGTTCTGTTCGACGGATAGATTCCAGGTTCCAAAAATAAGGAACCTGTACCCGAGGTAGGTTTCGGGTTCCGGCATTGTAACCGAATCGGAACCTGGAACCGCTCACCCCTAAAAGAAACAATAGGTGATGGGGGGCAAGGGGTGGGGATGACGTGAGGGGGAGGGAGGAAGAGAGAAGTGAGGGAAATGATAGTGGGCCAGGGGGACAAACAAGGGAAATAAATCAAAGGGATTGTGTGGGGTGGTAGAGAAAATCCAGGGAATTGATAGGTAATTGGGGGAGAAAGAAGGAAAAGAAACTAAGAGAGTGGGGGTGGGTTTGAGGTGGCGTGAGGGAGAGAGAAATGAGGGAGGGAAATAAATTTTGGGGAATGAGGGTGTAGGAGAAACAAAAGGAGGAAAATAATTTTTGGAAGGCGATGTTATATTTGTTAAAAAAAAATAAATAAATTAGCTAAAAATAGTTTTCAAAAATAAAAATACTAAAAGTTAAATAATGATAAATTTTAATTATTATAGAAGATCATAGATTTTTTTAATTAAGTTGATTATAATCTTCGTTAGTCATTAGTTTCATCTATAATTTTTCTTAAATTTAGAAACTTGTTCCTAAATATGGGTATGCATTAAATATTAATATGTGTTTCAAATTTCCTATGAATAGTCTTATTAATATTATTAATGTAAATTCATTGTAAGCTCTTTTTTATTTTTTATTTATTTGTGAATTTGAATCAAATTAATTAAAAATAAATATATTCATTTAATATATAATGTGTCGGAATTTTCTATTTTTAAGAAATGACGTGTCGGCGTGTCCGTGTCGCGTGTCCGTGTCACATGTACCTTATTTTGTCTTATGTTAATGGATTGTTGATTATGAAATTTGGTTACAAGTTTGATTTTGAAAGGATTGATTGCGCTTCACTTCATCAGAACTGAATTTTACTCATGCTTGGTCAGGGCAATTCTATACATTGGCCTCTAATGAATTATACGAACTCTAGTTAAATAATCTGCTCTCGATTATCCGGGTGTACCTTATTTTGTCTTGTTTTAATGGAATGAAATTTGATCACAAGTTTAGTTTATGCTGAGAGAGGATGAAATTTTTGAATGGATGGATTGCAGTTCACTTCATCAGAACCGAATTTTATCTCATGCTTGGTCAAAGCAATTCTATACATTGGCCACTACTGGAATCATAAGAAACTCTAGTTAAATAATCTGTTCTCGATTATTTAGGCGTACCTTATTTGGTCTGGTGTTAATGGACTTTTGATAATGAAATGTAATAACAAGTTTGGCTTCGCATGAGAGAGAATAAAAATTTCGAATGGGTTGATTGAGCTTACTTCATTGGAACTGAATTTTACTTGTACTTTTTTTTTTTTTTTGGTCGAAAGTGCATCTCCTTTTCATTTACTTAGAAGAGTTCGGGGCAATTACATTAGTAGCATCAACGCTTAGTAAATCAAGTAATCCTATCGGAGGGTAGGTTACCCAGTTTCGAGGGAGGAAGTGCTGCCGTTGGGCCCTTGCAAGCTAGTCAGCGGGCCGATTGGCATCTTTGTTACAGTGGGCCATAGTCAGGCCCGGAAATCATTTTTTTTTTCTCGCAGATCCAGTCCACCAGCCCTGCAACTTCCCAGTTCGATTTTGCTTCCCCCTGAACAGCTTGCACGAGCGACAGTGAGTCAGAGTGTACTTCGAAGACTTCAAACGAGCCGATAGAAAGGAAATCTAGGGTTTCCACGAGAGCAATGGCCTCCACTTGTTCAGCTAAGGAGGCTGCTATCGTCTTCGCGAACCCATCCACCAGGCAGCCCCGGGAGTCACGGCAGATGCAGGCGATGGCGCTCCTATTCTCGGTTCTGCCTCTGGTTTCTCCAGGATCTGGTGCTGTTCGGTTCAATAGGGTCACTATGTCTCCATACTCCTCCAGATCTGGTAAGTTTCCTACAATCTCGACAGAGTGGGCTCCGTTTGTGTTTCTGTTCTCGGTCCCTGCATATTCGGCTTCGCAATTGTGGGTCGTGCGATATTGACCCTCCTCTGTTATTTCTTCCAAATCTGCGTCGTTGTCCGAGACTCTAGTCGATGACCCTGCCCAGCCGTCCGCAGTAGCTATTTTCCTGTGATTCTGGTCCTCTTCTCTGTCAACTTTCGAATCCGGATCTTCCAATTCTTCCCCAACAAAACAGGTGTCGTTAAAGCCCCTGTTCTCAGCCTCAGTGCGGTTCTCTCTGTTCTCATCCATGTGGTTCCTCTCCAGGTTTGATATTCCCATTCCATCCCCCACAAACGAAGCGTCTATATTTATGCTCAGAGTGTTGATTGGCGGCGGTTTCCAATTTTGCTTATGAGAAGCACTATTTGTTGCTGCAGCTTGCTTTCTGTTGCAATTCATATGATTCTCATGTAAAGCGATTGTTGTGGATAGGGTTTGATGCGGAGACAGGGGATGGTGCTAAAAAATATACCGGTTTCAGGCTTTCCAAATGCACCACATGGTCGTGGCAATTAAGTTAAGATCTCGATCTCTATTTGGGTCTTTGCTTTTCGAGTATAGCCATTCATCAACTCATGTTAACCCAATTCTAGAAATCTGGATATGCAGGGGACTCGCTCGCCATACCTGAATAGTCCAAGGGCATAGCAATAGCGCGTGTTCGGTAGTCTCAACTTCGTTCTTACAAATTGGGCATAGAGGATCAGGTACAACTCTCCTCCTGTACAGGTTTTCCACTGTAGGAATGGCATTCTAGCAAACGTTCCAGAGAAACTGCTTAACTCTAGGTAGAGTATTTGATTTCCAAATTGAGTTCCAAAAGTTTGGCTTTGTCTGATACGAGGAAGATGCTGATGTGTTTATTGTATGGACTGTTTGATTTCTGTTATGGATATATCCACTTTTCACCGAATAGTCCCCTGATTTGTTGCTCATCCAAACTCGCTTATCTGCTGTAGAAGGTAGTCCAATAGGAGTTTCTAGGATTTCCTTGACTTGGTGATCATCGAACAATGTCCGCAACATAACCTCATTCCATTTCCCATCTCGTTGTTCTATTAAAGCCCCCACTTCTTGTGGTTCATTTCTTGTCGCTGGCCCCCTGATGATGCCACTTTTTAGCCATTTATCTTCTCTGATTGAAATAGATTGTCCATTGCCAACAGCCCACATCACTTGAGGAGCTATCGAGTCTCTTCCCAAGACAATGCTTTGCCATCCCCAAGACGGTCTACAACCTTTTCCAGCTTTCCAAAAGTCGCCTTGTGGGTAGTAAAGGCCCTTCATTAGTTGGCTTATAAGAGAAGATGGCTGGAGACATACGCCAAGCTTGCTTGCCTAACATCGCCTTATTGGTGCGGACACGCTATTAGATTCGATTATTTTTGCACCTTTTCATTTTCTTTTGTGGAAATAGATCAGCCTTTCTTTTACATATCTTTTGTCTTCTCAATTGAGGATTTGTACCAATGGATGAAGGTATTCAGCCCCTACATCTTCAAGGATATACTCAATTGTACAGAAAATAGACAAAACTGAAAATTGGAGAGGAAGAGTGAAGAATATATTTAATTCAAATGCTCGTGATTACCTATATACCTAGTAACTTTTCTATACAGCTCCAATCCGCACAATAGGAATTTAAAAGAAATTGCTGAAATGCCTGAGATCATCGCTTTAATGTGTGCATAATAGTATATAATCGTATACTTAGTCTCAATATATAATTTGGATTGCACAAGCCTCGAACCTCGAATCCTACATAAAAGAGAAGTAATAGCATAGACTGCGGAGAAAATGTTAAATGTACATAGAATTAAGTACATGAGGCAACTCTCAATAGACGAGTTGAATGAACATGGCCGACCAATTGGCCGCAACGAAACTTGGGCCCAATTTCGAGTACTTTAATGACTGAAAGTACCTAACAAAATTTATTTTCACCAATAGTTGTTTATAAGAAAATTATTGAGTCGTCGTAGGAAGCCGAGAACATCAGAATTTTAGGGGTCATAAAGAAATGAAAGGCCCCTTGACAACAATAGTCAATTTTTCACTAAGTAATTTCATTCCCCCGGGATATTAAATATAGTTTGATATCCATAAGCTTAGTTAAATATAGTTTGATATCCATAAGCTTATATAATCATATTGCAACTTGATTGGTGTTCATATTGTCTTATCTTTGTGAATCTTGAAAAATGAAGGCCCCAAAAATACTAACTCTCACCACCGGAAGTCACGGATGGAAAAGGGACGCAATGCACGTGCTTAGATCTCTTTGATAAATGAAGCGTGACTTAATTATACACACGTAAACTCACCGGCATTGACAGTGTGATATTATCATCAGGGTGTTTTCTTAATGCGGTAGCTACTACAGTTCTTCAAAAGTTGCAACAGATTCTACGTGTTCCCTCAAACTTTTGGGAAAAAAAAAAGTACTTCAAGGATCCGTTCGTTTCGCGGAAAATTGGCCATTTTCGGAAAATATTTTCCCATAAGTCATTTTCCAGGAAAATGACAATATTTTCCGGTGTTCGGCTAAAACTTGAAAATATTTTCCGATATTCGGTAAGGAAAATGTTTTCCACTCACGATATTGGCGGCGCGAGCGTCAAGCTCGAGACTCGCCTGATCAACAAGCACAAGCTTGAGATCGACGAGCTTGAGGTTCACTTGGTGACAATTGACGACTAGCCAAGAAAGAAGAAGATGAGAAACAAAGAAAAGAAAAAGAAAAGAAAATTAAAAAGAAAAGGAAATTAAAAATAATTCGAATAAAAAAAGAAAAATACAATTTAAAAATAATTCGAATAAAAAAGAAAAGAAGAAGAGGAGGAAGTAATGATTTGTAGAGATCTGAGATAAGAGAGATCAAGTGAGAAAAATGTTTTCCACTTTTCAAAAGTAAAAACATTTTCCCCCAATTTAGAAGACATTTTCCCTTTCATAGAAAACATTTTCCCCCAAGAATTTATTTTAGTAAACGAACGGAAAATGGGAAAACGTTTTCTGGAAAAACATTTTCCGCGAAACAAATGGAGCCCAAGTTAAGGATGAAATCGTGACTTTTGATAAGCAATCTGTTAGGATTTAGAAAAAGGCTTTAGTATCGTTTGGTACTTGGCATCCTAGAGGATTCCTTCTTGATCACCATAGCAGAACAGCGTTTCATACATCGGATCTGGAGATAGAGTCGGCATTGATATCTAAAAGTGCTCTCATCTTTTTCATCTTTTAATGAAAAGGATGTGATCAAAATGGTTCACCTTTGTTTCGACACGTCCACATATGTTGAATTATCATTAGCAAAATGGTCCATTGAGGAAGTCATTATAATGGGATTGCAGTCATATAAACCGTGAATAACTGTGCACGTATTAAATAAATTTGCGTGTATGATCAGGATAGTTTACTGGGTTAAATAAAAGAGAATAACTCCTTTATAAAATATGGAGAAATGTACAATAAAACAGCGAGTCTGATTTAGGGGTGCCAAATCCTGATGTGCCTCCTCCTTTTGGATGATTAGTTGATTAATGACCACAGAAATCATAATGTCAATTAACTCCATGTTTGGGTAGTAATCTTCTCTTAAAAAGATATTCCCCAAAAAATATCTTATCCCCTTTGGAGGAAGTTTACTTCCCCCGGCGACGAAAGAAAATAAACCCATTTTCAAAGATTTTGCTTTTGACTTGTTCTGAGGAAGTTTCCTTCGACGAACAATGAAAGAAAATAAACCCACTTTCAAAGATTGTGTTGCTCTCACCAGAAGCCCCCATCACTATGTCATTCGTCCACATTTGAATTTGTTTTCTTTTTAATTTCTTTCTAAAATGTGGTTCAGTTGTCACGATGACAACGAGGCATTTGGACGTTCCACAGTTTGTTGAAAAGCAATGTTTTATTTAAGCTCTAAAGTAATTTTTATTTGGTTAAAATAATTAGAATCTACATTATTAATCGCTACCAGCTTGGCCCAATCCTACAATTGAGATTCCGTTTCTAATTCAAGAGGGCACATTAAGTATATTTAATAATTTTAGTGAGGTGGGAAAAGTTAACAGTGAGATGAATAAAGACTAGGTTAGGCATTTTGAATGCAGAGCAACATGCTATTAATCTTTCTCAAGTGCAATTTTATATTTCGAGCGTATTTTCTTTACTTAATTGTTGCATTTCACATGGACTGCACCTTCATTTTCTAAAATACCAAACATAGTTTTTATTTATTCAAGACACGAAAAGGATTTGTTTCCCATAATTAGAGGCAATATCATAATCCACCCTGCGAACCTAAACAACATATCATTTGCAATATCATAACCCACCCTGTGAAACCTAGACAACAAAATCCAGAAATACTTGTTTGTCCTCATAATCTAACTTCTGGAAACTTATCATCAACATTTCCTGGGCTTCCTTGGGATGATCACCCGTAACTTCTTCGACGTGTCTATCCACATTGATTTGTTTTTATAAGAAGGATATGAACCGATGACCTCAAGAGCCAAAGCAAGCATTTGGCTTGGGCCCATGAAAAAATGACATGTTTTATAAGATAAAGCTAAACACAAAAGGTAAAATAAACAATGAGACTAATTAATGTCATTTACTCTTTACGAAAGTAGACCGTGACCGATGTAATAAAGAAAATGACGATAAGCCCGTGATGTAGCTGTTCTTACTATTTAATGTGTGTACAACCATGTCTCACTAGAAGATAAATTGGCATTATTCTACTTTCTTCAATTGATTGATCAATTATTGGCTTAGTCTTAGTCTACCCTTAAACTACTATTTAATTTGTGTACAACGATGTCTCTTGATTAGCCCATGGTGTTGTTTATATATAGCTATTACATTATATTTGGAAAAATTCCAAATAAGAGCTTGAAGTGCTCTTATTTTCTCAATTAAGAGTCTTAAGTGACCATGATTGTTTCAAATGAGGACATAAAGTGGCCATGGTAGTTTCAAATATGAGCCTAAAATAGCCATAGTTGTTTCAAATAAGGGCTTGACTTTACCGGTCGCTTGCCGGCTAAATATTTCGACCAATCAAGGGCGTTTTCATCCAATTACAATTTTAATATAAAATTATTTTTTATTCTTTCCTTTTTTTCACTTTTTTTTTTTTTTGGCAAGGGTCGTAGCGGCTGGCCAAGACTCGGCGACCTTCACCGGCTGCTAATAAGAGTCGATGATGGCTTTACCAGCCTCATCAATCGCTTCTAAAGGCTGACAAGGCCTACTAGCCTTTGCCGGCCACGGACGAGGGCTCGGCGACCTTTGTCGATCATTGGCGAGGGACGGCCACCAAGTCCTCGTTGGCCCTAAGCAAGGCCGACCCTTGCCAGATCAAGCGAAGGTGACCTTGCCTATAGTCAGCAAGGGCTGATAGGCCTTGGCCAGCCCTTACTAATGGCCGGCGAGGGTGGTCCTTGCCAGATCAAGCGAGGGCGACCCTCGCCCAGCCCTTTCTAGCATCACCGATGGAGGTTGGCCATCGAGCCCTTGACCAATGGAAAAGTCAAGCATTTATTTGAAATAGACATAATTACAACATATCCTTATTTGAAATAAGATTCACTTTAAACTTTTATTTGAGAAAATAATAGCACTTCAAGCTCTCATTTGAAATAAAATCCACTTCAAATCTTTATTTGGGAAAATGAATGTACTTCGGGCCCTTATTTGGAATTTTCTCCATTATATTTGATTCTAAAAAAAAAAAACCCTTTTTTGTGATAAAAAAAAACTGCCTAGTTATAACTTTTAATTTTGTCTAACCTGTTATAAAATAAAATACATGAATGAATATTCATTATATTCATCTTATCTAATAGACTTATTATGGTACATTTGTATCATACATTCTAAGTACATCTCCCTATACAATGAACGTTCATCTTCCCTATCCAGTACATGTATCATTCGATACATTGATATTAATGATAAGTATATTCTTGTTCTCCTGTTTAGTTTTGATGTACAAGAAGAAGAACACAACCATCAAAATAAACAGTCACACCCTCTTCTCTGGCTTTCTCTACTATCTCTGGTGTTCACTTGCTTTCTCTTCTCAATCTCTTCTCTATTATATATTCCCCACAGTGCAACATTTTACAACACGTTATCAGCACGAAGATCTACCAATGTTGACTTAAAAGTTGAGCTCTCTCGGCCTCCATGATGCATCATGATTATGATTCTGTGCAAACATTAATTCAGTACTGATATTTATAATCCAAATATAGATGCTAAAATAAAGAGTAAAATCCAATTAGATAAATGTACTTTGTGTGGTTGATTAGGACTCACTTTATCTTAACTAAACTATATCACTACTATCTCTTACCTTCTTACGGCTTCGGTCAAATTGGCTAGTGATTTTGCCTAAGGCTGAGCGTGGTTCCCGGGTAGAACCGGGAACCGGAGAATCGAATCGGAGGTTCCGGTTCGGTTCCCGGTTCTAAAGGGACCAGTTTCGGTTCCCGATTCCGGTTCCCATAGGAACCGGAACCGGATTAGGGTTTCTAAAACCTAAAAGATAGAAACCCACTTCACAGTTCCCAGATCCCACTTCAATCGAATTAATTTGTGCCCTTCTCTCGTTCTCTCGCCCAACCTTTGTCCCCGACGCCGCTCGCCTCATCCCTCTACCGGTCGCCGCTCGTCCCCGCCGCTCTGCTGGTCGTCGCTCGTCCTGCCGCTCCGCTAGTCGCTGCTCCCTTAGTCGTTCTGCTGGTCGCCGCTCGTCCTGCGGCTGGTCACCGTTCGTCCCTCCGCTAGTCGTCGCTCATCCCGCCACTCCGCTGGTAGCCGCTCGTCTCGCCACTGGACGCCGCTCGTCTCGTCCCTCCGCTGGTCGCCGCTTGCCTCGTCCCTCAGCTGGTCACCGCTCATCCCGCCAATGGTCACTACTTGTCTCGCCGCTAGATGTTGCTCGCCCCCCGACGACACCCTTGACGACAACGCCCCGCCCTTGCCTCCCTCGACGCCGCTCGCACCGCCCTTACCAACTTGGGTAATCCGTTCCTTCTTGTTCTCTTCTTTTATTGGAAGGGGTTGTCATGGTGGTTGTTTCTATACTTCTACTGATGCGAATTTATCTGTTCTTTTTGCTCTGATTTCAAATCAATTCGTTTTTGATTTGGATTCGTTTCTGATTTGGATTTTGTCAATTGTTTGAACGAAGGATTCGGTTGTCGTTCGACATTGAAGACCCAATTTGCTCGAGTTTTCTAGGTTTTTTTTTAGTGAAGTGCCCTGTCTTCTAGATTAATTGATTATCGTAGTCCAAGACATTCTCTGAGATATAAGTCAATGTGATGACTATTGTTTGGCTATTGTTTGCGATGACTCGAATTTCCTTGATTGCCGTTCATTATAAGCGCAGCAGCACTATAAGGAGGGCTAACATTAAAGGGTCGCCATATTATTGCAGAAAATTATGATATCAGTGTAATCTCTGCATTATAAGCATGGCTAGCATTGGTGTGCAAGTGCTGTTATGGTGAGATACTTCTTTCCTGGCCTGAGCTCGATTCTATTGTCATCTCAATTGCAGGATCTGTGACAAGATAGGATACCTGGATCACGTATGGTGCATACTGTATTTGAATGGATTTGCAAGCCTCGGTTGCAAGAGATTAGGCTTGGTATGCATTTCTAGATCCTTTGTGTTCGTGCTCTTTGATACTTTAATAGAGGTGGATGTTTATCTGCTTTCATTAACATTCCAGGTGGGAATTGACAATGGTATGGGATGAGTTGGAACATGGATATTCAATATGTTAACATTAGCTATCCATACAATACGTCCAAAAGTTTTATGGAGTATTTCGAGGGTCTTACGTATGAACACGTGAATTTCATATTTTCTGGTGTTCTCATGCTCAAGTACCTATTAGTTGATTATGTTGTTTTCCATTTCTAGAGAGGTGGCTGGTCTGTATTTGTGTAGTTTTTTTCACTTCTCAGTATTATTTTTTTCTTTTTTGGGAAGAGGACAATTCACAGCAGGACTTGATATTCCTCTACTTTCTGTCATAATTTATACTTGCCAATCTAACTATAGGAGCATTTGTGGGCATCTTTCTAGTTTCTTGTATTTTCATATCTTAGTCTAGCACTAATTCTGTCCTTCTTATATTATGCAGGAGAGCATATATCCACCAGTGAATACAAACCACTACAAAATGGGTCCATCAGAATATGGTAGTAATTAGTGGATAGTCATGGACAAGCCTATCATGAGATTAGAAGACCTATGGTTAGCTCTTCAATGACTAATAAGTAAACTCCTGCAGTAAGCAGTGGATGGGAGGGGAATGCAAATAGTGGATCTTTACAGCAGGGCATCAACCTTATTGTTGATAGTGTAAAATTATTTTTTTGCAGGTACTGTTTAAGATTTTATTTTTTAACCTCATTAGAGGTGATTAAGCATTGCCTAATTCTCATCATAAGTCGATGCCTTGGTTTTTCGTGGCATAATTCTCATTATTGCTGCATTCATTTCCCTTTTTTAAAACTAAAAATGAAATCGAAAAAAAAAAAAAAAAAAAAAAAAAGAACCTGTTTGGAACCTGGAACCGACCTCGGAACCTGTGACGGGGTAGGTTGGGTTCTTGGTTCGATGGGTAGGCCTGGGTTTCAAAAAATGAGGAACCCGTACCCGAGGGTAGGTTCCAGGTTCCGTCGGAACTCCGTGAGGAACCGGAACCGCTCACCCCTAATTTTGCCTCCCCAAACAAACCCCCCCCTCTCTCTCAAACGTGAAAAGTAGACTTGTCCTCTGAATTAACTGAAGTTACACAAGCATCTATGGGTTTTCCCTCGATAGGGGCCATGCAGTTAAACCAAATTTGGATAAATCAATTAAACAGACTAGAAATTGGCACCAAGGTGAGCCAAAACATGGTTAGGCTCTGAATTGAGTACTTCTTATGCCTTCGACAGCTTATTTAGTTTTCACCCTCTTTACATGGGAATGTCATGCTAAAGCTTTTTGGAAATTAATGCTCTCCCTTGCCCCTTATACTAGGCCAAGGCACAAAAGAACCTCGCGGGAATTCATCATTTTTCAAACATAGATGCCTTAGTGGAGTGCTGCTTTGTCACTTTCATTTAACCACCAAGGCTATTTAAAAACACTCATGATGGACGATCGTGCTGGCCAGGCTGACCTAGCTTCTGTTGGATGAATCTCCATGGGATTGTCTCATCAGAAGATGATAAGAACATACTTCCGTAGGCCAGCTGCCTAGGACGCTGTTTAGGTGTCGTCAAGTAGGATTACATCTCCTTAAGTTTCTCCTTTTGTTTGTTTATGTGATGACTAAGAAATATAGCCAATTCATCTCGCTTACTGTTTCATAATCTCGTGTTAAAAAATGATTCTTATTTTCGCGTTGGACGTAATAATCAGTAAGTGAGAAATATGAAAATGGAGTAATCATGCATAGACACGCGTGACTGCATATCTAGAAATTATTGATGTCGATTTTGTCTATATAATAAAAACTAATGGATCTAGTCATACAGAGTGGAGATAGCTCCGTATATAAAAATAAAATCTCCGGAACCTTGTAGCCCTCTGATTAAAATCAAGCGAGCCCACTCCACCAACTTTTCGTGCTAAAATTGCCGTCGGGCCCACTGCCTGCAAAATCCCATAGTTGTCCGGCATTATCATCCTCTATGGAAGCTTATCATCAACATTTAATATACGTTTCCCATTTGGAGGGAGTTTCTTTCGACCAGCAATGAAGGAAAATAAGCCCATTTTAAAAGATTGGGTTGTTCTCGTCGGAAGCCGCCATCGCTACGTCACTCGTCCGCGTTTGAATTTGATTTTATAATTTCTTTTAAAATATAAATTAGTTGTGGTGACGACAAAGAGCCAAAGGTCCATATTTCTTGAAAAGCCATGTCTCATTTAAGCTCTAAGCTATTGTTAGTTGATTAGATAATCAGAATCTGAATTATTTGGTCGCCACCAGCTTGGCCCTTTCTTAAATTTGGTGTGAAACGCTAACAATAAAATAAATTAAGACTGGGTCACGCATTTTGATTGTTCATCGACATGCAAAGGATTTTCCTTTTATGCAATTTTATCTTTCTACCGTGATTATTTGGACCAAGACCAGATTCTAAAGTTGGAAAGAGGATTCATTGTTATGACTTTTTTTTTCTTTTTTCCTGTTATGACTTGACTTGTTGCACTTATACATGGATTGCAACTGCACATTTAAGAATACTTGATCACGCCTAAATATTTGCCAATAAATCAAATATGCATTTTTGTAACAAAACATAATATTAGAACCACCATATCGACTCTTTTCGGATATGAATCTGGCCCGAATCCGTAACTGGGCCATGAGAGAATTTTTTCAGACAAGTCCAGTTCACTCAATTTAATCCATAAATAAGTTTGGCCCATTTCAATAAACCATCAATATATGTCCACACAATAAAGAGAGTCCACGGACTCTTTCTTTTTTTTTTTTTTTTTTTTTTTGGTCGAAACGGACTCTTTCTTTCGGGGGGTGGTTTTCCTTTCCGTTCTCTCCCTTTTTCTTCGTGAAGTCGAGAAAGACGTTATAGAATTTGCTGAGCTGGATAGATCCTCCTTACAGAATTGATTTTGCATTACTGTACATATTTTTTGTGGAAGAAAATAGAGGCCATTTTTTTTAACAAAGTGATAAATTCATGTCAAGCTAATTGCGATTAATGTTTCGATTAATGTATGAAAAGCTAAACTTCATGAAAAAAGTGATAAGCACGTGGGCAACACCATCAATATATTTTCATAAAGTAAAAAAATACACCATCATTTTTCATGGAAAATCTCTTTTTTCTCCTTTTTTTTTTGGCGCTTTTCTTTTGCCCCCAAAACCCAATTTTGATTATTCCTCTCATGCATCAGTAACTTGTGTGACTAAACGTGGCTTTTCATGGACTTATGTTCGAGCTGCCGAGCTTCCTCTGCGGAAGCTTATGATCAATGTTGAATAAACTAGAATAGCGAAGAGGACTTTGATCCGACCTTGTTGATCATATGGACTGTCCGAGCAAATGGGCTGGTTCTTGGAGAATGGTTTTTGGACCTATTTGAAAATGGCATTAGACATGAAATAATCGGACATTTGAGTGACATAATGTTTGTCAAAAATATTAAGTGTATATCACGTGTAATGTTTTAGGGAAAAGGACGTGTTACTTGGAAAAGCCAACCGGTCAAAACGGACATTTCCAGACTAAACTCAGAAGAATAAATGCTAAATATATTAAATTTCGTTTGCAAAGTTATCATGCATTTATTGACATGACATATTCACATCATATAGTAATTTTTCCAATATGAGCGTCCGTATTGGCTAAATTTCATCCACATTGTACTTTGACACTATCAACATTGGCTAAATTTTTCCACAGTAGCATTTATGTAGGAGTCTAAGATGACTAAGTTTTACCCTTGTTATAATCAAGCATTGCCCAATGGCCACATCAGTGTATTTGGCCTGAATTTGGTGTTCGATGGACATGATTATTGTATGATTCATTTAAAAGTAGAATAATTCAATTAGACAAGCTAAGATTACATAGAGTTAATTAAGAAAAAAAACGTGCGGATAAAATGACGAGATGGTTCTAGAATGTCTATGGATTAGGATAGTGAATACCCTCGCAAGAAATGGGCCGACAAAAGCTTCACGGGCCTACATGAGCCAGCCTTGTCTCTGTCCTTTAAGTCTTCCCCAATAAAAAAGACAGTGTGCGGGAACAAAATCGATTTCCGACTTGTTCAGTGATGTTGTCGGGATTTAGATCGAGGGAGGACGAGATTCACCCATGAAATATGGAGTCAAAATAATGTGTATTGTAATCATTAACAAGTCAAAAATTACAAATCTTGAATTGAAAATTTTTGTGAATAGCGTTCTTAGAATATTCTATACGAACTTAAATGGTTATCTGAACAAGATTTTTTGCTTGATGAGTACAGAATCCAGATGATGACAATATGTAACTTTAATATTGTGTCTAATAATAAGTTCTCCACTAAAAATATTTTAACTAATGACGGTTTTATCATATATATACTCTTTTTTCAAGTACGGAAAATTTTACCTTAAAAAGATGGGCCATTGTATGTACAAAGCAGTATATATAACGAGGAGGCGGCAACGTAAGGGAAGTGGACGAAAATCTCTAGTTGTTTTTCTTTAAAAGGAAGAATAGCAAGAAGAGTGTCTCAGTTATCAAGTCTTTTCATAAAGCTTAATTCCCTCAAAAAAAAAAAACAAATTTAAGTATGATCTCAAATTTTACCCTGAATTTTGTCATCTAAAAAATAATCACAAATTTTTACTCTAGTCCCAAATATGCCCTACATCTAACAATCGCCACTGATTTTCTCAAAATTATCGATATCAAAAGGCTGCTATTATTCCATATGAAGGTAAGGATGATGATGAAGAATGCGTTCTGGTATTGAACATATAACTAGCCCTAATAATGATAATTTTGAAAAAAAAAAACTAGTAGAGATTATTGGATGTCAAGATAGATTTGGGACTATAGTGAAAATTCTATGATTTTTTTAGACAAAAAAAGTTCGTGAAAGAATTGAGATTGACGAGTTGTGATTTGTGTCATAGTCAATTAATGTGATTGGAGAAAGTATTTCATGAATTTGAAATTGACAAGTTACCTCAAATTTAAGTTAACCATATTCTTATCATTAGAATATGAAGGTTTCTTTTATTGACAGAACGAATTTTAAAAAAAGGAAAATGTCAAAAAAGGGCTTGTGATGATCAATAAAATAAATACATAAATTAGTAAATAATAGCAGGAGTATGCCAAAATGAATGAGCGTGGACATCCAAATTTTGAAATGCAAATCGTTAGTGGCCCCATTTTGTTCTAGAGTACTAGGAGGGGATATTACCAAAAAAATTCCAATTTTTTTGTAATTGTGCTAATTTAATCATAAACCTTTTTTTTTTTATCAATTGAGTCATAAACCTTTTATAATTATGCTAGTTTAATCATTTCGGCCAAAATTGCTGAGTTAGTGCCGACATGTGTCAAGCCGGCTAGCACTAGCAACAAAATTTTTTAATAATATTTTATTTTTCAAATTATTTTATTAATTTTTAATCTTTTTTACCTCTCTCTCTTCCCTTCCTCCCTCCTTCTTCCTTTGGCTTTGGCAACTAACCAACCCTCACCGATCGCCGGACTAAGGCGGCCAAGCGTTGGCTCACCTAGCCACTAGCGGGGCGAGCACCGGTTAGATTTGGCGAAGGGCTCACCTCATCGTCACTAGATGAGGGGTAGCTTGCTTAGCCACCATTAGCGGGCGAGCCTCACCAGATCCGGGGAGGGCTCACCTCGCTACCCGAGTGATAGTGAGGCCCTCCTCATGACAACGAGGCGGGCTCACCCGACCACCTCAATTTGGCGACCAGCGAGGGCTGGCCAGGAGGGTGGAAAAAAAGAAGAGAAAAAAGGTAAAAAGATAAATAAAATAAATAAAATAACTAAAAAAATAAAATATTAAAAAAAATTTGTTGTCGACATCAACCGGTGGCCACATCAATTAACCGACCAATTTTGACTAGAAGGATTGAACTAACAAAATTGTAAAAGTTTAAAACTCAATTAGCCAAAAAAAATAAGTTTATGACTGAATTGGCACAACTGCAAAAAGTCTAGGACTTTTTTGGTAATTCTCTCGTACTTGGACATGTGACTTGGTTGACGATACCACTTGTTTTCAAATGTGCCCAAAACTCGAGTCCATTAAATTAATCAAGTCGCCATTTGACACGAAAGGAAATTGGCTGGAAAACCAGGCTGTAAAATTGAAAGTGTGGGTGAGAATAACAAGCAATTAGCTGATGCATCCAATGGATTAAAATTTACAACATTACAGTAGGGACCAATTTTCTTGCACGGCGACAATTTAGTTTCAGGTGTGAGCTTCGACTCCCACGGGACAAAAGTTTAAGAGTGAGAATTAGAGAAGAAGTAGAGTAAGATCGATAAAAAAAAAAATTGACATATTAAAAATGGAGGCCAAATACCTCCTAAACATGGACCTACGCTCAGAGAGAATAAGACAGTGCTACTCCATGCTTGGGCCGCCTTGTGCCCTTGCCCCGCCGCCCGCTCCTCAGGGAGGCACCCCCTATGTATGGCCAACGGGGCCACGGTTGGCCGGACTGGGGTGATCCCAAACTACGAGAACCCCTGTGGGACGAGCGGTTCTATATTCCCAAAGGCACACCCAGTCGTGAAGGTGGCGTTCTATGTGAAGAAAAATGACATATTTGGGGCGGAGTTCATCAGGGTCATGGAGATACCAATGGCCAAGATTATGTCCAGCAACACGATCAATTGACTAGTTCCCAATAATCGGCAACTTTGGGAGCCCCCTCAAGTACATTCCCACCAAAATGCTGATAACGGTGTCTGTACATCTTCCACACATTCATTCGCACCAAAATGCCAATAAGGAGACCCCGATCACTTCGACCATTTCTCCATTTACTCTCATTTCTTCATAAGACGTGTTTCTCGATCCTTTTGTATATTTTCATTTTAGGCAAGGACGATAATGCGATTCGAGAATGAGCTTCCATGACCAAAGAGACATACATAATGACGGAGACAAGGAGAATATGACAGGGAAGGGGTGAATTCGTGACGCATGACAAAGAGAGGTTAAACGGATAAACCTCTCTCCTTATCTCATCTAATCTTTTCATCCCCTCGTTGTCTTTAATCATAAATGTTCATTATCAAAGCGCTTAATCATCCCCCCCCCACTCCCCCAAAATAATTAAAAAGGATATATCATACGCCATGGAAAGAAGTGATAATGTCATGGATAGAATGTCAATGGAATAGGGATCGGCATCGTCTATACTTTGACAGAAATAAACATGCAATAAGAGACATGTAAGGACCGGAACAATTTGCGCCTAGAACTCGTCAATCTTACTTTGACAGAAATAAACATGCAATAAGAGACATATAAGGACTGGAACAATTTGCGCCTAGAACTCGTCAATCTATCGACATTTCATCCATCTCGTGCACCATATGCCAAGGATAAAGTCTGCATTTGGATATTACAATGAAAAATTAACTTTTTCACAAAGTGAAAATTCAAGAATCAAGTGTAGACAACAATTGTCACCAATTTGATTGCCTAAAGTAACTATTATCCTCTATGTCAAGTTATTGCGATTCCGAGAAACAATCGTAGAACATACTAAAAACGAAAAACTAATGGGCGAAAATAATCAGTAACGGGAATTGACTATCTGTTTATCATGAAAATTCTAATGAAACATAAAACGTATCTTTGAAACATGATTCTAAATAGTAGTGACCAGTGGACACTCCGAGGAAGGAAAGGACATCATGATTGAGCAGCTTGCAATTGGTGTTGTGCACAATATGTTGGCAAAAACGCACACAATTGAAAGGATCACTTAGGTCTAAGCTATAGCTCTTATAAATAAAGCCTGGAAATTGGTGAGCGTCGAAGGAGAGGGAGTGAATATTGGTTTTTTGATGGCAAGTGCTATCCACGCAATCTTCTGAGGCAGGTTTTGTTGAGAGATTATGGGGAAAAAGTGCAAAAAAAGAAAAAAAAAATATGTAAATGTATAGGGAAAACAATAAAAAAATTTAGATCATTTTTAGAGTCAAATCTAAATGATTTGGGATGAGGATGATTTAAACATAAAATTTAGGATCTGTGAGAGATTTAGAAAATAATATTATAATTATGTATATTGACCTTGTTATTAGCCACGCGATTTACCGTTAGACAATGACTAGATCATGCATGAGCTATGTGTGTGAGAATGACGAAATATTTAGATTATTTTGCCAATTGTTATTTTTTCGGTTTGTCTGAAACCAATTGCTTTCATTCCTTGAAGTGATACCAGAATTACATGACAAATTAGCCTCCAAGCAAACAAGGTCCGATAAAACTTGCGGAAGATGAGGGACCCAATTGCAAGGAAGGATTTTGCAAAAATGAGACTTGGTAATCCAGTGTGCCACTTGATTTGCTATCCGAATGTGCTTTTATAATGTGCCTTTAGGAGATTGCACTCGGTGAAAGTGGTTGCACTTCTCAAGATGGCAACTCGCGATCTATGATTGCACTTATCACTCACCTCCTTCGCAAATTTATCAATTAACCTCTCAATCTCGTCACAACACATTCCAACTATACTTCCCACTGAATCTGCGACCGCAAAGGACCCGCCTATGTTAATTTTCAGTGCTCTCTTAGATGGTTGGTTCCAAGCCACATAAGAAGTTTCTTGCCATCATTCTTTCCTTTTCCTTACTTGGTTCCACCACCCATCTTAAGTCCACTAAATATTTTTTTCCTAACCAGTGACCGGAAGATCCCGCACACTGGTCTAAGACATAATTGTTGTATTATTTTATATATTTTTGTCGACCTGAATTTATGGAGGAGAAGTAATATGCAGCGATTATAATAAAATAAATATTACATCCATCAAATTTTTTGAAGCTTGTAAATGAGCAAAAACTACAAACAAATTAGATATTACGGCTGTGAATTCATTAATTATCACTAATTTGAAAAGTAAAACTTCCCTTGTAATCCAGATCCTGAGTGGAATGTGGTCGACAAAGAAAGAGACAGTTTCCAAGAGAAGACGATTGATTGACTGACGTGGTAATAACATGGGTTCTGGGAGCGTCAAAGCCGAAATTGAGGTGGAAGTCCCGCGGCCAAAAATAATAATTAATAAAATAGAATAACTTCGACCCCATCACCCAAGCATTTCAGTCCGATCTGACCCATTAAACCATGCCCATCTCACACCCGGCTCAGCTCCACAAGCTTCAGCCTCACCCGTACGCTCAACATGATCACTTAGGTAATGCTCGTCGGGCGTTTGATGATATGCTGTTCCGAGACACGGGCTCGTGAATGCAGATGTCGCCAAAGCATTAAATATTTTGCGTTCTATGAAGTTGCGTGGAATAGGGATGGATTCTTCTTTAATTCTATATATCTGCTCACCATTTTTCGCTCAGTTTGATGATGCACTTGAAGCATATTACCCGATGGAAAAGTGTGAAGGGATTTTCTCCAAATAAAGGGAGTAAGGAGAAGAGATTTCTGATTTGATTTTTATACAAATTCATCGAAAATAATCGGGAAAATCAAACATGATAATGATATTAGCTGTGCGTTCGATTTTTTCTAGAATTATGTGAAATTTTTCACCAACAGTCACAGCCTACAAGTGAAATCCAAATAGGAAAACAAGACTTTTAATTGAATTCAACAACTTATTCAGAGAAAGAAGAAAAAACTAAACACAAACACTCAAACTTACATATGCTTGCTGAGTAGAAGTTACTTTATTTATCTAAAGCTACTATTCTATTCAAGATTTTACTGAGTAAATGGAAAAAAAAAAAAAAAAATACCAACAGCTTCGCCACCTCTTTTTTTTTCTTTCCTCGTTTTGTCACTTGCCATGGCACCCATTTTTCCTCCTCACCAGCGTCAACAGATTTTCCCGAGAAAATCCTAGAGGTCTAACAGATGGGACGCCCTTGAGGAGAGTCATGACAAAAAAATGTCGTCTTGCTAGAAAATAAAGTAATCTTTAAAGACTCCGGGCATGTTTTGACAAAATTCTAACTTATTTCAGCAAGACTCCGGTATATTCAAGCAAGCTTCCACAATTCCGAACAAATTACCGCAACTCCAAGTAAACTTTTAGTGAATTCTAGCAAAGCTACAGTAATCTTCTGGCAACACCTCGACAAAAATTCAGTAAATTTCAACACATTCCAGGCAAACAATCAAGGGTCCAGTTCGTGGAATTTCATGATCCGACTTGCAATGCGAAGGACAATTAATCGCACCACCACTTCAGGACCAAATATCGACAGAACCTTTCAATAAATGGAATCCTAGAATAAGCTCCGGTCGGTATGAAAAGCTATGGTCCAGGCAAGCACACGTGCCTCCTGAGTAAATGCGGTTCCGGCCATCTCGAATGTGTACACAAAAGAAGGCCATCTCGAATGTGTACACAAAAGAAGGTCCGATAAAGGCAACTGGTATTATCGAATCGAAAGCAATCACGATCCGCGTGACAACCCAACGGAAAGTCCAACGACAAAGCAGTCAAGTGAAAGGCAAGAAAATAGAAGGGAAAAAAAGAAGAAGGAAAAACAGAACAGAGATCAAGAGAGGCGAGTTTAGAACAAATCTGACACCAATAACGAAGTTTAATCGGAGAAGAGATGACATGATGATTTGGTGGCTAGGACGGCACGAGCTCGAGATGACGACTCAGCGACTTTCCAGACAGCGAGCACAGCCTCGTTATAGCATCGATTCTAATGGCCAGCAACGGGACAGAATAACGGATAGGGTCTTTCGGTCATTTCATCGAGCACTTCATGAGCAGTATCGATACGTTCATTCGACGCGAGGACGACTCTTGGGCTTGATTTAGAGTCTGAAGTGGAAGAGCTCAGTCGGTAGAGAGAAGATTCGAAAGTGACGGTTGGGAGTCAACTCAGCCCGAGCGTCCTTTTCCATGGGATTCGAACCTACCGCAAGCTTCCACCGATCACTGAAGCGCAAGAGCGAATCGAAGGAGCCCTTCGCAGTCAGAATAGCGTGCGATCAGAACTGCAACCAGACAACACTGGAACCCGCAATCGAAGTCATGAACACCGGAATCGACGTCGATTCACCTCTGGCGAACCTCGAATCAACGACAATGGACTTTGGATTCCAGGTTCAAGCTTTGTTTCTCCCGTGCGCGTGCGTCTGCCGTCGTCGGAGACGGGCGGCCGGCGGTGAAGCTAGGGAGGATGGGAGAGGCTACGGACGCGAAGCGGAATCGAGAACTTCCTCGTCAAATGACGAGAGTGCCCTGATTTAAAACGACGAAAATGTCCTTCTCGTTATTGCTATCGTAACCGAATTCAAAGGGGAAGGAAAATCGTTGGTGGGCCCTAGGGAATCAAAAATTCTACCGTAATAGCTGACCCGACCTGAGTCTGATTAAAACTAAATTTTTAAAAAATATTTTTATTGATTTTCTAATTTTTAAATTCCTTTCTTCTTCTTTTTTTCCTTTTTAGTCTTTTTCCCAATTTTGTCCTTTTCCCCTACACTTCTTCTCCCTCAGGTCATGCTCTCTTCTTTCTCGAACGTTTCCTCTTTCCTCGCATTCGTGATAATTAAGCTAATGTACATTTAGCACTGTAATAACATGAGTATATTATTTCCTGATCATGAGATCTATGTCCCAAGGCAACCATGGCATGATCTACATTGCAAAGTTGAGATGACATTTGATACTCGTATTTCAGTTTGGAGGAAGCAAAAAAGAGAATTTGTGCAGGTAGCGCGACCATTCATCTGGGGTTTCAAGCTGTGATGATTGGAGCAGAATCGAGCAATTTAGAGGCAAGTGTCTTTAATAAGTTTCCCATTGCAATCAATGAATGATTAGTAATCGCATCATCGTTGTGCACCGACATATTGAGCTATAAATAGATCTACCTGGAGTTGAGGAATAGATCAACAATCTAGTAATGAAGGAAATTCTTGGTCAATACTTGAATCAAAATACGCACTAATTTAGTTCAAGAATTTCATCAAACGGGAGGTATACATTTCAGTCGAGGAGCACCGCTTCAAATCATTAGCCTCAATCGCAGTCGATTTTCACAGACAATAGCAATAGATCCCAGCCTCTGCTTCATATATAAAGCAATGGAAAACAGAGCACATGTGGTTGAGGTGAATAAAGTACAATCAGCTACAACAATTGACATTGGATATAAGTAATGAGATAACAGAAGCAACGTCTAGGAATGGTATTATCAAAGCAAGCAGTCATGATCGAGTTTCAAGAGCACTTCAGCATTACACACCTTCACGGTGGCGAAACTGCTGGCGGCGATCAGGAAGTGGTGACGATCAACAACGAAGTGAGAGGAAAAGGATTCAATTTGAAATCACCGAGAGAGTTGACTTATGGATCTTCAAAAATCATCCGAGTCTAGTTTAGATCAATAAGCGGAAGAACATGAGTGCTTGTCGTACTCCTTGGTGGACTTCCCAGTCACCAAGGGCTTGGTCTGGCTCCGCTCCACAACTTACTATACTCAAGTCTCGCAAGGATGGGTAGTTCTCGGGGCACGGGAATTTCAAAGAGTATCTCTCAGGTAAGAAGCTCCTGAATTTTGGCAACTCAAGAAGTCTAAGAACAATTAAGTTGAAAAAGGTGATTGTGGTGCCGGTCGCTTCTTCCCCTTTTTCATGGCCAGCAATTTGTTTCATATTTTCACATGACTCCACCATTAGCTCTTTGATTTGCTGGAGAAATTTCACTGTGAAGGTAGTGAAAATCATTTCCAAACGGGGGCACCTCACGGTCTCTATGTCTCTCAAGTTTGGGAACGGGACGTTTGGGAGATCGTTGGACTGCCAAATGTGCCTCAAATTCTTGAGATCACGCAAAACCAGCAACCTCAATTCACCACCCTCTATATCCATCCCATCACCTTCGTATATTATCTCAATCGAACAACATGAAATCACTTTTAGATTCTCAAGACAACGCTGTAGCCTCTTCCACATATGGGATGGGGCAATACGTTGGAGATTGTCACAGCACTCCAAACCAAGATATTTCAATTTCCAAAAGGAATCGGTGGGAATTTGATTGTTCCATAGCTCTTTGCACTGAGGGCCTTCAATTTCTAGACTTCTTATATTGGGAAATGTAACTTGCATGAGGATAATATGAGAAAAGGAGGATAAGTAGGACAAATTTATTACATTGTTTGATCTAAAACATGAAATCTAAGAATACGAAGGATCATAATAAGGGATAGAGCGAACCATCTCATTGAACAAGGTTTGTGGCAATTCATCATCCTCTCCCGCCATCTTGCTTAATGGCCTCTCGACACTTGTAGTACTTGGGATGAACGCTCCAAAGTTACGGCACTCCCTAATTTGTAGACTTCTTAAGGAGGCAAAATCATACGAACAACATCCTGAGCTGAAACAAATCAAGTCATCAAGCTTATGAAGTGATAAGCCACTTAAGCAAGGGAAACTAATCACTTCCGCCTTTGATTGACCCCCTTCTTCCTTGGGAACCACTTCCTTCATACGTTCGCATTCGCTAATCCGCAAGCCCTCAAGTTTCCCTAAAGTTGTGGCCGTATAATTGGGGAAAAGATATGTTAGCTCGGAGCAATTTTCAACCTCGACTTTTGTTAGACTAGGAAAACCCAAAACCATGTGAGAGTCGCTCTTCACCATGTGTTTGAGCCTTCTTGCTCCTCTCACCTCCACTCTTTCCAATTTGGGCAGCAACACAAGTTTTCTTTCCGTATTTGAACCAAAGGATCCACAGTCAAATAATGATTCCAAGCATTTCAAGTTTGAAACTTTGACTTCTTTCAGGTTGTGCAATCTTCCTATGATTGTCGAAGGGAAGACAATGAGTAGCCCAAAACAATTTTCAAGGGTGAGGGTGGCTAATTCGCAGAAAGAACTTTTGGGAAGTTCATTGTGCCATATCCTTTTGAAGGATCCTACTGAGCAAAGGCCTAAATGCTCCAAGCTTGGTAAACTAACCTGCTCATGAGAGTTATGCGTTAGATCATAGCTATGAAACATCTAATAATTTGGCCTAATCTTAACGATCTATTTGACGCAACGGAAGAATGAATTTTCACTAGTGGCCTTACTTTGACAAATGTAGTTGTAAATAATGAACACATTAAAACCAAATAAAAAAAAAAAATTCTTCAAAGAGCCACAAAGTGTGTGCTTATGACTAGTATGGATATAATCTCGAGAGAAGGGATTCGTACCTTTTGATCAAAGAAGGAATTAGAATAAGTATCTTGTGAATCTGAAGTAGTGGTTATTGACTCTTTTTTTCCATGAGGATATGAGAAGAATTTCTCTGTGGGACAGCAGCTTATAGTTAGTCGATTCAATAGTGGGAACTCTATAATATCAACTGTCCCTTCATCTCTTCCTTCTTCATCCACAATCACCGCCTTCATATTTGGACAGTCCTTCAATGTAATGTCTCTAATTTCTCTAAGACATTTAGCCACGGACACCGAAAAGAGAAATGACAGCCCCGTATCATAGACATAGAGCTTCTCTAAGTTCCGAAACATTGATATTCCTTGTAATTGTACATCTTGTTTCAGGGTGAGGTTGGCTAATTTGTTGAAGGATCCTACCGAGTAGAGTGTTAACTTCTCCAAGCTTGGTAAACTTATCTGCTCATAAGAGTTATGCATTAGATCATAGCTATGAATAATTTGACAATTTGGACTAATATACATCTATCTAATATAGTGGAGCAAGGAATTTTCACTAATGACCTTACTCTGACAACAACTGTAGCTATAAATTAGAAAAACATTTTAACTAATAAAACCAAATAAAAAATCTTCAAAGAAATATTATTATTTGCCCCATAAATCACGTGCCTATGAATATTATGGGTGTAATCTCAAAAGAAAAGATTCGTACCTTTTGATCAATGAAGAAATCGAAATAAGTATCTTGTGAATTTGAAGTGGTGATTATTAACTCTTTTTTCCCATGAGAATATGAGAAGAATTTCTCTGTGGGACAACGGCTTATAGATAGTCGTTCCAATAATGGGAACTCTATAATATCATCCATCTCTTCATCTCTTCCTTCTTCATCCACAATCACTGCCTTCATATTTGGACAATCCTCCACTTCAATGTCTCTAATTTCTCTAAGATATTTAGTCATAGACACCGGAAAGAGAAACGACAACCCCGTATCGTTGATAGAGAGCTTCTTCAAGTTCCGAAATATCGATATTCCTTGCAATCGTACATCTTGTTTCCACACACACCGCAGGTTTGGCAACTTAGATAACTCCAATGTACTTAGCCAAGAGAGAATCTCGACTTCTCCAGTGACTTTTAGCTCCTCCAGGTCGAAAACTACTTCTAATGATGGAGAGCCCGCAATTTCCATTGACTCCAAATTTGGCAGCTTCAGTATCCAATCTTTCGGGATACTCAACGTGGATTTAGATTCTTCTATCTTTAGCGATTTCAGACCATTGTATTTTATTGAGGGTTCACCGTAGAGTATCTTTTCTAGGCCAAGGAGTCCAACCATTACTAGGGATTCCAAGCGAGGCAATGAAACCTAACAAAGCGCCACAATCAAACTCATTAAAGGTGAGTTTGTTACAAGTAAAGCTATTTTCAAGAGAAAATAAGTGAAACTCTCGAGCTAAAATGAAAAAAAAGAATTTCTCTTCCGTGAAAAGCGAAATCATTTTCCTGAGGATATCCCCACCATTATCATTTTATCAATGCAGCAAACTGCACGGTGATGTTGACACCGTGCCGTTGGCAACTTGGCATGACATGTTGGAATCAATTGCAAATTGAATGTTAGGCGGGACATGAATCGTGGGGATTTCTTTGTTACGCGGCTCCTCACTCGCCATACATTTATTGAATCTCCAGATATCACTTTCTTCATTTTGAAATTATTCAATTTTATTTATTCATTCAAGATTCATTCTCACTTTCATTCGTTCAGCACACTAGTATTTTTTCAACTCATTAAGAATGTTAAATAAATAATGAATTAGTCACAGTAGAAACCCAAGTTATCAGTGCAATTATCTACCGTTGAAAAAATTTTTAAAAAAAAAAATTAGTCGTGGAAAGAGGCTTCCCTCTAGTTATAATGCGGTTTGTGTTCTATTTGAGAGGATTTTTTTTATTTGTAAATCAAAGTTAAATGCAGTATGTACTACCGTTGAGTGAACACCAATATCATCTCATCCTAATAGGACAAATTGACTAAGAGAAAAAATGAAAAAAAAAATTACCTGGATTGGACTATCCTCTGATGTCCTTTCAGCTTTGCTGCAAAAGCTTGTCATATTTGTTAACTCTCGCAATATCAGACGGTGTACATTAGGCAAGTCAACTCTGTTATTGGTAGAAACAATATCTTCTCCCGCATCATGTGTGACAATGGATTGCAATGAGTTACATTTACACACTTCGATCTCTTCTAGCTGTACGAGTCTTCATATATCTGAAAGATACCACAAGTATTTCAATCGGTCGCAATGTTTGACACTCACGACTTTCAATTTCTGAAACACTCGGTCCGATGGGGCCATGGCATATCTTCTCCAAATTAATAAGATTTTCAAGGAACAATGACTCTAAAAGCAATGAGAGGGAGGCCATGAAATGAATTGGCAATGTACTTGATTGAGGGGCTATCTTCAATTTTGAGGTACTTCACTTCTCGGAACCCTTGGGTGCACAACTCGTGAGCGCTCTTTTTGAACCCACTCAACTTGCATAAATATAAGTATTGAGTCTTCTGTAGAATTTGCTGAATCCATTTTCTTGAAAGAATACTATCATGCCCTTCCAAATTGAGTTTCATCGTTCTCGAACCTTCAAATTCTCTCCCATCAACATTTCCTATTGGATAAATGATCCGAAAATTTCCTATCTTGATCCAAAATTTGCTCAGGTTCCCAAATGGTAGGTCATCATCCTCCAAGAGTATGGTGGGATCATGGATCGATATTTCTAGAGAGGCTATCTTTCTCAAGCTCTTTAGCTCGGCAAGCATTACACAATTTCGATGATATTTCATCCTTGCCCATCAAATTAAAGCTTCCCTTCATATGTAACTCTTCCAAGTTGATTAAGCCTTTTAGAGCTCCAGGCTCGATTATCTTAAGCGAGTAGCAGTCACTTAGATTCAACGATCTTAGATTCGTCAGTTCCCCGATATCTTTAGGTAGCCTAGAAATTTTAGATCCTACAAAGCTAAGAATCTGCAATGCTTTGAGCTTGCCAAGATTTGCCACATGTCCCACCTTGCAATGGTCTAAATATAATGAGCGGAGGTTCCCGAGGATTCCAATAGAGGAAGGTAAAGTGGTGATATGCATGGAGCGGAGATATAGGACTCGGAGCTCCTTCATGTATGTGAAATCTAGTCTACAACAATCTTCCTGATCATGTCGATGTGCAGGTCTCCCCTTCCAATTTTCCGGTTGAGACAACATGAGTATCTTCAATTTAGGAAACACACACCGCATTAGTTCAGCAAGCCTATCACTACCAACATCAACTTGGCGTATTGCCCAACATTTCTCAAGCTTTTCCTTGGGCCATGAGCCATAATTGCTGTTCATCATTAAGGAATGCTGACCACTAAATGTAGTTGAGACGACCACCTCGCTATAAAGATCATGTATGATCACATTTTCCTTGTCGTCGCCACCATCCAGCAACAAACAAGTGGAACGGAGTTTATCGAGCAGCTTATTCAATCTATTCCTTGAATCTTGTACCGTGTTGTTGAATCCCTCAAACAAGCCCAAACCCATGCCTATTCCCAGTAGACATTCGACTTGAATGGTCCCACCAATAAGACCACAAAGCAAGAATAAGCATTTGGCGTCCTCACTCTCCAAATGGTCGTAACTCCACTTCACCATTCTCTCAATATTGGGGTCTTCTATTTTTATTATCATGTTCTCCCATGTGGACACATCACTACATTTTAAGGTACTTGCAACGGAGGTAATCAAAAGAGGCAAACCTGCAAGCTTCATTACCACTTGAACCGCCTTTTGTATCAATTCCTCATTGTCTTTGAGCTTGTCGCCGACTATCTTTGCAAATAGCATGCAAGCTTCTTCGTCGCTTAAACCTTCAAGACGAAATGTTTGTTCGGCATGCAGCTTTTGCTCCAGCACACTTTTATCTCTCGAAGTAAGCAACAATTTGCAGTTCCTGTTCTCATCTCCCAGAGGAATTCCAACCGCCTTCAAATCAAGTGCTCCCCACAGATCGTCCAATATTATGAGAACCTTCTCACTCGGATCCCTCTGCAATCTCTGAAACAGAAGATCTCTCCTTCCCTCTTCACTCGGCTCATCCTTAAGATCTTTTAGACCCAAGGCGTAAGCGATATCGAATTGGATTTTCGTCAAGTCTGGAGTCTGCGAGACTTTCGATTTGACGATCATGTGGAACGGTGTCCCCTCTTTATTGAGTTTCTCCTCGACTATCTCCAATAGAGTAGTCTTCCCCACGCCGCCAGGCCCGTAGACCCCAACCACTTTCACCTTCTCATCATTCAGAGCTTTCATTATGCCCTGAAAGATGGAAGCTCGCGAATCGGTGATAAAGTCGCCCCCATCACCGGCCAACGAGTTCACGTCGAGAGCAGCGGCAACAAGCCCCGGCGGAGGATTCTCGAAGTCAACCTTCTCGAATTGACCCCCTGCCATGAGTGCCTGGATGTCCTTGACCGTCCTGCTCGCCTTTTTGCCGAGATGATATCGCGCCTTTGGATTGGGAAGCCACCCATAGAAGCAAGTTTTCTTAGCTCTTCCGTCGTAATCCAGCACGTCACGCGCCTCATTAGCGACGGTCTCCACGTCGTTCACCCATCTCTCGACCTTGGGTTTGATCGGCTTCATGTTGTTTCGAGCTTCATCGATGGAATGCTGCACCTCATCCCTCGTGTCACCCAGGTTCTTGACTTCATCATTAAGCTGGCGAACGTAGCGGTCGGAGGACATTACGTAGCCGCAGTGCCGACCGATCGGAGCCACCAGGCACTTTGCCACTTCGGAAGCTCCGCACAGAGCAATCTCCTCCATTTCCCCCCGTTTCGACTTCTTCTACCTTTCTGGCTTTCTTTCCTTCTTTGTGGAGAAACGAGAGTTAAGAATTTATATATTCCGAGGCAGGCGAAACTGATGGAACCCGGAAACCCCAATGACTGAAGAAGAGGAAAGATTCAATATGATGCACACACGGCGGTTCCAACAAAGAGAAGAGCCGCAGAAGATCAGGTGAAAGAGAGGGGCTTCTAGAGCGAGGAAGAAATCATTTAGACGATACAATGGTGGTCAGAAACAGGTGGCACGAAGCGTGGATAACATATGTGGCGTTACTTATTATATTGATGTTCCCACATATTGCCCTCGCGTCCTCCGATGCCCACGGGCTATACAGAGAAGTCATCTAATCGAATCTCCATTTGATTGTGCTTGACCTTAAGGACATTGATCTAAAACAAGTCGGCCCCACCCCTCCATTTCTTTGTGGACTAAAATTGCCTTTCCGACCCCACCGTTTGCGGAGTGCGAGAATTATTTAGCTGTCTACCACCATCACCGTCTATCAATTATTTCAGACGTACAGAGCTCCAGTGATCAGCAGCGTCGAGGTCCCAAGCTCTGAGCTCGCCGAAATCGGGCCTGAGCTCAACAGAAGCCGGGCAGCCCGAGACTAGCCCATGACCGGTCGCTGGTCATCCGTCGCCAGCCAGTGTCCGATTCAGACAAAAGAAAATGAAAAAAAAATAAAAATAAAAAATAAAAATTTCGAATTTTTAAAAATAGAAAAAAAAAAAAAAAAAAGTGAGGGACTAGTAAAAGATGTGAGATAAGAGAAAGTGAGTGAGCTTATTTGAAAAATGAAAAATATTTTTCTTATTTTAGAAAAAAAGATTTTTCTTCTCTTTATAAAAAAATTTTTTTCAATTAATTTATTTTTCGTAAAACAAATGTTGGAAAATCCGAATAATATTGTCCTAAAAATATTTTTTACCGAAAATTATAAAAATTTTATTCAGATTTTTTCTAAGAACCTTACTTTAATGGTTCTAATGAAAACCCAATTTCATTGATTAATTACACCTCATTAACTATCTCAGTGAATATAAAGTGTATTTGTATGTAAATATTTACCAAACCTTGCCAGGAGTTTAAAAAAGGGAAGGGGCTTAGCTCCCAAGTTTAAAACGGTAAGCTGCCAAAATGAATAAATAAATAAAAAAAATCCAAGTGCGGCAACTAATACATTTTGTAATATAAAAATAGTGCGTCAACGTTAATTATTCGGTGTGTGTGAAATGGAGGGACCGGCATACCTAATAAAGATTAGTCGGATGTTTAAAAAGCTAAACACTTCATTGAGAGAAAATAAAGGTTCATGGAAAATACCTTTTCATTTTCTTTTCATAAAAATTACTAACTATCATCATCATTTATTTCTCATAAACCTCACTTTAATAGTTCTGAGAAGATCTAATTTCATTGATTGATTACACTTCGCCAATGGATCCGGTGAATATAAAGTTCACTTGTGTGTCATTATATGTATGTTTAAGGGGATCATTAACTCCATACCAGGGCTGCTTGCACTCGACAATGTCAGCCTATTTCACGAACTATATGGGACCACCTCTCTCTCTCTCTCTGCGCTACTAACTTCCATGGAATGCCCCTCTTTCCTATTCATTCTATGCAAAAGCGACGGAACAATTCACAAAGCCGACGCTTCTCATGTTGATCCCACATCCTTACGTCTCTCCCTCAATAACACGGACCAACCACACCTTCTCTCTCTCTCTCTCTCTCTCTCTCTCTCTAAAATGCAGACGAGGAGGAGAGGAAGAAGACAGCGCAAGATGACGATAAGAGTTAACCGGGGTGGAGTTAAGTTGCTTTTTGACCATCATCGGTCCCTTGGGATTTATTGAAGCTTCGTGTTGTGTTAACCTCACGCCCACGGACTCCATTCCGTCCTTCCTCTCTTTTTGCACGTCGTCCGGCCCAGAAAAATCCAAGCTGGATTTTCTTGTCCCACGGAAGGGCACAACCAAACAGTCACTGTCACTGTCAATAAAAGCGACATGCAAGCCCGTCTCAAGAAAGGGGACAAGCTCTCTGGCCTGTCCTTGTCCAATGCATGTGCTTGTCTTGTCTCTTTCAACCTTTACATGCCTGTTCCTAGTAATCTAGATTTGCTTATTTATATAATAAACGTCCTCTAAGCGTATAGAATATGGATAATCATTGTCCTTTTCTGGCTCCAATTTGGTCCACCCTAAACCTAGGGCTTAACATAATCACTAAATCTCTTTGGCTCGAGATTAAAAAAAACAAAAACAAAAAAGGAATAAGAATTTCTTGTCTTTAACCGGCCATATGGAAATTATTCTGGTAATTTTCACTCGAGGCTAGCAACCGACCAAAAGGAATAAAAAAGAAAAAAGAAAAAGAAACAAAATTAAAAGAAACAAAAAAATTATACAAGTTTACCAAACATGTTTATGTTCTTTTTCTATTCCAAGAACAAGTTTATCCCTTATTGGAACATATGGGAAATCATTTTCACTTTCTCATCTTTCCCTTAGAAGAAATCATTCATTTCTTTTTTTTTTTAAAGTATGCTATTAGAGAAAACTATGCATTAATTACACTGTTCGTGCTGATTGATCCATGGAAGAGAACCAAAGAGAAAAAAAATTCCTATTGGTCCACAAAATATTTCCTTTTACTTGTGAGAGAAAACAGAGGGAAATAAGAGAATCTAAGGTGGTCGAATGAGTTTCACATTAATGAGACCTATAGTCTTTCTAAGGCATGATTTGAAAATTTTATTTTTTTCCTGATACCATGTTGTCAGGTTCATATCTTATCATTGTTACTCTGCTTCATGATCAAACATATGTGTTCTTCCACTATAAATTGTTGTTTTAAACATTGCTTCATTTATGTTCTTAATTATTGTTTCATCTATTCCTTCGTTTCAACTTCTACAATATTGTCAACCTCTATACGAGATTGCCGCCAATTGCACCTCTCATTTAAGGCTACGTTCAATTTCAGTCTAGAGTTTCGGTCACAATTTCAATTTAATAGACAGAAAAATAGACGTGTTGATGAATCAAAATGAAGACAAAAAAAGTGATGTTAATAGTTAACCATGGTAAACTTAAAGTTGCTTTTTGGCCCTTGTCGTTTACGTAGCAATTATTAAGATTCGTGTTTATCAACCTCATGCACCATATGGCGGTACGACCTCATACACCTACAATCCTAGATGTCGTTCAGACATCATACATATGAACGCTAATATTAACTTCATCACATTAATGTGGGCACGGCCATGTAATGATTATATATCCAGTCCCAAATCCACACCTATTATTTTACGAATAACAACAACAATATTTTGGAGAAAAGAAAAAAAAAAGCAACCTCTTAATTTAGTCGATCACCCATAACAAAAAATGAGTTTAACCAATGGTAAAATATACTTACCCATACAATTCAAAATATAAATATCTTGATATAATCAAAATAGTAAGCATGCGCATATAAATAGTGTAGTGCCGCTATATAAGTTGTTCTTCTATTGACCGCATACAAAATAAAAGTTCTAATTACAAAGGTATCATATATTAGATGTGTAGCTGTGAAATTCAATTGTTATGCCAAAAACAGGTCGCATAGGACTAAATAAGAATATATTAATTAACACAAAAAAAAAAAAAAACCTCTCAGCCCTGTATAATGTATCTTCATGCACCATTGTAGAGAATGAATACGTTGCATTGTTCGTCCACTTTGTTTCTCTATACAAACCATCTACAGCTCATCTCTTCTTCTTTCTTATTATGGATTGATGAGCCTGAGCCAATGACAAGCTATAATGTTAGTGCAAAATATAATTTGAGTTGAGATTCTTAACTCATACTATTGACGGTACGCAAGTGGACGTTGACTTCTAATAGTCGGGACCCTTCATCAATATGTATTTACTTTAATGTTGGCAATCCATTATTTAATTCAATTTTGAATATCTGAACTTCGATGAAACAAGACCAAAATCCTAATTCATCATTCAATACTTAGGTAGCATTACTCACAAAATTGAATAGGTCGAGTTATTGATATCCTGAGTTTTTAATGCATTCACAAGCCATACAAAATAATTCCTAAGATGAAGAACTAGAGTCCATGACCTAAAGATTAGTTAAATTATTACAAGTCTACCACAACCACATCACATATCACGGTGTTTTCTTACCACAATAACTACTACAGTTGTTACAATTCCGTCTCTATCTTGGTTGATCTCGACACATTGGGCAACACATTTTGAGAGGTCCGAAACCTTTGGTCTCCAAGTACTTTAAAGACCGTGAGCCATTGCCGCCTTTCATGGGTCTTAGCTTAGGACAGCATTTCGGTTCAACACACCTTAGCTTCTTCAGCTTGCATAGGAAATGTAATCTTTCTTTCAATTGAATGCAACAAAGATCTCGATTCCCCTAAACCTTAAACCTCAACAACTGTTTCTAAATAAGATATGCGAAGGATTGTACATTCCTCAAGCACGACAGATTAGGTGTCCTCGTGGGCATTTGCACATAATAATTCGTAATTTCCTCAATTTCACCAAGCTTTTCTAGATAGGAAAGTGTACCGGAGGATTCATTGATGACGATGGTCAGCAAGTATTGCGTCTCCGTAACGCCTTATTTGATTGACAAAATGCAACAAAGACAAGATCCACAAGAGTTGTTCTCAATTTCCCTATTGTTATTTAAGCTTAATTATGATGCAATCGTCAACCAAAAGTTCTTCCAAGCCCGCGCCCTAAAACTACTGCCGTTAGATATTAAATAACCATGCCTCATCAGTTAAATCTAAACTTTAATCAAACTATTTTTCGGCCTCATAACTATGCAAGGATTACATCTTAGTTCTTTTTTGACATGAAAAAAAAAACATATATAATGTGAGATTAAGTTTAGAAATAGATAACTTATAGTTTCTAGTATAGAGAAAACATTCACAAAACCTTCCCAGGAGAATTTAAAAAAAAAAAAAAAACAAAACAAAAGGAATGGGAGCTCAGCTCCCAAATTTAGAAGTCAAGCTGCCAAATCAACTTCGAATAGAAATTGAGATAAAAATAAAAATCAAATGTGGCAACTAAAAGATTTTCAAAAGAATGTAATATAAAAATTACTTATCTCTAGTAATTTTCAGATATGCATGGATTGAAGGACCATTGCACTTAATGAGAATTAGTCAGATAGTCAAAAAGCCATGAACACTCTATTGATATCTAAGAGACACTTATTTATTAATCTGGTGCATTTAGGTACTCCATTGCAAGGAACTGAAGCTTCATGGAAGATACATCTTCATTTTTTTTTGTATAGAAGTTACTAATTACAATAATAATTTATTTCATGGAACCTCACTTTAAGAGTTCTAAAACAACCGATATCATTGATTGATTATATTTTGTTAACGGATTCAGGGAATATGAAGTGTATTTGTACATAGTTATATCTCTCTCTCGGACCTCTCTTTGCCAATAATCTCAACCCAATGACCCTCTTTCCAGTTCTCTGTAGAAGTGAACAATTCTCTGCTAACTCCAACTCCTTACGTGTCTCTCTCCTTCCCTATCAAGTATCAACCAGACGCGTCCACACAAGTTGCTCTCACTCTCTCTCTCTCTCCCCCTCTCCCCCTAAGACGCAGACGAGGAGGAGGAAGACAGAACAACGGGCGGTTAAGAGTCTCAACGAGGGTAGAGTTAGGTTACTCTTTGGCCATCGTCGGTCGCTCCGCAATTATTACAGCTACGTATTATGTCTACCTCTTCTGCAGATGGGAGGACGACTTGATGCCTCGTGGGTTTCGTGATAATTTAAAGCTTCTTGTTATGTCAAACCTCCGTCCAGGGACCCAGCTCCACCGTACCGTCCTATCTCTCTTTTTACACGTTGTCCAGTCCAGAAAAATCCAAGCAAGAGTTGGAAGGGCACAGCTCTGCACCAAATGACAAAAGAGATTTAAGCCCGTTTCAAGAAAGGGTACAAGATCTCTGCCTTGTCCTTGCGTAATGCATGTGCTTGTCTTACCATTGTCAACCTTACATACCCGGTTCCCAGTAATATTAGTTTACTTAATTATGTAATATAAATCCTTCATGCATATGCCACGTGGATAATCATTGTCCTTTTCCGATTCAAATTTGGTTCCCCCCAAACCTAAGGCTTAACATAAGCACTAAAGCCCCTTGGTTCGAGATTGGAATACGTGGAAATTATTCTGACAATTTTCACCTCATTTCATCTCTCCTTAGAAGAAATTATTCATTATTCCTTTTTTTAAATACAGTATTAGAGAAAACCACGCATTGATTGAACTGTCCATGTTGATTGATCTAGTGAAGAGAATGGAAGGAAAAATTCTCATGGGCCCACAAAATATTTCCTATTAAATGTGGGGAGGAACAAAGGAAATGAGCGGACTCAAGGTGGTCGGTCCGGTTTTACATTAATGAGACCTACATTCTTCCTAAGGCATGATTTAAAAATCTTTATTTTCTTCCTAATATCATATTGTCAGGTTTCATTCGTTATTCTACTTCGTAAACAAATATTTGTGTTCTTCCCACTTTAAGTTGTTGTTATGATCATTGCTTCATCTATTACGTAAAATGTAATTAAGTTTCTTCAATGTTCTTAATTGTTGTTTCATCTACTCTTCGTTTCAACTTCTTAGGTATTTTTAGCCTCCCTGCGAGTGCCAATTATACCTCTCATTTCAAGCCCCGTTTAATTTTAGTCTAGAGTTTTGAGGGAAAAAAAACATGTATAATGTGAGATTAAGGTTAGAATTTAGATAAGTAATAGTTTCTAGTATAGAAAAATATCCACTAAACCTTCCCAAGAGTTAAAAAAGAAAAAGAAAGGGGAGCTCAGCTTCCACATTTAGAAATAAAATTAAAAAGAAAAAGAAAAAAGAAGATGAAGGCAAATAACAAATTTTACAAAGAATGTAATATAAAAAATTATGCATCTCCAATAATTATACAGTGTGTATGAAATGGAGGGACCGGCAAACCTAGTGGAGACTCGTCGGATACTCAAAGAATCTTAGATACTCCATTAATATAAACACCTGTCTATTAATCTTGCGAATACATATAGGTTGTGAACTACATACACAACTCGATTTTGAGAACGGGGATGTTCATGGAAGATGGCCTTTTCATTTTTTGTATAGAAATTACTAATTATAATCATCATTTATTTTTCAAAAACTCACTTTAAAAGTTCTAAAAAAACCCAATTTTATTGATCGATTACACCTCGGCAACGGATGCAAGGAATATGAAGTGTACTTGTAATAATCATACGTACCTGTACGTAATTATACGTACGTTAGGGGGATCATTAACCCCATATAATGGGCTATATGGATTCGTCGCTATTCCATGGTTGAGCCTGACTACCCTCTCTCTCTCTCTCTCTAACCTCTCTTTGCTAATAACCTCCACGTGATGAACCTACCTCTGATCAATTCTCTGCAAAAAAAAAAAAAAAAAAAAAAAAGGAACGTGGACAATTCATCACGAAGCCTGACTACCCTCTCTCTCTCTTTCTCTCTCTAAAACGCAGACGAGGAGGAAGATAGAACAAAGTGAGCTGAAGGGTTAACCAAGATTGAGTCAAGTTACCTTTTGGCCATCATCGGTCACTCGGCAATTGTTAAAGCCTCATGTCATGTCAACCTCATTCATGCTGCAGATGAAGAGTACGGCTTGGTGACATCGTGGGTCACGTTGCAATTGTTTAAGCTGCTTGTTATGTCAACCTCACGCCTGAGGGGCCCCACTCTACCGTACTGTCCTCTCTTTCTGCACATCGTCCTTACCAACTTCAAGTTAACGTGTCCTTCGTACAAATTGCTTTACGAAAAACAGCAATAAATATTCTGCAAAAAAGCAATCGGTCGACCACCCAAAACTAAAATAGTTTTAATCGATGAGAAACATATTTATAATTATAATTTTAAATTTTAAATAACCTAATAAAATCGAATAGTCATCGTGCACGTATAATAATTGTAGTGTCGCAATATGAACTAAGTTATTTTTGGGAATAAATTTATAATAGAAATTTATTTGATAAATTTTTTATTCCCAAGCATAAATTTGAAAAAAGAATCAACGAGTGAAAAAATTGCTTCTTTGTTACCAAAAATAATTTCAAAATCAAGTCAACCAAAATTTCTTTTTCCTATTTTATCTTCTTTTTTTTCTTGTTATTCTTCCTCCTCTCTTCATCTTCTTCCACCGCCACCATTGATGTCCACCGTTGTTAGTCGCATATGACCAATTAGGCGAGGTCCGACGAGCCTTGCCGGTGGCCAAACGAGCCTCGCCCTGACCTTTCCTGGCCACCAATGAGCCTTGGCTGGGCGAGGTTGAACTCGCCCAGCCGCTGATGGGGCTCGATCTAGTTGGGCAACCGTGAGGTCGTGGTCACCTAACCAAGGCAAGGCCGACCTTGCGATGGCCTGTCGAGTTTGAGCCTCAACGGCGGTTGGGCAAGCTCAACCTCGCTAGATCCGAGCCTCACCTAGTTGTTGGTGAGGCTCGACTGACGAAGCGCAACCTCGCCGAGGGCTGGCAACGCTTCAACGAGATCATTGGCTCTCATCTGGCTTGACGATCGACCAAAGCTTGAAGAAGAAGAGAAATAAAAGAAAAAAAGTAATAAAATTATTTTGATTAGAAATTTTGAGGATGGTACCAAATGTAATTTTATTCCATGAAAAAAAAAAAATTGGGCAGTTACTAGATGCTTTCAAATGCTTATAAATTATTCTTGATAACAGAATAAAAAAGAATTATTTTTTATCAGAAATTATTCTTGGGAATAAAATAGTTACCAAACGTATCATACAACTGATTTTAATATATTAGCCATGACATTCAATTTTGATTTTGAGAGCAAGTTCCATAACAAACCTAATCGGGCTATTCCATGGAATGAAGTGGGTTTTAGGAATTGGGTGAAAAGAGGGGAGCCAATAAAGATCCAAGGAATAGAAAGGAACGGTAGAGCAAGATTTTTCCAGTGAATCCGCAAGACATTTTCCTCCAAAAAAAGGGAGGAAATAGAGGGGAATGCAAAATTGAGTGCCTTCCCTTGAATCGACGAGTTCAGTGGGGCCCATAATATATATTGCATTTTCTAGACTCTGTCATTATGAGGTGAGACATGTGATAGATGTTTGAATGAGACGAATTGAAGTTCCAAAAATATCTACCAAGGTGTTGGCAAAGCTTTAAGCGAAGGATCCCCTGCTTTGAAAAGAATTGTTAGGTCCCTCCGAATGTGCATGAACCGACATCGATCTCAATTAGGATGGCTGGTGCGCCGAGCCAGTCCGGACTCATGCTCCTAGGCCGAAAAGGGACAGCCCTCGGGCACTCTAGTGTCGGTTGCTAGTGAGGTGAATGAATATCCCAGCGAAGATGGCAGCAACTACATTGAAAAAGTCGACAAAGACAATTATGACCTTTTGGTATGGTGGAAAGCCAAACTGTTGTGTTTTTCCCATTCTTTCCATGGCTGATGGTGGCGTGCTCACTCCATCGGCGTCAATACTAGCGTTAGAGTCCACTTTTAATACTAGTGAACGGATTATTAGAGATCATAAGCAAATGTTAAGTTACCAAAATATGGAATGACTATCGCTTGCATCTCTTGGTCCATCATCAATGTGCGCAAGTTGTACCGTGTCATCTAATTATCTACAACATCTACGAAATCGCCAAAAATAAAATAAAATAAAATGCCACGACTTGATTATGCTCCGATGCTGCTGCTGCTCTCTCTCTCTCTCTAAAACGCAGATGAGGAGGTCAAAGACAGGACAAAGTGAGGTTAAGAGTTTAATCAGGGTAGAGTTAACTATTTCTGCATATGAGAGTACGACTTGATACATCGTCACATGGCAATTTAAAGCTTGTTACTGTGTCAGGCCTCACGTCTAAGGACCAAGCTCCAGCGTACCATCTATTCTCTCTTTTCACACGTTGTCCAGTCCAGAAAAATCCAAGTAAGAGTTGGAAGGGCACAGCCAAGCTGCATCGACCGACAAAAGTCACATGTGAGCCTATCTCAAGAAAGGGGACAAGCTATCGGGCTTGTCCTTGTCTAATAATGCATGCGCTCATCTGATACTTTTCTACCTTATTTCTAGTATTCTTAATTGAAGCTCCAAAAATATCTAAGAAGGTGCCGACAACCCTTGAGCGAAGGATCCTCGGCCATCTGAAAATATTCTAAGTCTTCCTAGTGTACATGAGCCCAAATAGATAGATTTTAGTTAGGATGGCTAATGGGCCGTGACAATTCAAACCGGTGCTCTCGGGCCCCATGTGCCCCCAAAGAAAAGGGCAAGCCTCAAGCACTTCGGTGTCGATTGCTGGTGAGGCGGATGGATATCTCAACAAGGATGACGGGAACTACATTTGAAAAATTCGAGGAAAACAATGTTGATCTTTTGAGGTGGTGGAAGGACAAAGCTTTGTGTTTTTCCTAGTCTTTCCTAACTTGACTCACTTTGCTTTACACAATTAAGGAATTCAATTGGAGACTTTTAACATTGAAATCCTGTGGAAAAAATCTAGTGCATATGTATTTTCTAGAATTGTAAATTTTTACGGGACGTTCTATTGAAAATTGCCACATGATCGCCATTTAACCAGTGAACTTCATGAAGTTCCATCTTCCCCTCAATAAGCATTATTATATAAAGAGAACATCAATGCATCTTCGCTTAATGTACTAGAGGAATTTTCTGAGATTCCTAGGTGACAAGTTCATTGGTTGCTATAAGAAGAGAACCAAAGCTTGATCGGACCAGCTTCAACAAAAAGATGGATCAAACTCCGGTGACTATTGAATATAAACTAGTGTGTAAGTCAATTTGGAGGACGAAGCAACAAGACAGATAAGATTTTCAGTAATAATGCCTCATCATTTGAATCTAAACTTTAAGGAAACTAGTTTTTTAGTCCTGTAACGATGCACGGGTTGCATCTTAATTCTTTCTTTTACATGGTAAAACAAATGTATAATGTGAGAATACTGTTAGAATTTAAATGAGCAATAATTTCTAGTGTAGAAGAAATATTCTCCAACCCTTCCCAGAGTTATAAAGAACAAGAAGAAGGGCTCGGCCCACACGTAAATCGAGTGTGGCAACTTAAAAAATTTCAAAAGTAGATAGTATAAAACCATGGTCACAATGACAGTTATCATTTGGGAAATGAAGAATTCTTTTATAAGGAAAACATCAAGAGATTTCACTTTATATTAGATCTGTTTAGTTTTTAACCCCAAGAGGTTGTTCAAGTGGCAAGTGTGTTTATCTTCTTGTCAAAGCTTGTGATCAAATCACTACACTTGGACATTCTCTTGTGGCCACTCCCATGAGCACACATTTGTGAGTCTCCGGTGATTACCCGATGTGTGTGAGATGGAGGGACCATCACACCAAATGAAGATTAGTTGGATGCTCAGAGAGTTCTAGACAGTTTATTGATATTAAATAGACATCTATCTATTAATCTTGTGACAATGCATAGGTTTTGAATTACATATATAATTGAATTGGCAGAATGACTTCACATATGACTTCATCTATGTGAACGCCGATACTATTCAAGTAAAAAATATCTTTTTACTGAAGTATATGATACCTTGTAAAATAGAAATTAAAAAGGAATTGCTGAAAAAGCTTGAAAGCATCACGTTAATTGTTCATGACCATACACAATTATATATTTAGTCCCAAATTTGTACAAATTGTTTTACGATTAACAGCAGCAAATATTCTTAAAAAAGCAACTCTCCTAATTTGGTCAGTCACCCAAAACAAAAATAATTTTAATCGATGGTAAAATATACTTACACATGTACTCCAAAATTTAAATAACCCGACATAATCGGATAGTCAGCATACACATATTAATATGGTAGTATTACGATAGAGGCTGTTTTGTATTGATTGTGGATATAATAAAAATTGTAGTTAAAAAGGTATAAATTACATGTATATCCATGATATACAAATTCTATACTTAAAAATAGATAATTTAGGATAAAAAATTGAAATATATCGATCAATGAAAGAAATTAAAATATCCTTATGGGGCGCCGAGAGGAAAGCCATCCCTAACATCGAGTAAGCCCGAATTGAGTACACGTCTTTGAAGGTGGAATCAAAGCAGCACTGAACACATGCCTCAATTTGAGGGACAAGATAAATAATTGGGGCTTTGAGCCCCTTACCTCTCGGATCTCGGGGTGAGAACCTAACCAACTAGGCTAAGAGGTTACTTACAAATTAATCTGACATAAGTATATTAATTACATCGTTAAAAACTTATGAACCACACATCTCTTTTTTTTTTTTTTTTTAAATACGTAATTTGCTAATTTATTTTGACATTGGTAAATCTAATTTATTTGGATATTACTAAATCCCTTATAATGTTAATAAGAAGTTGGTAATTTATTAATCCATTCCTATGTTGGTAAAATTCTTCATAATATTTTTAGGTTATGACCATGCTTGTAAAATATCAAGAAGTTGGAAACCGAATCCTTCAGCAAGCTTTGAATCTTTTTTTATCGAATTGCAATTTTCAAAGTAGCCGTTGAAGAGGTGGTCAAAGTACCGTTGGACGCAAGAGCACAATCCCCGGCCTGCAACTGGCCATACAATTGTCGATTAAAAATAAGTGGACCCCCTCCACCATTTCTTTATACTAAACATTGCCTTTTGAGCCCTACCACCTCCAAAATGCTAGAACTATACAACTATCTCGCATTCTTTTTCTCCATGAAAGCGGATTCACGCTGGACAAAAAGTAACTGCCTATCTGGCACCGAGGAACCGCCGATTGTCCCTGCTGCTTAGCTTGCCATCGGCTATGAACCCCTCTCCTCCTATGCCAACGATCCAGCTTCGGGCGAGGGACCACAGCATGTCCCGCGTGGCATTAATGTACTCGATTTGGTCGTTGAACAGTAAGGCCCGCCGGATATGAAAGCCACAGATATGGAGGAGATCGTGGACGAAGCATTGCGTCCCAGGTACAATTGGGGTGAGTGAGTTCATACTTAGTCTTACATCGCAAAAAGATTTTTCAAGAATAGAAGTCGGTTTGTGAAAAAACAAAAGTGAGAAATTCCTCATGAAGACATTTTGCATTAATAACAATCAAAAGCCCCCCTTCTCTTCAATGCTCTCTTTTAGTCTTTACGTTCAACTGCCAGGATCTAAGCTGACTCGTAGGTAAAAAATTTTTGATTAAGATGTGGGTTCTTTAGGCCATGAGAACAACTGCCAGGATCCAAGCTGACAACAAGAAAGTTGTCATCAGTAAGGAAGATTGGTGTTAAGTTACAAACCAAGACTCAATCATCTAGGATGCTATAACCAAGCACATCGATCATAAAAGTTAGAACCAGATGGCAGCATCTGCTTCTAACTACAACATAGTTCCATTTGCAAATCTTAACTTCACATATAGACACATTAATTCATCTCAATTTATTGTTTATGAAGCAAGGTTACACAATCTGGAGAGAGTGATTAGATGAGACTATAAGAAGTCCTGGCTAAACAACGGAGAAGTTAATCACAAAAGCAAATATGACATTTTTGCCTCATCAGTTTATCCTTGTTTAAGTACAATAATTTCAAGGGGTCATCTGCTGCAGAATGATGGATGAGTAACACCCTACCCATGGCTCAGAAGACTCGAATCAATATGCATAGGCACTTTTTATCCTCACAGAGCTGAAAGTACAAAATGAATAAGATCAAATGAATGAAGAAGGATCTGATCATTCTAGCCATCATCTATCATACATTCTGAAAATGTTTGTCAAACACATAGCCGCATCAGTAATGCTTAATGACGCACGACAAACAGTGTAATGCGGAAGAGTCAACATTCCATTGAGTTTTCGGATAGGCAAAATATGAGAACAGTATGTGGATGTAATTCTTCCACACATGATCGCCAACCCCAGTAGGACATCAAGCGGGCATCTTTCAGCAAGAATAACGCATGAGATGCAAAACCATGAATTGAAATGAGCTTTGACATTGAGAAAGATAGCTATCCATCCTCGATTCAGAAGAACCAGAGTCAAAATCAATCAAATACCTTGAATGCGGGCAATTCACTGAGAATGATCCTGCAGAAGATGCTGTCTTTGGTCGAGCACCTGTCCTTGGGATCATGAGACCAGCAGAGTTCAGAATTGGTTTATTAAAAGCTCAACAAACCAACTCTCTCGAGCGTGAGTCTATTCGACAAATTGAAGATTCCCAAACGCAAAATTTGAAGACTTTTGTCTGCAGAATTGAAGAATCCCAGCTCTAATTGCTTCGATTTTTCCCAAATTTTAAGAACAACAAAGCATCATTTTGGTGAGTAGTTAGCTGACATGGATTTACAACTGACTGCCACGTAAGACCTTCAACAGTGATTTTGGATGGCAATTGAATGGGGATCAAATTTGGGACTTAAGTGGAAGTTAATTCTTTCTAGACAAAAAAAAGTTTGACTCATGATAGAGAGTCAACCTAAAGTTTGTGCTTTTTTAAGGAATTAAGCTGATGTGAATATTCACAAGTGAGTGTTGACCCCTAGGAGTCAAGACCCTTTATTAATATGTATCTGTAGTGATATGCAGTCCTTGATTTCATTTTAGCGGCACTAACAGCCAACTAGCACCATCTGAACATGTGAAATTGACAAGGAACTTGAACACGTGATATCACTTGCCCAAGGGCAATAAAAAAGACAACCAAGCTAAGACAAAATCCATCTAATATGTGCTTAATCCACGATTTCCAGCACGCAATCAGAATTGTAGCAGAGCACATGAGACTGCAAATCATGATTGTTGGATGACAAATTGACATGAAATTGAAGCCATATCTTCCCACAAGCACATATGAGTCTACTTGATCAAAATGGCATCAATCCATGACCAAACTAGCCTCAAGTTGGCATGAGATTCACCATATTACTTCCCTAGCATGAACATATACGATCCCATAACCAAACTAGCCTTGAGTTGGAATCAAATGCACACCCAATCATGGGATATGAAGACATGGTCGGCATCCAATGATCGATTTCCAGTAGAATTTGATTCATCCATGACATAATATCTTTTCCAAGCAAACATGAAATTCACCATAACACAATCTTATGTCACTGCACATGCTTACTTAAGTGGAATAGCATCAAATGAATGATCAATGGACATTAGCTCAGGGCCGCAACAGTTGCGAATCAGCATGTATTGACAAGGTTCCAGCAAAGGAATGAATGAAATTGATCAAAAACCTAGTAATGAATGAAATTCTGGGTCAAGACCTGAATCAAAAACACACTTATTTAGTTCACGAATTTCATCAAACAGGCGGTATACATTTGGGCTAGGGAGCTTAGATGCAGAAGTAGAGCAATGATTCACATCCAAATCATAGCAAAGGAAATGCAGCAAGTTCAAATCATTAATAGAACCTCAATCACAGTCCATTTTCACATAGACGGTGGCAACAGCTCCCAGCCTCTGCTTTGTACATAAAGCAACGGAGAACAGAGCAAATGCAGTTTGGTTGAATGAAGAATGATTAGGTGTAGTGATTGACCTTGGAGAGTAAGGAGATAACAAAAGCAACATCAAGGAATGGAATCATCAAAGCAGGCAATTATGACTGAAGTTTGAGTACTGTGGCATTTCAGTCCTCGGAACTGTTGGCAATCGAATAGGTGACTAAAATTATTGCTGGTGACCAAGCTTCCCTCCCCCTATCGGCGATAATCTTCTGTCGTGCTCCTTTAGTGCTGTTGACGCAGATGACTATCAGTCTATCATGAGCATTCCAATGAAATGAGAAACATATCTTTGAAACATCATTCTGAACAGCAGTGACCAGCGAACTTCAAGGAAGGAAAGGACAGAGATATATTCCCTCATCTGCCAAATTGGAATTCATAACCAAATGTGAGTTCTAGCTTCCCCAAAGATATTTCCAGTAGCGTCAATAGGTCACAATTGGTGTTGTGCACAGTATATTGGCACAATGCACGCACTTGAAGGATCAATCAGGTTTAAGCAAGAGCTCTTATAAATAAGCCTTAAATGGTAAGCGTCGCAGGAGAGGGAGAGAATATTGGAATTCTGTTGGCAAGTGTTGTTCACGCAATAGTCTGATGGGGCCTCGGTGACCAGTTTTGTCGAGAGATTTCTACCAAATCTTGCTAGTCTACCATACCACCTTTAAACGAAGTCAGTATTCTTACAAATTATTTAATATTCCAAAAACAAGATGCCCCGAGCTTTGAAATCGCAAGAATCATGGAATTAAAGTTCAATTAACATCGGAGTTCTCTAATTCAGTAATCAGGCCAAGGCTCTCATGGCAATATCAAGCATACAGACATCAATTTAATCACGCAATTGCCATCAGAACATGGGAAATTTACAAGGAACTTGCACAAACCATATCTCTTATCCATCTAGTTATGCTTATTCCACTACTTCCAGCAGACATTCATAATTGTAACAGAGCATATGAGACAGCAAATTGTGATCTTTTGATGATTAATCAACATGAAAATGAAGCCATATCTTCCTAGAAACGCATATAAGTCTACTTGATCAAAATGGCATCAATCAAGGGGCAAATTAATACCGAATTTACGCAAAGCAATCACGGTCAGCATGCAATACTTCGATTCTAACATATTCAAGTTTGGTGATGACACCAATTCTCAAAAATTGGCATGAGATTCACTACAATGCTTTCCTAGCATTAGCATATACCATTCCATAACCAAACTAGCATCAAATTGGAATCAAATGCACACTAAATCAGGGATGTCAAGATACAGTCAGCATAGAAGGATTGATTTCCAATAGAATTTAATTCATTCATGACATAAATTCCTTTCAAGGGAACATGAAATTCACTACACATGCTTACTTGAGTGGAATAACATCAATACCAAGGACCAAATGACATCAGCTCAGGGCTGCAACGGTAACAAATCAGCTGTATTGACAGGTTGTAGCACATCCAAAGCAAGTTCAAAATTGAATACCTATGATTTTTAATGAAGAAACAGACCTCATATACGCTTATATGACCGAAATCGATCAATAATCTAGTAATGAAGGAAATTCTCGGTCAAGACTTGAATCAAAATACAAACTGACTAAGTTCAGGAATTTCATCAAACAGGTGATTCGCATCCAAGTCATCACAAAGGCAGTCGGCAAGTTCGATCATCAATACAGCCTCAGTCGAAGCCGTTTTGCACAGAGGGTAACAACAGCACTCAGCCTCTGCTTCGTATGAGAAGCAACGGAAAACAGAGCAAATGTGGTTTAGTTGAAAGAAGAATGATTAGCTATAGCGATTGACATCAGATATGAGTAAGGAGATAACAGAAGCAACAGCCAGGATTGGAATCGCCGAAGCAGGCAGTCGTGATCAAAGCTTGAGAACTTCGGCATTACAGACCGAACTGTTGGCCATCGGGAAGCGGCGACGATCAGCAACGAAGCGAGAGGCAAGGATCCGAAAGAAATCTCCGAGAGAGAGTGACTTATGAATGCTCAAAAATCACCCGAGTCCCTTCAACCAGGGCTAGAGAGAATTTGTGGAGCTCCTTTTGCGTGTGCGAAGGTGGCTCTGTTTATGCTCTGGCCCCACTCTGCAGAGCGCGCCGAGCTTGATCTCGAAAGGGAGTCGACTCAGATCGTTAGATGTAGAGAGAGAAAGGAAGAGAGCGAGTGAATTCTGTTGAGGGCCACGTGATGATGCCTTGTTAGCCACTGAATTCGATCGAGAGAGAAGAAACCTGTTTTGATCTTTCTCATGAGACAAAATTATTGAAAGTGTACTTAAGTTGGTAAACTCGTGTGTATGGAGTTTATCTATTTTGTGAAATTCTTGAAAGAGCCTGAAATCTGGTATATATAAAACAGTAAAATTGATTTTTGCACATTAGATGCATTCATATTTAATAAAACGGATTTTTTCTTTTCCCAATAAAATTTGAAGAGCTTCGTCAAGAAAAGAGTAAAAGTATAGGTAGAGAATCTCTTGGTAATATATTATATTAGAAGTGCTTTTTGCTTACTAAATGTCTTCACTATTAATGAGTTTAGGGCAAAATTTCTTGTTAATGACAAGTAAAATTGACTCCATGAACGAGAAAATACCAAGAGTAACTTTCTAAGTTACTAATCATGAACATCACATTTCACAATATTTCATATTCTATTCGAGAATCTCTATGCACAACATGTGACATCATTTAGATGCACATGTACTGTTTAGAGAGAAAAATGATTTCACTGATTAGTAAAGTTATTTTGTTTCCATCAAATAAAACTCATAGTAAGACACAAAATTAGAGTTAACGTTGATTAAAGAATAATGATTTCTTAAAAGAAATGGATAATTGAGTTGAAGTAGTCCACACGGATTTCATCTTTTGTACCTTAAAACCTAGAAGATGTTTGTTTAGTATATGGTGATTTGATACACGATGCAAATAAACACATTTGTAAAATTTTAGAAAAGTTGATAATCCATTAATTTGTTTTGGGCGCTCGTGAAATCCTTATGATGATGGTAACTTACCATCGGGTGACCTGAGAAGCAAGTTATCGGTCATATCTATTTACAAACAAGACTGAAAAATTACTAGCAATTTTTAAATTTTATTAAGATGGATATTCATCAACCACGAAGCAATTATCCCATATATTTGCCTGTTAATGCAAAATCACTATAATTTCTAGAGACAAATTGGATGCAACTCATTATATTTTTGCCTATTAATGAAAATTTCTTTCGAAATTTAAAGGTAGTGACTGATACTCACTAGCAACTCTTCCATGCTTGTCAGTTGACAGACTTTGTCTCAATTAGGGGTGTGCATGGTCCGGGCGGGCGGTTCCCGACCTAGAACCGGAACCGCCCGTTAAGGACCGGTTCGAAAAATTGGAACCGGGATCCACCCGTTTGTTGCATGGATCCACCCGGGGAACCGGACCGCCGGTCCGGTCCGGTTCCCGGTGGATCCATGGAACCGATCTTGACGCGAAACAATTTTGGTCTTCAACATAGAACGGTCGGGTCTATGAGTTGGGAAGGAGGGGAGGAGGTCTATGGTCGGATTTTCAACATAGAACGGTCGCAAAACAATTTTCCGCGGCTATGGCGGGTGGCGGCCGACGCAATGGGGCGAACAACGGCGGCGGAGGAGCAACGGCGGCGACGTCGACGCTCGGGAAGGAATCGAAATGGCGATAGGACTAGGAGGAATCGAGGAAGAGACAAAGAGAGAGAGAACCAAAGACGAAGGGAGTGAGGAGATGAGATCTAATCTAGGGTTTCTTTTAGTAATTTTTTTTTTTAATATTGAAAAGGTTCCGGTCCGGTCCGGGTGGGCGGATCCGCCCATGGAACCGGGAACCGGACCGGTACCCACCGGTTCGAAAAATTGGAACGGGAACCGGACCGGTTCCCTAAAGAACCGCCGGTTCCGGGCGGTTCGGTCCGGTTCCGGCGGTCCGGGCGGTTCCCGGGTATTTTGCACACCCCTAGTCTCAATGGACTGTCATTTATTAGAATTGCGCTTCAATAGCAACTCTACATTCTCAATCAAAATGAACAAGTGACCTTGCTCAACACGGCCTTAGATCCAAGGGACAGGAGACAAACTAAAGCGATGAACATTGAAGGAAATACTCACAAATTTTGTGGGGACGCGTTGTTCTCTATCGCCAAACACCATTTTCCGTTGCAGAAGTCCCAAAAGCGTTAGTCATAAAGCGCACGTCTAAACAACATTTCTTCGATGTCAAACATCTTGCGGGCTTGGCACCTTTCCCAGTCATCAAGGCCTCGGTCCTGCACCGTTCCACAGCTTACCGTACACAGGTGTTGCAAGGATGGGAATTCCAGAGTCTTTCTCAGCTTGGATTGTCCTGATTTTTGGCAACTCGAAAAGTCTAAGAGCAGTTAACTCAGAGAAGGTGATTGTCGTACCGGCCGCTACTTCACATTCTTCATGGCCAGCAATTAGTTCTAGATCTTCACATGACTCTACTACCAACTCTTTGATTTGCTCGAGAAATTTCGCTGTGAAGGTTGTGAAAAGCATTTCCAAATGAGAGCACCTCACAACCTCTACGTATCTCAAGTTTGGGAAGTTTGGGAAACCATTGGATTGCCAAATGTGCCTCAAGTTTTCTAGATCTCGCAAAACCAGCCTTGTCATTTTACCACTCTTTGTATTTGTCCCATCACTTTCATATATGATCTTGATCAAACGGCATGATCTCACTTCTAGGAAGGTGAGACAGAGTTGCAATCTCTTCCACATGTGAGATGGAGCAATACATAGGAGATTGTCACAGTGCTCTACTCGAAGAAGTTCCAATTTGCAAAAGGAATCATTGGGAATTTGATTGTTCCATAGCTCTTTGCACTTAGCGCCTTCGATTTGTAGTTTTCTTATATTGGGGAATTTAGCCTGTACAAGGATTGTCGTGACCTGATCTCGCCGCCCCTCGAGTAACAGAGGGAAAGGTCGGGTTTAGGGGTACTTAATCATAAGATCACGAGCTCTCCCAAGCTCGTATCCCGCGTGACAGCGAATTTATTTATACAATCTAGGTATTTAACAACCTAAGAATATACAGGAGTCACCACTAGCCTTATATATATATTTTTTTTGGGTCGGCTAGAAAACCCAATCGAGGGTTGGGAGAGTTCCCTCGATTCCTACGCAATCAGATATCTAGATTCGGGGACTTGGGTTACGCTAATATAGCTATTAGAACCCTTTCGGTACCTAATAGTATGTTGTGTTTTTTTCTAACATGTCCATGCATCTCTTTTTATATTTTCGGGATCACCAATTCTAAGCTAAGTGATCACGCGTGGTTGATCACTTTTATGCTATTCTATTTCTAAAAGAAAACAATAAAAAGAATCAATCGGAGAAAATGAAAGTGCAAGACATGAAGTAAACAATCAAGAAAAACAGTAGATCTGATCATGCAATCCTAAAGAAAATGAAAGAGAAAACAATTGGGAAAGAAAGGAAACCCGTAACTCGACGGGTTTTATACAATGCATGGAACCCGAGACATATGTCGGGAAAACAAATAATACAAGATAATAGTCGGAATGGACATCGACTTCCATCGTCTTCACACCAAAGTCCATCTTTAGGGTCCTAATCTAAACCTAATCTAAGAAACATGTGAATAGCTGCATACAAATGAAAGAAACAATTTTTTAAACCAAATGATATGTAAATTATGCAAAATCAACATCGTCTGAAAGATTAAGATGAATCTTAAGACTTCCTAATAGGGTTCAAATCCAATCAAGATCTAATTGATGGTCAAAAATTGATATTTGTGAAATCGCGCATATCAGCCACAAACAAAACAAAATATAATGCATGTTTAATGGTTCGTAAGACCACCTAGACAATACACAAAAATGTGAAACTTGCACATGACCTAAGGTTGAATGCAAAAAAAAGGTTTGGGTAAACATTTAACCCTAAATCGGAATGCAAAGAAGCCACACAAGTCATTAACATTGCAAAGTGACTTAGAACCAAGAATGTCATGCTTGACAAATTTCAATTGTAATTAGCCAAATGGATGCATGATATTCCCATCAAACGATATTCAAATATGATATGCCATGCATTGATGCGAAACTTGTAACATGTGTTTCAAATGTCAAGAAGACAATGAGGCATGATTTGGCCCTTAACACAAAGAACCAGCAAAATCATTACACAGAAACAGCAAAAAAAATCTAAAACTACTGTAGAATTGACAGATTTTGTAGGTGTTTTTCAATGACCGAATGACATCCGTTCAGGGCGTGCAACATATCAAATCGAAGCTTGAGAAGTCTATTTTCTATGTCTAGAAGGGCTCGAGGTCAAAAAACTTCATCTAGCACCTCGTTTCAGCCAAAACAGAAAGTGACATATCAGGCATACGAAATTGCAAATCCAGGCAAATCAACTTCAATCAACTTCAAGTTCATCATCAATGATCGTCAATCCACAGAAATTCATTAACCTCAGTAGGTTATATCAATATATTCAAGACAACGTATGATCAGAGAACAAACACAGATCATGCCAGAAACTATCATTGAAGAATTGAAGTCAAAATTTCCAGATTCAGCTCCTAGATTTAGTGGCTTGTTTCTCACAGCAAATGAACTTCAAGTTTAACAGGCAATCTATTGATTCAAAGCTTTAAGAAGTCAGAATTATTTTTCTTGCTGATTTCTTCGCTTAATTTCTACGTTTAATTGTCCAAATCAGTCCATTAAGCACATTGACTCATTAACCTCCGAAATTCTAGAATAGATTAACATTGGACGATCAATCACCAGTCAACTCCTACTCAGTCAAAAAGTACAAATCTTGTTCTATTTTTACAGGGACGGAACACCTAGCAAACCATCTACTAGAAAAGCATACAAAACTCAACTCGACTGCCCCTGCAACATATTGCAACATATTTTCAGCACCCCTATGTCTTGTGTTTCTACGTTATGAACACCGTTACAATAGTTGAGAATGAGTAGTTCTAGTCTAGATGGAATCCAAGAAGTGAATATGACATGGTAGATTAAACAAAATCCCATAGAACCATATCACATTTAGAGCCCCACATATAGCCAACGCAATTCAAACATCAAAGACATGATTAACTATAACATTGCAAATTCAAGAATGCAGCACGTACAAATGAGTAACAACATACTCATTCATGAAATCCATTTCAGACGTGGTCTTAGCTAGCCCAAAATCTCCAATTTTAAGGTCACAATTCGCATTCAGAAAAAAGTTGCTTGGCTTCAGATTGACATAGGACAACCAGTTTATGCTCAATACAAACAAAAGGACAGCAAGCCTCGAGCATAGTAAAGACTATGAACATGAGTTTAGCTTAGGCATTTCATCGAACGCTAAATAGGCGCAAGAAAAAACAAGGAGCTCCGAGACTGAGCTTGAGTAGGGATTCAAAAACAATCAGCATCCAAGACCTCACAATCACCAAAAATCACCTATATTCTTCCAGTTGAAGGTATAGCTACCACATAACACTGACATTGAACTTAAAGTTTCAAACTACCACCCTCAACTGAGCTGATAAAAGTCTAGAAGGGACGAAATAAACACCTTACCTGACTTCACCAGTCGTCGGGAATCACGACTTGCAGAAGAAACGCGTGCTCCACCGACAGGCACGGAGATTTCAGTGGTTTTCAATCTCGTTTCAAGAAGACGCCAGGTTCAGTCGGTTCAGTGGCGAGATCTGAGAGGGAAAACCCTCGGAAATGACTTGATCCAGAGAGAAATCGCCGCCGAGCCTTCTTGCGCGTGAAATCACCGGAAAAGCAGAACAAAGAGATGATCGGGAGCCACCGCCGCCGTAGTCGTCATCACTGTCGCTGTTGATTCTCGGAAACCGAATCCCTGTCAAGCTCCTCGTCTGGCCGTTCTGTCTTTGATCGAGCGAGCGAGAACAATCAGCCGAGCCAGAACAGAGAGAGGTACAGATCGGGAGTGGCTGTCACCACTAGTCGTCGTCGTCGCCGCTGAAGTCGCCGTCGTCTTCGCCGATGTCGCTGTGGATGTAACCGATCTAGGGTTTCTGGTGTGGCAGTAGAGAAACGAGAGAGATCCGAGTAGTCGAATCCCCCCGGAGAGCAGATATGGAGCCAGAACAAGAATCGTCCCAGGAGAATCCGAGAGAGCCGGCGGGAGACAGCGCACGGGAGAGACCGATAGAGAGAGTGCACGGGAGAGCCCCCTCGTGAAAATTTCCCCCCTTTTTTGATTTTGTTTTCTTTTTTTTTTTTTATTGTTTTCTTCACATTTTTTTTCTTTCTTTTTTTTTTTTTTTTTTATGTTTTCATTCATTCATTTTTTTTTAATCTTTTTGGCTCTCTTTCTTTTTTCTTTTTTTTTTTATATTTTTGCAAAAAGAAAGGAAATTAAAAAATGTCGACAAAAATTTCGGGTGTCAACAAGGATAATGTGAGAAAGGAGGATCATTCTAAAATATGAAATGTAAGGATATGGATGATCATAGTAAGGGATAGAGCAAACCATCTCATTGAACAATGGTTGTAATGATTCATCATCCCCTTTGGCTATCTCCTTAGGGACCACTTCCTTCATCTATTCGCAATTGCTAATCCATAGGCTCTTGAGTTTCTCTAGAGTTGTGGCCATACAACTGGCGAAGAGATATCTCAGGTTGGAGTAACTACAAGCACGGACTTTTTTAAACTAGGAAACAACTGTAAAATAACAGCTTTCATTGGCGGGCTGGATCTATGTGATGGCCAATACGACACTCCTAAGCATAGACTCTATAGCGATCTTGACGCTGTCTTTAAGAATGACATTCACAATCTCACATTCACAATAATTAAATTAATGTCGCTTTAGCATTGTAATTACATGTACATGTTATTTTTTGATCATGTGATCATCGCTTTTTTCTGTGATGACCGTAGTCTACTGTCAATGTCCCAACGTGACCATGGCATGATCTACATTGCAAAAGTTGGGGGACAAGCTGCATATGACATATGGAAGAATTTCGAATGGAGATGGAGAAAAGCGACGAAGTGGCACAAGTTTAAGTTGAAAAACGTCAGGTGTGGCATGAGAATGCTCTCTTAAGGCTCGACAGGATTTCGTGGATACTTTGTCCCACGACAAGCCTCAATGGCGACAAAAAAGTACAAGTTAGGGACGAACATGACCTAGAAAACTGGCATGTATAAGCCGGGAGAATTTACATAAAATTTATTGCCATTTTCAAGGGACTTCAATCGTAAGGAAAATGAAGTGTGATAACTCTATAAAAATAGAGTTATTTTACCTATTTTAGGCAACAATTAATGCAATATCTATGAGAAAATATTTGGATTTCCTTTTTATTATTTGAATTTTCCTTGTTTATGCAAAATAATGAGGTATGGAGAGGATAATGAAAAGAATGGCAAATATCAGGAATTCGAATAAAAAAAAGCAGCAGTGGAAGATGGATATCAAATTAGGAAATTCTTGATTTTGTTCCCTAATGTTATCTGCAATCGTTGGGAGATAGATATCTGTGATATATCTTTTGAAGAGGAGTACATGAAGAGCCGAAGAGGTAGAAGCTAGGTTTTTAGTTAGATCATTTTTTTATTGTTCTAAGAGTTTTTCAAGTATTTTAAAGAGAAGAAAAAAGTGGTAATAGAATTCTTGCTCTTTGATTCAAGATGTTGGGTTTGATTTATATTTTTATTTCTTATTCTACTATGTTCTAATTTTCTTTTGTTAGGGCTACGATGTAGCCTAACTATGATGATGTGAATTTTATGATTTTTATGTTTTACAATTGATTTCATGTGAGTTATATTTTATTGTGTGTAATGCTTTTGAATGACTGGCCACCACTTAAATGATCTGATGTGCATGTTTGAGATTGAAAAGTGATAATATGCAATTGCTCATTATAATATATAACCGTGAATTAAACGTGGATAGAGATATACCGTGTTATTTATATAGCTTTCGGTGATAAAGTGATAAAAAAAAAAAAAGCTCATTATAAGCCGGGAATATTCATAGTTTTTAATGCATTCATGTTTATTTTAATTCACATAGAGATATAGTGTATTAATAAACTGAGTAGGTTTGCTATACCTAGAGATAGGATAGTAAATAGATTAGGAAATTCCGTTATCACATGTTTGATATCGTTATTGTATTCACAATAATCTGAAATTCATATCTAGTGGTTACGGTGAAATCGAATGCTCTAACATATTTATCTGATTGATTTACTGCATTTAGTCTACAAATTTCGTTTTTAATTTATTCTTAATTATATTTTGATTTGTTAGATAAATTTTAGAATTAGTCTATTTTAGTATTTAATTGGTTTATTAATCGTCAATTTCCGTGGGACGATACTCTTTCTCATCATTATATTACTTGTTCGACACGTGCACTTGCGTTTAGAATTTTACGAACAAGTTTTTGGCGCCGTTGCCGGGGATCATTTGTTTAATACTAATTAATATTGATACCAGATAATTCTAAGTTTAATCTAGCTTTCGTTTTGTTTTATTTTTCAGGTTGTACATCGGTTTATGACACATAGCCAACAAGGGAAACTTGTTGAGCTTGATCCAGAAATCAAGCGTACATTCAAAAGGCGACTGAGAGAACAGAGAAATCACGCTAAGAAGATGGCAGACGATGATAATGAAAATCCACGTAAACTCTTAAGAGATTATGCTGCACCAACAGTTCAAGGCACCACATCAAGTATCAGAAGACCTGCAATTCAAGCAAACAACTTTGAGATCAAGCCGTCACTCATTCAGATGCTTAAACAATCAGTGTAATTCAGTGGGCTACCAAGCGATGATCCAAACGCTCACATTGATGCTTTTCTTGAAATCTGTGACACCATTAAATATAATGGAGTTACAGATGATGCTATTAGATTGAGATTATTTCCATTCTCTCTTAGAGATAAAGCTAAGAGTTGTCTTTCTTCTCTTCCTGCAGGATTAATTACTACATGGAATGATATGGCTCAGAAATTTCTTGGTAAGTTCTTTCCACCTGTAAAGTCTGCGAAGATGCGTAACGATATTACTAATTTTATGCAGATGGATAATGAATCATTATATGAAGTATGGGAAAGATTCAAAGAATTTCTTAGGAGATGCCCACATCATGGACTACCCGTATGGATGCAGGTACAAACTTTTTATAATGGCTCTAGTACAAATCTTCGTTCTATGATTGATGTAGTTACGGGAGGAACTTTAAATAATAAAACACCAGAAGAAGCCTACAATCTATTAGAGGAGATGGCATCTAATAGTTATCAGTGGCCTACTGAGAGACTACCAATGTGAAAAGTTAGCGGAGTTCATGAAGTGGATGCTTTTGCTGCAATTGCTGCACAATTTGAAGCACTCAACAAAAAGCTAGATAATATGAGTGTTTCAGCCATGAAAATTCAGAATTTGACATGTGATTTTTGTGGTGGAGGACATGTTAGCACAAGGTGTTAGGTAGGTAATACTTTTAAACAATCTAGTGAAAATTCTAACTTTGTTGGAAATTTTAACAAGTCACAGAATAATCCCAACTCCAACACGTAAAATCCGGGATGGCGCAATCATCCAAATTTTTCATGGAATAATCAGAATGTGACGAGACCACCGGGATTCAAACAATCAGAAGAGACAAAGTCAAATTTGGAAGATATAGTCACCAAACTTGCTAACACGACTCATGACTTCATCAAAAGCACGGATGTGAGATTTCAAAACCAATAGGCTTCAATCAGAAATCTGGAGATGCAAGTGGGTCAATTAGCAAGCATGATGTCAGGAAGACAACATGGTTCTTTGCCGAGCAACACAGAGAAAAATCCAATTGAAAACATAAAGGCTATTACCCTGAGAAGCGGTAAACAAGTGGGAGAAGAAGAGATTTTCGGAGACAATGAAGATGTGATCAATAAACAATCAAAAGAGACAAGCAAGAGTAAACTTTTTCCAGATAATCCCAAGCCATATGTGCCGCCAATTTCATTCCCTCAGCGACTCCAGCAAAACAAAATAGATAAGCAATTTTCTAAATTTCTTGATGTATTTAAAAAATTGCACATTAACATTCCTTTTGCAGATGCCTTAGCGCAAATGCCTAGTTATGCAAAATTTTTGAAGGAGATTTTGGCAAACAAAAGGAAACTGGAGGATTATGAAACTGTGAAGTTCAATGAGGAGTGTTTAGCCATCCTACAAACAAATTGCCTCCGAAATTAAAAGATCCAGGGAGTTTTACTATTCCTTGCACTATTAGGGATTCTTACTTTGAAAAGGCATTATGTGATTTAGGTGCAAGTATTAATTTGATGCCTTATTCAGTTTTCAAGAAATTAGGATTGGGCGAGGTAAAAGCAACTACAGTGTCACTTCAACTGGCTAATCGATCAATTAAATATCCGAGAGGTATTGTGGAAGATGTTTTGGTAAAAGTTGACAAATTTATCTTTCCTGCAGATTTCATAATTCTTGACATGGAGGAAGATTTTGAGGTACCACTTATTTTAGGTTGACATTTTCTAGCAACAGGAAGAGCTCTTATTGATGTACAACAAGGGAAGTTGATCATTAGAGTTCAAGATGATCTTGTTTCATTTAATGTTTTTAAAGCAATGAAATATCCATCTGATGATAATTCTTGTTTTAGAGTTGAAACAGTTGACAAGTTGGTGAATAAGGTTTTTCAGGAAAATATTTTTAAAGATCCACTTGAAGCATGTCTGATTCGACCAAAGGACAAACATAATCAAAATGAGGAGATAAAGGAGTACAAAAATTTCATGGAGCCAATTCCACCATATTCAAGGCAAAAGGCAATTAAATTTGAGGAGTTGGGACAACACATTACAAAACCTAAACCATAAATTGAAGAGCCTCCAATTCTTGAACTCAAACCCTTACCTTCTCATTTGAAATATGCTTATTTAGATGGAGTTTCTTCTTTACCAGTAATTATATCTTCTTCTTTGACAGATTTGATGGAGGAGAAATTGCTTAACATTATTAAGAGAGCATAAGGGTGCAATTGGATGGAAAATAGCTGATATCAAGGGAATTAGTCCTTCAATTTGCATGCACAAAATTTTGATGGAGGAACAATATAAACCCACTATCCAACTTCAAAGGCGTTTGAACCCAAAGATGCAAGAAGTAATGAAAGCTGAGGTAATTAAGCTACTTGATGCAGGTATCATCTATCCTATCTCTGATAATTCTTAGGTAAGTCCTGTACAAGTTGTGCCAAAGAAAGGCGGTATGACTGTTCAGAAAAACGACAACAATGAATTGATTCCAACTAGAACAGTTACTAGGTGGCGTGTGTGTATGGATTACAGAAAATTGAATGATGCCACTAGAAAAGATCACTTTCCTTTACCATTTATTGATAAGATGTTAGAAAGACTTGCAAGGCATGAGTTTTATTGCTTTCTTGATAGATATTCGGGGTATAATCAGATTCTTATTACACCAGAAAATCAAGAGAAAACTACTTTCACTTGTCCCTATGGTACTTTTGCTTTTAAAAGAATGCCCTTTGGTCTTTGTAATGCACCAGCTACTTTTCAGAGATGCATGATGGCTATTTTTTCTGATATGGTTGAAAAATATATTGAGATTTTCATTGATGATTTTTCCATTTTTGGCTTATCGTTTGATTCTTGTTTAAATAATTTGGCTTTGGTCTTACAAAAATGTGAGGAGACTAACCTTGTTTTGAATTGGGAGAAGTGTCACTTTATGGTGCGGGGAAGGAATAGTGCTCGGGCATAAAATTTCTCAAAATGGAATAGAAGTCGATCGAGCCAAAGTGGAGGTCATTGCAAAATTACCTCCTCCAACATCCGTGAAACTTGTCGAGGATTTTGGGGCATGCGGGATTTTACGAGACGGTTTATAAAAGATTTTTCAAAAATTGCTAAACCTCTTTCTAATCTTTTGGAAAAAGATGCTTCTTTTAATTTTTCTGTTGAATGCATACAGGCTTTTAACACTTTAAAGGAGAAGTTAATTTCAGCACCAATTATGTTAGCACCAAATTGGGATTTACCTTTTGAACTGATGTGTGATGCTAGCGATTCTGCAGTAGGAGCTGTTTTGGGATAAAGGAAGAACAAATTTTTTCAAACCATATACTATGCTAGTCGAACCTTGTCAGGTGCACAATTGAATTATTCAACAACAGAAAAGGAATTTTTGGCAGTAGTTTTTGCTTTTGATAAATTTCATTCTTATTTAATTGGCTCAAAAGTTATAGTTTATTCGACCATTCGCTCTTAAGTATACGCTTGAAAAGAAAGAATCAAAACCTAGGTTGATCAGGTGGATTCTATTGCTGCATGAATTTGATTTGGAAATCAAAGATAAGAAGGGGACTGAAAATCTAATTACAGATCACTTATCAAGAATTCCAAATTCAAAGGAAAAGGTAAGACCAATTTTGGAAGAGTTCCCTGATGAGAAAATTTTTTCCATCAAGTCCACAAAAATTCCTTGGTATGCCGACTTTGTAAATTATTTGGTAAGTAATGTTCTTCCTCCTCCTGAACTATCATATCAACAGAAGAAAAAATTATTTTCTGATGTTAAATATTATTTTTGGGAAGAACCTTTCTTGTTTAAAGTATGTGCAGACCAAGTCATAAGAAGATGTGTTCCAGACGAAGAGAAGGCAAACATTCTACATCATTGTCATGATGGAGAGATAGGTGGCCATTTTGGTGCCACCAAAACTGCAGCTAAGATTTTACAATCTGAATTTTATTGGCCTACACTTTTTAAAGATGCATACTCCTATGTAGCTTCATGTGATAGATGTCAGAGAACTGGAAATATTTCAAGAAAAAATGAAATGCCTTTAAACAACATTATTGTGTGTGAATTATTTGATATTTGGGGTATTGATTTTATGGGACCCTTTACACCTTCTTATGGAAATTTATACATTTTAGTGGCTGTTGAGTATGAGTCTAAGTGGGTAGAAGCTGTAGCATTGCCAACAAATAATGCTAAGGTTGTGGTCAAATTCTTGAAGAAAAATATTTTTACCTGATTCGGTACTCTTAAGGCAATCATAAGTGATAGGGGGACACATTTTTACAACAAGCAATTTGAAACACTTTTGAGTAAGTACGGAGTCACGCATAAGGTTGCAACCCCTTATCATCCTCAGACTAGTGGTCAAGTAGAGGTTTCAAATAAGGAAATCAAGAGAATTTTAGAAAAAACGGTGAATGCTTCTAGGAAAGATTGGTCAATAAAACTTGATGATGCACTTTAGGCCTATAGGACAGCATTCAAAACTCCAATTGGAATGTCTCCTTTTAGGCTATTGTTTGGGAAGGCTTGTCACTTACCAGTGGAATTAGAGCATAAAGCATATTGGGCATTGAAATTTCTGAATTTTGACATGCATCTCGTAGGTGAAGAAAGATTATTGCACCGAATGAATTGGAGGAATTTCGCAATGAGGCCTATGAAAATTCTAAGTTGTACAAGGAGTGTACAAAAAGATGGCATGACAAGCACATATTCAGAAGAGAGTTTAAAATTGGTCAAAAAGTCTTACTTTATAACTCTCGTCTTAAACTTTTTCCAAGAAAGTTGCAGTCTCGATGGTTTGGTCCTTTCATAGTTACACAGGTATTCCCATATGGAACAGTTGAAGTTGCGCATGACACTAAGGGCACATTCAAAGTGAACGGTCAACGTTTGAAGCCCTACTTCGAAGGTGGTTACAACAAGCAGAGACCACCATTAAACTTCATCCTCCAGAATAGCGACATCTGAGATAGTTTGGCTGAAAACTATAAAGCAAGCGCTTCTTGGGAGGCAACCCAAGCATTTTTATTACGTTTTTTTTTATTGTTAAGTTTATGTTTTGCAAAAAAAAAAAAAAAAAAGATTAACTTTTCTCTGTTTTATCTAGGTTAATTTTTCAGGGAGCACCTTTCAAAAGTTTAATCATCACGGTCATCTATGAACTTATCCTACAACTAGGGGAGTTTTCTTCTTCCTATTCTATTTTTTGCATGGAGGACACTGCTTCATTCAAGTTTGGGGGGAGACAAATTTTTTGGATAATTTTTTTTTTTTATCATGATTGCATTCTTGGTTGTGAATTTTTGTGATTCTTAGGAAAATTTAAATTTTATTTAAACTTGCAATTGATGTGTGAGTTAATTTTAATTCTGATTATGTTGATCCACTTACTGAGCACTAAAAGTCCTTAATTTTTGAATTGTGTGTAAATTTAGAGAACATTCATGTGAAGTATGTGATTTTCTTGGATTTCACCCAAATCTTAGAATTTGTTTGATTTTATCTTGAGGCGAAATCCTAAGCTAAATCTAACCGAGAAAATGATTTAGGCAATTTTTGGATCGATTGAGCCTTTTAAGCTAACCTTGTTTATTTATCCCTAATCACCCCTTTGAGCCTTAATTATTACCCAATTTTCATTAGCATCCATATATATTTAACCTAGCCGTTATCAAATTATATCATTGTCCCATGCCCTCTGAACACGTTGATTTTCTTTTGGGATAAAAAATTATTTGAGCTTGATAGAAATTTGGGAGGAATAATGGAGTATGAAAAGAAAAAAAAAGTGATTGCAATGGTTGTTTGGGGTGTATTGTCAAAAAAAAAAAAATTGCTTTTATGGTTCCCTATCCAACTTTCAATTGAGTGAGCCTTTTGGATACTCAATGGGTTGGAAATTTTCATGTTATATTAGGAGGGACTTTGGGAGAAACTCCACCATAAAGCAATTCAAAAAAAAAAGAAAAAAAAAAGGGGGAATGATGATATATGGTGGCAGAAAAAATATCTTGAATGAGTGAAATTGGACAGTGATATTGGCTCTAATTAGATCCTAGAAATCAACGTATTGATGGGTGATTTGAGCTTAAAATTCCCGTTATCTCACCTTTAGCCCAGCCTTACATTACAAACCGAGAAAAGTCCTATTGATTTTTGGTTGGATAATTAGCTTACATTAGTGGAGAGAGGAATGAAAAGCAAACCTATGAGATTTGGTCATAATTATTGAAAATTTCTTAGAGGTGGCATGTTAATGTGAATTTATCTGGATTGCATATAATTCGAAAAAGATGAGGACTCACACACACACACACTTGGATCACATAGTTGGAATTTGTCTTAACTTATAAATCAATTTCAATGTTTGGATGAAATTTGTGTTTTTCTTTGAATTGTGAATTTGAGCAATTATGGAAAGATGTCATGGAAGAGGTTGTTAGCTTGAGTATGTGTTATGTCTTGATTTTGCTCGAGGACTAGCAAAACGTTAAGTTTGGGGGTTTGATAACTCTATAAAAATAGAGTTATTTTACCTATTTTAGGCAACAATTAATGCAATATCTATAAGAAAATATTTGGATTTCCTTCTAATTATTTGAATTTTCCTTGTTTATGCAGAATAATGAGATATGGAGAGGATAATGAAAAGAATGGCAAATATTAGGAATTCAAATAAAAAAAAAGCAGCAAAGTGGAAGATGGATATTAAATTAGGAAATTCTTGATTTTGTTCCCTAATGTTATTTGCAGGCGTTGGGAGATAGATATTTGTGATATATCTTTTGAAGAGGAGTACATGAAGAGTCGAAGAGGTAGAAGCTAGGTTTTTAGTTAGATCATTTTTTTATTGTTCTGAGAGTTTTTCAAGTATTTTGAAGATAAGACAAAAGTGGTAACAGAATTCTTGCTCTTTGATTCAAGATGTTGGGTTTGATTTATATTTTTATTTCTTATTCTACTATGTTCTAATTTTCTTTTGTTAAGGCTACGATGTAGCCTAACCATGATGATGTGAATTTCATGATTTTTATGTTTTACAATTGATTTTATTCATGTGAGTTATATTTTATTGTGTATAATGCTTTTAAGTGACTGGCCACCACTTGAATGATCTGATGTGCATGTTTGAGACTGAAAAGTGATAATATGCAATTGCTCATTATAATATATAATCGTGAATTAAACGTGGATAGAGATATACTGCGTTATTTCTGTAGCTTTCGGTGATAAAGTGATAAAAAAAAGAAAAAAAAAAGCTCATTGTAAGCCGGGAATATTCATAATTTTTAATGCATTCATGTTTATTTTAATTCATATAGAGATATAGTGGATTAATAAACTAAGTAGGTTTGCTATACCTAGAGATAGGATAGTAAATAGATTAGGAAATTCCGCTATCACATGTTTGATATCGTTATTGTGTTCACAACAATCTGAAATTCATATCTAGTGGTTATGGTGAAATCGGATACTCTAACATATTTATTTGATTGATTTACTGCATTTAATCTACAAATTTCGTTTTTAATTTATTCTTAATTATATTTTAATTTGTTAGATAAATTTTAGAATTAGTCTATTTTAGTATTTAATTGGTTTATTAATCATCGATCTCCATGGGACGATACTCTTTCTCATTATTATATTACTTGTTCGACACGTGCACTTGTGTTTAGAATTTTATGAACAAAGTGTAACTATCGTCTTTCACTTCTATTTTATGTTGGCATAGGTCTTTAAATCGATTAATTTGTGATCTGTAAAGGGATTTTCAAAGAGGGTCGAAGAAGCTACAAAGCAAGTAGGTTTTAGCTGCTAATATCATGCCTGTAGATTTACAATTGGCCGTTATATATGTATGACTTGAAAAGTTTTCCTTATGTTAGAAAGCCACACTTTTTTTTGCCCGCACAATCTTTAGTGTTTTTGAATAGAGATTGAAGTCCACATTGATAATGTTGCTTCTTTCAATCTTTTCATGGTTGCAGAATTTTATCCGTGGAAAGAAGTTGAAAGTAGACAAGAGCATTCACACAGCGTACATGAAAGTGATTAGATTGGCGCAACACTTCATCTACACTGAAAACCAGTATTTTCTTTGCTCTTCCTAGCATTGGCCATCATACTAAAATGCTTTAGACCACAAATCAATCCTCCTCAATACCTATGGTGAATAATCCTTTGCGCAATTGTCTCCTTTCAGGTTTGAGGAATGTTGGACCAAAGATGCCTCTAGCACTCAAGTTATTTGCCCACTTATGGAAAATACACACTAGAGGTTCCCCTGTTTTCCATCTAGCCCATAGAATCGAACTCACTAAAAGAGCCCCCAAATCTAAAATTGAACTCACTTTGGTCATCTCTGAGCCCAAATACATCAAACTCAAGAGCATATAGATGCTTTGCATTATTTTTTTTTAAATCATATATATATATATATATACCAATCCAGTTTGGGTGAGCAGTTCCACAACTAGAACCAAGAATCAAACTAGTCCCATGGGAACAGTCGGTTTTACAACATTCCGATCCAATTTCAAGTGGTTTCAATTCTTTTGCGCACCCCTACTCACAAGCCCATCTCAAACCTCTGCAATCAAGTAGGTCTATTTGATATTTGCGCAGACAAATGGAAATTTGGACCACAACATGATTTGATGGGACCAATGAGGAGAAGGTATAAGATAGAGTTTCTAAAAGTTGAATGTTTCCTAATTCGATGTTTTTAAATTCTTATGTCTTAGTCTGTTCGTAAATAGGAGGTGCATTCTTAATTGTAAAAGTTCTGAATTTAGTTGATAATATATGAGAATTCTTCTCAAGCGGGTAATTCATTTTATTCTAATTCTTTAGTGTTGAACGTCAAAATTAATTATCTTTGATTGGCGAAGCATTCTTTCATGTCTTGATGGTGAAGTCTTCAATTTTGAAGTTATTTTCCCTAGCAAAATCCAAGCTCTTTCATTTGTTCTATCAAACAGGTCTAGCAAATTTTTATAAACTTGCAACGCATCTTAAGAAACATTTGAATTATTAGGTAATGCAAAATATTTGTTGATAAAGTAATAATAAATGTCACACATATCTAGAATTATTTTAAAAATATGTGCACACGCGTTGTGTGTATGCGAAAAATTGACATTTTAAAGATCAATCAAAATTATTTCATTGCTAAATATTTGAAGTATTAAATTATGGAAAGGAGATACCGATAAATATATAAAATTTACAAAAGAAATATTTAACAATATGTAAAAGATTTGTAGAATTCTAATATTAAGACACATGACGGATTATATTCATTAACTTCTGCTTTTTTCACTGGATTTAATATTTGTAAAAAATAGTTATTGATAACAGATGACAAGTTAAATTTGTAAATTGTTTTCTTTACTTATTTTTCAAAGGTAAATTATCTCTTTGATGAAAATATTAGTCAAAACTGAAAAGTTTCTCTCTCATCCATTTATTTAGCTTATATTTAATTAAAAAAATTTGAAAGACTGCTTATTTTTTTCGTATCGTTAGATTCCGTAGGCTAAGAAGCAAAAGGAGGAATCTGCTCAATAAAATGTTAAATTGTGAAGACGTTATTTTTAAGTAAGTCATATAAAAAGTATGGGTGATAAGTTTCAGGATTGGTCGATTCTCACTCTAGAGGTGGAATTTACCCGGTCAGAATCAGTTCAAAGTTTATGGAATTGGATAGCAATCCTATCGGCCCTGAAATGGCTTAAGGTCAATTCGGGAATAAGCTAGGTGTTTTTTAATTATTATTATTTAAATTTCAGTGAAGTTTAATTCCCGTGCCACACCTTCATTATTGCCCTTTTCAGGGTGGGGAGTTTTAAGAAGGAAGAGAACAGAAACCAAGATATATGAAATCGATTAACTTTTCTTCATTTTTCTTTGTGCAAATATGCTAAAAATTATTTTCTTTTGGTGTCGAATAAGTAAAATTCAGAAGATGGGGTCCTTCACAATCCTTCACCATCTGCAGCACAAGATTTCTCCAATACAAACAAATACAAGAAAGGCTAAAAAAAAAATCCAGAAAAATGACCAAAATAATAGCAAAAGAGGAAGTAGGGTAATTGCTGGTTCTACCGATTCAGCACGAGGAATTCGAAACGAAAAAGACGATTTCGCCCTCGAAGTCCTCACCGCCCTCGGTCACGTGCCGACCTTAAGGCGAACTTGCGGTCGGAGTCGGGTCGGGCGTACATTGAAAAACCAATTCGGTAAAAATATCGAGGGATTTATGCCAAAATCTCGAGATACTAGGTGGGGCGAAATCAATAACCACCTAAAAATCTGGGGCCAAATCGTAATTTCCAGGTCGAAAATCACAAAAATCAAATTTCGCTCTTCAACGGCAGCCATGGCGATGCACTTGGTCCGCTTCCGGCGAGCCCTCGCCGCGCCGCCCCCGCCCCCGCGCCGGCGCCGTCTCCGTCGCGGCCGGCGACGCCGCCTCCGCCTCCGCGGCAACCGCGCTGCGGCCTCGCTCCTCGTCGTCGTCGGCGGCGGCGGCGGCGGCGGTGGCATCGCTGTTCTTCTCGCGGTCGCTGGCCTACAACGCCGGCGGCTACAACGACGGCGACAAGATCGATCCGGACACGGTGCTTTTCGAGGGGTGCGACTTCAACCACTGGCTCATCACCATGGACTTCCCCTAGGACGCCAAGCCGACGTCCGATGAGATGGTTTGCACCTACGAGGAGACTTGCGCCAAAGGGCTCAACATCAGGTTTTGATCTCTCTTTTCGCTTGCGTCGTTTATTTCTGCACAGTGCGTCGGAAATGGTTCTGCCATTGAGTCGAACTCATTGAGGACAGGGTTGTTCGTTGAGGAATTTGTTATTCAATATGCTTGTTCTTCATTAGTTAGAGGCCGGAGTTAAGCAATGTTTGGCTAGAAAGCATGAGTTCAGCACTTATGGCTAATGTGTGGTAAAAAATCTCAAACTTTTTAGGCTGAAAATTTTTCAAATAGGTTAGGTCTATCCTGGTTGCTAATCTGCTCGTGCCATGGATAAATTACACTGTGCACGCGTCACTGTAGGTGTTGCGTCCTATGTTTGAGACTATAATTCATGTACTTCGTTGACAACACCGTGCTTTTTTGGGTTAATGTGTTGTCTCATCGGTATTAGGCATTTATGGAAGTACGTAGAACAAATGCTAGATGACGTTTAGAGTTAACTAATTTAAGCAAGCAAATATGGGATGCTGAGTCTGTGCCTCGGTTACATGATAAAAAGAGTTGTAATATTACTGAACTCACTTAGTTTAGCAATAAACTAAGCGACACGAATTCTTGTTCACCTGCGATCTCTGTCTTTCTGTGGTGTATGCTTCCATCCGGATGCACATGTATGTGTGTATGTGTGTGTCCTTTTCTTTTTGTCCATGCGCTTGAACCCAAGAGAAAGACATCTCCCTTAGAATGATTAGTTGACATGTTCATCTAATTGTTTCTGCGGCCAGACTATGGAGTATACAGTGCTAGATCTAGTCCAAAGTGTTTAGCTTAGTGCCTTATCAATTTTGTGACAAAGATTCCATTATATTGTTGCCCATTAGTGGTAGCTTGAGCATTGCCAATTGAAGACAGAGGTGGAGTGAGTCATCAAGAGGCTTTGGAGCCTTATGTTTAATTTATAAGATGTAAAATTTGTAAATGAGTGTTGCTTGGAGATTTATGGGTGTCTCAGTACTGGCAATGCTTAGGGATAAGTCAGGTGTTGCTGAAAAGCATTGCCAATACAGGTTGGAAGTCTAATGAACTCTAATTATGGGAGGGATTGAAGCCCTCCTCAACAGTAAAAGAAAAAAAAGGGATTCCTGGGAAATTGGGAGGCTCTTCTGATGCAGGGAAGAGGTGATATGGTAGTTAAGGCAGAATGTCAGTGGTGTACGGTGACACATCTTGTAGAATTGGCTAGTGATTTTGGAAGAGGCTGAAGTTTCTCTCTTTCCTAACTGGTTGCAACTTGGGGAGGTCAGCCACTTAATAGGGGCCGTGCAGATGAACCAAATTGGAATGAATAAATTAATCAGACTGGAAATTGGCACCGGGATGAGCCAAAAAAAATTTTCAGGGTCTGAATTGAGTATTTCCTATGGGGGTAAATGATACTAATAGCCCTTAAAATTTGGTCTAATGTGCATTTTCATCCTTGAATTTTAATTCATTCTGTGTCTCCTTTGAACTTTCTGCTACAATGTAGTCTTTTTGTTTCATTGAATGAGGGAGAAAGAAAATACATGAACCTTAACTATCGCGTTATGTGCAATCTAGTCCCTAAACTTTCAATTTGACAATCTAGTCACTCACCTTTCCACAACAAAATCAGATTGGTCACGTGGTATCATTCTCAAGTTTTCATAATTGTAGTATTGTCTAAATTGAAGATTATCTTTTCATTTCAATTATTTTCTAAATCAAAAATAATTTTTTTTTTTTATAGTCAGTGATCCTTGTGAATTGTACAAAAGACTTATTTGACTTTGTAAGGAAAAGTTGAGGAATTAGATTGAACGAATTGTAATTTGAGGGACTCGGTTGCACATTACCCAATAATTTGGGACTTGTGGTGATATTTTCACATGGGTGATCAAACAAAAGGACCACATTATACATTCACAAGTAGTTCAAGAACAACATTGAACAAATTAAAAGTAAGGATGACATCGTACATTGGGCTGAAGTTTAGGGACAATGACACTATTGTCCCTTTTTATCCTTCTGACAGCATTTCTCCTTGCTGTACTTAGGAATGTCATGGTAGGGCTTTTTCTTATCTTGTAATTTTCTTAAGTAAATGTCAAGTGAATGATTCTCATAGTTGAAAGCTAGGTAATTAAATTTGTTCTCTGCATTTACACTAGAAATGCCAGTTTCTGTTGAATCATTGCTGATATTTCTTAGTTGCGTGTTGAATGAGATGACATTTTTTGTGTTTCAGTTTGGAAGAAGCAAAAAAGAGAATTTATGCCTGTAGCACCACCACTTATCAGGGGTTTCAGGCCGTGATGACTGAAGCAGAGTCAGAGCAATTTAGAGGCAAGTGTCTTTAATCAGTTTCTCATTGGAATCAATGAATGATAGTATCTCATCATCATTCTGCACTGACTTATTGAGCTATAAACAGATCTACCTGGAGTTGTCTTTATATTAGCAGATTCCTACATTGATCCCCAAAACAAGGAGTACGGAGGTATGATTTGACTACAAAGGAAATTTAATCTACTAGACATCTCTGCCACAACTTTTGCATTCAATTAATCCCTTCAGCCTCTAATTCCTTAATCCCAACTCTGTGACATGTTTATGATAACCCTGGAACACTTGTTATTTTGTTGAACTTTCTGATTATTAGGTGACAAATATGAAAATGGAGTAATCACGCATAGGCCACCACCAGTTCAGTATGGGAGGCCGGGAGGTAGAGGGCTTGACCGCAATAGAAATTATGACCAACCTAGATATGACCGGCAAGGAGGTCAAATGCCAAACAGACAAGGGAGCCCCCAATATGGTTATCAAGGACCTATGCATCGGGATGCTCCACAAAATTATCCTCCTCAGCAAAGTTATGGTCCCCCGCGGCAAGGTGAAAGAAGAAATCCCACGCCAATGGGCAATATGAATTATGCCCCTGGTGGAAGGGATCCATATCAAGGGCAGAGGAGGGATCCAGTACCTTCATACCAGGGAAACTACAATCAACAGGGTCATAACAACAGTTACCATCAGCAGCAGAGAGACCTGCCACAAGGAGATAGATGGAGCTCTGCACCTCCAGTTCAGAATGATTATAGGAGCGACAATCGGAACTATGCACCTGCTCCTGGTGGAACATATGGGCAGGGTTCTGATGGATTTCAAGGGCAGGGTACTGGTAGTGCACATGGCCAAGGAATGAATCCCAGTTATGGACAGAATTATATGGGATATGGCGAAGGACAAAGGTTCACACCACCAGGGCAAAAGAATGTGCAGGAAGATCAGTGGAGCACACAGCAAGACCAGAGGAGCTACAGTCCAGAAGGACAAGGGGGAATTGAGCAAGTAAGTTTTTATAGTCTATTGAAATAGATCCTTGACTGGAGTAATATATAAAGAGTATGGTAGTCATTACTTGTTAGCCATGTGTAAAATGATTATCATTGTATGAGATTTCAACTATGCCAAGTTCGGGTGATGCGTTGAGGCAAATGAATACTTTGCTATGCATCTTTCATAAGATTATGAAGAATTGGATTTGATTGTTGCTATTTTACTCTTGAGAGAGGTGTTAAGTGGGATGCTTAGCGAGATTTCTTCACTGAAGTTGGATAAGGGGGCGGTTGATCTATGTCGTGTGTAAACTTAAGTAGTTTACGGTGGGCGGTTGCTTTTGTGAACAGGGGCCGTGAAGTTAGTCTTGCTGCTATTCCAAAGTAATGCACATTTTCTTGTTTTTAGATGGAGATACATGCTTGCACTGCATCTGTCATGACATTGGCTTTAATGTTGGTTGCAGGCTGGAACTTGAAATTAGCCATTTTTTTCGGTGATTAAAATACAAATGAACTTGTCTTGTCGCATGATTTTTTGTGCATACTCATCCAAATCTCATTATATTTGTGTATTTTCTTTTCCTCTCGGGCGGAAGCTTACTTCTGCATTGCAGTCTTTAACATGAGAATTTTGCTATCTGATGTGTTATTTTGTTTTCCATGGGGTTAGCTTTTCCAAGTTTATGGGCAAGGTAGGCTCACAGGCATTCTTTACCTCTTGCTCTGCCCCGGAAATATGATAGAAAAGAGAAATTATTTTAGTGTTGTCCAGTATTGCATTTGCTTTTCTTCTCGTCCATTTTGCTGTGACCATGATCATCTCATTGCTTCGTTTGGGGATATCTTAACTTGTTACATTGTAGCTGTTAAGTGTGAGCTTTTCTCGTCTTGCTGCCTCTGACATACCTCAACACCGCTGTCTTCTGCAGAGGAGATATTAGAGAGCTCAAATGGGGTCCTTGGGATGGCAAGGCTTGCAAAGATGGTGATTCACATGACTTCTCTCGAGAGGATTTGATGTGGTTCCTGCAGGAGTCACGATATTACACATGGTCAGGATAGTAGGTTGAGAACTAAGTCCTCTTTTTAGATCATGTCATTTTTCATATACGCTGTCAGTTCTCTCTATAAATAGTTGTGAGGTATGAGATGGATTCCTCTGTGTGTGTGGGTGTGTGTGCATGCATGCGAGTCCAAGTTCAGCAAACATGCATGGAAACAATAATAATCACTACAAAATGGATATCCCATCTCCCTCACCAAAATTAATGCGATTGCGAGCTGGATTATGCATTTGCTTTCTTCCAGAAAATTTGGATTTCTTGCATCGGACTTAACTTTCGTCACAAAGTGTACTTATTCAAAATGCACCTCGTTGGGTCGTCACTCTCTTGTACCACTGGTGAATAAGCTGCTTTACTAAATGCTTGGATATGGTTCAACGAAACTTCTTGTCTTTTTCCTCTGGATCTCACACATACCCGTGTGATTTTTTTCTCCTTTTCAGTGGACTATGTCAAAGTCAATTAATTAAGTTTTGCTAATGACTAGAGGGGATGAATCGAATGACGTTCGATCGACCCCCTAATTTCCCGCAATTTCTTTCCCATCAACCATCTAAAATTGAAGGGGAAAACTCTCTCGTCATGTGGAGCATCCTTCTACCGCCATGGTAGCTTACCCAGCGTTTTCACCCTAAATTCCCAACTTTCCTTTAACTTTCTTCAACCCTTCGCCATGAAGATAACCCATCTACCGCAAAGGTCGCTTACCCAGCGCCTTTCTCCCTTATTTTCCAGATTCCCTTAACCCTCCTCAACTCCATCGTCCTCTTCTTGTCTCATCTCCTCCTTAACTCTAGTGGATTTGTGGCTTTTCAAGTTTCTGAGTCCTGCCCTTCCCTTCGTCTCCGCTTGGGCCTGCCTCCAGTCCATCTCGCATATTCGGTCCTTCCATTTCCGTTCTGTCTTGTTGCATGTGGGTCTCCGTCTCATCGGAGCTTCATCTACATCAGCCTCTTGCATCATCCCATGGACACAGGTGAATTGGAGGAAGATGCCCGACTGGTAGCCCTTTGTTCTAGACTGGGCCGCCTCTGCTTGACCCATGAACTCGAAGTTTGGGACGATCTGCCGCCACAAGAGAACATTGCTGAGTGTCAGCTATTAATTGTCGGTAAAATACCTTCTAACCCTACGATTAATTTCCAAGCTCTCCAATCTACCCTCAAACGCGCTTGGCGGACAGAACAAGTTACTATTACCCAGCGCGAGGCTGGTCTGTATGTCGCTACTTTTCAACATGAAGCGGATAAGAACAGAATTTTAGAGGGCGGCCCATGGTTATTCTCATCCCACCTTGTTATTTTTAAGCCTTGGATTCCTAATATGCCATTACACTGCTATGATTTCTCAACATGCTATTTGTGGGTACAAATTTTTGGTCTCCCTCTTGAATGGCAATCCGATCAGTTGTTCCAAAAGGCTGTGCGACATGTTGGGAGAGTTCTTGAAGTAAGAATGGATTCTAAGGAAGGGGCTCATGTCAGAGCTGGCCGGCTACGAATTGAATTTGATTTACAAACACCCCTTAAAAAAGGACATCTTATTTGCCTAGATGGGAAAGCTATTTGGCTGGACTTTCGGTACGAACGACTCCCACATTTTTGTTACTCATGTGGCCGCCTCTGTCACTATGCTACATACTGCCCATATATCCCTTTCGATGAGACAAAGCTAGAGGGAAAAGGAAAAATGGCATACGGACAACGGTTGCGCGCAGAAGTAAAAGAACATAGCCCTTATTGGCTTACCTTCTATGGAGATCATGAGCTATCCCGCGAGTCGGAGGAGGTTGTTCCTAAAACTCCACCTGTTCTAACCATTAAGGCTGCCCCCAAAGAAGGGCAGCGTACCTGATAGTGCTTCTGCCTCCTTGCTGCAACTCGAGCCTACCACAAACCAGATCCCTGATCACCCATCAGCTGCAAGAACACATCAGTGCATTCCTACTTCAATAGACAACAAACAGAAAGGGATTATGGACTCCTCGAAGTTACCTATTCCTATGACAACAAGGCATTTACCACAACAACATAATATCCTTGTAGCTCCTGATTTTCAACACCCTCAGCAACCAACGCATCAATCTTCCTCCACTCATCAGCACAATGCACATCACTCAACACCCTCAGGGGTCCCTAACTTGCCTATTGATTCACTCCTGCAGCGGAAAGGGAAGGCCCCTTGAGGTCCTACAAAAGCAGGTACTGCAAAGAAACTCAAACGCTACTCTCCATATGACTTTAGAACTCACTTGCTAGAAGGCTTAGATGAAACAAAACTACTTGAAACTCCTATCCTCATGGCTACAAAACAGAGTACAAGGGCTAAGGTGGCTTGCCCTCAAAAGCCATCGACAGCAAAATGAAAATGGTAAGCTGGAACTGTCAGGGCCTCGGGTCTACCCTGACAGTTCAAGCCCTTCGGGACCTTGTGGCTCGAGAAAGACCAGACCTCCTATTCTTAATGGAGACGAAAAATGGTTCAGACAAGCTCTCAAAAATCCAGAGGCGACTAAAATATCCTCACTCTTTTTTGGTTAACCCGATTGGTATAGCAGGGGGTTTAGCTTTATTTTGGCAAGATCATCTCAACATCATCCATTCGGATCCAGATTTCATTGACATGTTTTGTACTGACTCGGAGAACCATATCCCTACCCGGGTGACTTGTATCCATGCTCCAGCAGTTTTCAAGCTCCGGCAGCAATTCTGGGAGGTCCTTCGGAGGATAGCATCGACTAACTACTTACCATGGCTCTGTGTGAGAGATTTTAATGAGGTTACTTACCATTGGGAGAAGGTAGGGAAAAAGCTGGCCGATTTTCAGATAATGGCCTCATTCCGTGACGTCTTACATGACTGTTCATTGCTAGATATGGAAAGCAAGGGCTGCGCTTTTACTTGGATGAATAACCGTCAAGGAGAGGACATTGTCAAGGAGCGCTTAGACAGATGTTTGTGCAACTTTGATTGGCGCATTGCTTTCCCGAATGCTGTTGCAAGTGCTTTTCCTGCGGTGGGATCTGACCACAGCCCGCTCCTCCTAAATACAGCCGCTCCACCAACTAACAGGGGACGTCACTTCACTTTCGAAGCATTTTGGCTGCAACACCAGGACTGTAAAAAGGTTATTTCTGATGTGTGGCAGAAAGTTTCTTGCGTAAATCCTGATCTACCTTACCTTTCACAAAGGGTCAGTCATGCTCTTACTTTGTGGAGTCGCCGGACATTCTCAAATGCACATAAGCGGATCAGCGAACTGGAATATAAACTCCAACATCTCACAAACCAACTAGATACTCCCTATGACAGAGACACCGCAACATCAATTAAAACAGAAATACAGCAGCTATGGCAACAAGAAGAGCAGTTCTGGGCCATGTGATCGCGGATCAATTAGTTAAAATGGGGCGATCGAAATATAAAGTTCTTCCACGCCACAACCATTCAAAGGAGGCAGCGCAACCGTGTTACCATGCTACTAGATGAGGCACAGGTTTGGGTACGTGACGAAGCTGTCTTAGAGGAAAAGACACAATCTTATTTCTATAATCTTTATAAGTCAGTCGGGTCTCGTGATTATGGCCCTATCCTTGACCAATGTCCGTGCTTAGTTACCCCTGAAATGAACATGGCACTGACTGAAATGGCAACTAAGGATGACATTTGTGCTGCTACCTTCCAGCTAGGTGGGCATAAGGCCCCGGGACCTGACTGGTTGAACGGCCTATTCTATCAATCCAATTGGGATACTATCGAGGCGGAGGTGGTCCATTCAGTCCAACAGTTTTTCCTCTCAGGTAAAATGCCCTTGGCCCTCAATCAGACTGCTGTGACGTTAATACCCAAGATTCCCCTCCCACAGAGCTTAGACCACTATCGTCCTATTAGTCTATGCAATTTTGCCTATAAAATCATTTCCCGAGTTCTAGCTAACCGGCTCAAACCATTACTGCCTCAACTGATCTCTCCCGAACAAGCGGCTTTTGTTAGTGGACGCCAGATTCAGGACAATATCCTAGTGGTCCAGGAGATTATACATCAAATTAAAATTAGGAAGCGACGACGAAATTTCCCAGCAATTGTTCGTATGGACATGCAGAAGGCCTATGACAGGGTAGAATGGGATTTTCTGATAGCCTACCTACACAAGCTCGGCTTCCACCCCCAATGGGTTCAATGGATATTCCAATGTATTTCTACTGTCTCTATTAGTATCAAACTCAATGGCAAACAGCTGGCTTACTTCCGCCCTACCCGAGGAATCCGTCAAGGGGACCCTTTATCTCCCTATCTATTCATCCTTTTAACTAACCTCCTATCCACTCTCATCCACAACGCCATCGACATGGGACAGCTGAAAGGTATCAAAATTAACAAGTTCAGCCCTACCCTCTCTCACTTGTTTTTCGCCGATGATGCTATCTTCTTTGTTAATGGCACTTCCACTGAATGCCACAATCTAGCAAGCATCCTAGCTCAATTCTGCCTAGCGTCTGGTCAGTCCATTAATAGAAATAAATCTGGTATATTCCTAGCAAGGACTACCCTAGCTCTCTCAAGGCTAATCTAGCCAAGTGAGTTATGCATCCCTGTGATGGAACGTATGGGAAAATATCTAGGCCTCCCATCTGACTGGGGCCGCTCAAAAGGCGAGATGTTTTCCTGGATCTTAGGCAGAGTGCACTCTAAAATGGAGGGCTGGAAGGAGAACCTTATATCTAAGGGCGGTAAAGAGGTTCTAATCAAAACTGTTGTACAAGCCATCCCCCAGTTTGCAATGTCTGTTTTTAAAATCCCTATCTCTATTTGCAAGTCAATCGAAAAGAAGATTGCTAGGTTTTGGTGGCAGACAGATAGTCACAAAGCCGGAATACACTGGAAACATTGGGATATCTTGAAAAGTACCAAAGCTGTGGGAGGCCTCGGTTTTCGAGACTTGGTTACTTTTAACAAGGCAATGCTCGGTAAACAAGAATGGCGCCTCATCCAATCTCCGTCCTCATTGTGGAGCCAACTATTCAAAGCAATATACTTTCCGACACAGGATTTTCGCTACGCTCAGAAAGGAGTTCGCCCCTCATGGGGTTGGCAGAGCCTTCTAGTCGGACGAGAGGCTATTCTTCCTAATATACAGTGGTCTGTTGGCGACGGCACATCGATAAATATCAGGCAGGACTGGTGGCTCCCTAGGGGTATCCTTGGAGGACCTGTGCAGCGCGACGAACCAACACTAGTCGCTGAGCTAATGGACCAGAATTCAGATAGTTGGGATTTGGCAAAACTACATACCTACTACGATGCACAGACTATAAAAGACTTTCTCAGCATTCCAGTGCGACACAACCTAACAACCGACAAACTGGTATGGACCACTACAACCAAAGGCCACTATACAGTCAAAAGCTGCTATTATTCAATTAGGAAAGCAGAGAAAAGTACCTTTATCCCACACGTCTCAACATCGTATCAATAGCCCCGCCACCTTTGGAAGAGCATCTGGAACATCAATCTCCCGCCGAAGCTCAAGATTTTCTTCTGGACTATCTGCCACAATGGATTGCCAACCAAAGAGAATCTCTTCCATCGCCGCATTGCCCTAGATCCTCTATGCTCTCTCTGCTATGACCAACAACCGGAGTCAATAGAACACCTACTTTTGTTCTGCCCCTGGACACGTTACATCTGGTCACACCCACTGATTGCCCTCTCTCTGGCCGACACTAACATACGCCGTATTGATGAATGGCTTGCTAGTCGGATTATTGATAAACAGAGCTCACCTCCGCTGGAACTTCTTATTGCGGTGTGCTGGCAAATATGGAAAGCACGAAACAGGGCCATCTTTTCCAACGAACGCCTGGATCCGTCTTTTGTTGTTCTTGCCGCCACAGCCCAGGTCCGCGCCACTGCATCTCTCTATTGTTCTTCACCGCGTAAAAGGCAAACGCGCGAACCCTTGGAACACCTCTGGCGGTACCCTGCTCCGGGCTCCCTACGAATCAACATCGATGGGGCCTTTTCCCCGGGCGACACGGAGGGATCGGTGGCTGTAATCTGTTGGGATCATCACGGGACGCTGAAGGAAGGCTTGTCCAGATCTATGCAAGCTGAGTCGGCTATGCAAACTAAGGCTCAGGCGCTTACTTGTGCCATCCACCACGTTCTGCAACAACAACTGGCAAATACTCCCCTCTAGATTGACTCCGACTGCTCCATCCTGGTCGACGCCGTGAACAGCGAACAGGAGCCACCATGGGAGATTCGCACGCTCGTTCTGGATGTTGCACGCCTCCGCAGATCCCTTCCCCTGCTGGAAATTAGGTTTTGTAATCGGGCCGCTAACGCTGTCGCCGATTGGGTCGCACGAGCCCACAACAAGGGCTGCCTATGTCCTTCGTGGGCCGCTTCCCCCCCTTCTCCTTTATTGGACTTGCTTGTCTCGGACAGTATAGCTGCTGATTGTGCTTCGCTCTTCTATAAATAAATTTCTTTCCTTATAAAAAAAAAAAAAAACCATCTAAAATTGAAAGGTGTACCTCATCGGGTCACAAGAGAAAGGTTGTCAAAGTCCTTGAGATAAAGATGGTTTACACATCATCATCTGAGGCTTCCCACCATCTTCGCTTTCGATTTTTTCTGTATTTTCTCTCTCTGGTGTTGTTTTTTGACCTTTTCTCTTTGTTTTCTCTCTCCAATGAGCAAAAACCTTGCAAAGCTCTTTTTCCATTGTCTGGCGTCTTTTCGTCTCCCAAATTCGGGGTCCTCCTTGCTTCTTCCAACACCAGGTAACTCTCCTTTTCACTCTTTTTCCTTCTCGTCAAGCTATTTTCCCAAGGCTTCAGGTTTCCGGGCATACTGTTTTTACCTATCGATCGATTGTGATTTGAGGATTGTCATTTCCTTGAATTACAAGATCTGTTAATCCTTTCTTCTTTTTGGAAAAGTTATTAAAGATTTTCTTGTACCTCTTTAAATGAACTTACGAATGGGATCATTTTCTTTCATGCGCAAGAAAAATAATGTACCCTAATTCCGTATAATATTCAGCAAGGAGCACCTGCGGATCCTAATTCTGCAGAGACCGAATTCGTCGAGGGTTTCACATATTACGTGAACAAATCGATACTTCCTTTAGAACAACTGACTTTCGTTTTAGCAGACTGCATCAACTTTTATTAGGTGCTAAAGTCTGCACAAATTCGGTTAAATTGAGGTGATCAAGAAGTGCTTGAGAAGATGGAAGATTGGCACCCGGCGAAAAGAAGCGTGGGCAACGAGGATGAAATACCAGGGAACGCAAACACAGAACCGGGAAAACTCAATGGGCTTAACGTCACGACAGGGCCAATCTTCTTGCAGGGCGAACTGGACATGTACATGGTGGAGGCCAAGTCCCTCCCAAACATGGACCTGGCCTCGGAGAGAATAGGGCAGTGCTGCTCCATGCTCGGGCCACCCTGCGTGCCCGCGTTACGCGGGCAGCGGCCCATCCCCACCCGCTCCTCGGGGAAGAACTCAATGATCACGAGTGACCCCTATGTGTCCGTTTGTCTGGCGGGAGCCACAGTTGCCCAGACTTGGGTGATCTCGAACTGCGAGAACCCCCTGTGGGACGAGCGGTTCTGCGTTCCCGTGGCACACCCGGTCATGAAGGTGGAGTTCCACGTGAAGGACAATGACGTGTTTGGGGCCGAGCTCATCGGGGTCGTGGAGATACCGGTGGCCAAGATCGTATCTGGCGACATGATTAATGACTGGTTCCCGATAATCGGCAACTTCGGGAGCCCCCTCAAGCCCTATCCGGAACTTCACATCTCAATCCAATTCAGGCCGGTCAGCGACAATCCCTTATACAAGGATGGTGTTGGGGTTGGGCCAAACTACGTTGGTGTCCCAAACACATATTTTCCACTTAGGAAAGGTGGGGATGTTACACTGTACCAAGATGCTCATGTCCCAGATGGCAAGCTGCCTCAGATTTTGCTTGATGACGGGAAGATTTATGAGCAAGGCAAGTGCTGGGAGGACATATGCCATGCAATTTTGGAAGCCCACCACTTGATCTACATCATTGGTTGGTCCATTTATCATCCTGTGAGGCTTGTGAGAGAGCCCACAAGGGAATTGCCGAATGGAGGAGAGCTCTCTTTGGGGAGCTCCTGAAGTACAAGTCCGAGGAAGGTGTCCGAGTGGTCGTGCTTGTTTGGGACGACAAGACTTCACACGACAAGTTCCTCTTGAAGACGGTAACACTAAACCATGCTTACATGTAATTCATTGCTGAAACATGGAAATGTCTTTATGGTTTTCAAAATGATCGGAATAATGCTGGGTCGAGAAAAATTTGTCCGCCCACGGCTTCCAACACTATTGATTTGTTGGGCCGGTGTAGTAGAGTGGTTCAAAGTTATGACTAATGCATCAATGGTGATGAGAGCCGCATGCGAACACATTTTTTATTCTACTAGCATCGCATTTAAGGATCACCCTTTTATCAATGGTGCATAGTTAGTAAAGGATTTTCTTACTTTTACTGTTGGCTTAATGAACATTTACAAAATAAGAAGTTTTCTGTTTTTTAACACAAGCTGGACTAATCAAAATCTTGACCTTTAAAAGTTCTTTCTTTTAGTTAGCCTTTACAAAATGCGAATGGAGAATATGTTATATAATGGCTCTTTCTTGAATAAGTATCCTTATTTATGGTGCAACCCACCATTGGGCCAAATTTCAAATCCATGCTCTTTGTGATGGAAAATCTGTACGTTTTTCAACTTAGGAAAAGATAGTTCTTTATTGAGATCTCTCATCATTGAGACTCGGCATGTGCCATGTTATTTGTACAGGATGGCGTGATGCAAACTCATGATGAAGAGACGAAGAAGTTTTTCCGACACTCTGGCGTCCGCTGTGTGCTTGCTCCTCGTTATGCAAGCACCAAACTCAGCATTTTCAAGCAACAGGTATGAATCCTTAGATGTTTAGGTCAATTCTTAATCAAAATCTCATTGTTTGATTGCATCAAAAGCATTGCTTTTGCTGTATATTACCTGATTATTCCATTCGGGTATAATTTCATAGGAAAGGTTTTCTTTTCATCAGACAATCTGCAGAAGTTATTGATCTGTCTCATGCTGTCCTAGATCATATGACGTGTTCTCTAACCTAATGACATGCATTTAGGACAGTTCTAATAGGGAATTTTACAGTGTTGCAAAGGCTGCCCATTCGATTGAAATCCAGCATAAATCTACGAAAATGTTTGGTTTAATTTGTTGGTGTATGGATCTTTTGTAGTCCAGGTGGTGGGGACCTTGTACACGCACCACCAAAAGTGTGTGGTTCTCAACACTCAAGCCTCGGGAAACAACCGCAAAACAACGGCTTTCATTGGTGGGTTGGACCTATGTGATGGCCAATACGACACTCCAGAGCATAGACTCTACAGTGATCTTGACACTGTCTTTAAGAATGACATTCACAACCCAACATTCACGGTAATACGTCCTATAGGGATTAAGCTAATGTTTACCTTGAAGAGGTTAAACACATGTAAATGTTATTTTCCGATCATTTGGTCATTGTTTACCTTCGGCACTATAAACACATGTAAATGTTATTTTCCAATCATTTGATCATTGCTTTTTTTCTTAAGACAACTGTAGTCCACTGTCAATGTCCCAAGGCAACCGTGGCATGATCTACATTGCAAAGTTGAGGGACAAGCTGCGTATGACATATTGAAGAATTTTGAATAGAGATGGAAAAAGGCGGCGAAGTGGCGCGAGTTCAAGCTGAAAATGTCAAGCGTTGGCATGATAATGCTCTCTTAAGGCTTGATAGGATTTCATGGATACTTTGTCCCTCAACAAGCCCTAATGGCGACAAAAAAGTACAAGTCAGGGATGAAGACGACCTGGAAAATTGGCACGTGCAGGTCGGGAAACTTTGTGTGAAATTAATGACCGTTTTTAAGGACTTCATTCGTAAACAAAATGAAGTGTAATGATTGTCTTTCATTTCTATTTTATTTTACGTTGGCCTAGATCTTCAGATCGATTGATTCGGGATCTGTAAAGGGATTCCCAAAGAGCGTTGAAGAAGCTGCAAAGCAAGTAAGTTTTAGCTACTAATACCAATGCTGGTAGATTTGCAAGTAACTCGAAAAGTTTTCCTCATGTTAGAAAGTCACTCTATTTTCTTATGCACAATCATTAGTGTTTTTGAATATAGATTGAAGCCCACAATGATCATGTTGTTTCTTTCAATCTCTTCGTGGTTGTAGAATCTTATATGCGGAAAGAACTTGAAAGTAGACAAGAGCATTCACACGGCTTACGTGAAAGCGATTAGATCGGCGCAACACTTCATCTACATTGAAAACCAGTATTTTCTTGGTTCTTCTTACCATTGGCCATCATACAAAAATGCAGGTATAAGTTTCACATTTTTATTCATTCTGACTGACTTGAGTTTAGTGAGCAATAGCACCTCTAGTAAAGAGTATTCAGACTTTGCTTCCTCTGGGGATTGTGTATCAGCTAATAATAGCTAGAACTCACTGTGTAAGGCATTTAAATTGACTTCTGTTTCAATATGTTATATTTCTGAGATAAAAACTTTTAAAATTTAGATTTTTTTCCCCATTTCTAGTTTTGTTTCGGCCTATCTAATTTCCTGAGTTCAAGTTTTCATGGCAAACAACGCTTGATTTGGTTTTGACAAGCAGGTGCAAACAATCTAGTGCCGATGGAGCTGGCATTGAAGATCGCGAGTAAGATAAGTGAAAACAAGCGCTTCTGTGTGTATATAGTGATACCGATGTGGCCGGAGGGTGTCCCTACTAGTGCTGCAGTGCAGGAAATTCTCTTCTGGCAGGTCAGATCAAGGATAAACTCTTTCATCTTGCAAAGAAATAGCGATGACACTTGCATTTCGATAACGGTATATCAATAAATATAACGTCCTAGCAAATTGAAACTAAATAACACATTGAACAGAGTTAAGCAGAAAAGGAAGTGATCCAAGCAGAACAAACCTAGCTACTCAAAGGGGAAAATTTGAGACCCGACCTTGTTTAGGTCATTTAGTTATTTTCTCCAAGAGATAAACATTCACTACTCTCATATTTGTGTATTGATAATGTGGACAGGGACAAACCATGACGATGATGTACAAAATTATAGCCCAGGCTCTCGAAAAAGCCGGGTTGTCACACAAGTACCATCCGTCAGATTACTTGAACTTCTATTGCCTTGGCAAGCGGGAGCCCTTGTCCTCTACACAGTCTTCATCCCAAGCAATGAATCAACAATCCGAAAATAATGCCTTGGTATATGTCTATACTCTTTTCATGGATTCTTCCTTTGACTTATCTGTTAAAAAAGCAAAACAAAAATAGTCATTAAGAGCAATGATTTTTGAATGAGTGGTAGAAAGATTTATGGTTTGAAACATGCTGTCGTTTCTATCCATGCAGGCTTCGGTTCAAAAGTTTCGTAGGTTCATGATATATGTGCATGCCAAAGGGATGATAGTAGATGATGAGTATGTGATCATGGGATCGGCAAATATCAACCAAAGATCTCTAGATGGCTCAAGAGACACCGAAATCGCGATGGGGGCCTATCAGCCGCATCACACTTGGGCTGGGAAAAAGAAGCATCCGCATGGCCAGGTTAGTACATCGGATTAGCCTCTTATCTAAATTGAGGTACTAGGTAGACACCCTTGCGAGGGTAGCAACATTTATCAAAACCCTAAGCTTGTGACTAATAATGTTAACTTATGCTGCGCAGGTTTATGGTTATAGGATGTCGCTTTGGGCGGAGCACCTGGGAGATTTAGAGGACAGCTTTAGGGAACCTCAAAGCACTGAATGCGTGAAGAGGGTGAACAAAATAGCCGAACGGAATTGGAAAGCTTATGTGGATGAGGACCAGCATAATCCCAAGGAAATGAGAGGCCACCTGATGCAGTATCCCATCCATGTGAGCAGAGACGGTAAAGTTGGTCCTTTGGCCGGTTTCGAAACGTTTCCTGATATGGGTGGCAAAATCCTTGGATCACCCACCACTATTCCCGATGCTCTCACGACATGATCGACTATGTAAAATTAGTGGCATTCGATTCTGAGAGCGTGCAAATGCAATGATATATAACAAAATTTTTCAAGTGATTTTGGGTTAAATCGCAGTGTTTTGAGCAGCTGAAATTGAGAAATATGAGTAGAATGAGCATTCATGAGCAGGAAAAAGTTGTGATTCAGATGGCTACTCTCTACTAATTAAAGCAACTTGTGGAAAGGACACACGATGCCATTGTTGTATAAAATGCTTTGGATGAGTTGATGTTATCGTGTGGACATTAAGATAAATGCATATGTTTCATCAAGTTCTTCTTGGCTAAGTGTTTTCCATTCGAGATTTATAGCATAAACTTCTTAGAGGGAAAAGATTCTAACATTTTCAGATCAGGGGACCTCCGATCAGCAGGGTCATAAAAAATAATTACTATCATCAACAGAGAGACCTGCTGAAAGGAGATAGATGGAACTCTGCACCTCCATTGCAGAATAGTTTATAGGAGAGATGATCGGAACTAGGGACCTACTCCTGGTGGAACATATGGGCAGGGTCTTGATGGATTTCAAGGGCAGATTACTGGCAGTGTTGGTGACATGCTTTTGCGAATTCTATGGGCGAGGGAGGAAAACAAAAATCGTATATTTGAAACATCATTATGAACAGTAGTGACCAGTGAACACTCCGAGAAGGACATCATGAATTAGGTTGCACTTGGTGTTGTGCACGGTATGTTGGCACAAACACACACACTTGAAGGATCAATTAGATTTAAGCAATAGCTCTTGTAAATAAGCCTTGAATGGTGAGCGTCGAAGGAGAGGAAGAGAATACATGTACTTTGCTGGCAAGTGTCATACATGCGATATTTCAAGGGGCCTCATTGACGAGCTTTGTTGAGAGATTTCCTCAGATCTAGCTAGTCTACCAGATCACCTTCAAAATATGTGTACTAGTAGAGGGTTTGCTTTGGAATTGTAAGAATTATGGAATTAAACTTCAATTAACATCAAAGTCCTCTAAATTATTTATCAGGCCAAGACTCTCATGGAAATATCAAGCACGCATCTCATCAATTTAATCATGCACATGCATATCACTTATCCACGGGCAATAAAGAAGGCAACCAAACTAAGACAAAATCCATCCAATTCATGTGTATTCCACAAATTCCGGCACACGTTCAAAATTGCAACAGAGCATAAAAACCACAAATTGTGATCTTTCGATGACTAATTGACATGAATTGAAGCCATATCTTCCTATAAGCGCATATGAGTCTACTTGATCAAAATGACATCAATCCAAGACCAAATTAATGCCAAATTTAAACAAAACAATCGTGGTCAGCATGCAATACTTAATTCTAGCACATTCAAGTTTGGAGATGAACCCAATTCTCGCTAAATGGTATGAGATTCACCCTATTACTTTCCTAGCATGAACATATATGATCCCATAACCAAACTAGCCTCAAGCTGGAATCAAAAGCAACACCCAATCAGGGATATCAATACAGGGTTAGCATACACGGATCAATTTCTAGTAGAATTCCATTCATTCATGACATAATTTCTTTTCCAAGCGAACATGAAATTCACCATAACACAAATTTTATATCACTCCACATGCTTACTTGAGTGGAAATCAAGTACCAATTGACATCAGCTCAAGGCCGCAAAAGTGGCGAATAAGCAAGTATCGACAAAGTTCCAGCAGATTCCAAACAAGTTTGAAATTGAATACGTGTGGTTTTTTTTTTTTAATGAAGAAACAAAACTCAAATATGCTTATATGACCAGAATAGATCAGCAATCTAGTAATCAAGGGAATTCTCAGTCAAGAACTGAATAAAAAATACACACCGACTTAGTTCAGGAATTTCATCAAACAGGGTAGCATACATTGATTTCGGCCGAGGAGCACTGCTTCAAATAATAAATACAACCCTTCAATCACAATCGATTTGCACACAGACACAGAGCATATATGGTTTAGTTGAATAGAGAACGATTACCTATAGCGATTGACATCAGACATGAGTAAGGAGATAAAAGAAGCAACATCAAGGGATGGAATCGTCGAAGTAGGCAAGGCAGTCGTGACCGAAGTTCGAGCACTCCGACATTACAGAACTTCTTCGCAGCAGTGGAACAGGTGGTGATCGGGAAGCGGTGACGACAAGCAGCGAAGTGAGAGAAAAGGATTCAATCGAAATCACCGACAAGCAATGTGTGGGTCTCACTGAGATTTGTGTCTTAGCTAATACAAACTGATTTTCGATTCAAAGGAACAGACAAGCAATGAAATATTGAAGGAATACCTCACGTCCAAAATAGCATGCCACGTCCTCCTTCTATATCGTCGAAATCCTGATCACAAAGGACTTTGTCCGACCGTGAATCCATGTCCCCCCTTCGAATAAATTGGTGCTGTGCCGACTCACCAAGGACTTGGTCCGGTTCTGCTCCACAGCTTTCTACTCTCAAGTCTTGCAAGGACGGGAAGTCCTCGGAGCACGGGAATTTCAGAGAGTATTTCTCAGGTAAGAAGAACCTCTTGAATTTCGGCAACTCAACAAGTATTAGAAGAGTTAATTTGGAGAAGGTGGTTGTCGTGTGGGTCGCTCCTTCCCCCTTTGCATGGCCAGCAATTAGTTCCATATCTTCGCATGAATCCACTATTAGCCTTTCGATTTGCCTGAGAAATTTCGCAGTGAAGGTAGGGAAAAGCATTTCCAAATGGGAGCATCTCACGGCCTCTACGAATCTCAAATTTGGGAACACGATGTTTGGGAGATTGTCGGACTGCCAAATGCACCTCAAGTTTTCAAGATCACGCAAAACCAGCCTCCTCAATTTACCACTCTCTATATCCGTCCCATCACCTTCGTATATGATCTTGATCGAACGACATGAAATCACTTTTAGGATCACAAGATGGCGCTGCAGCCTCTTCCACATATAAGAAGTAGCAATACTTTGGAGATTGTCACACTTCTTCAATACAAGAGATTCCAACTTCTGAAACGAATCAGTGGGAATTTGATTGTTCCATAGCTCTTTGCACGGAAGGCCACCAATTTCCAGACTTGTTATATCAGGAAATGTAACCTGCATGAGGATAATGTGAGAAAGAAGGAAAAATAGGATAAATTTACTACATCATTTGTTCTAATACATGACAATACGAAAGGACCTACAGTCAAACAACAATTTGAAACTCCGACTTCTTCTAGATTGTGCAATCTCCCTATGATTGTCAAAGGGAAGACATTAGAGTAGCTCGGAGCTATTTTCAAAGATGAGGGGTGGCTAATTCGCAGAAAGAACTTCTTGGAAGTTCGTCTTGCCATATCCTTTTGAACAATCCTACTGAATGAAGCCATAAAAATTCCAAGCTTGACAAACTAACCTACTCATTATACGTTAGATCATAGCTATGAAACATCTAGCAATTTGGCCTAATCCTAACAATATATTTGAAATGATGGAAGAATGAATTTTCACTAATGGCCTTATTATGACAAATGTAGTTATAGATAATGAACACATTCTAACTAATAAAACCAAATAAAATTCTTCAAAGAGATTTTATTACAACCCCCACAAAGTGTGTGCCTATGGCTATTATGGGTAAAATCTCGATAGAAGGGATTTGTACCTTTCGATCAAAGAAGGAATTGGAGTGAGCATCTTGCGAATCTGAAGTAGTGGTTACTAGCTCCTTCTTTCCATGAGGATATAGGAAGAATTTCTCCATTGGACATTGCCGTATAGATAGATGCTCCAGTAGTGGGAACTTTATAATATCATATGTCCCTTCGTTTCTTCCTTCTTCATCCACAATCACCGCCTTCATATTTGGACAGTCCCACATTCTAATGACTCTAATTTCTCTAAAACATTTAGCCACAGACACCGAAAAGAGAAATGACAGCCCTGTTTTATAGACAAAGAGGTCCCTCAGGTTTTGAAATATCGATATTCCTTGTAATTTTACATCCCGTTTCCACATGCACTGCAGGTTTGGTAATTGCTCTAATGTCAATTTCGTTAGCTGAGAGCAAATCTTGACATCTTCGATGCCTTTTAGCTCCTCCAGGTCAAAAACTACTTCTGCTGATGGAGAGCTCCCAAGTGACATTGATTCCAAATTCGGCAACTTCAAAATCCAATCTAATTTCAGAATACTCTTCCATGTGGATATAGATGCTCTTATCCTTAGCCATCTTAGATTGCTGTATTTTAATGAAGGTTCACTATATAGTATCTTTTCTGGGTCAGGGAATCCAACCATTATCAGGGATTCCAAGTGAGGCAATGAAACCTGATGTGGCACCACAACGAAGCTCATTAAAGGTAAGTCTGTTACAAGTAAAGCTATTTTCACAAGAAAATAAGTGGAACTCTAGGGTTAAAAAAAAAAAGGAAAGAATTTCTCTTCCGTGAAAAGCAAAATCATTTCATGAGGAAATCCTCACCACTATCATGCCGTTAATGCAGCTCAACTTAACAATGATGTTGATCTGGTGATGTTGGCAACTTGGAATGACACGTTAGAATCAGTTGCAAATTGCATGTTAGGTGGGACATGAATTATGGGGACTTTCTTTGTTACGTGGCTCCATCCATTTATTGAATCTCTGGACGGCGCTTTCTTCATTTTGAAATTGCTGAATTATATTTATTCATTCAAGATTCATTCTCCCTTTCATTCCCTTTCATTCGTTCAGCACATTATTTTTTCATCTCATTAAGAATGTTAAATAAGTAATAAATTAGTCACAGAAGAAACCCAAGTTAGCAGTGCAATCATCTAATGTTGAATTTTTTTTTTGGAAAAATTAAAAAAATCGGTCATGGAAAGAGGCTTCCCTTTAACTATAATATGGTCTGTGTTCTATTTCAGAGGATTTTTTATTTGTAAATCAAAACCTAAATCAAATTGTACAAATAGTCGAAGTTAAATGCAATATGCACCGATGTTGAGTGAACACCAGTATCATCTCATCCTAACAGGATAGATTGACAGAGGGAAAAAGTGAAAAAGAAGAAGTTACCTGAATTGAAGTATCACAAAAGCCTGTCATATTTCGTAACTCATGCAATCGCAGACGACGTACGTTAGGCAACTCAACTCTGTTATTGGTAGAAACTATATCTTCTCCCGCGTCATGTGTGACAATGGATTGCATTGAGCCGCACTGAGACAAGTCAATCTCTTCCAATCGTATAAATCTTTGCACATCTGAAAGACGCCACAAGTATTTCAATTGGTTGCATCGTACGACCCTCACGTCTTTCAATTTGTTGAAGCACTCTGGTGCTATGGGGCCATAGCATATCTTCTCCAAATTAATAAGATTATCAAGGGAAAAAGACTCTAACTTCCCAAAAGCAGTGAGAGGGAGGTCATTGGATGAATCGGCGATGTACTTGATTGAGGGGCTATCTCCAATGTTGAGATGCTTCACTTCTTGGAATTCTTGAGTGCACAATTCGCAAGGGCTCTCTTTGAACTCACTACACCCGCTTAAATATAAGTATTGAGTCTTCTGCAGATTTTTCTTAACCCATTTTCTCGAAAGAATACTATCACACCCTCTCAAATTGAGCCCCATGGTTGGCAAACCTCCATAATTCCACACCCTAGCATTTCCTATGTTGATCCGAAATTTGTCCAGGTTCTCAAATGGTAGGTCACCATCCTCCAAGAGTATGATGGGATTATCAATCGATATTTGCAGATATGCTAGCTTTGTCAAGCTCTTTAACTCGGCAAGCCTAGCATTACATGATTTTGACGGTATTTGATCCTTACCCATCCATTGAGAAAAGTGGTAAATATGTAACTCTTCCAAGTTGGTTAAGCGATTTAGAACACCAGGCGCAATTGTTTCAAGGTTGTAGCAGATGCTTAGATTCAACGATCTTAGATTTGTGAGTTCCCCAATTTCTTTAGGCAACCTAGAAATGGTGGACTGTTCGAAGGTGAGACTCTGCAATGCTTTGAGCTTGCCAAGAATTGCCACATCCTTCACATTCCAGCAAGCTAAGTATAAAGAGTGGAGGTTCCTGAGGATTCCAATCGAGGGTGGTAAACTTGCGATACGCATGGAGCAAAAATATAGGACACGGAGCTCCTTCATGTATGTGAAATCTAGTAGTCCCGAGCAATCTCCCACTTCATGTTCGCGTTCTTGTTTCCAACGCCAGCCTTCCGGTTGAGACAATATGAGTATCTTCAAGTCAGGAAACTGACACTTCATTAGTTCATCAAATCTCCTTTTGTCAACATCAGCTAGGCAAATAGCCCTACATTTCTTAAGCTTTTCCTTTGACCATTCGCCATAATTGCTGTTCATCATCAAAGAATTATGACCACTCAATGGAGTTGAGACAACCACCTCGCTGTAAAGATCATGTATGGTCACATTGTTCTTGTCGTCATCATTATCCAGCCGCTCATATATGGTCACATTGTTCTTGTCATCACCACCATCCAGCAACAAACAAGCGGAACGTAGTTCATCGAGTATAGTATTCAATCTATCCCTCGAATCTTGCATCGTCCTTCTGAATTCCCCAAACAAGCCTGAACCCATGCCTAGACCCAGCAGAGTTTCGACTTGAATGGTCCCACCAATAAGACCGCAGAGCAAGAATAAGGTCTTGGCGTCCTCACTCTTCAAATGGTCGTAACTCAACTTCACTATGGTTTCCACATTCGGCTCCTCTATTTTTATCAACATGGTTCTCCATGTATGCACATTGCTATGTTTCAAAGTGCTTGCAACAGAGATAATCAAAAGAGGCAAACCTGCAAGCTTGTTGACCACTTGATGCGCTATTGCTTTCAAATCCTCGTCGTCTTTGAGCTTGTCGCCAACTGTCTTCTCAAATAGCTCAAAAGCTTCATCATCCTTTAAACCTGTAAGATGAAATATGGGAGTGTCACACTTCATTTGCTCCAGAACATCTTTAAATCTCGATGTTAGCAGCAACTTGCATCCCCTGCTCTCATCTCCCGAAGGAATTCCAACCTCCTTCAGATCAAATTCTTTCCACAGATCGTCCAATATTATGAGAATCTTCTTACTCAGACCCTTCTGTAATCTCTTGAACAGACGATCTCTTCTTCCGACTTCACTGGGCTCATTCTTCAGATCCAGTTTCAAGGCGTAAGCGATATTGTCTTGGATATTCTTCAAGTCCGGAGTCTGCGATACTTTTGATTTGACGATCATGTCGAACGGTCTCCCCTTTTTCCTGAGTTTCTTCTCGACTTCCTCCAACAGCGTCGTCTTCCCCACGCCGCCAGGCCCGTAGACCCCAACCACTTTGTGCTCCTCGTCATCTAGAGCATTCATTATGTCCTCTAAGATGGAAGCTCGAGAATCGAAGTTAGTGTCGCCCCGATCACCGGCCGAGGAAATCTCGTCGGAAGCACCATCAACGAGCCCTGGAGGAGGATCGTTGTAGACCTCCCCGGATGGTTTCTGATCAATGAGTCCCTGGATGTCTTTAGCTTTCCTCCTCGCCTCCCTGCCGAGAAGATATCGCACGTTGGGAAGCCACCTGTAGAAGCAAGTTGTCTTAGCTCTTTCGTCGTCATCCAGAACACGGCGCGCCTCCTCGGTGTCCTTCTCTACATCTTCCACCCATTTATTGACATGGGCTTTGATAGGCTTCACGTCGTCTTGAGCAACCTTGATGGAATCCTGCACGTTTTGCCTCGCATTGCCCAACTCCGCAACTTTGGCCTTAAGTTCGCGAACGTGGCTATCGTAGGATATCACATAGCCGCAAAGACGATTGACCGGAGCCACCAGGCACCCTGCCACTGTGGAAGCTGCACACAGAACGACATCCGCCATTTTCCCCCTTTTTGAATTCTTTCTGGTTTTCTTCCCTTCTCTGCGGAGAAACGAGAGTTAAGAATGTATATATGCCAAGGGAGGCGGAACAATATCCGCCATTTTCCCCAATCGAATTACTTCCACCGAAATACTCGAAGACAAAAGCCAACAACTGAAAAATCAGACAAGTGCCGACTATTCGTTTCAACGAATTACTTCCACATCATCTCCAATATTACTAAGCATTCGTTTTCTGCTAATCTCCCCGGTTTCCCGGAAACTTCCAACCATTCGTTTCGCGTCCAGCTGAAACTCAGTGCTAGCTAGACAAACCAACCTCCCAAAAATCACAACACCGGACACTCACAGGCAAAATTGCCGACTCGATAGCCAAGCTCGTGCAATCACCCACCAACAAAAGAAACTACTACAAAAAAAAAAAACAAAAAAAGAGAGGCAAAAACAGCAAAGAAAAGGAAAAGAAAAGAAGAGTACAAAAATCAGGGAAAGAATCAATTCACTGTTATGAGCCGCGAACGTAGCTGATCCGAAGCCGAATCGGAGAGAGCTGGAACTTCTTGTCGCTTGGAGTCTGCGACTTACAGCAAGAACATTCCTCGCCGTCTTGCGCAGGGAAACCACCCCAGAGCAGAGGGCGGAGAAGGAACGCAACGACGCAGGCCGAAGAAGCAACGAGCTTTGGGGGCAGAGAGCGAAGATGACCCGGCGCCGGAGCAAGGCGGCGGAGCAACCTGCTTTGGGCCAGAGAGCGAATTCTCACCCAAAATTTTCAAGTGAGAAGGAAAGAAAGGACGAGAGACAAAGCTCCATCAATGGGTGCAGGCCTACTCCATGAGAGAGGAGAGAGAAAAAACAGCAGCAGATCTATTATGCTTAATCGGACTCCATGAGGCGGAACAACATCCTACTCCATGACCGTAAATTTTTAAGCAGAAAAGGGACCATAATATACTTTGCGCAGAAAAACCAGGGGAGCCGCTAGCGCATCGTGCAGCCACGCGTCACTTCCTCATTGGTCGGGGTACACGCTGAATTGGCAGTCAGGACCCCCAAATATTTTCTCCCATTTAATTAATGCTTAATCGTTTAACACATTTGACCTCTGCTCCAGAAATCAGCAGTACTGCAACAGCGATGCACCAATCTCCACTTGGGACTGAGCTATGATCCAGATTCCGATTCAGATGATGCACCTCAATATCAGTAACTTCACTTCACGAGCTCTTTTAGCTATCAGCTTTAATAAAGTTGCACAAATAATAGAGGTCCCACCAAGTGCAATAATATTTTCTCCTGTCGTGTCATGTGGCGACCGCCAGTTTTGTACAATATGCTTTTTTCATTCGTTGTCATTTTCATACAAAACATCTTGCAGTGCTTGCGTAAATGAATTGCTAACCTTAAAAAAAGTCTTCGTAATTTTCGTACCACATTTATTTGAATAACATAATTTTTCAGCCACTTAACTTTTATAATTTTTTATTATTTAAAATATCATGACTTCTAAAAACTTTTCATGTCATGATATTTTTGAAAATGTTTACTACAAATGCCGGAAATTCAATATATAATGGCACTTGTGAGGACATAGGTGCAGGAAAGTGTTTTGAGTCCTGATTCAATGGCCAACCCCACTCTTCAAGTTGCAGTAGAGTTGAAGCTAGCCTATAACTGGCTTAAGATAACATCAGCAAGAGTCACGTTACCATTGCCACCGATCAAATGTCTCATAACAAGACGTACTCCTTCCGATTCGGCATCTAATGGTTTCATTATGCCTCCTTGATGATTCAATACCGCCACATGCTTGGTAATAAAATTAAGGGTGCCTTTATTTTGAGAAAAATATTTTCCTCATTTTTTGACTTTTGGTTCATTAAGTCACGTAAATGGTTTACGGCGAGGCTTAAATTCAAGAAAATGATTTCCCTTATAAAGAACTGGAAACGTTTTCCCATAATTATTCTACTCTTTGGATCCTTGGTTAATGAAACTTTTATTCTTATTAAAAAAATTGATTATTTAATTATTTTTTTACAAAATTTTCAAATATTATTTTCTTTTCTTTTTTCTTTCTTTTTCTTTTTTTCCTTTTTCTTATTTTCTCTTTTATTTCTTTTCCTTTCTCCTTCTTCCTCCACTAAAGGGTGCCTCAGCAAGGGTCGATAGTTCGGCAATTAGCCATGATGCGAGCCGGCGAGCTCAAGGCTGGACGATTTAGGTGAGCTCGAGCTTGGCCAACTCACAACTCGCTTGATCCGACGAGGTCGAGCTTGTGGCTCGCCAAATTCGGGCAAGCTCGAGCTTTGCAAAGCCGCCGAGCTCGTAACTCACTTAATCCCAATGAGCTCGAGCTTGCCGTGGTTGTCGCCGGCTAGTCATGGCTGGGAAACTAGGAAAGAGTAAAGGAAAGAAAAGAGAAAAAGGAAAATAAAAATAATTAAAAATTCTAATTTAAAAATAAAATAAAAATAAAAAGAAAAAAAAAAAAAGTAAAAAATAATTAAACATTCGAATTTAAAAAAAATTAAAAAATGCGATTTTTTTTGCTTGAAATAAAATCATGAGATTAAAATCATTTTCCAATGAAGTCCAAACATTAGAAAGCAATTTCAATTATATATTATCAAATAAAGGAAAACTAACCGTATTCCTAAAAAATGTATTTTTCTTTATAATGGAGTTTTTCTCAAAACAAATGTACCCTATATTTGACCTTCAGCTTAACCCACTGTTAAATGAACAACTTGATGAGTTCCTCATGTTTGTTGAGAAGAATTGCTAAAACAATTCGAAAGAAGAACTAAAAAATAACATTTCATATAGCTTTCAAGAAAATGTAGTGTTTGAACTTGACTGGAATTGTTCGACAATATATATTGACTTGAATTGTGGAAAGGTAATGTGCAATAATGTCTCCTATATAGGCAGCACAGTGCAATTTTCGTAAGTTGTATCTTCGAGGTGGTAGCTCCAAGAGATATTCAATTCGTCCCAAGTACTTTAAAGACTCTAGCCTATTGCGGCCTTCCATGGCTCCTGGCTTAGGAAAAGCTTTCAGTTCAACATACCTAAGCTTCTTCAACTTGCATAGATTAGGAAATCTTTCAATTGAATCACAGTAGGAAACCGTTGAGTGCAACAAAGATCCCGATTCCCACAAACCTTGAATCTCAACGAGTCTTTCTAATTGAGATGTCTCCAAGGACCGTAGCCCGACAGACCAAGTGTCCTCGTGAGGCATTTGCACCTAGTAATTCGCAGTTCCCTCCACTTCACCAAGCCTTTCAAAATAGGAAAGTACCGCTCGTTTATTGATAAGGAGAGTTGACAAGTTTTCAAGTCTATTTGAAATATGTGGCAGTAGATCGACAACATGAAGTTTCGATGCCAACAAACTAGAATGGTTCTGCCATGACTCTCCTAAAAAGATAAGATCCATGAGAGTTGCACTCAATTTCAATATAAATCTTAATATTTAAGCTAATTATGCCATAATCATCAACTCCAAGTTTTGCCAAGCTCGTAACCCATTACTTTTACTATTAGATTTTAATTGATCATGCCTCATCATTTGAATCTAAACTTTAATAAAATATTTCGAGTGTAGAATAAATATTCTCCAAAGCTTCCCATGAGTTAAAAGAAAAGAAGTGGGGCTCAACTCCCAAGTTCAAAACACGGAATACGTGCATTGGAAATATTAAAACCTGTTATGAAAGTGCAGTTGAGTCATAAAATATAAAAAGAAAAATGCAATTAAATTTTAAAACTTGTCACGAAAGTGCAATTAAATCATAAAACATGTCAAATTGGTCCAATCAAGTCATTCTATTGATTGCACATTTTGAAATTTGTAGGACTTAATTATACTTTCATGACAAGTTTTAAGATTAAATTACATTTTTTAATGTTTTAGGATTCAGTTATACTTTCGCAACAAGTTTTAAAATTTGATTGCACTTTTGAAAGTTTTATGACTTAAATGCACTTTCACGACAAGTTTTAGGACTTTCATTACATTTATCCCTTAAAAATTAAGTTGCCAAATTCAACTTCCAATTGAAAGTGAGAATAAAAAAATCAAGGGCGGCGACTAAAATTTTTTAGAAGAATGTAATATAAAACCATGATCACAATGGTAGATATCATTTACAAAATCAATAATTATTTATAAGGGAAAATTAAGCTTTCTTCCAAGAAAACTAAGTGGCGCCTATATTTTTTAAATCTAAGAGATTGCTCAAGTCACAGTTGTGTCTATCCTCCTCACTCGAGGCATGTGATTGAATCATCACATCTGTGCATTTTCTTAGGGCCACCACTGGGAACATAGGCTCGTGTCTCCGATAATTATTGATGTGTGCAGAACAAAAGTATCACTGTACTTGATGGAGATTATTTGAGCGTTCAAAGAATTCTAGACATTCCATTTATTGGTAAGAGACACCTATCTATTAATCTCATGAATATGCATAATTTTTTTAGCTATACATATAACCCCATTGGAATATTGAAGGATCATGGAAGATGCCTTTTCATTTAATTTTATAAAGATTAATAAGCATAATTAACATTTATTTTTGAGAACCTCGATTTGACAGTTCTAAAAAAATCTAATTTCATTGATTAATTACACCTCATTAACTCTACCGGTGAATATAAAGTGTATGTGTATGTAAACAAGCGTGTTAAGGGGATCATTGACTCCATGTTAGTGTAGCATGGACTTGATAACGGGATTTAAGGGATTATACAGATCTCACACTACTCAATGGTCGAGCCTGACCACCTGTCACTGTGACCTCTCTCTGTTATTAACCCACACGTAATGACGCTCTTTTCCGATTCTCTGCAAAATATAACGCAACAATTCACGCTTGCCATTGCAAACTCCAAATCCTTGCGGGCATCTCCCCCCCCAACACGTGCGAACAGCACGTCCACCATCGTTGCTCTGATGCTGCTGCTGCGCTCTCCCTCTCTAAAACGCAGAAAAGGAGGAAGATAGAACGAATTGACGTCAGGAGTCAACCAAGGTGGAGTTAAATTTGCTGTTTGGCCATCGCCGGTCACATGGCAATTATTAAAGCTTCATGTTCTGTCAACCTGGCGGTGCAGATGGGTAATACGACTTCATGCACGTGAAGGCTACTCAGGGTGCGTTTGTGTTTGTTGCTTTTTGTTAGCGGAGTAAATAGAAAAAACTATTTCTGTTTCGGGGAACGGTTTTGAACAAAATGCGCGTTTGGTAAAGAACTGTTTAAAAAAAAAAAAAGAACAGAAATATGTTTGGTAAATTTATGTTCTTTTTTTTATTTCTTTTAATTTTTTAATGTTTTTCTTTCTTTTTATTTTTTATTTTTTTCTTTCTTTTTATTTTTATTTTTTTCTTGCTTTGGTAGGTCGCCAGGCCTCGGCCATGGCGCGGCGGCCGACGAGGGCCGGTGGCCTCGCCTTGGCCGGGCGAGCCCGAGCTCGCGAGCCTCGCGGCCGGGGCCGGCCGGGCGATGCCCGGCGAGGCCGAGCCTCACCGGTGGGTGGGCGAGCTCGGCCTCGTCGGTGGCGGGACGAGCTCGGCCTCACCGTGGCTAGGCGAGGCCGGCCGGCCCTCGTCGGCCGGTCGGGGCCATGGCCGAGGCCGTGACCGGCCAAAGCAAGAAGAAGAAGAAAAGAAGAAAAAAAAAAGAAAAAAAAGAAAGAAAGAGAGAGAAAAATTGTTTTTTTGTTTTTGTTAAACAAAAAACAAAAACGCATACAAACGTATTTATTCTTTTTTGTTTTAATGTAGAAAAACTATTTATGAACAAAAAAAAAAGAATATAAACAAACACGCCCTCAGTCAATCACCGAGGGATCCAATTCCACCGGGTCGTCTCATCTGTGTTTCTTTTACTTAAATACTCTGTACGACAATTGACGCGTGAACAGTATAGGAAAATGTTCAGGCCCACTTCAATTATACAGAAGATAGACAAATCTCAAAATCGGAAGAGGAGCAAAGAATATCGTCTATTTAAGAACACGTATTTACCTAGAAAAATAAAAATTAAAAAAGGACTTGCTGAAAAATCCTCAAAGCATCATGTTAATATATGCACAGCCACAAATATTTAGCCCCAAATAAAGCTACCCTCCTAGTTAGGTCTATAACTCAAAACGAAAATGATTTTAATCTATTGTAAAATATTCTTACCCATATAATCGAAAATTTAAATCACTTGACATAATCAAACAGTCATATAAATAGTGTAGTGCCGCATGGAAACTATTCTTCTATTAACCGCAGGCATAATAAAAATTCTAGTAAAAAGGTATATATTTCATATGTAGCTATATTTATATCCAATTGCTAAACCACAATCAGGTAATATAGGATTAAATAAGCAAATATTAATTGGCGAAATTTAATTATTTTACGTCCATGGGTTGATTACGACCAGACGAAGCCTTTTAAGGACATGCTTAGGTCCAACTACCACCCTTATACAAAAACATCTCCATGAAACATTTCAGAGGATGAAGACGTTGTCTCGTTAATCTACTTTGTTTCTTTATGCAAACCATCTACAGTTCATTTTTACTTCTTCATTCTTATTATAGCTTGATGGAATTAAGTGAATGATGAGCTATAATGCAAAGTGCAAAACATAATTCGAGTTGAGAACTTAAAATGACAATAATGACGTCTCTTTGAATAACATGTGCATCTATAGTCCAGTCGATGTGCATTGTTAAATACAAGGACATCGACACTTGTGGGAGAATTTTGTACATCTCATGTTTCACATCAAAATGAAGATGCAATTGTTTATATAAATGTGTCATACAAATATAAATTTGGAGTTTTTAGTGTCTCAAAAAGAAATTTGTGGAAAATATATTACACTCTACAAGCTTAGGATAAATATATCACATAAATATTAATTTAGTGTTTTTGATGTCGTAAAAAACCTTTCAGGATAAATATGTTACGGTGGATATAATTTAAAATTATTGTTGACTTTTACCCAAAAAAATATTTACCAAACCTTTTCAGGAGTTCAAAAAAGGAAGGGGGCTTAGCTCCCAAGTTTAAAATGGTAAGCGGCCAAAATCAACTTCCAATAGAAATCTAGATAAAAAAAAGTTTCGAGTGCGGCAACCATCAGATTTTCAAAAGATTGTAATATAAAAACGGTGTGTCAACGGTTATTATCCGGCGCGTGCGAAATGGAGGGACCACTGCACATAATGAAGAGTAGTTAAATATTCAAAGAGACCTAAACACTTCATTGAGAAAAAAAATGAAGGTTCATGGAAAATGCCGTGTTATTTTCTTTTATCATCATAATTTTTTTCTCAAAAACCTCACTTTAATAGTTATAAGAAAATGCAATTTCATTGATCGATTACACTTCGTTAACGGATCTCGTGAATACGAAGCATATATGTATGTAATTATATGTATGTTTAACGGGATCATGAGATCCATAGCAGTGTTCCTTGAACTCGATAATGTCGGCCTCTGTCATGGACTATATGGGACCACCTCTCTCTCGTTCTCGCTCTCGCTGACCTCTCTTTGCTATAAACCTCCACGAAATGACCCTCTTTCTCTTTCCGATTCATTCTATGCAAAAGCAACGTAACAATTCACAAAGCCGACGCTTCTCACTGTAGACTCCCAAATCCTTACCGTGTCTATCCCTCCACAACACGTACCGGCCACACCTTCTCTCTCTCTCTCTAAAATGCAGAGGAGGAGGAGGAGGAAGAAGACAGCGCGTAATGAGGATAAGAGTTAACCAGGGTGGAGTTAAGTTGCTTTTTGACCGTCGTCGGTCACTTGGGAATTATTAAAGCATCGTGTTACGTCAACCACGTGATGCAGATGGGGTACGACCTGACACATCGTAGGTCACGTGGAAATTATTAAAGCTCCTTGTTATGTCAACCTCACGCTCAGGGGCCCCACTCTGTCCTACCTCTCTCTTTCTGCAAGTCGTCCAGTCCAGAAAAATCCAAGTTGGATTTTCTTGTCCCATGGAAGGGCACAACCAAAACTACACTAACCGACAAAAGAGACAAGTGAGCCCGTCTCAAGAAAGGGGCCAAGCTCTCCGGCTTCTCCTTCTCCAACGCATGCGCCCGTCTTGTCCTTTTCAGCCTTTACATACCTGTTCTTAGTAATCTAGATTTGCTAATCTATATAATATACATCCTCTAAGCATATATAATATGGATAATTAATGTCCTTTTCTGGCTCCAATTTGGCGCACCCTAAACCTAGGGCTTCACATAATCACTCAAGCTCTTTGGTTCGAGATTGGAATAAATGGAAATTATTCTGACAATTTTCTCCTCATATCATCTCTCCCTAAGAGAAAATTATTCATTTATTTCTTTTTTTTAAGTATGGTATTAGAAAAAAAAAAGTATGGTTTTAGAGAAAACCATGCATTAATTACACTGTCCGTCATGTTGTTGATTGATCCGGAGAAGAGAACTGATGAGAAAAAATCTCCTGTGGGCCCACAAAATATTTCTTCTTACTTACGAGAGGAAAATAAGAGAATCCAAGATGGTGGAACTAGCTTTACATTAATGAGATCTATATCCTTCCTGAAGCTAGATTTGTAAATTTTTATTTTCTTCCTAACATCATGTTGTCAGGTTCGTGTCCTATAATTATTAGGTTGCTTCATTATCAAATATCTGCCTTCTTCCACTATAAATTATTGTTTTAATCATCTCTTCATCCATCACGTATAATGTAATTAAATCTTTCCAATATTCTTTATTATTGCTTCGACTTTTCCTTCATTCAACTTTTTTGTTATTTTTGTTGGATATTTCAGCAGTTTTGTATATTTACAATAATAGCTTCGATAAAAGTTATGATCGCATTGAAAACTATAATTATTTTTAATGATCACATAACGGCTTCTTAACGGTCATATAACGGCATTTTAATCGTTTTGCAATGTTTAATTTATTTCTCAAATAAATTCTCCATTATTTTACAACTTGACTCTTTTAACGACTCTATTTTTTGTCGAATATAAAAATAAGATCTCATAAGACACAATATGTTCTAATATATTTCATTTTCTTTTAGGCGCGTTTGGTAACGATTTTGTTCGAACAAATTCGATCGAAATGATTATTTTTTATTATTTGTTCAGGGAACCGATTCGAGTAAAAAAACGTGTTTGGTAATTGTACAAAATTTCTAATTCCGGAATAGAATGCGTTTGGTCGGCACCGTGTTTATTGATTACGTTCCAAATCAATTTATTTTAATTTTAAAATAATTTTTTCCTTTTTTATTTTATTTTTATTTTTTTCTTTTTCCTTTTTTTCTTTTCTTTTTTTCTTTTTTTCTTTTCTTTTTCTTTTCTTTTTTCCTTTTTTTTTTTTTTTATTTTTTTTTTTTTTTTTTTTCTTTATTTTTTTTTTTCCTTTTTCCTTTATTTTCTTTATTTTCTTTTTTATTATTTTATTATTTTATTTTGTATTTTTATTTATATTTTTTCTCCTATTCTTCTTTCTTTTTTCCTTTTTTTCCTTTTTTTTATTTTTCCTTTTCTTTTATTTTTTCCTTTTTCTAATTTTTAAATTTTTAAATTTTTAAATTTTCTTAATTTTCTTAATTTTTATTTTTTATTTTTCTCCTATTCTTCTTTCTTTCTTTTTTTTTTTTTTTTTTTTTTTCTTTTTCCTTTTTTAATCTTTTAATTTTCTCTATTTTCTTTATTTTCCTTTTTTTTCTTCTTTTTCTTTTTTTATTATTTTATTATTTTATTTTTTCTCCTATTCTTTTTTTTTAGTTTTTTTATTTTTTATTTTTCTTCTTTTTTTTTTTTTTTTTTTCTCCTATTTTTTTTTTATTTTTCGGAGCCGGACGAGAGCCTCGGCGAGCTCGCCAACCGATTCTTGGCGACCAACGGTGGCGGGCGGCGGCGGCGGCGGGCGCGGGATGGCGGTCGATGAAGAAGAAAAAAAGAGAAGAAGAAGAATTTTGATTCTCAATTTTGTTTAGGAACAAGAATCAACTTTTTTTATTCTCGATTCTCGTCCCAACGGCGATTACGGGAACAAATTTGTTCCTGGAACAAAAATTTTACCAAACGCGATTCTCATCCCAAGGCGATTCCGGGAACAAAAAATCGAGAATGCGCATGTTGTTAGGATGGTTACCAAACAGCCCTTAGTTGTTTCCTTCTAATATTCGGTGCGGAGTATAGAAGAAGATTTGTTGTATCTTGGGAGGATAGCTGTGAAGCCCTTACACACCGAGTTTCGTACTCGAGAGGCGGAATTATCCTTAAGGGACAGTACTTGCACGCCTCGATATTTGTTTTTCTATTTTCTAATCCTTCACAATGTATTAACCGTTATTATTATTTTTTATGTATTCTAAATTTTTTCCAACAATCTTAAGGATAATTCCTATGGATTTCCAAGTTGAAGTTGTTGCTATCGTTGCCACCACAATTGGAATTGAAAATCGAGATGGTGAAGGACAAGTATCACATATTCATGGGCGGATATCATGGGAAATTACTGAGCATCGTCAAAAGGTTTCTTGGTCGTTTTGGTAAGGTTATTGAATGTCAGGTAAAATCGTACTTTGAGGCTTTAATATCTAAATTTGTTTCGAGAGGAAGTTGGGTGTTTGTAATTATTTGCTCACTCAACTTCGTGATTATTTTCGTAAGCTTCGATCCGCATTGGGGTTTCCTATTTTAATTATGTTCTTGATTTGGAAGTTGTAATTTTTTTAGGATTAGAGATTGCTTCTTCATTGTGACTTCATTACTCCTATTGTTTTAATTGGTTGACCGCTTGATATTAATTATTCTGTAGTGACCCATTTCATATTTTAGAAATGGAGAGAAAAAGAAAGAAAGAAACATTGGATTTTTTGCGAGTAAATTTTACTTTACAAAATGGTTTCAAATTCTTACCATCTGAATGTCAACGTCTTCTATTATCCTTCAAGGAATTTTTTGTGTCTATAGGACAAGAAGTATGTCTCCAAGCTTGGGAACCACCGTAATGATGTTGTTGTTAGTAGAACCATGTTCTTCTTGTTGTTTAATATTTTGGAAAATTCATTAAGGTGTCAGTTGCTCTTCCATTAGGAGAGAGTAGTAGTGATTATGATCGGGTGGTGTATTTGATTCAACTTTGAACTGTTATATTAGTAGGTTTTACTTTGAGTATTGCTTGGCATTGACCTTTCTATCCTAATGCAATTGTTAATAATGCAAGCTGAAAATTATGAGTCTCATATTGGCCTTCTTTATGCTCATTAAGAATAGAGGAGGTACAACATACGAAATCAAGCTATATATATTTTTGTGTTTTGTCTTTGCCCTACTTTATATTTTAGGGATATTGGATGAGCACCATTGATGGTTGCATGCCGGTAGTTTTTTCTTTCTCAGTTTGAGATTTTGAATAAACTCTGAGTGCCAGTGGAAGAGATTTAGCCAGTTCAATTTTGGTCTGGTGCTTGTAAAGTGAAAGTGGTGGTGTTTTCATGTATCATTTCAATTTGTCACCTTATTTTGTTACCTTCTAGAAGTAGTAGGTGAAAAAGTAAATCGAAATAGAAGATTTTATGATATTCTCGTGAAAGAGCCAACACTCTACTTGTGGTAGTGCAAGACCAAGGTAATTGTATATCTTATAATAACTTTAGATATCATTTGCTTTGATATTTTCATTTGACCCATTGTGTACTGTTTACTTGGTCAATGACAATAAATAACGTTCAATGCATAGCCAATCTCAAGGATTGTAGCTAATGTTCCTTTCTAAAATGTGAACTATTTTATTCTTTTTTTTTAGTGTGAATAGTTTCACTTGCGTTGGGAGTGGTAATCATATTGCCATTTATCTTAAGACATGACTTTTTGTGGTAGGATTTAGAGTTGAGCGTTAATTAGTGTTTTTGTGCTCCTACATGTGTATGTAAAATTGCTGATTAGGATTCAACACTCACAAATGGGATTTATGTTGATTTCATGATGCTGCTTTTATAAATGTTTTAGCAAAGCAACAAATTTTCTATCACCGATATACCATTTAGTGTTGACGAGTGCTTGGTATTGGGTTTGGTGGAGGCCAAATTTGTCCTTACAAATACTCACTTCTTTAAGCTTCTTTTTATTAGAATAAGAGCAGCTCATAGTGCAAAATTTTCTTTGAATGAATATGCCATCACCAACGAACTTGTATGTCTAGCTGATTTGAGTAGAGATCAACGTGAAGAGACAGAAGTAAAAAACTCCATGACAACCAATGAACGCCTCAGGTGAGATCAATTTTCACAACAATAGAATTTTTGTGGATTTTGCGGCCATGTGAATATAAACTATGACATTTTACATAGTGGATTTTCCGCTGTATTAGAATAATACAGTGATGTTAAGTGGATCTCGGATTCATATGAGACAAAATCCACTAATGAATATGTGTTCACCTTGTGGAGGTGTCGCAACATAAAAAACAGTCGAATGAAATTGTGGGGGAAATGACAATCCTGCTCAACCAAAATTTAACTTGGTTGAAGTAGATGATTTGATGATGTAATTATTGTAGTCATTTTCCAAACCAATATTTTGGCAAATGCAAAAGAATTGGAAGTAGACTCAGGCACTACCAAGCATATATGTTAAAAACATAATGCTTTATCCTTCTAACCTCTAGTAAGGAAGGAGAAGAAAATAGTTATCTTGATGATTGAAGAACTACTCAAGTTCTTGAGAAGAAGAAAAATTTCTCAAACTCATATTAAAATTGAGGCTGAGTAGTTGAGAAATTTCTTATTATATGTTCCTATGGAAATGAAATGACACTTATGTCTAGACATTATGATTGCCAAAAGGCAATAGCTATTGCAAAGAATGAAACTTTCAATGGCAAAAAGAGACATTTGGTTGCAATGTGATGTGGTAAAATAATTCCTTATAAAAGGGATTTATATCGAGGGGAATGAGACAAGCTAATTGAAGAAAACCAACAGCGATGGTAACCCAACCAATGTGATTGGCGATCCCATGAATTAGGTTCATATGGGTAATAACAAGTCATTTGTTGATCTAATGCACTATTAAAATTTATTGTCCCTTCTAAAGTGAAAATAGTGCAAAATTGCAAGGAAAAGAGGTTGAGCTAAAGCTCTTAATGAAATTCCATAGCCATTATTGGTGGTGTATTAAACTGCAGAATACACTTGATGGAATCACCTATATAAGTGTGGAGTGGGGCCGCTTCTTTGAGATTTTTTGGTGAAAATCTCTAAAGCACTTATGAATAAACTAAGCACACGCATGACCTATTAGCGCAAAACCGCGTTGAACAACAAAGTTTGTGGGAGTGTAATGTGATTGATGAAAATTATAATTTACAAAAGAAATTTTTGGTTCATGGAAGTTTCAAACTTCACAAATGATTTCGTGAATTATATTTCATTCTTTCTAAGGTTGGTTCATAGCCTAACAAGCACCAATTCCGATGCATTACTCTCCAATAACCCAGCATTATTTTATTTTCTTGTCAAAACCTTTTGAAATATGTGGGGGATTGTTGGATATTTCAACAATTTTGAAATATTTACAATAATAATTTCGATAAAAGTTATGATCGCATTGAAAACCATAATTATTTTTAACGATCACATAACGGTTTCTTAACGGTCATATAACGGCCTTTTAATCGTTTTGTAATGTTTAATTTATTTCTCAAATAAATCATCTATTATTTTACAACGGCTCTTTTAACGATTCTATTTTGTCTGAATATAAAAATAAGATCTCATAAGACACAATATGTTCTAATATCTTTCCTTTTCTTTTAGTTGGGTTATGCACAAAAGTTGTTCTGTTTTCTTCTAATATTCAGTGCAGAGTATAAAGAAAGGTTTATTGTATCTTGGGAGGATAGCCGCTGAAGCCTTACGCACCAAGTTTCGTACTCCGAGGGGCGGAATTATCCTTAAGGACAGTGCTTATACGCCTCAGACATTTGTTTTTCTATTTTTTAATCCTTCACAATGTATTAACCATTATTATTATTTTTTATGTATTCTAAATTTTTTCCAACAATTTTAACCTCTCTACGATATTGCTGCCAATTGCACCTCTTGTTTCAGATCTGTGTACAGGACATCTGTGTACAAGATAACTTCTACTATTTTTATTCTAATTTTTTATGAGATATCAATGCTTGCTTAAAAGTTGTATTGCAGGGCAATAATATTCAAATCTGCAGGAAAGTTTTGTCACCATCAAAAAGGGGGAGATTGTTGGATAAATTCTCTTCAGGTATTTTGAAGTTGACAAAACATTTTCCTCAATCTAGTCTGAAGACTTACAGACTCTACTGACAAAGTCTGAAGATCAAAGTCTGAAGCTAGCAAGACTCATGTTTCAAAGTCTACTCTTATGGACAGTCTCCAGACCAACTTCTATTCTGATATTATATGGTTTTTACCCTAACGGCTAGAGAATATCTTTATACTGGATTCAGCACTAGAAGATCTTATTTTCATATTCTAATATGTATAGATTCTCTAAAGATTTCGCAACTTATATTTGGAAGGATCTACTTATGGAAACCGAGATCCTGATTATATGGGCGAGCAGGATTGATGGGCTATCGACACTTACCTTAAAGAGCTCGAGATCTCTAATTGATTACGTCCAACGGGTTGATTGGAAGAACTTCTTTGGAAGGTGCCAACGGTATTGAAGGCATGAAGAAGTATATAAGAGAGATGCTCCAGTTGTTGAAGGGTGCCGGATAGAAGAATTCCAAAATCTGAATCTCCTTTTCTATTTTGCGATCTTATTCTTCGAGCGTTATATGTAATCAAAAGAGAGATCATATTGTGGTGAGACATTGAGGAAGTGTAGTAGAGCTTCTACATTGTGGACTCAAGAGCGTGAGACCGTAATCACTCTTTTGATTCTTAGTGAAATCCAGCAAAGTAAGAGCTGTCCGTGCGGGAAAGTGGACGTAGGCTTGATCTAAGCCGAACCACTATAAATCTGGAGTCTTGATTCTCTATCCCTAATCCTTTTATCTTTCATTACTTTCATTTGCAGCGTTTGTTGTTTTAATTCATTAATCTCTCATTCGGATTAAATTGTTAAAATTGCTTTAATCACCTATTCACCCCCCTCTAGGTGCTAATTCTAGTCCTAACAATTGGTATCAGAGCTTGTGTACTTGTTCATAAGAAGTGTCTTTACTTCGAGTAAAAGATCTATGGCTAGTATGTTGCCTACGAGGGGTTAGTTGAAGGTCAAAGTAATACCGAGACCTCCATACTTTGATGGAAAAGACTACAAAGCATATGGAAAAATAAGATGAAGGCATTCCTAAGATCGAAAGATCCTTTGGAATGGGAAGTGGTTGATAAAGGAGTCATTCCTGCTGCTGCATCAGAATCAGAGAGAGGAAAAGAAACTGCTGATCCCACTCTACTAACTCAAGAAGAAATCACCAAGAGACAGACTCTTGACGCCAAAGCTATTTACTCCTTATATTGTGCTTTATCCCCTACTAAGTATAACAGAATATCTTCTTGTGATACAGCAAAAGAAGTTTGGGATAGGCTTCACATTACCTATGAAGGAACTGATCGTGTGAAAGAAACGATGATCAATATTCTTTTGGGACAATATGAAGTCTTTAAGATGAGATCAGGAGAATCAATAACTGACATGTTTAGTCGCTTTACTGAAATTGTGAATGGTCTTGAATATCAGGGACATCCAATTTTAGGACATATGAAGGTCAACAAACTCCTACGAGGACTCTCTAAAGACTGGAATTACATAAAAACCTCAATAAGAGAGACGCAGAGGATTGCTCCACTCTCTGTAGACGAACTGGTTGGGACTCTTCAATCTTATGAAGTGGAACAAACCAACGAAGAGGAAGATTCAAAAGGTAAGAAATCTATTGCCTTAAAGTCTAATGACTATTCTGATGCTACAGACTCTGAAGAAGATCTAGATGATGAAGAAGCGGCACTCATGATAAAGAGATTCAGAAAGTTGAATAGAAAAGGAAGGAAATTCAATTGGAAGAAACAAAGCTCTCAAAGGTTTCAAAACAAATCAATAGAGGAAGATGATTCTAACAAAGAAGTGACTTGCTTTGAATGCAAGAAAAAGGGACACATCGTAGATCTAACCTGCCCTCTATTAAAGAAGAGAAAAGGAAAGACTAAGAAACACAGGAAGGCACTCAAAGCAGAGACTTGGAGTGATACTGAATGTGAAGAAAGTGATGACGATTATGCCAATATCTGTTTAATGGCAAAATCAGATTCAGACTCAGACCTTGATTCAGACACAGACTCAGACAGTGAATTCGAGGTTAGTAACTTGAAAATTCCTGTCAAGATTTCTAAATATATTGATGAACTTTGTCTTAGTTTGAAAACCTCTCTCAAGAGGATCTCCGAATTAAAAAGGGAAAATTCTACATTGAAGCAACAGGATAAACTTATGAAAGAAAAGTTTGAAAAGTTGGAAAAGGACTTTGTTGTTGTGAAAGAAAACTCAGACGTTATTTCAAATGAAAATAATCTTTTGAAAAATGATATTACTAACATATCAAAAAGATTTTCAAATGGTTCTGAAAAGTTGGATAAGATTCTTTCGATACAAAGACCATACTTTGATAAGTTAGGTCTTGGTATGACTTCTGAAACTATTCCACTAATTGATTTCCCAAAGGTAAAAGAAAGAATTAAAAGAGACCAAATGTAATTGTTTTTTTTTTTTTTGGTTAAATACCAATTAATTGTTTATAAGAATCATTTCCAGAAAGTTTTTGTAAAACCTATTGACAGAAATGCTTTGAGATGTTCCAAGTGTAAAAGCTTAGAACATTTTGAGAAAGAATGTCCTTTGGTTTGGAGACCTGTTAAAAAGAGCTGGGCTAAGACTATCTATTGTTCTAACACTTCTGGACCCAAGATGATATGGGTACCAAAGAGAGCTTGAATTCGTGTTAATTGCAGGTTACTATCAAAAGGAAGATTAAATGGTATCTTGATAGTGGCTGCTCAAGACATATGACAGGAGACTCAAGTTGCTTCATAAAACTTACCAAGATAGACGGAGGAAAAGTTTCCTTTGGTGGTAACAACAAAGGAAGAATTACTGGTCGAGGAACAGTAAAGATTGGAATTTTGTCAATCAATAATGTTTCCTTAGTTGAAGGATTAAATTACAACTTGCTTAGCATAAGTCGGTTGTGTGATACGGTTTCAAGATCAACTTCCGTGAAGAAACGTTCTTCCGGAATCGCGAAAAAGACTTTACTCAATCTTTTACTAGACGAAGACATGGAAATATCTATCTTCTGGATGTGAATCAAGAAAGATCACAGTGCTTAATATCAGTACAAGATGAAGCTAATCTATGGCACAAAAAGCTAGGCCATACCAATATGAAGCAAATCAACAAGATCTCTACCAAGAAACTTGTTCGAGGATTGCCTATTCTCAATTACTCAAAGTCTGATCTATGTACACCATGCGTACTGGGTAAACATGTTAGAAACTCTTACAAATCAATAAATAAAGTTTCCACTAATCATGTACTGCAGCTTCTGTATATGGATTTGTTTGGACCTACCAGAACGCAAAGCATTGGTGGAAAAAGGTTCTGTCTAGTAATTGTGGATGATTACTCACGATTTACTTGGGTCTACTTTCTTTCAAACCATGGAGATGAAGGATTCTTTCTTGGTTACTCAACTACAAGCAAAGCCTTTAGAGTATTCAACAAGAAGACTCAGACTGTGGAAGAATCAATGAATGTCAAATTTCAAGACTCTCCACAAATTCAGCAAATTCGGGATCGAAGATTGTAATCATTCCCACATTTCGCTAGATCTACCTCCATTGAAGCAAGTTACTAATTCGGGAGAATCGTACAACAAGCTACCGATGAAGAATCTACTCAAGAAGAAGATCAACAATCTATCGATCGACTAGTAACCTGGAAGCACAAGTCTAGTCATCCTGAAGAACTCATTATTGGAAACATTAATGAGGGAATTCGAACAAGATCCAAAAGGCGAGAAGAGTCTAGTGTTGTTGCTCTTATTTCTCAAATAGAACCCAAAAATATTGAAGAAGCTTTAGCTGATGAAAGCTGGATTGAAGCAATGCAAGAAGAGCTCAGACAATTCAGTATTAACGACGTATGGGAATTGACTCCTAAACCAAAAGGTAAATCAGTTGTTGGAGCTAAATGGGTTTTTAGGAACAAAGTTGATGAAAAAGGCAAAGTAACGAGAAATAAAGCAAGACTCGTGGCTAAAGGATACACGTAAGAAGAAGGGATAGACTATGATGAGACCTATGCTCCGGTAGCAAGGTTAGAAGCAATCAGATTACTACTTGCTTTTGCTTGTTATAAGAATTTCAGGTTATTTCAAATGGATGTCAAAAGCGCATTCCTGAATGGATTTATTCAAGAAGAAGTCTACGTGGAACAACCTCCTGAATTTGAAGACTCAAAGAAACCAAACTCAGTGTTGGGCGAAGAAAGCTTTATATGGATTGAAACAAGCTCCTCGAGCTTGGTATGAAAGGCTAAGTAATTTCTTAATTCATAATGGCTTTTCTAAAGGAAAGGTAGACACTACTTTGTTTATTAAAAAGGAAGGTAAAAGTTTTCTACTTGTTCAGATTTATGTTGATGACATTATATTCGGATCATCTAATGAGACTTTGTGCAAGAAATTTTCTAAGTCTATGTAGGATGAATTCGAGATGAGCATGATGGGTGAACTATCCTTTTTCCTTGGTCTACAAGTGAAACAACTAAAGGAAGGAATATTCATTCATCAAGAGAAATATGCAAAAGAACTTGTTAAGAAGTTTGGTCTGGAAAATTGCAAAAAGACTGACATACCAATGTCAAGTTCCTTGAAGATAGACAAAGATGAAGCAGGGAAGAAAATCGACCAAAAATTATACAGGAGTATCATTGGTTCACTTCTTTATCTTACTGCATTCAGACCTGACATATTATTTAGTGTTTGCATATGCGCTAGGTTTCAATCTAATCCTAAGGAATCTCATCTAAGTGCTGCTAAACGTATTATTAAATATGTTGCTACTACTGCTAAGATTGGTCTATGGTATCCCAAAGAAGGAGACTTCACACTTCTTGGTTATTCAGACGTAGATCTTGCAGGTTGTAGAGTTGAAAGAAAAAGCACTTCGTGTACTTGTCAATTGCTTGGAAACGGGGCGTATCTTGGTTTTCAAGAAAACAAAGTACCGTGGCTCTTTCAACGTTTGAAGGAATACGTAGCCCTTGGAAGTTCGTTCTCAAATACCGTGGATAAAACAACAACTACAAGACTTTGGCATTGAAGATTCTTACACGAGAGATAAAATGTGACAATACCAAAGGTGCAATCAATCTTTCAAAGAATCCTATCCTACATTCAAGAGCAAAACATATTGAGATTCGACATCATTTTATAAGAGATCATGTTCAGAACAAAGAAGTCTTGATACAATTCATAGACTCAAAGAATCAACTGGCAGACATCTTCACAAAGCCACTTGAGAAAAGCTTATTTGAGTCTATTCGCTCAAGACTCAATATTTTATCTCTTGAAGAATGTTGAAGCTCAGACTCAGAATCTAAAGTCTGACAGAGTATCAGACTCAAAAGGTTGTAGACCGAAAATACCAATTGACACGACTGTAAGTTCATTTACTTAAATTGTCATTTCGAAAAGGTAAGATTGTCTGTTTATCTCTAATTGAGCTTATTAAGGCAGTTATATTTAAAAAAGGGTGGTTATCGATTTATTAAGGCAGTTATTTTTTCAAAAGGAAATTCTTAATATTTCCAAATTGCGACGCTTGAGTTACCCCGTATCAGTTATCTTTTATATACTCCTTCTCCTTCGTTTTCACTTTACCCAGAAACCCTAGATCAAAAGCTTTTCACTTCTCTGTATTTTTCTTTCCCAAATTTCTACGTCTCAAAGCTTTTAACTTTCTTACGACACAAGTGTGAAAGTTTCTTCAAGAAAGCGACAATGTCTTACCAAAGGAAATCCTCAAGGATAGCAAACAGGGGACCATAGGGATCTGGTGAGGGGCCTACGCACTTCGATCTCACAGAAGAAAGTGACTTTCCAACAGAACAGACTCCTCAACGATCTCAACAACGTACTTCCTCAACTAGACCTCATGTTCGTCGCCCTCAAGATGCAGAAGAAGTTCTTGAAGATATTGAACTTGTAAGAACACTCAAGCCTGCTTTTGTTTATAGGCTTTACTCTGCATTAAAGGAAGGAGGTTCTGCAATGACCTTCATTGATGAATTTTTGAAAGAAAAATGTTACTCAAATGAGACTCATTTTCTCACTGTCATGGAGAGATCAGGCATTGTTCCTGCTGGAACGGCAGCAAAAGCCTTTGCAAACTTTCCCAGTGACCCTAGGTTTAGTAGTGTAAATCAATCAGAGGGAAATGATGATGATGAGAAAATGTTTATACATTTTAAACCTTGGATGGGTGTGGCTGCAAACCTTCGAGGAAAGAAGGATGAACTGTTTCGATCAGACGGACACAGGAAGATGTATGAGAAACTGCTGAAGCGTGGGGTGATGAATCCACGGACGGTGGATTTTGATTTTCTAGATTTATTAAGTATCAATCTGAGAGAGAAGTTTGAGAAACTTCAACTTCATCAGTTCTGTACTGACTGCGATGTGGCTTATTCTGAATTAACAGCATATTAACAGCATATCTTGGAAGATGAAGATGATGAGGATGCTTTACCCATCTCTGCTCTTGTTTCTCAATTTTCTGCACCTGTTCCAGCTGTTCTAGAACAACATTTTGCAGAAAAAAAGAAGAGAAAGAAGCAGAAAAAGAAGAAGAGAAAGAAGAAGAGAAAGAGGAAGAAGAAAAAACAGAACAAGGGGACTAACCGGCAAAAAGATTCTCCGAGAAAAAGAGGATCAACAACAACCTGTCACTGAGGAAACTCCTCAGAAAGAAGAGTACTTTTCTCCTCCAGAAGACATTGAAACAGGGGGAGATACTCGAAGAGAATGTACTCCTCTTCTACTGACCTTTACAGAGGAAGATATCCAAACAGGTGTTAGTCGATCACCTCCTGATGCAGAAGATGTTTATGCTGCTCAGTTTCCTGAGGGAGAGGCATCATCTCCAAATACTGATCTTCCTACTGATATTCATACTGGCTTGACTCCACCATCAGACCGAGTTGACGCAAGCACACAGACTGACAATTCAGGAGATTTTGGAAGGTTGCTTGACATCATCTTGGAGCTCAAAGGCCAAATCTATGCTATGGGGTATGAATTTCAGACTTTGCAGAATGAAAATCATGCAATGTTCATCACCATGCATGATCAGCTTAAAGAGGTTCAGCGTCAGATTCAGGATACTGCAAAAGGCACTGCTCTTACCCAACTACAGGAAAAATTGAGGAAGCTAGAAGGAACTGTCAAGTCTATGGAGGACTTTCAACTTGTTCGCATTCCTTGTGCTCCTTGATTTTTTTAATGCTGACAAAAAGGGGGAGAAGACTTTGCAGATTTCAAGCACATTTTAATTTCAAGACTCTATCCTCAAACCAAACCAAATCTTCATTTTTAAACATTTTTGATTTGTTATGATTGTGATTGATATTTTGACTTTATCTTGAGTTTTTTGAATGTGTGCTCATTATTGCATTACTTTAAGCTATTAAATTAGATAAAGATAGTAATGTCTGCACATGACTAATAAGGTTTCTGTGAATGCATATCTGTGTACAGGGTAAGTCTGTGTACAGGACATCTGTGTACAAGATAACTTCTACTATTTTTATTCTAATTTTTTATGAGATATCAATGCTTGCTTAAAAGTTGTATTGCAGGGCAATAATATTCAAATCGGGAAAGTTTTGTCACCATCAAAAAGGGGAGATTGTTGGATAAATTCTCTTCGGGTATTTTGAAGTTGACAAAACATTTTCCTCAATCTAGTCGAAGACTTACGAGACTCTACTGACAAAGTCTGAAGATCAAAGTCTGAAGCTAGCAAGACTCATGTTTCAAAGTCTACTCTTATGGACAGTCTCCAGACCAACTTCTATTCTGATCTTATATGGTTTTTACCCTAACGGCTAGAGAATATCTTTCTACTGGATTCAGCACTAGAAGATCTTATTTTCATATTCTAATATGTATAGATTCTCTAAAGATTTCGCAACTTATATTTGGAAGGATCTACTTATGGAAACCGAGATCCCGATTATATGGGCGGCAGATTGATGGGCTATCGACACTTACCTTAAAGAGCTCGAGATCTCTCTAATTGATTCTCGTCCAACGGGTTGATTGGAAGAACTTCTTTGGAAGGTGCCAACGGTATTGAAGGCATGAAGAAGTATATAAGAGAGATGCTCCGGTTGTTGAAGGGTGCGGATAGAAGAATTCAAAGTCTCGAATCTCATTTTCTATTTTTGCGATCTTATTCTTCGAGCGTTATATGTAATCAAAAGAGAGATCATATTGTGGTGAGACCTTGAGGAAGTGTAGTAGAGCTTCTACATTGTGGACTCAAGAGCGTGAGACTGTAATAACTTTTTTTGATTCTTAATGAAATCCAGACCAGAAGGGCTGTCCGTGGGAGGAGAGTGGACGTAGCTTGATCTAAGCCAACCACTATAAATGGAGTCTTGATTCTCATCCCTAATCCTTTTATCTTTCATTACTTTCATTTGCGGCGTTTGTTGTTTTAATTCATTAATCTCTCATTCGGATTAAATTGTTAAAATTGCTTTAATCACATATTCACCCCCCTCTAGGTGCTAATTCTAGTCCTAACAATATAAACTTCATCACGTTAATGTGGGCACAACCATATAATGATTATATATCTAATCCCAAATTCGTACCGATTATTTTATGAATAGCAACAACAAATATTCTAAAAAAAAAAATATCCTCTTAATTTGATCGATCACCCAAAAAAAAAAGATATTAATTGACGGTAAAATATTCTTACCCATATGTATGTTTAACGGGATCATGAACTTCATGGCGGCGTCACTTGCATTCGATAATGTCAGCCTCTTTTATGGACTATATGGGACCGCTTCTCTCTCTGTCTCGCGCTCGCCCTCGCTGACCTCTCTTTGCTATAAACCTCCACGAAATGACCCTCTTTCTCTTTCCGATTCATTCCATGCAAAAGCAACGTAACAATTCAGAAAGCCAACGCTTCTCACTGTAGACTCCCAAATCCTTACCGCGTCTTTCCCTCTATAACACGTACCAACCACGCCTTCTCTCTCTCTCTCTCTCTCTCTCAAATGCAGAGGAGGAGGAGGAGGAAAAAGACAGTGCGTAATGAGGATAAGAGTTAACCAGGGTGGAGTTAAGTTGCTTTTTGACCGTCATCTGTCACTTGGGAATTATTAAAGCATCGTGTTACGTCAACCGGGTGCTGCAGATGGGGTACGACCTGACACGTCGTAGGTCACATGGAAATTATTAAAGCTCCCTGTCATGTCAACCTCACGGGGACCCCACTCCGTCCTACTCTCTCTTTTTGCACGTCATCCAGTCCAGGAAAATCCAAGTTGGATTTTCTGATCACAAGGAAGGGTACAACCAAACTACACTAACCGACAAAAGAGACATGTGAGCCCGTCTCAAGAAAGGGAACAAGCTCTCTAGCCTGTCCTTGTCCAATGCATGCATGTGCTCGTCTTGTAGTTTTCAACCTTTCCATACCTATTCCCAGTACTCTAGTTTTGCTTATCAATATAATAAACATCCTCTGAGCATTATTGAATATTTATAATCATTGTCCTTTTCTGGATCCAAGTTGGTGCAACCTAAACCTGAGGCTTAACATAATCAATAAATCTCTTCGGCTCGAGATTGGAATGTATGGAAATTATTCTGGCAATTTTCACCGCATTTCATCTCTCCCTTAAAAGAAACTATTCATTTCTTTCCTCTTTTTCAGTATGATATCAGAGAAAACCATGCATTAATTACATCGCCCATGTTGATTGATCTAGAGGAGAGAATTGAAGAGAAAAAATTTCCTATGGGTCCACAAAATATTCCCTTACTTGTGAGGGGAAACAAAGGAAAATAAAAGAATCCAAAGTGGTCAGATTAGTTTTACATTAATGAGACCTATATTCTTTCCAAGGCATGATTGGAAAATTTTATTTTCTTCTAAATCTCATCTTGTCAGGTTCATATCCTATCATTATTATTCTACTTCTTAATCAAATATTTGTGATAAATATTTGCCTGAGATGAGTTATGTCAATCTCATTCATGCTATAGCAGATGGGTTATGTCAAAATCTCATTTATGTTGCAGCAGATGGGTAGTAAGACTTTGATGCATCGCGGGTCACATTGCAAAGATATTTTCCTCCAAATAGTGGGAGGAAAGAGAGGGGGAAATGCAAAACGAGTTCCTTCTTCCCTTGGGTGCGTTTGCCAGAACATTTCGTTTAAAAATCGTTTCAGGAAGTAAATAAAAAAAATGTTTGTTTTGGAACAATTTTTGAACAAAAAGACTCGTTTGGTAAATTTGTTGGGAATAAAAATGAACGAAACACGTTTGGTAAATTTGTATAATTTTTTTTATTTCTTTTAATTTTTTAATATTTTTATTTTATTTTTTCTATTTTCTTATTTATTTTTCCTTTTTTCTTTTTTCTTCTTTTAGCCAGTCGCCGGCCTCGGCCATGGCCAGCAACCGGCCGACGAGGGCCGGTGGCCTCGCCCATCCGGCGAGGCCAAGCTCTCCCGGCCCGGCGCGAGGCTCGGCCTCGCGGTGGCCGGTGGCGACGCCGAGCCTCACCGGCCCGGGCGAGCTCGGCCTCGCCGGGGGTCGGCGGACGCCGGCGAGGTCGCGGCCCTCGACGGCCGGTCCACCGGCCATGGCCGAGGCCGCCGACAGAGCCAAAGAAAAAAAGAAAGAAAAAAAGAAGAAAAGAAGAAGAAAATAAGTGTTTCTAAATTTCGTTTGAGAAACAAAGCAAAAAAAAAATTTGTTTGCTTTCTATTAGATGTGTTTGTGAACAAAAATAATTTTGGAACAAAACGCATACGAACGTTTGTTTCCTTTTTTTTCTCCAGGAACAAAAAAAAAAAGTTGTTTAAAAAAACGTAAAAAGAAACGAAAACAAACAGGCCTCTAAATGACGAGTTCCAATGGGCCCATAATATATTTGCATTTTTTGGACTTTGTCATTTCGAGATGGGACATGTGATAGATTTTTTTCGGAGATGAGTTATGTCAATCTCATTCATGCCATAGCAAATATGTCAAAATCTCATTTATGTTCCCGCAGATGGGTAGTACGACTTTGATGCACCGTGGGTCACATTGCAAAGATAAAGCGGGAGGAAAGAGAGGGGAAAGGCAAAACGAGTTCCTTCTTCCCTTAAATGACGAGTTCAATGGGCCCAGAATATATTTACATTTTCCGGACTCTGTCATTTCGAGATGGGATATGTGATAGATATTTGACTGAGATGAGTTATGTCAAATATCATTCATGCTATAGCATATGGGTTATGTCAAAATCTCATTTATGTTGCAGCAGATGGGCAGTACGACTTCGATGCATCATGGTCACATTGCAAAGATATTTTCCTCCAAAAAGTGGGAGGAAAGAGAGGGGAAATGTAAAATGAGTTCCTTCTTCCCTTAAACGACGAGTTCATTGGGCCCAAAAAATAGTTGCATTTTCTGGACTCTGTCATTTCGAGATGGAACATGTGAAATATTTTTGAATGAGATGGGTTGTAGCTACAGAAACATCTACAAAGGTGTCGGCAATGCCGTGAGGGAAGGATCCTCGACTCTCGAAAAATATTATAAGGTTCTTCCTAGTTAGATTTTATTTGGGATGGCCAATGGGCTGGGTCAGTTCGGACCCGTGCTCTCGGGCCACATGCGCCCCCCAAATATAATGGACAGGCCTCGAGTACATCGATGTCGGCTGCTAGTGAGGCGAATGGACATCTCAACAAGGATGGCGAGACCTATTTTTGGAAAGTTCGAGGAAGACAACGTTGACCGTTTGAGGTGGTGGAAGGCCAAAGCATCTTTGTTTTCATTTTCTTTCCATGGTAAATCAGGACATGCTCACTCCATTGGCATCGTCTGTATCATTAGAGTGCACCTTCAATACTGGCAGACGGGCACAGGTTGTACAATGCGTCATCTAATCATCTATAACATCTACGTGATCACTAAAAAATAAATGCGTCCATTTGATTATGCTTGACCTTATAGAACCCAAAATTATTTTTTGAAAATAAAGAAGTCCCCAAAATCCTATGCTAATTTAAAACAAAAAGGGTCATTCCACCATTTCTTTGTACTAAATTTGCCTTTGGGCCTCACTGCCTGCAAAATATGAGTTCTGTCCAATTGTCCCAGACTCTGCACTATCATTCTCTATAGGAGCTTATCATCGACCTTTAATTCACCGTTATGACTCGATAGTTGCAATTTCGCATGGATTGGAACTTCATGTGCTAGAATACCAAACAAAGTTTATACTTATTTGAGACGGGAAAAGGGACTATAATTGGAAGTGATGTCAATGTACACCTAGTGAAAGCCAAACGATACAATCGAGAAATAATTATTTCTCCCCATAATCTAACTTCTTGGAACTTATCATCAATGTTTCTTGGACTTCCTATGGGCAATTACCCGTAGCTTCTTCAACGTGTCTATTGACACGGATTTATATGATAAGAAAGAAATGGACCGATGATCGTCGAGATGACATGTTCCAAGAGGCTGTTATAACCATTTGGAGGCGAGTCTCTTGCGAAGGCACGTCTCCCCAAAAGCTGGACGGCTTGATCAAAGTACATTAAACTCTACCTCATAAGCCAAAACCTCCTTTGTTGTTTTCACGATGTCCTGGTCTAATATTTCCTGCTCGATCATCACGAAGCTTTTGTCCCGGATCGTAATTATTATCTTACTTCCAAAATAATCCTAGTTCCTCGCTAGTTTCTCGAACTGCTCCTTCATGCCATGTGCAAAACACTACAAGAATAATGCACTACCATGTTTTCAGTCTCGTCGAGCAAATTTTCTTTTTCAGCATTTGAGGGAACCTTAAAAAATAAATAAAAAAAATAAAAGTAGAGAACATTATATTCTCCTAAACAAACAAAAGGAACAAATGAAATTTGAAGGATCAAATGCTCAGTGCGAACTACTCAACCATAGATTTGCCTTTTTCTCGTATGGAGACAAAATTGTCTATCGGCATCATTATTGTCAGAAAAGATTTTTTTTAAATTATGATCCTATGTGCGAAGGGAAGTCTCTCGAGATCATCATGGAAATGGAAACTCGTCAAAGTACGGTCACAACCCATCATTGAAGGGCATCAACGGCAACTCAAATGTTTTTGCTGGACATTCTATTTGGAGTTTCTCCAACCCACAACAATCTTTGGCCACCAATGGGTGAATGCGTTCACCACCAAATATTGTTCAAATTAATTCTGCCAAGTTATTCGCATAATTATCCCAAACTGGATAATAGATTGGGAAATCAAATTTGTGACCTTCGGCTTGCAAATCAAGTCTTGGACCACTTGACCAATCATGTCCGGTTTTTTGGGTGAAATTTTATAAAAATTGATTTTATTTAAACTTATTTTATTCTCAACATATTTATTCATTTCTTTTGCTTTTTCCTCGACTCTTTGCCATGTTTGATCATTTCTTCACTCTGAGAACTTTAAATAAATTGAAAAAGAATCCTCAAACAGTAAAAATAAAGCACGAAGGAATCATTTTTCACTAAAGAAAACCATCTCTTTCTCTTGCCTTGTACTGATCTTTGTTTAATCTTCCATCGTGATATTCTAGGACTTCAACCTGCCAAATGGGCAAGATTGGAAATCGGGTCTATATGAATCCAAGTCATCAATTAAGTCATTTTAAATGAGTAGATATTTCATCAACACATATCCGATTCAATTCGATTGGGTTGTCCCATTTTTTCTTGCCTATTTTTTCCATCGATCAATAAATTACTCTAACTTTTTGGGCAGTAAAGAATTGACGCAACAAAAACATACAATTTCTTGTACTTTGTTCACGATGGCATGATATTCTTCTCCAAATATTAGGGTAAATATATTCGAAACTGTCAACATTTGAATTTTAGTTGAAAAATTAAGCGCACGTTTTTCTGAAAAAAAAAATGAGCATAAAAATAATGAATGGAAGTAAAAAAGAACAAAAGAAAAAGAGTAATAAAAAGATAAAAATAAATAACAAATAGAAAAGGCCAAGTTGTTCCAACTGGCATGGCCCACAAGAGCAACCTATTGATTTGATCCGCGGCCCAAACCCACCAGCCCCATTACTCCCCACCTTTCAACCTTTTCCCCTAGCCTGGCCTGGCCTTCTCTGCCTCCACACTGAGCTTGGAGTAGACAGAAATTCCAAGCCACGTTCGTTGTCTTCGGCTAGCAATGTCTCTACCAGAAGACCTTCAGGGGCGTCAGATGCAAATCATTGTCGCCGCTGCTCGTTTCTATGAATTCAAGCTCCAGCTGATGTCTTTCTCGTTGCTTCCTTCTTATTCGGTCGGTTTGCTATCCAGGCGAAACTGCTTTTAGATGATGTTGCTAGTATTAAAATGGCACATCGATTATTACCGTCACGTGTGATGCATCAATGATTATTGTTCTTTGTGGAAGGTTTTAGTTGACTCGATCCCTCTGACGCAGTGAGCTGCGCAAGCGGAATTATCGAAAGCAATCGCAACCGCATCTCCTTGGCTTTTACCGTCACAGTCCCGCTTCTGGCTTCTGGTGATGAGGAGTGTCTCGGCACGACGACGCAGCAAATGTCTGACCATGAAGCAGTCAAGTGAAAGGCGAGAAAAAAAAAAAAAACAGAACAGAGATCAAGAGAGACGAGTCTAGAACAAATCGACACCAAGAACGAGGCTTAATTGGAGAAGAGACGACCTGATGATTTGGTGGCGAGGACGGCGCAAGCTCGAGATGACGACTCAGCGACTTTCCAGACAGTGAGCATAGCCTCACTATCATAGCATTGATTCTAATGGCCACCAACTAGACAGAATAACGGATGGATTCCTTCAGTCATTTCATTGAACACTTCTTGAGCAGTATCCGTACATTCATTCGACGCGAGGACAACTCTTAGGTTTGGACTAGGGCAAGAAGTTGAAGAGCTCAATCGGTGGAGAGAAGATTCGTAAGTGATGGTTGGAGTCAACTGAGACGGGGCGTCCTTTTCCATGCGATTCGAATCTACCGCAAACTTCCGCCGATCACTGAAGCGAAAGAACGAATCGTAGGAACGCCTGGTGGTCAAAACAGCACGTGATCGGAATTGCAACCAGACGACACCGGAACCGCAATCGAAGTCATGAACAGTGGAATCGAAGTCGATTCACCTCCGGCGAACCTCGAATCAACAACAATGAACTTTGGATTCTAGGATCGAGCTTCGTTTCTTCTGCGTGTGTGTTGTGTGCCTTCCTTCGTGCATCTGCCGTGATCAGAGACGGAAGGCCAACGGCGGCTTTCGGTGGAGCTGGCGGTCGGCGGTGAAGCTAGAGAGGACGGTAAAGGCTACGGACGAGAAGTAGAATCGAGAACTTCATCGTCAAATGACGATAGTGCCCTGATTTAAAACAACGAAAATGTCCCTTTGGCTATTGCTGTCATAACCGAATTCAAGAGAGGGAGAAAATATTGGGTACGTCTAACGTTCAAACGTGGCAAATGGAAAGGCACTGGGAAAGCGACACATGTACTCACGTGGGACCCACAAGCTGAGCGGCAATTTTGAAAATTTTGCGTGCTGTAGCTTTCTTCTGAACAAACCGACGCTCTCTCTCCCTTCCTCTCATATATTCAAAATTTTTCACGCTTCCTCCTCTTCGCTCTCTCCCGTGGTCGCTCGCTTTCTGCCCCGGCACTCGCTTGGGTGTCACTTTTTCGCTCTTTGCTCCGGCGCTCGCTCAGTGCCCGACCATGCACGTTCGGTTCCGCTTGTTCTCCTCTGCCAGTTCTTCCAACTCTTTCATCACCTCGATAATCAAGTGCTCGGCTACGAGCTCCTTCACCAGCTTCAAGACGCAACCCTCTTGAAGGACGACTTCAGGGTCGGGATCCGGTCGACGCCGTTCTTCGCATTGCTGACGCACCACGCCTGGATGAGCTGGAGGAGCGTGTGGTTCGGGATGAGGCCGGAAGCCCTTGGCAGCAACTGGTTAGGCAAGTGGCGGCCGCGCCGTTGCTGGAGGACTTGGACAGTCACTTCTCGATGCTCTCGCGCTCGTAGGTTATGCCCATCACGGTCGTCACGGGGCCCTCACGATCTACAGGGATATTGGACAAAGGAAGTAGAATCGAGAACTTCCTCGTCAAATGACGAGAGTGCCCTGCTTTAAAACGACGAAAATGTCCTTTTAGTTATTGCTATTTTAACCGAATTCAGGAGAGGAGGGAAAATCGGCGCTGGGCCTAGGGAATATGACAAATTCTATCGTACTAGCTATGGCGCATGGCAAAATTACTCTTATGGTTATTCGTGCATCGTTGGCAAAATTCATGATAAATGTTAGGAAATATTGTACATTAAACATATATTATATATAATAAATTATCATTTTTATAATTATTTCAATTAAATTAATTTGATTCAAATTCATGAATAAAAAAATACTAAAAATAGCCTAATTTTGGAATGACTGGGTATATGACTTTTATATATATATTATAGATTTACATTTTGACCCTTAATTTATTAAAAATGTTTAAAATTGAGCTGTGCATGTCAAAATGGCATGTAAAGATGCTAGACTCGCGTGGCGTTAATGTGTTTAGAGTGCTAATCACATGTTGGATGTTTGACATTTGTCGATGGCACGTTGATGTCTGACACGTCCAACATGTGTTCAACACTAAAATGGAGGTCTTTGAAGAGTGTCCATGCTACCTAGGTGGTCAATGTCTAGGCAGGCAAAGTAGTGGTAGAGCCATTCATCGCCGCCAAAGTGGAAGTCGGCATGGCAGAGATGACAACATCAGAGGCCGGCCAGTCCGAGACATGTTGCTTGGGGTTTCTCTGTTTGCTATTTCTGAGAACAGTTGTGTTTGGTTTGGTTTGGACCGAGGACCCAGCGCGGGAGAGATACTTTCTGGTTGAAAGTAGCCGAAAAGAAAAAAAGAAAAAAAAAGAAGTGGGTCTTGCACTGACCTTGCTAGGCATTCTTCCACTACGCAATGATGTACCTCTCATTCATGGACAAGTGAATATAAAGTGCATTAGTATGTTTGCATTTGTATGTCAATTGGATCATTAACTCTATATTGGTGTAAGTCTATTTCATGGATTGTCCGGATCTCACGTTTTTTCAATGGTTGAGCTTGACCACACAAACCCAACCACCACCACCCCCAGGGGCGGCTTTTCTCTTCTCTCTCTCGTGAAGCAATTTAAGGTCATATCAGGACCACTCTCCCAGATTCATTCTCTGCAAAAGTAACGTAACAACTCACAAAACCGATGCTCATCATCGCAAACTCCAAATCCTTATGTGTCTCTCCTGCCTAATTCATCCACCATTGCTGCTCTAATGCCTCTCTCTCTCTCTCTCTCTCTCTCTCTCTCTCTCATGCAGAGAAGGAAGACAGTTGTGGTGCTGGACCAAAAAGAAGGAGAAAGTTATTATAATCAATCGCACCTAAAACAGACCAAACTTGAAACCAAAAAATAAATACACAGTATTAAAATATTAATGCAAAAATGCAATTAGAAGAGAATGGAAAATTGACCAAATTTCGTATTTTCAAAGGTCATAATCTACATTTAATACTAAATGAAGTTACATGCTGCTTTTGAGAAGTTACACACGTCTAAATTAGAGGGGAAAGTTTGAAAATAATCAATCGATAGAGAGCAAATTGTTACGTTAAATCTGTAAGGATGGGGATCTTTTGTCAAACAAGGATTTGTAATGATAAATAAGAATAAATGAATAATTTGGCATAATTATGCCAAAATGAATCATCATGGGCATCCGAATTTCTCAAAGCAAATTATCCGTGCTAGCAAGTGTAGTTAGGCAATGTGTATGACTAATTTTCATCAACTAATCATATTTAAAATTATCTCTATTAAAAAATAATTCAAAAAGATAATGTAACCTTAAAAAGTCATTCAATAAAATGGAGGATCTCTATTGTCTACTTTTTCTCGATGCAAATAATTTTTTTTTGGGAAACAACCACAAAATAACGGTTTTCATTGACGGGCTAGACCTATGCGATGGCTGATATGACTCTCCTGAGCACAAGCTCTATAACGATCTTGACACCTTTGAAAATTGACATTCATAACCCCACATCACGGTAATTAAGCTAATGTTTACGATGCTAAAGCATCGTAATAACATGGATATGTAATTTTCTGGTCATTAGAATTGATTGCTTTTTGTGATGACATTTGATCCTCATGTTTCAGTTTGGAGGAAGCAAAAAAGAGAATTTATGCATGTAGCACAACCACCTATCAAGGGTTTCAGGCTGTGATGACTGAAGCATATAAGAGCAATCCAGAGGGAATTTCATCATCGTTAGGCACTAATATAATGAGCTATAAACAGAACTCCCTGGAGATGTCTTTATATTACCTGATTCCTACATTGATCCCCAAAACAAGGAGTACGGAGGTATGACTTGGCTCCACAGAAGAGCATCTACTATACATCTCTGTTAAATTTTCAGTCATTTAATCCATTCATCCTCTAATTCCACAAGCTCAACTTTCCAATATGTCTATAATTTGTGATCCTGCACTGCTGCTTGTTTTGTTGAACTTACTAAATCATTAGGTGATAAGTATGAAAATGGAGTACTTAGTCACAGACCACCCCCAGTTCAGTATGGGAGGCCTGGAGGTAGAATGTGTGACCACAAAAGAAACTACGGCCAACCTAGATATGACCGGCATGGTGGTCAAGTGGCAAATACACGAGAGCCCCCAAAATGGTTATCAATGACCTATGCAGCAGGATGCTCTGAAAAATTATACTCCTCAGCAAAGTCATGCTACCCCTGGGCAAGGTGAAAGAAGAAATCCCATGCTAATGAGCAATATGGATTATGCCCTCGGTGGAAGGGATCCATATCGAGAACAGAAGAGAGATCTGGTGCATTCATACTAGGGAAACTACAATTAGCAAGTTCATAACAACAATTCCTGTTAGCAAAAGAGAGACCTGCTACAAGGAAATAGATGGAGCTCTGCATCTCCAGTGCAGAATGGTTTATAGGAGACACCATTGGAACCATGCACCTACTCTAGCGGAACATATGGCCAGGGTCCTGATGGATTTCAAGGGCAAAGTACCGGAAGTGCCGGCGACTAATCTTCCCTCCCCCATAGAAATTTGCAAAAGCAGCCCTCTTAAGCTGTTGCAGTAAGCTTTGAGGCCGCCTTGCTTGAGGGTTGCTTTTGCGAATTCTATGAGGGAGGGAGGAAAACAAAAATCATATCTTTGAAACATCATTCCAAATGGCAGTGGGCGGTGAACACTCCGAGGAAGGAAAGGACATCATGAATGAGTAGGCCACAATTTGTGCTGTGTAGATGTACAGTATGTTGGCACAAACGCATGCACTTAAAGGATCAATTAAATCTAAGCAATAGCTCTTCAAACAAGCCTTGAATGGTGAGCGTCTAAGGAGAGGGAGAGAATTTTGGTATTTCAAGTGTCGTCCATGCAATATTTTGAGGGGCCCCAATGACCAGCTTCGTCGAGAGATTTCCTCGAATCTGGCTAATTTATTAGATCACCTTTAGACAAAGTTGGTATTCTTCAAAATGTTCAATATGACAAAAAATAGATGCCCCGAGCATTGAAATCACAAGAATCATGGAAATAAACTTCAACTAACATCGGACTTCTCTAAGTCAATAACCAGGCCAAGACTCTCATTGCAATATCGAGCTTCAATCTCATCAATTTAATCATGCAATTGCCATCCAATTATGTGAAATTGACAAGGAACTTGAACACAAGTTATCAAAAAGGCAACCAAACTAAGACAAAATCCATCTAATCCATGCTTATGCCACAAATTCCAGCAAATGATCAGAATTGTAATAGAGCATACAAGACCACAAATCGTGATCCTTTGATGACTAATTGACATGAACTAAAGCCACATCTTCCTACAGGTGCATATGAGTCTACTTGATCAAAATGGCATCAACCAAGACTAAATTAATACCGAATTCAAACAAAGCAATCACTATCAGCATGCAATGCTTTGATTCTAGCATGTTCAAGTTCATGGCTATAATTCTTGCAAAATTGGCATGAGATTCACCATATCACTTTCCTAGCATGAACATAAATGATCCCATAACCAAACTAGCTTCAAGCTAGAATCAAAAGCACACCCAATCAAGGATATCAAAGACAGAGTCAGCATCCACAGATCGATTTCCAGTAGAATTTCATTCATTCATATGCCATAATTTTTTTCCCAAGTGAACATGAAATTCACCATAACACAACCTTATATCATTGCACATGCTTACTTGAGTGGAATAGCATAAAATCAAGGACCAATTGACATCAGTTCAGGGCTGCAACAGTCGCAAATTAGCATGCATTGACAAGGTTACAGCAGATTCAAAACAAGTTTGAAATTGAATACCTATGGTTTTTTTATGAAGCAACGGAACTCAAATACACTTATATGACCAGAATAGATCAACAATCTAGTAATGAAGGGAATTCTCAGTCAAGAACTGAATCAAAATACACACTGACTTAGTTCAGGAATTTCATCAAATGGGTGGTATACATTTCGGCCGATGAGCACCCGTTCAAATCATCAAGACAACCTAAATCACAGTCGATTTGCATACAGACAGTAGCTATAGTGATTGACATCGGACATGACTAATGAGATAACAGATGCAACATCAAGGAATGGAATCATCGAAGTAGGCAGCCATGACTGAAGTTCGAGCACTTGGGCATTACAGACCTTCTCCGCGGCGGCAAAACTGGTGGCGGGAATCGGGAAGCAGTGACGACCAGCAACGAAGCGAGCGGAAAAGGATTCAATTGAAATCACCGAGAGAGTTGACTCATGGATGCTAAAAATCACCCGAGTACCTTCGATCACCGCTCTTTGTTCTTTGCCCCTTCTCAGCGTGCATGTCGGGCGGTGGCTGTTGGTGGATGGAGGGCGACGGAGAGGGAGAATGACGAAGGAATGAAGATCAACGGGGGAGCCACCCCTTCTCCCGCATAAACTAAGCATAAAAGGAAATCGACAGATCGTTAGTAGAAGAAAGTAAGGAAGAGAGCTAGAGATAGAAAGGAAGAGGGCCACGTCATGTAGAGTGGATGTGGGTCCCACCGAGAATTTTGCATTAGGTAAGACTAATTGGTTTTTTGATTCAAAGGGACGGGACAGCCAACCCAAAAAGCAATGAAATATTGAAGGAATACCGGATCCCGTTGGAACTTCCGCATTAGTCGTTCAAAATAGTGTTCTTCCCAGTCAAAAAGGACTTGGTTCCGCTCTGCTCCACAGCTTTCTATACTCCAGACTTGCAAGGATGGGAAGTGCTCTAAGTCCTCAGGGCACGGGAATTTCAGAGAGTATTTCTCAGGTAAGAAGCTCCTGAATTTGGGCAACTTGAAAAGTCCAAGAAGAGTTAACTTGGAGAAGGTGATTGTCGTACAGATCCCTTCTTCCCCTTTTTCATGGTCAGCAATTAGTTCCATATTTTCACATGACTTCACCACCAACTCTTCGATTTGCCCGAGAAATTTCGCTGTGAAGGTAGGGAAAAGTGTTTCCAGACGAGAGCACCCCTCAACCTCTATTTCTCTCAAGTTTGGGAACGGAATGTTTGGGAGACCGTCGGACTGCCAAATGTGCCTCAAGTTTTCGAGATCACGCAAATACAACCACCTCAGTTCACCACCTTTTGTATCCATCCCGTCACCTTCATATATTATCTCGATCGAACAACATGAAACCACTTTTAGGTCCTTAAGACAACACTGCAGCCTCTTCCACATATGGGACGGGGCAACACATTGGAAGTTGTTGCAGTCCCTCAATCCAAGAGATTCCAATTTCAAAAAGGAATTCGCAGGAATTTTTTTGTTCCATAACTCTTTGCACCGAAGGCCTCCTAAATATAGACTTGTTATATTGGGAACTGTGACCTGCACGAGGGTAATGTGATCAAGTAGGATAAGTAGGACCACTTTATTACATTGTTCATCCTAAACCATGATAATTTGAGAATACAGATGATCAGAGTAAGTGATAGAGCAAACCATCTCATTAAAAACGGTTGTGGCCATTCATTATTTTCTTCATTGTTTCGCCCTAACCGCCTCTTGGCACTTGTAGGACTCCGAATGAACGCTCCAAGATTAGGGCAGTCCCAAATAACTAGATCTCTTAAGGAAGGGAAACTCATCACATCTGCCTTTGATTGACCACCAATCAAACAATGATTCTAGGGAGTAACAATCATGGATAAAAACTTCTTCCAGGTTTTGCAAACTCCCTTTGATTGTGGAAGGGAAGACGTTGAGTATCTTATTGCAATTTTCAATTTTGAGGGTGGCTGATTCGCATAAGGAACTCCTAGGAAGACCATGCTGTATACTTTCGAAGGATCCTCTCATTTGAAAAACCCCGAAAAGCCGTAATGTGTCCAAGCTTGGTAAATTCACTCGCTCATGAAATTTTTGCGTTAAATAGTACCCATGAAAAATTTGACAATTTAACCTATAATCCTAACCAATCTATTTGATGAAATGGAAGAATGAATGTTTACCAGTGTCCTTACTCTACAAGTGTATGTATAAATTATGAACACACTTTAACTATTAAACGAAACAAAAATCTTCAAAGAGATTTTATTAATAGCCACCAAGTGATTGCCCGTGGCTATTATAGGTATAATCTCAAAGAGAAGGGATTTGTACCTTTTGATCAAAGAAGGAACCGGAGTTAGCATCTTGTGAATCTGAATTAGTGGTTATTGTCTTTTTCTTTCCATGAGGATATGAAAAGAATTTCACTATGGGACAGCGATGTGTACATAGTCGCTTTTAATAATGGGAACTCTATAATATCGTCTATCCCATCATCTCTTCCTTCTTCATCCATAATCACCGCCATCATATTTGGACAATTTTGCACTTGAATGTCTTTAATTTCTCTAAGACATTTAGCCACAGACACTGGAAAGAGAAATGACAGCCCCGTCATGTTGACATCGAGCTTCTCAAGGTTTTGAAATATTGATATTCCTTGTAATTGTACATCTTGTTTCCACATGCACTGCAGTTTGGGCAAGTGATATAAACTCAACTTCGTTAGCCGAGAGAGAATCTCGGCATTTCCGGTGACTTTTAGCTCCTCTAGGTCAAAAACTACTTCTGTTGATGGAGAGCCTTCAATTATCATTGACTCCAAATTCGGCAGCTTCTGTATCCAATCTTTCGGAATACTTAACGTGGATTTAGACTCCGCTATGAGTAGCGATTTTAGATTGTTGTATTTTAATGAAGGTTCACTGGAGAGTATCTTTTTTGGGCCAAGGAGTCCACCCATCACTAGGGATTCCAAGCGAGGCAATGAAACCTAGCAAAGCACCACAGTGAAACTCATTGAAGGTGAGTTTGTTAGAAATAAAGCTATTTTAAGGAGAAATTAACCGATACTCTGGGATAAAATAAAATAAAAATTGTCTTCCGTGAAAAGCGAAATCACTGTCATGAGGATATCCTCATCGCTATCATGCTACTAACGCAACACAATTGCACAACTACACAACTCTCTCTCTCTCTCATCATAATTTTTCTCTTTTATTTTGAAATCATTGACTGATCTTCAAAACAACTGCCATAATTTTGTTTTCTTTTGTTTTTCTATTTTGACCTTCAAAGTTGAAAACAAATACATACTGGAGTTTTTTTACTAATTTTTTTGTTAACTTATTGGTTTCCATTATGAACAAGTAAATATGACTTATTTGGACTTTTTTCTACTGAGGATCCATGACGATGTTTGTCTTTGCTTTGTAAAGTTTTGCGCTTCATTAATAAACTTCGTAAAACACTTTCACGATTTGCATTTTCAGCATAACCAAATACAAGAAAACAATTCATTTCTAGCAAAACGATTTACTAAGAAAATATTTTTCAGCAACAATGAATATTCAATGAAACAAATGAATCCTAAATACATGAATGGGCTTGACTTCTCTTAAGAATGTCAAAAACTCAATCGATCAAAGGGCGAAATGTAGTTCTTTCGTCGTTCCTGAAATAATGGAGAATGAAATATCCCTGAAGTAGCTGACAAAAGAAATGTCAGAAGTAAAATGACCATAGCACGGTGACGTTGGGGAATCAATTGCAACTCGCATGTAGGTGAAACATGAATTATGTGATGTTACGTGGTTCAACGTTCGCCTTCCATTTATATGATCTCTCAGTTTCTTCATTTTGAAATTGCTGAATTTCGTTCATTCGTTCAAGATCCATTCTCGTTCACTATAATGTTTTTTGTTCTCATTAAAAATGTTAAATGAGTAACAAATTAGTCATAGCAAGAACCCAAGTTAGAGCCCAGATAATCAATGCAATTGCCTAACATTGAAAATAAAATGAAAGAAAAAAATAGTTATAGAAAAAGGCTTCCCTCTGGCTATACTTGAATGTGAATAAAAATGTATGGTCTGTGTTTTCTTTAAATGGATTGTTTATTTGTGAATCAAAATGTGCATCAAATTTAACACAACATGCATTAATGTTCAGTGAACACCAATATCATCTTATCATCCCCTGTGCTAGTATGATCTAGGTATCGTTTGTGAGACTAAGAATTAAGGAAATTTATATCCTTTCAATAACATAGACTGACATAGGGAGAAAACGAAGAAGTTACCTGAATTGGAGCACCCTCATCTCCAGTACAAAAGCTCGTCATTTTTGGTAACGCACGCAACTCCAAAATACGTAAATTAGGCAACTCAACTGTGCCATCAGCAACAACTTCTACTTCTCCTGCACCATATGTGATAATGGCTTGCATTGAGTCACATTCGCGGACTTCAAGCACTTCCAAATGTACAAGGCTCTGCATCTCTGACAGGAACCACAGGTATTCCAATCGGTGGCACTGTTCAATAGTCACAACTTTCAATATGCTGAAGCACTTTGGTGCGACAAGGCTATTACATATCTTCTCTAGATTAATTAGATTTTTGAGGAACAAAGACTCTAAAATTGTAAAAGCGGTGAGAGGGAGACCATTAGATGAATTGGCAAGGTACTCAATTGAGGGGCCGTTGTTAATATCAAGACACTTCAATTCTCTAAATCCTTCTGTGCACAACTCGAGTATTCTTCTTGAACTTTTTCAACCCGTCCAAATATAAGTATTGAGTTTTTTGCAGAATTTTTTGAACCCATTCCTTTGAAAGAAAAATATCCCATTCTTCCAATTTGAGCCACATGGTTCTCAAACCTTCCAATTTGAGCTCCCTGATTCTCCAACCTGCAGTCCCTTCTGCATTTCCTATGTTGATCCAAAATTTGATCAAATTCCCAAATGGAAAGTCATTCTCCTCCAAAAGTACAGAGGGATCGGGGATCGATATTTCCAGAGAGGCTATCTTTGTCAAGCTCTTTAATTCAGCAAGCCTGGAGTTACATGATTCCGACGGTATTCCATCCTTGCCCATCCATCGATCAAAGCTTCCCCGCAAATATAACTCTTCCAAGTTGATTAAGCGTTCCAGCACACCAGGCTCGATTGTCCAAAGCTTACTGCAATAGCTTAGATTTAACGATCTCAGATTTGTCAGGTTCCCGATTTCTTCAGGCAGCCTAGAAAGTGTAGACATTGCGAGGCTGAGAATCTGCAATGCTTCGAGCTCGCCAAGTATTGCCACATCCTCCACATTGCAATGGTCTAAGTATAAAGAGTGGAGGTTCTTGAGGGTTTTAATCGAGCGAGGAAAACTGGTGGTATGCATGGAGCAAAAATATAGGACGAGGAGCTCCTCCATGTATGTGAAATCTAGTAGTCCCGAGCAATCTCCCACTTCACGTTCGTGAACTTGTTTCCAACGCCAGTCTTTCGGTTGAGACAACATGAGTATCTTCAAGTCAGGAAGAAATCGACACTTCATTAGTTCATCAAGTCTCTTTGGTCAACATCAGCTAAGCATATAGCCCAACATTTCTCAAGCTTTTCCTTTGACCATGAGTCATAATTGCTGTTCGTCATCAAAGAATCTTGACCCCTAAATGGAGTTGAGACAACCACCTCGCTGTAAAGATCATGTATGGTCACATCGTTCTTGTCATCACCACCATCCAGCAACAAACAAGCGGAACGTAGTTCATCGAGTAGAGTCTTCAATCTATCCCTCGATTTTTGCATCGTCCTTCTGAATTCCCCAAACAAGCCCAAGCCCATGCCTAGAACCAGCAGAGTTTCGACTTGAATGGTTCCACCAATAAGACCACAGAGCAAGAATAAAGTCTTGGCATCCTTGCTCTTCAAATGGTTGTAACTCAACTCCACTATCGTTTCTTTTGTTTCTTTATTTGACTCATCTATTTCTATTTGCGCGGTTCTCCATGCGTACTTATCCTTATCTTTCAAAAAGTTTGCAACAGAGATAATCAAAAGAGGCAAACCTGCAAGCTTCTTGACCACTTGATTCGCTATTGTTTTCAATTCCTCATCGTCTTTGAGCCTGTTGCCGACCTTCTTTCCAAATAGCCTAAATGCTTCATCGTCCTTTAAACCTCCAAGACGAAATATAGAATCGTGACACTCCATTTGCGCCAGAACATTTTTAAATCTCGATGTCAGCAGCAACTTGCATCCCTTGCTCTCATCTTTCGAAGGAATTCCGACCGCCCCCAGATCAAGATCTTTCCACAGATCGTCCAATATTATGAGAACCTTCTCACTCGGATCATTCTGCAATCTCTTGAACAGAAGATCTCTTCTTCCGGCTTCGCTGGGCTCATCCTTTAGATTTAGACTCAAGGCGTATGCGATATCGTCTTGGATATTCTTGAAGTCCGGAGTCTGCGATACTTTCGATTTGACGATCATGCTGAACGGTCTCCCCTCTTTCCTGAGTTTTTTCTCGACTTCCTCCAACAGCGTAGTCTTCCCCCACACCACCCTCCCCGTAGATCCCAATCACTTTGCGCGTCTCGTCACCCAGAGCATTCATTATGTCCTCTAAGATGGAAGCTCGAGAATCGAAGTTAGTGTCACCTCGATCACCGGCCAAGGAAATCATGTTGGAAGCGCCATCAACGCGCCCTGGAGGAGGATCGTCGTAGACCTTCTCGGTTGGAGTCCGATTAATGAGTCCCTGGATGCGTTCAGCTTTCCTATTCGCCTCCCTGCCAAGACGATATCGCACCTTCAGGTTGGGAAGCCACCCGCGGAAGCAAGTTATCTTAGCTTTGTCATCGAAAACACGGCGCGCCTCCTCGGCGTGCTTCTCCACATCTTTCACCCATTGATTGACATAGTGTTTGATAGGTTTCATGTTTCTGTTAGCATCATCGATGGAATCCTGCACCCTTTCCCTCGCTTGGTCCAACTCTGCAACTTTGTCCTCAAGTTTGCAAACGTGGCTGTCGTAGGATATCACAAAGCCGCAAAGACGATTGGCCGGAGCCACCAGGCACCCTGCCACTGTGGAACCTGCACACAGACCGGCATCCGCCATTTTCCCCCTTTTTGAATTCTTTCTGGTTTTCTTCCCTTCTCTGCGGAGAAACGAGAGTTAAGAACGTATATATGCCGAGGGAGGCGGAACAATATCCGCCATTTTCCCCAGTCGAATTACTTCCACCGAAATACTTGAAGACAAAAGCCAGCAACAGAAAAATCAGACAAGTGCCGACTATTCGTTTCAACGAAATACTTCGACATCATCTCCAATATTACTAAGCATTCATTTTCTGCTAATCTCCCCGGTTTCGCGGAAACTTCCAACCATTCGTTTCGCCTCGGACTGAAACTCAGTGCTAGCCTAGACAAACCAACCTCCCAAAAATCACAACACCGGAAGCTCACGGGAAAAATTGCCGACACGATAGCCAAGCTCGTGCAATCACCCATCAACAAAAGAAACTAAGCTCGTTCGTTTCGCGGAAAATGTTTTAGGATTTTCCGCGTTCGTTTCATGGAAAATGAATTCACAGGAAAATGTTTTGTGAAAGGGAAAAAAGTCTTAAATTGGTGGAAAATGTTTTCCACTTTTGAAAAGTGGCACTTGATCTCTCTTATCTCGCACATCTATAAATCCTCACTTCCTCCTCCCATTTATTCTTATTCTTTTCTTTTTTTATTGGAATTATTTTTAAATTGTATTTTTCTTTTTTTATTCAAATTATTTTTAATTTTCTATTTCTTTTCTTTTTTTCTTTTCCTTTCTTTTTTCCCATCTTCTTCTTTCTTGGCTAGTCGTTGGCCGTCATCAAGTGAACCTCAAGGTCGTTGATCTCAAGCTCGCGTTCGTTGATCAAGGCGAGCGAGCTTGAGCTTGCGCCGCCAATCCTGGGGAAGCGAAAATATTTTCCTTACCAAATACCGGAAAATATTTTAGAAACATTTTCAGGTTTTAGCCGAACGCTAGAAAATATTGTCATTTTCCTAGAAAATGATTTCTAAGAAAATATTTTCCAAAAATGGCCTATTTTCCGCTAAACGAAACGGACCCTAAAACTAAAAAAAAAAAAAGAAGAAGGCAAAAACAGCAAAGAAAAAGAAAAGAAAAAGAGTACAAAAATCAGGGAAAGAATCAACTCACCGTTATGAGCCGCGAACGTAGTGAATCCGAAGCCGAATCACCGTTATAGGCTAGCTTTAATAAAATTGCACAAATTATAGAGTCCCACAAAGTGCAATGATACTTTCTCCTGTTGTGCTATGTGGCGACCGCCAATGTTGGACAATATGCTTTTTCCGTCATTTCGTCCACCGTAAAAGTTTGTCATTTTCTTGCAAAAACATCTTGTAGGCGCAAATGTATCGCTAACTTCAAAAACTGTCATTACAATTTTCACATTGCATTCATTTAAATATCACAATTTTTTTCAATCACTTAATTTTTATAAGTTTTTATTCCTTAAACATCATGACTTCTAAAAACTATTCACTTAAATGCCATGATATTTTTGAAAACGTTTACTATAGATGCAAGAAAATCAATATATCTAGGTGATTGTGATGACACAAGTGTAGGGAAGTGTTTGAGTTGAAGCTAGCCTATAACCGGCTTAAGATAACATCGGCAAGGGTCATGTTACCACTGCCATCGATCAAATTTCTTATAACAAAACGTACTCCTTTAGATTCAGCATCTAAAGGTTTCATTATGCCTTCCTCATCATTCAATACGGCCACAAGCTCGGTAATAAAACTAAGGGTGCGTTTGTTTTGCAAAAAAAATTTTTCCTCATTTTTCGTTGTTTGGTTCACTTAGGAAATGAGTTAACATAAATGGTTTTCCTACCAAAGCTTAAATTTAAGAAAATGATTTCTCCTTTAAAAGAAAGACAAGTTAAAGCATAGATGGCCGAGAAAAAGTTAAACTATACATGGGATTAAGTACACGAGGCAACTCTGGATTGATGAGTTGAGTGCACATGGCCGACCAATCCATTGTGGTGAAACTTGGGCACCCAATTTCAAGTACTTTAATGACCTAAAGTACTTGCCTAAATTTATTTTCACCGAAGTTGTTCATAAGAAAATTATTGAGTCATCGCTAAAGCAACATACATCGGTTTTTTAGGGGTCAAGGGTCCCTTGACAACAATAGTCAATTTTTAACCATCTAAATTCATTCCCCTAGGATAATAAATTGCGTCGATTACTCCAATGTCCATAAATTGATTATATACTCATGCCGCTTTTAAGTGTTCCAAGAAAGGCGCAATTAAATATAATTTAATATCCATAAGTTGACTCGACTTGCCTGGCTTTTGGAGCTTCTAATGCTTAAATAATCCTATAATTATAACATAGAGATTAGATCTTCTGAAATTGCGACTTGATTAGTATTCGTATTGTCTTCTCTTCGCGTGGTTTTGGAGCTACCGAGGCAGGCACGTCCTGACCAAGCCCATGGATCCATTTCACGTGAAATATTCGAAGGTCAATGCCCTAAAAATGCTCACTCCTACCACCGGCAGTGACGTTAATTTTATCTTCCCAAAAGATGCCTCTCCCGTCCTCCAATGCGCATAGGTTGTAGTGGGTGTCGTCTAATTGAATATGCTCAACCCCTACATCTCAAAGAGAATAATCAATTTGTACAGAAAAGAAAAGTGAAGAATATCTTTAATTCAAGTACATGTATTTACCAATATCCCTAGTAAATTTTCTATACACTCCCACCCGCACAATACGAATAAAAAAGAAATTACAGAAAAAGCCCGAAAGCATCACACAACCATATTAATAGGGCTAATTCCATAAAAAAGCATCAACTTTAGGTGGTTGGACAAATCTGGCCAAAACTTTTTTGTCTCATGAAAAACAAACTTTAGGTCGAGAGACAAATCGCCCGAACTTTCTTTTGTCTCGTAAAAAAGCACAAACTTTAGGTTAAGTGACAATTCGACCCCAATTTTTTTTGTCTTATAAAAATCACAAACTTTCACTCTTATCCAAAATCTAACCCCTACCATTAACTTTCTATTTGAAGTTAAACTTATTTAAGGAGAAAAGGTTCTAGCCGTGAGGTTAGTGGATCTCATCCATGGTTTCTCTTGATGGGCGGTGATCTACAGCTTCATATTATGACAAAACGATAAAGTATAGCCAGAGAAATTCAATCTTGAGATTTTTTTACTTGCTAGTGAAGTATAGGAGATGACACAGTTTCACCGTTATTCTTCGAGCTGTGGCTCAAACAATAAGACAATGGATGGTGTTAGCCAGCAAGTGCAGGACAATCAATGAATCTAAGTTAAGAGGGGTCAGATTTAAAATTTAAGTGAAAGTTGGTGATTTTTTTTCAAAATGAAAAAAAAAATTGGGCCAGAATTGTCACTTGACCTAAAGTTGGTGCTTTTTACGTGACAAAAAGTTTGGGCCAGATTTATCACTCGACCTAAAGTTGGTGCTTTTTTACGAGACAAAAAAAAGTTTGGGCCAGATTTGTCACTCGACCTAAAGTTGGTGCTTTTTTGTGGAATTAACCCTATATAATTATATATTTAGTCCCAAATATATAATTTAGTTTGTACTGGCCTCCAGTCTTGGTTACTACGCAAGAGAGAAGGTATAGCATAGACTGCTGAGAAAAAGTTAAGTACATATAGGTTTAAGTACATGAGGCAATTCTAGATGACGAGTCAAGTGCACATGGCCGGCCAATTGATCATTGCGAAACTTGGTTACCCAATTTTGAGTACTCTAATGACATAAAGTACTTACCTAAATTTATTTTCACCACATTTTGCTCATAAGAAAATTATTGAGTCTTCCGAGAAGCCGAACGCATCGGTATTTTAGTGGTCATAAAGAAATAAAAGGCCCCTCAATAACAATAGTCAGTTTTTGACCAAGTAAATTCATTCACCTAGGAGAATAAAGTTGCGTCGTTAGTAAAATGTCCATAAATTGATTATAAGATCATGTCGCTTTTGATTGCTCCAAGAAAAGCGTAATTAAATATAATTTAATGTCCATAAGCTCATATAATCATATTACATCTTGATTAGTGTTCATATTGTCTTGTCTTTGTGAGATTTTGAAGCTAACGAAGGAGGCATGGATCTAATTTACGTGTCATCTAGGAAATCCAGACCCTAAAAATACTATAATGATTCCCTTGGCATTACCACCTTTTACTAAAACGATGCTAACTCCAAAAGATGCCCCTCCCATCCTCCAATGTACACGGGCTGTTCCATTTGAATATGCTTGACCTCCAAGAACCCAAAATTTTCTTCCAATGAAATAAGTATCTCCAACGTCCTCTACTCCAAACACTAGTTAGTGAAGTGCAACTCTATGAGAAAAATTGTGCAATTTTTTGTATGGCGGATAATTCAGTCATAAACATTTAAATTATGCTAATTCAATCATAAACTTATTGTACGGCAGTCAATGCAATCCTAAACATTTCAATTATGTTAATTTAGTCATAAACCTTTTAATAATTTGTTAATATAGTCATTCAGCAATTTTCGACCAAAATTATCTAGAAGGATTACATTGGTACTATATTAAATTTTTATAACTAAATTGATATAATTGAAAAGTTTATGACTGAATTATTATACAATTGGTTAAGGACTAAATTGGCACAATTAAAAAGTTTAGGACTGAATTAGACATCATACAATAAGTTTATGACTGAATTGACACGATTGAAAGATTTAGGATTGATTCGTCGGCCATACAAAAGATTTAGGATGTTTTGGACAATTATACCCAAGTCTACCACAAGTGTATTATTATGTATCATAGTGTTTTCTTAATGCCGTAGCTACTATAGTCCTTACGAAGAGTAATAGATATTACGCTATCCCTAGAACTTTTGAAAGCTAGAGATGAAATCATGACTTTTGAAAGGTCTATTAGGATTTAGAAAAAAGGCTTTAGTATCGTTTGCTCCTTGGCATCCTATAGGATTCCTTCTTGATCACCATAGCATATTTGCGTTTCATGTATCAGATCTGGAGAGAGACTTGACATTGATATCTAAAGGTGCTCGCATTTTTCTTTCATCATTTTATGAAATGCATTTATATGGATCGAACATCTCATTAACAAGAAGAAGGAGGAGGAGGAGGTACGGAGGGAGATTGGTTCCTCAAGTGGCCGTAATAGGCTGGATAGAAAAGTGCAATAAGCTGTCTGGTGATCCACTTATTATAGTAATAAGAATGGTCTATAATATATGATTTTTGCTTGGAGAAATAGGATGACATTCATGAAATAAATGCTTTTATATTTTCAGAAAGGACAAGTGCCCTAGAAGTTCTAAACTTGTCAGAAAAGTATAATAAGTTTTAAAATTTTTAAAAAGTGCAATCGAATGTTAAATGGATGTTTGGCAACCAACCTCAAGGAGCTTTCAAATGAAAGCCAGCCCTTGGGAATGCTGAAAACCTTTTTTCTTTTCCTAAATTACCCTCATTAATTTTCATATTTTCATTATTGCCCCTGTATTTATTTATTTATTAATTGAAAAAGGAGCAGCCCCCTTCGCCGGACCGGCGGGCGACGGCCGCCGGTGAGCCGGATCTGGCGCGCGGTGGCCGTCGAGGTCGCCGAGGTCGGGCGACCTCCGCGAGGGTCGCGCGACCCGGCCCGAGGGCCGCGGAGGTCGCCCGACCTCGGGCGACCCGGCGAGGGTCTCGACCGGGGGCCGCGCGACCCGGGAGACCACCGCCCGGGTCTCGCGAGGGTCGCGCGACGGCAAGTCGGGGTCGTGCGACCCTCGCGAGACCTAGGCGAAGCCGCCTGCGGCGCGAGACCGAGGGCGGTGGTCGCCTAGGTCGCGCGGCCCCAGGTCCAGCGACCCGGGTCGCTCGAGGTCGGGCGACCTCCGGCGGCCCTCGGGCGGGTCGCGCGACCCTCGTTGGAGGTCGCTCGACCTCGGGCGACCTCATCCGACGGCCGCCGCGCGGATCTAGCTCGCCGGCGTCGCGGCCTTCGCCGGTCCGGCGAAGGGCTTAGCCGAATTTTCAAAAAAAAAGAAAAAGAAAAAGAAAAAATATATATATTTATATTTATATATATTTTATACCCCTCAAAGCCCTTTGCGAATGTGTTTTTTACCAAACGCACATTCAACTTAAAGTCCATTTGCAAAATTTTTTTACCAAATATAATTGCATTTTCCCCAAGTAGCTTTAGGCTTTCAGCATTTGCATTGGACTCAAAGCCCATTGCAAATGCTGAACCAAACGCAGCCTAAATCTTGTTAGCATTTTTTGTTTATCAAGTTGGACAAAATCAATGAAATGATTTGATTGTACCAACTTAACAAGTTCATGACTCGATTACACTTTTCGAAAACTTTATGATTCGATTGTATTTTTGTGATAAATTTTAGGGTTTAATTGTATTTTTGAAAGTTTTAAGACCCAATTATATTTTCATGATAAATTTTCGAAAATCACGGAAATCAGGCAACGACACTTTTTTCTTGGGGGATAAGATCGCAAGGATATCACACTCGATAACAATAAACAGTACAAAGTTTAGAAGCATTAGCCCGTGGCTTTCTAAGTCCCATCCTTTTAGATGCCAACCTCGACTGGGGCCTTTTTCCACTGCTTCACTTCATCATAACCAAACTTAATCTCATGCTTGGTCAGGCCATTTCTATGCAATGACTTCTAACGAAATCATATGAACTCTAATTAAATCATCCGTTCTCGATTATTCTACCTGATTTTGTCTCGTGTTAATGAAATTTTGCTAATGACATTAGATTGCGAGCTTAGTTTGCACCTGAGACAGGATAAATTTTTAATTGGATTGATTCCGAGTGGTCTATGATGCCAAAGGATGATAGTACATACGTTTGGATAAAACTTGTTAGGGCAAGACCCGTTCTTAAGCTGCACATAGGATACATCATTAGCAGTGTTAGAGCACATATTTTTATATCTCCCATAATTATCCGGTAAATGTGGGACGGAGGGACTGCCGAACCTAATGGGAACTAATTGGGTGTTCAAAGAATCCTAGACAATCTATTGATACCTGAAAGATACCTATCTATTAATATTGTGAATACACATATGTTTTGAACTAAATATATAACTCCGTTGGTGGAAGAAACCGAAGGTTCTGTACAAAACCCAGTTTTCTCGATCAATTATAAAACGAGTTCATTAGATTATTTTTTGCACTTTTTTCTTCTGTGGAAATAAAGCCGCCTGTCTTTTACATAGCTTTTGGCTTCTCAATTGACGATTAGTACCAAGGGATGAAGATATTCAGCCCCTGCAGCTCAAAGGGTATAATCAGTTTATCAAGAAGAGTGAAGAATATCTTTAATTCAAGTAAATATATTTACTAATGCACCTAGTATATTTTCTATACACTCCCACCCACACAATAGGAACTGAAAAGTCAGTGCAGAGAAAGTTCGTAACGTGTGCACAGCCATATATAATTACATATCCATAAGCTGACTCGACTTGCCTGGCTTTTGGACCTTCTAGGCTTAAATAATCCTATAATTATAAAGTAGAGATTAGTTATTCTGAAATTGCGCCTTGATTAGTGCTCAGATTGAAATCTTCGAAGGTCAATGCCCTAAAAATGATAACTCTTACAACTGGAAGTGACATTATTTTTATGCTCCCAAATAATGCCTCTCACGTCCTCCGATGCGCACATGCTGTCTAATGTGGAGTGACATTATTTTTATGTTCCCAAAAGATGCCCTCCTTCAATACGCTTAACCTCCATTGGAATATGCTCGTCCTTTTATTTTATTTTTTTGTCGAAAAATGAAATTATTTCATTACTAGCCAGAATTGGAAGACCTCAAGAGGGGAGCGTCGACATATAACAAAACCCAAAGGACTTGACAAGGGACCGAAAGCCAATTTTGTGGAAGGCGATATAACCTCTGAGACTTTGCAGCCCAATTAGCAACTGCGTCAGAGATCCCGGGCCAATGGGCTAAGAGAGCCAGCCGTCCACAATTAGAAGTCCCTTTTCCCATTTAAAGTGATCTGGGCTAACAACAACGGCAAAGAATTATTTCCTAATTTTGGAAAAATTATTCAAAGAATCTTAAACTTGTTGTAGAGTGGCTAGTTCAATCTTATACCTTTCAATTTTGCTAATTTACTTATAAACATTTTGGTAATTTGCCAATATAGTTCTAAACCTTTCAACGAATTCTTATTCTTAATGTAGTCTTTCCAGTTAATTTTGATCGGATATCGCTGAAATGATAATCTGATTAACACTAGTCATCTCATGTGATGTGGTTGGCACTGATATGGATAATTTTTAAATATTTTTTAAATATTTCCAAAATTGTTATTTTTATTTTATTTTATTTATTTCTTCTTTTCTTCTTCGTTGAGCTAATAGGGCCACGAAGGCCCCCACGGCTCGTCATCATTTGTTGGTGGTCGTCAAGCAAAACAATGTAATTATTCAATTATTTATTGGCCTCAGCGTATTGGCTTCCTATAGCTTATTCTCGAATATTTGATTATTGTCTAGAATGAATAGCTTGGCGGCACGAACCTAAGCATTTTTAGTTATTCGATTAGAACTTCCCATCGTAAATAGATTTATTCATATTGCATCCTTAGTTTCGATCTTTCTATAGTTGTAATGCTGAAAATGTAAAAGTAAGACAGAGTGTCACTTCTTCTATTATGATATGGAAGATTGATTTTCATTTGTCAAGTAAGAAAATAAATTAAAGGGAGAGTTGAGGAGCTTTCGGTCCACATCTCACGGGCCTGAAAGGGGAAGGGGAATCCAACTTAAATATCTTTTATTTAAGTTCATGTATATAACTATATACATAATAAAATCAAAATTAAAGAGGAATTGCCGAAAAGGCTGAAAGCATCACCTAACTGGGCGTGCACAAACATATACAATTATATATTTTTAATCTCAAGTTTGTACAAATTGTTCGATGACTAATGGAGGTTTCAGGTCACATTAATAACTCATATAGTACTCCATCTCGCGAAACAATCTCCTAATCTTGCCAAAACATACACACGACTTATGCACTGTTTAATTTCACAGGATGTAATTTGATGAAGAAGCTTTTGCCTTGGGTTACGTGCAAAGTTTGGTCACTATTCTAAAAAAAAAAAGCAGCGTCTTAATTTGGTCTATCATCAAAAGCAAAACAAGTTTTAATTGATGATAAAATATACTTACACACATAATCTGAAATTTAAATAATTTGATACAATCAAATAGCCATCATGCACATATATAGCTATTGTAGTGCCGTGATGGAAACTGTTTTCCTATTGACTACGGATATAATAAAAATTCAAGTAAAAAAAGTATCCACTCCAAATGTAGCATACCATTCAAATTGTATACTTGAAACAGATAATAAATATAGGATTAAATTAAGGAACTCAAAAAATACAAAAATAAACTCACCCTATGTAAAAAGTCTCCATGATTTACGCCTCATTCACTTATTTCTTTATTCAAAATATTTACAGCTCATCTCTACGTTTTCGTTCTTATTATAGAGCTAAGCGAAAGATTGATGATTTAATGCCGAGTGTAAAACATAATTTAATTTATGTTTTCCTTTTAGATACTGATACCTGAGTTTGTAAAACGAGAAAAAGAACATTGAAATGTCAAGAGACCATGTTTTATGGAAATAATTCATAATCGATTTCGGAAAAATCTCAATTAGGGTCGGATTTTCTTGTCCAGTGGAAGGCATAACCAAGCCGTACCGACTAACTCTCTAGCCTGTCCTTGTCTAATGCATGTATTCATTTGTCATGGGAATGACGGGTTTAAAGGTAATGTCAACTTATGAACCAATGATCTTCAATCAACGTGGGTTCTCCCAAATTCTTACATCGCGCAATGTTGAGATTTTCATTTTAATACAATTAACCTAATGAAAATTTTATACGAGGAGTTGCCACTAGTCTTTTGAGATTGGTTATAAATTAAATAAAGTTTGAGAGTATACTTCACTTCCTATGCAATTAGAAATAATAATAATTAAAGGATGAGTAAAAGACAAAGTGTAGTAAAATAATCTGATATGAGTCGGACATATAATATAACATGACCTTGTTATTAAGCCCATGACGGTAATTCCATGAGCTAAATCCAAATGGGATCCAAAATTTCTAAGAAACTAATTTTTCTAATCCAAACTAAAACTTATAAAAGACCACGGAATTTTCTAAACCATATTTTTGCTAATTAAATGAATTAAACTTAATCTAATACTAAAATCCAACAAGTTAATCAAGACCTATTTTTCTAACTTATTTCCCAATATAAATTTTCTGAATTTTTTTATCATTCCGTATATTTTACTTTTTATATTTTCGGTCCCTTGTCTCCAGAGCACGTGTTCAGCTTCTCTAATTTCCTTCAACATTCTCATTCATTTCCTCTTTGCATATCGATCAACTCACTCATTACTCCACTCACTTACAGACATGTGTCACGGGCCAATCAATTGAGATCATGACCGCATGGCGACTCAAGCTCTTTTGAATTACGTAAGCCAAGCCTTGCCCGATCAATCTCACACTCGCTCACCCGGATCGTAGAGAGAGAAAATTTCTAGAGAGAGGAGCTCTAGAAAGAAATGAGCTTTGTATTACTGAAAAGATTGGATGGATATAAATGAGGGGGAGGGCACCCCTTCTTATACTTAAGGCCCTCTGATTACATCCGTTGATCTACTTTTCATCCGGCGGACGAGATCGCACCGCCTCATCTACCGACACTAATAGCGGCTACTAACCATCGACACTTATGATCGACACTTATAACAGGAAACTATCAACTACTGACATAAATAGGAGAAGACTTCTAGAATGTGAGTCAATTACCATATCGCCCGTCTTTGGAAAGTTGAAGAAGACTTGTTGGGAATCCAAGCGAGCTTAGGAGGTCCTCCACGGATGAGTCACGGCCGTCCCTTAGGAACCTCTTGGATCGACTTTCTTTTGGGCTGTGACATTCTCCCCCACTCAATTGAGCGACGCCCTCGTCGCTCTCAGCTCAACGGGCAGCCTTCTTGGCACGAGCACGGGCTTTCTTCTTTTGACTTTGCTTGGTTCGGACGCTCACGAACGATGGACCACATCCTTCCATCTTCAGCTCAGGCATGGCACACGGCTTCATCTTCGGCTTGGGCATGGCATGCGGTGAGTACTGAACCTCGGGGAAGAGCACTCGGATTGGCATATCGCGAGTCGGAGTAGGATCCAACTCTTCCTTCGGCTTCTCCATGGATGGCTTGTCCATGTGCTTCACCGCCTTCAAGCTCTTGTCGAGACGCCGAACTGTCGTGATGGTCTTGGTGTCGATCACCCCTTTTATCATGGGGATCGTCGTCGGGTATTTTGGGTTGAGGATCACAAGGCACTTGGTCCTCATGTCGATCATGGATCTCACGCTATGGAAGAATTGCATACCGAGAATGAGATCATAATTGTCGAGAGGAACTACCTCGAATGACATCTTGCCCTTCCATCCGCCGATTTGGACATCCACGTCGGGAGTTGATCCAACACCCTTGAGGCCTTTCGAGTTGATGGGCTTGAAGGAATTCCCGGTTGGCTCCGCTCGAAATCTTAAGGCTTTCACCACTTCGGTCGACATGAACATGTTCGACGCACCTGTATTGACCAAGGCAAAAAGCGTTCAGCCGCACATGTTGACTTCCACAAAGAACATGTCTAAGTTCGACGCAACGTCTTTTTCTTTGGACGGCAATCGAGCTTGGATGGAGTTGATCATCTTCACGCCTCCAAGTCGGACTTGCCGCTTCTCTTCTTTAGGCTCCTCCTCTTCTTCTTCGATGGCAAGGAGGGCATTGATCCTACCCTTCTTCGGGCACTTTTGGGTCCAATGTGGACCTTTGCAAATGAAACAAGGAGAAGGCGGGGGTTGATCGAACTTACTCGTCGTGCAGTCCGTTGGTGGTCGACCCCTTTGGAAGGATGGCTTGGAAGTTCCTTCTCCCCATGTTTTGACTTGGCCGCCTTGATCATGCGCGCCTCGGAGAGTACTTCTTCCTTCATCCTCGAAGGATCAATCCGACCTCCAATCCCTCGCTCTACTCCTTGGTTCGGCTTTGGTGAGATCATCGAGCGACTCGGCCGTGCTAAGCGCTCTCGTGAGACTCGTCACATCCCTTCGTCTAAGCTAGAGTAGCGCCCATAGTTTCAGTCCATCCATGAACGCTCTGAGAGCCTCCTCCTCTCCAAGATTGCGGATCTGGAGTTTGAGCTCCATGAATTCCTTCACGTACTCTCGGACCGTGCCCCTTTGTTCGAGGCAATGGAGTTTGCTTCGGGCTTCTTGTTAAGCAAACTCAAGGAAGAAGTAGTCTCGGAACTCCCTTACGAAGTCATCCCCTGTGTCCACGGGATCGGCGCCACGCTTCGTCTCATCGCATCTGTTTCGCCACCAAAGCATCGCAGTATCATAAAGGAACATCGAAGTGGTTCGTACCTTGATCGACTCGTCTTGGATGTTAACGGCGCCAAAGTATTGCTCCATGCTCCAGACAAAGTTGTCCACCTCCTTGGCGGATCGTTCGCATTTGAACTCTTTTGGTTTCGGCACCTCGAGCTTGGGCACCGCTTGTGTTGGCATCGCTCCATTGGTGATGCTCAGCTTGCATAGGGCGAACTTGGTCTTGAGCTCTTGGATCTCCGCCGTCATGGCTTCGACCACATTTCTACAAGGGGTTTCTTCCTTGATCACTTGGACGCGCTTCTTCAACACATCGATTGACGCTTCAAGGGCTTCGTCCTTTTCGTGCAACGGGATTGTAGCTTCATTAAGGCCAGTCGTGAAGTCTTCACGAAGTGAGGTCTCAACCTCCATGATCCGGTCTCTCACATCGTCAAGACCTTCCATGAATTTGACCATGGCACTCTGGACCTTCGCAAGCTTCTCATCGATCGCAGCTATGGCGTCCATCGAGGCTTCTCTCTTCTTTGCTTTGTCGTGAGTCTCCTTGACCTGAACAGCTTCTCCATCCATAACAGCGTCTTGGCTCGACATTCTCTCGAACAGTTGGCGCTCCTCAATCTCTGGAAACGGATCCCTCCTTTGTTCTGATACCACTTGTCATGGGCCGATCAATTGAGATCGTGACAGCGTGGCAACTCAGGCTCTTTTGGATCGCCTAAGCCAAGCCTTGCTCGATCAATCTCACGCTCGCTCACCCGGATCGTAGAAAGAGAAAGTTTCTAGAGAGAGGAGCTCTAGAAAGAAAGGAGCTTTGTATTACTGAAAGGATTGGATAGATACAAATGAGGGGGAGGGCACCCCTTCTTATACTTGAGGCCCTCTGATTACATTTGTTGATCTATTTTTCATCCGGTGGACGAGATCGCACCGCCTCATCTAACGACACTAATGGCGGCTACTAACCATCGACACTTATGATCGACACTTATAACAGGAAACTACCAACTACCGACATAAATAGGAGAAGACTTCTAGAACGTGGCTCAATTACCATATCGCCCGTCTTTGGAAAGTTGAAGAAGACTTGTTGGGAATCCAAGCGAGCTTAGGAGATCTTCCACGGATGAGTCACGGCCGTCCCTTGGGAACCTCTTGGATCGGCTTTCTTTCGGGCTGTGACACATACATGCACAAACACTCACCAAAGACCTTACTGCTCGTTTTTATCTTTTTCTCATACCTTTCAACCTTTGTTCATGGCAAAGAACGAATCCACCTAACATAAGACCTTTCAGCCTACCGACAGATTCACAAGTAAAACAATATCCAAATCCAGTGAACATAACTCGTCAGATGCCAACAAGTTCACGACCACTAGATTCTACTATGCTACTTATGGCTTAAGTTGACATGCTCTGGTCATCCTGAGAATTGATTAACAAGAATATATCAGGATCAGAGACAGCATGTGAGGATGGGTTTGAACAACAATCGAGTAGTCATGGCATGTTGACGTCTCAGCCATAGGCTTAAATCACTGGAAGCAGAGACGCTGCAAATGAATCGAACATGTGTATTATACAACCAACATTCCAGACTAGGACATGAGAATGCTTCTCGAATTTGTGGCATTTTAACGAACATACGGTGATCGGTTCGAACAGGAGATCAAATCGCAACATGAAAGCAATTATTGCGATCCAAGTTTATCACAACAGCATCAAAATGAGTACAGATCATTAAAAATCCTAAATTGAAGGATATATCGCAGAAATCTCAACCGGAATTCTTAGCCTGTACTTTGTACAAAAGAATGACAAAAAACAGAGCATTGAGAATTTACCAACTCCTCCCTCTCATTAACCTCTCCAAGAGATTGTTACCGATTGTACTTCTCATTTCAAGCCACAATCAATCTCAGTGTCGATCATGATTTCAATTTAATTTCTCAAAGCATTCTTTTTCGTTTCGTAATATTAGTTTCAACTTCAGCTCTAAAACTAAAGTCGATGGCTCGCATGACAATTGGGAAGTTACACGCTTTTTTTTCCACAACTTGCACACGTCTAAATGAGAGATGAAAGGTTGAAAATATTTAAGCGATAGAAAACAAAATGCTAAAATAATAAGGATAGGAATTTTCATTCTTACCAAAATGCCGAAATAACGGTGACAAAACGAATTTATAGTGCAATCAATCTTGAGATATCCCAATGCATTTCCCAGTTGCAGCAATAATTTAAGAAATAAAATAAACTGTCCATAATCTAGATCGATTCTCAAAAGCTTCTTCTGAACCGCTCCTGTACATCTTCCATACGTTCATTCGCACCAAAATGCCGATAACGGCGACCCCTATCACTTCATCATTTCTCCATCTATTCTCGCATCTTCACACGACATGTTTCTCGATCCTTTTGTATATTTCCATTTCAGGCAAGGACAATAATGCGATTCAAGAACGAAATTCCATGACCAAATAGACATAACATAGTGACGGAGACAAGGAAAATATGAGAGGAAGGGGGTGAATCCGTGACGCATGACAGAGAGTAAAATGGATAAGAACTCTCTCCTCATCTCATCTAATCCTTCCGTCCACTCATCGTCTTTAATCATAAATGTTCATTATTAAACCGCTATATCTTCCCCGCATAAAATAATTAAAAAAGATTATCATATTCCATGGAAAGAAGCGATAAAATGATGGACAGAATGTCGACAGAATAGGGATCGGCAACGTCTATTCTTTGACAGAAATAAATATCCAATAAGAGACAAATGAGGACTGGAATGATTTGCGCCTAGAACTCGTCAATCTATCAACGTTTCATCCATCTCGTGCGCCACATGCCCTGTCATGCCAACAATGAAGTACGCATTTGGACGTTACAATGAAAAGTATATTTATTTCAGAAAGTGGGAATTCAGGGTCAAGCGTAGTCAACAATTGTCACCAATTCAATTGCCTAGGGTAAGTATTATCCTCTATGTCAAGTTGTTGCAACTCCAAGAAACAATCATAGAACATACTAAAAACAAAGGAACGAAAATAACTAGTAACGAGTAGGGGTGTCAAAATCGAACTGAACCAAAAATTCAATTTTTTTGGTTTGGTTTTTATTCGGTTCGGTTCTCATTAAAAACCGAAATTTTTTTTTTTCAGTTTGGTTTTTATCGGTTAACCGAACCGAACCGAACCAACAAATCGATAAGAGCTTTTTTTTTTTCTCTTCTTCCCTCCACCGGCCATGGCGGAGCCGGTGGCGCAGAGGGAAGCCGTCGTCCGGCGAGGGCGGCCCTCACCGGACGCCGGCGAAGAGAAGAAAAAAAAAAAAAAAAAAAAAGTTTTTAAAAGTAAAAAGACCAAAATGCCCTTATGATTTGGGGTAAATGTGTCACACAAATGAAAATTCAGGGTTTTTTGTGTTACAAATAAAAGTTTGGGGTAAATATGTCACGGTTAGTAAACTTCAAGGTTTTTCATGTCACAAAAAAAAAAGTTTAGGGTAAATTTGTCACTTTGAGCAAAGTTTGGGGTTTTTGGTGACTTTTTCCCTAGAAAAAAAAATGAAAAAAATAAATAAATGCAAAACCGAAAACTGAAAGATGAAAACCAAAAATCGAAAAATTGAATCGAACCGAACCAAAATTCCAGTTTGATTCATATTTGGTTCGGTTTGAAGTTTTTCCTAACGGTTCGGTTCGATTTTCGGTTTTTCAAAAAAACGGGACTGAACTGAACCGTTGACACCCCTAGAATTGACTGAACCGTTCGATTTTTCGGTTTATCATGAACATTCTAATGAAATAGGAAACATATCTTTCAAGCATTATTCTAAATAGTAGTGACCAGTGGATGCTTGGAGGAAGGAAAGGCATCATGATTGAGTGGCTCGCAATTGATGCTGTGCACGGCATGTTTGCACAAACGCACACACTTGAAGGATTAGTTATGTCTAAGCTATAGCTCTTATAAACAAAGCCTGGAAATTGGTGAGCGTCGAAGTAGAGGGAGAGAATATCGGTATTTTGTTGGCAAGTGTCGTGGATGCAATCTTTTGAGGCCGGTTTTGTTGAGAGATTATAGGGAAAATGTTTGAAAAAAAAAAAGTTTTTAAATGTATAGAGAAAAAATAATTGGAAATTTTGAATCATTTTTAGAGTCAAATCTATATGATTTGGGATGAGAATGATTTAAATATAAAATTTAAGATTTGTGAGAGATTTAGGAAATAATTTTATATTTATGTATATTAACCTTGTTATTAGCTATGTGATTTAGCCGATAGACAATGATTAGATCATGCATGAGCTACGTGTGTGAGAATGACAAAATATTTATATTATTTTGCTAATTGGTTTTTTTTTCCCCGGGAAACCAATTGCTTTCATTACTTGTTAGCCTCAAAGCAAACAAGGCTTGATAAAACTTGCAGGAGATTAGGGACCCAATTGCAAGGAGGGATTATACAACAATGAGCCTTGGTAATCCAATCCGTCACTTGATTTTCTATTCGAATGTGCTTATAATGTGCCTTTAGGACCTTGCACTCAGTGATAAGTGGCTGCACTTCCCAGGATGGCAAATTACAATCTATGATTGCGCCTATCACTCACCTCCATCGCAAATTTATCAATTAACCTTTCAGTCTCGCCGCGACACACTCCAACTATGCTTCCCATTGAATCTCCGACCGCAAAGGACTTGCCTATGTTAATTTACAGCGCTCTCTTAGATTGTTGGTTCCAGGTCACATGTGAGGTTTCTAGCCATCGTACTTTGCTTTTCCTTCCTTAATTCCACTTCACGAAACTTTTATGTGCAGCCCTGGCAGGTTCCATCACCCATCTTAGGTCTAGGTGCCGGGATAGGAAACCACTAAATATTTCTCCCTAAGTAAGTGCCCATATTGGGACGGCCTTTGGTATAGGCAATTTATAAAGGAAGGTCCCACACACGGTTCTAAAACAATAATTGTTTTATTATTTTATATATTTGTGTCGACGTGAGGAGAAGTAATATGCAACAATTATAATAAAATAAATATTTCATCAATCAAAATTTTTGAAGCTTGCAAATGAGCAAAAACTACAAAATAATTAAATATTACATCTGTGAATTAATTAATAATCACTATTTTGAAAAGTTCTGTAGTCCAGGTCCGTAGTAGATTGTGGTAGACAAAGAAAGAGGAGAAAGAGAGTTTCGAAGAGAAGACGAGTGACTGACGTGGCAAAAAAATGGGTTCTGAGAGCATCAAAGCCGAAATTGGAGTGGGAAGTACCGCGGCACAGAATGATAATGAATAAAAGAGGATAAATTCAGCCCCATCGCCCAAGCATTTCGGTTCGATACGACCCATTAAACCATGCCCATCTCACACCCGGCCCAGATCCACAAGTTTCAGCCTCACTCGTATGCTCAAATTGATTACTTAGGTAATGCTCGTCAGGTGTTTGATGATACGCCGTTCGGAGATACAGGCTCTTGGAATGCAATGATTTCTGGGTATTGTTAGAATTGGGATGTCGCCGAAGCACTAGATATTTTGTTAACTATGGAGTCATAGGAAATAGAGATGGATTCTTCTGTAATTCTATATAGTTTTTGCTTGGTTCGATTTTGATGCTCTAAGAGGAACAACAAAGGAAGCAATCGAAGCAGCATGTCACTTGATGGAAGAGTGCGAAGGGATTTCTCCAAATAAAGGGAGTAAGAAGGTGACATTTCTGATTCAATTTTTATACAAATTCATCGAGAATAATTGGAAGAATCAACACGATAAAGATATCAGCCATGCGATCGACTTTTCTAGAATTATGTGAAATTTTTCACCAACAGCAACAGGTGAAAAATCGAATGGGGAAACAAGACTTTTAATTGAAATCAAACAATTTATTTAGAAAAAAAAAAAAACCTAAACGCCAACACTGAAACTTACGGATGCCAAGGAAGTTACTTAGTTTATTTATTTAAAGTTACTATTCTATTTAAAGATTTTACTGAGTACATGAGACAAAAATTACCAGCAGCTCCTTACCAAAAAAAAAAAAAAAAATTACCAGCAGCTTCGCCACCTTCTCTCTTTCTCTCTCGTTTTGTCACTTGCCATGGCACCCATTTTTCCTCTTCTCGCCAGCATCAATAGATTTTCCCAAGAAAATCCTTGAGGTCTAACATATGGGGACGCCCTTGAGGAGAGTCATGGCATTAAAATGTCGTCTTGCATGTTGGTGAACTAGAAAAGTATCTTCAAAGACTCGGGGCATGTTTTGACAAAATTCTAACTTATTTCAGCGAGTTTCAACAATTCCGAACAAATTACGGCAACTCCAAGTAAACTTTTTAGTGAATTCTAGCAAAGCTACAACAATAATCTTCTGGCAACACCTTGACAAAAATTCGGCAAATTCCAACACATTCCAGCAAAAAATCAGGGGTCCAGTTCGTGGAGTTTCATCATTCAACTTGCAATGCGAAATACAATTGATCGCACCACCACTTTAGGACCAAATATCGACAGAACCTTTCTATAAATGGAATCCTAGAATAAGCTTCGGCCGACACGAAAAGCTATGGCCTCAGCGAGCACACATAACCTCCCGAATAAATACCGTTCCGGCCATCTCGAATGTGTACACAGAGGAAGGTCCGAAGAAGGCAACCGTTATTATCGAAAGTGATCGCGACCGCGCCTCCTTGGCTTCTACCGTTGCAGTCCCGCTTCTGGCTTTTGGTGACGAGAAGTGTCTTGGCACGACGACCAAACAAAGGTCGGACGGAGCAGTCAAATGAAAGGCGAAAAGAATAAAACTGAACGGAGATCAAGAGAGGCGAGTCTATAACAAATCGACAACAATAACAAAGTTTAATTGGAGAAGAGACGACCTGACGATTTGGTGGCGACTCAGTGACTTCCAGACAGCGAGCACAGCCTCGCTATAGCATTGATTCTAATGGCCAGCAACGGGACAAAATATCGGATAGAGTCTTTCGGTCATTTCATCGAACACTTCCTGAGCAGTATCCGTACATTCATTAGACGCGAGGACGACTCCTGGGCTTGATTTAGAGCAAGAAGTTGAAGAGCTCAATCGGTGGAGAGAAGATTCGAAAGTGATGGTTGGGAGTCAACTGAGCCGGGGCGTCCTTTTCCATGCGATTCGAACTTACCGCAACCTTCCACCGTTCCTTGAAGCGAAAGAACGAGCCGAAGGACCGCCTCGCGGTCAGGACAGCACGCGATCGGAACTGCAACCAGACGATCACTGGAACCCGCAATCGAAGTCATGAACACTGGAATCGACGTTGATTCACCTCTGGTGAAGCTCGAATCGACGAAAATGAAATTCCGATTCCAGGATCAGCTTGGTTTCTCCTGTGCGTGTAGTGTGTGCCTTCCTTCATGCGCCTGCCGTGGTCGGAGATGGAAGGCCGGCCGGCGATGGCTTCCGGTGGGGCCGGCGGCCGGCGGTGAAGCTATGGAGGACGGGAGGGAGAGGTTACGGAGGCGAAGCAGAATCAGTCAGAATCCAGAACTTCCTCATCAAATGACGAAGACCAAAAATTCCATTTTAAAGTTCTCTCGGCAAATGACGAGAGTGCCCCGATTCAAAATGACGAAAATGTCCTTCTGGTTATTGCTCTCATTAACCGATTGCCAGGGAGAAGGAAAAATCGGTGATGGGCCCCAGGGAATCAAAAAATACCATCGTACTTGCCGACTTGGTGCTGCTGCATATTAGGGGTGAGCAGCGGTCTAGGGTCGACCCTGGACCGGCCTAACCCTGCCAGTCCTAGTCCGGTTCCTAAGGGGACTGGGTCGGTCCTCGGTCCTGAAATTCTAGCATCAACACTGTGCGAGTTGGTCCTTGGTCCTAAGAGTTTTTGGTTGGTCCAACCTTGGACCAACCCCGTATATATATTATATTACATTATATTATTTATAATTTTTTATATATTCAAACCTAAGTAAAATGTCTATTATAAAACCTAAGAGTTATGGTGAGATATTCTATCAATAGCACTAATAGTAATTTCAATTTAAAACTTTTGTTGAGTATTAATTATGTGTCGTTTGTTTTGTTTTTAGGTGTTTAGAAGTTCAAGTGAATTAATAAGATGTGAAGTTATATATTCATGTTTTATATTAAGTATTTTGAACTTTTTATGGTTTAATTGTATTTTACTAATGAATTTCAGCTGCACTTTACTTTTCAATTTGTGTCAAATGGTAGAAGTTTTTGAAGAGTAAAGTAGTACGTTAGCGGTTGCTACGGTGATTTGCTAGTCAAGTGGTGTGAAGCTCATTTTTTGGTTGAGTGGACTTTACATGATCAAATGCTAGTCAAGTGGTGTGAAGCTCATTTTTTGGTTGAGTGGACTCTACATAATCAAATGCAGGAAAACGCTTTTGCATATGGTGTTATGAATATTAAAGATAGATGATTACAAGAACTTTCTATCTTGTCCCATATCTCGATGAGCGGTTAGCAGGTACAAAATTTCTATTATTGTGTCATCTTAAATTTGCTGAATATGTATTGGTATTTATAATTTAGTTGCACAATGCCGCATTGTCGATGGATGTGTAATTTGAATTTGTAGGTTTGCTTTTTTAGGGAGTATAAAAAACAAGACAAAAAAAATTATCGATCGGTCCCGGGTTGACCCTGAAATCGGACCAAACCCATTGGGTCGGTCCGGTCCTTGGTCCCAAGCTCAATAGGGTCGATCTTATGTCCTAAAAATTGAGGACCGACACTGTACGTGTTGATCCTAGGGTTAGGGGGGTGGCCCAGACCAACTCGGATCATGCTCACCCCTATTACGTATGACAAAATTTTTGGTACAAAAAATTGTTGAGAATATTAATATTAATAAAAAAGGGTTGAAGGTAAACATGGCTGAACTAGTGACTAGCCTACAAGGAATGGTTGACAATATTAATATCTGCCCTAGTACTAAAACTGTTGGCTCACCTGACTATTATGGAGTTAAGTGACATTTTTTAAGGAGTTACATGCGTCCAAATAAGAGAGGAAAAGTTGAAAATATATAATCGATAGAATTTTTCGTTATGACAGTAAGAATGGGGATCTTTTTTTAAAAGAGGATTTGTAAAGTTAAAGAAAAAAATACATAAAAATAGCACAAGTATGCCCAAATGAATCAATATGGGCATCCAAATTTTTAAAAATATATTGTTGGCGACCCATTTTGCTCTGGAGTTTGTGAAAAAATGATTAGATTGACGATAGCATTTGTCCTTAATTGTGCCCAAAACTGGGTTTCATTAAGTTCTCCTCCTCTAGTCACCACAACATGTATTAAGGTCATATAATTATATTTTGTGCAACTAATTTTTATTGACTAATTATATAAAAAAATATCTCTCTCAAAATATAGTTCAAACTTAAAAAGGTTTTAATTGAATACCTTTTGTTGAGACCAGTAAATTGCCTCATTGTTAGAAGAGTTTAAAAAAGTACCTACTCAATTAACAACAAACATTATAGGGAAAAATTTCAATACAACTAGTTTAAGGAACACAACGAAATATGGGACAACTATTCTTGAATATAGTTATGGTCCTATATAAGGACAAATATTCTTGAGGCCATAAATGATAATGTGAAATGAAGAGGAGCATCAATGAATAATAAAGAGTTCCCTCGATGCACTAACAGTGTCTGGCATTGATGTGACACTAATAATAAATTTATTTCCATCTCTAGAAGTCCCCAGCGTCAATTTCAGTCAATCGTGCGACACATAAGTAGCAAACATTTTCCTTTTGCCAAAGCTGACATGTCCCTATCTATCGGGCAATGTTGAGCTTTCGGGTTACTTTACAACTCTTTGAAGGTTTTGACTTGTCCTTCCTAGGGTTCTCTGGAGCATTAACAGAGTCCATAGGCGACTTGCATTCTTTGGAGATACTTTGGCTTAATTAGTGTAATTTCACTGGCTCTACTCCATCGTCACTCAGTTACACAACTCAACAGTTTGGAACTCTCATTCAATGAGCTTAGAAGGCATGTTTCTCCGACTCAGTCAAACCTGGATTGGCTCACTTTGCTTGATCTTCTCTCCAACAATTTCATAGGTCCAGTACCCAATATCTTCGACAACAAGAAACGACTTCTTCAACAAGGTTTCTAGCATAATCTCTTCACAGTTCCTATTCCTCCAAGCCGCTTGGAGTCCAAGCATAAAGAATCTTTCCAATCTTGCCCAACTTTACATTTCCAATAACCTCATTCTCTCTCCCATCCTTGATGAGAGTAGACTTGAGTAACAATGGACTCAGCGGTCACATAGACAAGTTCCTTGATGCACCCTCGTTAGACCATGTTAACCTGAGTAGTAATCAGTCGCATGGCGTCATGCCGACCTCGGCTTTTCAACTTACAAACCTCACCTGATCATCTTAGCGAATAACCTGACCAATTTTTGAAACTTACGCTTGTTATCTAGACTCAAAAGTCTAAAAGATCTCGATCTCTGACCAATAGCAAAAATGTCGAGCATGTCTTGCCAAAACTCCAAAAAGTCGGTCTTTCCGAGTGCAAAGTTACTAACCTTGCGTTCTTGAGATATTCAACCAGTGTGGAATGGATCCTGCCAGGCAACATAATCCATGGTGATATCCCGTCATGGATGTGGCATGTCTGAGCTGAGTTAGTCTTATTTCAGTACTCACAACTTCCTCACTAGCTCGAAACAAGTTCCATAGAAAAATCTTACAGTTCTCCGGCTGAATATGAACTAGATCCAATCATCCAAGGGCTGTTTTAACCTCCATCGCTCCTAAATATGGTTCTCATCTTCTCTCTGGCTACCAAACAATTGACTAGCAAAACCCATGGCTCTCTTTGTGAAATGAAGGACCTACAAATTCTGGACCTCTCTCGTAACAATCTCAGTGGAAGGATACCTCAATTTCTAGGGAAGATCGGCGACGGCCTTTTAGTGCTGGACTGCAAGAAAATGGACTTTTTGGCACAATCTCACTCGCGTTCGGCAAAAGAGCGTCCTGAGAAGTCTTCACCTCAATGGGAACAAATTTGAAGGCTTGTTGCTGCGCTCGGCGATAACAAGTTGAACCCCACTTTCCCAAAATGGTTGGCAACACTTGCCGGCCTTGTGAAGAAAACAATAAAATAAAATAAAATAAAATAATTTCTTTTTTAAATTAAACCCAATTGACCACATTAATAGGGAAAATTCTAAATAGGGATCCGAAGTGGACCAATTTTATCAAATAAGGACCCGAAATTAACTTTGTGTCAAATTAAGACTTAAAGTGAACCTATTGTCTCAAATAAGGACCCGGAGTGATTGAATTAATTTCAACTAAGGACTCGAGCTTGTTGGTTAGCCAAATATTTGTCGGCTATCAAGCATGTGACATTTCCGACGACTAGAGTTTGGGCAATTTTTTCCAAAAGATATATATAGGGAAAATTAACAAATCCTAAAATAGAAAAAAAAAAAAAAAAAAAAAACCAAGGTTTTCTACAGTCTCCCGTTCCTTGACCCATCCTCCGCAAAGTCGAAGACCCAAATTCTCCGTCAATTGAGGCACGAATTCAAAAACAAGAAGAATACCATATGCTTCTTTCTTTGTTTGCAAAGACCCAAATTCTCTGTCGGTCAAGCAAGGCGAGGAGTGACGAGGGCGAGGAGTGACAAGAATCAAGTCACGACGATGACCGGGCAGCGATTTGGTTGAGGAGCAGTGAGGAAGAAGAAAGAAGAAAACGTAAACATCTAAATAAATAACCTAAAATTAATTAATTTAGAATTTTCCATTTTTTTTCGATCACAAATTTCTAACAAAATTGCCCCTATTTTAATTGCTGGAAAATGTTTGCTGGTGAGCTAAGGTCCTCAATAGAGATTAATTTGATCACTTTGGGTCCTTATTTGACACAAAATTCACTTTGAGTTCTTATTTGAAACAATGGGTCGCTTCAGTCGTTATTTAACACAAAGTTCACTTCGGATCCTTATTTAAGAAAATAAATTCACTTCCAGTCCTTATTTGGAATTTTCCCCACATTAATATTAACTTTCCACGTAGGACAATCAACGCTGACTAGAATGTCACGTTAGCAATTTATGATAAAAATAGTAGGAAGAACTACATTTATAATTTTTAAAGATTTAAGATAAAATTATTACAATTGAAATGTTTAGAATTAAATTAGTACAAAACTTTAGAATGGAATTGGTTGCCTTACAATAAATTTAAAAGTTTTTGGATAATTTTCCCTTTTAACTGATGTGAACGCCAAGATTTGTCAATTAAAAATTAAGACATAACAATCGCTCTTTTCGAAGGGAACGCGAATCCGTCAGCCAGGCGCTCGTTGCTCATTGGTCATCATTACGTGGCGCATCAATTTCTGCAACGACGACCTTTGTCAAAAGACCGGCGACTCTTAAGTAAGGCCAATCAAGAAGCCGAAAAGCCAAGATGTTGACGGAACAATCTCGAAGAGGACGACGCTATGTTCTCTTCTCGCTTCCGCTGCGGCACCAACACCCGCCGCCATTGCATCGTGGATCGCCTCTACCACCACGAAGGCCTCGAGCAAGGAGAAGAGATAGCACCGGGCCTTCCGGAGGCGATCAACGAGTCGGCCGCCGCCATGGCCATCATCTCCGAGAACTGCGCTGCCTCAAGGGTAATCAATTTCAAATTTACGCCTTGCATCTGAATTATACTGATTTGAAGGAGCTAAACTTTACTGATTGCAGCAATCTAGCTGACATCACTGGTCTCTGGATATTGAAATCTCTGAGGCTTTTAAACTGTAGCAAAAAGATGGATGAAGATCATCAGTTCAGTTTTTTCATAAGAAATTTCAGGTTGCTCTAAAGCATTTGCACAACTCGAGTGTCCCTGGGAATGAGATTCCTGGATGGTTTTGTCAGGAAGTTCCTCATTTTGCTGCTCCGAAGAAGAACCGCGAGGTTAGAGTGATAATTTTCGCTGTTGTTGTCTAGGTGGACAGTGCAAACCGGGCAAACATTCCGCTACCCGCAATCAAGGACATTAAAGGAAGGCTTCTCAGGCTTGAAGATCCGATACACGTCAGACATTAAATGACTCAAGCGAAGACCAGCTTTACCAGATTAGATATCCAGAATTCAAGCCAATGGTTCGGATGTTCAAAGGAGACAGGAATAGATATAGTCCTGCGAGACCCACCATACTTTCCTGGGCTCTCGCTGAAAAAGCACGGGATATAGCTGGTTTTCGAGAATGATGACGACGACGATGGTAATGAAGAACGGTTGGACGAATCCCAGCAGTCAAGTGTCTCAGATACTTGGCCAAGTTCATCAGCTCCTCGTGAGATATTTGGTCCACCGTTAAGGTGATTATATGCGATTCTTGCAACGGCTTTTGCTTACAGAATAGAATAGGATACTGCTCCAACAGATATCCTCAGCCTTTCCCCTGCATAAGACGGAATGATCAAGTACAGAGCCGCTAGTACTTATGCACGGACCGAGCTGAGTCCATAATTACTTCTGAGTTGGAAGGGGATCATAGGACACGGTTGGAATTAGTTATAAAAATCAGAGAAAATGTTCCTTCTTCAACTAATGAGGTGCTTTCAACGATCACACTTTTAGCAATTCCTAATAAACCATCCCACTTTTTCGACAGAGGCACGGTCAACTTGTCATCCTCAAACAACTTCGGGATGCAGCTAGCGATGGCTCCCGGAGTAGCACCTAAAATAACCTAACAGTTAACACGTCTCCCACTCAACCGGAGAATTAATAAACAGGCAAAGGAACTCCTTATTGCTGCCATATAAGCAGTCGCGATGCAAGAAATGAGCAGCGTGGCTGGGAATAAAAGGTGAGCCTCCTTTGTGAAGCAAGCTTTGACAAGAAACAATGAACAGGAAGATATTAAAATTTGTTTCCAGAAAAGCATTTAGGACTTTGCGTTTGGGCTAGAACTAGCCCATAAATGCACGAACAGAATTAACGTAAGCTGCTTTCCTACTGCTCTGAAACGTGCGATACTCTTGGCGTCTGGAAGGAGTCCAGAAGTATGTTATCATCACATCCTTCCCTTTCCTTCCGTTTAGGGATGGATACGAATCTTGGAAGGGAGAATCCTAAAGATCGTATGCTTGTGATTCTGACAATAATAGAGAAACTCGAACAGTCTCAAAATTTCATTTTACAGTATTAAGAAACATATCTGTAAATCGGAGGTCCTGGGCAATGTCTTCGGCTTCGTCCTCATCCCGTGGCTTGTGCCCTTAGAAATTCCTGTAATATCTGATAATCATATGGGAAGAACCACCTTTGAACCCTATAACCAAGTGCATGAAAAATCAGTGCGTGAAAAAAAGAAAAGAAAGAAAAAAAAAGAGAGAAACTAATCAGAGGAAGTATCCATTGCAATTGCTTGAAGAAAACACTCGTTGCTAATAAACAGAATCCGGAAAATAGAATATGGTGAATCCAGAAATCAATCGCTTGAGATGAGTGAGCTGTCAAGTTCCCACAAGCCAATAAATACTTATACCAATTAAGGTTGATATATGGATTTATCTTGTAACCGCATTCCAGACATAAGGCCATCTTCAGCCCAGAGAGAAGGAAGAGGGGTTAGAGAGAGAGAGAGAGAGAGAGAGAGAGAGAGAGAGAGAGAGAGAAGCAGTGCAGATGCAATTCCCAAATGATGGACCATCTGAGAAATTGGAAAAGTACGGACATGACAAGCCCTATATCTTGTCTCGGAGCAAATAGGGAAAAAAGGACCCACGAAATCGACAATGAAGATGATGAAGGCTATTTGAACGAAAAAGGTCCTCCATTACATTTTCCATGACAAACGACATTTGTTACTTTTAGAAAAGCGAAATTGCAGATTTGCAATCAGTATTCATGAGCAAATTTACTTGAGAACTATGTTACAGTGTTTCTCTCTGTTTCTAAACGAGAAATATGTCTAAGAACAGAAAAGCCCGACTGTATTTTTGTTTTTGGGGGCCAGATATGAGTCTGAAACCTTACCCTTGGCATAAGAAGTCACCAAGCAGTGCGACAATTGGAACCAGAAGAAATGTCAGGTACAAGTAGACTGTACTCATTGATACGGGATGACATGATAGAGACTTTCTTGCGCATACATGTAATAAGACGAATATCAGAATAATTGCTATCCAAAAGAGGACTAGATGAGGCGAAGGGAAGAAAAGAACCCCCAGAAAGGGAGAAGACTCACCCTCATAAGTGAACATATGAAAAAAAAAACAAACATCCCAAGGATGCTTCCACTGACAGCGATATGAAGGCATCTTGTTATTGAATTCCACATCAAAAGAAGGCGTAAGTTGACAGTGACAACAATAAAGGTAAATGCCATTGTGCTGACGTCCCAGAGGCCGAACATTTTTCCCGATGAATTTAGACCAGTAGAACTAGAAGCTGTCACAAAGTGATAAAGGACAAGAGACTGGTAGACCGCAGAAAAAGACCAAGCTACCACAACTCTACAGTTGAAGTATGAATTCTGTATTCCTTCCTTGTACAGTTGTGGATACTTCTTTGAAAATGACGCATTAACTTCCTGGAAAAACATGCAAAAACACTGTCAAGTATTTGCTCCAATTGTGATCTGTGTTGGAGTATATTTATGAATATTAGTAGACAGTTAGCAGGAGGTCACAAATAAGGTAATCGAAGCTTTGTTAATGTCTCTCGTGCTTTATAAGTGGAGCTACTGTATACTCTTGCTCGCTTGCAAATCATAGAAATATTTCCATGGTACAAGAGCCACCAAGGAAGAGGGATCCAAATCAAAACTCCAACTGTATCTTTCCCGTTGCCTTCAGTAAAAAGAACATAGCCATCACTATTCAGTCAGCTCCATCTGAACAATCTCTTCATGTTTGTCCACATCATTTGTCTACGGTGATAATCCTTGTTGAAGCATCAGTCTACGGTGTCAATTAAAGCTCACCCTCTATTCTTCTCAGCCTTATAAATGCTCAAAAATCACCCGAGTTCCTTAATCAACGCTGTTTGTTCTTGCCCCTTCTCAGCGTGACATGTCCTGTGGTGACCAGCGATGGAGGTGTGGCAGCGGCTGTTGGTGGATGGAGGGTGACAGAGAGGACAATGAAGAGGGAATGAAGATCAAAGGAATAACTGAGGGCTAGAGAGAATTTGCTGAGCTCCTTTTCCGTGTTGGAAGGTCCTCTGTTTCTGTTCTGCCCCCTCTGCCGCAGAGCGCGCCAAGCCTGAGCTGAAAAGGAAGGCGACTCAGTTCATTAGATGTAGAGAGATAGGAAGAGAGGCAGAGAATTTTGCGGAGGGCCGCGTGATGTAGAGTGCATGTGGGTCCCACTGAGAATTGCGCATTAGCTAATACCACTGATTTTGGATTCAAAGGGCACAACTATGGATTTGTGTAGGAAGTTCAAGTATGTCATATTTCCATGTGGTTATAGCTATTTAATAGCAGGTACTAGCTGAACACCCAGTGAGTGCATTAACATTTATCAAAAACTTAAGCTTGTGACTAATAATGTTTAACTGATGCTGTGCAGGCTTATGGTTATAGGATGTCGCTTTAGGTGGAGCACTTGGGAGATTTAGAGGACAGCTTCAGGGAGCTACAAAGCACTGAATGCATGAAGAGGGTGAACAAAATAGCCAAATGGAATTGGAGGGCTTATGCAGATGAGGACCAACATAATCCCATGGAAATGAGAGGCCACCTGATGCAATGTCCGATCCATCTGAGCAAATGCGGTAAAGTCGGTCCTTTGACCAGTTTCAAAACATTTCCTCAGGTGGGCGGCAAAATCCTCAGATTGCTCGCCACTCTTCCCAATACGATTACAACATGATCAAATATGTAAATTAGTCACATTGGATTCTAAAGCAATGTGGCTCACGGTATTGAGGTAATTTCAACTACTGAAAATTGAGAAATAAGAGTAGTAGAATGACGATGCATGAGCATGATTTAGATAGATAGAGACTCTAGTAACTAAAAAATGACGAGAAATCATCTGCACATCGATGTACCATCATGTGCTACCGAATTAACCCTCATATGAAACCAAGATCTATCAAATCCAATCCTAGCCCACATATGATGGAAAAAACACATTGAACTCTATAAGAAATTAACATGGAATCGACATGAATCCAACATATATTGTTAATGTGACTTGAATAACTTGGAAAGAACTTTGATTTTACACAACAGGAACTCTTGGGACCAAATACTAAACACCATTTCTAATTATCCACGTGTGGCTCCAGCAGAGACATATTCAAAGAACATCATGTTGCAAAAACTGAAATGCATAGCAACATAAACACAGGAAAACAGCATTGAGCCACATTCTACAGTCAATTCTCATGGATGAGACTCGTTCAGCAACAACTGAACATGCATACAAATCGGCAATGTGGACAATGAATCAAGCAAAGCATTCGGCCATGGCATAAACAGCTCATTATGCACTCAACCATCGAATGTTAGTATGACAGGGACTCACACGCCATTCACAGAAAAGTTACAAGCAAATGACATCGAGGAATGAAATTTAGAATCTTCAATAAACGAAGAAAATCAAAGAGGTAGGCACCCATGCATTCGCCAAAAAAAAAAATGAAACGAATATCATTGGTAGTGTGAAGGGGTTGAGCTATCACTGAACGGATCAAGAAATGCAAGGCATAATCATCTAGGCATACAAAACCAATTACACGCGAGATCAAGCAAAGGATGAAATCTGCACAGGAATTCATTGAAGTACACAGTAACAATTCACATTTCGAAGAAGGATTTCACAATTTCCAATTCAAAGATGGTCATTGTCTTGAATATTAAAATAGCCATATACAAAATCGTAGATTGATAAGGAAAACATAATTCTGAGTAAATTAAGCCAACACGGCATGTTCAAATTCTCAGTCATGGGAGCATTGAGCACAACCGGGAGAGTTCAACCAACATCAATGAAAATAATTTGTCATATGCCCTGGAGAACTCTCAGTTTAAGCACCGCCATTGCCAGATAATCATCACGATGCAAGAATACTTGCAAAATACGCATGCTTGTACCGTTCAGGAATTCAATCAAACGTATGGTAGGCATTTCAGTCAAGGGCACCTGAATGAGTTCATTAGGACAGTCCCGAACTCAACCAGATTTCACGCCGGCGGAATCAAGCACTCAGTCCCTACCTCCAGGAGAAACAGAGTGAAGTTTACCTTGATAAGAATCATGAAGATTCAAATACTCAACCCACTCAAAGGAATCCTCGCTATCACGGATACCAACTCACATTCAACCTTCGTCGAACTCAAAATCATAATACCGTCCCTCAAACTCAAAACAGTCTTAGCCTCCATCAATTGTCAGAGAGAGAGAGAGAGATGGGAGGAGGAACATGGGCTTTCCTAGATTGCAATCTCCTTGATCTCCTTCTTCCTCCTGCGACGGTTGTTGTGAGGTAATTCATCACGATTTCGATTGCTTAATATAATAGCACATACATTTTCTAATATTACGGGAAAATTTATAAACACGATAATGCACTTGATTAGAATTTATACATCATAACCCCACAATTTATGGTCCAATGACTGGCCACTCGTCACTGTAGCCCAGTACACAAACCAAAGAAATGAATAGCCGAGAAGACAGTCAAACACTTCGAGGGAAATGTACAAGAAAATACGAAAGGAAAAAACAAAATCTCATGTTACCAGACACATCCATTTTGTTTTGCCAGACACCATTCGTTGCAACATTCACAAACTTTTGTGGCTCACTTCATAAAACTAATTATTCCCCCTCAATTTCGCTGTCTAACTCCTCAATTTCGCGGTATGCCCGCTCACTTTCCCCCTCCCTTCCTCCGAACTTCGGTTGCCTTGGTTCGGCTCTATTCTACTTGAGTCATCCAAGGACGGGAATTCCGCAGAGTATTTCTCTGGTAAGAAGCTCTTGAATTTTGGCAAATTGTAAAGTCTAAGAGTGGTTAACCCAGAGAAGGTGATTCTCTTACCAGTCACTTCTTCACATTCTTCATGCCCAGCAATTAGTTCCATATCTTCACATGACTCTACCATCAGCTTTTCAATTTGCCCGAGAAATTTCGCCGTGAAGGTGGCGAAAAGCATGTCCAAACGGGAGCACCTCACAGCCTTTATGTATCTCAAATTTGGGAATGGGATGCTTGGGAGATTGTCATACTGCCAAATGTCCCTCAAGTTGTCCAGATCATACAAATATAGCATCCTCAAATTACCGCTTTTTGCCACTGTCCCATCACTTTCGTATATGATCTCGATTGAACGACATGATTTCACTTCTAAGGCTTCCAAACAGTCCTGCAACCTCTTCCACATATGGGATGGGGCAATATGTTGGAGATTGTCACAATCCTTCAATATAAGACACTCCAATTTGCAAAAAGAATCATCAGAAATTGGATTGTTCCATAACTCTTTGCACCGGATGCCTTTAATATCTAGCTTTTCTAAATTGGGAAATCTAACCTGCACGACGATAATGTGAGAAAGGAGGATAAGTAGGACAAATTATTACACTATTCATTCTAAAACATGATAATCAAAGATTAAAGACGATCACAATAAGGCATAGAACAAACCATATCACTGAACAATGGTTGAGGCAATTCATCATTTTCTTCGATCATCTCGCCTAGCTGCCTCTCGACACTTGTAGGACTCCGGATGAATGCTCTAAAGTTGGGGCACCGCCAAATATATAATTCAGTTAAGGAAGGGAAACTCATCACTTCTGCCTTGGATCGACCACCTTCTTCCTGGGGAACCACTTCCTTCATTTGTTCGCATTTGACTATCCCTAGGAAATCGAGTTTCTCTAGAGTTGTGGCCGTATAATTGGGGAGGAGATATCTCAACTCAGAGCAATTGAGAACATAGACTTTTTTTAGACTGGGAAAACCCAAAACTGTTTGGGAATCACTCATCACCACGTGTCTCAGCCTTCCTGCTCCACTCACGATCACTGCTTCCAATTTGGGAAGCAATACAATTTTCTGTTCTGTACTTGAATCAATGGGCCCCCAATTAAACAACGATTCTAGTGAGGGACAGCTTAAAACTTGGACTTCTTCCAATTGGGGGAGCAACACAATTGTTTGTTCCGTATATGAATCAAGGGACCCAAAATCAAACAATGATTCCAAGGAGGGACACTTTGAAACTTTTACCATTTTGAGGTTCTGCAATCTCCCCATGATTGTCGAAGGGAAGACATCAAGTAGGTTGGAGCATTTTTTACAGGTGAATTTAGCTAATTTGTCGAAGGAAATTTTGGGAAGTTCACTGTGCCATATCCTTGTTAACGATCCTACCGAGTTGATTTTTAACTCCTTCAAGCTCGGTAAACTTATCTGCTCATAAGGGTCATGCATTAGATCATAGCCATGGAAAGTTTGACAATTTGGCCTAATCTTATAAAGATCTATCTAATGTGGTGGAGGAAGGAATTTTTACTAACAGTCTTACTCTGACAAATGTAGTTATTGTCACGCCCCGAACCTCGAGCACGTGAACATCCCACTCTGGTCGATAGAAATTATGCGACTTCCCAGGACACGTCGCCGACCCATTCATTTTTATTGCACATGCGGAAGCGAAACAAATCCCCTGACAACATTTAACTTGGGATAGAAAAGCAGGCAATCAATTACAACCAAACAAACCTTCTTATAAACACATAGGTTTATATACAACATTGGATTGTCTACAAAATAGACAGGCTCAACAAAAAGGGAACTGTCCTATGACCACTAGTCAGACACGTTCGCCGATTCTTCGATCTCTACCTCCACAAATGTCCATGGCTTCGAGTCCTCCACGACCGCCATCTAAGGACCTGAAATATTTTCCCAAACCTGGGATGAGACAATGTCCCGCCGAGTCCCTACCCCTAAAACTCGATTAGGAAGAGAATAAGCCTCGGGCGCTCTAGGCACACAAATAGGATAGAGGACTTACCTCGCTCATTCCTTCCCCGCACGTCGCACAATTCAATTCTCAATCAAACAATTGATCCAGCGATTCAATTTAATCAAACTATCTATCTTCCATTCCAATCCATACTATCCATCAACCAATACTATCTATCATCCCATACCGTCTATCAAACCGTCGTTAATACGACATATGCTCTCCAAAGCCGTAACATATAGACGGTAGCTCGCACAAGTCAGTATAGATAGATAGCTCACCAAAGTCGAATGATGATAATATAATAACATGTGCTCAGAAGATATATAATAGCCGCACAAGCTGTATAGATAGATAGCTCACCAAAGTCAGAATCGATATAATAAATCACCAAAGTCAGAATCGATATAATAGCTCTCCAAAGCTCGTATATATGTATATAATAATTGCTCGCCCAAGCTGATACATATATATAAACAAATGCTCGCCAAAGCTATCATTCAATAATAAACCATAGAACTGGATATTCAATCCAATAACAACCAACAATTCAAACTAGTCATACAAAGCAATTACGGTGCTAAAAGCCAACACCGGGTATTTTCAAGTTAAATACCACAACTTCATCAATATCACTCAATGCCACACTTTTGGAATTATTAACCATAATCATCAATCACTCAATTTCTCAATTAAACATACAATTAGCACAAACCAACCGCTTCGCGATCAGCACGAAATTCTAACGATCGGCCATCCCAAGCAAAATTTTCGAAATTATTAAATAATTAAATTTAATTCCGAAAATTAAATAATTAAATATTATATTATAATAATATAATTTAATAAAATAATATTTATAAATTGAAATAATTAATTAATTAAAAATAATTAATTAGGGCTTAAACAAAATTACACTAATTTAATCATACAATTAGCCCTAATTAGACACCCATTAAACTAATCATGCAACTAATCTAATTTACATTAAAATAATCTAATCTAACCACCTAAACCTAATTAGACTAATCTAAACACCCTTAAGCATGATTAACTTGCTAAGCGAGGTTTAGAGGATAAACTCACCGGTTTTGCACGCCGGTGAGTTCACGACGACCACGACGCCAAGGCGGTCGATAAACCCCAAAGCGGCGACACCAACGGAGGCCGGGAAGACACCTAAAACGGGCCTCGAAGTCTCCAAAACCTTGCTGGTTTTCTGCTTCTGTTCTTGGACTGCAGAGGCTGAACCGATGGCTGAAACAGCGAGGAAACGGGCCGATCGGAGCTCCGGCGAGCGGGTGGTTAGCAACCGGTGGCTCCCGGGGGTCTTGGGGATCTTGTGGGTGGATGGAATGGGCAAGGAAAGGGTCGGAATGGGGCGAAACAGCAAGAAAACGCGAAACAGGCGGAACCAGGCGGTCCGGCGGGCCGTTCCTTCGCGCCCAATTTCGGGAGGCTACAGGGCTCCTTTCGGGGAACCGTCAAGTCCTCCTGAACGGTTTGGATGTGCCTTCGCGACGGTGGGTGGAGCGTTGGCTGATTCTCACGGAAAGATAACTTTTAACTCGAATCTTTAGCGAAAGGTCGGCTGGAGCAGAAACTGGAACACGAGGAAAACAGGGGAGAAAAACGACGGGCTTGGCTGGTCCGGTGGGTGTGCGACGGTGGAGGGGCTGGTGTGCTCGGTTTTTCTCTGGTTCTCTCAAGGTCTCTCCAAGCCACAACAATGGGAAAGCCTCTCAATTCAAGGAGGAAGAAGAGTTGCTGAACAAGGGGGACCCCAAAGGCTCTTCCTTCAACACTTGCCTTCTCTCTCCCTTGGCTTGCCCCCACCATCCATGGCCCTCACCCTCTGCCACTTGCAGCCACCAATCTTCCCCAACAAAGCTAACGTGGGCCCAAAATGTTGTGCCCCATGGCCTACGAATTTTGACTTTACCTCTTCAATCTCACTCAATTTCCATTCACCTCAAGAAACCAATTCAATTGAAGCCTCAAATAAATCAGCCATGGTGTCCTTGTCCCTCTTATGATTTTTCCCCGTCATATGATCCAACTTGCATCCCAAAGATGCGATCAAACCGGCCCTCTCGACTTTCCCGAACAAAAAAACGGCCTTACTTTGCTTTTCCGCCAAAAATCTCGGTTTGTAGAAAAAAATCTTTGAAGATGAGCCGACGTTTAAAATGAATTGTGACTAGACAGGACTTCCAATTTCTGAAATCGAGTTCAATTTCTCGGTTAATTTCAATCCCAAGACGATATGAGCGCGTCCTAATCTACCGGGTAGCTTTTAGGAATTTTCGGTGCGACCCGTGATTGATTATTTTCAAGCCACAAAGTGCATCTTCGACACATTGGCGACTCGGTTGTCGTGGAAATCTCGAGGTTTCAAATACGGACGCGGGTACCAAAACGACGTGTAAATCGGTCTAGTGCCGATCGATTAGAATTTTGCAATTAAGTGGAATCTTCCACATTTAATCACATGGTTCTATCGAATCGACCTATCTCCGGTCTCTAATCGATCTGTGCCGTAATGACCCTTGCAGATTAGCACGGTCGAAAGGATCGGTTCGGGTCGAATTCTCAAGTCTATGCGTTTAGATTCCTCGACGGCTTCACTCGATAGACTAGTTATCTCGTGAGTGGCCAACTCGAGAGAAGAGAGCTATAGGCGCTAGAGATGAAATACCCGATTTATTCAATTGAAAACGTAATTGGAAAATCGGATGTCGGTTATAGATTATAAAAACATTTTAACTAATAAAACCAAAGAAAAAATCTTCAAAGAAATATTATTACTTGCCCCACAAATCGCATGCCTATGACTATTATGGGCATAATCTCAAAAGAAAGGATTCGTACCTTTTGATTAAAGAAGGAATCAGAATAAGTATCTTTTGAATCTGAAGTAGTGGTCATTGACTCTTTTTTTCCATGACGATATGAGAAGAATTTCTCCGTGGGACAGCGGCTTATAGATAGTCGCTCCAACAATGGGAACTCTATAATATCATATGTCCCATCATCTCTTCCTTCTTCATCAACAATCACCGCATTCATATTCGGACAATCCTCCACTTCAATCTCTCTAATTTCTCTAAGACATTTAGCCACATACGCCGAAAAGAGAAATGACAGCCCCGTATTGTTGATAGAGAGCCTTTTCAAGTTCTGAAGTATCGATATTCCTTGTAGTTGTACATCTTGTTTCCATATGCGCCGCAAGTTCGACAACTTAGATAATGTCAATGCACTTAGCCGAGAGAGAATCTCGACTTCTTCGATGACTTTTAGCTCCTCTAGGTCAAAAACTACTTCTACAAATGGAGTGCCTGCAATTGCCATTGACTCCAAATTCGGCAACTTCAATATCCAATCCTTCAGAATAATCGACGTGGATTTAGATTCCTCTATCTTTAGTGATTTCAGATTGTTGTATTTAAATGAAGGTTCACTATAGAGTATCTTTTCTAGGCCAAGGAGTCCAACCATTACCAGGGATTCCAAGCGAGGCAATGAAACCTAACAAGGCATCACAATGAAACTCATTAAAGGTGAGTTCTTACAAGTAAAAAGCTATTTTTAGGAAATTGCTCTTAGACTTTTCATGGATACGAGAAAATGACTGAAACTCTTGGGCTAAATACAGAAAAATGAATTTCTCTTCTATGAAAAGGGATCATTTTCATGAGGATATCCTCACCACTATCATGCCACAAATGCAGCACTACGGCACAACTCTATCTCTCTCTCAACTGTCATAATATTTTTTTTTATCTTTTCTTTAGCTGATCTTCAAAACTATGACCATAATTTTTTATCTTTTCTTTTGAAATCATTTACCGGTCTTCAAAACAACTACCATAATTTGGTTATCTTTTCTTTTGTTTTTTCTATTTTGAACTTCAAAATTGACAACAAAGTTGTATCAAAGTTCAATTTTTCATAAATTTTTTTGTTAACTTATTATTTTTCATTAAGAACAAGTAAAATGACTTATTTGGGCTTGTTTCTATTAAGCATCCATAACAATTTTTGTCTTCACTTTGTAAATTTTTGCGCTTCGTTAATAAACATCATAAAACATCTTTTCAAATTGCGTTTTCGGTAGAACCAAATACACAGAAAGAATTCATTTTCTAGAAAAACAATTTACCAAGAAAATATTTTTCAACAATAATGAATTTTCAATGAAACAAATGGACATTGGATACATGAATGGGCTTGATGTCTCTTAAGAATGTCAAAAAGTTAATTGATCGAAATTAAATATTCAAAAATCAATTGATCAGAGGGCGGAATGTGTAGATTTTTTGTCGTGCCTGAAAGAATGGAGAAGGAAATATCCCCTTAGTAGCTGAAGAAAGGGATGACGGAAGCAGAATGATGTTGACACGGTGAGGTTGGCATGACTTGTTGGAATCAATTGCCACTTGCATGTAGGTGAAACATCAATTAGGTGGACTTTCTTTGTTACGTGGCTCTTGGTTCGACTTCCATTTATTTAATCTCACTTTCTTCATTTTGAGATTGTTGAATTTCGTTCACTCGTACCGATTATTTAATGAATAACGACAACAAATATTCATTGACTCCAAATTTGGCAGCTTGAGTATCCGATCTTTTGGAATACTCGATGTGGATTTAGACTCTTCTATCCTTAGCGATTTCACATCGCTGTATTTTATTGAGGGTTCGTATAGTGTCTTTTCTAGGGCAAGGAATCCAACCATTACCAAGGATTCCGAGTGAGGCAATGAAACCTAACAAAGTGCCCCAATTAGACTCATTAAAGGTGAGTTTGTTACAACCCAAGCTATTTTCACGAGAAAATAAGTGAAACTCTCGGGCTAAAAATACAAATATATATATGAATTTCTCTTATGTGAAAAGCAAAATCATTTTCATGATGATATCTTCACCACTATCATGCTGCTAGTGCCGCACAACTGCACGGTCATGTTGTCACGGCAACGTTGGCAACTTGGCATGACATGTTGGAATCAGTTACAGAATTGCATGTTAGGCAGGACATGAATTATGGGGACTTTCTTTGTTACGTGGCTTCTCGCACACCATCCATTTATTGAATATCTGGACGTCGCTTTCTTCATTTTGAAATTATTGAATTTTATTTATTCATTCAAGATTTATTCTTGCTTTCATTCATTCAGCACATTACTATTTTTTCAACTCATTAAAATTTTTAAATAAATAGTAAATTAGTCACAGTAGAAACCCTAGTTGTCGGTCCAATTATCTACCGTTGACATTTTAAAAAAAAAAAATTAGTCGTGGAAAGCAGCTTCCCTCTAATTATGATATGACCTGTGTTCTATTTGAGATGATTTTTCATTTGTAAATCAAAACGCAAATAAAATTGTACGAATAATCAAAGTTAAAATGCAATATGTACTACCGTTGAGTGAACACCAAAATCATCTCATCCTAATAGGACAAATTGACAGAGGGAAAAAGTGAAAGGAAATTACCTGGATTGGAATATCCTCTGATGTGATTTCAGCTTTGGTGCAAAAGCTTGTCATATTTGTTAACTCATTCAATATGAGACGACGTACATTAGGCAACTCAACTTTGTTATTGGTAGAAACTATATCTTCTCCTGCATCATGTGTGACAATTGATTGCATTGAGTCACATTTCCACACTTCAATCTCTTCCAACTGTACAAGTTTTTGCACATCTGAAAGACACCACAAGTATTTCAATTGGTCACACTGTCCAACCCTCATGGCTTTCAATTTGTTGAAGCACTCTGGCGCAATAGGGCCATGGCAAATCTTCTCCAAATTAATAAGATTTTCAAGGAAAAAAGACTCTAACTTTCCAAAAGCAATGAGAGGGAGGCCATTGGATGAATCGGCAATGTACTTGATTGAGGGGCTGTCTTTAATGTGGAGATACTTCACTTCTCGGAATCCTTGGGTGCACAATTCGCGAGGGTTCTCTTTGAACTCACTCAACTTGCTTAAATATAAGCATTGAGTCTTATGCAGATTTTTCTTAACCCATTTTCTTGAAAGAACACTATCGCACCCTTCCAAATTGAGATTCATGGTTGTCAAACCTTCATATTCCATCTGCTTACCATGTCCTATGTTGATCCAAAATTTGTCCAAGTTCTCAAATGGTAGGTCACCATCCTCCAAGAGTATGATGGGATCAGGAATCGATATTTCCAGAGATGCTAGCTTTGTTAGGCTCTTCAACTCGGCAAGCCCAGCAACACACGATTCCGACGGTTTTTCATGCTTGCCCATCCACGGATCAAGGCTTTCCTTCATATGTAACTCTTCCAAGTTGATTAAGCCTTTTAAGGCTCCAGGCTCGATTATCTCAAGCAAGTAGCATTCGCTCATATTCAACGATCTCAGATTCATCAGTTTCCCGATTTCTTTAGGCAGCCTAAAAATTGTAGACCCTACAAAGCTGAGAATCTGTAATGCTTTGAGCTTGCCAAGAATTGCCACATCCTCCACACTGCAACGTCGTAAGTATAAAGAGTGGAGGTTCTCAAGGATTCCAATCGAGGGAGGAAAATTGGCAATATGCATGGAATGAAAATATAGGACACGGAGCTCCTTCATGTATGTGAAATCTAGTAGTCCCGAGCAATCTCCCACTTCATGTTCGTGTTCTCCCATCCAACGCCAGCCTTTTGGTTGACACAATATCAGTATCTTCAAGTCAGGAAACTGACACGTCATTAGTTCATCAAGCCTCTTTTTGTCAACATTAGCTAGGCATATAGCCCAACATTTCTCAAGCTTTTCCTTTGACCATGAGCCATAATTGCTGTTTATCATCAAAGAATTCTGACCCCTAAACGGAGTTGAGACAACCGCCTCGCTGTAAAGATCATGTATGGTCACATAATTCTTGTCATCACCACCATCCAGCAACAAACAAGCGGAACGGAGTTCATCGAGTATAGTATTCAATCTATCTCTCGAATCTTGCATCGTCCTTTTGAATTCCTTAAACAAGCCCAAACCCATGCCTAGAACCAGCAGAGCTTCGACTTGAATGGTCCCGCCAATAAGACCACAGAGCAAGAATAAAGTCTTGGCATCCTCGCTCTTCAAATGGTTGTAACTCAACTTCACTATCGTTTCTTTTTTTTCTTTATTTGACTCATCTATTTCTATCTGCGCGTTTCTCCATGCGCACTCATCCTTATCTTTCAAAAAGCTTGCAACAGAGATAATCAAAAGAGGCAAACCTGCAAGCTTCTTGACCACTTGATCCACTATTGTTTTCAATTGCTCATTGTCTTTGAGCCTGTCGCCGACCGTCTTTTCAAATAGCCTGAAAGCTTCATCATTCTTTAAACCTTCAAGATGAAATATGTGAGGGACACACTTCATTTGCTGCAGCACATTTTTATATCTCGATGTGAGCAACACCTGGCTTCCCCTGCTCTCGTCTCCCAAAGGAATTCCGACAGCCCTCAAATCAACTTCTTTCCACAGATCGTCCAATATTATGAGAATCTTCTCACTCGGATCCTTCTGTAATCTCTTGAACAGAAGATCTCTTCTTCCGGCTTCGCTGGGCTCATCCTTTAGATTTAGACTCAAGGCGTATGCGATATCGTCTTGGATATTCTTCAAGTCCGGAGTCTGCGATACTTTCGATTTGACGATCATGCTGAATGGTCTCCCCTCTTTGCTGAGTTTTTTCTCGACTTCCTCCAACAGCGTAGTCTTCCCCACACCACCCTCCCCGTAGATCCCAATCACTTTGCGCGTCTCGTCACCCAGAGCATTCATTATGTCCTCTAAGATGGAAGCTCGAGAATCGAAGTTAGTGTCACCTCGATCACTGGCCGAGGAAATCACGTCGGAAGCGCCATCAACGCGCCCTGGAGGAGGATCGTCGTAGACCTTCTCGGATGGAGTCCGATTAATGAGTCCCTGGATGCGTTCAGCTTTCCTACTCGCCTCCCTGCCAAGACGATATCGCACCTTCAGGTTGGGAAGCCACCCGCGGAAGCAAGTTATCTTAGCTTTGTCATGGAAAACACGGCGCGCCTCCTCAGCGTGCTCCTCCACATCTTTCACCCAGTCATTGACATAGGCTTTGATAGTCTTCCCGCTGTTTTGAGCATCATTGATGGAATCCTGCACCCTTTCCCTCGCGTGGCCCAACTCCTTAACTTTGTCCTCAAGTTTGCTAACGTGGCTGGCGTAGGATATCACATAGCCGCAAAGACGATTGACCGGAGCCACCAGGCACCCTGCCACTGCGGAAGCCGCACACAGAACGACTTCCGCCATTTTCCCCCTTTTTGAATTCTTTCTGGTTTTCTTCCCTTCTCTGTGGAGAAACGAGAGTTAAAGAATGTATATATGACGAGGGAGGCGGAACAATATCCGCCATTTTCCCCAATCGAATTACTTCCACCGAAATACTTGAAGACAAAAGCCAACAACAGAAAAATCAGACAGACTATTCGTTTCAACGAAATACTTCCACATCATCTCCAATATTACTAAGCATTCGTTTTCTGCTAATCTCCCCGGTTTCCCGGAAACTTCCAACCATTCGTTTCGCCTCGGACTGAAACTCGGTGCTGGCCTAGACAAACCAACCTCCCAAAAATCACAACACCGGACACTCACGGGCAAAACTGCCGACTCGATAGCCAAGCTCATGCAATCACCCACCAACAAAAGAAACTAAACTAAATAAAGAAAAGGGCAAAAACAGCAAAGAAAAAGAAAAGAAGAGTACAAAAATCAGGGAAAGAATCAACTCACTGTTATGAGCTGCGAACGTAGCTGATCCGAAGCCGAATCGGAGAGAGCTGGAACTTCTTGTCGCTTTGCGACTTACAGCAAGAGCATGCCTCGCCGTCTTGCGCAGGGAAACCACCCCGGGGCAGAGGGCGGAGAAGGAACACAGCGACGCAGGCCGAAGAAGTAACGAGCTCTGGGGCAGAGAGCGAAGATGACCCGGCGCTGGAGCAAGGCGGAGGAGCAACGTGCTTTGGGCCAGAGAGCGAATTCTCACCCAAAATTTTGAAGTGAGAAGGAAAGAAATGACGAGAGACAAAGCTCCTTTAATGCATGCAGGCCTACTCCATTAGAGAGGAGAGAGTAAAAAGCAGAAGCGGATTTATTAATGACTGTAAATTTTAAAGCTGAAAAGGGAAAATAATATATTTTGTGCAGAAAAACCAGAGGAACCGCTAGCGCATCGTAAAGCCACGCGTCACTTCCTCATTGGCCCGCGTACACGCTGGCTTGGCAGTCGGGACTCCCAAATATTTTCTCCCCTTTGATTATGCTTAATCGTTTAACATATCTGACCTCAGCTCTAGAAATCAGCAGCACTGCAGCAGCGATGCACCAATCTCCGCTTGGGACAGCCCAGATTCCGATTCGGACGATGCACCCCAATATCAGTAACTTCACTTCGCGAGCTCTTTTAAGTATCAGCTTTAATAAAGTTGCATAAATAATAGTCCCACCAAGTGCAATAATACTTTCTCCCGTTGCCTTATGTGGCGGCCACCAGTTTTGGACAATATGCTTTTTCCGTCCTTCACCGTAAAAGTTTGTGTCATTTTCATGCAAAAACATCTTGCAGTGCTTGCGTAAATATATTGCTAACTTCAAAAACTGTTATTAAAATTTTCATGCTGCGTTCATTTAAATATCATAATTCTTTTCAATCACTTAATTTTTATAATTTTTAATTACTTAAATATCGTGACTTCTAAAAATTATTCACTTGAGTGTCATGATATTTTTGAAAACGTTTACTATAAATGCCAGAAAATCAATATATCAAGGCAACTGTTATGACATAAGTGTAGGGAAGTGTTTTGAGTCCTTATACGCTCTTCAATGGCTAACCCCACTCTTCAAGTTGCATTAGAGTTGAAGCTAACTATAACTGGCTTAAGACAACATCGGCAAGGGTCATGTTACCGCTGCCATAGATCAAATGTCTTATAACAAGACGTATTCCTTCAAATTCAGCGTCTAACGGTTTCATTATGCCTTCTTGATCATTCAATATGCCCACATGCTCGGTAATAAAATTAAGGGTGCATTGTTTTGCGAAAAACATTTTCCTCATTTCTCCTCGTTTGATTCACTTAGAAAAATGAGTTAACGGAAATGATTTTCTACCAAAGCTTAAATTTAAGAAAATGATTTCCCCTTTAAAGGAACAGGAAAACGTTTTCACAAAAAATTATTCTACTCTTTGGGTCCTTGGTTGATGAAACTTTTATTCTTATAAAAATATATTTGTCGCGACCTCTTTTTTCCGGCGCCCGATCAGGGAGGGCGCCTAAGGAGGCTAATGGCTCGGCTGGATTAATTATGCCTGGACTCTCCCAAGTCCGCCAATTCACGACTTTAATGGTTAAAGTTTTTAACCTGTAAGTTAATTTTTTTTTAAAACGGAGTCGCCACTAATCAATTTGGGGTGGGTTGATTAGAAACCCATGCGAAGTATTGGGAGAAATACTCGCTCTACGCAACCAGAGAAATTAGGATCGGGACTTGATTACACTAGTTAATCACTAATGCCCTTTCGGTACCTAACTTTGTTTAAACCCTAAGGTTTTTTGGATGTTTAAGGATTTTCCATGCATTTTGGGAGGAAAAACATTTTTTTGGGGTCCTCTTCTATTTTTTTTTTTTGGACATAAAAGGGATGTTTTGATTTTTGATTTTTTTTGGAAAAATACAAGTTTTTTTTTTTTTTTTTTGGCTTTTTTCTGAATTTTTGGCATTTTTGGAAAATATGGGATATTTTTGATTTTTTTTTTATTTTTTTTTTTTTTTTTTTTTTGGAAACTAAAAATATTTTTTAATATTTTTGGAAAATAAAGTATTTTTTATTTTTCTTGATTTTCTCGAAAATAAAATATTTTTTATATATATTTTTTTGGAAATTAAAATATATTTTTAATATTTTTCGAAAAATAAAATATTTTTTGGATTTTTTTGGAAAATAAAAAAAAGGCCGATCGTACTCGGGCCCGGCTCGGATTTTTTTCATCATTTTTCTTTTTTTCTTTTTTTCTTATTATGAAACGGCGCCGTTTGGGGGAGGGGGAACAGGCGAAACCCTACCCGGTTCCCCAACCCGGTCCGACCCAACGCCGACCCCCGTTTTTTTTTTTTTTTTTTTTTTTTTTTTTTTTTTTAAAAACGTGTCGTTTTGGGGGGGGAAACCTCGGTTCCCGACCCGGTCCGACTCCAACGACCCGGTCGCGACGGAAAAATCGGGAACCCTAGGGTTCCCGATTCGCGCATGACGCGGCGGCATCGACGGGCGCGGTGGCGGCGATAGGCAAAGACGAGGACCGGACGACCGAGGGTGGGGCCGCGATGGCGACGGCGGCGATACGTTACCCGTCTGCGGCGGTTTGAGAGGCGATGACGGTGGAGGGGGCGATCGGGCGATCGAACTCCTCTTCGATCGGGGGTTTGGGGACTTGAGGGTCGCGGTGGACGGCGAGCGGCGGTTGGAATGGTGGCGGAGCAACGGCTACGTCGGCGACGGTATGTCTCCCTCGGATCGGCCCTATCCTTCGCTCGTACTCTCTCTCTCTCCCTCGGGTTTGCTGCCGACCTCCTCGAAGTCTCTCGGAGGAAGGTTGGTCGAGCTTGCGACCCGATCCCGCGCACTCGCTCTTCGATTTCCCCTTGAAGTCTCTCAAAGGGGGATCTCGAGCTCGCCGTGCTCGTTGACGGAGCTTGCGGCCGCCTATTTATAGGCCAAGGAAATCCCGGTCGACGGAGGGCCTCGCCGCCCGGCTTCCGGCTTGCCCACCGGTTCCCCTTGGTTGAACCGGTGTCCCATCGAGCTTTCCAGCGAAGCCTGCTCAGCATTAATGGCGCCTGAGATCTTAACCCCTCCGGCCGATGTCGGTCTACTCTCCTCGGCCGTAGGTCGTCCTTCGCGCGTCGGTGATGATGCGCGTGAAATACAGAGGCGGGGAGGGAAGGCGCAAGGAAGAAGAAGAAGGAAGAAGAAGGAAGAAGAGAGGGCCGGGCCGAAAGAAAAGGCTGGGCTTGGGCTGCGAAAAGGGGAAAAAAGATGGGGGGCTGCCAATTTTGCTTTCTTTTGCTTTTACTATTATTTTTTATTTATTTTTTATTTTTATTCTTTATTATCCGAAAAGGCAAAATAGATAATTAATAAAAAAACCTAATTAAAAACGAAATTTAGGTGTCGGCAATTTGCCCCTCTTTGAAGGTGAGTTCGCGAGAGGTTACATTCAAAGACAAACCGATGCCTAAATTTTATCCATACATGGGTAGCAGATTATATTTTATTTGGGACCTATTATCCTATGCAAAAAGAGCAATATAATATTACATATACTAAGACAGAGATAAGAAGATACCAGTTACTTACCGGAAGTGAGTGAGACAGGGGTGTGAGCCCCGAGTTTGGCAAGTATCAAGGCGTCATCTTACCCGGTGATATGAGGAGGTTGCTTTTCCAGGGCTCGAACCATTCTTCGGTTGCCTGTTTAAAACAATCACGATTCATCTAGGACCCGAACCTTTCTTCGGTTGCCTTGACGGGAAATTGCTCCTCCAGGACCCGAACCATTCTTCGGTCGCCTGTTAGAGCAATTAGTGGTTTGTCTCGGACCCGAACCTTTCTTCGGTCGCCGTGACGAGAAATTGCTTCTCCAGGACTCGAACCATTCTTCGGTCGCCTGTTAAAACAATTAGTGGTTTGTCTCGGACCCGAACCTTTCTTCGGTTGCCGTGACGAGAAATTGCTTCTCCAGGACTCGAACCATTCTTCGGTCGCCTGTTAAAACAATTAGTGGTTTGTCTCGGACCCGAACCTTTCTTCGGTCGCCTTGACGGGAGATGCACCGACCTTTCTCAGGGCATCTCATTTGTGGGTGCCTTGATTTGTATCGAGGACCAGTTGGTACCCGACCTTTCTCGGGAGATGCGCCGACCTTTCTCAGGGCATCTGTTTTGTGGAGTGCCTGATCTTCGTCAAGGACACCTGTTGGACCCGACCTTTCTCGGGAGATGCGCCGACCTTTCTCAGGGCATCTGTTTTGTGGAGTGCCTGATCTTCGTCAAGGACACCTGTTGGACCCGACCTTTCTCGGGAGATGCGCCGACCTTTCTCAGGGCATCTGTTTTGTTGAAGATACCTGGACATTCACAGGTATTGAAAGAGTACTTGGATATTCACAAGTACAAACCTGGAGGATATTTGGGCCTTTGCAGGCGTTGAAGGGGTACTTTGATGGTCATAAGTACAAACTCTTGGAGGATACCTGGATGTTTGCAGATATCGAAGGGGTACATGTATGATCACAGATACTAGATGCTGGAAAATACCTGATTGATTGCAAGTGTCAAAAGAGTACTTGGATGTTAACAAGTACAGACTTTGAAGGATGCCTGAACGTCCGCAGGCGTTGAAGAGGTACTTGGATGATCACAAGTACGAATTTCTAAAGAATACCTGGCAAATGGAATATCGAGGATGGGTCTCGTATATTCATGGAGGTCTCTCACCTGTTGATAATTGGGGAATATCGAGGACGTGCCTCGCATATTCGTGAAGGTCTCTCATCTCCTGGTTATGGGGAATGTCGAGGACGAACCTGAGATATTCGTGAAGGTCTCTCACCTCCTGGTAATGGGAATATCGAGGACGTACCTGAGATACTCGTGAAGGTCTCTCATCTCCTGGTAATGGGGAATATCGAGGACGAACCTGAGATATTCGTGAAGGTCTCTCACCTCCTGGTAATGTAGTTTGAGGCTTACCTGGATGGCTGTAGGCACATAGGTGTACAAAGTAGAGGAATATTTGGATGAACGCAAATATTTAACTATATGATCAAGGACCACTCAACTGGTCCGAGTGTGAGAAAGCATACCTGGGTGATTGCAGGCGCGTAATGTGGTGGAATACTTGAGTAGCTGCTAGTTTTCAAAGATACAATTTTGAGGACAACTCGGACAAGTCGAGTGTCACGAAAAGGGAGTATCCGAACGATGCTCGGTACTCAAAGACAAGAGGATACTTGGACAGTCAAGAGTATCCAAACTTTAAGGACAACTCGAACAGATCGAGTGTCAACAGAGGGAGTACCTGGGTAGCGGCATGCATTCAAAACAGGGGGATTTCTCGACAGTTGCAAATATTAATATTTTGGGGACAACTCGAACAGGTCGAGTGTCGACAAGAGGGAGTACCCGGCAAATGGTAAGTACTCAAAGACAAGGGGATACTCAGACTGCTGCAAGCACCCAAACTCAGGAGATGACTCGAACAGGTCGAGTGACAAGAAGAGAGTACCAGGACAGTGGTAGGTACTCTAAGACAGATAGGGATAGGGATATGCTTACCTGGCAATATATCTGATTACGGAGAGTGTGTTCACTATTTACACAATATGTAGACATGTACACAATGATTGTATATGCTGTAAATTCATAAATTCAAAATGTGATTTATGCATGACAATTTCGTCAGTTTTGTATCATCTGAATTCCACTGGGGAAGATTTTGAAAGACAATCCTTATTTAGAATGTAGATATCTTGAGCATGCCAGATGAGGGACTTTCAGTCTGAAAGGACTTTTCACTCACTCTCATGAAAATGCTGTTTTATCCTGACCATTGATGCAGGATTTATAAGGATCACACTTCTCACTGTCATCATGTCAGCAGGGGTCCGAGTAATCTCGCAAGTGGTACGACTTTACCAATGTGAGAGGTCTTTGTTGAAATTGTGATGAAGACTTGGTTAGCAGCTCATCAAAGGGGATCATCAAGGTTGAAGTCGATGGATGAAAATGTCGCACGATCATCTCCGGGTTTACAAGTCAGGAACCCTGCGAAAAGAGATAGAGTAATCTTGCTCGTACTTCTTCGAGTGATATTTATGCACATATGAAATCCTACGTTAATTGAAGTGCCCCTAGTCTGAAGAGACTTTTTTACAATGGGAATATAACGTAGACTCGGCTCACATGTAGAAGAGTGAGAATTGGTGACTGTCTCAGCATTCGACACCGGTCTTTCTTCTTACTAGCAAATGGAGATTTTACAGCCATAATTTTCTTCTTGGCTGTATTTTTGACTGGGGGGCTTTGGCTTTGCTTTTACCGGGCACACGGCTTTTTTATGCCCCTGTTTTTTATTCCAGTTCCTCATTTATGGGCATTGACCTTGCTTTTACCAGGTACACTGCTTTTTTATGCCCCTACTTTTTCATTTTTGTTGCTTGAGGAACTGATCTAGACGAGTTCAATCGAAGCACCATTATTTAGACTTTGAGTCTTCATCTTCAGCCAACACTCTAGGCTATGACAATAACTTCTGCTTTGTCTCAATGTGAGGGTAAAATTACAGACTCACTTGGGTTGTACAATGTATACAAATGCAAAGGAACTGCTCTTCGCCATTCTAAGGCACTTAAATTAACGTGAGTGTTCATATGTAATAAAGACGCTCGAAGATTGATGCAAGTGCGAGCAAGAGAATTTCTATCCCTCTTCTCACCTTGTAATGCTGATTTGCCTTGTCTTTGACATGCTCCAATGCGGGGTGATTCTTGATGAGAGAAGCTTCACCAGTGTATGGGGCTCAATAGGGGGTGAGCAATGAAATGCCTCTCACTATTTTGGTTATCGTACCATTCGCGAGAGAACTCCTTACCCTGCAGTCATGGAATTTTCTGCACTCATCTCACAAGTGTATAGATGAGGGACTGTGTGTAGGATATGGCTTGCCTGTCATCATTCTGACACGCCCCATCCAGCATGCTTAATTAATCTTGTATTCTTCACTTGGCTGTCTATTCTAGTAATCCTCAATGGAATCGGTGATTTAGACAGAGACAAAATCATCATGCAGAAATCCATTTGGAGAAAGGCATGCAGCATTTTTTGAAGTATGAGAGAGTTTGTACTCTCAAAACAAATGAATGATTTTTACCCAAGAGACCCTACTGACAACTTTAGGGTATTCACTTGGTGAAATTGTATTTACAAACGTGTTGAATTTTGAACATCAAAAGAGCTATTTACAAAGGGATGCCGATGGATCGTCCTCACAGAGAGATAATACATGAATGATCAGCTAAGGGTTGGGACTCTGAATGGGCATCTCTGCTTTTGCCTCGGGTTATGTAAATTGATCTGGATCACTTGATTTGCCACTTTTTAACCATTAAGCTTGGTTCTTGAATCCCGACGCCTCCTGTCAATATGGCAAAGAAAATGAGTTTAGAGAGTGAGTGCTGGGGAATGATACTAAATTAGTTTTTCCCATAATCTATATGTGCTGGCCTCAAGGATATTTGAACGTTGATGACGATCTCTTTACGGTTCCATGCCTCTTTTGATTGGCATTTCTTATTTGCGGTCACGTATGCCTGATTGCTGGTTGTTGATTATAGCAGCATGAGGATAAAGTCATGTATTTCAAGCCTCTATGGAATCTGAGATGGACAATCAAAACCTCTAGCTTTTGCTAATTACTTCCTGAGAGAACATGCGTCAGGAACAAGAAGTGAGGTTTCCCAGTTCCAAAGTTATCGTCTGGGATAGACGGCTTCTTTTATTTAACTGGACTGGTTTTTGAACGACACGTCTTTTATACCAAGTTCGGTGAATTTGACGTATGTCACTCCTATGCGCTTGCTTGGGTAGTATCGATTGTCCCATCAAGTTTGCCGCCTGATTCTTAACACTCCCTTAAATGCTAGTGATTACCATTCATTCTTCTTCGCTGAATCAACCAAACACATTTTTATGATTGTGCAAATACATCGCTCATAAAAGGCGCATAGGCAATTTCACTTTGATAGAGAAATGCTTGGCAATGCCCGGGCAATGAACATCTTTCAAGGGTAGTACTTTTTTACAGCATCGAATTAACCGGCTTGGAGAATTCCCGCCCATCCATTTCCGTCGGGATCAAGGCTCCTCGGGGAGTATCTTCTTTATCACAAAGGACCCTTGTAATTTGGGGCAAACTTGCCACCGGGCTCCGGAAGATTGGCGTGTCTTCCTCAAGACTAGCTCATTTACCTCGAAGTTCCTAGGTCGCACTTTCGATTGAACGATCGGGCTACCTTCGTTGATAACACCGACCATGACGAGAGGGCTTTTAGTCGTTTTTCGTCGATCATATTCGGTTGCTCGAGCCTTTGTTGTGTCCACTCTTCTTGGACAACCCCACGGGATAAAATTCGTAGGGATGGGATTTCTACTTCTACGGGCAAAACCGCTTCCATGCCATAAACTAGGGAAAAAGGGGTTGCCCCGGTGGAAGGGAAGTTCGAATCAAGTTCGATATCTTTGTTAGTGCGAAGGGTAACCTTTCATGCCGTCGCGATAGTTTTCAGCTGTCTTGGCTAGGATTCTCTTGATGTTCTTGTTGGCGGCTTCCACGGCTCCATTCATTTGTGGACGATAAGGGGACGAGTTCGAGATGTTGGATTTTGAACTCGAAAACAATTGATCAATCAACTTGTTGTTTAGGTTTGACCCATTGTCGGTGATGATAGCTTCGGCACGCCATATCGGGCGATTATGTCACGTCGATGAACTTCATAACGTTCGCGCGATTACGCTTGCATAGGATGTGGCCTCGATCCATTTTGAGAAGTAATCAATTGCAACCAAAATAAACCGATGCCCATTCGATGCCTTCGGATTGATTGGGCCAATTACATCAATGCCCCACATTGAAAATGGCCACGGCTCAGATAATTGATGCAGTTCGGTTGGAGGGACATTTATCTTGTTTCCGTGAATCGCAACGATGACGAGCTTCGCACATGTCGGGCGCAATCGCCTTCCAAAGGGAGCCAATAATAACCTAATCTCATTATTTTCTTGGCCAACATGCGTCCATTCATGTGAGGGCCACATACTCCCTCATGTATTTCCGCATTATCCGTGTGGCTTCAGTTGCATCAACACACCTTAGCGGGGACTGAATCATATGATCTTTGTACAGATTTTCACCGCCCGACGAAGAACTTTGAGGCCATTTTCATTAGGTATTTTCGGTCGAGTGAGTGCTTTCTTGAGGGAATTCCTTACGGACGTATTTCATGATATCATAATACCAAGGTTTCCCGTCGGGTTCTTCGGTTATAGCCATGCAGTGGGCCTGTCTTGTCAGAACTTCAATCTTCAAAGGTTCTACTTCTAACCCTTTCGTTACTTGTAACATAGATGACAGCGTTGCTAGTGCATCGGCGGGCGATTATGAACTCTAGGAAGGTATTCAAACGAGATGTCTTGAAATTCTCCCACCAATTTTTCCAAGTAGTTGTGATAAGGCACAAGTTTGGTATCTCTTGTCTTCCATTCACCCACAGTTTGGAGGATGATTAAGGCGGAGTCACCAAATACTTTTAGTTTTGTCACTTCCATTTCAATAGCTGCTTGTAAGCGAGGATGCATGCTTCATATTCGGCTATATTGTTGGTGCATGGAAAAATCAATTTTGCGGCCACGGATAATGTTGCCCATTAGGAGATATCAAAGCGCCGGTGCGGGCGACAAATTTACAGCTCCATCGAAAAACATAGTCCACGCGTCTTCTTCTATTGTTGAAATCCGGCCGTGCGGTGTATTATCCCCGTGTACCTCCTTAGGGCCATCTGCTAACATATCGCAATCACTCGACCTTCAAGCCCGATTTTCGCGACATAACTTGAATGTCGAATTCGAGATCGGGATTTGCCATTTGGCCAATTTTCCTACCAAGGCGAGCGACCAGAGCAAATACTTGATCGGGTCACTCTCGATTACGAGGAACGTTTGGTAGTGCAAGGTATATTGTCGGAGCACTGTGCAACACCCATACCAATGCGGCGCATGTTTTCTGATTTGGAGTAGTTTTGTTCGACGTGGTGAACTTTTTACTTAAATAGTAGATGGCTCGCTCCTTCCCGTCATGAGGTCCTTCTTGTGCGAGCATTGCGCCTAAGGATTCCTTTGTTGATGGTAAGGTAGAGGATCAAAGGGTGCCGGGACCAGGAGGTACCGAGAATCGGGGGCTTCATCGGAGTGCGCTTTAGATTTTCGAATGCCGGTTGGCAATCATCATCCCATTTAACTTGTGCATCCTTCTTGAGAAGTTTAAAGAAGGGTTTCGCCGGTTTCAGAAAGTTGGGAAATGAACCGCGCAATATAATTTAATCTTCCCAGGAGGCTTCGGACTTCCTTTACGGTCGAGGATGAGGCATCTCAAATATTGCCTTGGTTTTTGATGGGTCTACTTCTATCCCTTCACAGCTCACAATGAATCCAAGTAATTTACCGAGAAGTTGCCCCGAACACACATTTTTTGGGTTCAAGCGCAACTTGAAGCTGGCGGAGTCGGTTGAATAATTTCTCCGGGGTTTTCACATGGTCTTCCCCATGTTTGGTTTTGGCGATCATGTCGTCGACATACACTTCAATTTCTTTGTGCATCATGTCATGGAAAAGGGTGACCATGGCACGTTGGTAAGTTGCTCCAAAGCATTTTCGGGCCGAAAGGCATAACCTTATAATGAAAAGTCCCCCATGGAGTAATGAATGCCGTTTTTCCTTGTCTTCTTCCTTCATCTTTATTTGGTTGTATCCTGAGAATCCATCCATGAAAGAGAAAAGCTTAAATCCAGCTGTACTATCCACAAGAACGTCTATATGAGGTAACGGGAAATCATCTTTTGGACTTGCTTTGTTCAAATCGCGGTAGTCAACACAAACTCGGATTCGACCATCTTTCTTCTTTACTGGTACAATGTTCGCTACCCAACTAGGGTATTGCGAGACTTCGAGGAAGCCTACTTCGGGAGCTTCATCACTTCTTCTTCAATCTTTTTGATAACTCTGGTTTAGTTCTCCTTAGCCATTTGCTTCTTGGGGGCTACATCGGGGTTGGTTGGCAAGCTATGCTCCACAATCATTGGATCGAGGCTGGCATATCGGCATATGACCATGCGAATACATCTTGATATCTCTTTAGGAGGGCGATTAAGCTTGCAGCTTCTTCTTTAGGAAGGTTCGCACCGATCTTTATCTCCCTCGGATCTCCTGTGCTGCCTAAATTGACAATGACGGTGTCTTCAGTAGTAGGGGGCCTTGCTTCTTCATGTCGCTCCCAATTCCGTTGAACTTCGTCGAAATCATCAAAATCTTCATCTGAGTTATCATAATGGTTACTCACGGTGTTGGTTTGGACCGTTCCCATACCCTCGCCTACTGCTAAATTATTCTCGAGCGGGTCTGCACCCATTTCCCCTGACGGTCCTTCATTGATAGCGCCCACGAAGAAGTCTTCATACCAATCGCCGGTTTCGTCTCCCTGTGCTCGTGGCTTTGCGGACTTTAAATCATCCATGCCTTCCCACCCATCAGGGACGATATGGTGATGATGATCATAGAAACTTTGGGGGATTGAATAATTGACATAGTAGTCAAATTTACCACTTGGTTGGCCCAAAGTGTCCATGATCACCTTTCCTCTACGTGCTTCCTTAACACGCTCGGGGAACATGGTACGGGTCTTTGGGTACTACGAGGAGGCGATCTTCACCAAAACACGGCCATGGGGAGCGGAACGTGAATACCCCGGCGTCCCAAAAGATCCCGAACCTTGTCTCTCGGGATGGTGCGTCATCTAGCGAGTGTCCATATTCCCCCGAATGATAATCACATTGCTTGGACGGATCATAACCAAGGCAGTACTCGGGAGTAGGATGCCTTAATTCCCTGGTGATCATCCCTTGCTCTAGGAGAATGGGAAAAATGATGGCCATCGATTTAGGAAGAGGCGAATATGGCCGCGTGCTTCTTGAGGACTGGGGTAGCCGAGTCCCTTGCCAGCTTGTGTCAATAAAGTCTTCTTCATCTACTTTGGCTGCCAACTCCTCGTTGTGACGAGAAAGGAATGTATGGGCAATTTGGGTGAAACTTTCTGTCAAGTGGTGTACCGTCTCGTGTAGCTCATTGACTTGACGTTGAAGCTGGGTAAACGAGAAGTTATCACCGTTTCTTCTAATTGTTCCTCATCAATGGCACCTACAAAAAGGTCTCCAAAAATGGCGGTCACATTGTCGGCTCTTCTTCCTTTGTAAGTACGGGCTGAATTGTGCTCTCATGGATTATGGGCAATTTCGTGCTTCCGAGTTGAACCACTTTGAAGTATTCACTTCTTCTTCCTCATGCATCATCTGGCCGGGCACAGGAAAGTTTCCTCGAGACGGGGATATACAAGGCCGACTTTTTTCTTTGCTTTTCTATCCGGGGAAAATCCTAAACCGATAGTATATGGTCTTCTCAGGGCTTTAATAGGCTGACGGATGCCCTGGCCTCTCCTACCAAGCCCTTGTCCTGGAATGAAACCATGTCCAACCATGACTTTTCCTACCATGATTGCAGCACTTGATACCTCGGGGATGAGGGGCAAAGTCCCTCGAGTTTCGTGTATAGTAGACACGAGCTCGAACGATTGATAGCGCTTCGCTTTTCTCACTAGGTTCAACATAAGGGATGGCCGTCTCATGGTAGATGCGGTGATCTTCTTCTCCTCGGATGTGATCGGTTTTCCTCCAACCACAAACTTCACACTTTGGTGGAGGCTTTGATGCATGCTCTGCGATGTGTATCCATGGGCGTCCCAAGAGGAAATTGAACGCGGTGGGGATATCCATTACACGGGAACAGGATTTTGAATATAGTTGGGCCTATTTGAACATCGAGTTCAATCTCTCCCACTTTGTTTCCTTCTTCGTTCCATCGAATGCTCGAACGGAAGTCTTGGGTACTGGATCCATGATCTCTCTATTTTAAGGCGACGAGTGTCGCTAGTGGACATATGTTAAGAGCAGATCCATTGTCAATCGGCACTCGAGCGACGTGAGATGCGTTGCACTGGCTTGATATGTAGAGGCCCTTGGTGTGTCCTCTACCCTCCTCGAGAATTTCTTCATCGAAAATGCCATCGGTCCTTTAAAAGGATGGTACCGACAAATTCCTCGAGTTTGTCATGCTCAATTGTTTCGGGGACATGTACCTCACTTAGTACTTTCATGAGGGATTTCGGTGCTTGACGGATGTCAAGCAATTCCAGACGAGAGAGATCTGTGCTTGGTGATTTTCGTGAATCTTGTTCCACCACATTATATTCGGCGGCCTTAACTACGGCCAAAAACTCCTTGGCTTCTTCGTCGGTGACGGGCTTAACGGCCGAGTGCTTGCTTGAGCATAGGTTCGCCCGATCTTGTGACTAAACCAACATCAAGGTCATAAGACCATGGTGCGCATTGTTGTACTCGTATTTGTAAGGTTGGGGAATCTCGATGACTATAGCTTTGTTTCTCTTTGTTGATGTTTGAACAATGGCTCCCTTCCTTTCAAAGACGCTCTCGGGTGAGGTGGAATCTTTTTTCTCCCTTTCCGCATTTAGCGCGGCAAATTCCTCCTCCGGTTGATGAGGACTTGCGATATGGTAGAAACTATGTTGGCGTGGCCAGAGTATACGATTATTCCGGTCTCTATCATTCTTAATACCCTTTCCTCCATTATTGCAAAGGGTGGTGTCTCATTGCTTGAATAATACCCAGCTTCTACCAGCCCTCGATAGATGTCAACAGTAGGCACTTTGACATTTCTGATTTGACCGGCCTCTGAACTGAATATTGCATTTACCTTGTCGGCGTGATCAGGGAGCGGATTGCTTTGGACATTTGGTTTTGTAGTTTGGAACGAGAATGCCTTAGTATCCAACAAGTTCTGGATCCGATGTTTAAGGGTGAGACACTCGTCAGTTGAGTGGCCTACTTCTCCCATATGATAGTCACATTTTTTGGACATGTCATAGCTGGGGAAGCTTTCAGCGTTGGGTCGCTTTGGTTCGGTTGAGAGGAGGTTCTTGTTTCGGAGGATTGCCAGAACTTGTGATGGAGATCCGGGAAGCGGAGTGGCTTGTCTTACGTTGTTGTAGCGCCGAGGCGGTTGACGGTGGTGGTGTCGCTGTCCCGTGCTTGTCTGAACAGTTGGGAGGTGACCGGTGCTCGTAGTGTAGGTTGCATTAACATCAACCAGGAGTTCTTTGTCTTTTTTCACGTTGAGCCTTCTGTTGATGGGTGCAGGCTCAGTGAACCAGCCATCCCTTAATCCTATCTCAATCTGTTCTCCTACTGGAATGAGTTGATTGAATGATTCAGCGATCGTAGTTACCATACGGTTGCGGTATTCATAGGGGAGGGTTTTGATGAACATTTTCTTAGTTCGAAATCGGTTGGTTCGGGACGATTTGGGCGGCGATTCCTCCATCTAATGGCATATTCTTTGAAAGATTCCAGCTTTTTCTTTTCCGTGCGCTCTAGATCCTCACGAGAAGGAGTAATGTCCATTATAAATTTGTACTGCTTGAGGAATGCCTCAGTTACTTCACTCCATGCTTCGAGGAGGTTTATATTTTTGTGATATACCACCTCGGGCGGGCCTACTAGACTTGACTACGGAACAACCGTATCATCAATGGTGCATTATTAACGTATTGGGTCATTCGAACCAAGTACATTTGCAAATGAGCCCTTGGGCAAGTCGTGCCATCGTACTTCTCAAACTCAGGTATTTTGAATTTTTCTGGCATTTTGACTTTGGAATAAATGGAGAGATCTGTCAAAGTAGGATCCTGGAGGCCTTGCAGTTGTTTCAGTCTTTCTTCAAGCTTTTCGAGGCGTTTGTCATGCTCAATTTTAGACAAACTGCCTGGCTTAGCTTTCTCAATCACGGTTTGGTGCGGATCATCCTCCAATTCAGGCATGTTATCGTCAGTATCTCTTCCTTGATCACCTCGAATGGATGATTGTGGTAACAGCATTTCGATTGAGGTCGGGGGGGAGCCGGTTGCTCGAATGGAATCTATCTGCTTTGAGAGTTGCTGGAGCACATTGAAAACCTGCTTCATTTCATTTTCCATGATCTCGACACGGCTTGGTACGTTTTCTTCAGCCATTCTAGCTTTCGAATGCAGTTACGTCGTAATTACCTGTTCGCGCAAAATGGAAAGAACATAAGTGAGGGAAACAAATGGAACATTGGCCCATGGCGAGGGTCGAGTCATTTTTATTTATTAACAGGGGAATATATACAATGCCGAAAGGGCTTTTTAAACAAGGCATAAAAGGTAGAACGACCCTAACTATTCACATTTAGACATATTCACATCAAAAAACCGAACTGCCAATTTTCATATGTGATGGGAAGCTCCAGTTTTGTGAATCCGCTTGCTCTTTCGTGCTGGCTTTGATATGTGTTTCCTGCTTGCCTTCAAACTTTTTTCAAGCGATTCAATTCGTCTTCGGAGAGTAAGTTTATCAGCTACATCGGGGATTACCGGTTGCAATTCTTCGGGGAATTATGTGGTTGAGGATGTAGAACGTGGATGCGTGATGAGCTTTTTCTTGCCCCTTCAATCTTCTCGGGGTACGACAATCTTTTCGTGTGACATCTACTCCATGCATCCTGGATTATACGGATCTCCTCCGAGTAGTCATAACTGGTGTGAGTGAAAAGGATTCGGAACAATCCCGGCTTGAGTGGCGGCGGGATTTCTGGAGGACCCATGCGACGAGCCACCCTATGTGGATAATATGAGGTAGCTCCGGAGAGGCCTAGCGGTGGGATGGGGTCGTAATAATCAAGCGCAAAACGTGCCTCTCCCGTAATGAACCACTTAGCTCGCCATAGGAATGCCTCGGGGACGGGGTTTTTTAACAAGTCGATCCATCGAGAATATTCTTCGGCGGGAGAGTATTTTTCCAAGCTTTGAAATTTTTGAAGTGGATGCTTGAATTTGTTGATTTCAAATATTTGCATGAGGTGCCCAAATCCTTTGACATGAGAAAAGAACCACATTTGTAAAATTTCTGGGCGGCCCTCATGATTTTTTCTTTGTTTTCCTTAAAACGATTAAGGGATAAAAATGTTTCAGCTAAAACCATGTTCACATATCCTGCTCCAAAAGCGACTGACTTACCACCCCCGCCATTAAAGGATTTATGGCATTCTTCCTATAGGGAAGATAATAAATCCAAAGAATGCTAAGAGGAAGATTTTGCTTTTTTGGTTCATTGATTGTTTTTCAAAACATTCAGTTAAAGATGATAGCGGGAATGCATTGTTGTTGGCTTTAACTATTTCTCTTACCGAATGATTTTTTAAAAACCGTGATAGACTAACCACAGGGTTGATGCGGGTTAGTGGCTTGGCGAGCTCCTTCTCCAGGGGCATTCCTATGGCGAGACTGTATTCCTCCAAGGTCGGAGTCAGTTCAAATTTGCCGAACATGAAGGTGGATGCTTCAGGGCACCAGAAATGTGGTAGTGCTTGCATGACTCGGAGTGGATATTGATTTGGAGCAACGGAAGGAGATGACCGATGAGTGATTTGACATACTCGGCCGAGCCGATCTAACTGATTCCACCATCTGAGGAGCTCTTTCTTGGGAGCCGGAATGAACTGGATATCGACTCTTCCCATCACATATGAGAAATGGAGTTACATGACCTGACCCTATGCCATGAGCCAATAAAAAGACTAAGTAAATAAATTACTTTGCTTTTAAAGAAAATGGCAAGCACAAAGACATGCACATGAGATGTGTGGCTCGATTTCTAACTGAGAAGGCTTGTTGAAATTAAAAGGGTATCCGCCTATCGCAGTCTCGCGTTAGCAGCATACCCTCCTAACCTCGGCTAGAGAATTTCGGGAAAAGAAAGGCAACCTCTACATCGCAGTCTCGCGTTCGAGGTCGTATCTTTCTTGACACCATCCTAAATATCCTATGGCGGCCTAGGTCCGGCGTAGGGTTGTGTGTGCCATGTGTAGTGCTGAAACAATAAAACATGCACAACAATTCATAATCACAGGAAAATCTATTTTAAATAAAATTAAAATAAATTTCTAAGCTATTTGACCTGCATAAAAAAATCTAAGTCAGTGAAGGAATTAAACAAGACAAAAAAGGCCTAAGTCCTCAGAGTCCCCAGCGGAGTCGCCAAGCTGTCGCGACCTCTTTTTTCCGGCGCCCGATCAGGGAGGGCGCCTAAGGAGGCTAATGGCTGCTGGATTAATTATGCCCTGGACTCTCCCAAGTCCGCCAATTCACGACTTTAATGGTTAAAGTTTTTAACCCTGTAAGTTAATTTTTTTAAAACGGAGTCGCCACTAATCAATTTGGGGTGGGTTGATTAGAAACCCATGCGAAGTATTGGGAGAAATACTCGCTCCTACGCAACAGAGAAATTAGGATCGGGGACTTGATTACACTAGTTAATCACTAATGCCCTTTCGGTACCTAACCTTGTTTAAACCCCTAAGGTTTTTTGGATGTTTTAAGGATTTTCCATGCATTTTTGGGAGGAAAAACATTTTTTTGGGGTCCTCTTCTATTTTTTGGACATAAAAGGGATGTTTTGATTTTTGATATTTTTTTTGGAAAAATACAAGTTTTTTTGGCTTTTTTCTGAATTTTTGGCATTTTTGGAAAATATGGGATATTTTGATTTTTTTTTTTTTTTGGATTTTTGGATTTTTGGATTTTTTTTTTTTTGGAAACTAAAATATTTTTTTAATATTTTTTTGGAAAATAAAGTATTTTTATTTTTCTTGATTTTCTCGAAAATAAAATATTTTTTATATATATTTTTTTGGAAATTAAAATATATTTTTAATATTTTTGAAAATAAAATATTTTTGGATTTTTTTTTGGAAAATAAAAAAGGCCGATCGCACTCGGGCCCGCGTTGCGGGCCCGGCTCGGATTTTTTTCATCATTTTTCTTTTTCTTTTTTTCTTATTATGAAACGGCGCCGTTTGGGAGGGGGAACAGGCGAAACCCTACCCAGGTTCCCCAACCCGAATCCAGGCCGGCGCCCGGCCCGACCCCTTTTTTTTTTTTTTTTTTTTTTTTTTTTTAAAAGCGTGTCGTTTTGGGGAACCCTACCCGGTTCCCCCGACCCGGGTCCGACCCAACGACCGGGTCGCGACGGAAAAATCGGGAACCCTAGGGTTCCCGATTCGCGGCATGACAGCGGCGGCATCGGCGGCGGTGGCGGCGATAGGCGCACCGAGGACCGGACGACCGAGGGTGGGGCTGCGATGGCGCGGCGCGATACGTTACATCGCGGCGGTTTGAGAGGCGATGACGGTGGAGGGCGATCGGGCGATCGAACTCCTCTCGATCGGGTTTGGGGACTTGGGGCGGTGGACGGCGGCGGCGGTTGGAATGGTGGCGGGAGCGGCCGGCTACGTCGGCGACGGTATGTCTCCCTCGGATCGGCCCTATCCTTCGCTCGTACTCTCTCTCTCTCCCTCGGGTTTGCTTTGCCAGCCTCCTCCGAAGTCTCTCGGAGGAAGGTTGGTCGAGCTTGCGACCCGATCCCTCGCGCACTCGCTCTTCGATTTCCCCTTGAAGTCTCTCAAAGGGGGGATCTCTGAGCTCGCCGTGCTCGTTGACGGAGCTTGCGGCCGCCTATTTATAGGCCAAGGAAATCCGGTCGACGGAGGGCCTCGGCCGCCGGCTTCCGGCTTGCCCACCGGTTCCCCTTGGTCGAACCGGTGTCCCATCGAGCTTTCCAAATGAAGCCTGCTCAACATTAATGGCGCTCGAGATCTTATCTTCTCCAGGCCGATGTCGACCTACTCTCCTCGGCCGTAGGTCGTCCTTCGCGTCGGTGATGATGCGCGTGAAATACGAGGCGGGGAGGGAAGGCGCAAGGAAGAAGAAGAAGGAAGAAGAAGGAAGAGAGGGGTGGGCTGAGGAAAAAGAAAAGCTGGGCTTGGGCCTGCGAAAAGGGAAAAAGATGGGGGGCTGCCAATTTTGCTTTCTTTTGCTTTTACTATTATTTTTTTATTTATTTTTTATTTTTATTCTTTATTATCCGAAAAAGGCAAAATAGATAATTAATAAAAAAAACCTAATTAAAAACGAAATTTAGGTGTCAACAATATTTCAAAAAAAAATTGATTAATTAAATATTTTTTGAAAAATTTTCAAACATTATTTTCTTTTCTGTTTCCTTTTTCTTCTTTTATCTTTTCTTTATTTTCCTTTCTCCTTCTTCCTCCTCCAGTAGCGCCGCGTCTCAACGACGGTCGGCAACTCGGCGACCACCAAGATGCGGTTCAACAAGCTCAAGGCTGAGGTGATCTAGGTGAGCTCAAGCTTGGCCAAGGCAAATGAACTCATGACTCACTAGATTCAAGTGAGCTCAAGCTCGCAGCTCGCTCCATCCCAATGAGCTCAGGCTCGGCCTAAGGTGGGCAAGCTCGCAGCTCACAAGATCCAAGCAAGCTCAAGCTCCACCGGCCCTTAGCTCGCTTGATCCTAGTGAGCTCGAGCTCGATTGTGGTTGTCACCGACTAGTCACAATGGGGGAATTCGGAAAAAGTAAAGGAAAGAAAAGAAAAAAGAAGAGGGAGAATAAAAAATAATTAAAATTTTATAATTTAAAAAGAAAAGAAAAAGAAAAAAAAAAAAAAGAGAAAAAGTAAAAAATGATTAAAAATCAAATTTTTAGAAAATAAAAATAATTTAAAGATATGAGATTAAAATCATTTTTCAATGAAGTATAAACATCAGAAAGCGTTTTGGATCATACATTACCAAACGAAGGAAAACTAACCATATTTATAGAAAATATTTTTTCTTTTACGATTGAGTTTTTTGAGAAATAAATGCACTTTATGTTTGATCTTCAGTTTAATCTGTTCCCAAATGATCAATTTGATGAATTCCTCATATCTGTCGAGAAGAATTGCCAAAACAAGTCAAAAGAATAACTTAAAAATAACATTTCATACACTGTTTGAACTCGACTTGAATTGTTTGACAAAAATAAATAAATTGACTTGAATTGTGGACAGTCAATGTGCAACAATGTCTCCTGTACAGGCAGCACAGTGCAATTTTCATAAATTGTATCTTCTAGGTGGTAGCTCCAAGAGACGTCCAATTCGTCTCCAAGTACTTTAAAGACTCTAGGCTGTTGCGGCCTTCCATGGCTTCAGTGGCCAACTACATTCTTCAAGTTGCATAAGAGTTGAAGCTAGCGGATAACTAGCTAAAGATAACACCGGCAAAGTCATCTTACCACCGCCACCAAACCTGTAAATTACAACAAAATGTGCTCCTTCAGATTTGGCATCTAATAATTTTCACTATGCCTTCTTCTTGATCATTCAAAACGACGCTGATGCTCGGTAATGAACCTACCTTTGATGCTGCAGCTTAACCCGAAGCTCTTGAACGATTAATTTGATGAGTTCCACGTGTCCGTTGAGAAGAATTGCCAAAACAAGTACAATGAAAAACATTTTAATACGACTTTGAAGAAAATATACTATTTGAACTTGACTTGAATTGTGAAAAGTCAAAGTGCAATAATATCTTCTGTACATCCAGTGCGGCAATTTTCCACGATGCTTCGAGTATTCGGGTCGGGTGTATTAAGCTCTACCCATCCTTAGGAGAATCTGGTTTTCTTCTTTGTTTAAAAATTTTCTTTATAAGTTTTTTCGGTTATGGAGCACAACTTTGTCGTAGCTCCTACACAAATTGTCATACCATGCAAATGATTATCACCGAAAATCTCTAAGTGTTTATATGGGATGATACTTTACGCAAAAATAACAGCACGGTATTCGGGCTCGACAAGAGATGACATGAGATTGGTTCCTCACTTGAGATCATAGAAAGCTGGATAGAAACGTGTAATAAGTTGTTTGGTGATGGACTCATTGTTGTTCCTAGAGTTCTCTGCAATAACTTCGTCACGAACTTAAAATTTCTTAAATGTTCAAAAATGTCTTAAACGTCTTAACCGTATTACGTAAAAACCAGAATTATGGGAGTAGTTTTCTCACTGTCTCAAATTGTGTTGGCCCACCGGATCGATGCATAGGGGATCTTTGAGAGATAAGAGTGAAGAGGAAGATGTGGAGGGAAGGACAGATGATGCTAAGGGGGTGGAGGATTTACTGTATTTGAAGAGGTATACCTCGTCAAGAACTTTGCCACAATCTAAAATGTCAATATATGTTCTGTATCTTGTTGTCTTAGACATACTGTCTTTGCCCACCAGATCAACGCCAAGGAAATAGAAGTGGAGACTGAAGAGACCGCCATTTTCGTAAACTAAGGTGAAGGCCAGCCAGCAATCATCATATATAACTCTTCAACTTCCCTATGACATTTGATAAAATCCGGGTACTTGTTATCAAGGATCCCGTAATCTTTTATCAATATGATATTATATTTCATCAAAAGCTTGATAACTCTTTAACTTACCTGTGTATTTTTTTTTTTTTTTTTTTTTTGCGGTGGTTTTGCAAACCTTGGCTCCATTTTGTACTTTTGCCGATGCATGCAATCTCCCCACGCTTACATATATCGCGTAAGGCTTCATCTACTAAAATACGGGCATGGCCTCCGAAGTTGTTCTAAGTAGGAGAAGCTGAGATTCAAGTGCAAAATCCATCAGGTTTAGACACGTGATCATTATTAACCAGTAACACAACTGCGAAGGATGTCGTTACTGATAATATATGTGCGTGTTAGTAAATGAAAAAAATAAATTCGAGAGCCATATATATTTCGATAACATGAATATCCAAATAAATGAATAATTTGATTCTAATTATATATTTTTTAGGTTGTATTTCTCTTATGTATTCGTATTCATGTTTCAGCGAGTCATCTGATCATCTTTATGCAGCATCCACGGAATCTCCGAAAGGGCAAGTGCCTCCATCTGATTACGCTTGATTGAAAAACAAATGGACCTATTCCACCATTTCTTTTGTACTGAAATTGACTTCGGTCCCCACCGGTTAAAAATCAGGAGAGCTATGCTTGGCTCCAGCAATCAGCAGCAGCCGGAGTCCAGATTCTGATTGGGATAATGCACTCGAATCCCAGTCATCTCACGAGTTCTTGACGTATCAGCTCTACGAAAGTGGGGCAATAGTGGAGTCCCACTTAGTGCAATAATGCTTTCTCCTGTTGCACTATAGGGTCGCAACCTATTTTGGCCAAAATGCTTTTCTCATCAAGAGTTTGTATGATTTTCCTTGTAAAAACATCTCGCGAGTAACAGGTCTGCAATGGACCTAGCAACATAAAGGCTAATTTCAAGAAAAATGTCATCACAAGTACCTCGAAGGCAGAAGACAAGCATAGTAAAGTCTGAAACGCAGAAGACAAGCTTGGATGTCGGAGAGAGATATATTTAGAATTTGTGGAATAAACACTGAAGGCAGTATGTGTTAAAGAAATTAAACAGACAGATGCTGGTAGTGATAGTAGAAAAGCTGAAGCAGAGGATGAGGCAGAGGAAGCTGAAGCAGAGGAAGGTTGCAAACCTCTAAACGAAGCTTAAAACAGGAAAGAAGATGAGCTGGCGATCCTGAGCTGAACTGATGATAATGAGCTGGCGATCCTTGACATCAAACCTGAAAACAGAAGCTGATCAAGCTAACTGAAGGAACTGCACAAACAGAAGAAACGAACATGTTCTCATATTAGCTATTCTGTTACAACAGAAAATTGTGAAAACAAGTGTTGTATATAAAAAGGATAAACTAGGGAGAAAGGAGTTAAGCGAGTGTTGTTGTGGTTCTCTCTACTTCAGATTCTCTCAATACATCTCGAGATTTCTTCTCTCTTCAATTTCTGTATTCAATGATAGTTGAGTGAGATAGAAAAGAAATCAGAAGTTCTGAAGAAGAATATGAGAGCTAAAGGTATTTCCAGTGATTGTTCAGGTTATGTTCTATCATTCATTTCTTCTCATGGTATCAGAGCATAATTCTGGGAATGATAGATCTGCTGTGTTCTTACTGCAAGATAGTATAAAGATCTTGCTAGCCTACTGTCAAAGCCTACTGAATTGTTTCTTCGATTATCTGCTGTGTTCTTACTGCAAGATAGTATAAAGATCTTGCTAGCTACTGTCAGAGCTTACTGAATTGTTTCTTCGATTCTTCAAAGTTTCTGAACATATAAAGAATGGCAACTAGAGTGCAGAAGTATCCCTTTCCTATCCATGTGAATATAGCTAACTTCGTTACCATCAAGTTGAATGAAGAAAACTTCCTGTTATGGCAAGCCCAATTTAACAGATTTCTGAAAAGTCAGGATCTGATTGGTTTCATTAATGGTGAAACTTTACCTCCTACTCAAATGATACAGACTGAGGCAGGAGAAGTAATGAATTCTGATCACCTGGATTGGATAAAAACTGATCAGCTTATATCATCTTGGATAAGTGGTGCAGTATCAGAAAATATTCTAAGTCTAATAATTGGCTTAGAAACTTCATTCGAAGTATGGCAAGCACTTTTGAACAGATTTACACAGAAGTCTGTTGCAAAGGAATTTGAGTTAAGAGGAAAATTACAGGCTTGCAGAAAAAGAAACAGATCATTAAGTGAATACCTTAGAGAATTCAAAACCATTTGTGATCAATTAAATGCAATTGGAAAGCCTGTTGATGATATAACTAGAATGTTTGGCGTACTTGAAGGGTTAGGTTCTGAATATGAAACTTTCAGAACAACCATGTATTGCCTTAAACCCCAACCAGTATGATGAGGTTATTTCACAACTTGAGAGATTTGAAACCAGATTGCAAACATATTCTGTGAACGAATACAATGCTAACCTAGCCTATTATGGACAAAGAAGAACTGGAACAAGTCTGCAGAAATTCAATCCCAGAAATCAAAGAGAAAATGTTCAAGGGGGATTTAGCTATGGCAGAAGTCAGTCTCTGAATAGAAGGGAATATGGAAATAATTTTACAGAAGCAGGAAGGAATCAACAAAATAAAATGAGTAACCTGAATTCAACTCAGCAAGGTCAGGTTAATAAGGAAAATTGGTCTAACTATGGACAAGGTTTTAGACCATATTCAAACCCTTCACAGAGATATCAAAGTATAAGGTCTTATCCACCACAGAATTCAGAAGGTGGTAGACAAACACATATCACAAGGCCTATAAGTAATAGCCCTCTGCAATGCCAAATTTGTAAGAAATCAGGTCATACAGCACTCAGATGTTGGTATAGATTTGATAACTCGTATCAGGCAGAGGAAATACCAACCGCATTGGCAGCTGTGCACATTGAAGAATCCTGTGGTTCAGAGTGGTATCCAGACACAGGGGCTACCTCACATGTTACCTCAGAACCTGGTATGATTCGACACTACAATGCATATAATGGTAATGATACTGTCATGATAGGAGATGGATCTCAATTGTCAATCTCATGCATTGGTAATGGAATATTAAATACAGGAAATAGCAAATTACCTCGAATGATGTATTAATAGTTCCCGCAATCAAAAGAATCTTCTATCTCGTGTCAAAACTACATGATGATTATCCCCGCTCTTTTATCTTTGATAAACATGGGGTATATATGAAGGACAATTACAATCATACAACAAAGTGAAGCTAGGAAGGAAGATCGAGAGGGCTATATCAGGTGGAACCTAAAGTAGGAGAAGCCTTCTTCACTCGACTCAACGAAAGTAGGAGAAGATGTCCGGCATCAAAGACTTGCTCATACCAATCTAAAAACGGTGAAGATTTTACGAAACAACATCTCATTCGGTCTAATTCTAAAGCTCGAATATATGTAGTAGCTGTCAAATTGCTAAGAGCTCGCCTCTAGTTTTTCCCTCTCTCGATCATATTTCTAATGTTCCATTAGAAAGAATACATTGCGATGTATGGGGACCATCCCCAATACACTCGTTCAGTAAATTCTCCTATTATGTCATTTTTGTGGATGATTTTTCTCGATATAGCTGGTTATATCCAATGAGACAAAAGTCAGAAGTTTATGATGTGTTCATTATGTTTCAAAGATTTATAGAAAATCAGCTTGATCACAAGATCAAAATCTTTCAGAGTGATGGAGGAGGAGAGTTCACTAGTAAGAAATTTCAGAACCATCTACAACAGTGTGGAATTCAACAGAATATCTCTTGTCCTCATACACCAGAGCAAAATGGTATATCTGAGAGGAAACATCGACATGTGATTGAATTGGGACTAGCAATGATGTATCATGCTAAAGTACCACTGAGATACTGGGTAGATGCCTTCAAAACAGCAGTTTATGTTATCAATCTCCTTCCCATAACGAAACTGCATATGCACTCACCCTACTATAAGCTCTACAATAAGACACCAACTTATTCTCATCTTCGAGTCTTTGGATCTGCACCGTTATCCATGCCTCGGGCATTACACAAAGCACAAATTTGACCCAAGATCTCTTACATGTATCTTTCTTGGATATAGTGAGAAACATAAAGGATACAGGTGTCTCTTGCCTACTAATGGGAGAGTCTACATCGTCGAAATGTCATATTTGATGAGAAAGTCTTCCCTTTTACTCATATAGTAAATACTGAGTATCAACATGGATCTGAACTTTACAAACAGTGGATACGAGGAGTATTATCTTCTACTTCCAACTCTAATTCTATTCAGCAGGCTCAACCACAAGACAGTATATCAAGAGAGCATTTTCAGCATACCAGATTACCTCCAATAACTCCTGCCAAATACGAGAACAATGAGATCGGTACAACTCACTCTACGAGATATATCACCAATGCATATAGTACGATGCTTTGAGATACGAGTGATGTTCATAATGCTCCCTGATATTGAATCCTGTCAGAGATCTCCAAGCATTGAGGAACAGATACCTACAAATCAAGAGCCTGTTTCAACATCAAATGCTAACACAGGGCAAATACAAATTGGTTCTGCAACAGGACATATACAAGGTACTTTTCCAGCTCATCATCATCCTATGCAGACTAGACTTAGGTCTGGAATTATCAAAGCAAATCCTAAATATGCGTGCCTTGTTGAGTATCATATTCCTGTTGAACCAAAATCAGTAAAGTCTGCTTTAGCAGACAGAGGATGGCACCAAGCGATGAACGAAGAAATGGATGCCTTATATCAAAACAAAACCTGGGAATTGGTTCCTAGAAATGATCACATGAATGTAATTGGTTGCAAATGGGTGTTTAAGACAAAACTTGCACCCGATGGGAGCCTAGATAGACTCAAAGCTAGACTTGTAGCAAAAGGCTTCCATCAAGAAGAAGGTCTGGATTTCACAGAAACCTTCAGCCCTGTAGTGAAGCATGCAACCATTCGAATAATCCTCTCAGTAGCTATGATGAAACAGTGGAAAATTCATCAATTAGATGTCAAAAATGCCTTCTTACATGGAACTTTAAGTGAAACAGTGTATATGGAGCAGCCTCCCGGGTTTAAAGACTCACAAAACCCTCATCATATTTGTCTCCTTCGAAAGTCACTTTATGGACTTCGACAAGCTCCTCGAGCTTGGTTTGATAGATTTAGCAGCTTTCTACTCGAATATGGATTCTTCTGCAGTTCCACTGATCCCTCTCTATTCATTCTACATACTGAAACTGAAACTATCCTCTTATTACTATATGTAGATGATATTATCCTTACTGGAAGCTCTTCTCAAATGCTTTCTAGTCTTATTACTTCTCTAAGTACCCATTTTCATATGAAGGATCTAGGTTTCTTACACTATTTCCTTGGCATTGAAGCTAAACGAACATCTGCTTCTCTATTTCTTTGCCAAACTAAATATGCCTTAGACCTCCTCAACCGAGCTCATATGCTAGAATCAAAACCACTCTCCACTCCTCTTTCATTGAAACCACCTATTCGATTAATGACTCTCTCCTTGAAAATCCTACCGAGTACGAAGCCTAGTTGGAGGACCGCAATACCTCACATTAACTGCACGAGACATTGCTTATGCCACAAATTTACTTTGCCAGAAAATGCAGCAACCTACAATTGCAGACTTCAACAGATTAAAAAGGGTCTTGCGATATATAAAAGGTACTATACAGCTTGGTTTATTCATTCATTCTCAAAGTACCATGCATCTCTATGGTTATTCAGATGGGATCGGGCAGGGTGTGCGAAACGGAAGATCCACAACTGGTTTTTGCACATATCTTGGATCTAATCTTGTATCTTGGGCAGCAAAGAAACAGCCCACAAGTGAGTAGATCCTCAAGCGAAAGTAATACCGTGCTCTTGCCTCAACCACTGCTGATCTCACTTGGATTAGTTTTGTATTACGTGATATAGGTTGCTCACTTCCTCCTCCTATTCATCTGTACTGTGACAATAAATCAGCAATCTCTCTTACCCTGAATCCTATCTTACATGCTCGAACCAAGCATATTGAAGTAGATTTCCACTTCGTTCGAGAAAAGGTCTCCTCTGGATCATTACATATCAGATACATTCCTAGCTCTTGCCAATTAGCTGATATCTTTACAAAACCCCTCTCAAGAAGAGCACATTCTTTTATGCGATTCAAATTGGGAATTTGTGCTCTATCTATTCCCAATTTGAGGGGGGATGTTAAAGAAATTAAACAGACAGATGCTGGTAGTGATAGTAGAAAAGCTGAAGCAGAGGATGAGGCAGAGGAAGCTGAAGCAGAGGAAGGTTGCAAACCTCTAAACGAAGCTTAAAACAGAAAGAAGATGAGCTGGCGATCCCGAGCTGAACCGATGATAATGAGCTGGCGATCCTTGACATCAAACCTGAAAAGAAGCTGATCAAGCTAAGCGAAGGAACCGCACAAACAGAAGAAACGAACATGTTCTCATATTAGCTATTCTTTACAACAGAAAATTGTGAAAACAAGTGTTGTATATAAAAAGGATAAACTAGGGAGAAAGGAGTTAAGCGAGTGTTGTTGTGGTTCTCTCTACTTCAGATTCTCTCAATACATCTCGAGATTTCTTCTCTCTTCAATTTCTGTATTCAATGATAGTTGAGTGAGATAGAAAAGAAATCAGAAGTTAGAAGAAGAATATGAGAGCTAAAGGTATTTCCAGTGATTGTTCAGGTTATGTTCTATCATTCATTTCTTCTCAGTATGGTTATAGAAGCTCGACTAGCAATAATCACCCCATATAAAATCGGAGAGCTAACACAAAATGGTAAAAACCGTGTTGCATGATATTGCCAATTCCAACATAAAGATAACACTCCGAAGATGACACCCTTCCACACGCAAATGATTCACTTCAATAAAATGCAGGTTCTTTCACCGGAAGAAACACAGTCACATGACAAATCACACAAAAAAAAAAAAAAAAATCAGTCCGAAAGCATGAATTTATGCATGTAGCACAACCACCTATCAAGGGTTTCAGGCTGTGATGACTGAAGCATATAAGAGCAATCCAGAGGGAATTTCATCATCGTTAGGCACTAATATGATGAGCTATAAACAGAACTCCCTGGAGATGTCTTTATATTACCTGATTCCTACATTGATCCCCAACAAGGAGTACGGAGGTATGACTTGGCTCCACAGAAGAGCATCTATTATACATCTCTGTCAAATTTTTTCAGTCATTTAATCCATTCATCCTCTAATTCCACAAGCTCAAATTTCCAATATGTCTATGATTTGCAATCCTGCACCGCTGCTTGTTTTGTTGAACTTACTAAATCATTAGGTAACAAGTATGAAAATGGAGTACTTAGTCACAGACCACCCCCAGTTCAGTATGGGAGGCTTGGAGGTAGAATGTGTGACCACAAAAGAAACTACGGCCAACCTAGATATGACCAGCAAGGTGGTCAAGTGGCAAATACACAAGAGAGCCCTCAATATGGTTATCAACGACCTATGCGGCAGGATGCTCTGCAAAATTATACTCAGCAAAGTCATGCTACCCTTGGGCAAGGTGAAAGAAGAAATCCCATGCTAATGAGCAATATGGATTATGCCCTCGGTGGAAGGGATCCATATCAAGAATAGGAGAGATCCGGTGCATTCATACTAGGGAAACTACAATCAGCAAGTTCATAACAACAATTCCTGTCAGAAACAGAGAGACCTGCTACAAGGAGATAGATGGAGCTCTGCACCTCCAGTGCAGAATGGTTTATAGGAGACACCATTGGAACCATGCACCTACTCTAGCGGAACATATGGCCAGGGTCCTGATGGATTTCAGGGGCAAGGTACTGGTAGTGCTGGCGACTAATCTTCCCTCCCCCATAGAAATTCGCAAAAGCAGCCCTCTTAAGCTGTTGCAGTAAGCTTTGAGGCCGCCTTGCTTAAGGGTTGCTTTTGCGAATTCTATGAGGGAGGGAGGAAAACAAAAATGATATCTTTGAAACATCATTCCAAATGGCAGTGGGCGGTGAACACTCCGAGGAAGGAAAGGACACCATGAATGAGTAGGCCACAATTTGTGCTGTGTAGATGTACAGTATGTTGGCACAAACACATGCACTTAAAGGATCAATTAAATCTAAGCAATAGCTCTTCAAACAAGCCTTGAATGGTGAGCTCTGCACTCGTTATATTTTTGCCTATTAATGAAAAATTCTTTCGAAATTTAGAGGTAGTGAGTGGGACTCACTAGCAAACTCTTCCATGCTTGTCAGTTGACAGACATTGTCTCGATGGACTGTCATTTATTAGAATTGTGCATCAATAGCAACTCTACATTCTCAATCAGAATGAACAAGTGACCTCGCTGCTGCTGCTGCTGCTCTCTCTCTCTCTAAAAGGCAGAGGAGGAGAAGGAAGACAAGCGCGGCGCTGCACCAAACAGAAGAAAAGAGCAGACTGATGTTAATGGTCGAACATGGTGGAGCTTGGCCTTATGTCAAACTCGCACTGTAGATGGCAATTACTAAGGACTTTGTATAATTTGTGCATTTTCTTTCAGTTTCTTTAATCAAATTGAATGATTGAAATGTAAATATCGTTCTTTCTTTTACTTAGATGCAAATTTACAATAATGACATGTGAAATGTATATGAAATTATTTAGTCCCTAGATCTCCAAGCATATAATTAATTACACCAAAAAGTAGTCAAAACTCAATCATCGGAAAATAAGAGTAAAGAATATCTTTCATCCAAGTACATAAATAAAAAAAAAGTACATGCGTCTACCTATACACCTAATGAAATAGAAATTGAAAAGGATTGCTAAAAAGGCTTGGAAGTATCATGTTAATATGTGCACTACCATATTTAATGACATATTTAGTCCCAAATCTGTACATATTGTTTTACGAATAACATAAGCAAATTTAAAAAGAAAAAGAAAAAGGGAACCATTTAATTCGGTCAATTACCCAAAACAAAAATAGTTTTAATCGATGGGAAAATCTACTTACATACATTCCATAAAATTACATCACTTGATATAATCAAACAGTCATCATGCACATATAATTATTGTAGCGCCATGATAGAAGATGTTTTTCTACCGACCATGGACCTAATTAAAAAGATATATGTTCCATATTTAGCCGTGGTACTCAAGTTCTATATTGAAAAAACAAGTAATATAAGATAAATAATTACAAGATATTGATCAGTGAAAGAAATCAGAAAATACCTTTATGCACTATTACAGAGGATGAAGACGTCATCTCGCTCATCCACCTTGTTTTTTCACGCATACCATCCATGGCTTATATCTACTTCTTCATTTTTATCATAGCATCTATAGTCAAGTCGATACACATTGTTATCGATGAGAACACATATTTATAGAGGAATTTGTACATTTCAAATTTCACGTCAATATGAAGATATTATTTATGGATAAAAAGCCACTCCAAATGTTCGCCACCTTAATTTTTTCTTTTGAGAGCACGACCCATAATATTCCATTGAATAAAGCGGGTTTTAGGAATCAAAAATAAAGATCGAAGGAACTGCTTCCCTTGTTGGGCTAGAATAAATGCGGAAGAAGTGAAAAGAATGGTAGACAAAATATATTCCTCTTAAAAGTGGGGGAAGGAGAGGGCAAACTCAAAATGAGTTCCTTCTTCCCTTACACGATGAGTTCCATGGGCCCACAACATATTTGCTTTTTCCTCGCTCTTTGCCATGTCTTAAATCCTATCTTCACTATCTCATCTTTATTTGTTCCTTCTTCTTTTTTTCTTCCTCATCTTGTTAGTCTAATAATTACCAACATGGAAAAAACTGATGATTCGCTGATTTATTAGGAGGTTTGCAGATTCCTTATTGAGTCGGTATTTTACTAAAAACATTTGTAAAATTTCAACGAAGTCGGTCAGTCTCTATATTAGTGGAATATTGGTGACTTTATTATATTATCGATATATAAGTACAGACGCTTGTAAAATAATAGAAGAGTTGATAATTTGCCAATTTATTTGTACATTAGTAAAATCCTGATAATGATGATTACTCGTTTACGGGTGATCTGACAAATAAATTAGTCGTCATATCTTTTTACAAAGAAGATGGGAATCCTCAATCATCTCATCATTTCTCACTTTTGAAACTTTAAATAAAATGAAAAAGAATCCACAAACAGTAAAAGAAAAATTACTGTTTGCGTGAAAAAACAGTTGCTTCCTTCTTATTCGGTCGGTTTGCTATCCAGGCGGAACTGCTTTTAGATGATGTTGCTAGTATCAAAATGGCACATCGATGATTACTGTTACGTGTGATGCATCAATGATTATTGTTTTTTGTGGAAGGTTTTAGTCGACTCGATCCCTCTGATGTAGTGAGCTACGCAAGCGGAATTATCGAAAGCAATCGCGACCGCATCTCCTTGGCTTCTGCCTTCGCAGTCCCGCTTCTGGCTCTTGGTGATGAGGAGTGTCTCGGCATGACGAGGCAGCAAATGTCTGACGACGAAGCAGTCAAGTGAAAGGCGAGGGAAAAAAAAAAAAGAACAGAGATCAAGAGAGACGAGTTTAATTGGAGAAGAGACGACTTGATGATATGGTGGCGACTGGCGAGGACGGCGCGAGCTCGAGATGACGACTCGGAGACTTTCCAGACAGCGAGCACAGCCTCACTATCATAGCATTGATTCTAACGGCCACCAATAGGACAGAATAACAGATGGATTCCTTCAGTCATTTCATTGAACACTTCCTGAGCAGTATCAGTACATTCATTCGACGCGAGGACGACTCTTGGGCTTGGACTAGAGCAAGGAGAGTAAGAGCTCAATCGGTGGAGAGAAGATTCGTAAGCGATGGTTGGGAGTCAACTGAGACGGAGCGTCCTTTTCCATGCGATTCGAATCTACCGCAAACTTCCACCGATCACTGAAGCGAAAGAACGAATTGCAGGAACGCCTCGTGGACAGAACAGCACGCGATCAGAACCGCAACCAGACGACACCGGAACCGCAATCGAAGTCATGAACAGTGGAATCGACGTCGATTCACCTCCGGCGAACCTCGAATCAACGACAATGAACTTTGGATTCCATGATCGAGCTTTGTTTCTTGTGCGTGTGTTGTGTGCCTCCCTTCGTGCATCTGCGGTGATCGGAGACGGAAGGCCGACGGCGGCTTCCGGTGGACCCGGCGGCCATCGGTGAAGCTAGAGAGGACGGTAAAGGCTACGGACGCGAAGCAGAATCGAGAACTTCCTCGTCAAATGACGAAAGTGCCCTGATTTAAAACGACGAAAATGTCCTTCTGGTTATTGCCGTCGTAACCGAATTCAAGAGAGAAAGGAAAATCGGCGATGGGCCCTAGGGAATGAAAAATTCTATCATACTAGCTGTCGCGTATGACAAAATAATTATTATTATTCTTTTTATTGTTTCATTGTTGGTACAATTCAAGTGTCAATAATCCCGACCTGTAAGAACCCCTTGCAAGATGAACACTTCTGTGTGAAGGACCACGATGCGCTTGGCCTGAGCTCATCCTTTTGAAGACGGTAATACTATACCATACTCACATGTAATTAAGCATTGCTAAAACATGGAAATGTCTATGATTTTCGAAATGATCGGATTAATACAGGTTGAGAAAATTTGCCCACCTGTGGCTTCGATCACTGTTGATTTGTTGGACCAGTGCAGTAATCATCCTTTTATCAATGGTGTGCAATCAGCGAAGGATTTTTCTACTTTTACTATCGGCTTAATGAAATTTACAGTATAAGAAGTTTTTTGTTTTGTTTTTTTTTTTTTAACACAAATTCTTGACCTCTAATAGTTCTTTCTTTCGGCTTGCCTTTACAAGATGCAATTGGAGAAAATGTTATATAATGGCTCTTTCTTGAATAAGTATCCTCATTTATGGTGCAATGCACCGTTTGGTCAAAAAATTTCAAATCCATGACTTAGGAAAGGAGAGTTCTTTATTGAGATCTCTCATCACTGAGACTTGGCACGTGCCATGTTGTGGCGCAGGATGACGTGATGCAAACTCATGACGAAGAGACGAAGAAGTTTATCTGACACTCTGGCGTTGGCTGTGTGCTTGCTCCTCGTTATGCAAGTACCAACATCAGCATTTTCAAGCAACATGTATGTATCCTTAAATGTTTAGGTCAATTATTAATCAAAATATAATCGTTAGATTGCATCAAAGGCACCACTTTGTTGTATATTACCTGATTATTCCAATCGGGTATAATTTTATAAGAAATATTTTCTCTCATCATGCAATCCGTGAAAGTTCATTGATCTATCTCATGATGTGCTAGATCATATCGCATGTTTTCTAACCTAATGACATGAATTTAGGACAGTTCTAAAAGGAATTTTACAATATTGCAAAGGCTACCCATTTAATTGAAATCCCAGATAAATCTACGAAAATGTTTGGTTTGATTTGTTGGTGCGTGGACCTTCTGTAGTCCAAGTGGTGGGGACCTTGTACTTGCACCACAAAAAGTGCGTGGTTCTTGACACTCAAGCCTTGAGAAACAACTGCAAAATAACAACATTCATTGGTGGGCTAGACCTATGCGATGGCCGATATGACTATCCGAAGCACAAACTCTATAGCGATCTTGATATCATCTTTAAGAATAACATTCACAACCCCACGTTCATGGTAGTATGCTAATGTTTACCTTTAGGAGTGTAATAACACGTATATGTTATGTTCTGATCATGAGAAGAAATTGCTTTTTGTGATGATTACAGTCCACTGTCAATGTCCCAAGGCAACTGTGGCATGATCTACATTGCAAAGTTGAGGGACAAGCTACGTACGACAAATTGAAGAATTTTGAACAGAGATGGAAAAAGGCGGCGAAGTGGCGCGAGTTTAAGCTGAAAAATGTTAGGCGTTGGCATGAGAATGCTCTCTTAAAGCTCGACAGGATTTCGTGGATACTTTGTCCCTCGATGGCAACAAAATAGTACAAGTCAGAGACGACGACAACGACACGGAAAATTGGCATTTGCAGATCGGGAGAATTTACTTTAAATTAATTACAATTTTCAAGGGACATCAATTGTAAACAAATGAAGAGTAACAACCGTCTTTCATTTATATTTTATGTTGGCATAGGTCTTTAGATCGATTGATTCAGGTTCTGTAAAGTGATTCTCGAAGAGCGTTGAAGAAGCTGCAAAGCAAGTAAGTTTTAGCGGCTAATACCACTGGTGGATTTGCAAATGGCCGTTATATGTGTATAACTTGAAAAGTGTTCTTATATTAGAAAGTCACTCTTCTTTTTTATGCAGTCATTAGTGTTTTTGAGTAGAGATTGAATTCCACATTGATAATGTTGCTTCTTTCAATCTCTTCATGGTTGCAGAATCTTATCTGTGGAAAGAACTTGAAAATAGACGAGTATTCACACGGCATACATGAAAGCAATTAGATCGGCACAACACTTCATTTACATTAAAAACCAATATTTGCTCGGCTCTTGCTATCATTGGCCACCATACAAAAATGTAGGTATAAGATGCCCATTTCTATTCATTTTGAATGACTGAATTGAGCGAGCAACAACGCCTCCGGTAAAGAGTGTACAGATTTGGCTCCCTCTGGGGATTGTGTATCAGCTAATAATCGCCAGAACTCACTGTATAAGACATTAAGACTGCATTCTGATTCAATATGTTATATTTCTGAGACCGACTCTCCGAACTTTTTTAATGCATATTTTTTCCTCCATTTTTCTAGTTTTGTTTCGGCCTATCTAATTTCTTGAGTTCAATTTTTGATGGCAACCAATGCTTGATTTGGTTTTGACATGCAGCTGCAAATAATTTAGTGCTGATGGAACTGGCGTTGAAGATCGCAAGCAAGATCAGTGCAGATGAGCGCTTCTGTGTGTATATAGTGATACCGACGTGGCCGGAGGGTGTCCCTACTAGTGCTGCAGTGTAGGAAATTCTCTTATGGCAGGTCAGATCAAGAACAAACTCTTTCATCTTGTAAAGAAATAGTGATGACACATGTAAATCGATGATGTCCAAGCAAATCGAAACTAAATAACATGACGAACGGAATTAAGAAAAAAACAAAGTGATCCAAGCAGACCAAGCCGAGCTACCTAAAGGGGAAATTTGGGACCCGACCCCGTTTCAGTCATTTTAGTATTTTTTTTTCTCCAGGAGATATGATGATGTAAAAAGATTAACATTCACTATTCTAGTATGTGTATTGATAATGTGGACAGGGACAAACCATGACGATGATGTACAAATTTATCGCTCAGGCTCTCGAAAAAGCCGGGTTGTCACACAAGTACCATCCCCTGGATTACTTGAACTTCTACTGACTAGGCAAGCGGGAGCCCTTGTCCTCTTCACAGTCTTCATCCCAAGCAATGAATCAACAATTCGAAAATAATGCCATGCTATATGTCTATACTCTTTTCATGGATTCTTCCTTAGACTCATCCGTTAAAAAAACAAAGCAAAGAAAGTCATTAAGAGCGTGATGGTAAAAAGACTTTTGGTTGAAGCGTGCTGTTGTTTCTATCCATGCAGGCGTCGGTTCCAAAGTTTTCGCAGATTCATGATATATGGGCATGCCCAAGGAATGATAGTAGATGATGAGTATGTGATCATGGGATCGGCAAATATCAACCAAAGATCTCTGGATGGTTCAAGAGACACCGAAATTGCAATGGGGGCTTATCAGCCGTGTCGCACTTGGGCCGGGAAAAAGAGGCATCCGCGTGGCCAGGTTAGTTACATCGGGTTAGCCTCTCATCTGAATAGCATATACAAAGCATATGCCCGAGCAAGTGCAGCAATATTCATTCAAAAACTTAAGCTTGTGTATAATTATGTTGACTTACGCTATGCAGGTTTACGGTTTTAGGATGTTGCTTTGGGCGGAGCACTTGGGAGATTTAGAGGACAGCTTCGGGGAACCTCAAAGCATTGAATGTGTAAAGAGGGTGAACAAAATAGCCAAACGGAATTGAAAAGCTTATGTGGATGAGGACCAACATGATCCCGAGGAAATGAGAGGGCACTTGATGTAGTAACCCATCCATGTGAGCAGAGACAGTAAAGTCAGTCCTTTGGCCAGTTTCGAAATGTTTCCCGATGGGGGCGGCAAAATCCTCGGATCACCCACCACTCTTCCCGATGCTCTCACGACATGATCAATCACGTCAAGTTAGTGGCATTCGATTCTGATAGTGTGCAAATGCAATAATATATAACAAAATTTTCTAGTGATTTTGGGTTAAATCGCAGTATTTTGAGCAGCTCAAATTAAGAAATATGAGTGGAATGAGCATTCATGAGCATGACAAAGTAAGTTGTGATTCAGATAGATACTCTCTACTAATTAAAGCAAGTTGTGGAAAGCAAGTTGTGGAAAGGACATGCGATGCCATTGTTGTATAAAATGCTTCGGATGAGTTGATGTTATCGTGTGGACATTAAGATAAATTCATAGAGTTCATCAAGTTCTTGGCTAAGTGTTTTCCATTTGAGATTTATAGCATAAACTTCTTAGAGGGAAAGATTCAACTTTTTCAGATCAGGGGACCTACAATCAACAAGAAGACCTGATGCAAGGAGATAGATGGAGCTCTGCAGCTCCGTTGCAGAATGGTTTATAGGGGAGACAACCTGAACTATGTACCTACTCCTGGGGAAACATATGGGCAGGTCTTGATGGATTTCTAGGGCAAGGTACTGGTAGTGTTGGTGAGGGTTGCTTTTGTGAGTTCTCTGAGGGAGGGAGGAAAACGAAAGTCATATCTTTGAAACATTATTCTGAACAGCATTGGCCAGTGAACACTCCAAGGAACGAAAGGACATCAAGAATGAGTAGGTCGCAATTGGTGTTGTGCACAATATGTTGGCACAAACACACACACTTGAAGGATCAATTAGATTTAAGCAATAGCTCTTATACATAAACCTATAATGGCGAGCATCAAAGGAAAGGGAGAGAAGACATATACTTTGGGCCCGTTTGGTTCAGCTTCGGGGAAATGCCATTGGGAGAATGCAAATACCTTTGAGGTAAAGGGGTTTTCCGAAATGTTAGATTGTTTGGTAAACTATAACTGAAAAATGCTTTAGGGAAATGTAAGACTGTTTGGTAAACATATATTTGAAAAGCCCTTTAGTGTGACCACATTAAGTTTTTTAGTTTTAGTATTTTTAAAATTGCAAAAAAAGAAACAATAAGTATATAACCTTTTACATTTTCATGTTGAGAGTAATGTAAAAGATATATATTAGTAAATTTATTTAAAAATTATATTAAAAGAATTTGATTATAGATTAGATGCAAAGCTCAAAAAATTAAGTTTTTGAATTTTAGTATTTTTAAAATTGCAAAAAGAAACAATGATTATATAACCTTTTACATTTTCATGTTGAGAGCAATGTAAAAGATATATATTAGTAAATTTATTTAAAAATTATATTAAAAGAATTTGATTATAGATTAGATGCAAAGCTCAACTTTTGGCCTAGGGTTCTTTTAGGTTTGTTTTCAACTTTGAATAATTTTTTTTTAATTATTGTAGTATTAATCATCTTCATTAATTAATAATCATTCTAGTGTATTGATAAAAAGTTGGGCTATTGATTGTCAAAAGATAAAAATGACAAAAAAAAAAGGTGAACCTAATATTTGCAAAGGGTTTTTATTATTTAAAAAAAATAAAAATAAAATCCGATGAAACTCCGTCGCTAATCAACGGCGATTGGGGTGTGGAAAAGATGATCGGTTTAAAAAAAAAAAAAAAAAAAAAAGTCAACGGATGAACAGCAGTAAAGGTGACTTGCGTTTTGAAAATCGAAAGCCCCAAAGCAAGTCCCCACTGCTTTGGGCTTTCAAGATTTCAAAGCCAAGATTTTGGCCAATGACACCTCCAAATACCGAACCAAACACCTAAATTTTTTAAGGCTTTGCGGCCACTGAAAATCATCGAACGCCGAACCAAACGAGGCCGTTGGCAAGTGTCGTACATGCGATATTTCGAGGGGCCTCATTGACCAGCTTTGTTGAAAGATTTCCTCGGATCTGGCCTACTCTACCATATCAACTTTAGAATATGTGTACTAGTAGAGGAATTGCAAGAATCATGCAATTAAACTTCAATTAACATCGGAGTCCTCTAAATCAGTTATGAGGCCAAGACTATCATGGCAATATCAAGCACACATCTCATCAATTTAATCATGCACCATTTGTCCACGGGCAATCAAAAAGGCAACCAAAGCAAAGACAAAATCCATGTGATTATCCATGTGATTCATACTCATTCAAAAAATTCCAGCACATGTTCAGAATTGTAACAGAGCATAAGAGACCGCAAATCATGATCATTTGATGACTAGTTGACATGAAATTGAAGCCATATCTTCCTACAGGCGCATATGAGTCTACTAGATCAAAATGGCATCAATCCAAGACCAAATTAGTACCGAATCAAACAAAGCAATCACATGACCATAATTCTCACAATATTGGCATGAGATTCACAATATTACTTTCATGGCATCCTTCGGCCCCCGCATTCTGTCTTCACCTCCGGCGCGAACCCACCGGCTTTGACAGCCTCTCTCGTCGTCTCCTTCGAATGGCCGCCGTTTCGTGGTCTCCGCGTCTTCCGTCGCCGTCGCCGCCGAGAAGGACCAGCTGCCGGCGGATATCGAGGTCACAGAGGTCCAAGAACCGAACAGCAGAGTGAGTGTTCGCCCTCTGATGTGTTTATATTGCGGCCTTTGATCCTCCTCCTTTGAGTAAGCTGGACGGTTGTAATTTCGTTAGTTTGTAATGCGTGGACGTTTTGCGATGACGTTCTTCTTCGGTCGTTGCTGAATTTGAAAGTGCAACGTGCATCTTTCGGTAATTGCGTGCCACGGAAGGGAAACTGATGATATCTTTGAAATCTCTACGTTAATCAGAATGTGTCTTTTTTCTTCAGTGCGCTTTCTAAGTTCGATGCCGCCTCGTATTGCACTGACTATGAGCTTGAAAGTTTTCTGCGAGAAATTTTGTTTTGGGGATTGAATTACAGCTGTTGTTACCTTTTTTGTTTTTTAAGTAGCGATACACATGGGAAAAGCACTGATAAACGCCTCCTTACTTTTCGTGGTGCTCTGCAGGTGAGATTGAGTGTTGAAGTTCCACCTGTGGTATGTGAAGATTGTTACAGAAGGGTTATGAAGGAGTTCATGAAGCAAGCTAAGGTCAAATGCGTATTCTTCTTTATTAGGAGCACTTTGATGCATTTTAAGCTGCTGGTCTTGCGCATAACTAATTTGGTTATGTTCCTTCTTTCTTATAATTTAGCAGAGAGTACATTGTGGAATACGGGAGTGTGTTATTTTATTCTTGATGCATTGACTTTTGTGCCTTGGAGAAAAGAATTTGCAGAGACCATTGAATGCATGCGACAATTATTGAATACAGGAGCTAATGGGGATAAACCTTACTTCAGTTCTTCATTTTGGCTTTCAAGTCTGAGTGCTATGTATCCTGCTTCATGTCTGGAGTATTTACACTCTTTTTCAAGGCAATAGTCACCTGGAATGGAACATTAGTAATGCATGCATCTCCTCTTCTTTTGAAATCAGATTCCTGGATTTCGTCCTGGAAACTTTCTGTAAAATTAATGACCATTTTTAAGGACTTCATTCGTAAACAAAACGAAGTGTAATGATTGTCTTTCATTTCTATTTTACATTGGTATAGATCTTCAGATCGATTGATTCGGGATCTGTAAAGGGATTCCCAAAGAGCGTTGAAGAGGCTGCAAAGCAAGTAAGTTTTAGCTGCTAAAACCATGCTAATAGATAGGCAAGTGGCCATTATATAAGCTTAACTCGAAAATTTTTCCTCACATTAGAAAGTCACTTTTATTTCTTATGCACAATCCTTAGTGTTCTTGAATATAGATCGAAGCCCACAATGATAATGTTGCTTCTTTCAATCTCTTCATGGTTGCAGAATCTTATATGCGGAAAGAACTTGAAAGTAGACGAGCATTCACACGGCGTATGTGAAAGCGATTAGATCGGCACAACACTTCATCTACATTGAAAATCAATATTTTCTTGGCTCTTCCTACCATTGGCCATCATACAAAAATGCAGGTATAAGATGCACATTTCTATTCATTTTGACTGACTTGAGTTTAGTGAACAATAGCACCTCTAGTAAAGAGTATTCAGACTCTGCTTCTTCTGGGGATTGTGTATGAGCTAATAAGAGCTAGGACTCACTGTATAAGACATTAAAATTGACTTCTGATTCAATATGTTCTATTTCTGAGGTCAAAACTTTTTAAATTTAGATTTTCCCCCATTTTCTAGTTTTTGTTTCAGCCTATCTAATTTCTCGAGTTCAAGTTTTCATGGCAAACAACGCTTGATTTGGTTTTGACAAGCAGGTGCAAACAATCTAGTTCCGATGGAGCTGGCATTGAAGATCGCAAGTAGGATCAGTGAAAACGAGTGCTTCCGCGTATATATAGTGATACCGATGTGGCCGGAGGGTGTCCCTACTAGTACTGCAGTGCAGGAAATTCTCTTCTAGCAGGTTAGATCAAGGATATACTCGTTCATCTTGCAAAGAAATAGCGATGACACTAGCATTTCGATAACGGTATATCAATAAGGCCCTGCATGATAACATTTCTCTTCCTCAAAATTTCTGTTCTTTTGTTCCGGGAATGAAAAGAAGAGAAACCCGTTTGTTAACGCCACATAATTTTTCTGTTCAGGGAATAAAAACCTAGCTCGAAATGGTTTGGGAAGAGAAATGAGAAACAAAAAAATCACTTCTCTTCCGGGAATAAAAATGAGGAACTAAAATCTTTTAACCCTAATTCCTCTTTTCCCCCCTCAACTCACGCCCTTTCTCAGCTCACCTCTTCCTTCGCCCGCGACCTCGTCCGAGATCTTCACCTCCCGTCGCCGCCCGTCCCCGCCGCCGCCGCCGCCGGTCCCGTCGCCGCCGGTGGTCCGGTCGCCGCCGGTCCGGCCGCCGGAGCTCACCTCTTCCTTCGCCCGCGACCTCTCGTCCGAGAGAAAGCACCTCCCGCCGCCGCCCGTCCCGTCGCCTCCCTCCCAGGAAGCCCTCCAAGGCCAAGAAGATGGACCGCGTCGAGTCCAGCCTCAAGGAGTCCTCCCGCGACCTCTCCCTCTTCAAGTTCAAGTCCGGCGCCGTCGTCGCCCTCGTCCTCGTCGTCGTCTTCGCCCTCCTCAACTCCCTCTTCGAGGGCAAGCCCGTCGCCAAGCTCCCCTTCCACCCCTTCGGCCTCGTCATGAAGATGAGCCACCGCGGCCTCCGGGCACCAACGCCACCGACTCGCTCCATGGCCTTCCTCTACTTCCTCTCGCTCGATCAGCATTCGCACGAATCGCGGCAGTTCCTTGGGCCCCGCCGCCGCGGGCGCAGGCGGGCGGGCTCTTCCCGATGCCGGATCCCAAGACCAATTGATCGATCGGCTCGGCCTCCGCCTCGGTATTTCGCGCGGAACCGTTTGATTCGAGGTCGGAGAAGTACTTTCTCTTGATTGTTGTGAGTTAGATTTATGTGACATGATGGGATTCTTCAGGGAGCACGGAAAGTAGGCTGATTGGGGTTTGGGGTTGCGCCGCATCGCAAAAGTGCGAGACTTGAATTGATCAATATAATTCGGGTAGCGACGATTTCCTCGTTTTGTTGAATTAATGTTTCGCTCTTACGAATTTCATGTGTGACGATGAATCGTGAAAAAGTAACAAGTTTTTCTGGGGCTTCGTCGATGAATTAGTGAGTGAAGCGGTCGTATGTGTTGTGTCCAATAGCTATAGTTTGAATCTGCTTGAACTGAATATCCTGGTATCAACTGTGTGACATTTGAGAATTTTCTGGATTATGAGTAGAGGTGTGGGACTGATTTAAATGGCTTGGTATGTGACTACCGACTAGTGTTTCTTGTTGATTCTCTTCTCGCTTCAGTGCTTCTCTTGTTCTGTCCCCGCTGTTTTCCTAACTCGTGGGTCTATGTCAAGATATCTAATCTTCTGATCCGAATGCCTATTCGACTTTGCCGCCTAAAGAGCTCCTTAGGTGGTAACCACTCAGTGGATTTTGGTCTACCGCGTATCATCGTTTATTGAGTTTCTATATTGAATGTAGCTATAGGGATCTGATTGCTCATTTGGACTTAGTTTCTTGGACTGCGGTGAAGGTGAATTAGATGCGTGTTTGATGTTGTGAAATAGGAGGTGAGAGAGTTCTATTTCTTGGTAGATCTGTTAATTAATTAAGAAGTTGACTTCATAAATATAAACATTCCAATTGTTTTTCTTCTTTTTGGCCAATGCCAAATTCCAATTACTTGACTTGCATGCTACACTAGATGTCGGGATTCTTTGCTTTGTATCGGATCTCCTTCCCTTTGGCAACTTCTTTCTTGATTAGATGTGGTGTTCTCCTTTTTTGTGCCCATTGACCAGACTTCTTTCTTTGAAAAAGTTCTTCTCAGAAATTTTATTTTATTTTCCTTCAACCAGTAGTAGCATTATGGGGAGCATATAAACAGGATGTCTGTGGTAAATTTTGACTGAATATCTTTGAGTTATCGATTACTTTGGTACTCCATTGAGTGAGGTTTTACTATTGTATCATTGTCCATAAGTTGGTTACAATGTGATTTGTTTTGACCGAGTAATGACAAAGTGAGGACTTATTTGAAGTATAGAAAAGAGACAAAGTGAGAATATTTCTTTACAGTTTTTGCTGTTGAGGCTCCATGTGCATTTAGCCTAATCTCTGCTGATTGGCTTTAGTTCAAAACACTGCATGAATCATCAATGGCGATAGTTATCTGGCAAATTACGCCTCGTTCAATTGAACAGAACTGTATCATTAAGACTTAAGAGGCTTGCAGATCTATTTTAGGCAGTGCTATTCAGCACTGTTGACCTAGTGCCAGTATCAACAATGTCTTGCTTTCAGTACTGAGTAAATTGCTTCTTCAGGTTTCATTGCTATGTGGAGAATTCATATCCACTTAGATGAATTTGGAGTTAGTGGCCCTTTCTTAGACTACCTTGCAGATGAAGTAGAGTCTGTCCTTAGATCTCCTAAGTAGTAAAGACAAGTTTTTTTTTTTTTTTTTAGTAGATGATCCGATTATTTATCAAATAAAAGTTAGCTAAAATTGATGTCAGTTATCTAATATGTAGTTCCAGTTACGTGATTTACATATTATATCGAACATCTGATATTGTTTAGCTTGTGTTTGAAGTCTTATCTAGTGAGGTCCGATTTAAATCGGATGTGGGTTGGCTTGGCTCCTCTGTGGTACCCCCATTGATTAGAATTCTTTCTCTAATATCCGAAAGGAAAAGAAAATCTGTTCCCTTGTTAATCTTTTTTCTTTGACAAATGGTTCCCCGTTGCGCTTAAACTGTGCATGTCCCTCGGTTTTTTCGTCCCTTTGGCTGGAGATTAGGATATGATAACAATTTTTCGAATTATGACTAAGAATTTGTTCGCCGTGTCGATGAAAAAACAGACCAAATCTTTGTTTTTGTTAGGGAAAAGAACATTGGAAATGCCATAATTTTCATGCAATGTCCATTTTAGTGCTAAAACTTTTTGAGTATTACTTGAGTGTCATTTTGTAAATATATATAAAAAAAAAAAAAAGGTCATTTTTAGTGCCATCGCAGATTTGTATGGCAGGAAAATCCGAGGTACCGTCGGATGTGACTAGCCAGCAAAGTGAGTTTGCATCAATTGACTTAAATGACGTTGCCTTTATATGTTTTCCCCGAATTCAGCCTCTTCTTCAAATCCTAACCCCACAACCGAGGATTTAAGGCAAAATTAGTAGCTGGAACTTGTAATGGAGGTCTGCTACTTATTTTGTATGATTTTGTTTGGCCGGACTTGAATTGAAACTTTTTACACTGGGATTTTTATAATGGATATAACACAGACGAAGCATTGATGTGTATCTGCTTCATTGAGGGGGCGATCGCTGCGGGCAACAAAGAGCGTGCGCTTGGACTGCTATTCGCCTGCTGCTGTGCTCTTGCACTGCTGCGAGAAGCTTAATTTTGGTTTAGAGGAGACTAATATTGGAAAGAAGTCTGATTAAGATGAGAGTAAATAAGGAGCCGTGATGGAGAGTCAATGCCGGGAAAAAGAAATACTAGAAAGAACATATGCAACTCACTGGGCAGATCAAGAGAACGATGTTGTCGTGCGCTTTTGGGAATGGAGAGAGGGAAGAAGTTTTATCATGAAAAACGTTGTTTTGTCAAGAAGGGTCAAAGTCATCATCCGTGTTGAACTTCCTTTTGAACAAGAAAGGTAGAAAGTAAGATTTTATAATAAAATAATAAAATAAAATAAAGCCACAAAACGTTGTTTTGTTAAAAAAATTAAAATTTGGAATAGAAATTTTGTGCGATTCCAAACAGGTTTCTGTTCTTTTTTGTTAGAAATAGAAATTTTGTGCGGTTATCAAACAGGTTTTTCTTTCGAAATTGTAGGAAATGAAATAGAAAACTATTTCTGAAAAAAACTCTTCCCCAGAGACAAGAAATTTTACCATGCGCAGCCTATGCTTTTTCCGTCCTTCACCGTAAAAGTTTGTGTCATTTTCATGCAAAAACATCTTGCAGTGCTTGCGTAAATATATTGCTAACTTCAAAAACTGTTATTAAAATTTTCATGCTGCGTTCATTTAAATATCATAATTCTTTTCAATCACTTAATTTTTATAATTTTTAATTACTTAAATATCGTGACTTCTAAAAATTATTCACTTGAGTGTCATGATATTTTTTGGAAACGTTTACTATAAATGCCAGAAAATCAATATATCAAGGCAACTGTTATGACATAAGTGTAGGGAAGTGTTTTGAGTCCTTATACGCTCTTCAATGGCTAACCCCACTCTTCAAGTTGCATTAGAGTTGAAGCTAACTATAACTGGTTTAAGACAACATCGGCAAGGGTCATGTTACCGCTGCCATAGATCAAATGTCTTATAACAAGACGTATTCCTTCAAATTCAACGTCTAACGGTTTCATTATGCCTTCTTGATCATTCAATATGCCCACATGCTCGGTAATAAAATTAAGGGTGCATTGTTTTGCGAAAAACATTTTCCTCATTTCTCCTCGTTTGATTCACTTAGAAAAATGAGTTAACGGAAATGATTTTTCTACCAAAGCTTAAATTTAAGAAAATGATTTCCCCTTTAAAGGAACAGGAAAACGTTTTCACAAAAATTATTCTACTCTTTGGGTCCTTGGTTGATGAAACTTTTATTCTTATAAAAATATATTTCAAAAAAAAATTGATTAATTAAATATTTTTGAAAAATTTTCAAACATTATTTTCTTTTTCTGTTTCCTTTTTTCTTTTTATCTTTTCTTTATTTTCCTTTCTCCTTCTTCCTCCACCAGCCACGTGTCTCAACGAAGGTCGGCAACTCGGCGACCAGCCAAGATGCAGTTCAACAAGCTCAAGGCTCGGCTGATCTAGGTGAGCTCAAGCTTGGCCAAGGCAAATGAACTCACGACTCACTAGATTCAAGTGAGCTCAAGCTCGCAGCTCGCTCCATCCCAATGAGCTCAGGCTCAGCTAAGGCGGGCAAGCTCGCAGCTCACAAGATCCAAGCAAGCTCAAGCTCCACTGGCCCTTAGCTCGCTTGATCCTAGTGAGCTCGAGCTCGATTGTGGTTGTCACCGACTAGTCACAATGGGGAATTCGGAAAAAGTAAAGGAAAGAAAAGAAAAAAGAGAAGAGGGAGAATAAAAAATAATTAAAATTTTATAATTTAAAAAGAAAAGAAAAATAAAAATAAAAAAGAGAAAAAAGTAAAAAATGATTAAAAATCAAATTTTTAGAAAATAAAAATAATTTAAAGATATGAGATTAAAATCATTTTCAATGAAGTATAAACATCAGAAAGCGTTTTGGATCATACATTACCAAACGAAGGAAAACTAACCATATTTATAGAAAATATTTTTTTCTTTTATGATTGAGTTTTTTGAGAAATAAATGCACTTTATGTTTGATCTTCAGTTTAATCTGTTCCCAAATGATCAATTTGATGAATTCCTCATATCTGTCGAGAAGAATTGCCAAAACAAGTCAAAAGAATAACTTAAAAATAACATTTCATACACTGTTTGAACTCGACTTGAATTGTTTGACAAAAATAAATAAATTGACTTGAATTGTGGACAGTCAATGTGCAACAATGTCTCCTGTACAGGCAGCACAGTGCAATTTTCATAAATTGTATCTTCTAGGTGGTAGCTCCAAGAGACGTCCAATTTGTCTCCAAGTACTTTAAAGACTCTAGGCTGTTGCGGCCTTCCATGGCTTCAGTGACCAACTACATTCTTCAAGTTGCATAAGAGTTGAAGCTAGCAGATAACTAGCTAAAGATAACACCGGCAAAGTCATCTTACCACCGCCACCAAACCTGTAAATTACAACAAAATGTGCTCCTTCAGATTTGGCATCTAATAGTTTTCACTATGCCTTCTTCTTGATCATTCAAAACGACGCTGATGCTCGGTAATGAACCTACCTTTGATGCTGCAGCTTAACCCGAAGCTCTTGAACGATTAATTTGATGAGTTCCACGTGTCCGTTGAGAAGAATTGCCAAAACAAGTACAATGAAAAACATTTTAATACGACTTTGAAGAAAATATACTATTTGAACTTGACTTGAATTGTGAAAAGTCAAAGTGCAATAATATCTTCTGTACATCCAGTGCGGCAATTTTCCACGATGCTTCGAGTATTCCGGTCGGGTGTATTAAGCTCTACCCATCCTTAGGAGAATTAGGTTTTCTTCTTTGTTTAAAAATTTTCTTTATAAGTTTTTTCGGTTATGGAGCACAACTTTGTCGTAGCTCCTACACAAATTGTCATACCATGCAAATGATTATCACCGAAAATCTCTAAGTGTTTATATGGGATGATACTTTACGCAAAAATAACAGCACGGTATTCGGGCTCGACAAGAGATGACATGAGATTGGTTCCTCACTTGAGATCATAGAAAGCTGGATAGAAACGTGTAATAAGTTGTTTGGTGATGGACTCATTGTTGTTCCTAGAGTTCTCTGCAATAACTTCGTCACGAACTTAAAATTTCTTAAATGTTCAAAAATGTCTTAAACGTCTTAACCGTATTACGTAAAAACCAGAATTATGGGAGTATTTTTCTCACTGTCTCAAATTGTGTTGGCCCACCGGATCGATGCATAGGGGATCTTTGAGAGATAAGAGTGAAGAGGAAGATGTGGAGGGAAGGACAGATGATGCTAAGGGGGTGGAGGATTTACTGTATTTGAAGAGGTATACCTCGTCAAGAACTTTGCCACAATCTAAAATGTCAATTTATGTTCTGTATCTTGTTGTCTTAGACATACTGTCTTTGCCCACCAGATCAACGCCAAGGAAATAGAAGTGGAGACTGAAGAGACCGCCATTTTCGTAAACTAAGGTGAAGGCCAGCCAGCAATCATCATATATAACTCTTCAACTTCCCTATGACATTTGATAAAATCCGGGTACTTGTTATCAAGGATCCCGTAATCTTTTATCAATATGATATTATATTTCATCAAAAGCTTGATAACTCTTTAACTTACCTGTGTATTTTTTATTTTATTTTTTTGGCAGTGATTTTGCAAACCTTGGCTCCATTTTGTACTTTTGGCGATGCATGCAATCTCCCCACACTTACATATATCGCGTAAGGCTTCATCTACTAAAAGATGGGCATGGCCTCCGAAGTTGTTCTAAGTAGGAGAAGCTGAGATTCAAGTGCAAAATCCATCAGGTTTAGACACGTGATCATTATTAACCAGTAACACAACTGCGAAGGATGTCGTTACTGATAATATATGTGCGTGTTAGTAAATGAAAAATAAATTCGAGAGCCATATATATTTCGATAACATGAATATCCAAATAAATGAATAATTTGATTCTAATTATATTTTTTTAGGTTGTATTTCTCTTATGTATTCGTATTCATGTTTCAGCGAGTCATCTGATCATCTTTATGCAGCATCCACGGAATCTCCGAAAGGGCAAGTGCCTCCATCTGATTACGCTTGATTGAAAAACAAATGGACCTATTCCACCATTTCTTTTGTACTGAAATTGACTTCGGTCCCCACCGGTTAAAAATCAGGAGAGCTATGCTTGGCTCCAGCAATCAGCAGCAGCCGGAGTCCAGATTCTGATTGGGATAATGCACTCGAATCCCAGTCATCTCACGAGTTCTTGACGTATCAGCTCTACGAAAGTGGGGCAATAGTGGAGTCCCACTTAGTGCAATAATGCTTTCTCCTGTTGCACTATAGGGTCGCAACCTATTTTGGCCAAAATGCTTTTCTCATCAAGAGTTTGTATGATTTTCCTTGTAAAAACATCTCGCGAGTAACAGGTCTGCAATGGACCTAGCAACATAAGGCTAATTTCAAGAAAAATGTCATCACAAGTACCTCTTTTATTTTTTAATCTTATTTAATAAATGGAATATGCTAGGTTTTTGAGCTACATGCACTACTCCGTCAAGAGAAATTGAAGGTTCATGGAAGATGCCTTTTTCATATTTTGTATAGAAGTTACCAATTATAAACATCATTTCTCTCTCAAAACCATTCTTCAATAGTTCTAAAAAAATCCAATTTCATATGATTGATTACACCTCATGAATGGATTAAGTGAATATGAGCTGTATTTGTATGTAATGATGTTTCTGTTAAGGGAATCATTAACCCCATATTAGTGTTGCATGCACTTGATAATGTTAGCTTATTTTATGGATTATAGGAATCTCTCTCTATCTAATCTCTCTTTTCTAATACCCTCCACATAATGGCACTCTTTCAGATTCTCTGCAAAAATAAGTAACGTGACAATTCAAAGAGCCGACGCTTCTCATTGCCAAACTCCAAGTCCTTTTTGGCCACCATCGTTGCTTTGATGCCGCTCTCTGTCTCTCTCTCTCAAAAACGCAGAGGAGGAGGATGAAGACGGAGCAAGATGAGATTAAGAGTTAACTAGGCTGGAGACTAGAGTTAAATTTTGCTTTTTGGCCATCGTCGGTCACTTGACAATTATTAGAGCTTCGTGTTATGTCAAACTCATTCCTGCTGCAAATGGGCAGCACGACTTTGATGTATCATGGGTCACGTTGCAAAGATATTTTCCTCCGGAAAGTGAGAGAAAAGAGAGGGGAAACACAAAATGAGTTCCTTCTTCCCATAAATGACGAGTTCAATGGGCCCACAATATATTTATATTTTCTGGACTGCGTTATTTCGAGATGGGACACGTGACAGATGTTTGAATGAGATGGGTTATGTCAATCTCATTCATGCTGCGACAGATGGGGAGTATGAGTTTGATGCATCGTGGGCCATGTTGCAAAGATATTTTCCTCCAAAAAATGGGAGGAAAGAGGGGAAATGCAAAATAAGATCTTCCCTTAAACGACGAGTTCAATGGGCCCAGAATATATTTACAATCTATGGACTCGTCATTTCGATATGGGACATGTGATAGATATTTGACTGATATGAGTTATGTCAATCTCATTTATGCTACAACAGATGGGTCATGTCAAAATCTCATTTAAGTTGTAGCGGATGGGCAGTACGACTTTGATGCATCGTGGGTCACATTGCAAAGATATTTTCCTCCAAAAAGTGGGAGGAAAGAGGGGGGAAATGCAAAATGAGTTCCTTCTTCCCTTAAACGACGAGTTCAATGGGCCCATAATATATTCGCATCTTCTGGACTTTGCCATTTCGAGATGGGACATGTGAAATATACTTGAATGAGATGGGTTGTAGCTACAGAAATATCTACAAAGGTGTTGGCAATGCTTTCAGGGAAGGATTCTCGACTCTCAGAAAATATTATAAGGTTCTTCCTGGTTAGATTTTATTTGGGATGGCCAATGGGCTGGGTCAGTTCGGACCTGTGCTCTCGGGCCACATGCGCCCCCCAATTATAATGGACAGGCCTCCAGTACATCGATGTCGGCTGCTAGTGAGGCGAATGGACATCTCAACAAGGATGACAGATACTAGGGGTGTGCATGGTCCGGGCGGGCGGTTCCCGACCTAGAACCGGAAACCGCCGCGTGGGACCGGTTAGAAAAATTGGGCGAAGGGATCCACCCGTTTGTTGCATTTGGATCACCCGGTAACCGGACCCAGGCCCATGGTCGGTCCGGTCCCGGGTGGATCCATTAACCGATCTGGACGTGAAACAATTTTGGCCAACATGAACAGTCGGGTCTATGAGTTGGGAAGGAGGGGAGGAGGTCATGGTCGGGTTTCAACATAGAACGGTCGTGAAACAATTTTCCGCGGCTGTGGTGGGTGGTGGCCGACGCGAGGGGGCGAACAGCAGTGGCGGAGGAGCAACGGCGGCGGCGTCGACGCTCGGGGAGGAATCGAAATGGCCATAGGATTAGGAGGAACCGAGGAAGAGACAAAGAGAGAGAGAACAGAAGACGAAGGGAGTGAGGAGATGAGATCTAATATAGGGTTTCTTTTAGTAAATTTTTTTTTTTTAATATTAAAAAGGTTCGGCCCAGGTCCGGGTGGGCGGATCCACCCATGGAACCAGGGAACCGGGACGGTACCCACCGGTTTTGGTGGGGAACCGGGAACCAGGACCCCCCGCAACCGCCGGTTCGGCGGTTCGGTCCGGCTCCGGCGGTCCAGGGCGATTCCGGGTATTTTGCACACCCCTAACAGATACTATGTTTGGAAAGTTCAAGGAAGACAACGTTGACCGTTTGCGGTGGTGGAAGGCCAAAGCATCTTGTTTTCATTTTCTTTCCATGGTAAATCAGGACATGCTCACTCCATTGGCATCGTCTGTATCATTAGAGTACACCTTCAGTACTAGCAGACGGGCACAGGTTGTACAATGCGTCATCTAATCATCGATAACATCTACATGATCACTAAAAAAATAAATGCGTCCATTTGATTATGCTCGACCTTAAAGAACCCAAAATTATTTTTTGTAAATAAAGAATTCCCCAAAAACCTATGCTCCACTGATTTAAAACAAAAAGGGTCATTCCACCATTTCTTTGTACTAAAATTACCTTTGGACCTCACTGCTTGCAAAATATGAGTTTTGTCTAGTTGTCCCACACTCTACACTATCATTCTCTATAGGAGCTTATCATCCACCTTTAATTCACCATTATGACTTGATAGTTACAATTTTGCATGGATTGGAACTTCATGTGCTAGAATACCAAACAAAGTTTATACTTATTCGAGACAGGAAAAGGACTATAATTGGAAGTGATGTCATTGTATACCCAGCGAGAGCCAAACAACACAATCAAGAAATAATTGTTTTTCCTCATAATCTAGCTTCTTGGAACTTATCATCAATGTTTCTTGGACTTCCTTGGGGCAATTACCCGTACCTTCTTCAACGTGTCTATTGACACGGATTTATATGATAAGAAAGAAATGGACCGATGATCGTCGAGATGACATGTTCCAAGAGGCTGTTATAACCATTTGGAGGCGAGTCTCTTGCGAAGGCACGTCTCCCCAAAAGCTGGACGGCTTGATCAAAGTACATTAAACTCTACCTCATAAGCCAAAACCTCCTTTGTTGTTTCACGATGTCCTGGTCTAATATTTCCTGCTTGATCATCACGAAGCTTTTGTCCCGGATCGTAATTATTATCTTACTTCCAAAATAATCCTAGTTCCTCGCTAGTTTCTCGAACTGCTCCTTCATGCCATGTGCAAAACACTACAAGAATAATGCACTACCATGTTTTCAGTCTCATCGAGCAAATTTTCTTTTTCAGCATTTGAGGGAACCTTAAAAAAAAATACAAAAATAAAAGTAGAGAACATTATATTCTCTTAAACAAACAAAAGGAACAAATGAAATTTGAAGGATCAAATGCTCGGTGCGAGCTACTCAACCATATATTTGCCTTTTTCTCGTATGGAGACAAAATTGTCTATCAGCATCATTATTGTCAGAAAAGATTTTTTTAAATTATGATTCTATGTGTGAAGGGAAGTTTCTCGAGATCATCATGGAAATGGAAACTCATCAAAGTACAGTCATAGCCCATCATTGAAGGGCATCAACGGCGACTCAAATGTTTTTGCTGGACATTCTATTTGGAGTTTCTCCAACCCACAACAATCTTTGGCCACCAATGGGTGAATGCGTTCGCCACCGGATATTGTTCAAATTAATTCTACCAAGTTATTCGCATAATTACCCAAAATGGATAATAGATTGGGAAATCAAATTTGTGACCTTCGGCTTGCAAATCAAGTCTTGGACCACTTGACCAATCATGGACAGTTTTTTGTGTGAAATTTTATAAAAATTGATTCTATTTAAACCTATTTTATTCTCAACATATTTATTCCTCGACTCTTTGCCATGTTTAATCATTTCTTCACTTTGAGAACTTTCAATAAATTGAAAAGAATCCTCAAACAAGGAAAAATAAAACACGAAGGAATCAATTTTTACTAAAGAAAACCATCTCTTTCTCTTGCCTTGTACTGATCTTTGTTTAATCTTCCATCGTGATATTCTAGGACTTCATTGGAAATGGGGTCTATATGAATCCAAGTCATTAATTAAGTCATTTTAAATTAGTCGATATTTCATCAACACATATCTGATTCAATTCGATTGGGTTGTCCCATTTTTTTGGCCTATTTTTTCCATCGATCAATAAACTACTTTAGCTTTTTGGGAAGTAAAGAATTAACGCAACAAAAACATGCAATATCTTGTAGTTTGTTCACGATGGCATGATATTCTTCTTTAAATATGTAAATATATTCGAAACTATCGACATCTGAATTTTAGTCAAAAAATTAAGCATACGTTTTTCTAAAAAAATGAGCATAAAACAATGAATGGAAGTAAAAAAGAACAAAAGAAAAAGAGTAATAAAAAGATAAAAATAAATAACAAACAGAAAGGGCCAAGTTGGTCCAACTGGCACGGCCCACAAGAGCAACCCATTGATTTGATCCGCGGGCCAGTCCCACCAGCCCCATTACTCCCACCTTTCAACCTTTTCCCCTAGCCTGGCCTAGCCTTCTTTGCCTCGACTAGCTTGGAGTAGACAAAAATTCCAAGTCACGTTCGTTGTCTTCGGCTAGCAATGCCTCTACCAGAAAGACCTTCAGGGGCGTCGGATGCAGATCATTGCCACCGCCGCTCGTTTCCATGAATTCAAGCTCCAGCTGATGTCTTTCCAGTTGCTTCCTTCTTATTTGGTCGGTTTGCTATCCAGGCGAAACTGCTTTTAGATGATGTTGCTAGTATCAAAATGGCGCATCGATCATTACCGTTACGTGTGATGCATCAATGATTATTTTTATTTGTGGAAGTTTTTAGTCGACTCGATCCCTCTGACACAGCGAGCTACGCGAGCGGAATTATCGAAAGCAATCGCGACCGCATCTCCTTGGCCTCTACCGTCGCAGTCTCGCTTCTAGCTTTTGGTGATGAGGAATGTCTCGGCGACGACTACTCAGCAAATGTCTGACGAGGAAACAGTTGAGTGAAAGGCAAGAAAAGAAAAAACAGAAAAAAAAAAAAGGAACATAACAGAGATCAAGAGAGGCCAGTCTAGAACAAATCGACACCAACAACAAAGCTTAATTGGAGAAGAGAGGACCTGATGATTTGGTGGCGAAGACGGCATGAGCTCGAGATGACGACTCAGCGACTTTCAAGACAGTGAGCACAGCCTCACTATTATAGCATTGATTCTAATGGCCAGTAACGGGACAAAATAACGGATAGTCTTTCGGTCATTTCGTCGAACACTTCCTGAGCAATATTCCTACATTCATTTGACGCGAGGACGACTTTTGGGATTGACTTAGACCAAGAAGTGGAAGAGCTCAATCGGTGGAGAGAAGATTCGAAAGTGATGGTTGGAGTCAACTAAGGCGGGGCGTCCTTTTCAATTACCACCAGAGTCCTCTAAATCAGCTATGAGGCCAAGACTCTCATGGCAATATCAAGCACACATCTCATCAATTTAATCATGCACATGCGATATCATTTGTCCAAGGGCAATCAAAAAGGCAACCAAACCACAAACAAAATCCATGTGATTCATGCTCATTCCAAAAATTCCAGCACGTGTTCAGAGTTGTAACAGAGCATACATGACCGCAAATTGTGATTGTTTGATGACTAATAGACATGAAACTGAAGCCATATCTTCCTACAAGCCATATGACTATAATTCTCACAAAATTGGCATAATAAGATTCACCATATTACTTTTCTAGCATGAAAATATATGATCCCATAACCAAACTAGTCTCAAGATGGAATCAACAGCCCACCAAATCAGGTATATCAAGACAGAGCTAGCATCTATAGATCAATTTCCAGTAGAATTTCATTCATTCATGCCATAATTTCTTTCCCAAGTGAACATGAAAGCCGCCATAACACGAATTTTATATCACTGCACATGCTTACTTGAGCAGAATCGAATCAGTTCAGGGCCGCAACACAACAGTCGCAAATCAGTATGCATTGACAAGGTTCTAGCATATTCAAAACAAGTTCGAAATTGAATACCTATGGTTTTTCTTATGAAGCAATAAAACTCAAATACACTTGTATGACCAGAATAGATCAAGAATCTAGTCAAGAACTGAATAAAAATACACACAAATTTAGTTCAACAATTTCATCAAACAGATGGTACACATTTTGGCGGAGGAGCACTGGTTTAAATCATTAATATAGCCTCAATCACAGTCGATTCGCACACAAACAATAGCAATAGCAATGGAAAACAGAACATACATGGTTTAGTTGAATGAACAATGATTAGCTATAGCGATTGACATCGGACATGAGTAAGGAGATAACAAAAGCAACATCAAGGAATGGAATCGTCGAAGCAGGCAGCCATGATTGAAGTTCGAGCACTCCAGCATTATAGAACTTCTTCGCAGCAGCGGAACGGGTGGTGATCGGGAAGCAGTGACGACTAGCAGCGAAGTGAGAGGAAAGGATTCAATTGAAATCACCGAGAGCCTTTGATCAATGCTCTCCGTCCTTTGTCCCTTCTCAGCGTGGCACGTCATGTGGTGGCCAGCGATGGACTATCGGCGGCGGCTGTTGGTGGATGGATAAAAAGGGAGTCGACAGATGGTTAGTTGAAGAGAGTAAGGAAGGAAGAGAGCTAGAGAGAGAGAGAGAGAGAGAGCAAGAGAGAGGGCCACGTGATGTAGAGTGCATATGGGTCCCACTAAGAATTGTGTCTTACCTAATACAAATTGATTTTCGATTCGAAGGAATAGAGAGCCAAACCAAAGCAATGAAATATTGAAGGAATACCTCAGGTCTTATGAAAACCAGCGAAATCGTCGTTGTAGTTGGTAGTCTGCCAAGTTACCAAGGACTTGGTCCGGCTCTGCTCCACAGCTTTTTATACTCATAACACGCAAGGATGGGAAGTCCTCGGAGCACCAGAATTTCAGAGAGTATTTCTCAGGTGAGAAGCTCCTGAATTTTGGCAATTCAAAAAGTATAAGAGCAGTTAACTCGGAGAAGGTGACTGTGGTGCCGGTCACTTCTTCCCATTTTTCATAGCTAGCAATTAGTTCCATATCTTCACATGACTCCACCACCAGTTCTTCGATTTGCCCGAGAAATTTAGCAGTGAAGGTAGGGAAAAGCATTTTCAAATGGGGGCACCTCACGGCCTCTATGTCTATCAAATTTGGGAATGGGATGTTTGGGAGATTGTCGGACTGCCAAATGCACCTCAAATTTTCAAGATCATGCAAAACCAGTCTCCTCAATTCACCGCTCTTTGTATCCGTCCCATCACCGTTGTATATGATCTCGATCGAACGGCATGAAAATACTTTTAGTTTCTCGAGACAGCGCTGCAGCTTCTTCCACATATAAGAAGTGGCAATATGTTGGAGATTGTCACAGTTATTCAATTCAAGAGATTTCAACTTCTGAAAGGAATCAATGGGAATTTGATTGTTCCATAACTCTTTGCACCGAAGACCATTAATTTCCAGACTTGTTATATTAGGAAATGTAACCTGCATGAGGATAATGCGAGAAAGGAGGATAAGTAGAACAAATTTATTACATTTTTCATTATAAAACATGATAATGCGAGAATACGAATGATCATAGTAAATGATAGAACGAACCATCTCATTGAACAGTGGTTGTGGCAATTTATCATTTTCTTCGGCTGTCCCGCCTAGCTGCCTCTTGACACTTGTGGGACTCGAGATGAACACTCTAAAGTTACAGCACCCCACAATTCTTAGATCTTGTAAGGAGGAAAAATAATATGAACAACTTCCTGAACCAAAACTAATCAAGTTATCAAGCTCCTTAAGTGTTAATTCACTTAAGCAAGGCAAACTCATCACTTCTGCCTCTGATAGACTAGTTTCTTTCTCGAGAATAACTTCCTTCATCTGTTCACATTTAGTAATATTTAGCTCCCGAAGTTTCACTAGAGTTGTGGCCGTATATTTGGAGAAGAGATATCTCAACCTTTTTGCTCCACTCACTCTCACTTCCTCCAATTTGGGGAGCGATACAATTTTGTCATTTGAATCAAGGGACCCACAATTAAACAATGATTCCAAGGAGGGACAACTTCCAATGTTGATGCTTACCAATTCAGGGAGCAATACCGCGGTTTGTTCTGTAATTGAATCTAGGGACCCAAAATCAAACAATGATTTCAAGGATGGACATTTAAAGACCTTGACACTTTGCAGGCTGTTCAATCCCCCTATGATTGTCGAAGGGAAGATGTACAGTAGGTCGGAGCAATTTTGAATTGTGATGGTGGCCAATTTGCAAAAGGAACTTTTGGAAAGTTCATCGTGCCATATCCTTTTGAAGGATCCCACTGAGTGAAGCCCTAAGTGCTCCAAGATTGGTAAACTAATCTGCTCATAAAAGTTATGTGTCGGATTACAGAAATGAAAAATTTGATAATTTGGCCTAATCCTAACCACCAATCTAATGCAGTGGAAGAATTAATATTCACTGATAAATGTAGTTACAAATTGTGAACACATTTTAACAAATAAACCAAATAAGAATCTTCAAAGGGATATTGTTACCTGCCCTATCATATCGAGTATCTATGGCTATTATGGGTAAAATCTCAAGAGAAGGGATGTTTACCTTTCCATCGAAGAAGGAATCTGAATAAGTATTCTGTAAATCTGAAGTAGTGATTACTGACTCTGTCCCTTCATCTCCTCCTCCTCCATCCACAGCCCTAGCCTGAAAGAATATGAATGGACCCAAAGTGTACGAATGGGATTATTGCCTTTAAAAACCTTGAAAACTTAATCTATCAATATAAAATATTTAAAACTCAATTGAATGGAGAGAGAAAGCTTAAGATCTTCCGTTAAGCCTGAAAAAATGGAGAAGGAAATGTCCCCAAAATATCAACAAAATAGCTGACGTTGACACGGTTATGTTGGCATGATGTGTTGGAATCAGTTCCAACTTGCATGAAGTTGGGATGTGAATTATGTGGACTTCTTTGTTACGTAGCTCTTCGTTTGCTTTCTGTTAATTTAATTTTTGGAAGTTGCTTTATTCATTTTGAAATTATTTTATTTTGTTCATTCTTTGAAGGCTCATTTGTTCAATACACTGTTTCTTCTACTCATTAGAAATGTTATATGAGTAATAAATTAGTCATATTAGAAACCCTTGAGCCCAATTAATTAGTGCAATTATCTAAAATTGAAAAAAGAAAAGAAATAAAAAAGCAGTCGCAGAAAGAGGCTTCCCTCTACCAATTGTAGAATGTGAATGAAAATGTGTAGTATGTGAACGAAGCTTATACCCTCTCGATAAGACAAATTGACATGGGGAGAAAATGGAGAAGTTACCTGAATTGGAGCACCTTCTGAAGTCATCTCAGCTCTTGTGCAAAAACTTGTCATATTTGGTAACCCAACCAAATACAAATGGCGTAGGTAAGGCAACTCAACTCTGTAATTGGTAGAGACTATATCTTTTCTTGCGATGGCTCGCACTGAGCCACAATTCCATACTTCAATCTTTTCTAACTGTACAAGATTTTGCCTTTGTGAAAGACACCACAAGTATTTCAATCGGTTGCAATTATTGACTATCACATCTTTTAGTTTGTTGAAGCACTCTGCGGCGATGTGGCGATGGCATATCTTCTCCAGATTGATAAGATTATTGAGGAACAAAGACTCTAAAATTGTAAAAGCACTATTGGACGAATTGACAATATACTTCATTGATGGGCTGTTCTGAATGTCGAGATGCTTCAATTGCGGAAATCCTTGAATGCACAACTCGTGAGCTTTCTCGAACTCTCCCAATCCGTCCAAACACAAGTATTGAGTTTTCTGGAGAGTTTTCTGGATCCATGTTTTTGAAAGAATACTATCGTGCGCTTCCAATTTGATCTTCATGGTTTTCAAACCTTTAAATTCCCTTCTATCAACATTTCCTATGTTGATCCAAAATCTAGTCAAGTTCTCAAATGGTAGGTCATCAACCTCCAAGAGTACGATGGGATCACGAATCGATATTTCCAGAGAATTTAGCTTTGTCATGCTTCTCAACTCGGCAAGCCCAGCATTACGCAATTCTGATGGCTTTTCATTTTTGCCCATCCATTGATTAAAGCTTCCCATCATATGTAACTCTTCTAAGTTGGTTAAGCATTTTAGGACATTAGGCTTAATAATCTTAAGCTTGCAGTAGCTTAGATTCAACAATCTCAAATTCGTTAGTTCTCGGATTTCTTTAGGCAGCCTCGAAATTGTGGACCTTGCGAAGCTGAGAATTTGTAATGCTTTGAGATTACCGAGAATTGCCACATCCTCCACATTGCAACTTTCTAAGTATAAAGATTGGAGGTTCCCAAGGATTCTAATCGAGGAATGTAAACTGGTGATACGCATAGAGCAAAGATACAGGACTCGAAGCTCCTTCATGCATGTGAAATCTAGTAGTCCCAAGTGATCTCCCATATCACGTAGGTGTTCTGGAATCCTGTACCAGTTTGGTGGTTGAGACAACATGAGTATCTTCAAGTAGGCAAACTGACACTTCATTAGTTTATCGAGCCTATCTCTGCCTACATTAACTTGGCATATTGCCCAACATTTCTCAAGCTTTTCCTTTGGCCATGAGCCATAATTGCTGTTCATCATTAAGGAATTCTGACCTCCAAATGGAGTTGAGGTGACCACCTCGCTGTAAAGATAATGTATGGTTACATTGTTCTTGTCATGGCCACCATCCAGCAACAAACAAACGGAGCGGAGTTCATCGAGCATAGCATTCAGTCCAGCCCTTGAATCTTGTATTGTCCTCCCAAATTCCTCAAACAAGCCTAAACCCATGCCTAAAACCAGCAGGATTTCGACTTGAATGGTCCCGCCAATAAGACCGCAGAGCAAGAATAAGGTCTTGGTGTCCTCACTCTTCAAATGATCGTAACTCAACTTCACTATAGTTTCCATTTTTGACAGGTCTATTTTTTTCAAAGCAATTCTCCATGCGTCCACATCCCTATCTTTCAAGCTACATGCGACGGAGATAATTAGAAGAGGCAAACCTGCAAGCTTCTTGACCACCTTAGGTGCTATTGCTTTCAATTCCTCATCGTCTTTGAGCCTGTCACCGACCGTCTTTTCAAATAGCCTGAATGCTTCATCGTCCTTTAAACCTTCAAGATGAAATATGGGGGTGTCGCACTTCATTTGCTCCTGAACATTTTTAAATCTCGATGTGAGCAACACTTGGCATCCCTTGCTTTCGTCTCCCGAAGGAAGTCCGACCGCCCTCAGATCAAGTTCTTCCCACAAATCGTCCAATATTACGAGAACCCTCTTCGTGGAATCACTTTGTATTTTCCGAAACAGACGGTCTCTTCTTCCTACTTCGCTTTGCTCATCATTCAGATGTAGACCAAAGGCATAAGCGATATCGTCTTGGATTTTCTTCAAGTCCGGAGTCTGCGATACTTTTGATTTGACGATCATGTAGAACGGTCTCCCCTTTTTCCTGAGTTTCTTCTCAACTTCCTCCAATAGCATAGTCTTCCCCACGCCTCCAGGCCCATAGACGCCAATCACTTTTAGCTTCTCATCATCCAGAGCTTTCATTATGTCCTGAAAGATGGAAGCTCGCGAATCGGTGATCGGGTCGCCCCCATCACCGGCCGACAAATTCACGTCGGGAGCAACGCCAACAAGCCCTGGCGGAGGATTCTCAAAGTGAACCTTCTCGAATCGACCCCGCGCAATGAGTTCCTGGATTTCCTTGACCGTCCTGCTCGCCTCTTTGCCAAGATGATATCGCTCCTTCGGGTTGGGAAGCCACCCATAGAAGCAAGTTTTCTTAGCTTTTCTGTCATAATCCAGCACGTCATGCGCCTTGTTGGCGACGGTCTTCTCTTCTTCCACCCATTTCTCGACCTTGGCTTTGATCGGCTTCATGTTGTTTCGAGCTTCATCGATGGAATGCAGCACGTCATCCCTTTCGTGATCCAGCCTCTCAACTTCACCGTTAAGTTGGCGAACGTAGCGGTCAGAGAATATCACATAGCTGCAGTGACGACCAACAGGAGCCACCAGGTACTCTGCCACTTTGGAAGCTCCGGACAGAGCAATATCCGCCATTTTTCCCCTTTTCGGTTTCTACTTTTCTGGTTTCCTAGTAGGAGAAAAGGAAGTTAAGAAATTAATATAAGCTAAGAAAGGCCGAACAGATGGAACCCAGAAACGAAACGAAATGACTGAACAGGAAAGATTCAATACGATGAATCCGCAGCCACGAAAAATTAGGTGAAGAGAGACAGCATCTAGCAATAGGCGTAAATGGAGATGGAAATCTAGAGGGAGCAAGTGATCATTTAGAATTGCAACGATCAGAAAGAGGAGCACGTGGCTTAAACAGAGGTAGCACATGTAGAGTGACATTATTTTTTTTTTTTTAATTTCCCGAAAATGCCATGCCTTCCTCCAACGCGTGCAGGCAGTCCATGTCATGCCCCAATCCTTTGAACGCGTGCCCATCTCTTTGTAGTCAATTAAATAGCAACGTCCCAGGACGTATCGCCGACCCATTCAATTTAATTGCACATGCGGAAGCAATTAATAAATCCCCAGACAAAAAATAGGGTCCATTTTTCACAAAATACCTTTTTATAAACACATAGGTTTATATACGGAAGTCTACAAAAAGGGATCGGCTTTCAACAAAAGAGAATTGTCCTATGACTAAATAGTCGGACATGTTTGCCAATTCTTCGGGCTTCACCTTCTAAACTCCAGGCTTCGGGTCCTCCACCGCTATCAACTAGGGACCTGAAAATGTTATCCCACAACGGGATGAGATGACGTCTCAGCAAGTTCAACCCCCTAAGACCCGACTATGAAGAAAATACGCCCAAAGAGCTGCCTAAGCACAACACAAGTCAGAGGGCTTACCTTGGCCTCAGTCCCTAGTGAATACAATAAGCAATTCATTGAATCACATCATCACATCAAATCATTAAATTCAGATCGAATCATCGATCAATCGACCTAGTCGATTCCAAGACAATAGGACTATCACACGGTCATTTCAATCACTCATCTTCGACACTGAATTACGGCTCAGCGGGCACGACCTACTAAATCTTTGGCGATATATTATGGCCCAGTGGGCATAACCGATTCTAAGCTCGGTGGTAAATTACAGCTCGATGGGCACAACCGATTCCAAGTTCGGTGGTAGATTACGGCCTGATGGACACAACCAATTCCAAGTTTGGTGATAGATTACGGCCCGATGGGCACAACTGATTCTAAGCTCAGTGGTAGATTACAGCCCAGTGGTCACGGCAATACTTCGGCGGTTGACTTGATTTAACTCATAATGTCATGCCCAACAACCTTAAATAACCGTCTTATTATGACTACAAACCATCACACGATTAATTACCTATGGCCAAGGACGTGGCATTCCACTATTGAATCCCTCAATTAACCAAGCATCTTGGCCTAATTCTCTCATATTAAGGGTACCCGATAAAATAATCGTGTGTGGGTACACGGTCGGCTTTAGCCAAAGTACAATCTTTTCTCACTTGAAAATCCCACTATTTGTTATAGTGCATAAAAACATTTTTGGCGCTCGTAAACCGACGTCCGGTTATTTTCTAATTAAATACTGAAAATAAATAAATTTAGGAATAAATTCCCAAATTCACAAATCACACACAATCAGCACAAATTAGAACTCAATTAAATAAACAGATCACACCACCGCAATCAACATAAAATTCTGGCCGCCAACTATCCCGGCCTAATTTCTGAAAATAAATAAATAAATAAATAATTACAGAAAATAATTATTATATGCAGAAAATGCATACTTAGGCCCATAAAGCCTAATCAAAAGTCGAGATGGACCCGGAAAATTTCCGAATCACTCTAGATAAATACTAGAGTTTGTCTAGGCCCTAATTGCACTAAACTAACCACTTAATATGCATCAACAATTAATTAAATTGCTAGTCTAATCTAACTATCTACCTAAACCATGCTTAACTTAAACTAATCAACCCTTAAGCGTCATTAACCTACTAAGCGAGGATTAGTGAGTTAAACTCACTTGTTTTGCGATCCGCTTGGACCAAAACGACGGGGACGCGACGAGGATCGACAAGTTCCAAAACGGCGACGCCAATGAGGCACGGATCAGGCCCGAAAATTGGCCTGCAAGCTCGCTGCTCGAGCTGAAAAGATCGACTCCGAAGCTGCTGGACTTGCGGCTGAATTCGCTGGCGCTGCTGGGCCTGTTTTGCTGACCTTGTGGAGATGCTGGGCTCGACTTCTTGCCGCGGATGAAAGACAGCTTCGTGCGAGGGATGGCGGTCTTCGATGGAGCGGTTCGGTGGACCATGGGCTGTGGCTGAGCGGACGAGTGGCAGTCAAACTTGGAGAAGATGGGGGCGGTCGGTGGCTTCGTGGAGATGGCCGCGTGGAGCTTCGGTCAACAAACCGAAGTCAGCTTCGGTTGATTGTTGAATGTGGCAGCGAAGTGGGGGAGGGGCAGACGGAAGAGAAGAAATGATGGAGCAAATTCGGTGGTGGCTGGGCAGCTTCGAAGGGAAAATAAGGAAGAATGAAAAGCAAAGCAGGAAACGGAGGAAGAAGGGGTAGAGAGAGAGAGGGCGGTGCGCGAAGATGGAGAGAACGGACGAGAGGGGGAGGGGGCGGGGGGGGGGGGGGAAGATGGTGCAAAAAGTCAATAAAGATTATCCAATTACTTAAATGCTTAGTCCCCCAATTAGCCCTCAAACTTATCCCATGGTCCCCCATTACTTTCTTGTATAAAATTCACCAATTAATCCAATTTTTTAAGCCCAAAAATGCTGCCCCCTACAAGCTTCGAATTTCACATTTTGAGCTTCCAATTCTTCGACAAATTCCCCAAATTTGATGTCCAATTTTGATGTAAAAAAAGCCCACATAATTTCTACAAGTTCCCAACGCCAAGTAGCTCGGTTTGCAACTAAAAAATCCCTTCAATTCGGCCAATCCAATTTTCCATTCATTTTCCGAAACGTCCGAAACGATTTTCCGTAAAAATTCTGGAATCGCCGAAAATTCTTCGAAGGATGAGCAGACGTTCCTAAAATAAGTCCTGACATGACATAACTTTCAATTTCTGAAATCAGGTTCAAATTCGTCGAGGTTAATTTCAATCTGACGTGATTTTAGCATGACCTAACCTACTGGGTAGCTTTTAGGAATTTTTAGTGCAATTGACCCGTGATCGATTATTTTCGAGCCACAATGTACATTTTTGATACATTGGTGACTCTCGGTTGTCGTGAAAATCTCGAGATTTCAATTATGAACATAGGGTACCCAAAACGACAGAAAATCGGTCTAGTGCCAATCGATGAGAATTTTGCAATCCGGTGGAATCACCCACACTTAATCACACACCTCAGTCGAATCGACCTATCTCCAGTCTTTGATCGATTTTTAATTGTGCCATAATGACGCTTGCAAATTAGCACGGTCGAGCAGTCGATTCTTGGTCGAATTCTCAAGTCTATTGCGTTAAAATCCCTGAATGACTTCTTCAGATAGTCTAGTTATCTCATGAGTGATCGGCTCAGAGAATAGCACTATAGGTACGTCGATGAAATGGCCGATTTATTTAATTGAAAACAGAACTGAAAATTTGGGATGTCATAGTCCAGCTGTCACCATTGCTTTGGGACGAGTGAGTTCATACACTGTCTTGCAAAGGATGAAATTTTTGTAGCCAAAATAACAATGATGTTAGAAAAATCAGAAACAAGATTACGGAAAATGATGCAATTTAATTCTTCATTCCCTAGAGGGCGATTGGCAGCAGCTAATTAATCTAAAATGTACTTTACCTCATGAAGATAAGTTGAGACAAATTTGTCACCTTTGTAGAGCCTTCCAGACATCGGTAACAGTAGTTAACCCGACCACATAGGGCAGGATATTAGGTGAAAGAGAAAATATTATCCAACTAAGAACAAGTTGGTGTTTCCGAATCCATTCATCATATGTAAGGTTCGGTGCAACAGTAGTGGAGTCTGTGGGGGTGATGGTTGAAGTGGGACAGATAATGGTGCCATCAAGGTATCCCATTAAGGACTGGCTGCAAAGTAATGGAAACAATTGGATTTTCCCAATAGAAAGTGATCACCAAAAGTTTGAGGCTAAGGCGGTGTTGCACAACAAGAGTGGATGTGGAAGATCACATCGTGAATAGAAGTTAAAAAATGGAAGAGAAAGAAGGAATAGCGGAGGTGTTTTCAAGGATCTTACTAGTGTTATGATATCATGTAAAAATAGGCTCTGAGATTGAGCATGAGTTTCGCTTATCCTTTAACTCTAGGATAGCGTTTGTATTGATAGAGCTTACGTACTAGCTATTACAATAATTACTTGGACTAATATTTTGAATTAGTTTGTTACAGTAATAATTACGGTAATAACTACATGAGATATGAATGGACTAATTCAAATATTTTGAACTAGTCATACAGTAATAACTATAGTAATAACTAAATAATAAAAGCACTAACTAATTCAAACTATTTTGAATTTGAATGAGTCATGCGTTGCTATCCTTAACATAGTGCAACATGCTATGGATTTTTCTTATGTGCAATTTTACATTTCTACCGTATATTTTTGGACCAAGACCAGCTTCTAGAGTTAGACACAGAATTCGCCGTTGACTTTAAACGTTGCACTTTCACATGGATTGCAACTTTGTTTTAAAGAATACCAAGCATAGTTTTTTTTTTTTTTTTTTTTTTTTTGGTAAAATACCAAGCATAGTTTTTATTTATTCAAGAAACGAAAAGGATTTGTTTCCTATAATTACATGCAGCATCATAATCCACCCTACAAAACTCAAACAACACAATTGAGAAATTATTGTTTTTCCCAATAATCAAACTTCTTAGAGCTTGTCATCAACATTTCTTGGACTTCCTTGGGGGAATCATTCATAACTCCTTCATGTTCAAGTTGTCCCACATGGATTATAGAAGGAGCTAGTAGACCTAATGGGTGAGAAGGAAATTATTGAGGTTGTCCCACATCAATTGTGGAAGAGGTTAGTTGTTAATATATAAGTGTAAAGGAAAGTCTCGTCTTTGGGCTAGCTTTTGAGATAAGAGATGCTTAAGACCACCCAACACTTTGACGTGTCATGAGAAAGAAATGAACCAATGACCTCAAGAGCCAAAGAGAACATTTGGTTTGGGCCCATAAGAGAATGACATGTTTTATAAGATAAAGCTAAACACTTGAAGTTAAAATAAACGACATCTCTCAAGAAAAGATAATGGCATTATACTACTTTCCTTAATTATTATTGGCTGTCTTAGTCTACCCTAAACTACTATTTAATTTGGGGACAATGATGTCTCACGATAAGCCCGTGGTGTTTTTTTATGCATATGTAGCCGTTACATTATATTTTGTCCCAAAAAAAGAACCCTCAATTTAAAAAAAAAAATAAAAAAAATGTAGAACTTTGGCGAGTCTTAAAGATTCGTTACTGTATGGTTTTTATAAAATTATACGTGTATCTCTTGGAATATCAATTGAAACTCAGGACCGTTACTTCTTAAGATGTAGGTTATGTGCCCTTAACTTCTTGAAATGACATGTTTCACAAGGCTGTAGTAATCATCTGGAGGGAAGTCTCTTCTAAACGCAAGTCTGCTAAAAGTATGGAGGGCTTGATCGAAGTACATTCCCCTACCTTATTAAAAGAAAAAATAAAAAAAAGAGGCTATAAATACGCCTCCAAGGCCCGAACAGTAATACCTGATCACGTCCTTCATTACGTGGCTATGTTCAAGATACAGCAGACCCATGAATCTTCGTCAATATGAAACCTAGTCTTCATCAATATGAAAGTTAGGCTTCTTCCCTTGACTTTAGTATTTGCTGTAAATGTTTAGCTGTCGGATAATATGTTTGTTGACAGAGACGTCTAAAGCTTTTCTAATGTTCGTGAGAACCGTTGAAAATAGAGTCATCGATAGTAGACAAGACACAAGCTAAGCTATTCGCGTCCAAATAGTTTGCAGATGGATGCGTGATTTTCCTCGCTTTTCGATTGAGAGTTCCCGTCGAAATGGGCCGAAAGTAAAAATATAGTCTTGACCTGTTTTCTAAGTGGAAACGTTGCAAATCCATAAACCAATAAGGCCAACTTTTTCCATCTCGTAAAAACTAATCGATTTAGTCATAAAAGGGTGGAGATAGCCCCATCTAAAAAAAAATCTCTCCAAAATACGGTATTGAGTTGATTAAAAATAAGTGACCCCACTCCACTATTTCTTTGTTCTAAAGATGCCTTTGAGCCCACCACCTATAAAATGCGAGAGTTGTTTAGTTGTCCCGCAATATCACCCTTTGTGAAAGCTTACTATCAACGTTTAATTTACACTTCCCGTTTGGAGGAAGTTTCCTTCACCCATCAATGGAGAATATAAACCCATTTAAAAAGATTGTGTTGCTCTCACCAGTAGCCACCATCACTACATCATTCGTTAGCTTTTGAGATGAGAGAGGCTTAAGACCATCCAACACTTCGACGTGTCATGAGAAAGAAATGAACCAATGGCCTCAAGAGCCAAAGAAAACATTTGGCTTGGGCCCATAAGAGAATGACATGTTTTATAAGATAAAGCTAAACACCTAAAGTTAAAATAAACGACATCTCTCCAGAAAAGATAATGGCATTACACTACTTTCCTTAATTATTATTGGCTTAGTCTTAGTCTACCCTAAACTACTATTTAATTTGGGGACAATGATGTCTCATGATAAGCCCATGGTGTTTTTTATGCATATGTAGCCGTTCCATTATATTTTGTCCCAAAAAAAGAACCCTCAATTCACGAATAAAAAAAAAAAAATTCCATAGGCAATAACTCCTAAATTTATCCACATTAATAATTATAGAACTTTGGCGAGTCCTAACAAATTAATAAATATAGAACTTTGGCGAGTCTTAAAGATTCGTTACTGTGTGGTTTTTATAAAATTATACGTGTATCTCTTGGAATATCAATTGAAACTCATGACCGTCACTTCTTAAGACGTAGGTTATGTGCCCTTAACTTCTTGAAATGACATGTTTCACAAGGCCGTAGTAATCATCAGCAGGGACGTCTCTTCTAAATGCAAGTCTGCTAAAAAGCTGGAGGGCTTGATCGAAGTACATTCCCCTACCTCATTAAAAGAAAAAAGAAAAAAGAAAAAAGGCTATAAACACGCCTCCAAGGCCCGAATAGTAATACCTGATCGCGTTACGTGGCTATGTCCAAGATACAGCAGACCCATGAATCTTCGTCAATATGAAACCTAGTCTTCATCAATATGAAAGTTAGGCTTCTCCCCTTGACTTTAGTATTTGCTGTAAATGTTTAGCTGTCGGATAATGTGTTTGTTGACAGAGACATCTAAAGCTTTTTTAATGTTCGTGAGAACCGTTGAAAATAGAGTCATCGATAGTAGACAAAGACACAAGCTAAGCTATTCGCGTCCAAATGGTTTGCAGATGGATGCGTGATTTTCCTCGCTTTTCGATTGAGAGTTCCCGTTGAAATGGGTCGAAAGTAAAAATATAGTCTTGACTTGTTTTCTAAGTGGAAAAGTTGCAAATCCAGAAACCAATAAGGCCAACTTTGTCCATCTAGTAAAAACTAATCGATTTAGTCATATAAGGGTGGAGATAGCCCCATCTAAAAAAAAATCTCTCCAAAATACTGTATTGAGTTGATTAAAAATAAGTGACCCCACTTCTCTATTTCTTTGTTTTAAAATTGCCTTTGAGCCTACGACCTATAAAATGCGAGAGTTGTTCAGTTATCCCGCAATATCACCCTTTGTAAAAGCTTACCATCAACGTTTAATTTACACTTCCCGTTTGGAGGAAGTTTCCTTCACCCAACAATGGAGAATATAAACCCTTTTTAAAAGATCGCGTTGCTCTCACCAGTAGCCACCATCACTACATCATTCGTTATCATTCGTTAGCTTTTGAGATGAGAGAGGCTTAATACCATCAAACACTTCAATGTGTCACTAGAAAGAAATGAACCAATGACCTCAAGAGCCAAAGAAAACATCTGGCTTGGGCCCATAAGAGAATGACATGTTTTATAAGATAAAGCTAAACAGCTAAAGTTAAAATAAACGACGTCTCTCTAGAAAAGATGATGGCATTATAGTACTTTCCTTAATTGTTATTGGCTTAGTCTTAGTCTACCCTAAACTACTATTTAATTTGGGGACATTGATGTCTCACGATAAGCCCATGGTGTTTTTTATGCATATTGTTGACACCTAAGTTTTGCATAAAAAAAAGGGGTTAATTTTTGCCCAAAAAAATAAAATAGAATTAAAATTGCGTAACATACAGTTTTAGGAGCATTTATTTTATTTTATTTTACTTTATTCCATTTTTTTTGCATTGGACCGACGATGAGCGTTGATTTTTTCAATATTGAATAATACGACGGAGATTTTTCATATATTTAGGCAATATACATCGAGGATGCATTTTTTTTTTTGGCAGAAAGAAAGGTTTTGGATGGACTATTAGAAAAATACAAAAGAGAATATTGCGCGGGGTGCATATATTTCAACGATATATTCAGGATGCTACGTACGAAAGAAATTGATTTCCATGCACATTGAAAAAGGAAATAAGATATTCCATCAAAATCTAATTCCCTCCCCTATAAAAGGTGTTGTGCGCGTACGGCCGGGGGTAGGGCTTTTCCTTCGCCTTTTTGAGGTCAAAAATTCAAAAGGGAAAAGAATGCTTTTCAATTTTTTAGGAGGGGTTAGAGTCAAAAGGGCTGGTGTCCTTTGCTGAAGAAAGTACAGGGATAGGAGAGAGAGAGACGTGTGAGTGGACAGGTGAGAGAGAGAAAAAAAAAGAAAAAAAGAAGAAGAAAGAAGCAAAAGAGGAGAGAGAAGTTGTCTTCTTCCCCCTGCCTAGCACCGGCAACCGAGCCACCGGCCATCGCCGCTCGCGGTCTCGCCGCGACGTGCAGCCCCGTCGCCGACGCCCGCCACTGCTGCCTCGTTGCTCCGCTCGCACCTTAGCCGACCTCCCTCTCGTAGCGCTCTCTGCTGGGTTCCGCTTGCCGCTTGCCAGCGCTTGCCTCGCCACCTCTGCTCCGCCTATTGAAGCCCCCTCGCCGGTCACCGCCGCTCCACCCGCGACGACTCGACGCCTCCTCTTGCTCGTTCGTCGCGCGTCCGCCGTGCCCCGCCTCGCCTGCAACTCACACCAACCCGCTACCGCCTGCTGCTTGTGTCCGCCGTCCGCCTTGCTCGCAGCAGCTCCACCCCGTCCCTCTACTTGAAGTCACAAAGCCGCCGTTGCTAGGGGTGAGCGGTTCTCGGTTCCGGTTCGATTCTGTTTGGAACTTGGAACCTACCCTCGGATACTAGTTTCTCATTTTTTGGAACCTAGAACCTACCCGTCAGAATCAAGAACCTAGAACTTATCCTGTCACAGGTTCCAGGGTCGATTCCAGGTTCCAACAGGTTCTTTTTTTTTTTATTATTTTTTTTTTCATTTCTAGATTTGAACTATAACGAAGAAGGAAAGAGACAAACCAAAACTTCTATGTCCATAAATTGCCAAAAATAGTTCCTTGGGAGCAAAAGCATCCAAAAAAAAAAAAAAACACCTTTCTTAAAAGACAGAAAGAAATGAATTTTAGGCCTTTGCACCTGTAATCCAGTGAAACTCATCATCAAAATCCGACAATCATCTGCGGCAAAGCAACGTGATATGAAACTTCTTAAAAGACAAAAAGAAATGAATTTCAGTGCTAATGGCATAGTAAAATATACAAAGTCAAACAGTTAGAAGTAACAAAACAAGTAATAGGCATTATTGCATAAAAGAGAACAATGTATAGAAGGACAAAGTAGAATGTTTAGTAACCATGGAGGTAGATGTTGAATTTGAAGTTATATCATCTCCAAAAAGAAATGCTACATCATGTATGGTTCTCAGGAAAATGAATATAAAGAACTTCATGGCAAAGATGGCTGAGCAGATAAATATATTTATCTTGCATGATTACTACTCCTAAAGCAATGAAATAAAATCCAAGAACTTCATCAATATCTGCTACAGCAAAAATGTGAAAACAAGATGGGCCTGCAAGTCTCAATTTTTCTCAATAATGTAGAGTTGTAGATGTCAGTGATGAAAAAGCAATTCACAGCATGGAAGAGAATCTTAATTGCAACATCCTCTCCAAGTATCACGTAACGTAGCTCTATAAACTTGACCCAAGCTGGTAGCTGCTATCGTCCGAGATGAAATTTTGCTGAACACAGCTTCAAGAGGCCGCCTCAACTCCTCCTCTATGATGTTGAAAGCAACCTAATTGTCATATTGATAAGATTCATATTCTATAATTGTGACATCCTGATTTTTAGGTTCTGATTTCGATCGGATAAGTTGGGCTTTTCATCGACGCGACTATAATGCTTTTCTCTGAGATGATCACTCATGAGATAAGTAGACGGTCTAGGGAAGCCATTAAGGGATTTTAATGCAATATACTTGAGAATTCGATCAGGAACCGACTCATCGACCATGTTCATCTACCGAGATCATTACGGCACCGTAAGATCAATTGGAAATTAGAGATGGGGCAGTTTGATTGAGATATGTGGTTAAAAATGGGTGATTCTACTAAATTGCAAAATTCTCGTCGATCAGCACTAGACTGATTTTTCTGTCGTTTTGGTACCCTGTGTCCGTATTTGAAATCTCGAGATTTTCACGACCACCGAGAGTCGCCAATGTGTCGAAGGGGTTCATTGTGGTTCGAAGAAAATCGCCACGGGTCATTTGCACCAAAATTCCTGAAAGCTACCGGGTCACCTAGGTCACACTAAAATCGTGCAGATCAAAATTAACTATGAATTTGAATCTGATTTTAGAAATTGAAAGTTTTGTCATGTTACAAATCATTTTAGGAATGTTGACTCGCCTTCCAAGGATTTTTTTGCAAACCGAGATTTTTTGGGAAAAAGTTGAGGTAGGGTCGTTTTTGTCTAGAAAATTCAGAAGATCGTATTTGATTGCGCAATTGGGAAGCAAGTGGGATCTTTTGGCAAGGAAAAATGCTAATTTGATCGAGAGTACAATGGTTGAAATTTTAACGACCGAATTGAATTGAGAAGCATTTGGGTCCATTGGAAGCAAAATCATGTACAAATTCGTTTACCCCCACCACCCATGACTATTGGACCATCTTAAATGCTTCTAGAAGGGATTTGGAGGCTGAAAATCAAAGGTGGAGGACAGCCATGCAAGGTGGAGCCCTCAAAGGAGATCAAAGAGGTGAGGATGAGGCTTTGTGGCCCCCTTCAACCCAATATTGTCCCCCCACTCCATCGGCCATCTTCTTCCTCTATCCCCCTCTTTCTTCATTGTTGAGGTCATTAGAAAGCTTAAGAGAACCAGAAAAACCGAGCCAGCCCATCATCCCCCTTGCCCGTCGACTTCTTTTTCCCTTTGTTTTCTCCTCGTTCTAGTTTCTGCTCTAGCTGACCTTTCGTAAAAAACTTGAGTTAAAAGTTGTATTCCTATGAGAATCGGCCCACGCTCCACCCACCATCGTCTTTAGTATGTCCAGATCGTATCGAAGTACCCCGCTGCTCACCGGAACGATCCGTCGGCCGTCCTGTCCGTCGGCGAGAAGGAATCGGCCGTCGGACTGCCTGGTTCTGCCTGGGTCGGCTTGTTTCGAGTTTTCTTCGATTTTTCTCCCATTCCAGCCCTTCCTTTGCCCGTACCAACCACCAACAAGACCCCCTTGACCCTTGGGAGCCAGCGTTTGTCGACCACCCGCTCGCCCGAGCTCCAATCGACCCATTTCCTCGTCGTTCAGCCGTTGGTTCTCTCTCTACAGTTCAGCCCAGAACAGAAGTAGAAACCAGCAAGCCGTGAGGTCTTCGTGACCCGTTTCCAAGCCCTTCCCGGCCTCACTTGGTGTCGCCGCTAGAAGGATTGTCGCTCGCCTCCGCGTCGCCGTCGCTGTGGACTCGCCGGAACACCAAACAAGTGAGTTTAACTCACTAATCCTTGCTTAGTAAGTTAATGATGCTTAAGGGTTGATTAATTTAAGTTAAGCATGGATTATGTGGATAGTTAGAATAGATTAGTGATTTAATTAATTTTCAATGCATGTTAGGTGGTTAGTTTAGTGCAATTAGGGCCTAGATGAGCTCTAATATTTAACTAGAGTGGTTCAGAAATTTTTCGGGCCCTCTTGGCTTTTAATTAGCCTCTACGAGCCTAAGTTCTCTTTATTAGCATTTAATAATTATTTTTTGTAATTATTTAATTAATTATTTATTTTCCGGAAATTAGACCGGGATAGCTGGTGACCGGAATTTTATACTAATTGCGGTGGTGTATTCGAATTATTTAATTGATAGTTATTTTGTGCAAATTGAATGTGATTGGTAATGGTGGGTAATTATCCCAAAAATTAATAATTGTGGTAATTAATTGGAAAATCACCGGGCGTCGTCTACGCCGCGCCAAAAATATGTTTTGGGACTGCTGAAACTGGTGGGATGTTCAAAAGTGAAAGTATTGTATTTTGGCTAAGGCCGACCATGTACTCACACACGATAATTTTTATCGGATATCTTTAATATGAGGGATATTGGCCGAGATATTAAGTTAATTGAGGAACTTAATTGTGGAGTGCAATGTCTTTGGCCGTGGGTGAATAATCGTGTGAGAATGTAGGTTAGGTTAAGAAAACTGCCGAATTTGGAATCAGCTGTGCCTACTGGGCTGTAATTAACCATCTTATAGAGGTTGTGCCTACTAGGCCGTAAATTAACCACTTTATAGAGGTTGTGCCTACTGTGTCGTAATTAACCACCTTATAAAGGTTGTGCCTACTGTGTCGTAATTAACCACCTTATAAAGGTTGTGCCTGTTGGGCCATAATTAATTGCCAAAGTATGGCTATGCCCGTTGGGCCGTAATTAACCACCAAAGTATGGCTGTGCCCGTTGGGCCGTAATTTACCGCCGAATTTGGATCAGGCTATGCCCATTGGGCCGTAATTCACCGCAAAACATTTAGTAAGCTGTGCCCGAGTGTGGCCGTAATTAATAGTTGGAATGAGAAATTGAGATGACCGTAGGATGGTCTTAATGATATGTAATCGACTAAGCCGGTTGATCGATGATTCGATTGGGTGTAATTGATTGATGTGATTTGTATGCGTGTATATTATACTGACTTGCAGGAGGAATCTGAGGCAAAGGTAAGTCCTCCATCTCGTGCTTGTGCTCATATTTCCTTCCTAATCGGGTCTTAGTGGGTTGAACTTGTTGAGACGTCGTCTTACTCCGTTGTGGGATAACTTTTTCAGGTCCCTAGTTGACAGTCGTGGAAGACTTGAAGTCCCAGAGTCTGAGAAGGTGGAGAGACCAGAATCGGCGAATGGGTCTGACTAGTAGGTCATAGGACAGTTCCCTTTTGGATGAGCTGACATTTTTGTAAACAGCCTGGTCTTGTAAATAAACCTGTTTGTTTATAAAAGATTTGTTTTGGTTTGAAAAATTGTGGCCCTATTTTTCTATCCCATTTGATTGTTGTTTGGGGATTTATTTATTTGCTTCCGCACGTGCATTAAAATGAATGGGTTGGCGATGCGTCCAGGGACGTCGCATTTAATTGACTGAGGAGGGATGGGCAGGCGCTCGGAGGATCGGGGCGTGACAAATAACATCCAAGATAGTGTGAAAAAGCTTATTAAACTCTTGAATTAGAATGCTTCTTTCTCTGTTAAATTATGCCATTCACCTTATTTGGGAAGGAAGGAACATCGTCTTGTAGAATGCAGAGTTCATTCATGTAGTCTTCTCTAATAATATCTGGTCTGTTTGTAAGAACCTATCAACAACGGAACAGAAATTCAGGGAAAAAGGGGATCAAACCACCAAACACGTACGCATCATCAAGAACATATTTGTAGCAGAAATACAACGAACCAACCTTGGCAAATCTTCACCTTTTACTTCTTTCTGGAATTGAACCATCATTGTCCCTGAAGTTTCCTTTTAAATAACGTCTCTGACCACGAATTGAAGACTGGGATTGATTGTCATCATCCACCTGCGACCATAACACTTATCATAAAGCAAAACCAAAGTGTTGAACTTCAAAATGGAATAAAGAAATTTAATGAGAATCCTACAAATCCAAAACAGCCATACAATCATAAGCATCAGTTCTCCATTGGCCACAACAGTTGTGATAAAGCATTTTAACTGGAACTTGGAAGTATGATATTCAGCTTAAAAGCCAGAAAAACGTAATATTCTACCCAGTTGGCAAGACAGGATAAGACTTTCTTTTCCTAGATCATCAGGTTCTGCAAATTACCTACGAAGTGAAGCTGCTTTTGCTCTAAATGATGCCTCCGTAAACTCAGCCTCCTTTTTTAGTTTCCTTATTTTTCAAGGTCGAACAAGCAGCTTTTAAATGCTCCTTTCCAAGAGTAGAACTAGACATGTGCAACTCCTGAAGCAACTCTTCTAGTCTTTGTATTGCTTCTTCGACACTCTCCAATGCCTAAAACCAAATGCATGTTAGAGAACCATTACGAAATTCAACAAATGCTAAGATGCAACTAAAATTAAAGCATCAATCTCTTCAATTAATACTCCAAACATCCACTTTTAAGCTCCACAATTGTTTTTTATAATGGATAACTGAAGGAAACCAGCAAGGCCAAGGACATCACAGAGACTTCTAAAATAACAATTGAAGCCATTCATGACTGAAAATGCAAAGACTTTTCTCCTTGGCGAGCAGTGTCAAGGGCCAGCTGGGCGAGCGACGAGCGTCGTCGACTAGTGAGCAGTGTCAAGGGCCGACTAGGCTAGCGGTGTTGGGGGCGGTTGGTCGAGCGACGTCAGGGGGGAGTAGCCTCGAGGGCGACCAAGCGAGCAGCGTTGGGGGTGGTTGCGCAAGCAGCCTCCACCAAGGGGACGAGCGGCATTCATTAGCGGCGTCGACGGCGAGCGGCTAAGTAGCGAGGCAAGTGAGGGGTGACGGTGTCGAGGGAGTAGGAGGCAAGGGCGAGACGAGCGCGGGGCGACTGGCGTCCGGTGGCGGCGTCAAGGGTTAGGGCGTCCGGCGGCGGCGTCGAGGGCGAGCGGCGTCGGTGACAGGCAGAGGTAGAGAACGGGAGAGACTCAGAGATTTGGGGCAGCGATTGGCGTTGAGTGGTGAGGGTTAGGGTGAGCGACGTTGGCGATTGGCATCCAGTGGTGTTCGGCGGTGGCGTCGAGGGCGAGTGACATAGGGGATGAGGCAGAGGTAGAGAACGGGAGAGGAGAACTGAACTGACTACTAAGGGTAAAAATTGATTTGGGAATTTTTAGGAATCCTAATCGGTTCTAAAGGGGCCGGCTCCGGTTCCGGTTCCCAGAAAAAGGGAATCGGTCCCTTTAGAACCGAGAACCAAACCGGACCCTCCGGTTTTGTTCTTCGGTTCTCAGTTCTACCTAGGAACCGTGCTCACCCCTAGCCATTGCCCTTCATGCGACGCCCGCAGTAGCCGCCTACCGTCCTCTGCGCTAGCCGCCACCTGTCGCCCTCCACGCCAGCTGCCGCTGCTTTTGCTCTGCCGCTGCCCCTGCACTATAGCTAGCCCCCTGAACGCTACAACAGTAGCCCCTTCGTCGATCGCCGAGCCATCGCACTCCAGTCGCTGGCTTCCACTCGACGACCTCGTGATTTGCAATGCTCTTGTCGCCCTTCCGTTCTTCACCGTGGTTTCAAGCACCATTGTCATCACCGTCCCACTTTAAGGAGTCGGTCATGATCCCGGTCCGATTTCGTTCGGTCCAAGTTTAGAAATTATCTTCAAATTTAGGTAAGATACGCGCGCCTAATTTATTCACTGCCTAATATACATCTATTAGTATATAACGTGCACATTTATAAGTGATAGACGTATTTCCCGATTAAGGTTATTTGCCTAATTCGCAACCGCATGCCGATTTTTTATTCAATCTATAAGACTTTAGATGGAATTATTAATCACGCGAGAATAAAATTGATATCTTGATGTTTAAGGCTTAAGATCAATTTATCGATTTTATTAGCGAAATAATCAAATTTGATTTAGATATTATTCCCTGATCTGAACGATGTATGGTATCTTTGATGATTCTGAATGGCTTGATGTTCATCTCATCTTGATTGCTTTGTTCATCCCAAAATATGTTTGAATTAGATTAGGTTCATTGCCTGCTTTAGGGTAATATGCATATTTAGACCTAGCATTTTATTTATTCTGAATTTTTGAAATAAAGTATACCAAAAACATGAATTTAGGATATTGGATTCTCTCTTCATTAATTTAAATTGCACGTCTAATTATTTGTTGATTTTAATTTCGAATTTTAAAGAAAAAAAAGAAGAAAAAAAACTAGAATTATGGCATTCTTTGCACGTCATTTGGTCATTGCATATTAGGATAAGATTGCACGTCTAATTTAATTCTAGATAATATTTCTAATTTATTATAAGTTTAGATAAATTCTTTAGATGGATTGCATTTTAGGTTAGGAATTACCAAGTTAAGATAACATTCTAGTTTAAATTAAGATTCTGCCTAACTAATTCTTAATATAAGTGGGATGATATCTTAATCTGGATAGATAATTTTTGCATTTTTCCAATTTTGAATTTCATGCAAAATACCAAAAATCGTCTTAGAATAAATTAATTTCATTCTCTAGGATAGATTGCATACTTATTAAGAAAACACAAAAAATATTATGTGCACGTCATATAGAATTAGGTTCATGAAATGCATATCATTTAGTGATTGTCGCTAGGTCCATTTAGTTAGAAATTGCCCATCATTAGAATTAAGACATTTGGTTAGATTGCATTGCATATAGATTAGATTTTATTAAACAAGAGAAAATTCTTAAAAAAAAGGATCGAGTGACTGTGTGTTAATTAAGAAAAACCCTAGGGCTTTTGATGTGAATTTTGAGCTAACATTGTAGATGCTTTCGTTGTTACGAGGTGTCACGCCCCGATCCACGAGCGCGCGCACATCCCTCCGTGGTCGATACAAATGCGATGTTCCCATGACGCGTCGCTGACCCAATAATTTTTAATGCACATGCGAAAGCGAAACAAATACCCCTGACAACAAACAGCATGGGATAGAAAAGCAGGGCAACATTTCACAAAAGCCAACTTTTATTAATACTGGGTTTAGATACAAAACGAGTCCGGTCAAAAGCCTACAAAAGATCGGCTCTCAAAAGAAAACTGTCCTACGACCTACTCATCGGACACAAACGCCAATCCTTCCGACTCCACCTCCACAGACTCGAGGCTTTGGGTCCTCCACAACCACCATCTAAGGACCTGAAAATTTAGCCTACAACGGGGTGAGACAATGTCTTGGCAAGTTCACCCCCTAAACCTCTATTAGGAAGAAAATACGCCCTAGGGTGCTCTAGCCACACAACCACACAATTAGAACAGAGGACTTACCTCACCTCAATTCCTTCCTACACGTCAGCACAGTTCATATCACAACCATATGCATATAGCAATTTCACACATCAATTAGAATATCTAAATCAATCACTGCTCACACGAGCAATAATTACCGACACATATCTGTCCATCAATTTCACTCAACATGCGTTCCAATTAATTATTACTACTCGCACGGGCAGTTTTACCCGACACACACCGGGGATAGGTGACGTCCACCGACACACGCCGGGGACGGTAATATCCACCGACACACGCCGAGGACAGGTAATATCCACCGACACACGTCGGGGACGGGTTCTCTTAACTAGCACACAATCATTCAATTTCGGCCAAGGACATTGTGCTTTGCACTCACATGCCTCAATTAAGATAACAATCTTGGCCTGTTTTCTTCTTATTAAAAACATCCGGTGAAAATATCGGTGTTAAAACCCGACATCCGGTGAAAATATCGGTGTTAAAACCCGACACTCGGTGAAAATATCGGTGTTAAAACCCGACACCCGACAGATCAAACCCGAAAAGTTGATATCTTCCTTTTTTAAAATCCCACTACTTTATATAGTATATAAAACTATTTTCGGTGTTAAAACCCGACGGTCGGGATTTTCTATAAATATTGAAAATCCCAAATTTTTGAATAAATTACCAAAAATTCAATCAGCACTCAATTTGCACGAATTAACATCCAATTGCATAAACCGAATACAGCACCTTTGTAATCAACACGAAATTCTAGTCACCGGCTATCCCGGTCTAATTTTTGGAAAATAATAAATAATTAAATATATTCCGAAATTAAATTAAATAATATAATATAATATTAATATAAATTAATTAAATAATATATATAAATTGAAATAATTAATTAAGGCCTAATCAAGATTACACTAATTTAAACATCTAATTAGCCTTAATTAATTATCCACTAAACTAATCACATCATTTAATCTAATCAACATTTAATTAAGCTAATCTAACCACCTAAATATGCTTAGCTTAATCTAAATACTCATTAAGCATAATTAACCTCCTAAGCAAGGTTTAGTGAGTAAACTCACCGGTTTAGCATTCCAATGAGTCCACGGCGACGGCGACGCCAAGGCGGGCGACAAACCTCCTAGCGGCGACACCAACCAAGGCCGGGAAGGGCTTAGAAATGGGCCACGAAGTCCCAAAGCCTTGCTGATTTCTTGGCTTCTGCTTGCTGAACCGAGAAAGGAGAACTAGTGGCTGGTTGGGGACGAAACAACGAAGAACGGGCCAATCGGAGCTCCGGCGAACGAGTGGTCGGCAACCGGTGGCTTCCAGGGGTCAAGGGGATCTTGCTGGTGGTTGGAACGGGCAAAGGAAGGGTCAGAATGGGAGAAAAATGGAGAAAATGCTGAATTGGGGTGAAAGGGCGGAACTAGGCGGTCGGGCGGGCGGTTCCTTCTCGCCGACGGACGAGACGGTCGGCAAATTGTTCCGGCGAGCGGCGAGGTGCTTCCGTATGGTTTGGACGTGCTGAAGACAATGGTGGGTGGAGCGTGAGCTAATTCGCACGGGAAGGCAACTTTTAACTCAGATCTTTGGTGAAAGGTCAGTTGGAGCAGAAACTGGCAGAAGGAGAAAACATGGGGAAAATGGGGTCCGGTGGCTTGGGTGGGCGTGCAACCGGCTAGGGGGTTGCTGCTCTATGTTATTTGGTTTTTCAAGTTCTCTCTACACCTCATCAATGGAGAAAGGAGGCTGGTTGAGGGAGAAGAAGCTGCTGAAGCAAAGGGGGACCCCAAAGGCTTCTCTAGCCTCCAACATTTGCCCTTTCCACTCAAGTGGTTGCCCCGCCAGCTGGTCTGTCATCCTCAGCCCTTTGACAGCCCACAAGCTCTCTCAACAAGCTTGCCAATGGGTCCAAAATGTTGCTCCCCCCATGGCCTACGAATTTTGTGCATTTGGCCTTCAAAGTCTTCAATTCCATTCAATCCTCTTTCAATTCAATCCAATTAATGCCCCAGGAATTCAGCCATGGTGTCCTCACTTCAATCCACATTTTTCCTTGTCAATCGAACCAACTTGTATCCCAAAAATGCGACCAAAAGCGGGCATACGAATTTGCCGATCCAAAATAACCGTACTTTGATTTTTCGCCGAAAATCTCGGTTTGCAAAAAAATCTTCTGAGGATGAGTCGACTTCCTAAAATGACTTGTGACATGACAAAACTTCCAATTTACGAAATCGGGTTCAATTTCACGGTTAATTTCAATCTGGCATGATTTTAGCGCGTCCTAATCTATAGGGTAGCTTTTAGGAATTTTCGATGCATTTGACCTATGGTTGTTTATTTTCAAGCCACAATGTACATTTTCGACACATTGGCGACTCTTGGTTGTCGTGAAAATCTCGAGATTTCAAATATGGACACAGGATACAGAAAAGATAGAATAATCAGTCCAGTGTTGTTCGACGAGAATTTTGCAATCAAGTGGAATAACCCACACACTGATCACATAACTCCGTCGAATTGACCTATCTTTGATCTTTGATCGATTTTGACAGTTCCGTAAGGACCCTTGCAGATTAGCACGGTTGAGTAGTCGGTTCTGGTTGAATTCTCAAGTCTATTGCGTTAAAATACCTTAATGACTTCTCTTGCTAGATTAGTTAACTTGTGAGTGGCCAACTCAGAGAAAAAGGCTATAGGCGCGTCAATGAAAAGCCTGTCTCATTCAATTGAAAACAGAAGTGGAAAATCAGGATGTCACACGAGGTAAGTCCCATAATTTATTCATTGCTTTATTTGGGTGTTAAATTGGCCGTTTGCGCACCTGCATGATCACCTCATATGTTAGGGAAGTAAATTAAAATCAATTCAAGCTGCCTGCAAAAATATTTTTTTTTGAAATAAAAGAGAAATGTGCCGAAAGGGTATTAGAAAAATCTAGCGTAATCAAGTCCTCGAACTCACAATCTCTGGTTCGTAGGAGTAAGGTAAATCTCCCCCTACCTTACTTGGGTTTCTAATCGACCCACTGAAAAATAGATTAGTGACAACTCCTAATTAAAAAATCATTTGCATGTTAAGAACTCGAACTTAAGTCGTGAATTAGTATGAGTTTGGAAGAGCTCGAGCTAAGTTTAGGTTTAGTAATCCATTAGCCAAACCCTAGGTGGTTCACTCGAGGTTAGGTCGCGACACATATGTAGCCGTTACATTATATTTTGTCCCAAAAAAAAGAACCCTCAATTCACGATTAAAAAAAAAAAATCTCCCTAGGCAATAACTCCTAAATGTATCCACATTAATAATTATAGAACTTTGGTGAGTCTTAACAAATTAATAAATATAGAACTTTGGCGAGTCTAAAAGATTCGTTATTGTATGGTTTTTATAAAATTATACGTGTATCTCTTGAAATATCAATTGAAACTCATGACCGTCACTTCTTAAGACGTAGGTTTTGTGCCCTTAACTTCTTGAAATGACATGTTTCACAAGGCTGTACTAATCATCTGGAGGGAAGTCTCTTCTAAATGCAAGTCTGCTAAAAAGCTGGAGGGCTTGATCGAAGTACCTTCCCCTACCTCATTAAAAGAAAAAAGAAAAATGAAAAAAAGCTATAAACACGCCTCCAAGGCCCGAATAGTAATACCTGATCGCGTCCTTCATTACGTGGCTATGTCCAAGATACAGCAGACCCATGAATCTTCGTCAATATGAAACCTAGTCTTCATCAATATGAAAGTTAGGCTTCTTCCCTTGACTTTAGTATTTGCTGTAAATGTTTAGCTGTCGGATAATATGTTTGTCGACAGAGACATCTAAAGCTTTTTTAATGTTCGTGAGAACCGTTGAAAATAGAGTCATCGCTAGTAGACGAAGACACAAGCTAAGCTATTCGCGTCCAAATAGTTTGCAGATGGATGCGTGCTTTTCCTCGTTTTCGATTGAGAGTTCCCGTCGAAATGGGTCGAAAGTAAAAATATAGTCTTGACTTGTTTTCTAAGTGGAAACGTTGCAAATCCAGAAACCAATAAGGCCAACTTTGTCCATCTAGTAAAAACTAATTGATTTAGTCATAAAAGGGTGGAGATAGACCCATCTCAAAAAAATCTCTCAAAATACGGTATTGAGTTGATTAAAAATAAGTGACCCCACTCCACTATTTCTTTGTACTAAAATTGCCTTTGAGCCTACGACCTATAAAATGCGAGAGTTGTTCAGCTGTCCCGCAATATCACCCTTTGTGAAAGCTTACCATCAACGTTTAATTTACACTTCCCATTTGGAGGAAGTTTCCTTCACCCAACAATGGAGAATATAAACCCATTTTAAATGATCGCGTTGCTCTCACCAGTAGCCACCATCACTACATCATTCGTTAGCTTTTGAGATGAGAGAGGCTTAAGACCATCCAACACTTCGACCTGTCATGAGAAAGAAATGAACCAATGATCTCAAGAGCCAAAGAAACCATCTGGCTTGGGCCCATAAGAGAATGACATGTTTTATAAGATAAAGTTAAACACCTAAAGTTAAAATAAACGACATCTCTCCAGAAAAGATAATGGCATTATACTACTTTCCTTAATTATTATTGGGTTAGTCTTAGTCTACCCTAAACTACTATTTAATTCGGGGACAATGATGTCTCACGATAAGCCCATGGTGTTTTTTATGCATATGTAGCCGTAACATTATATTTTGTCCCAAAAAAAGAACCCTCAATTCACGATTAAAAAAAAAAAAAATCTCACGAGGCAATAACTCCTATATTTATCCACATTAATAATTATAGAACTTTGGCGAGTCCTAAAGATTCGTTACTCTATGGTTTTTATAAAATTATACGTGTATCTCTTGGAATATCAATTGAAACTCATGACCGTCACTTCTTAAGACGTAGGTTATGTGCCCTTAACTTCTTGAAATGACATGTTTCCCAAGGCCGTAGTAATCATCTGGAGAGAAGTCTCTTCTAAACGCAAGTCTGCTAAAAAGCTGGAGGGCTTGATCGAAGTACATTCCCCTATAAACACGCCTCCAAGGCCCGAATAGTAATACCTGATCGCGTCCTTCATTACGTGGCTATGTCCAAGATACAGTAGACCCATGAATCTTCGTCAATATGAAACCTAGTCTTCATCAATATGAAAGTTAGGCTTCTTCCCTTGACTTTAGTATTTGCTGTAAATGTTTAGCTGTCGGATAATATGTTTGTCGACAGAGACATCTAAAGCTTTTTTAATGTTCGTGAGAACCATTGAAATAGAGTCATCGATAGTAGACGAAGACACAAGCTAAGCTATTCGCGTCCAAGTAGTTTGTAGATGGATGCGTGATTTTCCTCGCTTTTCGATTGAGAGTTCCCGTCGAAATGGGTCGAAAGTAAAAATATAGTCTTGACCTGTTTTCTAAGTGGAAACGTTGCAAATCCAGAAACCAATAAGGCCAACTTTGTGTTGGGGTTTCATGAATCTTGTATAAGAAAAAATAACAAAATAAACGCAGCGGAAACAAAGATATATTTTACACATGATTCTCCTTAGGCGTTGTTCGTGCGTTTTAATCAAAAATCTGAATGTAAAAAGAGAGTTAAACGAATTACCTCTCAAAGCGCTTTAAACAAGTCGGTTCGGATGTTCTACAGTTTGAGTCCCACAAGTGTCGGACCTCTGGTTCAGACACACACCAACAACGAACGTCGAACGGAAGAGAGAATTTCGGATATTCACCACTTCGATTGTGCTAGCAATCACGTGGAAACAAACCGTCGTATCCTTGATGTATAATAGTCACGGCCCGAACGAGATAATGTTCTTCTTTCTTGCGTCTCAAAGACACAAGAACACACACACAATTTGCTCTCTTTTCTCTGTCTTTCAACCCTTGAAGTGTCGCAAAAAACAACTCTTTAAAAATAAAAGTTATAAACCGATCAGCAACCGTTGCTGATCGTCCCCACTCATGCACGAACAATCGTGCATGAGCGGTTGTTCATACACGACTCCGTGTATGAGCGGTTGCTCATGCACTACTTCGTGCATGATGGTCAGCAACTGCTGACCGTTCATGCACGAATTCGTGGATCATGGTCAGCGGTTGCTGACCATCCAAGTTTTCATGCATGTGCTTCGTGCACATGCATGAAGCTTTATATATATAATTTCTGTTGGTTATTAAAAGGTATTAATTAATTAATTAAATGAACAAATAATTAATTAATCAATTCCTTTTAAAAATAAAAGGAACATAATCTTTATATGTATAAATGAAATCCCTAATATGTAACTATTACATAACAGCTTTAGGGCATACATCTAACAATCTCCCACTTGCACTAAAGCCAACTTGTTTGGTATGTTAACATATATCCACTTTGGGCATGCGTGTGCATCATATGCAAGTAGGCTCGTGACTATAATACAAATTAAATTAAATCTCATTTAATTTAATTTCAAATCGACTCAATTCGATTGCAGTAATTGCAAACACATTTGCAATAATATTTTCTCTTGTTCCACGTCATCCTAATTGTTTATGGTGTGTGACATCGCTAGGTTCATCACTAAGCTGGTAGTAAGACTTGTACTAACACATTAATACTTCCAAAAGAATTAATTGTCCCGATTAATCTTTGGGTCTTACAAGCCACGATTGACATCTAGCAATATGTCATGGCTACCTGAGATAGTGTGAATACTTTAAGAACATAATGAACTGTCGCGCTTTGGCTACGGTGTAATTCAATCCCTCTGTCTTACTATGTCCCGATCAAACAAAGACCATGGAATATTAGTCAAGTCATTAATTCGATCATATGCACAAATCTAATTGACATGCATTTTATTTGAGACATAAACAATTTATTCTCAATTACAACCCCGGCCGAGGATTTCAATGTAGTGTCACAATTAGATCGCATAGGACATCATTATCATACCTTGCATATAACAAGGAGACAGATTCCATATTGCGCACACGTGCAACTTCATATATGAACAAATTATGACCATCGGGTATAAAGACGGATCAACGACCCGGCATTATGTGCACCCGTGAACCATAGTTGTTCAATACACAAGTTAACACTGTGTCTCAGGTCTAAGGATTATTTACACAAGACCAAAGCATGAACAATTAGACATTGACCACGCTAAAAGCTTCCATGTCACTAATCGTTCTATATGCGTCACGTTCAGTGAATTTGTCTAATACAAACACTGTCCGTGTTCTAACTCAGGCATCATAATACCCAATGACATATGACTCATCATTCCCTTAAGTATCCAATACTTAATGGCGAAGTTAAGAACACACCGGTCTCAACAGGATTATTAATATCCACTCAATAATCCATCGACCGGGAACAATTTAAAGATTCGGTCTAACTATGAACCCATCACATATATTCTTGACGTCTCAAGAATAGGTCTAGTTGCAATTGATCTTATGGAATCATTCATCAATATAAAAATAATTGGACAAATGAATGAATACGTCATTGCCACTAATTAAATAATAATAATGAAAGTACAACTGAAATCCCTAATATGTAACTATTACATAGCAGCTTTAGGGCATACATCTAACAATTTCTCACTTGCACTAAAGCCAACTTGTCTGGTACCTCAAACCCATTTTGTCAATATGTCTTTCAAAAGAAGACTGAGGTAAGGCCTTAGTGAAGGGATGCCACGTTTTCTGCTTTGAGGCAATTTTCTGCAAGGCGATATCACCTCTCCCAACAATTTCTCGATGAGATGGAAGCGTCTCTCAATGTGCTTGGACTTCTGGTGAGACCTTGGTTCCTTAGCTTGAGCTATCGCCCCATTGTTGTCACAAAACAATGTGATCGGTTGCTCAATTGAAGGAACGACTCTAAGTTCAGAAATAAACTTCTTCATCCAAGCGGCTTCCTTTGCCGCTTTTCTTGAGCACTACATACTCGCCTCGTGGTGGATTCGGCGGTTATACTTTGTTTGGAACTTTTCCAACTAACTGCACCACCATTGAATGTGAAGACAAACCCAGACGTAGACTTATAATCATTCGGATCCGACTGAAAATCGGAATCAGTATAAGCTACAACTTCAAATTCTCCTTCTCCATATATCAAGAATAAATCTTTAGTCCTTCGCAAGTACTTAAGAATATTCTTGACTGCTATCCAGTGCTCTTCTCCTGGATCAGACTGATATCTGCTAGTAATACTTACAGCATGCGCAATATCAGGTCTAGTACATAGCATAGCATACATTATGCTTCCAATAGCGGATGCATATGGTATCTTCGCCATCCGCTCTCTTTCTTTAGGAGTGTGGGGACACATCTCCTTAGAAGAGACGGATCCCTTGCCTAAAAGGCAATAATCCTCTCTTGGAACATTGCATGTTAAACCGTGTTAACACTTTGTCTATGTACGTAGATTGTGAGAGGCCAATCAATCGTCTTGATCTATCTCTATAGATCTTGATACCTAAAATATAGGTTGCCTCTCCTAAATCTTTCATGGAGAATTTCTGTGACAAGAATATTTTTATCGATGATATCATTGGTACATCATTTCCAATCAAAAGTATATCATCGACATACAAAACTAGAAATGCAATTGCACTCCCACTGATCTTCTTGTATACACAAGGTTCATCCGGATTTTTTATGAAGCCAAACGATTTGACTACCTCATCAAAACGGATGTTCCAACTTCTGGAGGCTTGTTTGAGTCCATAAATGGATCTCTTAAGCTTATACACCTTTCGTTTTTCACTAATGGATTCAAAACCCTGTGGCTGTTCCATATAGATGTCCTCATCGAGAAAACCATTTAGAAAAGCCGTTTTGACATCCATCTGGAATATCTCATAATCCAGGTGTGCAGCTATAGCCAACATAATCCGAATGGATTTTAGCATGGCCATGGTGAGAAAGTTTCGTCATAATCAATTCCTTCTTTCGACGATATCCTTTCGCCACCGGCCGTGCTTTGTAAGTTCAATTTGACCTTCAGCATTCATCTTCCTCTTGAAGATCCATTTACAGCCAATTGGTACAATACCATCAGGCAGGTCAATTAAGGTCCAAACTTCATTGGAATACATTGAATCCATTTCGGATTTCATGGCTTCTAGCCATTTACCAGAATCGATGTCCAACATCGCCTCCTCATAGGTTTTAGGATCACCGGGTTGATCACTATCATTCACAATGAATATTGGTTCAATATGATCAAGCGAGTGTCTATAACGCCGAGGTGGGCGAGACATTCTCGCGCTTTTCCTAAGAGGTTGTGTATCAGAAGCTCCCACTAAATCAGAGATTGGTATCTGAACTCGGTTGTTTGGTACTTCATTATTTTCTTCTTGTAAGACTATTTTCCGCCCAGCACCACCTTCTTGGATGAACCGATTCTCGTAAAAGAAGTGTGCTTGCTTACCAAAATTCTTTGGTGCAATGAAAATAGAAGTAATATCCAAGAGTTTCCTTTGGATATCCAATGAAGCGACCTTGTTCAGATCTTGCCTCCAATTTATCCATTTTCAACTTTTCACGAAAGATGGACAACCCCAAATCTTAATATGATTAAGACTAGGTTTCCTACTATGCCATATCTCATAGGGCGTAGTTGGAACAGATTTGGATGGCACTCTATTCGGTATATATACAGTGTCTCAAGGGCATATCCCCAAAGGGATATTGGCAAATCGGTGTAACTCATCATAGATCGCACCATATCTAATAAAGTACGATTTCTTCGTTAGATACACCATTATGTTCGGAGTTCCAGGAGGTGTCCATTGTAATAAAATGCCATTCTCTTTAAGATAGTCCGGGAATTCAGTACTAAGGTATTCACCTCCTCGATCCGATCGAAGAGCCTTAATACATTTTCTGTTTGTTTCTCAACTTGAGCCTTGAATTCCTTGAACTTTTCAAAGGATTCAGATTTATACTTCATGAGGTATAAATAACCATACCGTGGATTCGATCATCGGTAAAGGTAATGAAGTAATTCTAACCACCTCTAGCGGTTTCATTAATTGGTCCACATACATCTCGTATGTATTAATTCTAATATGTCGGCAGCTCGCGCACTTTGTCCTACAAAAGGCACTTTGGTCATTTTCCTAGAAGACATGCCTCACAAGTCGAGTATGACTCAAAATTTGATGGATCAATGTACCCATCATTACTCAACTTGTTAATTCTGTCTTCTCCAATATGACCTAATCGGAGATGCCAAACATACTTTTTATTTGGACCGTCTCTAGGGCGTTTATTAGTTATGGCATTTATATCAATTCTATTTTGCTTATTGACATTGGTAATCGCATTACCGGACATTGTAATGGTATAAAGATTGTTGGTTAATAAGCTAGAACCAACACATGTTCTATTATGATAAATAGAACATACATCATCAGCGAAAGAAAATTCATAATTCTCTTTACCCAAATGAGGTATAGAGATGATGTTCCTAACGACATTCTTATAATGCAAACAGTTCTTTAAAACCAATACATGTCCAGAAGGCAAACATAAACGAAAAATCCCTATAGCTAATGCAGCAACTCTTGCTCCATTGGCAAACGTCAGGACAATCTCATTTCGCCTTAGCATCTTGCTTATTTCCAGATTCTGCAAAGACATACAAATATGTGAAGTTGCAGCAGAATCTAGAACCCATGAGCTGGATTCAACACTAACCATAAGATTAGTTTCAATAAGCATAGACACCATACCTTCATAAGGTTGGTCCTTGGGCTTGACCTTCAAGCTCGCGAGGTACTTCCTACAATTCCTCCTCCGGTGCCCTTTGACACCCAGTAATGACATTTCCCTTTATCAATCTTGGGTTTTGGTTGCACAACGGGTTTGGCAGGCCTCTTCCATTTATTCTTCTTTAAAACAGTCTTACCCTTTGAAGAAGAAGCCTTAGCCATAGCCACTACATTTGGTCTCGTGTTGTGCATTTCCTTCTCATAAACTACCAGCATACTATGTAACTCAGCGAGAGTTTTATCCATCTTATGCATGTGGAAGTTTTGGACAAAACCAGAGAAGGAATCGGGTAAAGATTGGAGGATCAAATCCACAGCTAACTCTCGTTGTCCATAACGAGATTTAGCCTAGCCAATTCTTCAATGTGCCAAATCATTTTCAAAGCATGATCATTAAGCTGATGATCCTTCAGCCATCCTCATACGGTACAATGCCTTAGATATCTCATATCTAGAGGTTCGACCATTCTCATCAAAGTATTCCTTTAAGTGCAAAATGATCGACCTAGCATCTTCCATAGATTCATACTTCTTCTGCAATTCATTATTCATAGAAGCAAGCATATATGACCTAACTTTTAAGTCATCGTCACGCCACTTATCATAAGTGACACGCTCCTCTTGGGTCCCACCCTCAGGAAAGGAGGTTGGCATCATTTCATCAAGCACATACCCAATTTTTCTGAATTGAGAACAATTCTCAAATTCCTCACCCGGTCAGTGAAATTGGGTCCAGTCAAACAATTCTTGTCAAGTATAGAAGCGAGTGGGTTTGTAGTCACCATTTTCAGAGTAATAATATATCTGTTGCAGAAAATAAATTGTTAGCCGTTGTATCTTTCAAAATAACTATTTCATTTTGGCCTTTAAATGAAATAGATCCTCCCACTAAATTTATATTCGAATCCCATACTCCTTAAGATGGGAAACGGTAATCTTTGTTGGGTAAAGATTACTAGTGGGGATTGGAGTCCCACTAGTCCAAAGTCCACCTCACCTAGCAGTTATTGGTGTTCTATGAACTAAGTGAGTGAACCAACTTGTTCAACGCATCATATGCGAGTCCCAATCATAACTTCGGCCTCTAGATCATGAAAGCCTCACCTAACAGTTATTGGCATCATGATCATAGTTAAGTCTAGCCCATCGTCTCATGCAAGTATTGAAAACACAAACGATTTCCTCACCTAACAGTTATTAGAAATCATTTGGCTCCAACCCCACAACATCATATGTATAATGGAGTGGTCCAATATTATAAATGGTAATTAACCCTATGTATCCATAGCCGGTCGGTTAACCACAATAATATTGAATCAAACCACGACAATGGAAGGCCACGAGTCCGAAACCCGTTTCGACTTAATATTCTTTGTAAGGAGATTTGGGTCGTTATTAACGGTCTCACTTTGCACATTAACCGGTTTAACATGCACAATATCATAAACACAATAAATAAATAGATATCACATAATATCTATCCTATGTGGTGATCATGGAATTATGGTTCAATGGGTCTCGAGCCAAAGAGACCCATTTAGCCATTTTAATGTTTTAATAATATGGACCTGCTCTTCACTTTTTCTTCAATCTTTGAACTCTTCAAAGACCGGGCCCAAAGAGCTCACCGGTTTAATGGCTCCTCAATGGCTCCTCCTCTTTTGTAGTATTTACATCAACAATTGAAATACTAAACTATACTATAATTACATATCATGAAAAATTAAAATAAAATAAAAGGAAGGACGCAGCCTCCATTTAATAATTACAACCCCAAAAATGAATACCTGTAATCATCATACATTCATCCATACAACAATTGGGGATTTTTCCATGATCACCACCCTTCCTTACGAGCCATAAATTCAAAATTTAAAGCTCTGGAAGGCATACATAAAATTCTACATATCATTTGCAGAATATAAACACAAAGTATAACAAGTTACAGATTTTGATTCAAAATTGATTTAGTTCTAATTTTTGCTTGGCTGATTAAATTTATCACATAAATTAATCAACTTCTATAGGCCACATAAGAGCAAAGAGAACCAATTCTCTTAAAAAAATAAATTGGCCATTAGAACGCAAAAATATATTTGAACTATAAATCAATTAAACGCATACGAAAAACGCCTAAGGTTGGCTCGATACCCCTTTGTTGGGGTTTCATGAATCATGTATAAGAAAAAAATAACAAAATAAACGCAGCGGAAACAAAGATATATTTTACACATGATTCTCCTTAGGCGTTGTTCGTGCATTTTAATCAAAAATCTGAATGTAAAAAGAGAGTTAAACGAATTACCTCTCGAAGCGCGCTTTAAACAAGTCGGTTCGGATGTTCTACGGTTGAGTCCCACAAGTGTCGGACCTCTAGTTCGAGACACACCAACAACGAACGTCGAACGGAAGAGAGAATTTCGGATATTCACCACTTCGATTGTGCTAGCAATCACGTGGAAACAAACCGTCGTATCCTTGATGTATAATAGTCACGGCCCGAACGAGATAATGTTCTTCTTTCTTGCGTCTCAAAGACACAAGAACACACACACACAATTTGCTCTCTTTTCTCTGTCTTTCAACCCTTGAAGTGTCGCAAAAAACAACTCTTTAAAATAAAAGTTATAAACCGATCAGCAACCGTTGCTGATCGTCCCCACTCATGCACGAACAATCGTGCATGAGCGGTTGTTCATACACGACTTCGTGTATGAGCGGTTGCTCATGCACTACTTCGTGCATGATGGTCAGCAACTGCTGACCGTTCATGCACGAATTCGTGGATCATGGTCAGCGGTTGCTGACCATCCAAGTTTCATGCATGTGCTTCGTGCACATGCATGAAGCTTTATATATATAATTTCTGTTGGTTATTAAAAGATATTAATTAATTAATTAAATGAACAAATAATTAATTAATCAATTCCTTTTAAAAATAAAAGGAACATAATCTTTATATGTATAAATGAAATCCCTAATATGTAACTATTACATAACAGCTTTAGGGCATACATCTAACACTTTGTCCATCTAGTAAAAACTAATCGATTTAGTCAAAGAAGGGTGGAGATAGCCCCATCTAAAAAAAATATCTCCAAAATACTATATTGAGTTGATTAAAAATAAGTGACCCCACTCCACTGTTTCTTTGTACTAAAATTTCCTTTGAGCCCACCACCTTTAAAATGCGAGAGTTGTTTAGCTGCCCCTCAATATCACCCTTTGTGAAAGCTTACCATCAACGTTTAATTTACATTTCCTGTTTGGAGAAAGTTTCCTTCACCCAACAATGGAGAATATAAACCCATTTTAAAAGATTGCGTTGCTTTCACCAGTAGCCACCATCACTACATCATTCGTCTGTATATTTTAAAATGTTTCTTTCATATTTATAGTTGAGCCGTGGCGATGACAAAGAGCCCAACGTGGAAGATCGATAGTTCGTTGAAGATAACAGTCTTATTTAAGTTTCAAGCTATTGTTATTTAATTAAAATAATCAGAATCTGCATTATTGAGGTTCCCATTTTAATACAAGAGGAGAAATCACGCATCTTTTTTATTTTAGTGCAGTGATAAACGTTAGCAACAAAATTCATGAAGATTAGATCAAGCATTTTTAACGTTAATTAACATGTTGAGAAAAAATATTTATGAGTGAGTGTGACTGAATGGTTGTGATTCTATTTGGTTGATTATAATGAAATCATCTCAACAATCTGTTTTTATGAAATAGGTATATAGCCGAACCTTTCATGAGGAAATAATTGAGCAGTGCAGAGGAAAACCAATCAGACCTCAGCATTTTATATTCACATATGACATGTAACTAGTGAGTGGAATTTGATTTTTCTGAAGCACCTAAGGAAAGGCCTATGAGACACCACAGTTCCCTCTGCTATTCTCCAACCTACACGTGCACACAATTCCCCATTGGTGGAATTGCGAAGTGATAATGTAGAAGACTAACTCAAATAATGCACGAGTCAATGGTGCAATGGCAACCTCCCTCGACCGTGCTCTGTCAATGCTGGACCGTTCTGACAAATTCGTCCAATTTTCACGGGCATCACTTATCGCTTCCGGATTCAACTGAATTTATTATCAGGGGAGAGACAAAAGAAAATTCAGCAGCAACTAAGACAAACAAAAAGTCCAAGAAAACTCGCACGTGAGTGATTTTGTCCCTAATTGTTGGCCAAGGTACAAAAGCATCTAATGGGAATCCATCTTTTTCCAAACATGGATGCCGCAGTGGAGTGTTGCTTCATCACTTTCATATAGCCAACGAACCTACTTAAGAATACTCACAACGGACGACCATGCCAGCCAAGCTGAGCTTGTTGGATACAAAACGTGCAACCGTAAGATCTTCATAACCAGAACAAGAGCATAGATGATTGAGTAGAAAGACAAACGTACCTATTTTGGAATCCATCGTTCTTGATGCGGAAGCGGAAAGCTATGATCTACGCACAAGTCCTTCTCCTTTATTGCTCTCCGTATCACTGGCTCAATGAGACGGCCCCCTCACTCTTTAGTGCTAGGTTAACGCTTCTTATGTGAGGATACATATGAGAATTAGGGTTAGAGGAAAAACTTGAGCAATATTTATAGAGTTTCCAACCAGGCCCTCTCATTATGGGACAAGCTCAACTCGGCCCACACTAGCCAGTCCCATATTAGACTAATTAAGAAACCTTCTATCTCACCTTAGACCAACCCCGTAAAATGGTAAATTACAATATCAATTAATGTAGCTCACATCAAGAAAACTCTTACATTCTCCCACTTGGGCTATATTAATTGAAATTGTACTGTACGTGCACACATTGATCCAGAGATAATTCTTAATAGTCAATCCTATTCCATAAAGTCTCAAACACCGAATCATGGCGGTAACTGCATGTATACACATAGAGTCTTCCACGGTCACGAATACTTTCAACTTTATTGATATGGATTCAATATGGTAGTGTGACAAATGGATAACATCTCTAATAGAGAGAACCTATTTGTCAGTCACTATTCTCTTACCTTAAATGTCACAAAACTTGTGTCACAAGAGAATGTCTTTATGGTTCCAATGAACCCACATATGCCTTGTCTTTATGGTTGACCTTTTTTTTTTTTTTTTTTTTTTAATGTATAACAAGACATATGCACAAGGCTAATAACCGGATGCCCTTAGCCTTCGCTTAAGGTTTATACAATACCTTGAGATTTAATCAATATGTATTCAACACAATAACAACGCATTCAAAAATATTTTATTGAATGCAAAAGTTGATACATATCAAACCGTTACTAAGTGTAACGAATACTGAAATAAACTTTATTAGAATAAAGCCAAAATAACTCCCACTAAACAACAGCATCTCATGATGCTCTTAAGCTCATATTAATGACATGTCATTCAAGAACAGAAGAATAAAGTCCTTTAGTTAGTGAATCTATAACCACATCATCTGTGGAAATATGCTATATTATAAATGTCACCTTTCTATACCGTTTCTTTATGATAAAAAATTTGATTGCCATATATTTAGACCCCTTGAGACCTCTGTTATTAATAAATACTACTACAAATTTATTGTCTCAATACAACCGTATAGGTCTATCCATAAAGTTAAAAACGGTCAATTCCTTAATGAGGTTCCAGAGCCTAATAACCCAAGTAATAGTCTAAAAGAATGTTACAAAATTTGCTTACATAGTAGAAGATGACATAGAGTTTTATTTACTGCACTTCTTGCTAACATAAATATGTATTCTGTTATTGATCTCATGTCATCCTAACAGCCAGCAAAGTTTACATCTAAATATCCTACTAGCTGCAAGAATTGAACATGTCTATAAATTAGCATATAATCTCTTGTCCTATTTAAGTACCTTAAAACTTTCTCGGCAGCAACCCAGTGATCCCATCCTAGATTTGACTGATATTTGCCTAGAAAGACCGTCGCGAAGACGATATTTAGTCTAGTGCAAATTTGAGTATACATTATACTTTTAAGTGCACTGACACAAAGTACACACTTTAACTAGATTTTCTCAATATCTAAATAAGGACAATGTAATGGATTTGGTCCATCACCCTTAATGGCAGGAGCAATTCCTAGCTTGCAATGATGCATATTGAATGTTTCCAAAATATGATCAGCAAAAGTCCTTTGAGATAATCTAATAAAATCCAATATATATGGCGAGAACAATCCTTACGGACCTCAGTACAAAAGACAAAAGATGCCTCAAGGTCACTACTTGTAAGCAAAATATTATGTACATAAAGTATGAGAAAAATTTCCTCCCACTGACCTTGCAGTATATATCTATATATACTAAATCACTTTGTTCCCAACTGAACGAAAAAACAACATTAAGAAACTTTAATAATATTATCTGGAAACTTGCTTAAGACCATGAATAAGACTTTTCAGTCTACACACAAGTTTACTTAAATCATCTGCTGCAAAATCCTCCGGTTGCATTATATAGATTTTGTATCTATTTGACGTAACTCTATATCAAAATATGAGCTATTAATGACATGTTCACTCTGAAAGAATATTTAAAAATACTAGAAAGAAATATTTATTTCTTCACTATTAACTGTCCACCCTTCTTTCAGAGTGAAAACTTTAGCTACTAGTTTAGCTTTATACTTCACAATCTTTCTTTGAAATCCTTTTAGTTTTGTGCATCTATTTGCAACTAATGAACTTGTGATATTTAGGCAAATAAGTAAGTTTCAAAACACTATAATATTTCATAGATTGCATATCGTCTTTTATGGCGTCTAATCACATACTTGATTGAGGATAAGAAACACGTTTTTGTATGTGAAAAGAGTTGTTTTCAAAATATTAACCCACAGAAGACCGGATAAATTAGTCTTACTCCAATGGATGGACCTAGACTTAGAACCAGGGAAGGAAGAGTCAGTTTACTACAGGTATGCCTTCCCACAGTGGACGAACACCTCGTTCAAGCCCTTCAGGGACAGCCTTTTAGCAGGAAACCACTATGCTCTTTAGTTCAGAGCCTAGAGACACTCAGAGATACCAGGGATGATAACGTTTCTAACCTACCCGAGCTGCATTTCTTAGAGGATCCTCCCAGGCTGAAGAAGAAGAGGAGTTTGGAAAGCCATGAAGATTTTTTCACAAAACGCTCACTTTATTTCAAGGGACTCTGCCCAACACATTACATCCTCCTTGCATTTTATAGACAATAAGAGGTCACACACAAACAAGGACCAAGCTCATGGGTCCGGAAACAAACAGAGGCACCGGAAACTTCCGATAGGGAATTATTCGCACGGTTATGAACAGTGACGGTGAACAGTGATTTCCCTAGCCTACTGCTACAGTAAAAGTGAACAGTACTTGCTACGGTGAAACTGTACAGTCAGCGGTCTCGTCCGTCTCGAGCATTGTAGTCATAGTCCGAGTAATCTGAGCTGTGTCTCAATCATACTTTTGCTCGAAATTATCGAGTGATTTTGGTGAAAAGATCTAGTTTGAGGAGGATGCTTCCTCTTGATTCCTGAAAATGTTTGTGCTGTCGGCAGGAATGCTTGGCTGAGGCCAATTTGATGGCTGAGCATAGTAGGATGTGTCCATGTTTGAGGATAAGGACAAAGGTCCTTGATCGCAGGGGTCGTGGGAAAGAGGACCTCCCCATTGTGCATAGGGGTCTTGAGAGGACTGTGCTGGGTCATTTGTCATTTCATTGTCCTGTGATGATGCAGCTTGTTTGAATTCCTGGAGTGCTTCCTTAGCTTTTGGTGCTAGGCTATAATGATCCCATGCAGTGGGTACATTATAATTCCATGCATATTCAGGAATGGTCTTGTTTTCTTGACACAAAATTCTTTGGAGTTCTTGGTACTGGTGTTCACAACATCCAACAGGTTTTGGATAAGATTTGTGAATCTGAGCTTCTCGTTGTCCAGTTGAGGTTTATAGGATGCGGTACCTATAATCTATGGAGCATTGATTATGTTGCCATTATTTTTGAAAAAATGCCATGGACGTCGAAAGAACAGAATGGTGTGGACATCAGGGTTTGGTTGCATGGTTCTCAATTTTTTTTCCAAGAGATATTTCCAATGAGTAGGAGGATAGAACCAATTGAGAAAGTTTAAGAGATTCTTGTCACTTTCCTTTTCAATGTTTCCTCTGCCGAGTGAGAATATCCTGGTGAGGTTGGCAATGAACCTTCTGGTTGGAACTTCAATAGCTATTAAGTACTTGTTGGTTAAGTACCATAATAACCATCTGAGTTGATCAGGGAAATTGTCTTCCTTCCAGATTAGAGGATGTATGAACGAATAGTCTGAATTTAATCCAAAAAGATAAAGAATCGAACCTCCATTGAGTCTGAATAGGTCTGTGTAGCATTGCCACATGAGATTTTCTAGATTTTCAGTGAGGTTGTCATTCTAGATTTGTTCAACGATCTCCTAGGGATATTTCCAACTTGGCCAATCTTTGATCTTCTCAATCTTGTGCTTTTCACCATGATTAAGCATATGAAAGGCATGCCTCATGATGTACATGTTGATTTCGGCTAGTGCCTTTGGTCTTGACAAGAAATTAACAAGCACATTTTTCTTTCTAGCAATATGTTTGGTTTCAAAAGAGTATTTTGAAAACCATTCAGCCCATCGAAGCAGTTGAGAGTTTGGAATCTGCTTTTGCTTGAACTTGGTCATCTGAGGGAAGGATTCCATGTCTAGTTCTACCAGGAAGTGATGGCTGATGAGATGGAATTCGAACTTTTTTATTTTATTTTTCACTGCTAAGATTTCTTTAAAAGTGGAGTGATAATGCATTTCAGCTTGAGAAAACTTTCCACTTTTATAAGCACAGAGGTGTCTCTTACCATCAATTTCTTCAAGCAGGATGGCTGCCCAGTATTCATCACTGGCGTCCGTTTGGAGAATTCTCTTCCCTGTTGATGGTATTTTCAATGGTGGAAGATTCTGCATAATCTTCTTAAGTTCAACGACTACTTTAGTCTGAGATTTTCCCCAAGGTGGGGGATTCTTCTTCGGCATTGACTGGAGTGGAATCAACAGTTTTGCAATGTTTGGGACAAAATCCCTGAGATAATTAATTATCCCAAGAAATTGCTAAACTTGCTTTGTCGTGAAGTTTCCTTCAGGAAACTTTAATAGCTCCTGAGCAATATGTGGCCCTAGATAGTATGTACTTTTGTTGAGGTGCATACCAAGAAATTCAATTTCTGTTTGGGCAATATTTATCTTTCTTTGAGAAAGCATAATTCCATGCTTTTTCACAATTTTTGTGAATTGTTCAAGAAGTTTACAGTGCGACTGCTCATCAGGACTGTAGAGCAGAATATCATCAATGTATACTGTTGCACTTGAGAGGATTGGTTGGAAAATTCGACACATGGCCTTTTGGAAAAGAGATAGTGCTACCTTTAGGCCAAAAGGAAGAACTTTCCATTGAAAGTGTTGGTTTGGAATACAAAATCCTGTCTTGGATCTATCTTAAGGATGGATGCCTAATTGCCAAAATCCGGCTTTGAGGTCGAATTTGGAGTAGATGTGGGCCTTGGTTAAACCAGTAAAGAGGGAATCTTTGGATGGTAAAGGGAATTTATCATATTGGAGAAAAAGGTTAAGAGACTGATAATTGATTACCAGTCTCATTTTTCCCCTATTTTGCTTGGCATGCTTATTGACATAAAAGGCTTCACAAGCCCATTAAGAATTGGAGATTTCAATAAGGCTTTGTTGCAATAGTTCTAAGCATTCTCTTTGAGCCAAAACCAGGTGTTCTGGCTTTATTCCCATATGGCTCGCCTTTGTTGGATTAACATCTTCATTCTTTTTGAAGGGAAGGCGAACAAAAAACTCTGGATTTTCCCATAAAGAATGAGAACACTTTTGGGCGAATTCAAAATGAGATTCTAAACAGGATTCCAACAACTTTTGCATGATCGGATCTAAAAGACTCATTTGGATGGAAAAAAGTCTTTGAATATTGGCAAATTCAGAGAATTGATCCTTATATTTAAGACCTTTTCTAGGAATGATTGAAGCCGTGAAATCGAGTCATGATGTCCCAACCAATGATCAAGTCTTTGTTGGCGAGGCGGATCCGAAGATTTTTGTGATTATGGAACACTGAGGGAAAAACTGAATGGTCACGGGGCTAGTTCTCATATTTGTGGAAAAAGTATCTCCTGAGGCAGAGTTGAAATATCTGACATAAGGAGCCCAATATTCTTCAGGGAGAACTTTAGTATCCAAAATTGAACAGCTTGCTCCAGTATCTATGAGAGCAATAACAGTGATTGGTTTGGCAAACTTTGAAGTGAAGATTTTTACAAGAAAATGGGGGCAATGAGTTTGGCTTGAAAATATGTCAGGGCTTTGTTATGAAGATGTGAGAGATATGTGAAAAATGTCTTCAGAATCTAAATCCGAATATGTTTCATTGGGAGTTTGGTAACAAGGAATGACACAAAGAGTCTGTTCGGATGGTTCTTCATCAGCACAAAATAAAGATTCGATATCATCATTATCAAGAGAAATACCTGTTTTATTCTTTATGTGATGTATCGAGATGATTCTGATGTTTTCTCGCTTGAGGATAATTTTTGGCAAAATGTCCTTTCTGGTTGCAGATGAAGCATCGATTTGATTTCTTGTGGCCTGTGCAATCTTTCCTTTTGCGTAGGTATCGCCATTTCTTCTTTCTTCGGAAGTTCTTGGGGCCATCTCTGGATTTCTTTATCCAGAACTTCTTGAAGTGCTTCTTCTTTCTGGAAGATTTTTACACAAGTACCTTCACAGTCTTGCTTGGAGCATTTGATCTTTAGCTTCTGGCGAGAACAAGCTGTTTCAAGTTCTTTGTCATCTGTGATGTAAGTTCGGACCATCTGGCGTTTTAAACACAATTCTTCAAGGCACAAATGGATTTCCTGTTGAATTTCTCCCAGTGGAATATCCCGTATTCTTCTTTATCTTCCTAGAAAAGATCTTTCAACCATTTGAGATAATTCTTTGTGGATGGAAGTCAGGAAAACATGCTTCAGATTTGGATCAGCTCCAATCTGATAAAAGAGCTTAAGCATTTCTCAATAATGCTTGTCAAGATATTTTTTGTGGAGAGAGTAGCATTTTCTTTCGAAAAATTCTCTCCTTTTTAGTTCAATGAGATCAATAGGTTTTCCAATAAAGAAATTATATAAAAGGGTGATGGCATGACTAAAGTCTGGTGAGAGTAAGAAATGGAGTTGGTCATGTTCCGACACAGATTTCCACCAAAGTTTGAGGTTGCCTGTGAACCTTGTGACAAAGTTGAAAAGGACATCATTCATATCATGGTTGGTGATAGACTTGGTATTCAACCAAGTATAAAATTCCTCAAGTCTTTCTGGCCATTTGTGATAAGGAATATCATCAATGGTGAAAAACTGTTTTGATGTTGTGGACAAATTCTGTCAGGGATTGCTTGTCTGAACAAGCTCTGGTTCAGAATAATTTGATTCCATATCCTGATCTGGAGGATCAGCCATGAATATTGATGAGGTTACTGGTGCAATAGGAGTCAGCAGCAGGTATCGAAAAGGATGAAGAGGAAGAGAGGGATACTGAATCTGATTCAGTATCAAAGATATTTGGGAAAGTCTGTTCTGCTGGGAATAGAATCTGATCATTTGGAATGGCAGGATCAGGCTGTTGAGTGATAGGATCAGGCTGTTGTTTCTGATTGCTCAAATCCTTTAAAAAGGATTCCAATGGATTGGACAACATCATTTGATCTGGTTTTTCCTTTATAACAATCAAGGATTCTACAAGGACTTTCTCCTTTCCTTTTTCCTTCTGTATTCGATCCAATTCTTTAAGGCGATTTCGCATTTCTACCACATCTATCTCCTTTCTATAAGGATTGCCTGTGATGGCAGCAAAAATAGACTTTCGAGGTGGTGGAGGTAAGTACTCTGTTCCTACCAGGTTCGGAAATGGATTGAACAGATTAAACCTTCCTTCTTCAAGGAGTTGGATCTGTCTTTTGAGCTTTTCTATCTCCGGCTTAGGGCTCTCGAGATGATGATACCCTAGATGTTGACCTTATTCCAAAGCATGAAGCCTCTTGTGGAATTTGGAAAGCATCTTCTTGGTGGTTTCATTATATTTTCGAAGATCTTGTTGCACATTTCCAATCTTGGAATCAATTGCTTTGAACGCATCGTTTTGTGTTAAAAGAGTCTCCGATTGCCAATTTAAGACAGCTTCAGTAGCAGGATGTGGCATCCCAAATTTTTTAGATAAGCCTTAGAGTGTCCTAAAGCTCGTAATTAGGTAATGAAATTACCTTTGGCTTATGCTTTTGTTTTAACCATTAAAAAACTAAGTGTTTTATGCCTATGTTCTTAAATTTTTAAGATTTGTACTAAAGGTTATTTTAAATAAGGCAAATTTATGCTTAGATATGTTCCTCATAGATTCGTTTTCCTATAGATTAAAAGTTACAAGTTATTGACTTAGTGAAATTGGGATTTGAATCATCTAAGATAGGAAATTTAGGGTTTTTACTAAAAAGTAAAAAGGTAAAAGAATGAATTTTGGTTTGGACTTTAGGCCCATGGATAGAGGGCCTAAAGTGGGCCATTTTGCCAAGCCCATGAGGCCCATTGGGCCTTTCGACCGCACAAGAGGGGGAGGGAAATTCGGATGCATGCCCCTCCCCAAGTGTCCTAGTGTGAAGGCCATTTGGCACTCATGCATTAAGGTCCTTTAAGCAATGATTAGGGGGAAAGAAAAGAAAAAAGGAGAGAGAGGGTGGCCGGTTGTGCCATTTGCCCAAGTGAGAGAGAGAGAGAGAGAGATCCGTGCGAGAGAAAGGGAGAGGAGAGGCCGAGAAGGAGGAGGAGTCGTCCGTCCCCGTCCGTCCGCCGTGTGCCGTCATTCTCCTCGGTCTAGAGGCAAGTTAGGATCCATCTCTTCTCTTGCATGTGTGTCTTGCATGTTGGTTGGATTTTTGGTTGTTTAAAGGTAAGAAAATGGAGTTAGGATGGTTTGTTCTTGAAGATGCTTGCTGTTTTCGCATGAATCACTGGAGTCAGAATCTTGTGGGAGCTTGCATGCATGTTTGGAGTTCGATTTTGACTTGGATCTCTTCATGAAAGTTGTAGCCAATACCTTGAAATATAACATACTAAAATTTCGTGCACAATGATGAAGATTTAAGGGGTCAAAACTCTATTTTTCGGAGACTCTAGATCTGGAACTATTTTGCTGACCTTGTGGTAGATTTGTGGCTGCATGTTGATTTTTACCATGAATATCTCTTCGACTTCTTCATGAAACTTGTAGAGCACATCTTAAGGATCAACATACTAAAATTTGAAGCAAAATGAACAAGTATAGCTTAGGAAACCAACCTGATCTTGAAGATGATGAATCTGGAGTCGCGGTACGGGACACCCGAGACTTCATGGACCCATATGGAGGTTATCCTTTGGAATTTTGGCTTAAGTTCCTTCATGAAAGTTGTAGGGGATCCTTAGAAGTAAAACATATCCAAATTTCAGAGAAAACGAAGAAGGATAGATAGGTTAAACCTCAATATTTCGGACATAGGACCCTGGACGTTTCGGTAACCTGACCAGTAGCTTCGTGGGACTATAGAAATTTGTCAAAAACGAATTTGGCCTAGGTTCCTCCATGAAAAATCTAATTTAGTGTCTTAAATATAACCTGGTAAATATTTCATAATTTTCTGTGGTCATTTGGGCATTTTAATTAAATTACTTAGAAAACTGCACATTCTGCCTTTGTCCGAGATTCCATGCGGTAATTTTAGAAATATTACCTTTGTGTAGAAATTGATGTGGCTATGTGTTTTTCTGTAGAAAATCACTATTTTGCTGTATTAAATTATTATATGCTTGGATTTCATGAATTTGTGATTTGTGTGATTATTTAATTAACTAAATTGCAAAATAGGATAAGTTAGAATTTAAATAAATTCTAAATGCATTTGGCAAGTACATTGTTTTGAGTGGCATATGTTCTATAAGAATTTAACTACTATGGGTGATTGCATTTACTGTATGTATGTAAATGCTTGATGATGCATGTATAAGAACGAAGATGATCTTGTTTTGCCATTACATCATGTGCATGGTAATTTGAGACTTAATTGGCAAACATGATTAATGGTAAATGAGGAAGTTGTTGGGGGAGGATGATAATGCCCGGAATGTATAGAGATATATGGCCGGATGACCCCAGGAGTATCGGGATGCCCGGAATGGTTGGGTGCCGGAAGCCTCGGAGGTCTTTGCCCGAGGGGATGCCTCGTGATGCCGGTTGGGGTGCGAGATGCCCGGAATGGTGGGGTGCCGGATGCCCGGTGGCCATGAATGGCATAATTCTGAGGTTCTTCTCGCAATGCCCGAATAGGGTGCGAGTGTAAAGTATGGGATGGATGATCCCGAGGAAGGGTGATGTGATGATCAATTGAGAATTTAAAGTGGAAATTAAATCATGCATGTGTGATATGACATGATGATGTATGATGGCATGTACATGACTTCGAGGTAAGTACGTTGGAATGCATGAATGACATGTATAATGTAATTGTTTGTATTGTTTAAATGCATTGAGTGGTGATTGGATTCCTTTACCTGCTGAGTGGTTGTACTCACCCCTTCGGGGACTAACATTTCAGATTAGCACGATGCCACTCCCTGCCGTCACGCGGGGAGTATTTTACGGCCTTCCGTCCGATGTGGAGGTCGAGTTGACAGAGATCGATTGTCCCACCCTACCGGGTTTGACGTTCATCCGGGTTCGCGCGATTGTGTCTTATGACGTGGGTCTGTCTGGGGGCCCAGTCATTCAGGAGTACGTGTCCGTCCACATTCGCCGCGACGGAGTGATGATGGGGATGCTGCCACCCCCACCGCCTGACGCACCGAGATGGGTGTGACGGCCCGCGCGCATGGAGTAGGAGTTGGCAACTTTTTGGGATGTGGCCGACACTAGTAGTCCGAGGGGAGGTCTTTACACGCTGTTTTTAGTGGGTCGTGTGTTCCTTTTTGAGGTTGAAGGCCGAGCGTATGGATGAGTCTTGGCCTACCTTTTGATGTACCGACCTGTGAAACCCCTCGTGAATATATATATATATATATATATGTAAATAAAAAGTGGTTCGGCCTTGTGCTTTCTTTTAAATCAAAATAGTTGGTGTGCATTGTGCTGTCGTGAGGGAAGCGGAGTGATGGTGAGACTCGTCTCTTATTTTTGCTATGAGCTGCGCAAATCCCTAAAGCCTTTTCAAAAGAAAAAGAAAAATTTTACGCCTAAGCCCCGGCATGAATTTAAATTCTTTCTTCTATCGTCGTATAAGTTGTTCTAGCCTTAGATTCTTAGCGCATAGTATCTGTGGCGACCCTATCGGGATTTGGGGGTGCCACACAGGAGTCCTTTTCAGTCTTCCCTGTTCATCCACATTAGTAGGGGCAGGTATTTTAGGAGTATGGCGGTATCTGCCTTGTGGATCAATGAATTCCTCTGGAGCAGGAAAAGAGAGTTTGGAGCTTTCTTGGACAAGATGAGGAAAGTTTGTTTCATGGAACATGGCAATGGAAGAAGTGGGTGGTGTTTCTGTTGGAGCCTCAAGTGGGTAGGAGTGTTTCTTGGCCCACTTTAGGATTGGCTTGTAGAACGGGGAAAGAGCCGGTTTTTTCTAAGGAGGAGATGGAGGAGATGATGGTGGTGTTGGTGAAATTGGGGGTGGAGTGATGAACTCTGGTGGTGGAGTTGGTGCGTAAGAAACCATAAACTGGTATTTATCACACTCACCAAGAGTATCAACGGAGGGATCTCCACTCAAGTACCTTTGGTACACAGGGTCTTTAAGCTTTTTGTGCTTCCATCGAGGTGGAGGTTTTGCAAATGGGTCTACCTCGTCAGGGAAGTTTGTGCAATAGGAACATTAACAAAAAGGATCCCAAAAACAGTGACCATACTGGTCTTTGTAGTAATGGACAAGATGTCCATCACTGTTGAAATGTCGAACAAGCTTTTTTGGATCTGGCTCCGAAATTGATTCTGGAACGCATGGTTCAATCATGAAAAGGGTCTGGAAGATAGAAAGACTTTCTTCCTTTTCCTTGCCAAATTTGATGGAAACAGTTCCATCTTTCTTTCTAACAAACTCAGAGTCTGATGACTGGAGAGGCTTGTTGTTCCAATGCAACTTTTCATAGTTGGTAATCCAAGTCTCTGGAAGGAGAGTGGCCAACTTTTCCTTCGGGATCTGTCCAGGAACATGAATGCAGGATGCTTGATCATTTTGCATGGAGATAAATAAAGCATCTTCATTTCCATTATGGAAATTTAGATCAAGGGCATGGTTCTGCACGCGATAAACCATCTGGTAGTGCAGTGTTGCAGCAACGGAGTCAGCAGTTTGAGGAGCTCCAGTGAGCTGAATCTGGACTTTTAAAAAAGAAAGTAGCTGGGGGTCTGAAAGAACAATGTTGAAGTTTGGATATAAAGTCACGAAGACTGTTCTAGCATTTAGAGTAGTTTGGACAGTGCCAATGCAAGCATGTTGGTATTCTAGGAATCGAGTATCCAATAACGCTTTTCTTGCCACAACTAGCAAGTCTTTGCAACCATGAAAGGTAAGAGCAAGATGAACAGCCCTATAATGGACATGAAAATATCCTTGTTGAGTATCACCATGTTGATTATAGTGCAATTATGCCTTTCGGCCAAATCATTTTGTCAGGATTTTCAGGTATGGTAAATTAAGTTACTATCCCAAAATCTACCAAGTATTCGACAAATGACATTTTAAGCTATTCAGCATTGCCATACTTGCCAAAATACTCACCACCGCTGTTAGGCCTGACAACTTTTAAGACTAATTCTAACTGTTTTATTATTTATCTCAGTCATTTTACTTCCACAATAATCTGTAGGTCTTTAAATAACCGTTAAGAGTAGACATAATATCAACATTGTCAACTTTTCTACTATTTTTTTAGACATATGTGAGATTATTCCTTAGACAGAAATCTTTTGGAAACAACATTTTCAACTGTATACAAGACATAAGATATAATCTCAAGCCACTAAGGCTTCCATCATCTTTTAGCAGTGCAGTCAATTGGTAAACCACTTTTCAAGTGTTCATGAATGGAATGCTACATGGACAGTAAGCAAATTCTATTGCTATTTTTCTAAGCAGCAAATCATATGTCCACAACTTAAAATTTGAACAAGTAAAAACCTCAATAATAGTGGAGTTATTAATTACAGAAAATGTGACTGAAAAACAAGTAAAGTATATAATTAGCATCACGTGAGCACTGTGTAACTTGACATACAAGTATACATCCAGAGAGTTACATGCAAAATCATATAATCACCTTTGGGCAGAATACATGACATGCCGTTGTACACTCCCTACATGATAGCGGCTATGAGAATATATTCTAATCATCGTGAATTCTTCACCTTTGGGCATATGAACCACTAGGATCAGTCACTTCTCCACCACATCATCATGTATCCCTCCATGAACTAATACACAATCACTTCCTTTGGGAGTATGACTACGCATTAGACTATGAGACATCCTAATCATTATACGAGACCAATATTTTTCAAACCCAATCAAGTGTGCCGCTTTGGCGGTCACAACTTAATTGAATCCTTGAAACTTTCTCATACCGGGGATATAAACCTTACTACTCACGTACAACATATACATGTGATTTTAACTTTAGTGATAGGGGCAGTAAATCACCAAAATCACATATCATGCTAATTACACTGCTTTAATCATTGATAATATCTTTAAAAATTAAACTTTATATATATTATCAATGAATCACACTTTGATAATATTTATGTGATAACAAACCTGTAACTCAACACCTGTATTTCCAAAATTACAGAAAAATACAAGAAAAATACGCGAAAATATACTAAAAATAGACGTATTTAGGGTTCCATATGTATTTTCATATCCATAAAATTATCAAACATGTAAAATAAATGCACCACCACATAGAGGATGATCATACGAACCTGACGCTGCCAGCCAAGCGCCGATCAGATGCTCCACACGCCCGCACACGCCACTTGAGTGCGTGGCGCATGGAGCACATGCACGTACGTAAGACCCCTCAAGAACCGGTCCGACCGATGGTGGTCCGATCGGTTCCTGGCTTGACCGTCTGGTCCACCATTTGATCGGTCGGGTTGGGTCAACTGGTCAAGTTGGGTCAGCGGATCACGGGTCGGGTCACGGGTCACAGGTCGGGTCAACGGGCCCGGTTGTTGATGTCATCGTGATGTTAGCCTCCGCGCCTGCGATGCACGCGCGAGCGACGCCCCACGCGTGGGAGCGCGTGAGGGCGCATGCACAACACCTTGGCGACGCATGGCCACGCGTGGGAGCGCGTGCGGCCTCCCGGCGATGTGCCGCCCACGGATTTGCTCGTTTCGATAAGCCCAATCCGAATTTGTGATTTAATTTGATTTTTATTAAACAAAAAATCACGAAAATCACAAAATTAGGGCAAAAGTTCTATGCGTTCGAGTTCTAGGGTTATAATTGCTCTAATACCACATGTTGGATGCAAAACGTGCAATCCCAAGATCTCCATAACCAGAACAAGAGCATAGATGATTGAGTAGAAAGACAAATGCATCTGTTTTGGAATCCATCGTTCTTGATGCGGAAGCGGAAAGCGATGATCTACGCACAAGTCCTTCTCCTCTATTGCCTTCCGTATCACTGGCTCAATGAGACGGCCCCCTCACCCTTTAGCGCTAGGTTAACGCTCCTTATGTGAGAATACATGTGAGAATTAGAGTTAGAGGAGAGACTTGAGCACTATTTATAGAGTTTCCAATCAAGCCCTCTCATTACAGGCCAGGCTCAACTCGGCCCACACTAGCTAGTTCCATATTATACTAATTAAGAAACCTTCTATTTCACCTTAGACCAATTCCGTAAAACGGTAAATTACAATATCAATTAATGTAGCCCACATAAAAAAAACTCTTACAGAGCTGGCTTTTGTCAGATGAATCTCGACACCATCGTCTTGTTAGAAAACGATAATCACATACTTCCGTTGGCCGGCGCTTAAGACACTGTTTAGCAGTCGTCATATAGGATTGCATCTCCTTAATTTTCTCCTTTTGTTTGCTTATGTGACGCCTTCAATACAGCTGGCTTGTTCTTTTGCATTTTCATAACCTCGTGCTCAAAAATTACTCTTATTTCTGCACCACAATCAGTAGGTGTGAAGTATGAAAAAGGAGTGGCGTCAAAAAAAAAAAAGTATGAAAAAGGAGTAATAACGCATGGACCACACCAGTTAGTATGGGAACCCGGGAGGCAGAATCCGTGACCGCTATTGATGCTATGACCGGCAAGGTCAACTGCCAGACAGACAAGGGAACTCCCGTTATGATGATTATCAGGGACCTGTGCAGCAGGATGCTCGGCAAATTACCCTCCTCAGCAAAGTTATGGCCCCCATTAAGGAAACTATACAAATCTAGATACCAATCAGGCCGATACCATTTCTTTGTGCTAAAATCCAAAATGTGAGAGTATCCAACATTATCATCCTTTATGGAAGCTTATCATTAAATTAAGATAAATGCTTTTATGACAGTTTTTAATATACTGTGAGATTAACAGCCTATTTTAAGTTACGAAAAAATAAATGAAAAATAATTAAAAATTATTATTCTGTCAATTTCTTTAAGAATTTGAGACTCACAATATATTATTACTCTTATATTAATTCAAAGACTATTATACTAGCAAAATTTTTAAATTAATATACGGGAGGAAGTTTCCCTCGACTAGCGATGAAGGAAAAGAAACTGACTATTAAAAGATTGTGCTGTTCTCACCAGAAGCCGCCATCAGCATGTCATTCGTCCGTGTGTGAATTTGTTTTCATAAATTCTTTTAAAATATGTTTTAGTTGTGGCGATGACAAAGAGCCAACGTGTAAGGTCAATAATTTGTTGAAAAGCAAAGTCTTATCTAAGCTCTAAGTTTTCTTGTTCTTTGATTAAAATAACCAGAACCTGCATCATTGATCGCCACCAGTTTGGCCCTATCCTACAATTTAGACTCCCTTTTTTATTCCAGCGGAGAAGTTTGCGTGCATTTTATAATTTTAGTGCGGAAGGACACGTTAACAATAATATGAATTAAGACTAGGTCAGGCAATTGAGATGTGGACTTTTTTTTTTTGGGTCGAGAGATGTGGATTGATATGCTAAGGATTTATGTGCAATTTTTTTTTCCTATCGTACTTTTTGGACAAGGGTCAGCTTCTAAAATTGGACACAGGATTCGCTGTTACGACTTGACTGTTGCTTCACATGGATGATTGCAACTTCGTTTTCTAGAAGACCATATATAGCCTTATTCATTCAAGACATGAAAAAGGATTTGCTTCATATAATTGGATGCAATTCCATTATTCACCCAGTGAAAGTCAAACAACGCAAATGAGAAATATTTGTTTTTCCCCATAATCTAATTTTCTGAACTTATCAGGACTTTCATGGAGGAATGACCAGTGACTTCAACGCGTTTCTCACACCAATTTATCTTTTCAAGAGAAAAATGAGTCCATGAGCTCAAGAGCTAAGAGAATCTTTCCTACTGTTGAAATAGAATGTTTCGAGAGGTTGTAGTAATCATTTAGAGACGAATCCCTTCAAAAGGCGTATTTGCTGAGATGCTGGAGAGCTTGATCAAAGTACATCCCCCTACCTCAAAAAGCCAGAAACCTGTTTGGTCCCTTCACGGTGTCCTGGTCTAACATTTCCTCCTCGATCATCACGATGCTTTTGTCCCGATATATAATTGTCGTCTTCCTTCCAGAAGCAAACCAATCATAGTTCAAGACTAGTTTCTCGAATTGCTCCTTATGCCATGTGCAAAACACTACAAGAATGATGCACCACTATTCAAGTCTCTCCTTCCATTTTTCTTTCTCAGCATTTGAAAAGCCACAGAAATCAAAGACAAGAACATCAGATTCTCCTGGACAAACAAAAGGAGCAAATGAAATTTCAAGGGTCAAATGCTTAGTACGAACAACTCCAACTATATATTTGCCTTTTCCCATTATTGTTGTTGTTGTTATTGTTATTATATCATTGAAGGATTTTTTTTCAGATTATGATTTTGTGGTGAAGGAAAATCTCTCAATGTTTTTGTGGAAGTCGAGTGGAAACTCATCAACGTAGAGTCAAAACCTGTCATCCACGGGCGTCGACAGTGACCATACTTTTTTGGCTGGATGATTTTGTTTGGAGTTTCTCCAACCCACTACAATCTTTGACAACATACAAGTGAATGCATTTGCCACCAAATGTTGTTCGACGTTCAAATCCATTTTTCCAAAGTTATTTGCATACTAATCAAGTTATCCTAAAATCGAGAATAAATTAGGAAATCCAATCTACAACCCTGGACTTGCAAATCAAGTCTTGGACCACTTAACCAACCGCTTGATTGTTTTTTTCTAGTTGAAACTCTATAAGGATTGACAATGAGTACACTCTAAATAGTGAATACGTATATAATATGCTGCTTACCTCACCATGATATGAGCTTAAATTATGAATGAATAGCTAAAATACAACATCATGTTACAAACACATGATGGTAATATTTTATAAGACCACCCAAATGTTTGAAAACTTGAACTATTAAATAAATGCGTAATTTATTAGCCCACTTTTCAGTCACTAGGCCGAATGCCTAGTGGCACTTATTGTTCATTTCTTAATTAAGAAAGTGAAATTTCATGTCAGGATGAAGCTATTGTGGCTCACATTTTAAGTGATGTACACACATAGTTTGGAATTCTACCATATGACTTCACCGCAAGTTATATCGAAAAGATGCACAATCCATTGTTGGGGAAAGAATCTGTTTTTTGAGAGTTTTTTTGTTCTTTTCTTTTGCCTCCAAGACCCAATTTTGATTTTCCTTCTCATTGGTCAGTAATTTGTGTGGCTTTTCATAGATTTATGTTTGGGCCGCCGAAGTATGGAATAAATCAAAATCTTCAGAATCCAGAATTGCAATATTATATAAAAGCGAATGTCTCCCTCATTAATGGAGATCGAGTCGAGTCAGTTAGTTAAGAATAGATTTCGAACTCAACTCGCTTTGGTTTACAATCAAGGAGTTTGATTGGAGATATTTATCATTCAAATCTTGTGGAAAGAATTGAATGCACATGTATGACCTACTAGAAAATGATGTGAACCTTATTTTCTAGAATTGTAAATTTTACAGGACCTTCTGTTAAGATTATCTTATATCTACATTAACCAATTCACTTTAATGGACACAAGTTCCATCTTCACCTTAATGAGCAAGATGGTGTATCAATGCAATGTACTCGAGGAATTTGCTCTGATTCTTTGACATGTACGAGACCTTTATCACATGAAACAAAAAATATTATAATTTCACGTAGTGGCTCGAGAAAAACCAGTCATATTCTCCCTCTTTTGTTCTTACTACTTTTTCCTGGACTCTTTGTCGTGTCTTAATCCTATGTTCTGTATCTCATCTTTCTTTGTTCCTTTTTAAAATCATTTTGTTCGTTTAATATTCCATCATCATCACTCGTAATAAAACAAAAGATTTGTTGCTTCCACTATAAGTTGTTGTTTAATTAAATTTTCATCTATTAGGCGCAACTCGAGGATCATATTTTTGAATTAACTCACTTGAGATATTGCAATCTTCAATTGACTTAACAAAGTTGTAACGAGGTGACTCTGAAGTAGTAGTCATCTTCTGACTTTCTGTTGAAATAAGTTTCTTCCCCACAATTATATGCTAATACACATAATAAGAAAAAAATTAATAATTTCAAAATATATTGTATCGAAATCAATTTAGTTATAAACCTTTCAATTTTAATAACTTAATCATAAATCTTTGCACAAAGTTCAAAGTTGTCCATCTCACCAATTTTCATCAAAAATTGCTGACGTAGTGAGCTAATTGTTTCCAATCATCCTACGTGGCTTGCAACGTCAGTGATTTCCAATGAAAATTAGCCAAAATGACTATATTGGAATTTTGAAAAAGATTTAGGACTAAATTGATAAATTTTAAAAATTTAAAATTTTATTGTCATCCGTACAATAAATTTAGAATTGATTAGATAGTTTCTCCATGTACCATCATCATTAGATGCTAAAAATGTGTGAGTAAGGGCCTTCATGATGCTATAAATCGGATTAGGCATTGAGCCTGCACATCCATCTTTTAAAAAGAGACTAAGCGCTATCACAATCTAAATTTTAGTAGCGCAGAAAAATATTAAATTAGTTAGTGGAATATGATAACCAACAAAGGAGCATCATTATTGCTCGTTGGTTCTTTTGGGATCGCAATCTAAACTTTATTAGCGAAAAAATTATAAAATTATTTAGTGGAGAGTATGGTTACCAACTAAGGAACATCATTATTGCTCACTGGTTCTTTTTTCTAATTCTTTGCTTTGATTAATGGAAAAGGCAAGAAGCACTTCCACATAAAGCTGCGGATATTACGCTTGCTGTAATTGCCCTTTTCCGTGCATCATGCGTCGCAGTAGTTCGATTAGCATGAAGAGTTGGCCATAAAGACTGTTGTGTGTGGGTAATAAAAAGAATCGGTGGAGATCAACACAGTGATAAACACTATTTGATATTACTATTTGTCAAATATGAGTCATAATTGACCAACCAAAAAAAAAAATATGAGTCATAAATGAGATATTATATCATCACAGGAATCATTAATTTGCTTAAACTCTTTCAATGCTCGTCATAATCCTCAATATGATCTACAGATGAACAAATGAATATTTGTTTTGTAAACATTTATCATCAAAATATTCGAAAATCATATAACCTTTTAAATATTGAAGGGTGCGACAAAACATCTTATTATGATGGGTATCTATACTTTTTTTCAATCATAAGAGTGATCAAAATATACAATATCTGTTATGATTATATCTAGAATACACACAATCTCGTAATAGATTTTGTCTTAACCTTTTACCTTTTTCTTCCTCCTATCTAAGATAATGGGTAACTTTATTATATTCATTTATTTCATAATCTCTCTCTCTCCCTCTCTTTCTCTCTCCCTCTCCCCTCATTCTACAAAATCCATTGTTGACACCTAAATTTTAGTCCACACATCAAGCATGTATTTTTGTAATAAAAATAAGAAATAAACTATAGTAAAAAGATACAAAAAATAATAAAAAAAGAGAATTAAAAAGAGATTCTCTCCCTCTCCCCTCATTCCACAAAATCTATTGTTGACACCTAAATTTTAGTCCACACATCAAGCATGTATTTTTGTAATAAAAATAAGAAATAAATTATAGTAAAAAGATACAAAAAAATAATAAAAAAGAGAATTAAAAGAGAGAGAGAGAGAAAGAGAGAGGGAGAGAGAGAGAGTCCAATCGGGTCTAGTTCGGCCCCCATCACCCAAGCCTTTTGGTCTGGCCCGGCCCATTAAACCATGCCCATCTCACACCCTGCGACACGGAGCCCGCACACAAACCATGACGACGCTCTTCCCACATGCTATTTTTTCTCTCCTTTTTCCGAAGTACAAAACCTCCCACATCACTAATGCACAACACCCACTTTTATATATTTGATCATAATAATAATGGTACTAATAAAAAGAAAATTGAGTAGTTTAATGACAAACACTAGTTCCAAAACACCCCATGCACAAAGCTCACTTTCTCTCTTCTTCTTCCTAACTCCCTCTTGTAATCCCTCATCCCTTCAAGCTTCAAGCTTCCTTATCTTGTACTCTTAATTACAAAGTAAGTTTGTTCTAAAATATATCTAATATAATTTATACAGGGTTACCAGCTTGCATGATAGTTGGTTAACATTTTTCTGTAATACATATATCATTATTCCCTGGAAAGCGGATTTCCGCCCTAGTGGATGACATGATATTTTAGTTTTTGCATTTTTAATACATGTAATTTCCAGTTTATATAAATACAAGTTCATACCACCTACATGGTTGGTTTTTGCTTCTGCATACTCTTACTCTATATTTTATATATAGCCTTTGCTCTTTATATTATTTTTAATTCTCAAGACTTTATTTAGTCTTCATACATGTTTGAGATTTTATTCAACTTCATAGTTATAGTCTTAACTATATAGTTAATCTCTGATATTCGACGAACATTCAGAGAATTGCTTAGAATAATAAATCTTCTTATACCAATAAAAGTAGATCTAGAAGATATATAACCCATACATTTCTTAGCTCTCATATGTCACACCCCGAATCCCAAACTCGTGAACATCCCTCGATGGTCGATTGAAAATTTTTTTGCGACGTCCTAGGACACGTTGCCGACCCTTTTCATTTTATGCACATGCGGAAGCAAATTATACAAACCTCGGACAACAATCAAATACAGGGATAGTAGAAAGACAAGCAACCATTTTTCACAAAACACACTTTATATACGTACCCAGTTAAACTTACGGGTTTATAAACATAAGTCAGTCTCAAAAGAAACCCCTAGGCAACCTAACTCCACTAGCAACAAGGCTCGCCACGAGATGTCGCATCTCGCGCCCACCAAATCCGCACTCAGCAAATCTCCACACTACGGCCCTGAAAAAGGTTAGCCCATGACGGGGTGAGAATAAATCTCAGTGAGTTAAACCCTAAGCCCCGACTAGGGCGCAAACTCACTCAGAGGCAGCCCTAAACGTGCACCATTCAGAACTTACTTCGCTTGGGCGCGTCCCTGCATATTAGCACATCTCATATACATATGCATGCAGTAAATGCACTCAATAATTGGAACCTTTCAATTTCAAATGTCAATCAATCACAGGGGTCCCGATTATAAGGCCAAATTATTATGACACGTCTCATTCCGTGCCACACAATTTGATCCCATAATCAGGCTCAGCTAATTCACTCATTTAGGCGTTCCAATTATTTACGACCCCACGGGCATGGTCTACTTGACGTTCGGCGGTCTTCTAGCGTAACCGGGTATCGTCTCGCCCCATTGAGCATGGCATCGTCTATCCCTCGACGGCATTCCCGAAGGAGTATCGGTTCGGCCTCTACTGCAATCCAGCATCCGTTGACAAGGGGCATTCCATATAGGAGCATCGTCCAGCGTAAACGCTCGCGACGGGTTCTCATACCGTTCACACGCACATCCAACCCCGACCAAGGACATTGTGCTTTGCACTCAAATGCCTCAATTAAAATAATGAACTTGGCCTATTTTCTTCATATTAAAAACACCCGATAAAATAGGTGTGCGTGGACACACGGTCAAATTGAACCATAAAGTGTGTTATTCTCCCATTTTAAAATTCCACGATTTTATATAGTACTAAAAACCTTTTCGCCGTAAAAAACCGACACCTAGTATTTTTCTAATTAATTACCAAAGTTCTATATTTTTGAAATAATAATTCAAAAGTCACCAATCAGCACTCAATTTGCACAAACTATTTGCACCACGACAATCAGCACGAAATTCTAACAATCGGCTATCCCGGTATAATTTTCGCTAATTAATAAATAATTAAATAAATTACATTTAAATAAATAAATTAAGATTAATTAAACTGAACTACTTAATTAACCTAACCATGCAGGCAACCTTAGCCTCCTTCATATAGCCAAAACACCAAAACCCTATCTTTAAAATAAACTTGGCACCTTTTTTTTTTTTTTTGGTTCAAACTCTCCGAAATAAATTTGTATGGGGTCTTGTATTTGAAATTAACCCGCCAAACTTTGCACGCATCTCATATAAAACCTCCTCGTTTTATTAAGCACATAAAACTTGGCGTCCAAACCCAACACCATATTTTTTTTCTAATTTCTTTTCCAACCCACTCTTTTGAAAACAAACCTTTAGTAACCCCCTTTCTTTTTGTTCAAGCCTTTAGAAATAAATTCGTAGGTGCTCACGTACTCAAAATTAATCCGTCAAACTTTGCATGCTCCTAGTTTAAAACCTCATTGTTTCATTGGGCAAATAAGTTTTTGTGTCCGGACCCGATACCTCATTTATTTTCTATTTAATAGTCCAAAATGTCATGTTTTGTAATAACAATAAACAACCAACAAAGAACAATCCACCTCATGACCTCACACATAAGTTCTCAGCATGCCACAAGCTCATCACATCACTAAATACACCTTATTCAGCAAGCACAACATCAAGAACAACCACAAAACCATGACTGGTTCTAATTGGCAGAAACCGGGCCACTCGCGTGTCTCCAAGTTTCAATTCAAAAACATAACCAAACGAGCTCAAAAAAATCTCAAATTTGAATATGTTATAAAAGACACCTAGATGGACATTTTTCATGAGATACCTTAACCCAGATCTTTCTAGATTAAGAGAAGTAATTCACTCAAACCATTACAAAAATTGTGTCCGTGTCCAGAAATTACGTTCTCCGAAATCAGTTTGGTTCGAGGTCCAAAACTTGTCCGTTTGATCTGAAATTTGACTATGTTAAACTACAAGATGTGAAAAAAAAATTCATGAAGAAACTCTTTTAAAAATCGAACCCTAAGAGTTGATAAAAATCCATTGAACACCAAAAGGTCACTGTTTTAGCAAAATCCGAGATTCTATTTTGCAAATGGCAAGGCTGAAATCTTGTTCATTTAAATCCATAAAATTCTAAGTAAAATATATGTCATAGCTGAAGATGTATAGAACATTTTTCAAGAAGGAAGCAACCTCAAAATCATAGCACATTTTTCCCCACAAAAATGGTAAACGGCAAGTGTCCAATAAACTGATCCGAATTTCACTAATTCAACTTGCTTAACACTAATCCTTTTTAGCACTAATACTTTTTAGCACTAATCTAAATAAGCTAATTAAAACTAATCTAACCCCCTGAGTGCAATTAACAACCTAATCAAGGATTAGGGAGTTAACTCATCGGAATAACGAGCCGACAGGTTCACGGCGATGGCGGCACGACGGTAGTGAGATCTCGAAACTACCAGGCCTCCAACGGAGGACCGACCGGGGCCGAAAAAACCAAGGGGGCTCATAGCAAGGGCTGAGGTTGGCTGTGGTGAGGATGGTTCGGTGGAGCTGCGGTTCGGGATGACGGCTGCTGCTTGGTGAAGCTGCTGGTTTCGGTGGTGGACGGGCTAGTGGGACAGCAGCTCAGTGGAATTTGCTGGCGTGACTGAAGCTGGCGATGGGGAGAGCTGGGCGGTGATGGCGTGAGATGGGGGATGAAGTGGTGGGCGAGATGATGATGGTGATGTCGGATGATGCGGTGGACGGTTGGTGTGAGGGCGTGCAGCAGCGAAATGGAAGGAAGCGGAGGAGAGAAAAATGAAAAAGAAAGGGAAATGGAGAAGAGATGAGTTCGCTGGTGGTGGGGGGAAGAAGCGTGAAGAACAGAATAGGAGAAAAGGAAAGTGGGTGGCAAAGAGAGGAGGGGTTGCGAGCGTGAGATGGGAGGAGAGAGAGAGAGGCATGAAAGTCCATTGTTTGGTCAATGAAGAACCTTGTGAAATATCTAAACCATGATTGAAAATGCCTCAAAGTCTTCTTGCCACTAAAGTCAAGTGGCCCTCCAATGGTGAATTAGCTCCGATTTCTCACAAAATAAACCAAATAGGGCAGCAAAAATACCACTTTTCCTCTTGATCCGAATTTCCCTTTTATTTTTCGAATTGTTCGAAATTGATTTTCCGCAAAAATCCCAGATTCGACGGAATTTCTCCGAAAGATGAGACGAGGTCCTAAAAATAAATCTTGACACACTCGAACGTTTGATTCCTGAGACCGAGTTCAATTTCGTGGTTAAAATTGACCGGACGCGATTTTAATGTGACCTAACCTACCGGGTAGCTTTTAGGGATTTTATCGCGTTTGACCTGTGGTCGATAATTTTCGATCCACGTTTGTGCATCTTTGACTCGTCAGCGACTCTCGGTTGTCGTAAAAATCTCAAGGTTTCAATTACGTGTCTCGAGTGCACTATCGATAGAAAATCAGGATATAGTCGTTCAACGCGAATATCACAATCGTGCGAACCACCTGCTATTCGACTACGTGTTTCCGTTGACTCGACTTATATTTGATCTCAACTCGATTATATGGTGTCGTATTGACCCGTGCCGATTATCACGGTCAAGCAGTCGATTTCCGATCTAATTCTCGAGTCTGCCGCGTTTATATCCTTTAACGGCTTCACCTGATAGATCAGTTAACTCGAGAGTGATCAACTCCGAGAAAAAGGATCATAAGCGTGTCGACAAAATGCCCATTTCATTTAATCAAGACGGAGTCAAAAATTCAGGATGTCACATCATATCTAGTTCTACCCAATATCTGATAATTAGATATAATCCAAACAAATGTCCAAACAAACATTGACGTTTATATTTACTCATAGATTTGTCAATCTCTTATACTTCCTTGTTCTCTCACATAGTACTCCGATCCTAATCATTTTATGGTATCAAAGCCAGAGTGAAGGTAAAGATAGTCTTTTTAAGCATTCATACTCATAGATCGAGAGCCATTTGTTGGCATCCTTTTTGTTTCTAAGAGTGGTCTAGGCCGTAAGTCCCAGAGAGACAGTGAGACCGTTGGTTTAGCTCTATAACGATTCTAAAGAAAGAATAATTCTGATCTTAGGTATGAGCTTACTTAGAAGATCTCCATTTTCCTCTAGTTCTCTATCACAATGGACTCAGAACTAGGTCCTATACATAGAGAAAAAGTAAGGATAGAAGATTTCAACAAATCTATAGAAAATTGGGAAATTCCTAAAGTCCAGCTTAAGGAAATATACAAACAATCAAAATTGATTTTTTTTTTAAAAATCAGATTATGTTATAACTACCGAAGAAAGAGATGTTCCTCTTTCAAACTCCTACGAAAAAATACATCTTTTAAACCAAGAGTCTATCAAAAAACATAAACAAAATACAATTATATTCATATAGGACTAGTCTAGGTAGGAATTAAACCTCTTACAAAAGAAGGTCTTAATATGTCTATTCTCTTAGTTTTACGAGATTTACGTCTCTTAAACTATGATGAATCCATTCTCGGTACTATAGAGACAAGTCTTTGCAAAGAACCAATACATTTTGATTGTTATCTCAATTTCTCAGTATCCGTTAAAGATAAGATTATTCTTAAAGCACTCACATTCCAAATAAAAACACATAATTACAAGGTAGCTGATGGATCTATCCCTTTAACTCTTGTCTATAGGATCCATTACAAAGCAATGGCTTCTGCTTTTGGAGAAAATGCTTTTAAACATAGTCCATGAGGAGAAATACTTCTCCTCCAAACTAAGATTTTTGGAGCAAATGCAACAATTCATAAATCTATTAGTTGGATTCACGTTACTTTACTAGAATAATGGGAATTAGAAAACCAAATTCCCCAACAAGTTGTTCAAAATGCAAATCCGACCAATGTTATTCAACATCCAAAGGGTAGAGTAACTATTAGGTTTCCTAGAAGATCTTTTGATTTAAGATCTAGCCCTTCATTTCTCCCATCTATAATCACCATTCCACCAAGTACTCATAGGAATACTTCCATACAAAATACAACACATTTACCTCATAATATCCATAGAAATAATCCTGAGACACCACCAAAACCGAAAATTAGTGGTTTAGATAATAGATCAGGGATTTCTAGGCCACTTTATTAACAGAACCAGCCTGAACTAGTCTTAGAAAATATAGACTCTCCTCGTCACTCTCCAACATATTCACAAATGATGTAGAACTAAATGTTTTAGAAAAACAATTTGAACCAAATAGAGCATTCCCTAATAAAGATTTTAATTCAGAAGACAACAAACAAATCAGAGAATGATTCTTTGAAACCTTTGCTGATAAAGCAAAAGATATCAAGCAAAAATATTACGACTACATATATAAATATGAGGTACATATATTTTTCTTTGATTGGTTAGAAGAACAATTCCTTGAACCAAAAGAAATAGTAGTTTTAGATCTTCATTATAAGTGGAAACTTGATAATGGTGAAACCATAGAATCCAATCATCCACCCCTTAGGAGAATAAAAATACAGCATGGAGAAAGTGAGGTAATAGCTACTCCTCTTAGGATCTCAGCCGAAATAGCTTTCCTTTATACTCATAAGGTTATTGAACAAAACAATTATACAAATCAACATTTAGTAACTATAGGAAAACGGTTGAATATGATAGAGTCTACCATCCAGAATCCTACCCAACTAATTACACCACAAGTTAAAACATTTAAAAACCCCATTTTTAAGGCATTTGAATTCCCAAAAAATCTTAGCCCATAATTCACCAAAGCTATAGAACAAAAGAAAAGACTTTTAGGGAAATCAAAACTAGAACCCACTCCTATATTAGACACCCCTAAACTCCAAGGGTCAACTATAAGGGATACTCCAGACCAACCTACTATTAGTTTTTTAACAAAAACTTCTAGTGACTCTGGTAATGAATCAATCATTGAGATAAACAGACTTAATTGGAGACAGTCCCAAAAATTATACTATAGTAGAGCTACCCCACCAGACGTTGCTCAAGAAGAATCATCACAAAAAATACAAAATAAATACTCTCTAGATGCCATTTATGATTGGAATATAGATGGTGTAGCCGAAAGCAATATTATGAATATTTTAAACAACATAGTAATGCTTGTTAATGCCTACAAAACAAAGCAAGATGTTTCAGACCATGCTGTTGCTAATTTTTTAGTAGCAGAATTCACTGGACAACTAAAAGGTTGGTGGTATAACTATTTAACAGATGAATAGAGAATACAAATTCTAACTGCCTATAAAATACATGACTTTGAACAATCCATGGATGATAAACAAGGATATCTCATCTAGGATGCGGTGAATACACTCATTTACTCTATTTCACAATACGTTATAGGAGATCCATCACATATTAGAGATAGAAACCAAGACTTCCTGTCCAACATGAGATGCAAATCCTTGGGGAGATTTAGAGAATACAAAGAACTTTTCCTTCAAAGGGTTCTTGTCACACCCTGAACCCCGGGCACGCGCACATCCCTCGGCAGTCGATTAAAATGAGATGTCCTAGGACGCGTCGCCGACCCATTCTTTTAATGCACATGCGGAAGCAAACTAATAAACACCCAACCAACAATCAAACACAGGGATAGTAAAAGCAGGACAACAATTTTCACAAAACACACTTTATATACAAACCGAGTTGAACCTATAGGTTCATATACAAAAGGTCTATCCCAAAAAGAGATCCTAACCGACCTATACCTCGGATCCCTCCGACTTCGGTTCTGGATCCTCCATGCTACGGTCCTGAAAAATGTTAACCCACGACAGGGTGAGATAAAAATCTCACCGAGTCAAAACCCTAAACCTTGATTAGGACGCAAATTCACCTGGAGGCAGCCTAAACAGGCATCACACAAAACTTACCTCGCATCGGCACGCCCATGTACATTAGTACATCACATATGCACTTATAAACGCAGCAAGCGGAATTTAATAACTGGAACATATCATTTTCATATATCAACCAATCACATGGGTCCCAATTATAAGGCCAAACCATTATGACACGTCCCATACCGTGCCACACAATTTTTCCCAATAATCAGGTGCAGCTATCACAACCACTCAAGCATGTCCCAATTATTACGATCCATCGACCATGGCCAACTCAACAGTCGGTGGTCATCCGGCATAATTGAGCGTCGTCCTGCTCCGTCGGGCACGGCATCATCCCACGTAAACGCATCAATACGGCATTCCACACAGGAGCATCGGCCCAGCCTCCACTGCGACCGGCATCCGTTGACATGGGGCATCCGAACTTAATCAGGCATCGTCCTGCGTAAACGCATCAGGACGAGTTCACTACCCTGCGTAAACGCATCAGGGTATTTAAGTGATCACACACAAGCACATACTTAACCAAGAACATCGTGCTTTGCACTCAAACACCTCAATTTCAAATAATGGACTTGACCAATTTTCTTCGTATTAAAAATCCCGATAAAATAATTGTGCGTGGTCACCCCTTAAAATTGAACCATAAAATGCGGTACTCTCCCATTTCAAAATTCCACGATTTTATATAATACATAAAATATTTTTGGCATCAAAAACCAACACCCGGTATTTTTCTAATTAAATACCATAAAATCAGATTTTTGCAATAATAATTCATAACGACAATCAAGCACTCAATTGCACAAATAAGCAATCAATTTCACATTTAAATTCAACCATGACGATCAACAAAAAATTCTGACAAACGGCTATCCTATCACAATTTACGCTAATTATAATTAATTAAATAAATTGCAATTAATTAAATATATTGCAAATTATTTAAACTAATTCACTTAATTAATTTAAATAAGCTAACCGAACTAACCTAAATGAGCTAACTAAACTAATCTAACTAGGCTAGCTACATTAACCTACTAAGCTAACTAACTAACCTAACTAACCACCCTAACCAAACTAGCTTAGGTAACTAACCATCCTAACTACCAATTACACTAACTAGGATTACACTAATCCTTAATTAACACTAACTAACCTACTAAGTACAATTAACTTCATAATCCGAGATTAGGGTGTTAACTTACTAGAATTCAATGGCAACGGGTTCACAGCGATGGCGGCGTGAAGGCGGCGAGATCTCGTGACTACGGCGCCACCAACAAAGACTCGGAAGCGGCTGAAAATAGCCCAACAAGTCTCAACCAAGAGCTGAGATTTGGCTCTGTTTGAAGGTTGGTTCGGTTGCTGGGCATGGGCTGAGCGGTGGATGGAGGTGTAGTGCTGGTCACGGGGCTGGTTGGACGAACTGGGCTGGGCAATCAGGCCGGGTTGCTTGGTTGAACGGTTGTGAGCTGGACGGAGCTGAGGGTGGACGGTGATGGACGTGAGGTCGGGCGGTGAGGGTTGGTCGGGCGGCCGGTGAGGCGAACGTTTGGAGCTGGGCTAGTGGTGAGGCGCTGCTGCGGCCGCCGGAGTCCTGGCGTGAGGGGCAGAGGGCTGCGCGGTGTGGGCTGATGGGTGGTGGCGCGGCAAGGAAGAAATGAAGGAGAGGAAGCAAAAGGGAAAGATAGGCTGTTTTGCAGGGGGCTCACACGCATGAAGGGAGAGGAAGAAGAATGGGAAAATTGGGAGAGAGGGGAGACAGCCAAGAAGTCAAGACTTTGGCCAATTAGAATCCTTGCAAAATATCCATGTAATCATGAAATTGCCACAAAGTCTTCAGCCATTTAGTCAAGGCACCACCCAATGGGCATTTTTTTCTCAATTCTTCACAAACTAAAGCTTTTTGGTGGCCAAATAAACCCATTCAGCAGCCCATACGAATTTCCATAATTCCTTTTTGCCAAATTTGATTTTTCCGCAAAATTCTAGGCTCAACAGAATTTTTCCAAAAGATGAGACGAGGTCCTAAAAATAAATCGTGACACGCTTGAACGTCCGATTCCCGAAACCAAATTCAATTTCGTGGTTAAAATCGACCGGACGCGATTTTAGTACAACCTAACCTATCGGGTAGCTTTTAGGGATTTTAGCGCATTTGACCCGTGGTCAATAATTCTCGATCCACGTTCGTGCATCTCCGACATGTAGGTGACGTTCGATTGTCGTAAAAATCGCAAGGTTTCAATTACGTGCACCGATTACAATTTCAATAGAAAACTGGGTTAGTGCCGTTCGACTCGAATTTCGCAATCAGGCGAAATCACCAGCAATTCAATTACGTGGTTTCGTCAAATCGACCTATATCCGATCACAATTCAATTATAACAGCGTCGTATTGACCCTTGCCGATTATCACGGTCGAGCAGTCGATTTCCAATCAAATTCTTGAATCTGCCGCATTCATATCCCTTAACAGCTTCACCTAATAGGTTAGTTAACTCGTGAGTGATCAGCTCAGAGAAAAAAAACCATAGGCGCGTCGACGAAATGCCCATTTCATATATTCGGGACGGAGTCGAAATTCAGGATGTCACAGTTCTTGTTAGACCAGATTGTAACCAACCCTTTTGGAAAGAAAAATTCTTAGCAGGTTTACCCTAAATAATAGGTGACCAAGTTAGAGATAGAATAGAGAAGAATACAGTGGTCGAATACCTTATGATCTACTTTCATACGGAGAAATAGTCTCTTACGTTTATAGGCAAAGAACACAAATATGTAATACAATCAAATTACAAAGACAACTTAAAGAAGAACAATCTCTCACCAACAGAAGTTTGGGAAATTTCTGTGCCCAATACAACCCTTCTTATAATGAAAAATCAAAATCAAAATGCAAAGGAACTTGTCCTTCTGAAAAAGAAATAAAAAACACCGCAACAAATCATAATCTCATAAAAATAAACGAAGACACCAAAATAAACCACAAACTAATAAGAAAAATTTTAAAGACATTAAATGTTACTCATGTGGTAGAAAAGGACATATCTCAAAATATTGTAGGATAAATAAAAGGTTAAATGAACTCTCTTTAGATGATAATACTTTATACCAATTAAATAACATTTCTGTAGAAACTAATGATACATCTTCTAATGAACTTCTTGAAGAAGAAGGTCTTCAAATAAATGAAATAGAAACCTCTTCAGAATCATAATATGAAGATGCCTCTCCGATAAACCTATCCCTAAAATAAATATGTTGACAAAAGAAGAAGAATTTCTCCTTAGCACTGCTGATAAAATAACTGACCCAGAAGCCAAAAAAGAATACTTAGATACACTTCAATCTTCAATGAATGTTATTTCTAAAACCAATACTTCCTACAATCTAAAAGATATTCTAAATAGCGCAAAAAAAAAAAAAAAACCAATCTAGGCCAATAAATATTAATGGTCTCCAAAATGAAATAAAACAACAAAAATTAGAAATACAAGCCTTAAAGGCAGCACAAATAGAAATGAAATAAGAAATCTCCGATATAAAATTACTTGTCACAAAGGGAAAAGCAAAATTAGAATATCAACATGAAATCAACAATGCTTCCAATACTTCTGATCCAAACTTTCTAATGCTACTAATAGAAATAACCTCTAGAAAATGGATAATAAACATAATGATAAAAATCAATAATGAATTTATTATCGAAACAACAGTACTCTTTGATATAGGGGCAGATCTCAATTGTATCAAAGAAGGCATTGTTCCAACAAGATACTTCGATAAAACATCTAAATATTTAAAATCAACCTCATGAGACAAATTAAGTATTCAATACAAATTGCCAGAAGCCTTAATAATAAAAAACCAAATGTCTTACAAAACTTCCTTTCTTTTAGTCAAAAATTTGAGACAGGAATTAATTCTTGGAACAAGTTTCATACAATTAATTCAACCTTTTACAATAACAAATGAAGGAAATGTAACTTATGCTCTAAATAGAAAAATCACCTTTGACTTCATAACAAAGCCACAAAAGATAAGCTTAAATATCTTACAAGAACATTCAATTTCAAAAATAAATTGTCTCATAAAAGATAAAGAAAACTAGCTTGAATTTTTAAGAGAAGACTTAGAATTCAAAGGAATAGAAGAAAATCTCGTAAAACCAAACATCATAGATAAAATAGTATCCCTACAAAAACACATAGAAAAAACTATATGTTCCACCTTACCTAATTCTTTTTTGGAAAGAAAGAAGTATATTGTAGATTTACCTTATGAACAAGATTTTTTTGAAAACAAAATACCTACAAAAGCTCGTTCTACACAAATGAACCAAGAAGTTCTAAAATTTTGCCTAACAGAAATACAAGATCTTTTGAAAAAAAAAAAAACTCATTAGGAAAAGTTAATCACCATGGAGCTGTTATGCTTTCTATGTCAACAAAAATGTTGAATTAGAAAGAGGAGTTCCCAAGTTAGTTATTAATTATAAACCTTTGAATACAGCCCTTAGATAGATAAGGTATCCAATACCTAATAAGAATGACTTGTTAAACAGATTATGTAGATAAAAAATATTTTCAAAATTTGACATGAAATCGGGATTTTGGCAAATAGAAATCAGTGAAAATGATAAATATAAAATAGCTTTTAATGTCCCTTTCGGCCAATACGAATGGAATGTTATGCCATTCGATCTCAAGAATGCCCCTTTAGAATTCCAGAGAATCATGAATGAAATTTTCAATCCTTATTCAGATTATATCATAGTTTACATAATGATGTACTAGTCTTCTCCTCTAATGTAGAACAACATTTCAAACATTTATCTACTTTTATAAAAATAATCATTCAAAATGGTTTAGTAGTTTCTCCTACTAAAATTGCACTCTTCCGACAAAATCAGGTTCCTAGATCATTATATCCATTTAGGCACCATAATTCTCATAGAAAGATCAATCTCATTTACTGATAAATTCCCATATGAGATTAAAGACAAAACTCAGTTACAAAGATTCTTAGGTAGTCTCAATTATATTATAAATCTCTTTCCCAATATAAATATTCTTTGTAAACTCTTACACCAAAGGTTACAAAAAGATCCACCGCCATGGATTTCAATTAATACAAACATTATCAAACAAATAAAGATTAATGTTAAAGAAACACCATGTTTACACCTAATTGATCAATCTACTTTCAAAATAGTTGAAACAGATGCCTTAAAAATAGGATATGATGGCATTCTTAAACAGGTCGAGAATAGTAAAGAACAAGTTGTTCAATTTATTTCAAAACATTGGAATTCCACCCTACAAAATTATTCAACAATCAAAAAAGAAATGCTTGCTATAGTTTTGTCCATATCAAAATTCCAAGGAGATTTGTTAAACTAAAAATTTCTCTTGAGAATTGATTGCAAATCAGTCAAAGATGTTTTACAAAAAGATATATTGAATATTGCATCAAAACAGATTTTTGCTAGATGGCTAGCCATACTTTCAGTATTCGATTTCGATATTGAATTTATAAATGGTTCTTCAAATTCATTATCCGATTTTCTCACGAGAGAATTTTTACAGGGGATATACAATTATGCCAAGACCCAAAAAAGACAAAGACAAAGGCAAAGCCATTGCCGAAGCCTCCAATACACTACCAAAGCCAAAAGGCTTGAACCAATCAAGTCATGGCTTCAAATAATAGAAAACCAATTATTTTTACAATAACATCCAATACCAAATACCCCTCCAAAAGAAGAATTCATACCAGCTCTAGCCTAACTAGCTACCATATTACCCAAAGAAACACTAGAAATACTTGCTAAATCTTTACAGAAAACAATAAAGAAAGGCCGTTTAGTGCCAATGAGGTAAGCAACAATCCCTCCGCGCTTGCCACACAAAGACAAGCGAAATACAAAAGAATTTCATATGAGGTGATCATTAGGCCACAGGCAACCCCTCATTCTCAAAAATCAAAGTTCTTTTCAAAAATATCATTTCAAAAAATACTAACTATAGAAGATGGATTTTTTGACAAAAATCCAATCAAATTTGCAAAAAATATATTTCCAAAAAATTGATTTTTCAAACCACACAATACATTTATGAGTAGATTTTAGTGGAAACAGAATCAGCAAGGTTCACCCATTTTGTTGACAAATCTGATATAGATTATATCCTATACTCCACTATATCCATCAGCAAAGTCATACACCCCTCATAATGGGGAGCCTCACCTCATACACCTAGAAAAATTCCAAACTAGGATTACCTAAAACCTACCATACTCCATTTCATACACATACTAGGACTACCAATAAGCCTGGTGGAATGTCTTCTTCCATCAAAATACAAATTTCCAACACATTTGGCTAGTATTCTTCAAAGATAATTTCCCAAGGGAAAGGCTGCCAAATTAGTTTGATTCCTGGTGGGATCTATTTGGTCCTTTGGATGTAATACTACACCCTACAATCAAACAAGGATACCAAATATTTCGTGAATACTTTGTACCAATGCCACATGATACAAGGTTCCCATGCCTTATGCACTTCTTTATAATGTTCAGAATTTCATTGATAACAGCATGGGAATTTGATTATAATACATCTCCCACCAAACCTGGTGCACCTATACTTGTTCGAAAATACAAAATAAAATGGTAGGATGGATTCAAATACCATGAATAGGGATCTGAAGTTGCGGTTGAACTTGGCTAAATAGCCAAAATACCCAAATAACTACAACCCCATCAAATACAACATTTTTGCAGGAGAAATCCATTGTAAGTGCAGCACTTGCTGCAATCCAGAATAGAGAGGAATACTTTAATGTCCTCAAAACAATACTCTCAAAAGCGGAAGAATCACAATGTGGATCTTCCAAATCACAAGACAGTCAAGACGGATCCTCACAATCACATCACAATGGAAACACCAATAAAGATGACTGTTACGGGATTAATCTTGCCCAAAAAATAAGACAGGATATCACATGCCAACACTGTTGCAGCAGTGGAAAAGCAATACACTATAGCAAATGGCAGACATACTGTAGCAAACACTATTTATTCAGTACTGTTCACTTTACATTGTTCAACACTGTAGCACTTTCACTGTAGCACCCCATATAAATACGCTTTCCTAGCACGAAAGAAGGGGGCTTGACTTAGGTCTCATTTTCTCTCTTCTTCTTCCTCACTCCCTCTTGTAATCCCTTGTTGACACCTAAATTTTGGCGGCTCATTTAGTCATTAGGGGTTAATTTTATTTTATAATTCAATTGCATAGCATATAGTGTTAGGTGCATTTATTTTTAATTTACATGTTTTGCATTTTTATTTTTTTAGGACCGGTGGTCAATGGCTTCGAATTAAATTTTTGGATTTAAATTAACAGGCCGGACTAAGCCCACGAAGCGAACAAATTGGCCCAAGCTCGATTTTTAATGATCGGAAATTATCTCGTGGGAAAACAAAAATTTTAAATTTTTCCGAGATATGAACTTTTTTTGGATAGGGCAGATGTGACGAAACATTGCGATTTATCTTTGCAAGATTCGGATTTAGAGAAAAATTCTATCGCAATCTTGAATAAAATTCGTGAAGGAATATTGCGTTCAAAAAATTCTCGTGGATATTGATCTAAAACCCTAGTCCACTCACCTATAAATAGGTTGCTACACCACAGAAAAAAGGGGGGCCACACAATTCCATACACGGCCACCATTGAGAGAGAGCACGTTCGTGAGAGAGAATCACGGTTGAGCTTCCACACGTACGGCCGAGACTTTGTTTGCTTGCTACCATCTACTGCGGCATCTTCCTCTTGTTGGCCCAAAAGCAGCTATTGTTTTGGCGAATCGGTGGACCATCGACTTCTGGCGATTTCTTGCTCTAAGCTCAATATCCACCCCCGCAGAGAAGACCTTGCTGGATTACTTTGGAAGAAAGTCACCATAGCCAGATCTCGGGAGGTTCTTAAAATAATCCGCTTGGTGATACTTGGAGATCGAGGGAGAGCGAAAAAATATTGCTGAACTAGAGTAGAGTCTCGCTCATCTACTCCCTTTGCCCGTTTGCCCTTGTGTGCTTCGACACGCGTCTTGCGAGCCAACGAGACGCGCACCACCCTAGTTGTGAATTGCTGCACCGTGCCTCGCGAACCACCACGAGCGTCGATCGGGTTGGTCTTAGCAGAGAAGCATCCACCGTCGCGATTGTGAGTCGTTGCGAGACTCCTGTGGAGTTCCATTTAGCCCGACGGATTCGCCATGTCCAGTAAATCCAGTATCTCTCCACATACGTGAAAGTCGCGCCAGATTTTTGTGGCCACCACTCGCGAGCCTAAAGTCCGAGCCGCATCTCTCGTTGCGCCGAAGTCCAAAGTCAAAACAAGTACCGGGACTTTGGTGAAATAAGGGCGGCTTCTGTCGGGTAGACCCGCGATGTTATGACGGTCCTACCTCCCTGGGCGAAGCTTTCGATGATCGAATGGTCAACTTGGATAAGCGATTCAGGTTTTTAAGTTAACAGACGTGCAAGATCTTGATAACTAGGGATATGCTGATGATTATACTGACCAGGAGTAAGTGGTGGATTTGTCTTCTTCTGGTTGTTGTCCAAAAGTGAGATTGACATATGGATTTTTATGAGTTTATTTCATGCAAGCAAAGGGATATTTTTGGGCAACGATGATGTGAAGAGTTTGGTCCGTGGCGTCGTACGAATTTTGGAAAATAAATAGTCAAACGCTTCCTTGTCGAGAAGCCGTCACCACCGAGAACCAGCTGTTCCCGGCTTACATCTCGCAATGATCTGTCGTTGCAGTTGTACCACTCCGAGACTCCCGAGCCGCGAGTCCCTACGTGATCTGGCTAATCATCCGTGAACCATCACCATTGAGGCCACCATCAGTGCATTACTGCAGTGACTGAGAGCAGCCACCGTTCTTAGCCGCGCCGAGCCCCATCGTTGGTCCACTCTACCGATTGAATTTTTGAAAAATTCAAATTTAGGTAGAGATCTATATTATTTTTTTTAGGTAGATTCATTAGATTTAATTTATTAGATAGATTTGCTTTATCTTATTTTAGGTTTTAATATTTTATCTCTTTGTTTGAATTTTTTTAGAATTAGTCTTTAAGGTAATGATTGATATTCCGACATGAAAGTGCCCCTCAAATTAGGGATTGACAGTTCGATTTTCGCGCTCGAAATCCGACTCTCAATTCCTTGCAAAAATTGCCAATCCGATCTCATGCTCGAGATTCGATTCGCGATTTAATTTTTAAAATTGGACAACTCGATCTCATGCGCGAGATATGGTTCGCCAATTTTCGGATATCAATCTTATCTTATTTGATTTGATGTCGTGGTGTTTGAGTCAGTTTTATTTTCGTAAAAGGAAAAAATCCAAAAAAGTTTGAATTAGGATTAGGTTTTTTTATCTTGCATGATTAGATTAGGGATTTTTATTTTGAATCATGAAAAGAAAAAGAAAAAGTGCACTCATTTAGGATGTTAGTTTTTTTTTTTTTTTATCTGAATTGCATGTTTAATTTTAATTTCGAATTTCATAAAAAATTAGGTATTAAGGCATTCTTTGCACGTCATTGCATATTAGATAAAATTACATGTTTAATTTTAGGTCTAGATAGATCTTTAGATAAATTGCATGATAGGTTTTTTAATGCATGTTTAGAAAGCATTTAGAATAGATAGTATTTCACTTTAGTTTGATTTTCTTTAGTGATTTTAATTATGAATTTTTGTTTAAATAAAAAATAAAAAATCATCATGTGCACGTCATGTAGAATTAGGGTCATGTAGAATGCACGTCATTTAGTGATTACTAGAGTCATTTAATTAAAAAATCATTTGCCCGTCATTAGAGTTAGGTCGTTTGATTAGTTTAGATTGCACATTTAATTATTGCATTTCTTTAGAAATTACCTTTACTCATGTCATATAGTTTAGGTCATGTCGTCATGTCATTTTAGATTATTTGCATAAGTCATGATTTTCATTAAATAAAGTGAAAACAAAAAATTGAAATTGCGTGTTAATTAGAAATCATATCTAGGATTATCTATATGAATTCGATTTAACATTGCGAGATGCTTTCGTTGCTTTAAGGTATGCTTTTGCATTATTTAAATTGCTTTCTTGATGTGTTAAATTGGTGGTATGCGCACATGTTTGATCACTTTACATGTTAGGAAGCTCAATTAAAATCAAATCAAGCTGCTTGCAAAACATTTTGAAAATTAAAAAAGAAATGGTACCGAAAGGACACTAGGATAGTCTAGTGTAACCAAGTCCCCGTACCCAAAATCTCTGGTTCGTAGAAGTAAAATGATTCTCCCGTTATTTTACTTAGGTGTCTAATCGACCTACCCTACATTGATTAGTGGCGACTCCTAGATAATGATCTTTTGCATGTTAAATCCTTAAGTCGCGATTTGGTATGGGCTTGGGAGAGTCCGAGCTACGCTTAAAGGCTTAGTAGTCCATCAACCTAGTTTTAGGTGGCACACCCGGAAAATTGGGTCGCGACATCCCTCATCCATTCAAGCTTCAAATTTCCTTACCTTGTACCCTTGGTTAGAAAGTAAGTTTGTTTTCAAATACATCTAGTATAGGTTCTACAGAGTTACCAGCTCGCGTGATAGTTGGTTAACATTTTCCTGTAATACATATATCATTATTCCCTGGAGAGCGGATTACTGCCCTAGTGGATGACATGATATTTTAGTTTCTGCACTTTTAATACATGTAATTTCTAGTTTATATAAATACAAGTTCATACCACCTACATGGTTGGTTGTTGCTTCTGCATACTCTTACTCTATATTTTATATATAGCTTTGCTCTTTATATTATTTTTAATTCTCGGGACTTTATTTAGTCTTCATACATAGTCAAAATTTTATTCAACTTCATAGTCATAGTTTTAACTATACAGTTAATCTCTGATATTCTACGGACATTCAGAGAACTGCTTAGAATAATAAATCTTCTTATACCAGTAGAAGTAGATCTAGAAGATATAGAACCCATACCTTTCTTAGCTCTCATATCTGGATCTATCCAATATCTGATAATTAGATAGAATCCAAACAAACATCCAAACAAACATAGACGTGTATATATATATATCTACAATATAATAACGTCGATTCAAAATTGTCAATGTCCACTTCTCGTGACAAACAATGCAATTAATAATTTTGGCTACCAACTGATTCTGACTAATGAAGATAATTATAAAGCTATTCTAAATAGTATTAATACATGCTAATGCATAACTGCAATTAGGAGGCATTGGAAAATTCCAAATTTTGTAACTTCAATAGTCATATTCTCCCATCAACAATGAAAAATTTACCAGTACGTTTGAGATCTTACTACATATGGAGGACGATATATCAACCTAAGCTACCTTAGTGGGATACTAGTACTTAGTCACCATGCTTGGAGATACAAACTTACGTTTGAGCATTCATCAACACATTCTAATTTCAAGTATATAATTTACTGTGATAATGGAGATTGACAGTATAGAATTAGAACTTTTCTATCCCAGAAAACATATGATCATAAAGCAAAATTTCAACCTTGAAAGTAAATTTATCGTTATTACTAACGTTTCTTTGAATAATATCTGCTGACCATCATTATCAACGCTAACATCAATAATCGTAGGTAAATTTATACGTCTCAAATTTCACGTCAAACAGAAGATGTCATTTATTGATAAAGAGCCACTCCGAATATCCGCCACCTTTTATTTTCTTTGGAGAGCATGGCCCCTATAAAATCAGGTCGGGTCATTCCATAGAATAGAACACGTTCAAGGAATTATTGTCTCAATCTTATGTTCCAAACGTTTGAATATACCAAAATTTAAAAAAAAAAAAAAAAAAAAAAAAAAAAAATCACTTTCCATGTCGAGGAGGGAACTCACTTCCAGTTGAATTGCTAGTTCTTAGTTTTTGGGCTGTAAAAAATTCCTGAAATAACTTGCTTAAAAATGCAAAATGCTCCTGGCGTGGCTCTTCATTACGTACGCAATCGTATCAAATTTACTCGATACACAAAGGAATTGAAAATCCTCCACGTCTCAACCAATTGAGCTACTCCGGATTATACCGAAGAGGTTATTTTGGCCTATTTAATAGTTACACAGCATAAGAATATTCTCCAATGTCACGCATAAAGGGAAACCAATTATGGAAATTCAGGAACGAATTAGACAATTAATCAATATCAACAGTTTTTTTTTTTTTTGGTGGCTAAATCCTTAATTCCTTACACCTTTTTTTACGTTGTCTTAACCTTTTGTCTTTGTGCCGATTTAGTCCTAAACCTTTTTTTGGTGCCGATTCAGTCCTAAACCTTTTTTACGTTGTGCCGATTCAGTCCTTTCCGGCCAATTTTGGCCGGATTTTTGCCTGGACGCCGGCCGGCTAACGTGGCGATTGGCGCCGACGTGGACAACTTTTAATAATATTTTAATATTTTTGATTTTTTGATTTTGATTTTTGAATTTTTATTATTTATTATTTTTTGTCTTTTTCCTCCGGCCGGTCACCGAGGTCCGGCGACCGGCCGAGCCAAAGGCCGGCGAGGGCGAGGCCGACCTCACCGGCCACCTCGCGGCGAGGCTCGACCTCGCCGAGATCCGGCCATGGGCGAGGCTCGCCCTCACCGGATCGGGCGAGGTCGAGCCTCCCCGGCCATGGGCGAGGCTCGCCTCATCGATCCGGCGAGGGGGAGCCTCGCCCATGGCCGGCGAGGCTCGACCTCGCCAGATCCGGCGAGGGCGAGCCTCGCCCATGGCCGGATCCGGCGAGGTGGAGCCTCGCCAGCCATGGGCGAGGCTCGCCCCGCCGGATTCGACGAGGGCGAGCCTCGCCCATGGCCGGCGAGGCTCGACCCTCGCCCGCAAGGTGGCCGGCGAGGTCGGCCTTGCCCTCGCCGGCCTTCGGCTCGGCCGGTCGCCGGACCTCGGTGACCGGTCGGAGGAAAAAAGACGAAAAAATAAAAAATAAAAATAAAAATAAAAATTCAAAAATATTAAAATATTATTAAAAGTTGTCCCACATCAGCGCCGATCAGGCCACGTTAGCCAGCCGACATCCAGTCAGCAAAATCTGGCCAAAATTAGCCGGAAAGGATTTAATTAGCACAACGTAAAAATGTTTAGGACTGAATCGGAACCAAAAAAAGGTTTAGGACTAAATCGGCACAAAGGCAAAAGGTTTAGGACTTTTTTGGCACTTCTCCCCTTCTACTCGTGTTGGATGAAATGACGTTTGATAATCTCTCAGTTTTGGAGGAAACAAAAAAGAGAATTTATGCATATGTGGCACGACCACCCATCAGGGTTTCAGGCTGTGATGACGGAAGATAAGTCAGACCAATTCAGAGGCAAGTGTCTGTACTCCACAATTTTTCCGGTCATTTAATCCATTCAACCTCTAATTCCATAAGCTCAAACTTTCCAATGTGTCTATGATATGTGACCCTGCAACGCTTGTTTTGTTGAACTTACTAAATCATTAAGTGACAAGTATGAAAATGGACAAATTACTCAATACACCACCCCCAGTTCAGTAGGGGAGGCTAGGTGGGAGAACGCGAGATCGCAATAGAAACTATGACCAACCTAGATATGACAAGCAAGGAAGTCAAATGGCAAATAGAGAAGGGAGCCCTCAATATGGTTATCTTCAGCAAAGTTATGGTCCCCGGGACAAGGTGAAAGAAGAAATCCCATGCCAACAAGCAATATGGATTATGCCCCCAGGGGAAGGGATCCATATCAAGGACAGAGGAGAGATCCAATGCCTTCATACCATGGAAACTATAATCAGCAGGACAAGTACCATCAGCAACAAAGAGACCTGCTGCATGGAGACAGATGGAGCTCTGCACCTCCAGTGCAGAATGGTTTGTAGGAGAGACAATCGGAACTATGCACCCACTCCTGGTGGAACATGTGGGAAGGATCCCGATGGATTTTGAAGGCAGTGTACTTAGTGCTGGTGACTAATCTTCCCTCCCCGGTAGAATTCGCATTTCGCATAGAATTCGCAAGGGGAAGGGAGGAAAACAAAAATGGTATCTTTGAAACATCATTCTGAACATTAGTGGCCAGTGAACACTCGAGGAAGCATAGGACATCATGAATGCGTAGGTCGCAATTGGGGTCGTGCGCAGTATGTTGGCACAAACGCACGCACTTGAAGGATCAATTAGATTTAAGCAATAGCTCTTATAAATAAGCCTTATTTGGTAAGCGTCCAAGGAGAGGCAAGTGTTGTCCATGCAATGTTTTGTGAGGCCTCAATGACCAGTTTTGTTGAGAGATTTCCTCAGATCTGGCCAGTCTACTAGATCAACTTTAGATGAAGTCAGCATTTCAAAAAATTTTAACATTAGAGAAAAAAGAAAGATGCCCCGAGGTCTAAAAACTAGTAGAGATTTGCTTTGAAATCGCAGGAACTATGGAATTAAACTTCAACTAACAACAGAGTCTTCTAAATCAATAATCAGGCCAAGACTCTCATGGCAATATCAAGCACACATCTCGTCAACTTAGGGCCTATTTGTTAAAATCTATTTCTGTTCTTTTATTCCAGGGAACGAAAAAAGAATAGAAACCTGTTTAGTAAAACTTTTGTTCCCCGAGAATAGATTTGGAATAGAAGAACAATTTCTAGAATCAAATTTTCTCTCTCTTCTTTTTTCTTTTCTTTTCTTCTTTTTCTTCCTTTTGGCCGGTCGCCGGCCTTGGCCATGGCCGGCGCTGGCGACCGGCCAAACGAGGGCCAGCGACCTTGCCAAAGCATCTGGGCAAGCTCGACCTTGCCCAGCCAAGGCGAGGCCGAGCCTCATGCGGCCATGACAAGGCTTGGCCTCCCTAGCCGGCACGAGGCTCGGCGAGGTTGCCGAACCTCACCCAGCCGTCGCCGAGCCACGACGGTGGCGGCGACCAACCAAAGAGAAAAAGAAAAAAGGAAAAAATAATAAAAAAATAATAGAAGAATTTAAAAATTTAAAAGAAATAAAAAAAATCTAAGAATCCTACCAAACGGATTTCTATCCCAGGAATAAAAATTTAGGGGAGTTACCAAACGCGTTCTTTTGCTTAGAAATTGTTCCCGATGACAAAATAAATAAATAAAATCATTTCTCATAAAAAAATTGTTCCAGGAACAAAATGGTTACCAAACGCGCCCTTCATCATGTGATTGCCATCCGAACATGTGAAATTGACAAGGAGCTTGCACACTCAATATCCCTTGTCACGGGCAGTAGAAAAGGTAACCAAACTAAGACAAAGTCCATCTAATTAATGCCTACTCCACAAATACCAGCACGCATTCAAAATTGTAACAGAGCATACAAGACCACAAATCGTGATTGTTTTAATAACTAATTGATATGAAATTGAAGCCACATCTTCCTACAAGTGCAGATGCGTCTACTTGATCAAAATGTCATCAATTCAAGACCAAATTAATACCGAATTCAAACAAAGCAATCATGGTCAGCATGCAATACTTTGATTCAAGTTCGATTATGACTATCATTCTTGCAAAATTAGCATGAGATTCACCCTATTACTTTCCTAGCATGAACATGTACGATTCCATAACCAAACTAGCCTCAAGCTGGAATCAAATGCACACCAAATCAGGAATATCAAGACATAGTCAGCATACACGGATCGATTTCCGCTAGAATTTAATTTATTTATGACATAATGTCTTTCCCGAGCGAACATAAAATTCACCATTACAGAATCTTATATCGCTGCACATGCTTACTTGAGTAGAATACCATAAAATCAAGGACCAATTGACATCAACTCAGGGCCACAACAGTTGCGAATCAGCATGTATTGACAAGGTTCTAGCAGATTCAAAACAAGTTTGCAATTGAATACCTATGATTTTTTTTCTTCTAATGAAGAAACAGAACTCAAATAGACTTATATGACCAAAATAGATCAAGAATCTAGTAATGAAGGAGATTCTTGGTCAAAAACTGAATCAAAATACACACCAACTTAGTTCAAGAATTTCATCAAACAGGTTGTGCACATCTTGGCCGAGGGGCACCAATTCACATCATTAATAAAGCCTCAATCGCAGCCGATTTGCACACAGACGATAGCAATAGCGCTCAGCCCTGTTTCGTATTATAAAGCAGCAGAAAAAAAATGAAAAAAAAAAAAAAAAAAAAAAAAAGCCTCTAATGGAGTTGTGCGAACTTTAGTTAATTAATCCGTTCTCAGTTATTCTGGTGTACCTTATTTGGCCTGGTGTTAATGGACTTTTGATAATTATATTTGATTACAAGTTTGGTTTGCATGTGAAATAGAATGAAATTTTCGAATGGATTGATTCCTAGGTTCATATTTTGGGTTTCAGCAAGAACGATGTAGGGTTTGATGTTCGAATATCACACCTCAATATGGGCAAACTTTGATATGTTTGCATTCTTTCGGCAACATTTACTTATAGTACAACATGGAGGGACTATTGAATGTTGAACATGTTCATATGCTATATAACTTCAGGAGAACATAGATACTCGCATCGACCATTGGGCTGCTCATAGTCGAAAAGAAAATATACAACATAACTGCACTTTCATAAGGTAAATAGATATAATTTATGCCCTATTATGCCTAAGGGTGATAGTCCATGTGTCTGGAGGAAACTTGTCAAGGGAAGACCAGTTCTTAAGCCATACATTTAATGCATTATTGGCAGTCAAAGCATAGTTTTGTGTGTCTCTAGTAATTATCTGTTATGTATAGGATATAGGATCTACCGCACCCTATAATGACTTGTCTGATGCTGAAAGAGCTCTGGACAGTCCAATGATATCTCAGAGACATCTATTTATTAATCTTGTAACTATGCATAAGTTTTGAACTACACATATAACTCCAATAGAAGAAACCGAAGGTCCTATAAGCCAGTTTCATTAATTAATTACACCTCATCAAGGGGATCAGTGAATATTGGGCTGTGTGCCCGTTATTAGATTAGATTATTTTTGCACCTTTTCGTTTTCTTTTGTGGAAATAGATCAGCTTTCTTTTACATGTCTTTTGTCTTCTCAATTGAGAATTAGTACTAATGAATGAAGGTATTCAGCCCCTGCATCTTCAAAGATATACTCAGTTGTACAGAAAATAGACAAAACTCAAAATTGGAAAAGGAGAGTGAAGAATAAATTTAATTCAAATGCACGTAATTACCTATATACCTAGTAACTTTTCTATACAGCTCCCATCCGCACTACAGGAATTTAAAAGAAAGTGCTGAACTGCCTGAGATCATCGCATTAATGTGTGCATAATAGTATATAATTATATACTTAGTCTCAATGTATAATTTGGATTGCACAAGCCTCCAACCTCAGATACTAGGTAAAAGCGAAGTTCTAGTATAGATCGCGGAGAAAATGTTAAATAGACATAGAATTAAGTACACGAGGCAACTCTCAGTGGATGAGTCGAATGAACATGGCCGACCAATCGACCGTAATGAAACTTGGGCACCCAATTTGGAGTACTTTAATGACCGAAAGTAGTTAACTAAATTTATTTTCACCGAAAGTTGTTTATAAGTAAATTATCGAGTCGTCGTAGGAAGCCAAAAACATCAGAATTTTAGGGGTCATAAAGAGATCAAAGGCCCCCTTGACAATAATAGTCAATTTTTCACCAAGTAATTTGATTCCCCAGGGAGAATAAAATTGTCTCGTTACTAAAATGTCCATAAATTGATTATAAAATCATATCGCTTTTAATTGCTCCAGGAAAGGCGTAGTTTGATATCCATAAACTTATATAATTATATTGCATCTTGATTGGTGTTCATATTGTCTTGTCTTTGTGAATCTTGGAAAATCAAGACCCTAAAAATACTAACTCTTACCAGCGGAAGTCACAGAAGGAAAAGGGACATAATGCATGCGTTTAGATCTCTTGATAAATGAAGCGTGACTCAATTATACACACATAAACTCACCGGCATTTGTAGTGTGATATTATTATCAGGGTGTTTTCTTAACTCCGTAGCTAATACAGTCCTTATAAAGTTGCAACAGATTTTACGTGTTCCCCAAAACTTTTGGGGGAAAAAAAGGTACTTCAAGCAAGGGATGAAATCGCGACTTTTGATAAGCAATCTACTAGGATTTAGGAAAAGGCCTTGGTATTGTTTGGTCCTTGGCATCCTATAGGATTCCTTCTTGATCACCATAACACAGCAGTGTTTTATATATCGGATCTGGAGATAAACTTGGCATTGATATCTAAAGGTGCTCACGTCTTTCTCATATTCTAATGAAATGCAATTATATGCATCCAACATCACATTAACAACAATGATGACGACAACAACAACAAGGTACGAAGCAAGATCGGTTCCTCAAGTGGCCGTAGAAGGCTGGATAGAATCGTGCAATAAGTTGTTTGGTGATTGACTCATTATGGTACCGAGAGTTGTCTATAATATATTATTTCATTTGTTCAATCAAATCCTAAAACTTATTCATATTTTCCATTTGTTAAGTAGGAAAAAATTAATGGAAGGATTTGATTGTGTCAACTTAACAAGTTTTATAAATTGATTGCATTATTTGAATGTTTTATAACTTAATTGCACTTTCATGACAAGTTTTAACACTTACAGTATACTTATCCATTTTCAAAAAGCATGGAACTCAAGCTATGACACTTTTTTTTTGTGGTAAGATTGTAAAGGTATCACACTCAATAACGATAAACACTAGAAAAGTTTAGGAGCATTACCCTTTGGCTTTTGAGTCCCATCCCATTACATGCGCAACCTCAATTGAGGCCTTTTTTCCCCGCTTCACTTCATCATAACCAAACTTAATCTCATGCTTGGTCAGGGCATTCCTATACAATGGCTTCTAATGGAATTATGTGAACTCTAATTATATCATCCGTTCTCGATTATTCGACCTGATCTTTCTGGTGTTAATGAATTTTCGCTAATGACATTAGATTGCGAGTTTGGTTTGCACCTAAGATGGGAAAATTTTTAATTGGATTGATTCTTAATGGTCTAAGATGCCGAAGGGTGATAGTACATACGTCTAGAGGAAACTTGTCAGGGCAAGACCTGTTCTTATGCCACATATTGGAAGCATTATTGGCAATGGTCAAAGCACTTAGGCCCTATTTGGCAAAAAGTGTTTCTGTTCCCCGGAACACAAATTTTTGTTCTTTTGTTCCGGGGAACAAAAAAAAAACAGAAACGTGTTTGGTAAAACTTTTATTCCCAAGAACAGATTTGGAATAGAAACAAGAAGTAGAAAAAAGTTACTTCTTATTCCCGAGAACAATTCTGAGAAAGAATTTTTCTCTCTCCTCTTTTTTTCTTCTATTTCTTTTCTTCTTCTTCTTCCTTTTGGCCGGTTGCTGACCTTGGCCATGGCCGGCGCTGCCAACCGGCCAGACGAGGGCCGGCAACCTTGCCGAAGGGTTGCCAACCTCGCTGGAGCGTCGCCGGCCCCCGGAGACGCCGAGCCACGGCGAGACCGAGCCTCACCGTGGCTGGGCGAGCTCGGCCTTGCCAAATCCGGGCGAGGCTAAGCCTCGCCGGCCGGCGCGAGGCTCGGCCTCTCCAAGCCAGGGCGAGGCCGACCTCGCACTGCCCAGGTAAGGTCGAGCCTCGCCGGTGGCCTCAGTGGCCAAGCGAGCCTCATCGGTCGCTCGACTGGCCACCAAGGCCACTGGTGAGGCTCGGCCTTGCCCAGATCTAGCGAGGCGAGCCTCGCGATGGCCTAGCGAGGCTCCGGCCGAGCTCACCAAAGCTCGCCCGACCCGAGTCACCGACCGCCGCCGTGGCCGGCAACCGGCCACAAAGAGAAAGAAGGAAAAAAAGAAAAAAGAAAGAAGGAAAAAGGAAAAATATAATAAAATTATTGAAAAATATAATAAAATTATTGAAAAATTAAAAGAAATAACAAAATTATACAAGTTTACTAAACACATTTCTATTCCTGGAATATAAATTTTTGCGATTACCAAACGCGTTCTTATACTTAGAAATTGTTTTTTTTTTTGGTAAGGTTCTTATACTTAGAAATTGTTCTGGAAACAAAAACAGAAAAAACTATTTCTATTTAAAAATTATTCCTCAGAACAGAAACATTATTAAACGCGCCCTTGTTTTTGTATCTCCAGTAATCATCTGGTAAGTGTGGGATGGAGGGACTACCACACCTAATGGGAACTAGTTGGGTGTTCAAAGAATCCTAGACACTCCATTGGTATCTGAAAGACACCTATCTAATTAATCTTGTGAATACACATGTTTTGAACTACATATATAACTCCATTGGAAGAAACCGAAGGTTCTATACAAACCAGTTTTCTTGATCAATTACAAAACAAGTTTATTAGATTGTGTTTTGCACTTATATTTTCTTTTGTGGAAATAGAGCCGCCTGTCTTTCACATGGCTTTTGTCTTCTCAATTGACGATTAGTACCATTGGATGAAGATATTCAGCCCCTGCAGCTCAAAGGGTATAATCAGTTTACCAAGAAGAGTGAAGAATATCTTTAATTCAAGTACATGTTTATACCAATATACCTCGTAAATTTTCTATACACTCCCACCCGCACAATTGGATCTAAAAGGTAAGCCGGTAATGTGCGCCCAGCCATACTAATTACATATTTATTCCCAAATGTATAACTTGCATTGCACTAGCGTCCAACCTTGAATCCTACATAAGAGAGAAGCTATAGCGTAAACTGCTGAGAAAAAGTTAAAAGTATACATGGGATTAAGTACACGAGGCAAGTTTCGATTGACAAGTGAAGTGCACATGGCCGGCCAATCGATGGCTGCGTGGGCACCTGATTTCGAATACTTTAATGACCTAAAGTACTTACTTAAATTTATTTTCACCAAAAGTTTTTCCTAAGATCATTATTGTGTAATCGCAAAAGCAGAATACATCGGTATTTTAGGTTTCTAAGGTTTCTTGACAACAATAGTCAATTTTTGACCGTGCAAATTCATTCCTCTAGGAGAATAAATTGTCTCGATTACTCAAATGTCCATAAATTGATTATATACTCATGCCACTTTTAATTGTTCCAAGAAAGGTGCAATTAAATATAATTTAATATCCATAAGCCGACTTGACTTGCCTGGCTTTGGAGCTTGTAGGCTTAAACAATCCTACAATTATAACGTAGAGATTAGATATTCAGAATTTGCGTCTCGATTAGTGTTCACATTATCTTCTCTTTGCGTGGTTTTGGAGCTACCGAGGAGGCAGGTGCTGACCAAACCCACGGATCTATTTCACGTGAAATCTTGGAAGATCAATGCCCTAAAAATGCTAACTCTTACCACTGGAAGTGACGTTAATTTTATGCTCCCAAAAGATGCCTCTCCCGTCCTCCGATGCGCGCATGCTGTCCAATGAGTAGTGATATAATTTTATGTTCCCAAAAGATGCCCCTCCGGTCCTCCTATGCGCACAGGTTGTACAGTGTGTCATCTAATTGAATATGCTTAATATCAGTTGGAATATGCTTATCCTTTTATTTTATTTTTGGTTGAAAATGAAATTATTTCATTACTAGCCAGAATTGGAAGTTCCCAAAAGAGGACCGTCGACACATAACAAAGCCCAAAGGACTTGACGGGGGACCGAAAGCCAATTTTGTGGAAGGTGATTTAACCTCGGAGACTTCGCAGCCCTAGCAACTGTTAGAGGTCCTTGGGCAATGGGCTATGAGTGCTGGCAGATGGGCTAATAATAGCTTTAGGCAGTCCACGATTAGAAGTCTCTTTACCCAGTTAAATTCATCTGGGCTAATAACAACAACAAAGAAGTATTGCCTAATTTTGGGAAAGTAGCCAAGGGTGCGTTTGGTAACACTTATGTTTAAAAATTGTTCAAGGGAATAGAAATAGAAAAAAGTGTTTTGTTCCGGAGAACAATTTTGAACAAAAAAAGCGTTTAGTAAACTTGTTCCGGGAATAAAAAATAAATAGAAACACGTTTGGTAAATTTGTATTCTTTTTTTATTTATTTTAATTTTTAATATTTTTATTTTCTATTTCTTTTTTTCTTTATTTTTTCTTTTTTCTTTTTTTCTTCTTTTGGCCGGTCGCCGGCCTCGGCCATGGCCGGCGACCGGCCAACGAGGTTTGGCGGCCTCGCCTAGCCACGGCGAGGCTTGCCGGCCCCCGGCCGCGAGCCTCGCCGGGCCACCGCCCGGCGACGCCCGGATCCGGCGAGCCCGAGCTCGCCCGGCCTTGCCTCGAGCTCGCCCGGCCACCGGTGAGGACGCCGGCCTGTAGGTGGCCCGGCGAGGCCAAGCCTCGCTAGTGGCTGGGCGAGCTCGGGCTCGCCGGATCTAGGCGAGCCCGAGCTCGCCTCGCCCTGGGGCTAGCGACGCCCCGGCAAGGTCGCCGGCCCTCACGAGCGTCGCCGGCCCTCTTTGGCCGGTCGCCGGCCATGTCCGAGGCCGGTGATCGGCCAAAGAAAAAAGAGAAAGAAAAATAAAAAATAAAAAATAAAAAGAGAAGAAAAAAGAGGAGAGAGAAAATGTGTTTTTAATTTTTGTTGAGAAAGAAGAAACGAGTTTTTCTTGTTTTTTTGTTTCGTTCCAAAAGTGTTAGGGAAAAAAATAGATTTGGAACAAAAACGCAAACAAACGCGTTTACTGTTCTTTTTTTCCCCTGAAACAAAAAATCACAAAATCTGTTTATAAAAAAAAAGAACATTAACAAACAGCCCCCAATTTATTTCTAAACTTTTTAACGAACTATTAATATAGTCATTCCAGCTAATTTTGATTAGAAATCATTGAAGTGGCAATTTAGTTAGCGCGGGCCATCTCACGTGATGCCAGTTAGCACTCATATGGATAATTTTTTTTATTTTTTATATAAATTTCCAAAATTATTTTTTATTAATTTTTTCTTCTTTTCTTATTCGTTAAGCTGGTAGGACCGCAAAGTCCCCACAACCCAGAGGTTATTTGTTGGCAATCGTCTAACAAAATAATATAATGATTCAATTATTTATTGGCCCTCGTAGATTGGCGTCGTATAGCTTATTCTTGAATATTTGATCGTTGTCCAGAATCATTGGCTCGACGGCATGAGCTTAAGCAATTTTAGTTATTCGATTAGAATCTCCTATTGTAAATAGATTTATTCATATTGCACCCTTAGTTTCGATCTTTTTATAGCTGTAATGTTGAAAAATGTAAAAGTAAGACGAGTGTTACTTCTTCTGTTATGATATGGAAGATTGATTTTCATTTGTTAAGAAAAGAAAGAAAATGGAGAGTTAAGAGGCTCTCGGCCCACATTTCACGCGCCTGTAAGGGGAAGAGGAATCCAACTTGTATATCTTTTATTCAAGTTCATGGATATACCAATGCACCTAGCAAAATCGAAATTAAAAAGGAATTGCCGAAAAGGGTTGAAAGCATCACCTCAGTGGGCGTGCACAAACATATACAATAATATATTTTTAATCCCAAGTTTGTACAAATTGTGCCGGCTAATTCAAAAAAAAAAAGCATCAACTTTAGGTTAAGTAATAAATCTAACCCATTTTTTTTTGTCTTGTAAAAGAGCACTAATTTTAAGTTGAGTGACAAGTCTGGCCCTAACTTTTTTTTTTTTTTTTTGAAAAAATTACCAACTTTACTTAAATCCCAAATCTGACCCCCTTAATTTAGAACCATTAATTGTCCTTAGCTAAAAAATTCACGTGCACTTGCTAGCTAGATCTAAAGCACTATATATTATCTTCTTCTCTAAGCCAAAGCTTGGAAAATAATGGTGAAGCTGTTCATTGTCTACTATACTTCACCAACAAGTCAAAAAGGTCTTCAAATTGAATTTCTTTGGCCAGATTTCATCGTTTTGTTGTAATCAGAAGCTGTAGACCATTGCCAGTCGAAAGACACCATGGAAGAAATATGCCAATCTCACAATTAGGACCTTTTTCTTGAAACAAGGTTGACTTCAAATAGAGAGTTAACAATGAGGGAAAGATTTTGGATAAGGGTGAAAGTTTGTGATTTTATAAGAGACCAAAAAAGTTGGGGCTATAATTGTCACTCAACCTAAAGTTAGGGTTTTTCTATGAGACAAAAAAAAAATTGGGCTAGATTTGTCACTCGACCTAAAGTTGTGTTTTTTTTTTTTAGAATTAGCCCCAAATTGTTCTATGAATAACAGAGGTTTCAAGTCATATTAATAACTCGTACAGTATTTATTCTCGTGAAACAATCTCCTAATCTAGGAAAAACATACACACGACTTATGCACTCTTTAATTTCACAGGATGTAATTTGATGAAGAAGCTCTGCCTTGGGTTAGGTGCAAAATTTGGTCACTGTTCTAAAAAAAAGCAGCCTCTTAATTTGGTCTATCATCAAAAGCCAAATAGGTTTTAATCGATGATAAAATAAAATATACTCACACATGTAATCTGAAATTTAAATAATTTGATACAATAAAATAGTCGTCATGCACATACATAGCTATTGTAGTGCCGTGATGGAAACTGTTTTTCTATCGACTGTGGATATAATAAAAATTCAAGTAAAAAATGTATTCACCCCAAATGTGGCATGCTATTCAAATTATATACTTGAAACAAATAATAAATATAGGATTAAATTAAGGAACTTATAAAAAAAACTCACCCCTACGTAAAACATCTTTATGATTTACAACTCATCCACTTTGTTTCTTTATGCAAAACAATTACGGCTCATCTCTACTTTTTCGTTCTTTTTATAGAACTAAGCGAAAGACTGATGATTTAATGCCGAGTGCAAAACACAATTTAATTTATCTTTTCCTTTTAGATACTGATACATGAGTTTGTAAAATGAGAAAAAGAACATTGGAATAGAGACCATGTTTTGTGGAAAGAATTCGTAATCAATTTCGGAAAAAACCAATCAGGGTTGGAATTTCTTGTCCACTGGAAGGGCATAACCAAGTCGTACTGACTAACTCTCTAGCTTGTTTTTGTCTAATGCATGTGCTCATTTGTCGTGGGAATGACGAGTTTAGAGGTAATGTTGAATTAGGAATCAATAGTCCTCAATTAGCGCATGTTCTCCCAAATCCTAACATCATGTGACGTTGAGATTTTCATTTTAATTCGATTAATTCCATAAGAACTTTGTATGAGGAGTTGCCACTAGCCTATTGAAATCAACTAGAAATCAAATGAAGTCTAAGAGTATATCTCACTTCCTACGCAATTAGAAATTTAGGGTCGGAGGCTTGATAATGTGTCCTTTTGGTACTTGATTATTTGTCAATTAACATGTCCACTCAATCTTTTTACCAAATCATGAATCATAATGCTCTCACCTGGTAAGCATCCGTGCAATGTTTTTGTATTTATTATGGTCCTAAAATGTAACTTCACCATTAAACTAAAATAGGCAAATCATGACATAAAAGCAATATAAAAGAATTATAAATTATTCACAAAAAGAATTAATAAAAGGATGAGTAAAAAATAAAATGCAATAAAGTCATCCGATACAAGTCGGGCATATAATATAACATGACCCCGTTACTAAGCCCAAGAGAGTAATTCCATGAGCTAAATCCAAATCAGATCCAAAACTTTTAAGGAAAATAATTTTCTGAACCTAAACTAAAACTTTTAAAAGACCATGGAATTTTCTAAACCATATTTGTGCTAATTAAATGAATTAAACAAATCGAATACTAAAATCCAACGACTTAATCAAAACCTATTTTTCTAACTTAGTTCCCAATATTTTTATTTTTTTGAATTTTTTTATTATTTCATATATATTACTCTAGAGCACGAGATCTGCTTCTTTAATTTCCTTTAACCTGACAGACATATATGCACAAATTCACCAAAGACCTTACTGCTCGTTTTTATCCTTTTCTCAAACCTTTCAACGCTTGTTCATGGCAAAGAACGAATCCATCTAACGTAAGACCTTTTAGGCCATCGACAGATTCACGAGTAAAACAATATCCAATCCAGCGAACATAACTCGCCAGATGCCAACGAGTTCATGACCACTAGATTCTACTATGCTACTTATGGCATAAGTTGACATGCTTTGCTCATCCTGAGGATTGATTAACAAGAAATATCAGGATCAGAGACAACATGTGAGGATGGATTTGAACAACAATCGAGTAGTCATGGCATGTCGAGGTCTCAGCCGTAGGCTCAAATCACTGGAAGCAGAGACGCTGCAAATGAACCGAACCTGTATATTATACAACCATCATTCCAGACACCAAGGCAAAAGAACACTTCTCGAATTAGAACACAAACTTCACTTCAGCATTTTAACGAACATGTGGTGATCAGTTCGAACAAGATATCAAATCGCAACATCAAAGCAATTATTACAATCCAAGTTTATCACAACAGCATCAAAATGAGTACAGATCATTTAAAATCCTAAATTGAAAAATATATGGCAGAAATCTCAACTTGAATTCTTAGCCTGTACTTTGTACAAAAGAATGACAAAAAACAGAGCATTGTGAATTTACCAACTCCTCTCTCTTATTAACCTCTCCACGAGATTGCTGCCGATTGTACTTCTCATTTCAAGCCACAGTCAATTTCAGTCTAGAGTGTCGATCACGATTTTAATTTAAATTATCAAAGCATTCTTTTTCGTTTCGATATATTTGTTTCGACTTCAGCTTTAAATGAATTACCGCCCTCATTTGTTTAGCTTTAAAAAAAAAAGAAAAAGAAACACTCGATTCTTTTGCTACGCAAAAAAAAAAAAAAAAAAAAAAAATCTCTCCTTTTAGAGTCAATGCAGATATGAATCTCTTCCGCTATTGATTTATCATTTCCACCGTGAGATTTGCCTAATCAATGGAATCTTCATGGCGAAACATCATTAATCACTATTAGTATATTTAAATCAATTTAATGAGATCTATCTACTTCATCAGCAACCTTGATTTGTTGGTTGCGGGCTATCTATGGAGAATAAAGATGGCAGCAATGAAGGTTCGGTATGATGGATTTAGGGGGAGCACTGAAATATATAAGGTTCAAACTCGAGCTTGCCTTTCATGGGATTAAGGTATATATAATACGCGTCATCAGTTGAAAATATTAGGAATATTATCACAAGAATGATGGGCTAGCCTACAAGGAAAGACTGAAAATATTTATATCTGCTCTAAAACTAAAGTTGACGGGCTCGCATGACAATTGTGGAGTTACGTGCCTTTTTTTTGACAAGTTACACACGTCTAAATGATAAGAAAGGAAAGGTTGAAAATATTTAGGCGATAGAAAACAAAACGGTAAAGTAGTCTTGGGAAAGTTCATTTATACCAAATGCCGATAACGGCGACAAACGAATTTACGGTGCAATCAATCTTGAGATATCCCAATGCGTTTCCCAGTTGCCGCGGAAATAAAGAATGATAATAAAATAAACTGTCGAGAATCCAGATCGATTCTCAAAAGCCCCCCTTTGAACTGCTCTTGTACATCTTCCATATGTTCATTCGCACCAAAATGACGATAACGGCGAGCCCCTATCACTTCCATCAATTTGTCCATCTATTCTCACATCTTCACACAACGTGTTTCTCGATCCTTTTGTATATTTTCATTTTAGGCAAGGAAGATAATGCGATTCGAGAATGAACTTCCATGACCAAAGAGACATACCATAGCGACGGAGACGAGGAGAATATGAGAGGGAGGGGGTGAATCCGTGACGCTTGACAAAGAGAGGTTAAACGTATAAACTCTCTCTCCTCTTCTCATCTAATCGTTTCGTCCCCTCATTGTCTTTAATCATAAATAGGGATTGGCATTGTCTATACTTCGACAGAAATAAACATGCAATAAGAGACATAGAAGGACCAGAACGATTTGTGCCTAGAACTCGTCAATATATCAATGTTTCATCCATCACATGCACCATATACCTTGTCATGCCAACGATGAATTCCACATTTGGACGTTACAATGAAAAATATACCTTTCTTCAGAAAGTGGGAATTCAGGATCAAGGATCAAGCATAGTTGACAATTGTCACCAATTCAATTGCCTAGAGTAAGTATTATCCTTTGTATCAAGTCATTGCAATTCCGAGAAATAATAGTAGAACATAATAAAAACGAAAGAATGAAAATAACCAATAATGGGAATTGACTATCTGTTTATCATGAACATTCCAATGAAACGGGAAACTTATCTTTGAAACATCATTTTAAATAGCAATGACCAGTGGGCACTCTGAGGAAGGAAAGGACATCATGATTTTTTTTTTTTTTTTTTTTTTTTTTTGGTCGAAGGAAGGAAATATTATATACTGATACGAAATGGGACCTTGTTCGGCAATTCCGAGTACAGAAGATCTAGCAAGAAGGGAGGAGGATGTTGAGCCCAATCTGAGGAAATAAGGGAAGCCCGGTGGGCTTTCGCGGCCCGGTCCGCAACAACATTTTCTTTTCGGCTGCAGTAGGCAATTGTAAAATTAGGGCACCGGAGATGCAGCCATCGCGCCTCTTGGATGATGCTCCTGGATTCCCATGGCGTTGAAGGCGGATCGTGGATAGCTGCGGCAAGGGTGAGACAATCCGTTTCTACCTGAACGTGATTCCAGCGATGGCCTCGTTGAAGCAAGAACTGCAGCGTATGCGTTAAACCAAGAGCCTCGGCCTGCAAGGCCGAAGAAGCAGTGACCCTCCGCGCGAAACCATCGATGAGAAGGCCAGATGAATCGCGGCACACGCAGGCGATGGAAGCGTCGTGATGGTTAGGTAAGAAAGCCGCATCAAAATTTACTTTCAGAGATCCCGTGACTGGTGGGTTCCAAATCTGATGTGCTTCTTGATTTTGTCTGCAACGTTGCCGCCCGTCTTGTCCAAGGCGTGAAGACAAATGAACCGTTGTCAATGCCGAAGATACAACTTGGTCGACATTTGGACGCTGATTTCGAAAGAGGAAGTTGTTTCTAGCTTTCCAGATAAACCAGAGGAGATATGCGCCAAGATCAAAACCAGGTACACTGTCCGGAGCCTCTATAATGCTGAGTAGCCATCGTTCTATGCGAGTAACAGCTGTAGGGTCATAAGGAAAATTGATCTCATTATGTAACCATACCTGTGAAGTCCACTGACAAAGAAGAAACAGATGCTCAAGTGTTTCGGGTTTCTGTGCATTACACAAATAGCAGATAGGGTTGGAGACGATGTGTCGTCGATATAAGTTATCTCTCGTCGGTAGCGCGTTGTTGCAAATGGCCCACAGAAATGGGCGTAGCTTAGGCATGCTATTGAGTTTCCATAAGGCGGTCCATAACTTGCGGGGCGGTTGATATGATGAAGATGCTTGAGTTTGGATAAGGAGTAATTGCTGGGTTCTAATGAGATTATAGCAACTTTTCACCTGAAAGCGGCCATTCTGTTGTCCCGTCCAGACAAGTTGGTCTGACGTGTGGTGCGGCCGAATAGGAATATTAAGAATTTCTGCTACTAATTGAGGGTCAAAACTCTGAGTAAGCTTTGGTTGGTTCCAAGTTTGCTGTTCCTATAAGATAAAGTCAGCAACTCTGTGAGGTTCATCCCGAGGCGCAGGTCCGCCTATGACACCCCCAGCCAGCCACCTATCCTCCCTTATGTTGATTTGTGTGCCGTCCCCGACTGACCATAAAACCTTATCCACAATAGTATCACGACCTAGCAGAACACTTTGCCAACCCCAAGAGGGCCGAGACCCTCGCGTAGCATTCCAGAAATTGGTAGAATGAAAATAGAGCCCTTTTAGGATTTTGCTAGGGAGGGAGTTAGGGTGCTGAGCAAGGCGCCAAGCTTGCTTGCCCAGCAAAGCACGATTAAAAGCAAGCAAATCACGAAATCCTAGCCCCCCTTCATCTTTCCGACGTTTAAGAGATTCCCAATGCTTCCAATGAACACCCTGCCGGCTGTAATTAGACTGCCACCAAAACCGAGCAATCTGCCTTTCAATCATCTTGCACAATGTGATAGGTATTTTGAAAATAGACATAGCAAATTGGGGTATAGCTTGCACTACGGATTTTAGGAGGACTTCCTTACCCCCTTTCGAGATCAATTTCTCCTTCCAACCTTGAAGCTTAGAATGGACCCGGCTCAGAATCCAAGAGAACATTTCTCGTTTAGAAGTCCCCCAGTCTGACGGAATGCCCAGGTACTTGCCAGGTTTATACAAGATAGGGACTCGAAGTTCATGGGCAAGATTAGCTTTCAAACTCCAAGGACAGCTAGGACTGAAAAACAAACCAGACTTATTTCTGTTCACCGCTTGACCTGTAGCGAGACAATATTCATTTAATATAGAAGCTAAGTTCTGACATTCAGTAAGCTTGGCAGCCAAGAAAAAGATGGCATCATCTGCAAAGAATAAATGTGATAGGACAGGACACCAACGGTTGAGTTGAATGCCTGTTAGATTTCCCATCGTGACTGCGTTGTTGATTAAGGTTGTCAAGACGTTGGCCAACAAGATAAACAAGTAGGGTGAGAGAGGGTCACCTTGTTGCAGTCCTCTAGATGGCGAAAAGGGGGGCAGAGATTCACCATTGAACTTCACCCTATAAGAAACTGTTGTCACACACTGAAGAATCCAATTCACCCAAGTCGCATGAAATCCCAGCTTGAGAAGGTAGGCACCGAGAAAGTCCCACTCAACCCGATCATAAGCCTTTGCCATATCAAGTTTTAAGACTGCCTGAAAAGATTTCTGTCTTTTACTAATGCGAAGATGATGGAGGACCTCCTGAACAACAAGAATATTATCCTGGATCTGCCGTCCCCCTACGAAAGCACTTTGTTCAGGAGCTATAAGATCTGGCAGCCATGTTTTGAGTCGATTGGCGAGAGTTTTAGAAATGATTTTGTAAATATAGTTACAAAGGCTGATAGGTCGGAAATGATCTAAACATTCTGGGTGAGGAATCTTCGGAATTAAAGAAATATAAGTATGATTGAATTCCGGTGGCATGACTCCTGTAGCAAAGAATTGTTGCACTGTTTGAACAATGTCAGCTTGTAGAATATCCCAATGCGACTGAAAAAATAGACCATTTAAACCGTCGGGGCCCGGCGCCTTAGTAGCACCTAGCTGGAAAGCTGCTGTTCGGATTTCTTCAGAAGTAACCTCAGCAAGAAGTGCAGTATTCATGTCTGGAGTGACCACACGCTGACAAATACTTAGAGTCGGTCGAAAATCTCTAGCCCCTGCGGTTGTGTAGAGGTTCATAAAAAAACGAGAGGTCATGGTCTTAAGAGAGATTGGATCACGAACCCATAAGTTGTGTTCATCCCGGAGCATGCTAATTTTATTATGTTGTCGTCGTTGCACAGTTGTTGCATGGAAAAACTTGGTGTTTCTATCCCCCCATGTGAGCCACTTGACACGTGAGCGCATCGCCCAAAATGCCTCTTCCTGTTGCCATAAGCTATAAATTGTCTCTTTCAGGTCTGAAATTTCAGCAGCATCAGATGCGACAGGGACCTGGTTTGTCAGAGTCTGAAGCTTATTCTTGAGGTAAGATAACTGAACCCTGGCATTACGATATCTAGATTTGCTCCACCGAAGAAGGGCTGTTGAAACAGAATTGAGTTTGTAATGGAGAGTGACCTCGCCAAGTTTTGTCGCTGTCCAGGAGTCGTGGATGATGGTGCGACATTGTTGGTCGTGTATCCAATATGCTTCAAAATAGAAAGATTTGTTCTTTGTATACTGCTGTTGGGCTACTGTGGATAAGACAATAGGACTGTGGTCCGAGCCCAGGGCAGGTAGTGCCAACACTTCGGCCGACGGGTAGGCTAGTCTCCACTCCTTTGTGCACAACATTCTGTCAAGTCTTTCCTTTACCATAGCATCACCTAGCCGATTATTGGACCAAGTGAAAGCGCAGCCCTTGTGGCCCAAGTCCAGAAAAGAACAGTCATTTAGTAATCCACGAAACGAACGCATACGGTAATGCATAGCCGGACGCTGCCCTACTTTTTCCCAAGGATATAACACCTCATTGAAATCGCCAAAACATAACCGGGGCAAGGTATTTAAGTGACTCGACCCGCTTTATTGCTGTCCACAGTGCGACGGAGCCGATAATTCACCTGGAGCATGGAGACAAGTAAGGCGCATGGTGGTCCCCAAGTGAAGATCAGTACAAAAGGAGTCGATCATGTCTCCGGAAGTAAAAAGCACATTCACATTCAAACGAGCTGTCCAAAAAAGGGCAAGACCACCTGCAAGTCCCTCAGAATTAACAAAAAAACTAGCTGAGAAACCAAGTTTCCTCTGCAAAGGTAAAAGTTGCTTGTTCTTTTGCTTTGTTTCCATGAGAAAAACTAAATCAGGCCTTTCTTGGGTCACCAAGACCCTAAGTGCGCGAACTGTCAGGGGGTTGCCTAGCCCCTGACAGTTCCAACTGATAATTTTCATTGTATCCCCGGTGGCTTTTTAGGGCCAGCCACCAAGGCCCAAGAAGTAGAGTCTTCCACTTCATAGATAGGGGTGTCCTGCAACACAGAATCATTCAAATCTTCTTGAATTTGATTACAAACGTCAGGACTCAGAAGTTTCTTCGCCTTTTTAATAGGACCAGAGCGTGCTTGAAGACGAGGATGCTTAAGTTTTTTGGACTGAATAATGTTGGCTTTGATACTACTAGCCAATAACTTCTGCTGAGCTGGGGAATTTTCTGATGTAGGTGATTTCAAGGACTGCCATTTCAGAGGAGTAGCTGCTATGATAGGCTGAGTCGAGTCCAGTTCTGCCATGGCGGCCTTACCTTTGTCTTTGGGTGCTGGGACAAGAGCCGAAGGAGATGGAGGAGTCTCCGGAACAGTCTCTTCAACAACGACAGGAGGAATATTCTGCTGGTAAGAGGTACGCCAATACGGGCTATGCTCCCGGACCTCCGCTCGTAACCATGAGCCATATAAAAAATAATCATCCTGGTCCAATTTACTCTCATCATAGGGAAATAGGGCACAGTGTGTGGCATAGTGGCCAAGCCGGCCACATGAATAGCAATAATGAGAGAGACGTTCGTATTTGAAGTCCAACCAAAAACTTTTACCTTCAATTTTGATTAATAGTCCCGACAGAAGCTCCTGTTGAAGGTGAAATTCGACCCGAACTCGCCCTGTTTTAAGCATGGAACCTTCCTTATTCTCAATGCGCACTGCTATGACTCTGCCTAAGTGAGCAGCAACCTTAGTAAGCATAGGTTCAGTACACCTTTCTAAGGGAAGACCAAAAATTTGAACCCAAAACTCGCAAGTATCAAAGGTGTAACAGTGCAAAGGGGTATTTGCTTGCCAGGGCTGTAGCATGACCAGGTGATTAGCAAAGAGCCAAGGTCCATTCTCATACACCCGCTGTTTCACTTCCTCGGTTTTAAATTTGACAATATATAAACCCGAGTCGCCCAAAGAGATGTCCACTAAGTCAGTGCGCCATGCCTTTTTCATAGAGTTCTGAAAGGCCTGAAAATTAATTGCAGGATTGTTTAAAATCTTACCAACCAAAACTAACCGACACTCCTCAATTTTATCTGCAGGTGCTGCTTCGTCCCAGACCTCCAGCGGCTGTGTCGACCACAGACGACCCATGCGAGAACAGAGTGCTCCCAGTCGAGCTTCATCCGCAGCAACTGATCGATCCATCCGCAAAAGGAGTACCCAAACAGAAGCGGAGAAGACTCAGGCAGCCAGAATCCAACAATGCGCGAGAAGGACAGCAAGGCAGAAGCACCGCGCAAAAACTAAGAAGAGGAATGAAAGGAGGCTAGTAGACTGCCCGATCGTGACATGCAAAGCGCCAAACCCAATCAAAGACCGCCATGGAAACAGAGAATAACCAGAGAGGAAGATGAGGAAAGGAAAAGGGTTGCGATAAGGACATCATGATTAAGTAGCTCGCAATTGGTGCTGTGCACAGTGTGTTGGCACAAACACACGCTTGAAGGATTAGTTAGGTCTAAGCTATAGCTCTTACAAATAAAGCCCAGAAATTGGTGAGCGTCAAAGGAGAGGGATAGTATTGGTATTTTGTTGGCAAGTGTCGTTCATGCAATCTCCCGAGGCCAGTTTTGTTGAGAGATTATAGGGAAAAAGTGAAAAAAAAACGAAGATGTAAATGTATAGGGAAAAAATAATTGGAAAATTTGAATCGTCTTTGGAGTCAAATCTATATGATTTGGGACGAGGATGATTTAAATACAAAATTTAGAATTTGTGAGAGATTTAGGAAATGATATTTTAATTATGTATATTGACCTTGTTAGCTACGTGATTTAGCCATTAGACAATGACTAGATCATGCATGAGCTACATGTGTGCGAATGACGAATTATTTAGATTACTTTGCTAATTGGCAGTTTTTTTTTTTTCTCCGGAAACCAACTGTTTTTCATTCCTTGATGAGATCCCAGATTTACATCAAAAATCAGCCTCAGAGCAAGCAAGGTCCGATAAAACCTGCTGGGAATTAGAGACCCAATTGCAAGCAAGGATTTTGCGACAATGAGCCTTGACAATCCAGTTTGCCACTTGATTTGCTATGTGAATGTGCTTACAATGTGCCTTTAGCAACTCGCACTCAGTGATAAATGGTCGCTCTTCCCAGGATGGCAAATCACAATCTATGATTGCGCTTATCACTCACCTCTTTCGCAAATCTATCAATTAACCTCTCAGTCTCATCGTGACACACTCCACCTATGCTTCCCACTGAATCTCCGACCGCAAAGGACCCACCTATGTTAATTTTCAGCGCTCTTTTAGATGGTTGGTTCCAAGCCACATGCGAAGTTTCTTGCCGTTGTTCTTTCCTTTTCCTACCTTGGTTCCACCACCCATCTTAGGTCTAGGTGTGGCAATAGGAAACCACTAAATATTTCCTCCTGACTAGTGCCCAGAATATCCCGCACACGGGTCTAAAACAATAATTGTTGCATTATTTTTATTTATTTGTGTCGACATGAATTTTTGGAGGAGAAGTAATATGCAACGATTACAGTAATATAAATATTTCATCAATCAAAATTTTTGAAGCTTGTAAATAAGCTAATACTATAAACAAATTAGATATTACAGCTGTGAATTCATCAATTATCACTATTTTAAAAAGTAGAACTTCCCCTATAATCCAGGTCCGCAGTAGATTGTGGTCGACAAAGAAAGATAGTTTCGAAGAGAAGACGATTGAATGACTGACGTGGTAAAAACATGGGTTCTGGAAGCGTCAAAGCCGAAATTGAGGTGGAAATACCACAGCCCAAAATAATAATTAATAAAAGAGAATAAATTCGGCCTCATGACCCAAGCCTTTCGGTCTGATCCGACCCATTAAATAATGCCCATCCCCCACCTTGCCTAGATTCACCAGCTTCAGCCTCACACGAATGCTCAACATGATTACTTAGGCTCGTCAAGCGTTTGATGATACGCCGTTCTGAGATACAGGCTCATGGAATGCAATGGTTGTTGGGTATTTGTTAGAATCGGGATGTTGCCGAAGCATTGGATATTTTGCGCACTATTAAAGTCATAGGGAATAGAGATGAAACTCTTCTGTAATTCTATATAGTTGCTCACCATTTTTGTTTAGTTTGATGATGCAATTGAAGCATATCACCTAATGGAAAAGCGTGAAGGGATTTCTCCAAACAAAGGGAGTAAGGAGATGAGATTTCTGATTTGATTTTTACACAAATTCATCGAAAATAATTGGGAAAATCAACATGATAAAGATATCAGCCGTGTAATCGACTTTTTCCAGAATTACGTGAAATTTTTCACCAATAGCAACAAGTGAAAATCGAATAGGAAAACAAGACTTCTAATTAAAATCAACAATTTATTTAGAAAAAAGTAAACACGATTATTGAAATTCACGGATGTCGAGTAGAAGTTACTTACTTTATTTATTTAAAGTTACTATTCTATTCAAGATTTTACTGAGGACATGAAAAAAAAAAATTACCGACAGCTTCGCCACCTCTTTTTGTCTTTTTTTTTTTCTCGTTTTGTCACTTGCCATGGCACCCATGTTCCCTCCTCACCAGCATCGACTGATTTTCCCGAGGAAATCCTCAAGGTCTAACAGATGGTACGCCCTTGAGGAGAGTCACTAGCATAAAAATGTCGTCTGGCATGTTGGTGAACTAGAAAAAGTTATCTTTGAAGACTCCGGGCATGTTTTGACAAAATTCTAACTTATTTCCAGCAAGACTCCGGTATATTCAATCGAGTTTCAACAATTCCGAACAAATTACAGCAACTCCAAGTAAACTCTTAGTGAATTCTAGCAAAGCTACAATAATCTTCCGGCAACACCTCGACAAAAATTCGGCAAATTCCAACACATTCCAGCAAACAATCAAAGGTCCAATTCGTGGAATTTCATGATCCAACCTGCAATGCGAAGGACAATTAATCACACCACCACGTTAGGACCAAATATCAACAGAACCATTCAATAAACGGAATCCTAGAATAAGCTTCCGTCCACACGAAAAGCTATGGTCTGGGCTAGCACGCATACCTCCTGAGTAAAAACCGTTCCAGCCATCTCGAATGTGTACACAGAGGAGTGTCCGAAGAAGGCAACCGGTATTATCGAAAGCAATCCCGACCGCACCTCCTTGGCTTCTACCATCGCAGTCCCTGCTTCTGGCTTTTGGTGATGAGGAGTGTCTCGGCGCGATGACTGAACAAAGGTCTGACGAAGCAGTCAAGCGAAAGGCGCCAAAAAAATTAAAAAAAAAACAGAACGGAGATAAAGAGAGGCGAGTTTAGAACAAATATGACACCAATAACGAAGTTTAATTAGAGAAGAGACGACCTGATGAATTGGTGGCAATGACGGCACGAGCTCGGGATGACGACTAGGCGACTTTCCAGGCAGCGAGCACAGCCTCACTATTATAGCATTGATTCTGATGGCTAGCAACAGGACAGGATGATGGATAGAGTCTTTCGATCATTTCATCGAACACTTCCTGAGCAGTATCCGTACATTCATTAAACGCGAGGACAACTCTTGGGCTTGATTTAGAGTAAGAAGCTGAAGAGCTCAATCGGTGTAGGGAAGATTCGAAACTGATGGTTGGAGTCAACTGAGGCGGGGCGCCCTTTTCCATGCGGTTTGAACTTAACGGAAGCTTCCACCAATCACTGAAGTGAAAGAACGAACCGAAGGAGCGCCTCGCGGTCAGGACAGCATACGATGGGAACTGCAACCAGACGACACTGGAATGCACAATCGAAGTCATGAACACTGGAATCGACGTTGATTCACCCCTGGCGAACCTCGAATCAACGAAAATGAAGTTTGGATTCCAGGATCGAGCTCTGTTTCGTCTGCCTGCCGTGGTCGGAGATGGAAGGCCGGCGGTGGCTTCCGGTGGAGCTGGCGGTCGGCTGTGAAGCTAGGGGGGACGGGAGAGGCTACGGCCGCAAAGCAGAATTGAGAACTTCCTCGTTAAATGACGAAAGTGCCCTGCTTTAAAACGACGAAAATGTCCCTATGGTTATTGCTATTTTAACCGAATTCAAGAGAGAAGGAAAAAACTTGTTTCGATATTTTTTATGAGACGGTCAACTGAATGATATTATTAAAAGCGTAGTTTTAGGCGGTGCATGTTTGTGTTCTTTTTATGTGTTCATGAACACAAGGAACAAAAATAACAAAAACGCGTTTGTTTGGATTTTTGTTCGAGACTTGTTTTTGTTCCAGAAACAAATTTGGAATAGAAACAGAAAACAAAAAAACTTGTTTCTTGTTCCTGTTAATACTTCCGTAAAACAATTTTTCTCTCCTATTTTTTTTCCTTCTTTTTCTTTTCTTTTTCTTTTTCTTTAGCGTGATCGGCCTCGGCCATGGCCGACGCTGGCGACCGGCTGTCGAGGGCTAGCAACCTCGTCAGAGCGTCGCCTGCCCCCGGCGAGGCCGAGTGTTGCCGGCCTTTGGCGAGGCTTGGCCTCGCCTTGGCTAGGCGAGCTCGGCCTCATTGGGCCACCGCCGGGCAACGCCGACCTAGCGGTGGCTGGGCGAGGCTTGGCAAGCCTCGCCGGTGGCTAAGTGAGCTCGGCCTCGTCGGATCCGGGCAAGCTTAAGCTCACCCGGCCAAGGCGAGGCCGAGCCTCACCCAGCCACGGTGACGCTCGGCCTCACCGACTTTGCAATATTTGATTGATCACAATTCTGTATATTCCATTTACTATAGAAGTTCCCAGGGAATTCATTAAAGGAAGAGCCTCGTCGTGGCTAGGTGAGGTGCCGGCCCTTGTCGGCCGGTCACCGGCCATGGCCGAGCCCGGCGACCGGCCAAAAGGAAGAAAGAAAAAAATTATAATTAAAATTAAAAAATTAAAAGAAACAAAAAAATTACACAAGTTTACCAAACGTGTTTCTGTTCTTTTTCTATTCCAAGAACAAGTTTACCAAACACGTTCTTTCGTTCAAAAATTGTTTCCCGAAACAGAAACAATTTTTTTTTATTTCGTTCCCTAGAACAGTTTTTTAACAGAAACGTTACCAAACGCACCCTTAGTTAGTAAACCGGTCAAAATCTATTTTGTGAATTTTTGAAAGAGCCTAAAAATCTAATATATTATACTAAAATTGACTTTAAGCACATTAAATTCATTCATATTTAAATAAAAGAATTCTTCTTTTTTAAATAATATTTGAAGAGCTTTGTCAAGAGAAAAGTAAACGCATAGGAAAATTTCTTGGTAATATATGGTAATAAAAGTGCTCTTTGCTCATTAAGGGCATTCGGTTTGATAACCTTAAGGCAAATTTAAATCTGTTCTAAAAATAAATTTAAAAAAAATCAGCAATTAATCAGGAAAGGATAATCTGTTCGTGGAGAGTTTGAAATTCCGATGGATCGAACGATTCCTAGGGAGATGTTAGTGAGTTGAAAAAAGGTTGGCTACTACCTTGGGAGATTTTCACTGACAATAACCTCCTTACTCTTTTCTATAAATGGAGGACGCGGAAGGCTAGAGCTTTCACGGAAAAAGGGAAAGTGGAGAGAGAGGAGTTGGTAAAAAAGAAGAGTCCAACAAAAGAGAGTGAATAACACAATCTCAGCATGAGAAAATATTAGGTCAGCTCGGGAAAATATAAGGTGAGTTTAATATGCCACGTGGGATATACAAGGAACCATCCAGCGATCAAAACATGTCGATCCAGGTCCATACGGAACATTATTCAAAATTTATGATAGACCCTCTCTCTCTGCCGCCATTAAAATTGCCCCGTCATGGAGATGGAATAAGATCGTGCCCGCTACCTCTCCATTCACACTCGGATTTTTCCTAATAATCGTTTTTTGTGAATGGAGAGGAAAACTCCGAGCATAACGAGTTTCTTGATTCCAAATATTTTCCTCTCAAAAGTGGGAGGAAATAGAGGGAAATGCAAAACGAGTTCCTTTTTTTACCCGGAGATGACAAGTTCTTCAGTTGCCGTGATTATAGCTTTTGTCTATTCCATTGATTCAATTTGTTTGGTGTTTTCATCCTCTCCATCATGTTGCGGTCAACTGTACCTCTCATTTCAAGTCACATTCAATTTCAGTCTAGAGTTTCGATCTCGATTTTCATTTAATATCTCATAGCATTCTTTTTTATTTCATGATATTAGTTTTGACTAGAGCTTTGCAATTCGAATTAATTATCACCCTTCTTTGTTTAAATTAGAAAAAATAATACTCGAGAGTCTTTTGTTACACAACAAAATCAACCCCCCTTAAAGTCAATGTAGATAATAATAATCTCTTTCATTACTAATTTGTTTTTTCGATTGTTAGATTTAACTAATCAATTTAATTTTTGTGATGAAACTTCATAAATCATCATATTCATATTTTGAACAGAAAATCTATTCAGATTAATTTCACAAGTTCTCTAATTGCTATATCATCGTAATGGTGAACTACCACTCTGATCAAAGGATTTTGGACCCTTTTGTTATCAGCTCTATCTACTTCCTCTCCATTAATTCCTCATTTATATGCCTTCATTAATTTCATAAACTCTCCCTCCCTCTTTCTTGCAAGGAAAGGTTGAAAATATCAATATCTGCTTTAACACTAAATGAAGTTACATTTTGTTTTTAAGAAGTTACACATCTAAATTAGAGAGGAAAGTTTGAAAAAAATAAATCGATAGAAAACACAACGTTAAATCTGTAAGGATGGGGATCTTTTGTCAAACAAGGATTTGTAATGATAAATAAGACTAAATAAATAATTTGGCATAAGTATGCCAAAATGAATCATCATGGGCATCTGAATTCCTAAAAACAAATTATCCTCGCTAACAAGTGTAGTTAGGAACGTGTATGACCAAGTTTCATTGACTAATCATATTTGAAATGATCTCTATTGAAAAATATTCCAAAAGGATAATGTAACCTTAAAAAATCATTCAATAAAATGAGGGGTTTCTATTGTCTACTTTCTCTTGATACAAATAAATTGTTTTGGGAAACAACCACAAAATAACGGCTTTCATTGGCAAGTTGGACCTATGCGAGGGCCGATACAACTATATGGACCACAAGCTCTATAACGATCTCGACACCTTCAAAAATTGACATTCACAACCTCACATTGTGGTAATTAATCTAATGTTTACATTTAGCACCGTCATAACATGGATATGTAATTTTCTGGTCATGAGAATTAATTGCTTTTTGTGATGACATTTGATACTCGTGTCTCAGTTTGGAGGAAGCAAAAAAGAGAATTTATGCATGTAGTTCAACCACCTCTCAGGGGTTCAGGCTGTGATGACTGAAGCAGATAAGAGCAATCCAGAGGGAATTTCATCATTATTGTGCATTAATATAATGAGCTATAAACAGATCTACCTGGAGTTCTCTTTATATTATTACCCGATTCCTACATTGATCCCCAAAACAAGGAGTACGGAGGTATGACTTGACTCCACAGATATGCATCTACTATACATCTCTGCCCCATTATTTCAGTCATTGAATCCATTCGTCCTTCAATTCCATGAGCTCAACTTTCCAATTTGTCTATGATTTGTGATCCTGCAATGCTTGTTGTTTTGTTGAACTTACTAAATCATTTGGTGACAAGTATGAAAATGGAGTAATTAGTCACAGACCACTCCCAGTTCAGTATGGCAGGCCTGGAGGTAGAATGCATGATCACAATAGAAACTACGACCAACCTAGATATGATGGGCAAGGAGGTCAAGAGGCAAATAAACAAGGGAGCCCTCGATACAGTTATCAAAGACCTATGCAGCAGGATGCTCCGCAAAATCATACTCCTCAGCAAAGTTATGCTACCCCGGGGAAAGGTGAAAGAATAAATCCCATGCTAATGAGCAACATGGATTATGCCCCCGGTGGGAGGGATCCATATCAAGGACAGAGGAGAGATTCGGTGCATTCATACCAGGGAACCTACAACCAACAGGATCATAAAAACAATTACTATGAGCAACAGAGAGACCTGCTGCAAGGAGATAGATGGAGCTCTACACCCCAGTGCAGAATGATTACAGGAGTGACAATCGGAACTATGCACCTACTCTTGGTGGAACATACGGGCAGGGTCCTGATGGATATCAAGGGCAGGGTACTGGTGAGTGCTGGTGACTGATCTTCCCTCCCCCATAGAATTCGCAAAAGCAACCCTCAAGTTGTCGCATTAAGCTTCGAGACTGCCTCGCTTGAGGTTTGCTTTTGCGAATTCTATGAGGGAGGGAGGAAAACAAAAATCGTATCTTTGAAACATCATTATGAACAGCAGTGGCCAGTGAACACTCTGAGGAAGGAAAGGACATCATGAATGAGTAGGTTGCAACTGGTGTTGTACACAGTATGTTGGCACAAACGCACACACTTGAAGGATCAATTAGATTTAAGAAAAAGCACTTATAAATAAGCCTTGAATGGTGAGCGTCGAAGGAGAGGGAGAGAATATTGGAATTTTGTTGGCAAGTGTCGTGCACGAAATATTTTGAGGGGGCCTCAGTGACCGGTTTTGTTGAGAGATTTACTCGGATTTGGCTAGTCAACCGGACACCTTTAGACAGAGTCGGTATTTTTCAAAGTATTCAATATTACCAAAAAAAAAAAATTAGATGCCCTGAGCTCTAAAACTAGCAGAGGGTTTTTTTGAAATCGCAAGAATCATGAAATTAAACTTCAATTAACGTCAGAGTCCTCTAAATCATTTATCAGCCCAAGACTCTCATGGTAATATCAAGCACACGTCTCATCAATTTAATCATGCAAGTGCCATCTGAACATGTGAAATTGACAGGGAAGTTACACATGCAATATCAATTATCCATTGGCAATAAAAGAAGGCAACCAAACTAAGACAAATCCATCTAATTCATGCTTATGCCACAAATTCCAGCACATGTTCAGAATTGTAACAAAGCATACAAGAATGCAAATCGTGATCATTTGATGACTAAGTGACATGAATTTGAGGCCATCTCTTCCTACAAGCCCATATGAGTCTACTTGATGAAAATGGCATCAATCCAAGACCAAATTAATACCGAGTTTAAACAAAGTAATCATGGTCAGCATGTAATGCTTCGAGTCTAGATATTCAAGTTCGGTTATGACTATAATTCTTGCAAAATTGGCATGAGATTCACCATATTACATTCCTGGCAAGACCATATATGATCCCATAACCAAACTAGCGTCCAGCTGGAATCAAAAGCACACCAAATCAGAGATATCAAAACAGAGCCAGCATGCGTGGATCGATTTCCAGTAGAAAATAATTCATTCATAACAGAATTTCTTTACCAAGCGAACATGAAATTCACCACAACACAATCTTATATCACAGCACATGCTTACTTGAGTGGAATAGCATAAAATCGAGGACCAATCGACATCAGCTCAGGGCCACAACAGTCACAAATCAGCATGTATTGACATGGTCCCAGCAGATTTTTAAACAAGTTCGAAATTGAATATCTATGATATTTTATGAAGAAACAAAACTCAAATACGCTTATATGACCAGAATAGATCAACAATCTAGTAATCAAGGGAATTCTCGGTCAAGAACTGAATCAAAAATACACACCTACTTCGTTCAGGAATTTCATCAAACGGGTTGTATACATTTTGGCCGAGGAGCACCAGTTCAAATAATTAAGACAGCCTCAGTCACAGTCGGTTTGCACACGGACAGTAGCAATAGCGACGGAAAACGGAGCATATGCGGTTTAGTTGAATGAAGAATGATTAGCTATAGCAATTGACATCGGATATGAGTAAAGAGATAAGCAGTCGTGACCGAAGTTCGAGTACTGCAGCATTAAGACCTTCTGGTGGCGGCGATCGGGAAGCAGTGACAACCAGCAACGAAGCGAGTGGAGAAGGATTCAACTGAAATCACCGACAAAGTCGACTTACGGACGCTCAAAAGTAACTTCTATCAATGCTCTCTGTTCTTGCCCCTTCTCGGCGAGTACGTCGCGTGGCGGCTAGTGATCGGGGTTCGGCAGCGGCTGCTGGTGGATGAAGAAGGAATGAAGATCAAGGGAGCCGTGGTTCCTGAGCATAAAAGGGAATCGACGGATGGATGGTTAGGGCACGCATGACAAAATTTCTATTTCTCGATTTATCTGTTCATTTGTTCCCCGGAACAGGTTTGAAACAGAAATCCGTTTGGTAACGTAATTTGATTTCTCTATTTCTGAAACAGATTTCTATTCCAGAAATAGAGAAATTGAAGAAATCAGAAGCTGAAATTTTCAACTTCTCGTTTCTGAAATAGAAATCAGAAACTGAAATCAAATCATATAAAAAACATTGCGCTTTCTTGCTAACTTAATTCACTCATAACCACTACTTCACAAATTATTGCTAATTTTCTTTTTCTTATTTTGCTCGTTTTTTTTTCATTTTTTTTTCAATTTTTCTTTTTGATAACTTCCTCTTCAGGATGAAAGGCAATCGAATGGGTCCCCAATTTTCAAAAATGACCAAAGTTCTTAAATGCTTACTTAAAAACAATGGGGCTCTTTCCTCCTAGAAAGGGCACGCGCATGGTTAGTTGAAGAAAAAGTTCTTACGTAATAGATGAATAAAAAACATGCCTAGAAATTTAACCTTGTTTCTTTACGGATTCAAAATTCTTGCAAAATCAAAATAATTAGATTGTTACACAATCTTGAATTTTATCGAAGGCAAGAGATTCAAGAGAATCTCTCTCTTTGCTATGCAAGGGCCATTAAAGGTTCATTGAGCGACAATAAAGAAATTAGGGATGAGCAACTAGACTGATTCAATTCGAGAATCAAAATAAACCGACCTTCCCCTGATTGGTTCCTAACTATAAACATTACTTCAAGGTAGAATTATCATATATTCCTTTACACCATCAATTTTATTTTGTTGATAATCTTATATAATACTAGTCTTTGATAAAATGACAGTGTATAGGCGCCATTGATGGTACCCATATTCATGCTTCCATAATACTTGTCTGAACCTACGCTGGATGAGCTTGCAAACAATACATTAACTGAGGAGGGAAACCAAATAAATACGCTTAGGAAAACTATTGCCAATAAAATGGCAAGGGATAATAATATGCCGAAGATTCCATGAAATTGTATTTTCAACTTTTGTAATGTATTAGTATTATTTCGACTATTATTTTGTATTTGAGGATTTCCTATGTTGTTTTAGTATTATTTCAACTATTATTTTGTATTTGAGGATTTCCTATGTTGTTATCTAATCAATTTCTATTCCTAGAAATAGAAATTTTGTTCTGTTATCAAACGGATTTCTGTTTCAGAAATAGAAATTTTGAGTGGTTATCAAACGGGTTTCTTTGCTCAGAAACTTGTCTAGGGAATAGAAATTGAGAAATTGATTTCTGGCCAGAAATCAATTTCTGTTTCAGAAATTTTGTCATGCGCAGCCTTAGTTGAAGAAAAAAAGGAAGAGAGCTAGAGAGAGAAAGGAAGAGGGCCACGTGATGGGGAGCGCGTGTGGGTCCCACTGAGAATTGCGTATTTAAGCTAGTACAAACTGATTTCTCGATTCAAAGGGAGAGAGAGCTAAACCGAAGCAGTTAAATATTGAAGGAATACCTCACGTCTTATGTGCACGTATTCTTCGTCATCGAGGACTTGGTCCGGCACTGCTCCGCAGTCTACTATACTGAAGGTTCGCACGGATGGGAAGTCCTCGGAGAACGGGAGTTTCAGAGGGTATTTCTCAGGTAAGAAGCCCCTGAATTTCGGCAACATGAAATGTCTAAGAAGAGTTAACTTGGAGAAGGTGATTGTCGTGCGGTTTGCTTCTTCCCCTTTTTCATGGCCAGCAATTAGTTCCATATCTTCACACGAGTCCACCATCAGCTCTTCGATTTGCCCAAGAAATTTCGCCGTAAAGGTAGTGAAAAGCATTTTCAAATGGGGGCACCTCTCAACCCCTATGTGTCTCAAGTTTGGGAACGGGACGTTTGGGAGAGCGTCGGACCGCCAAATGTGCCTCAAGTTTTTGAGATTATGCAAATTCAACTGGCTCAGTTTACCACTCTTAATATCCGTATCGTCACCTTCGTATATGATCTCGATCGAACAACATGAACTCACTGATAGGTACTCGAGACAGCTCCATAGTCTCTTCCACATATGGGGTGAGGCAATATGTTGGAGGTTGTCGCAGTCCCACGATTCAAGAGATTCCAATTTGCAAAAGGAATCAGTGGGAATTTGATTATTCCATAGCTCTTTGCACAAAATGCCTACAAATTCTAGACTTCTTATATTGGGAAATGTAACCTGCATGAGGATGATGTAAGAAATGAGGTTTACATTGTTCGTTCTAAAACATGATAATGAAATAATACGAATGATCATAGTTAAGGAGAAAGCAAACCATCTCATTGAACAATGATTGTGGTGATTCATTGTTTTTTCGGGTCGTCTCGCCTAATAGCCTCCGAACACTTGTAGGACTTTGGATGAACGCCCTAAAGATAGGGCACTTCAAAATAATTAGAGATTGTAAGGAAGGGAAACTCATCACTTCTGCCTTTGATTGATCACCATCTTCCTTGAGAACCACTTCCGTCATTTGTTCGCAATTGCTAATCCTTAGATGCTTGAGATTCTCTAGAGTTGTGGCCATAAAATTGGGGAAGAGATATCTTAGATTAGAGCAGTTCCAAACATGAACGATTTCAAGACTAGGAAAACCCAAAGTCGTTGGGGAGTTGCTCTTCACCATGTATCTCAGCCTTCTTGCTCCACAAACCTGCACCTTTTGCAATTTGGGTAGCAATACAATTTTTTGTTCCGTATTTGCATCAAGGGACCCACAATCAAACAACGATCGCAAGGAAATACAATCCCGGACAATAACTTCTTTCAAGTTGTGCAATCTCCCTATGATCGTCGAAGAGAAGAGGTTGAGTAGCTTAAAGCGATTTCTATGGGTGAGTAATCCTACTCTGTCAAGCTTTAACTCCTCCAAGTTTGGTAAACTAACCTGTTCAAAAGAGTTATGCGTCAGAGATCATTGCTATAAACAATTTCAAAATTTGACATAATGATTTACTGATCTACCTAATGTGGTGGAAGAATGAATTTTCCACTAGTGGCCTCATTCTGACAAATATAGTTATAAAACGTAAATGCATTTATAACTACGATGCTGCCAACGCATCACAACTGCACAAGTATCTCTCTCTCGCAAGCCTGATCATCATTGTTATCATTTATTTAGCTTGTCTTGCAAACTTTTGACCCATAATTTTTTATATCTTTTCTTTTGAAATCATTTACTGATCTTCAAAACAGCGACTGTAATTTTTTTATCTTTTCTTTTCTTTTTCTATTTTGGCCTTCAAAATTAAAAAAAAAAAAAAAAATCCATATCAGAGTTAAATCTTTGATAATTTGTCGCTAATTTATTGGTTTCATCATGAACTCGTAAATGCCATTGATTCGGGCTAGGATCCGTAAAAGTGTTTGTCTTTACTTTGTAGATTTTTTTCCCTAGCATTGTAAAACATTTCTTCAAAACTGCGCTTTCAAACTAACCAAAAACAAGAAAACAAATGATTTTCTTTAAAAAAAAAATGATTCACAATGAAAACATTATCAACAACAAAGAGTTTTTTATGAAACAATCGATTCCAAATACATGAATGGGCTCAGTGTGTCTCTTAAATATTTAAAACTCAATTGAATGTTAAGATCTTCCGTGGTGCGCGAAAAGATGGAGAATATCCCCAAAGTAGCCAACGAAAGAAATGACAAAAGCAGAATGATGTCGCCACCGTGACGTTGGCATGACTTGTTGGAATTGATTGCAGATTGCATGTATGTGGGACATAAAGTATGTGGACTTTCTTTTTAACATGGCTCTTCATATGCCTTCCATTTATTTAATATTTGGACGTTGCTTTCTTCATTTTCAAATTGTCGAAATTCATTCTTGTATTCATTTGTTTAGTACACTGTGTTTTCTTCTCATTAAAAATGTTTAAATGAGTAATAAATTAGTTACAGTAAAAAATTCAATCCTAGAAAGAGCCTTTCCTCTAGCTGTAATTCAATGTGAATCAAAATCTACGGTCTCTGTTTTATTTGAGAGGATTTTTTCTTTGTGAATCAAAATGTACAAATAATAAATGTTTGATACAATATGTACTTATGCTTGGTGAACACCAATTTCATACCCATTCAATAACACAAACTCACATAGGGAGAAAATGAATAACTTACCTGAATTAGAGCATCGTTTGATGTGATTTCAGCTCCACTACAAAAACTTGTCAAATTTCGTAATTTTGTTAATTTTAGATGAAGTATCTTAGGCAACTCAACTATGTCATCGGCCATAACTCTATCCTTTCTTGCATCATCAATGACAATGGCTTGCATTGAGTCACATTGCTCCACTTCAATTTCTTTTAGCTGTACAAGTCTTTGCATTTCTGAAAGACACCACATGTATTTCAATCAGTTGCAGTTTTTGGCGCTCACATCTTTCAATTTGTTGAAGCACTCTAGAGCGATAGGGCCATTGCATATCTTCTCCAAATTAATAAGATTTCTCAGAAACAAAGACTCTAAAGTTGTAAATGCAGTGAGATGGAGGTCATTGGATGAACTAGCAATACACTCGATTGAGGGACTATTCTGAATGTCAAGATGCTTTAATTGCCAAAATCCTCGGATGCACAACTCGTTAGCGTTCTTAAACTCTCTCAATCCAATCAAATTCAAGTATTGAGTTTTCTGCAAAGTTTTTTGAACCCATTCTTTTGAAAGAATACTATTGCATCCTTCTAGATTGGGCTTCAAGGCTCTCAAACCTTAAAATTCCCTTCCTTCAACATTTCCTATGTTGATCCAAAATCTAGTCAAGTTCTCAAAGGGCAGGTCATTGTCCTCCAAGAGTATAGTGGGATCACGGATCAATATTTCCAGAGAGGTTAGCTTTATCATACTCTTCAACTCGGCAACCTTAGCATTACACAATTCTGACCTAATTTCATCCTTACCCATCCATCGATCAAAGCTTCCCTTCATATGTGACTCTTCCAATTCAATTAAGCATTTTAGGACACCGAGCTCAATTATCTAAAGCTCTTTGCAGTTGCTTAGATTCAATGATCTCAGATTCGTCAGTTTCCTAATTTCTTTAGGTAGCTTAGAAATTGTAGACCCTACGAAGCTAAGAATCCACAATGCTTTGAGCTTGCCAAGATTTGCCACATCCTCCACATGGCAATTTATGCTTTAATGACCGGAGATTCCCAAGGATTTCCATCGAGGAAGGTAAACTGGTGATACGCATGGAGCAAAGATGGAGGGCTCGGAGCTCCTCCATGTATGTGAAATCCATTCTACTGCAATCTCCCCTATCATACTGTTTCGACAACATAAGTATCTTCACGTGAGTAAACAGATGCAGCATTAGTTCAACAAGCCTATCATTGCCAACATTAACTAGGCATGCCCAACATTTCTCAAGCTTTTCCTTTGGCCATGAGCCATAATTGTTGTTAATCTTTCAGGAATTTTGACCACTAAATGCATCTGAGACGACCACCTCGCTGTAAAGATCATATATGGTCACATTTTCCTTACCATCGCCACCATCTTGTAACAAACCAAAGGAATGGAGGCTATTGAGCATCATATTCAATCTATTCCTTGAACTTTGCGTCTTGTTATCAAATCCCCCAAACAAGCCCAAACCCAGGCCTAGTCCTAGCAGAAGTTCGACTCTAATGGTCCCACCAATAAGACCACAAAGCAAGAATAGGCACTTGGCTTCCTCACTCTCCAAATGGTCGTAACTCCACTTCACTATTCTCTCATTACGTGGGTCTTCTATTTTTATTAACATGTCTTCCCACGTGGACACATCGCTACATTTTAATGTGCTTGCAACGGAGTTAATCAAAAGAGGCAAACCTGCAAGCTTGGTTACCACTTGAGCCGCCTTTACTTTCAATTCCTCATCGTCTCTGAGCTGGTTGCCGACTATCTTTTCAAATAGGTTGAAAGCTTCGTCTTCCTCTAAACTTTTCAGACGAAATGTTTGATCGGCGTGCATCCTTCGCTCCAGCACTCTTTTATCTCTCGAAGCGAGCAACAATTTGCATTTCTTGCTCTCATTTCCCAAAGGAATTCCAATTGCCTTCAAATCAAGTTCCGCCCACAGGTCGTCCAATGTTATGAGAACCTTCTCACTCCAATCCAGCTGTAATCTCTTGAACAGAAGATCTCTTCTTCCCTCTTCACTCGGCTCATCCTTCAGATCTTTTAGACCCAAGGCGTAAGCGATATCGTATTGGATTTTCGTCAAGTCTGGAGTCTGTGACACTTTCGATTTGACGATCGTGTTGAACGGTCCCCCCTCTTTCCCCTCTTTATTGAGTTTCTCCTTGACTATCTCCAATAGAGTAGTCTTCCCCACGCCGCCAGGCCCGTAGACCCCATTCACTTCGTGCTTCTCATCATATAGAGCTTTTATTACGTCCTGAAAGGTGGAAGCTTGCGATTTGAGCATAGTGTTGCCCCCATCACCGGTCGACGAATTCACATCGGAAGCACCGCCAACACGCCCCGGCGGCGAAATCTCGTCGTACACTCTCTCGAATTTACCCTGCACAATGAGATTTTTGATCTCCTTGATCATCTTGCTCGCCTCGTTGCCAAGACGATAACGTGCCTTCGGGTTGGGAAGCCACCCGTAGAAGCAAGTTTTCTTAGCTCTTCCATCGTCATCTAGCACGTGGCGCGCCTTGTTAGCGACGGTCTCCACTTCTTTCACCCATGTCTCGACCTCGGCTTTGATCGACTTCATGTTGAGTTGAGCATCGTCAATGGAATGCTGCACCTCATCCCTCGTATCACCCAGCTTCTCAATTTCAACATTAAGTTGCCGAATGCAGCGGTCAGAGAATATTACGTAGCCGCAGTGCCGACCGACCGGAGCCAACAGGCACTTTGCCACTTCGCAAGCTACAGACACAGCAATCTCTGCCATTTTCCCCCCGTTTCGACTTCTACCTTTCTGGCCTTCTTTCCTTCTTCTCTGCGGAGAAACGAGAGTTAAGAATTTATATATTCCGGGGAAGGGGAAACTGATGGAACCCGGAAACGACAATGACTGAAGAAGAGGAAAGGTTCAATATGACGCACACATGGCGGTTCCAACAAAAAGAACAGCCGCAGAAGATTTGGTGAAAAAGAGGGCTTCTAGAGCGAGGAAGAAATCATTTAGACGATACAATGGTGATCAGAAAGAGGGGCACGAGGCGTTAATATATGTGGCGTTACTGTATTATATTTCCAAAAGATGCCCCCTGCGTTCTCCAATGCGCACCGGCTATACGGGGGTGTCATGAGGAATCAGCACGAAAGGGAATGATATTTGGCCACACATCTGACACGAGTCTCGGCCATTTTGGGAGGAGATAGTGGGATTTGTCGAAGTCAAGATATTCTCTAAAGGTTCGGAGGAGGTCAATTTGAGAAAAGAGGATGGAGCGAGTTGAGAATTCAATGCTCCAAGAAGATTCTCACTGTCGTATGCTTCAGTGGAGATGTAATATCCGAGTGATAATCCCCTTCAACTTAACGTGTGTATTTCATGAATTATTCAATGGTCGAGCCGGACCACTTCTCCCAGACCTCTCTTTGGTATTATCCTCCACGTAATGACCATCTTCTCTGCAAAATATAAGGTAACAACTCACAAAGCCGACGCTTTTCAATGGAAACTCCAAACCCTTGCGTGTCTCTCTCCCTCCCTAACAAGTACCAACCACACGTCCGTCTATCTCTCTCAAACGCTGAGGAAGAGGAGGAGGAAGATAGGCGTGGCACTGAGCCAAACAGAAGAAAAGAACAGAGTGATGTCAATAGTTAAACATGGTGGAGTTAAGTTGCTTTTTGGCCATCATGGGCCGCGTGGCAATTAGTGAGCTTGGTCTTATGTCAACCACACGCTGCAGATGGCAATTACTGAGGACCCTGGATAATTTGTGTAATTCTTTCATTTGGTTTCTTTAATTAAATTAAATCGTTGATACTCAAATATTGTTCTTTCTTTCTTTTAATTAGATGCTCTACACGATAATGACACGTGAAAAGTATATGAAAATATTCAGCCCATTGATCAATTGTATAGAAGATAGACAAAACTCAGTCATCGAAAAATAAGAGAAAATAATATTTTTCATTCGAGTACATGCATTTACCTATACACCTAGAAAAACAGAAGTTCAAAAGGAATTGCTGAAAAAGCTTGAAAGCATCACGTTAATGCGTGCACAACCTTATTTAAAGACATATCTAGTCCCAGTTTGTACTAATTGTCTTATGAATGACAGCAGCACATATTCTAGAAAACACACAAACGAAATGACCGAAGGAGAGGAAAGAGAACAGAACGAGAACAAGAATATTGAATTACCTTCAAGATATGGAGCTGGGAGGCGACAACTTGGTAGAGGCGAGAATCGAATTGGGAGCAGAGAATCAAATAGAGAATAATATCATCTTTTGGAAACCAAATGCTAACAGAGACAAAACAGGGCCGTGAGACGAGGCGAAGCCGATGTATGAAGCTTAAGAAAAGGAGCCACCGGGAACAGCCGGTATCAGGTAGCAGGTTGCCGCCAATGTACAAGCTCTGAGTGATCGATTTTTCTGAACTACGTGAAATTCCAAAGAAATTAACGAATTCGAATCGAAATGCAGACGAGAAATTAGAGGTACAGGTGAAAAATGAGTGGGGACAATAGACTTAAATTGAAACCAACAACGTATATGGAGAAAATTAGACATGAAATTTACGAATCTCACATAGAAGTTACTTCATTTATCTAGAATTACCTTTCAATTTGAGATTTTACTAGCTACGTGAAAAAATGTACCAACTCTTTCTTTTATTTTTACAGGTAACTTTACCTTTTTGAGATGTAAGTAGGGGGATATTTAATAACTCCATTAATTGCACTCGATAACTTTGAACCCTTCGCATCTTAATTAATTGGTTTAAGTAAAAAATGACTTGATGGATGAAGTAAGTGTTTTTTTTTGGTTAAAAAGCAGGGGGTTACTTAATTATTTAATTGATAAAGTATACAGTGAAAGTTAAAATCTTACCAATTATGTTGTTAAAACCTACTATTGATATCCACATATCCATGTTTGGTAAGAAATTAATGATATTTGTTAATCAACAATTCATTCATTGTCAAATAATTTTTCATTTCTCTACTCAGTATCGATTCTTGATAGATTGAAAGTTACTTTTGATCAACAAAATTTACTAATCAATGCCAAAATTACTGGTTAACAAATATGCACGATACATTTTTCAACATTTAGCGTTTTGGGGAAAAAAATAGTTGTCGTAATTATTTGGTAATATGGAACTTACTTTTCTATGAGAAAAATTACTGATCACTTCGGGAAGTTTCTTTTGTTCATATAAACTTATTAACCATCATGAATGGTAATAGTTTATAAATGGTGGGTACAAATATCCATCTCCCCACGCTACCAAATATAAATAATATCATGTTTGGGCCGTCTACCTAAATCATAACTCTCATTTCACATGATTTAAGATATTAGTAGGGTATTGTTATGGGTTTATGCTTTACTAGCCAAATTAGGCTTCCTTGTCATAGAAAAGGGCACAAACTTACTTTTCAAATAAGAAAAGTTACTAATTGGTGTTTAATTACAAATTTTATTTGTTAACACTACTTTTTGTAGTTGAAAAGTTACTTACCACATGTAAGTTGAATGTTGCTTATGCTCCAAGAAACTCTTAGGAATAGTATAAGTTGCAAATGGGTGCAAAAATACCTTTTTCAACGTAAAAACTTACTAATCATTGTGAAAAAAATTACTTATTATAACATCATGATATATCGATACTTTATGTTCATATCTATATTAACCACTTTGAGGAGTTGCTAATTTCCCATAGGTTGAGATTTACGTTACATAACAAAACATATTACTCAATCGAAGAATTAGTAGTTTATAATAAGGCCTGATGGAAGCATTTAGTTAGTATATTGCAAATCTACCACAAGTGTAATACATACATATCGTGGTGTTTTCTTGCTGCCATAGCTACAACATTTTTTACAAAGCTATAATAGATATTACATGACCCAAAAAGTTTTGGAAGAAAGTATTTCAATTGAGGGATGAAATGAAGCCTTTTGATGAGAGTTCTATTGGAATTTAGAAAAAATGGCTTTACTATTGTTTGGCCCTAGCCATCCTATAGGATCTATTCTTGATGGCTACAGCAAAACTATGATATCTCTGTAAGATCTAGAGAAGACATTGCTTTCTAAGTTGGTCACATCTTTGTCATTATTTAATGGAATTTATGCTCGGACATCCCATGATAAACAGCGGCAGCGGCAGCAGTAACAATAGTAACAAAGAAGAATCATTACCTAATTTTTCTTACCATCAATTACCAACTTTGATTCGAGGACAAGCATGTTACAAAAAATTATTCTGAAAAACAAATAGATACATTGTTCATACCATGAGTATAATTTGAACTTTCTTGGTTACAAAATGTCCAAATTTTGATCAACCATTAAATGGATAAGATACCTTAGGAGGATGAATTTTTATAAGTTGCCTCTTCATATTGGTAGCTCCAGGAGACATCTACATTCCTATCTCGGTCAATTTCTACCAACACCTAAATTTTGACTCGTTGATTTATCATTCACCTCATAAAAAAATTAAGCATCGAGCTAGGCCCCTAAAAAAACATAATTTTGCATTCACATTGCAATTAAGCATTGGGAACATCTTTTGTTTATTAATAACATGTCCACATCTAGTGAATTTCATTTAAATTGGCCCGATTGTGAATTGCATTCGAATTGGCTGGACACGTAAAATAAGCTTGAATTTGAAGGAGAGAGGACCCTATACTCATTTGAATTTCCAAGTCTAAGCTCACATGAGCATGGCCCCATTTGGCTTAGCCGAAGTTTTCACATGCATGTTGAGTGATGCTTCCAATTAGAGAATAAGATCGACGAGAATGTGATAAACTCTTAAGCTATTGTCCATCATGGCACCAAATTCCGGCCGGCACCAAATCAGGCGATTGATTCATTCGGCCAACAAGAGGAATCCGCACAAAAGGGAATAATATTTGGCCGCCTATCTGACACATGATTCTCGGCCATTTTGGGAGGAGATAGTGGGATTTGCTGAAGTCAAAATATTCTCTAAAGGTGCGGTGGAGGTCAACTTGGGGGGCATTCTGCCAGTGGATTAAGGAGATATTGGGTGCTTTAGGGAAAAAATGGCGCGACCACCGTCCCTCGTTACCAGCCCTTCGGCTTGGGCATCCAACTCCACCAGTTCCTCCTTTTCCGATCTCGCTCACCTTCGCCTCTCTCTAGAGGTAATATGTCCTTTAACTAGATAGATCAACCTCCACAAGAAGGTAAAAATAAGATACCTCCATCTCCTGCCCCCAATTTTAGGCCACGCGAATCTGGTCAAGAATGAGGCGGGGCAAAAGTCGAGAGTGAGTATTAGGTAGGAATAGAGTAGGATCGACCAAAAAAATATCCGATCGGCAAGGATGGCTTTGCGAACGCTCTCTACTCCATTGACATTGACCAAAACGACCTCGTGACTCAGTTCACCACCCTTCCTTATTCACAGGTTGTTAGGAATATCTCGGTCTTTGTCGAAGAAATCAGATTCGCCATCTGGGTTAGTTGACAATTACCAAAAAAATTAAACATAATTCCATTTTCATAAATTTTAATTTATGTGCCTAATTATTTGGAGAGCATATACCAAAGCGGGGGGAAGAATTTTTGGGGGCACAACACCGGGCCATTAGGCTGTTTGTCTAACATATTGGTCACCACCGCCTATGATGTGAGCGACACTGATGAGCTCGGATGCCTCCGATCTTGCAATGATGCTGCTCGAGAATTCAATCGGCGATTCCAATGCCTTTGTGAAGAACTAAGGTGTTGGATGAAGAACACCACGGTCGTGTACGTTGACATCTTCGCAATCAAATACGATCTCATAGCCAATCGTGCTAAACACAGTACGGTTTCCATCGCCTCTGATCTAAGTCCCTTCGAGTTCTAGAGTCGACAATCAAATTGAAACACCAAAGATAGTGAAAGTATCTTCTTAGCGTGTCTCATGCCATACGGGTAGTAACAATGATGGTCGATTTACTTAAGTTTGTGTGTTTTGTTGTGTTGCAATAAGGGTAGGATTTGAGAAGCTGTTAAAGGCGTGCTGCGGCAACAGCAGGCCGCCATACAACTACAATCCCAACATTATTTGTGGCCAGAGCGGCTACACCGTGCGTGACAAGTTATCGCCCCAAGCGAGCTAGGACGGCGTCCACTACACCGAGGCAGCCAATTCCTTCATGGTCACTCGAATACTCTCTAACTACTCCACCCCTCCCATTACTTTTGATTTCTTTTGTAAACTTTAATTTCACTTGAAGATTTTTGGAGTTTTTTGCTTATTTGATTACTTAACAAAAATCTCAATTTTTACCACCCACTGCAGTGGCGCAGTTGGCTTGAGCTTTGTGCCTCCCACGAAAGGTGCCAAGTTCAATCCCAGCGGCGTTATTTGGTGACTTAACCGCCGGGCGTGAGTGTGGTGGCCAGCTTGCGTCAGTCTCTCCCGCCTAGGCTGTCGAACTGGGATTTCTCGGGTTCCAAAAAAAAAATCTCAATTTTTTTTGGGATTATTTTTTCGCAATTTTTTTTTTCCATTTTTAATTGGAGTAGGGCCCAGGTTGTTAAGTGGCAACAGCAACTGGCAACAGCAACTGTTCAGCTAATAAAAGGCCAGGTGTAACCACTTCAGAAGCATTACCACAAGAAAAAAAGAAAGGACCGACTACTGCAGCTTCTAACCACGGTTTCTCCGGCTACGGGTATGGATTTTTCCGGCAAGAAGTTCGTCCATGGCCGACTCGGTGATGTGTAAATGGCAACATAAAAAGAACAAAACGAGGCAACAACATCAGTATGAGCAAGCAATTCAATGAAAAGGGATCAAACTCGGACTAAAATAAAGTCAAAAGCGAATCACACACAATCTATTTCGAAATCTCAGTTAAGCATTTTATCGAACACGTGACGTGCAACTTCAACAATGATTTTCAAATTTGATTTTCTGGCGACTCTCGGCCTAATCATGGTATACGGAGACTTAGATCAATGCCACTTGCAGCCAATCGATCCCAGCTTATCATGATTTACTTATTAACTTGCCGATCGAGTTCGGGCTCTTCAAAGACAGGGCTAAGACAGAGCATGTTCGAGAAAGAGGAAGCTCACCTTACCTGGGCAAGACTGAGAACGAAGGATCAAGGTGACTGAGCTCCACAAGTTCGTCGATCGGGCGAACGGCTTCAGAAAGTATCTACGTCGCTCGGCCGTGGAGACATACGGCGACCGGCGACCGGCGACTCGAAGCCATTTCCGGCCAAATTCAAAGAAACTCCGGCGAAGTACTCTGAATAGGACGAGTTTCGTGAGTTTTTTTTTTATCTCTGTTTCTCACCTTTTCGGGCTCAAATTGTGGGCTGAAAGAAAATAAGGAAAATCGGGAAGTTGGACTGAAAATTTTACTAAAGAAAACGGGCCTGGTATAAATGGCCCACCCAAGCTTTATTAGTGCTTTTATTATTTTTTACTTTTTTATATATTAATTTTTATCAAAAAATTCTCTACTCCCTTCTATATATCCATGCTTAGTACTATAGCCCCCCCTTTTTTTTTTTGTATTTTCCGCTTTCCTTTTTTTTTTTTTATTACTATATAGTTTTTTGTTGTTTTTACCAATTTTTTATTTCTATGTAAAAAAAATAATGTATTAACAATCACATGTTTTGTCTAATGGGAATCAACATGGTTTGTGGACCAACTTGCTTAAATTTTGATTAGTCAATGAATTTTGCTTCCCATTAAAGTCATCAAAAAAGAAAATGCATTCCCAAGACATTTTCTTTTCTTGATCATCCTCAATGGGGACAATTCAAATAATCAACAATCACAATATTTTTGCCTTCCTTTTTTCATTTTTTTTTACTACATTTTTTTTTTTTTTGTCATTTTTACCTTCTTTTTTATGTAACAAAATAAGATGTCAACAATCACATGTTTTGTCTAATGGGAATGAACATGGTTCATGGATCACCTTGCTTAGATTTCAATTTGTTAATGATTTTTGCTTCCCATTGAAGTCATCGAAAAAGAAAATGAACTCCCGAGACATTTTCTTTGCTAGATGATCCTTGACGGGGACAATTTAAATTGTCAACTATTGACACCTAGTTTTTATTTTTTATTTTCAAAAATGAAAAAAATAAAAAAAATCTAATTAAAAAATTGATTTTTTTAAATTATTATTATTATTGTTATCATTAATTAAAAAAACAAACAAAAACAAAAACAAAAAACGAATCAAAAAAAAAAGGGGGAGCTGCACGCGCCCCCTTTCCTCTCTTCTTCCCTCGTTGGGCCGTCGGCCCAGCCCCTCCTTTTTCATTTTTCCTTTGCCCTTTGCTCAGCCCAGCCCACCTTCACCTCTCCTAGCCATTTTGCTTGCGCGGGGAATCAGCGAAGGAAAAAGTAGCCGCCAGAACAGAAGGGAAGGTGTGCAGGGGACAGCAGATCGGCGCGAGGGGCGACGCAATCCGTAGGCAACCAGGCCAGCAGAGAGCGGGGTTGGTCGAGCGATGCCACGCGGGCGAGCTGGGCAAAAAGGAGAGAAGAAAAAGGGAGAGGTCGTCACGGATGGAAGAGGAGGACAAAAAAAAACGAACAAAAAGGACCGAGAGAGAGAGAGAGGAAAGGGGAAGGGAAGAAAGGAGCCGGAAGAAAGCCTTCGCCGTGGTTAGTCGTTCGCCCGAAAGCCGCTGTCCGTTGCAGCCATCCCCTCGAACCAGGTAGGTTTTTTTTTTTTCCACCGTGTGTCTCCTGTCTTTGAAAAACGACGGACCGAAGCTCGCGCCGACTAGTTCGCGCAAGTTTCGGTCCGAGCCGGTCTTCCCTAAAAGTTGATAGACGTTCTAGATGCGTGTTTATGAGGTTTAGATTTGTGCTCGTGTTCGTACCAAGTCGAAAATGCCCCGTATCAACAGTGTATGTCAAGTGTTTGATAAAATGCTCGAGTGAGAATCGGAAAAGTATTTCACATTTTGACATGGGGATTGGCTCATTCTTGCGCCTACATCCACAGGGTTGTGTTTGTTCTACTTGTATCCATTCTTTTTGTACGTTTATCGCGAAAGAATCGTATATTGTCGAGCGGCCGTGTTTCTTGGTTCCGGTAAATGGGTTTATGGTCGCCGGAGTTCGTGGCCGACGGTGGTTTGTGCCGGTCGGGTTGGGCGATCGGTAGGTGATGGTTCGGTGGCGGAATGCCATTTGCTTCGATCGATGTCGTTTGGTCAAGCTTCGGTGAGGAGCGAAGAATCGGTAAAAATGGAGGAGCTGTGAGTTGCAGGGAGCCCACGAAGGAGAAGACCAAAAATTAGGGGTGAGCAGCGGTCTAGGGTCGACCCTGGACCGGCCCCGACCGGCCCAACCCCGCTTGGCCGGGGCCCGGTTCAGGGGACTAAAAGTTCGGTGGCCCTCTGGCCCCGAAATTCCAGGGCCGAGCATCTTGTGCGGGTTGGTCCTGGCCCTAAGAAGTTTGGACCGGCCCAACCTGGACCAACCCCGTATATATATTATATTGCATTATATTATTTATAATTCTTTTATATATTCAAACCTAAGTAAAATGTCTATTATAAAACCTAAGAGTTACGGTGATATGTTCTATCAATAGCACTAATAGTAATTTCAATTTAAAACTTTTGTTGAGTATTAATTATGTGTCGTTTGTTTTGTTTTAAGGTGTTTAGAAATTCAAGTGAATTAACAAGATGTGAAGTTATATATTCATGGTTTATATTAAGTATTTTGAACTTTTTATGGTTTAATTGTATTTTACTAATGAATTTTAGCTGCACTTTACTTTTCAATTTGTGTCAAATGGTAGAAGTTTTTGAAGAGTAGAGTAAGTACTCATGATTACTACGGTGATTTGCTAGTCAAGTGGTGTGAAGCTCATTTTTTGGTTGAGTAGACTCTACATGATCAAATGCTAGTCAAGTGGTGTGAAGCTCATTTTTGGTTGAGTGGACTTTACATGATCAAATGCGGAAAACGCTTTTTGCATATGGTGTTATGAATATTAAAGATAGATGATTACAAGAACTTTTCTATCTTGTCCCATATCTCGATGAGTGGTTAGCGGTAAGAAATTTCTATTATTGTGTCATCTTAAATTTCTTTGAATATGTATTGATATTTATAGTTTAGTTCTGACAACGTCGCATTGTCGATAGATGTGTAATTTGAATTTGTAGGTTTCTTTTTAGGGAGTATAAAAAACAAGACAAAAAAATTATTGATCGGTCCGAAGTTGACCGAACCAGGACCGAACCCATTGGGTCGGTCCTGGTCCTTGGTCCCAAAGCTCAATAGGGTCGGTCCTCTGGGCCCTAAAATGAGGACCGACATCGACACCAGTGAGTTGGTCTAGGGTTAGGAGGTGGCCGGACCAACCCGGACCATGCTCACCCCTACCAAAATAAAACAAGAGAAAAAGAAAACCAAAAGAAAAAGAAAAGCAAGAAAAAGTAAGAAAAAAAAAGTAAAAAAGAAGTAAAACCAAAAGAGGGGAAGTTGGTCTCGGGAAGGAGGAATCGCAGGGGGAGGGGAGTGCGCGAGTCTTCTTTTTTTTATTTTTTTTTTTTTTTAATAATTATAAATATTATTATTATTATTATTTAAAAGAAAACCAAATAAAAAATCTTTGGATCAGGTTCGGATTGGGTCCGCGGATCGGAGTTGGGTTTACCCGATCCAGGATCCCTTTTTTTTTTTTGAATTAAATATTAAGAATATATTAAAAATCAAAAATTTTCAAAAAAATCAAAAATCAAAAACCAAAAATTTCGAAAAATAATAAAAATTCAAAAATATTTCTGAAAGTTCAAAACTCTAAAAGCATTAAAAATTCGATTTCTTTTTTTTTTTTTTTTAATTTAAAAAAATTAATTAAAAAAACTAAAACAATTTCGAAAATCAAAAATTAAAAATTACAAAAAATAAAAAAAATTAATTACAAAAATAAAAAAATAAAATAAAAAAATAAAAAAATTAATTAATTTTTTAAATTTTTTTTTTAATTTTTTCTTTTTTTTTTTTTAAGTTTCAAAAATCCAAAATGTTGGGGCTTGGTTAAGGGTTGTTACGTTTCGCATTCTTAATGTAATTAGATATTTATTTGCTTTTATTTCGACTATTGCATGTTTAATTCGCATATCTATATAAGTTTAATTGCAAGTGTTTAATTTTTAATGCAATTAGGATCTTGCTAGTTATGATTATTACTTTAATGATTGCGCACCTACATGGTCACCTCACATGTTAGTGGATAAGTATAAAATCAATTCAAACGTCGCCAAAAATCATTTTGTTAAAACGAACAAGATTAGGTACCGAAATGGCATTAATTGGTCAATTAGTGTAATCAAGTCCCCGAACCTAGATTCTCGGTTACGTGGGAAGTGAGGCACGCTCCCATGTCTCACTTGGTTTCTAGCCGACCCCAATAAAGGCTAGTGGCGACTCCTTTACGCAAAAATTCTTAAAAAAATCACAATGTCACGCGGGGTATGGGGCAGAGCGCGTGCCTAATCATGGGCCTTAAGCTATCTTTTAAAGAATACCCCTAAACCTGTTCCCTCCCGAGGGTAGGTCGCGTCGAAATTTTTGGTTTTTGATTTTTGATTTTTGAAAATTTTTGATTTTTTAATATATTCTTAATATTTAATTCAAAAAAAAATGCTGGATCCAGGTTCGATTGGGTCCGCTGGTCGGAGTTGGGTTTACCCGATCCAGATCCTTTTTTTTTTTTTTTTTTTGAATTAAATATTAAGAATATATTAAAAAATCAAAAATTTTCAAAAAATCAAAAATCAAAAACCAAAAATTTCGAAAAATAATAAAAATTCAAAAATATTTCTGAAAGTTCAAAACTCTAAAAGCATTAAAAAATTCGATTTCTTTTTTTTTTTTTTAATTTTAAAAAAAATTAATTAAAAAAAAAACTAAAACAATTTCGAAAATCAAAAATTAAAAATTACAAAAAATTAAAAAAATTAATTACAAAAATAAAAAAATAAAAAATAAAAAAATTAATTAATTTTTTTTATTTTTTTTTTTTTTTAATTTTTTTAATTTTTTTAATTTTTTTTTTTTTAAGTTTCAAATATCCAAAAATGTTGGGGCTTGGTTAAGGGTTGTTACGTTTCGCATTCTTAATGTAATTAGATATTTATTTGCTTTTATTTCGACTATTGCATGTTTAATTCGCATATCTATCTAAGTTTAATTGCAAGTGTTTAATTTTTAATGCAATTAGGATCTTGCTAGTTATGATTATTACTTTAATGATTGCGCACCTACATGGTCACCTCACATGTTAGTGGATAAGTATAAAATCAATTCAAACTGTCGCAAAAATCATTTTGTTAAAACGAACAAGATTAGGTAGAAAGGGCACTAATTGGTCAATTAGTGTAATCAAGTCCCCGAACCTAGATTCTCTGGTTACAGGGAAGTGAGGCACACTCCCATGTCTTACTTGGTTTTGGACCCCCAGCTAAGGCTAGTGGCGACTCTTTTACGCAAAATTCTTAAAAAAAATCACAATGTCACGCGGGGTATGGGCGGGAGGCACGTGCCTAATCATAGGCCTTAAGCCTATCTTTTGGCAATACCCTAAACCTGTTCCCTCCCCGAGGGTAGGTCGCGACATCAACAATCGCAGTATTTTTCGCCTTCCTTTTTTATGTTTTGTCGTTTTTACCATTTTTATTTTTATTTTTATGTAACAAAAATAAGGTGTCAACAGTCACGTGTTTCGTCTAATGGAAATAAACACAATTCCTAGACTAACTTGCTTAGATTTTGATTGGTCAATGATTTTTGTTCCCCATTGAAGTCATCGAAAAAGAAAATGAACTCCCACGACATTTTCTTTTCTAGATGATCCTCAATGGGGACAATTCAAATTGTTAGCAATCATAGTATTTTTGCTTTCCTTTTATTTATTTATTTATTACCATATAACTTCTTCTTTTTTTTTTTTTTTGGTCGTTTTTACCTTTTATTTTTCTTATTTTTTTAAGTAACAAATATAAGGTGTTAATAGTTTATGAAGTATCAACACTCTCTGAGAGCTTTTGTATTATCGAACATTTCCGACACACGTCAAACGCTTATTTCTCTACCACTTTTAAACACTTTTTGACACTCGATCAATATGTATTGAAAAATTTAGACTTAGTCAACTTTCTTGACACTTTCTAACACTCGAGTTGAAATTTCGACATGCAAGTTTTTGACACGTAATTCTGACATGCGAATTCAATTTTAAAAATTTTCAATAAATGATGGGTCAAAATATATATATGAAAAAATAATAATAAATTGGAAAAGAAAAAAAAATTTAGTCTTCTCTTCTCTTCTGATTCTCACTTATCGTGATATACAATTCCTCACCAAGTTTTTTTCTCTCTCTTCCGACATATCTAACACATGAGTCTACAATGTGAATTGCTTGTATTTTTTCTTCAAATTTTATAGATTATTGAAATTGAGTTGAATTTGTCAAAATGATATTAATAAATGGTAGATTAATTTTTTTAGTGTAAATTCATTTTAGACTTTTTATATTATTTATTTATGAATTTGAATTAAATTCATTTGATTGAAATAATCATAAAAATGATAATTTATTTTATATATATACACACACAATGTGTCTCAATGTATCGAAATTCTCTGATTTTTCAGAAATAACGTGTTGGTGTGTCGTATCGTGTTGTATCGCGTATTGATGTCATTTCGTCTAATGAAAATGAACACGGTTCATAAATCAACTTGCTTAGATTTTGACTAGTCAATATTTTTTGCTCCTCCATTTACGTCGAAAAGAAAATGAACTCCCAAGATATTTTCTTTTCTAGATGGTCCCCAATGGGACAATTCAAACTGTCAGCAATCACGGTGGAAGACGATCACAAGATTTCCACAAAGGGATGGGACCAAATTGCAAGAGCCCGTTCTGCCCGGTCTCGAGATCCACAACTGAGACCCCTCTGAATTTTTACATGAACAGCTTCTCTCTTGCACTTTTACAGTCAATCTAGCGACAAGATAGAAAGCGGAGGAGAGAGAAAATGGCGAAGAAGAGAGGAGGGGGCTCTTGCGTTCCCAGCCTCCGTGCTTTGAGGTGCTACGCCGTGATGTTTGGACTCTGTCTTGGCCTTCCAAGCTCGGCTGCTTCTCCGTGCAAGAGGAAGCCCGTCATCTTCAACTTCGGTGACTCCAACTCGGACACCGGCGGCTGGTCGGCTGGGCTCGGGATCGACATCGCATTGCCCAACGGGCGCACCTTCTTTCATGAGGCCACCGGCCGGCCGTGCGACGGGCGGTTGACCATTGATTTCCTCTGTGAGTTCTCACTCTCTTTATCTTGTGATTTCCCGAGGCATCCTCCCTAGGGAGGAGGGGCTTCAACGTATGATGAGCACTAGTTGGAACCCTTTCTTTCGATGTTCTCTGAAGAAAACACATGAAAAAAAATACTTTTTTGTAATGTTAATTTTAGGTCTAACAAAAAGTATTTGAGCTAGAAATAGGAATCATTACTCGAATACACAAGATAAAACTTTAAGGATCAAATCGCATTAATCCAAAAACTTAGGTAACTTCATTGAATAAAAGTTAGAGGACCAAATCATGTAAATGCCAAAATTTTTTGGACTATATCTATTAAAACAGGAGTGTCTTAAGTACAGACTATGAGATTTTGTTGAGATTTGCATGAAATCCAAAATAGGTGAGAGCCTGAACACAAGCTTCTTGAGTCCATACTTGGAATCATTGGGCCCAAATTTCAGCAACGGTGCCAATTTCGCTGTGTCCCGCGCGGCCACCATCCCTCGCGACCAACCCTTCAACTTGGGCGTCCAACTCCGCCAGTTCCTCCTTTTCCGATCTCGCTCTCCATTGCTTCTCTCGAGGGGTAATCTATAATTTAACTAGACAAATTAGCCTCTACAAGAAGGCAAAATTAAGATATCTCGATTTGGTGTCCCGAATTTCAGGCCACACGAATTTGGTCGGTAAGGATGGCTTCGCCGACGCTCTTTACACCATTGACATCGGCCAAAACGACCTCACAGCTCAGTTCACCACCCTTCCGTATTTGCAAGTTGTCGGGAACATCCCGATCTTCATCGAAGAAATCAGATTCACCATATGGGTCAGTCAACAATTACCAAAAGATTAGACATAATCCCATCTATGTAAATTTAATTTATATAACTAATTTTTTTGTAGAGTATATCTAATTTTTTTGTAGAGCATATGCCAAAGCGGAGGGAAGAATTTTTGGGTGCACAACACCGGGCCATTGGGCTGTCTACCTTACATATTGGTCACCACCGCCCATGATGCGAGCGACATCGATGAGCTCGGATGCCTCCGATCTCGCAATGATGCTGCTCGGGAATTCAATCGGCGATTGCAGTCCCTTTGCGAAGATCTGAGGAGTCAGATGAAGAATGCCTCGATCGTGTACGTCGACGTCTTCATGATCAAATATGATCTCATCGCCAATTACACTATACATGGTACGGATTCCATCGCCTCTAATTTGAGTCCCCTCAAGTTCTGTTAGGGTCAATTGTCAAGTCGAAACTCAAGAGTTAGCGAGAGTATCTTGCTCATTTGTTTTGTGCCCTAGGAGTGGTTACAAACTTACAATGATAGTCGATTTACTTAAGTTTGTGTTTTTTTTGCATTCCAATATGAGTAGGATTTGAGAACCCGTTAAAGGCGTGCTACAACAATGGCACCGTGTGCGAGGAGTCGTCACGCCACGTGAGCTGGGATGGCATCCACTACACTGAGGCAGCAAATTCCTTCGTGGCCTCTCGAATACTCTCCACTAATTACTCCACCCCTCCCATTACTTTCAATTTCTTTTGTAACGTTTAATTTCACTTGAAGATTTCCGTAGTTTTTGCTGATTTTATGATTTTTGCTTATCCGGTTCCCTCCCGTTACATGAGGGAAATAATAATAATTTCATGTGCTCATGGTTATTGCCAATCAAATCTAGAACATCCGCCAGTGATGGCAAGAATTTTTAGTGCAAGTTTAATTTAATGAAAATGTTTAATGTTGTCACTGAACTTAAATTAATAAAAAGATAGTATTTAATATCTTTATACATCCTAGGGATTAAATTGAACACGTATAAAAAGTTCTAAGGATCATTTTAAATAAATTAAAATTTCAATGACAATATTGCACATTTAATTGAAGTTTAAGGATCATGTTAAACAAACTTAAAGTTCATGGATCACATTGTATATTAAGTCAAAATGTAGCAATTAAGTCATTATCCCAATAAATTATTATTGTTTGACTTTAATTTATTGGTTAACATTCACGGACGTTTCCAACTAAAAATTGCCAATAGTCACAAGGAAACCATTTTTTTTTTTTTTTTTGAACTCCAATGTCCTGTACTCCACAATAAAAGACAAAGAGGCCCACTCCACCATTTCTTTTGTACTAAAACTGCCTTTGGGCCTGACCGCCTATGTCCAAGGCACGACCAAGGTGAGTGATTATAAAAGTGAATGCTGCCCTCTAACAGTTGAGACCCTTATTAGTATATATCTACTTTGACGTGGGCAGTTCACGATTTAATTCAATTTTGAATATCTGACCAAAGTAATTGTTAACCTTGTTGTTGTGTCAACCTGACGATCCAGATGATGGTACATCTTCATAACGTGAAAGCTAATATGATGCCTCGGTGAATTGATGGGGACGCAACTCCATTGTATTGTCCTATTTGTCATTCAAACTTCATACATATGAACATTAATATTAACTTCATCATATTAAGTGGGCACAATACAATAATTATATATCGAGTTGCAAATTCTTACCAATTATTTGACAAATAAAAGCATAATATATTCTTTAAAAAAAAACGATAGCATGCACTTATAAATTCAATTTGATCACCCATAACAAACAATGGTTTCAATCGATGGTAAAACATACTTGCCCTTATACCAAAATTTAAATAGCCTAATACAATCAAATGGTCAACATGCACTTATAAATAGTGTGGTGCCACAATGGAAGATGTTTTCTATTGACCACGGGTGTAAAAGAAATTCTAGGTCAAAAGGTATATATTCTATATGTAGCTGTGATATTCAAATGCTATACCAAAGACAGGTGGCATAGGAATAAATTAGAAGATATTAATTAGTGAAATTAGATAGATTGAAAACCTCCCACCCCTATAGAATACATCTCCATGCACCATGCATGGTATAAAAACGTCTTGTTCGTCCACTTTGTTTGTCTATGCAAATCATTCACAACTCATCTCTACTTCTTCTTTCTTATTATAGATTGATGAGCCTAAGCGAATGACGAGCTATAATGTTGGTGAAAAACATAGCTTGAGCTGAGAAACTTCACCGATAGTATTGGTAATATTATCGAGGTGAGTGACTTTATACACAAGTGAATATTTACTTCTAGTAGTAGAGACCCTTTATTAATATGTTTCTGCTTTGATGTCAGTAGTTCATGACTTAATTCAATTTTCATAACTGAACATAGTAATTATCAAGAATTGTGTTATATCAACGTCACACTCCAAATGGTAATTCGACTTCATAAATGTGAAAGCTAACATGAGGCTTCCGTATTGTCCTATGTGTCATTCAGACTCCTTCTATATGAAGATTAATATTAACTTCATCACGTTAACGTGGGCACCATATAATGATTATACATCTAGTCCCAAATTTATATAAATTATTTTACGAATAACAGTAACAAATATTCTTAAAAAAACTAACAACCTATTAATTTAGTCGATCACCCTGGATGAAAAATAATTTTAATCGATGATAAAATATACCCACCCATATAATCCAAAATTTAAATAGCTTGATATTATCAAATAGTTGACATGCACCTATAAATAGTGTATTGCCACAAGGGAAGTTGTTCTTCCATTGACTGTGGACACAATAAAATTTCTAATTTAAGAAGTATATATTCAATATAAAGCTATGACATTCAATTTGCTATACCAAAAAATCTAATTTAACTTTTGATATCTGAATTTTGACGAAACGAGATAAAATTTTCCGAATTCATTGTTTGATACTTAAGCGGACACTTGGAAATTTGAATCGGTCAAGTTATTAATAACCCAATTAAGTTTTTAATGCATGCATTTGCTTAGAAGATAATGCCTAAGATGAAAGAGTGGAGTCTATCACACGTAAAGATTAATTAAAATACCGCAAGTTCTACCACAACCGCATAACATACTACATTTGTTACAATTTGATCTCTATCTTTGTCGATCTCGAAGCATCGGGCAACATATTTCTAGAGATCTACGACCTTCGGTTTTCAAGCACTTCAAAGACTTGAAGTTACTGAGGCCTTCCATGGCTCTTAGCTGAGGACAACCTTTCAGTTCGACACACCTTAGATTCTTCAACTTGCGTGGCTTGTGTAATCTTTCAATTGAATCACAGTTTGTTTTTCCTTTTTTGTATTTTTCCCAATTTTGTCCTTTTCCCTGCACCTTCTTCGACTCCCTCATATCACGCTCTCTTCTTTCTCGAACGTTTTCTCTTTCCTCACAACAACCCATATTTCCTCTATACATAACCACCATTGACGAACTCAATTGGACTACACTACACAAGTTCACGCCGGAATCCCTATCGGTCCGACGTCAATACCTGACGTCCAAATGTTCTCCCATCAGCCACGACTCCTGTCAGAAAAGTAGAAAGCTTAAGGTTTGGGAGAATTGTATTGCTTTCAATATATCTTCAGTATGTAATTACAATCTATTTATAATACAAAGTGTCTAAATAACTAAGGAATAAAAATATACATAATATCCCAAAGATATACATAATATTCCATAAAATATTCCACAATCAAGATCAATCAGCAACAGTATCTTCAACACTCCCCCTCAAGCTTGGCGGTCTATACACATCGAAGATGCCTAGCTTGTTTAGTAGATACGAATGTTGCCTTTGACATATGCTTTGGTAAAAATGTCTGCGGGTTGTTCTGCCATTTTTATCCCTCTTGTTCTAATCATCCCACTCTGGATCTTGTCTCGGATGAAATGACAATCAATCTCTATATGCTTTGTCCTTTTGTGGAATACTGGGTTCATTGCAAGCTTAAGCGCAGCATCATTATCACAAAATAGGACAGTGGGCTCTTTCATCTGTACACCAAGGTCTCGAAGAAGGCCTCTTATCCAGACTATCTCACAACCAGTCTTCGCCATTGCTCGGTATTCTGCCTCTATGGATGATAAAGATACGGTTGATTGTTTCTTTGTCTTCCATGAAATTAGAGAATCCCCTAATTTTATATAGAATCCTGTGACCGATCTTCTACTCATGGGACAAGTAGCATAATCGTGTCACAAGTATGCTGTCATCTCCATATTGTTGTCTCGAGATAGCAATATTCCCAATCCAGGACACCCTTTCAAGTATTTAATGACCTTCAATGCCGCATTCACATGAGACTGTTTCGGAGCATGCATAAACTGACTAAGAATCTGAACTGCATAAGAAATATCTGGCCTAGTCATGGTCAAGTAAATAAGCTTTCCAACGAGTCTTTGATAAGCAGAAGTATCTTTAAGCAAAGGATCCTTGTTTATAGGTGACAACTCTTGGTCATATTCAACTATTGTTAACTTGATATTCTGATCGATTGGAATAATAGCCGGCCTAGATCCCGACAAACTTGCTTCTGACACGATTTCTAAGACGAATTTCTGTTGGCTAAGACATATGCCTTTATTTGACTGCGCAATTTCTATCCCAAGAAAGTATTTAGGAGATCCCAAATCCTTAATATGAAATGTAGAATGTAGATACTCCTTGAATCTCTCAATGGCGACGCATCATTTCCCATAATGAGTATATCGTCAACGTATATAAGTAAGTAGATTGACGACGTACCTTGTTTCCATGTGAATAAAGCATAGTCATGCTTAGATTGCTGGAATTTTGCAGTTGTAAGTGCACTGGTAAACTTGGCATACCATTGACGAGAAGCCTTGTTTGAGCCCATATAGGGATTTTCGGAGACGACACACACCCCCTCCCCCTGCGAAATCCGGTGGAATATCCATATAAATCTCTTCTTCAAGATCTCCATGTAGAAAAGTATTGTGAACATCCATTTGACGAAGAGGCCAGTCACGAATGGCGGCAATGGAAAGAAAGGACCGTACGATGACCTCTTTGGCAACAGGAGAGAAAGTTTCCGTATAATCAGATCCTTCCTTCTGGGTGAATCCCTTCGCAACCAATCTGGCCTTGTAACGTTCAATGGATCCGTCTGCTTTGTATTTGATCTTAAATACCCATTTGCATCCTATGGGTCTACGATGGGGAGGTAGGCAAACAATATTCCAAGTCTCATTCTCGATGAGAGTTCTCGATGAGAGCTTGTAACTCATCTTTCATAGCGTGTTGCCAACGAGGATCTGTGGCAGCCTCATCATAAGATGAAGGTTCCCGTTGCTCAGAAATTCTACTAACACAGCATCTATGTTCATGAGAGAGATTAGCAAAGCTGACATAGGAGGAAGTAGGATATTGTGTACCACACTTTTTGGAGGAGGAACAAACATAATCCGCTGTCCATGTTGGTGGTCGAACTGTGTGTCTTGATCGCCGAAGATTAGCTGGTTCAGATGGAACATCAACTTGTGAGTTTGCAGAAGTATCATCTTTGGAATATTGGATTCGAAGATCCAGATCCTTCCGATATACTTGTTGAAGGAATGCTAGGAATTGCATTGTCCCCATCTGAAGCAACATGTATATCAATATCTGAAGATGATATAGGAGACATTACTTGTGGAAGCATCATCATTGGTGCCTGTGGAGGATTGTCTTCATGCAAAAAAGGACGAAAAGACGTCAGGGGATCGTCATGTTGATACGAGGGTAACCTATCCTTGAAGGGGAAAACATCTTCATGAAAGATGACATCTCGCAACGAAGAATCTTCCAAAGTAGAAGGATCAAGTACCAAATATCCTTTTTGAAGGGTAGGATATCCCATAAATATGCAAGAAAGGGCACGAGGACCCAATTTGTCCCGAGGGCCCGTGGTAGATACATAGCATAAACACCCAAAAACACGAAGATGACGAATGTCGGGACGTTTTCAAACAATGACTCGAATGGGGTCTTCCCACTCAAAACTCGAGATGGCATTCGATTGATTAGGTATTGTGACCACACGGTCTCCCAAAACATTTCAGGAATTGAAGCTTGATACTTAAGGGATCGAGCAACTTCTAACAAGTGACGGTGTTTCCTTTCTATAATCCCATTTTGTTGAGGAGTATAGACACAGGAGCTCTCGTGAAGAATGCCATTGGAAATGAACAATGAAGAACATTCATGATTAAAGAATTCTCGTGCATTGTCGTACGAATCCGTTGTCGGTTTGTTAAACTGATTTTTGATTAGGATAATAAAATTTTTGAGATGTGAGAGAACTTGGGCTTTGGACTGCATAAGAAAAACCCAAGTTGCTCGAGTATGATCATCCACGATAGTAAGAAAGAAGCGTGACCCATCACGATGAGGGGGTGTGATATGGGCCCCAGAGATGTCCATGTGTAATAGTGAGAAAGCTCTAGCAGCACGTGATGTACTTTGTGGAAAATACATTCTGGACTGTTTAGCTAATGGGCATATAGGACACTTGGGATGAGGAAAGGCGGCACTATGGCCTAGACGCTGATGGGATAAAGAGATATTTTTATTATGATTGGCATTACATAAGATGCTCTTATTGAAGGAAAAATTCTTTGGAAATGCTGTCAAGAAATAAAGTCCCTCGAAATTCCTACCCGAGCCCATCAGTGTCCTAGTTAAAGGGGCCTGAAAGAGACAAATGTTAGAATAAAAAATGACCCGACAGAGGTTGTCTTAACAAATCTTGGATACGGAAATGAGATTGAACTGAAAATTTGGAATAAAAAGGACATTTTTAAGTGTGATGGAAGGGCTCAACTCAACATCCCCAATTTTATCTACTGAAACATCACTTCCATTTGGGAGGCGAACGGAAGTATGACTTGAGGATTTGTCTAATTTAGAAAAGAAACGTTCATCACGACTATATGGTCACCGGCACCTTTGAATCAATAATCCATGCGTTGCTCGAAATATTACTCATCAAACAATAAGAAATACCTGCATAGCTAGGCATCTTTTCTTGAATTCCCATCTGACTTAAGATCCTCATGATTTGTTGGAGCTGATCATTGCTGATGGGTTGATTCACCTTAGCATTTGCTGCTACAGAAAATTCTCGTTCTTTCTTCTCCCCTGGTCTTCCATGCAATTTCCAACAATTTTCTTTGGTACGATAAGGTTTTTTGCAATAATCACAAAATTTACCTTTCCATTTTCCCGAATTATTTCTATTCGAGGATGTGCTCGAATTTTGGCCGTTGGATCGCTTGAACACGGACGCGGATGGACCGTCAGATCGTGGCACGGCAAGGGTGAAAGGAGAGTCGTTCGCTCGTGCGAAGGAGCCTCCACCATCAGATCCGAAGGACGAATCTCGGCCATTCGTCCCTCGTGAGCTGCTCGAGCCATCCGATCTCCCGAAATAATCCTGGCCGTCCATTTGAGGGAAATAAAAACCCTCTTCTTCTTCCTCCCGTAACCCTAGCATCCCCGTTTTCTTCGACGAACCTCCATGGCCGGATCTTGAAGACACCATCCGATGCTCCGACGAGGCCTTGGCCGCGAGCACGACGCGATCGCCTATCTTCGTATACTCGGACGACGCCAACCTCTAGGATTCTTCTTGGACCGCAAGCTGGTATATGCGGCCGAGTGGGGGAACCAGATCCATGGCCAAGATTTGGCTTCGAAATGGTAAGTAGGTCTCGTTTAACACAAGTAGGAACCTTGTAATCTTCTCCCGATCTTTCATGGCCCGGTATTGAGCCAAGGTCGCCTTGGGTCCGTCTAGTTTTTCCTCTGTCATTTTGATTTCGTTCCATAGGGCAGAGAGTTTATTGTAGATGGCCAAGATTGACAAATTTCCCTGCTTGAGATCTGATAAAGCTTGCGTTAATGTGAAAATTTTTGCTCTATCTAGCTTACCATACATCTCCCTGTAGATTTTCCCAAAATTTTGGGCATCCTCGGTCGATGGTACCCAAATGCGGCAACCTTTGCGGTGAGGCAATTTCCTATCCAAGTCCAAATGAGCTGATTACACTTCCGCCATTGTCGTGCAAGTCGCTCGTCGGACGGTATCGGGACTGTGCCGTCCAAAAAAAGTCTTTGTCCTTGGTCACGAGCGCTCGCCGGAGCTCGCGAGACCACAGGGAGTAATTCTCCGGTCCCGACAGTTGCTGGGAGATCAAGCGGAGCTCCGGTCCATCGACGGTGGCGGTGTACAATGGGTCTCCGGGTTCCGGCCGGCCGCCAACTCCGGCAAAAGGAAAGAATCCGGGTCCGTAGGTCGGGTAGGGATTGCTTGCCCCGTATCCCGGACCCGAACCACTGTGACTCGGGAAAGTCCAGCTCGGCCCGTATCCAGGACCCGAACCAAGTATGTGCGAGTTCGTTTCTTCCGGCCCACCAATCCTTCCAACCGCGATTTGAGGTGAGTTCTGATTTGGCTGAATTGGTATAGGTACCCATTGAATGTATGGGCCTGCAAATCCTGTGTTGGGCTGCACGAGACCCGTTTGACTTTCTGATGGATTCGTTTGTTCTGTAGGGACGACGTCTCCTCTTTGATTGTTGCGAGATTGTGGATTTCCCTCAGAAACAACGGAAGTTGAATCCTCAATCTTCGACATGGTTCCTCCCTAAAGAAGAAAGGCGTTGCGGAAGCTAGGCCAAGGCGGGAGGCTCTGATACCATGTCAGAAAAGTAGAAAGCTTAAGGTTTGGGAGAATTGTATTGCTTTCAATATATCTTCAATATGTAATTACAATCTATTTATAATACAAAGTGTCTAAATAACTAAGGAATAAAAATATACATAATATCCCAAAGATATACATAATATTCCATAAAATATTCCCCTAATCAAGATCAATCGGCAACAGTATCTTCAACAACTCCGGCCAAGACCGAGGCACTTCGGCAAGGAATTTATGAGCTCCAAAATCGAACAAAACAGTATAAGAATTACACAGGAAGCATACTAAAACAGCAAAGAATGCACTGACTTGGCAGCCTCAAGCGGCGGGCATCACCGGCGACGAGGTTGAGAATAGCAACTCCAAACTCGTGTCCATAGATGACCAGCACAAGGAATCGCAAGAGCACAACATGAACGAGAGGGAAAAACTAATGAAGTGGACATTAATCGACGATGAATCTAAACACCGTCGGACAACCGATTATGCAAGAAATGGCGTGCGCTTTTGAATGCGAAACAGAGCGCGTCTAGAGTTCTCTGAAGATGGGGCCAGCGACGACGATGAACGGCTACGAGCGGATGGTGTTCGGGAGGAAGCTGCGACGTCGATCAGCCTCTCGAATATTTGTCCTTATACAGGACGATAACTATATACAACACGAGCCCTCTCGATTTTATTTTTATATCTTTTTTTTTCTCTTCTTTTTTTTTCAAATTTTTTATTGAACTTTTGCTATCTATCTTCTTTCTTCTTATATATATAATTTATTTGGAAAAAATGGAGACTTGAATGGTCAGCAAAATTTAGATGTCAACAGTATATGACAAAATTACATTTATTGTTATTTATGTGTTGTTGGCAAAATTCAAGTGTTAACAACCCTGAACTGCGAGAACTCCCTACGAGACTGGTGGTTTTGCATTCCTGTGACACTCGGTCTTGAAGGCAAACTTCCACGTGAAAGACAATGATGAGTTCATTGAGGTTGTGGAGATACCGATGGCCTAGATCATTATTGTCAAAAAAGATTTTTTTAAATTATGATTCGGTGTGTGAAGGGAAGTCTCTCGAAATCATCATGGAAATGGAAAATCGTCAAAGTACAATTACAGCCCGTCATTGAAGGGCATCAACGGCAACTCAAATGTTTTTGCTGGACATTCTATTTGGAGTTTCTCCAACCCGCAACAATCTTTGGCCACCAATGGGTGAATGCGTTTGCCACCAGATATTGTTCAAATTAATTCTGCCAAGTTATTCGCATAATTATCCCTAAATGGGTAATAGATTGGGAAATCAAATTTGTGACCTTTGACTTGTAAATCAAGTCTTGGACCACTTGACCAATCGTAGTCGGTTGTTTGGGTGAAATTTTATAAAAATTGGTTTTATTTAAATCTATGTTATTCTCAACATATTTATTTATTTCGTTTGCTTTTTCCTCGACTCTTTGCCATGTTTAATCATTTCCTCACTTTGAGAACTTTCAAAAAATTGAAAAGAATCCTCAAACAGGAAAAATAAAACAAAAAGGTATCAATTTTTACTAAAGAAAACTATCTCTTTCTCTTGCCTTGTACTGATCTTTGTTTAATCTTCCATCGTGATATTCTAGGACTTCAACCTGCCAAATGGGCAAGATTGGAAATCGAGTCTATATGAATCCAAGTCATCAATTAAGTCATTTTAAATGAGTCGATATTTCATCAACACATATCCAATTCAATTCAATTGGGTAGTTCCATTTTTTTGGCCTACTTTTTTCATCGATCAATAAACTACTCTTAACTCTTTGGGAAGTAAAGTATTGATGCAACAAAAACATACAATATCTTGTACTTTGTTCACGATGGCATGATATTCTTCTTTAAATATTAGGGTAAATATATTCGAAACCGTCGACACTTGAATTTAGTCGAAAAATTAAGCACACGTTTCTCTAAAAAAAATGATCATGAAAACAATGAATGGAAGTAAAAAAGAACAAAAGAAAAAGAGTAATAAAAAGATAAAAATAAAAAACAAATAAAAAAGGCCAAGTTGGTCCAACTGGCACGGCCCACAAGAGCAACCCATTGATTTGATCCGCGGCCCAGACCCACCAGCCCCATTACTCCCCACCTTTCAACCTTTTCCCCTAGCCTGGCCTGGCCTTCTCTGCCTCGACGCTGAGCTTGGAGTAGACAGAAATTCCAAGTCACGTTCGTTGTCTTCGGCCAGCAATGTCTCTACTAGAAGACCTTTAGGGGCGTCGGATGCAGATCATTGCCGCCACTGCTCGTTTCCATGAATTCAAGCTCCAGCTGATGTCGTTCCAGTTGCTTCCTTCTTATTCGGTCGGTTTGCTGTCCAGGCGAAACTGCTTTTAGATGATGTTGCTAGTATCAAAATGGCACGTCGATGATTACCATCACATGTGATGCATCAATGATTATTGTTCTTTGTGGAAGGTTTTAGTTGACTCGATCCCTCTGATGCAGTGAGCTACGCGAGCGGAATTATTGAAAGCAATCGCGACCGCATCTCCTTGGCTTCTGCCGTCGCAGTTCCCGCTTCTGGCTTTTGGTGATGACGAGTGTCTCGGCACGACAACGCAGCAAATGTTTGACGGCGAAGCAGTCAAGTGAATGGCGAGGGAAAAAAAAGAAAACAGAACAGAGATCAAGAGAGACGAGTCTAGAACAAATCGACACCAATAACGAAGCTTAATTGGAGAAGAGACGACCTGGTGAGTTGGTGGCGAGGACGGCGCGAGCTCGAGATGACGACTCAGCGACTTTCCAGACAGCGAGCACAGCCTCACTATTATAGCATTGATTCTAACGGCCACCAACAGGACAGAATAACGGATGGATTCCTTCAGTCATTTCATTGAACACTTCCCGAGCAGCATCCGTACATTCATTCGACGTGAGGACGACTCTTGGGCTTGGACTAGAGCAAGAAGTTGAAGACCTCAATCGGTGAAGAGAAGATTCGTAAGCGATGGTTGGAGTCAACTGAGACGGGGCGTCCTTTTCCATGCGATTCGAATCTACCGCTGTTGACACCTAAATTTTACCCAATAATTTAGTAATTAGTTGCATAAAAAAAAATAGTAAAATTGCATTTCATGTAGTCGCATTTGCATAGGTACTAAAAGGGCAACAAGACGTTGCGGCCAAGTGGTCGATAATATTCACAAAAGGACGTCTCTCTCTTCGTTTCCGAACACACTTAAGTCAAAAAAAAAAAGGAAGGAAGGAAGTTCTTGCACGTCCGTTGTCTCTCCCTAATTAATGCATGCACATGCACGCGTGAAATAGGGGACGTGAAAATTCTACAATTTGCCTGCAAGAAGATAGAGTAACATTTTATAATATTATCCTTGCTGAAAAAAGCAGATCGGTGGCCACTATATTTGAAAAAGAAAGAACCGAACTTGAACAAGCAAAGAAAAATTGCGGCTACCTCCTGTTCACCTGTTCACACTAAAGTCGGTTGTTGCCTATAAATAAGCAAGGATCCTCGGCTTGAAAAGAGAGGGGAGCGAAAATTTCAAGGTGAAGGGCTTCTCCTTCGATTAAAAAAGGGGAAGGTTTTGTGAGAATTATTAAAAAAAGGGAGAGCCCGCGAGGAGAGACACAAATTGAGAGAGAAAGGAGGAGATTAAAATAATGAGGTGAATAGTGAGTATCAGAAACCAAAAAGAAGGGGAAGCCATCGTGCGTAGGAGGAAGCAAAGAGCAAAAGCAAAAGTGAAAAGTAGGGGTTGATTTGACCCCTACTGTTCATCTTCTCCAAAGGTTTTTTTTTTCCTTTTGCTGTGCATTTGGCTCCACCGGGCACATCTCCACACCTGCGCACGCGACTCCATCCGCGCCGATTTCGCGCCCGCACCGCCACCACCGTTCTACCAGCATCTCGCTCGCCTTGCGGCCGTCCGGTGTTCCACCCCGCCGTCGCTGCGCCTCCGATTCGGTCCCGACGCGCCGCCGCGCCTCTGCCTCCCCTGCGTTTCTGCTTCACGCCCGCGACGCTCGAGTTCAACACAGGAGCCCGACGGACAGCCCTATGATCCGACGACCTGTGTTGCACTGACGCCACCGAGCTGCACTAGCCCGAGATCCCGTCGCCCCTACCGCTGCCTGTCGACCGGAAGCCCCAGCCTCGGCCTCCCCGTTGCAACGCACAGCAGCCCAGCTTCCCCCGCGACGCCGCCTCTGCCGGCCCCGCCTCTGTCGGACTGTCACCGCTCCCTGCCCGCCGGACGCCGCCACCTCAGCCCATTCGCCGCGCCTCCGCACGACGCGACCAGCAGCTGGCTCTGCGATCCGGCACCCCCACTCACCGTCTCCTCCCGAGCATCAGCAGCACTACCGCCGCGCCTCAGCTTCCTCGCCGCACCGACCCCGACGCCCGCAGCAACCGCCGCAGCAGCCCAACTCCTCCGCAACAAATAGCCCCGAGCTCCACCACTCTGCATCAACAGCTGCGCCTCAGCCCGCTCGCCACCGGACGCCGAAGATCCGCCCCGCACCGGCCCGTGCCTCCGCGTTGCTGCTCTTAGCCGCATCTCCATCCGCCACCGCCGGCCCCGCTTTGCTGGCGACCCGCGCCACACCATCCTCGCCGGTGTCTTCCCCCTGCCGGAGCTCTGACCGGTGTTGCTCCTCAATTGATTGAGCTGCCAAGTCGTGCGCGGGAACAAAACAAAAAAGAAAAAAAAAAAAAAAAAAAAAAAAACAATTTAGGTAGTTCTTTTTTACTTATTACCTATTTGCTTTTTTTTTTTCTTTTCTTTGTTATTTTATTGCTTTATTTTATCTGTTCTCTTGTAGTTTAATTATCCTTTTGTGTGAAATTGAGATTACATGTTATGAAATTGCCTTGAAACTAGTAATTGTCGCCCGATTTTCGCGCCCGAAATCCGACTCGCAATTACTTAAAAATTGCAAATCCGATCTCCCGCCCGAGATCCGATTCGTGATTTATGTGAAATTGGCCAACCCGATCTCATGTGCGAGATACGGTTCGTCAATTTAGGGTATTAATTCTGCTTGATTTCTTTGTGGTGTTATCTCGAATTAATTTTCTTTTTTAAAAAAAAAAAGAGATAAAAAAATGTAGTTTTAGGGTTTGCATGCTCATGATAGAAATTTCATTTTAATAATAAAATGTAAAAAAAAAATCAATTGATTTAGGTGGTTAGCTTTTTATTTGCATGTTTAATTATTAGGCGTTTGTTAATTTCGAAAATTAAAAAAAGGAAAAGGGAAATTATAGTTAGATTTGCTTTTCTTATTTTGCATGTTTAGGGTTGAGATTTTATTTTGAATCATGAAAAAGAAAACAAAAAGAAAGCATATTCATTTAGATTGATAGTTTTGCATGTTAATTTTTAATTTTGAAATTAATAAAAAACAACAAAAAAAATAATAAAATAACAAAAAAAAAAAAAAAAACATCATGCATAATTCATGTAGAATTAAGGCATTCTTTGCATGTCATTGCATTTTAGAGTAAGATTGCACGTAATTTGATTCTAGATAATAGTTTTTAAGTAGATTGCATTTTAGTTAGGGATTTCTAAGTTAGGATAATATTCTAGTTTAAATTAGGATTTGACATAAATTCATTCCTAATTCAAATTAGATGACATTTTAACTTAGGTAGATAATTTTTTTTTTTTTTTATAATTTCGAATTTAAGAGGAAATACCAAAAAAGAAAAATGCATTAGAATAGATTGGTTTATTTTAGATAGCCCTGCATCTAGGATTAGAGATTGTTAAGTTAAGACAACATCATAGTTTAAATTAGGGTTTAGCATAACCTAATCCTTAATATAAACTAGATGGAATCTTAACCTAGCTAAGTAACTTTCACATTTACCTAATTTCGAATTTCATAAAAAAAATCCATAAAATGTCTTAGGATAAATTACTTCCCTTTTTTAGGATAAATTGCATTTTTTAAAAAAAAAATAATAAATAAATGTCATGAGCATGTCATTTAGGATTAGATTAATTGCAATGCACGTCATTTAGTTTTTTAGGCCCATTTAATTAGAAACTGCCTGTCAATAGAATTAGGTCATTTAGATTGCATTTAATTATTGCATCTCTTTATGATTTACTCTATTCATGTCATATAATTTAGATCATATTGCCATGTCATGTAATTTAGGTCATGTTGCCATGTCATATTAGATTACTAGCATGCATTGCATATAGATTAAGTCCCCATCAAATAAAGTGAAAACAAAAAAAAAGAAATTGCGTGTTAATTAGAAACCATAACTAGGGTTGTTGATGTGGATTTTAATTTAACATTGCGAGATGCTTTCGTTACTTTGAGGTAAGTTTTCTTTGCAATTTATTGTTTATCTGGGTGTTTAATTGGTGGTTTGTGCACTCGCATGATGACATCACATGTTAAGAGAGATAAATTAAAATCAATCCAAGCTGCTTGCCAAACATTTTTTCAAAAAAATAAAAAGAAAGGTACCGAAAGGGCATTAGAGAAATCTAGTGTAACCAAGTCCCCGTACCCATAGTCTCTGGTTCGTAGGAGTAAAGTAATTCTCCCATTACTTTACTTGGGTTTCTAATCGACCCACCAAAAATAGATTAGTGGCGACTCCTAATTGAAAATCATTTGCACGTTAAGAACTCAAAACCTAAAGTCGCGAATTGGTATGGGCTTGGGAGAGCCCGAGTTAAGTCTAGGCTTAACAATCCATTAGCCGAACCCTCAGGTGGCACAAAACCCGCTTCGGGGGAGGTCGCGACAGCTTGGCGACTCCGCTGGGGACACTTGATTTAAGACTTTAGTGGACTTAGGCCAATTTTCTTTTTGAAAAATATTTTTGTTTGGCAGCGAGGATTCCAGGTACGTCCCTAACATATAAGGTGTTAAATGTTTTTGCAGATTGGGAGATATAAGGGGAGTAGTCTTTGTTAACCCTTGTCTTGCAGGTTGGAGTTGAGAATGAATGTTTTTATTGAAGTGTTGTGTGATTTAAACTGTTGTGCATGCCTTGCATTTAGCACTACACTATACCACACATAACCCGCCGCCGGACCTGGGCCGCATAGGATTATCTAAGACGGTATCGAGATGGATACCACTCTGACCGTATGCCCGCGGTATGAGTCGCCCATCTCAATCCCGAAATTTCTTTTTGGTGTCAAGAGTACCCACCTCGGTCCGCATGTCCGCGACCTGGGTCGGCTCTTTGACCAAGCCGAAGTCATGAGGACCCGATTTAGTCCGCACGCCCGCGGCTAGTCTGATCATTCTTGTGGCTTCACTTTGATAAGCCTTATAGGTTAGAAATCGAGCCACTTACCATGTGCATGTCTATGCGATTGCCCCTCATCGGTAAAGTAAGTTCTCTAAATTTTTGCCTTTGCAATTTACTTACTTCATCATATTATTCTGTCGGTCCATGGCATTAGGATTGTCCTAGTCTTGGTCAATATACAATGGGAATACCGGACATTCGAATTATTCTCCCTCCGAAGGAAGAGCTTAGCACCTGGTGGGACAAGTTAGACCAAGCTGGTCGTCAGTTCGTAGAATCGCACATTGGACGACTACTTCCACTGCTGCATATCAACATCCATGGCGGCCTCATCCAAGCACTTGCTCATTGTTGGTGCCCCGAGACCTCTACTTTCATCTTCGGCGGTAAGCATGAACTCACGCCCACCTTGGAAGAGTATAGCACTGTCATAGGGAAATCTTTGAAAGCTGAATTAATTAGCCCACCTATCGGAATAGACCCCGTTGTGGCCTTATCCGATTTTTTAAGAATTAAGGAGGACAATGTAAGAAAGGTTTTAAAAGCTCACCGCAATACATGTCATTTATCTTTTCTAAAAGAATGTTTTGAAAATGGCAATTCATTTCAAATGCGAAGGGTTTTCCTTTTAGCGTTCTTTGGGTTTATAGTTTTTCCTTATTGCAAGAATGTCATTAACCCTTTGATTGCTCAATTAGTTAAACAAGTGTTGGAAGAAAAAAATTTTGTAAACACTGTTCTGACTGAAACTTTTCTTTCCCTCACTCGATTCAAAGAAGGCGGTGATAAGATTTTCCATGCCTCTCCTGAGCTTTTGCAAATTTGGTTTCTTTCTCATATAAAAGGATTCGGTGGTTCAATGACTATACATGATGTTAATAACTCTAATCACCCTATTACGAGATTTGAGAACAACCAAAAACATGCACCGGATTACCATTATTCTAGATGGCTAGCTTTCATGAAAAAACCAACTTCCAAGAGTTTCCTATGGCATGCTAAGTGGTTCCAAGTTCGTGTGGCGAGACTCTCATGTGGAGCTACTGGCCCAATTCCTTTACTGGGATTCACTGGAGCAACGGAGTACTATCCAACTAGAGTGACTCGACAGTATCAAGTTGTGCAAGAGCTTCCCCCGGCATTGCAAGCAGATCCACTCCGGGTCAACTTCGTTGATGGGGACCGAAACCATGAAGATTCCATTCTCACAATTAAATCAATGTGGGACATGTGCCAGCCACGAAAACTCAAATGGCCCGAAGAGGAGCTGAAGGGTAAAGAAAGGAAGTACTATGCCTCAACTAAATACATTCAACAACACAAGGTCCCGGAGGAGCTACTTCCAAAGATACCGAGAGGCGCCACTAAAGATCACCAACCATGCTGAGAACAAACGCCTCAAAAGGGTTGCTGAAAAAGCTCAAGAGGAGAATAAGCGATTGCGCCGAGTGGTGTCCCGAGTGTATATTGATCAAGCTAGATGAAGTGCTTGAATTAATCTTGTCATTTTCATTTCCAGATTAATGTTTAGGAAGTCGAGTCATTTACTTTCCTAGTTTATTTGTTTAGGGCATTTCGAGCTTCTATTTTGTTAGGATTGTCAAAAAACAAAAAAAAAAAAAAAAAAAAAAAACTCCATTAATAAAAGTTTTAGACCATTGCCATGGACCGGCGTGTTTCATATGAGATACTTATTTTGTTCATTTCTACAATTTAGGTGATAACGGATCCGCCACGTTCGCCTATTATTACACGATCAAGAGCTAAGATGGCTGACCAAACCGAGATGCGTGATCGTATTACCAGTGTGGAAGATCAGCTCAAGCAGTTGCTTACATCTATGCAACTTATAACTGCCCAAATCGAGTCCCTCCGGGTGAATCCCATTTCTGCACCTGCTCTACCTGAGTTAATAATCCCAAAGCAGGCAAGGAAGGTCCAGATGGTTGATGATGACATGCCTGAATTGGAGGACGACATACTTCCAATCACTGCCGAGAAAGCCAAGTCTGACGGCACTCCTAAGACGGAGCAAGGTGAACGCCTTGCAAAACTTGAAGAGAAAGTGAAACAATTGCAAGGATCGCATAACTCACTCCCAATTGACTTGTCCGTTTATGAGAAGGTTAAGACACCGAACAAGTTTAAAATGCCGGAGTTCGAGAAGTATGATGGTACCTCTTGCCCGAAAGCCCACCTGCAGATGTACCATGTAAGGATGGCTCAACATGTCAAAAATGAGCCCCTTATGATCCAATCATTTCAAATGAGTTTGGTTGGGCCTGCACTAAACTGGTATATTATGAAAAACATAAACCTCCTCGACACTTGGAATGAGGTGGCCGATGCATTTCTCAAGCAGTACAAGTTCAATATGGACATTGCACCTTCACGAGAGGATCTCGAACGAATGGAGAAAAAGAGGAGTGAGTCGTTTAAAGAATATGCCATAAGGTGGTGAAATCTGGCCGCCCAAATCACTCCTGAACCCACGGACAAAGAACTGATGAAGTTGTTCGTCAAAACCCTCCCATTCGAGTTTCATAATCGAATGGCCAGCACGTACGTTGAGAACTTCAATCAACTCATCCCAGTGGGTGAACAAATTGAGACAGGGCTGAGAGATGGATGGTTTAATGAACCAACCCCTGCAGGCAAAAGATTTATTGCAAAGAAAGATAAAGAACCGATCACTGAAGTTAATGTTGCATATGCGCAACCAGCCCCTAGTAAGCCTCCGATTGTTCGTGTCCCTGGGAATCAACAAGATGGAGGCCGAGTGCCCGCACCGCGGCAATTCACCAAAAGGCAGTTCTCTCCTCTTCCTGGCCCTCTATCTCAGGTCCTGCCGATACTCCAAAAGAAGGGATTGATCTCCCACGAACCAAAGCGGCCCAATGCTGAAAAATTCTCCAATTATGATCCCTCCAAAAAATGTGAGTATCATATGGGAGAGGTGGGCCATTCGACTGATGAATGTATGACTTTGAAGCACAAGATCCAAAATTTATTGGATACTAAGGCATTTTCCTTCCGTACCACCCAACCAAATGTCAAGAAGAATCCGTTGCCGGAACATGAGGGAAACGTAAATGCAATCTTTGAGTTCAATGCTGGCAAAAAAATGAACTTGAAGGTGTCTGTCAAAGATATCTATAGCGGATTAGTTAGAGTTGGTTACTATCCGACGAGATGAGAATCCTCCCCGCCTACCATGAGGGAAAGGGTTCAAGAAATGGTTAAGGCTGGCATGATCGGGTATCTTGATCAAACCTGGAATAGTGTCAACTATCTCTCAAGTCATCATTGACTGGGAGAAAGAATTTGCTGAGCTAAGTGCTGAAAAGAACGAACCTGATCCGTGATCGAGGACATGCCCCCACTTGAGGACGCCTCCGACCATGAAGAACTGATAGTGGAGGTGCCTTCAACTGATGAGGAAATAATAATTGAGATGCCACAGCTGTATGAGTACAAGAATAACAAAGCCGTCCCCTGGTCATACGAGCTAGATGTTGACCCGATTACAAGGTCCGGGTCGAACCTATGCTCAAGCTAATACCCAACCTGCAAAGCCAGTTACCGATGAGGAGGCTAAAGAATTTCTGGCTATAATCAAAGCAAGTGAGTATAACGTGGTCGACCAGTTGCGAAAATTGCCTGCTCAAATCTCTTTACTTGAACTCTTGCAAACGTCTCCTACGCATCAAAAGTCTCTAATGAAGGTCTTGAGTGAAGTTCATGTACCGGAGACGATCGAGGTAAACAGGTTGGAGGAATTTGTAGGGTCGATCCTTCTCAAAGATTTAATAGCCTTTTCTTATGAAGAATTCCCTCTTGAGGGGAGGGGACATACTAAGGCGTTATATATATATCTGTCAAGTGCAAGGCTTCTCATGTGGCTCGAGTACTCATCGATAATGGGTCTGCCTTGAATATCTGTCCATTGGCGACTCTTCATCGCCTTAAAATAGATCCTTCAAAAATAAATGCTGCAAAGACCTCCGTCCGAGCTTTTGATGGTACAAGAAAGGAGGTAATAGGGGAGACCCACCTTGATCTACAAATAGGTCCGGTGATGTTCAACGTCCTTTTCCAGGTAATGGACATCCCTACTGGATTCAATTTCCTGTTAGGTCGTCCTTGGATTCATACTGCTGGAGCTGTGCCGTCAAGTCTTCACCAAAGCGTGAAATTTGTTGTCAAAGGAAAGCTAGTCATTGTTCATGGCGAGGAGGATCATCGGATTTATCATGAGACAGCCATCCCCTATGTCGAGCCGGAACCTAGGGAGGAGTCGAGTTACCAATCGTTCGAGCTCGTGTCCACTATTCATGCATCTCGAGGATCGACACCACCTATCCCTGATGTGTCAAATGCAGCAGTTATGGTAGCAAGAGTGATGGTTGGAAATGGCTTTATTCCTGGTCGTGGACTTGGTAAAAAAGAGCAGGGCATCCGGAATCCGATTGAAACCCCTCGAAGGTCTCGTTCCGCCGGATTAGGGTACCATGGAAGAGGGGGAGGACATGAACAAGAGAGAAAAAACTCATTATTCCTCGATATCCGCAAGACATTCCCCGGCCCTGCTAGAATGATGCATGATGAAGGAGGAGTGATTGACACCCGAGGTATCGCGCCCGATGGATGGAGTAGCATGGATGACCCGACAACTTCAAAGACAGAGAATCCAGATAATGAGATGGAAGGGATCACGACCCTATTCGATGATCTCCTTATAGGCGCCATTGACGAAGAACCATCGGAGGAAATGGGTGCTAGCCCACAAGAGTAACACATTTACTTTTCTCGTACTCCCCGCGCGGGAATCTTATCGCTTTTAATGTTTTCTAGGATTTGCTTTCGCTTTGATTATCGCATTTTGCATATCGCTTGTTAGGAGTTGATGTTTGCTTTGATTGTCGTACTTTCCATTCCAATAAATGTAATTTGGTTGATGAATATCAATTACAATTACAAGCTTTATTTTGAGGGCATGATGGGGTATACCAAACCAGCCCAGTGATGATATCCAACCAGTGAAAGAAAAGAAAAATCCAAGGAGAATTCTGAGGCCTGGGCTTCATCATGCTTTCTCGTGTCAAAAAGTTTTCCAAATGTTTTGCCAAAATTTTTAAAAAAGGAAAATTTCAAAAAAAGAAAAATCCTAAGGAAGGAAGGAAAATAAGACATCCATGTCGTTTAGTCCTGTTTGTCTTTTTGAATTATCCATTTTATGTTTCAGGAGCAACCTTATGGTAGGCAAGGGGGTGGAATTGGTTCAGTCCAATACCATGAGCAATGACAGTGAAGACCCTGAGGAGCCGAATAGTGACTCCATTGAAGTATAGCATAGTTGGGAGCAGCATGAAAAACCCAAAGTTCTAACCCCCGAGTAAACCGTCACTATCAATTTGAGTGATACCGAGGATCCCAAAAAGATAAAAATCGGGGCAAATCTTCCCAAAGATGAGGCCGAGCACCTGACTCAGTTGCTAAAAGAATATCAGGATATCTTTGCCTGGACGTATGCTGATATGCCAGGTTTAGATCCATCCATTGTGGAACATTGTTTACCCACTAATTCAGACGTGTTGACCCAAAGTCAGTTCAATTAAATTAAAAAAGAAATGCCCTGAGGACACCACCAGCGCCTCGGCCTGGTGGCATGGGGAATGAATGGGTCCGAGAACGACCAGGGTTCAATCCCTGGAAACGGCAACAAGTTTGCCAAACAAAAAAAAAAAAAAAAAAAAAACAAAAAACAAAAACAAAAACAATTTTTTTTCTTTCTTTTTTCAATCCTTTTCTTTCTTTTTCGAGCCGCAAACTCTTTGTGCTAAAAGCTGATGAGTTCATGAAGTGATTGTGACCTTTCAAAGGAGAATTTTGCATTATAGTTTTATTTGTTTGAATTACCAATTCACTGAAGATTATCATCGCAGATCAAGATAATGAATGATGTGGAATGGATTGAACATGCTAAATGAGACATGTCAGAATGATGAAAGGCAAATCATATCCTATACACAGTCCCTTACTCATACACCAGTGAGATGAGAGTAGGAAGTTCCATGTCTGTGAGGCAAAGAGTTCTCTCGCGAAAGGTACGATAATCGAAATGATGAGAGGTGGTTTGTTCTCTATCCCAAACACTACATGACCATCCATTGTTTAAACCTTTTTGAGCCTACACATGTGGATAATTTTTAAATTACCCCTGTCAAGAACCACCCCACATTGGGGCAGGCTGGAGGTAAGACGACATCATGAGGTGAGGAAATTGATAGGAATATTCTTGCTCTCACTTGCATCAATCTTCAAGTATTGCTATTACATTGAATTCATACGATAATTTAAGTGCCTTAGGATGATGAAGAGCAGTTCTTTCTCTATCCTACACACTTTATCCATTGCGTACCCCCTTGAGCCTGTAAATTCCTTTCATTTAAACCCAATTGGTGATCATCCCCCACACTGGGACAAGGCAAAAGGCAAATATTCAAGCAGCAGAGCCTAGAGTGCCGACAAAAAATGAAAACTTCTCAAGAACCCAAATGTTGAAACATTACATGGTGATTCAATACATGTAGTGTGTCAAAAGTCATAAAAAAAAAAAAAAAAAAAAAAAAAAAAAAAAAAAAAAAAAACATAAGGGGCATGAAAAGCAGTGTGCCTAGTAAAAGCAAGGCCAATGCCCATAGAAAATGAAAGAAAGAGTTGAAATAGATGATGATCAATTGTAAAAGGGTGAACTCCCAATGGAGTGGTACTCAAAGAACTCAAAAGCCAAGTTTTTATAGTACCTATGAGGAAAATCCCAATGGTGAAGAAGAAGACCCGTGACAATGCCAAGATGAGCACCAATTCTCATCCCCCTTATACACATTTTGAGCCTAATGATCCATTCATTTCTCAACCCATGAACTTAACCTACGTTACGTCCCTTACAAAGTCTCTTCAGATTAAGGCACTGAAATTAACGTAGGAATTCATATGCTCATAAGCATCGCTCGAAGAAGTGTGAGCAAGACCATTTCTATCTCATTTCGCTGGTTACTTGACTTGTAAACTCGGAGATGATTGCAAAGTATTGTTCTTCCATTAGCCTTGACTCGAAGAGTCCCTCTTTGTTGAGCCATTGACCAAGCCCACATTACAGTCTTGATAAAGGCCTCTCAGATTGACAAGGTCGTACCGCTTGCGAGAATACTCGAACCCTCGTCGACATGATGAAAGTAAGGTTGAGTGATTCCTGTGATCCCACATTAATGGTTGGGACAAAATAGCCTTCTTAATGAGAGTGAGTGAAAGTCCTTTCTAACTGAAAGTCTCTCATTTGGTATTCTTGAAAATCCAGGTCATGAGTGAAAATTGTCTTAAGCGATGATTCTCCCCAGTGGAAATTTGGTGGTGCGAATATGGTAAAACCATCATGCACAAATCTTGATTGAAAAAAAAATTCAGTGGACTTTGGAGTGTGCCGAATTGCTTAATTCTTTGGTGAATGCATGTATTTTTGCTCTAATCATGTCTGACAGGTAATGTTTCCTCGAAGACCCAAGAGCTCCTGACATTCATGTTCCTTTCAGAAGCCTCGAGGTAAGAAACCTTCATGAATATTTGAGGTACATTGTCGATGTCCCAAAACTTCTTTCTACCAAGAGGTAAGTGACCTTCACGAATATCCCAGGTTTGTCCTAGGTATTCCCAAATTCTTGATATATGTCTCAAAACTCTTCGTTAAGCATTTCATTCTGGATATGAATGCTTTCCGATCCTTTCGTCATACCTTAGTTTGGATCTAGGTATTTCGAGTCCTCTTAATCCAATATTCATCTCACCTAACATTGAGCGTTTATTGGTTAAGTTCACAATTTCTTGACATCTCGCCTGGATCTGGATGTCTCAAACCCTTTGTTAAGCATTTCATTCTGGATATGAATGCTTTCCAAGCTTTTTCGTTGTACCTTAGTCTGGATCTAGGTATTTCGAATCCTCTTAATCCAATATTCATCTCACCTAACATTGAGTGTCTATTGGTTAAGTTCCCAATCCTCTTAATTCAATATTCATCTCACCTAACATTGAGTGTCTATTGGTTAAGTTCCCAATCCTCTTAACTCAATATTCATCTCACCTAACATTGAGTGTCTATTGGTTAAGTCCCCAATCCTCTTAATTCAATATTCATCTCACCTAACATTGAGTGTCTATTGATTAAGTCCCCCAAAGTCTTGACATCTCGGCCGGATCTGGATGTCTCAAAACTTTTTGTTAAGCATTTCATTCTGGATATGAATGCTTTTCGATCTTTTCGTTATACCTTAGTCTGGATCTAGGTATTTCGAATCCTCTTAATCCAATATTCATCTCACCTAACATTGAGTATCTATTGGTTAAGTCCCCGATTTCTTGACATCTCAGTCTGGATCTGGATGTCTCAAATCTCATCTATCTTACTCGCTATACCTTAGTGTGAATCCAGGTATTTCGAGTCATCTGAATTCAACAAGGCATCTCACCTAACATTGAGCGTCTGTTGGATAAATTCATGTGGACTCTTCAGGAAACCTGGACACTTGCCGAGCAGATGAAAATTCATCATGTACTTCACGATGCTCTGACTGGTAAGTAATTACAGGTATGCTCCCCTCTTCAATATCTCACATTTGCATTACCATTTTCATGACATTGCATTTATAAAAAAAAAAAAAAAAAAAGTCCCGCCAAAGTATCATCCATTGCATGTTCATGGTCAAAATTTAGGTATCATATTGTCTTTGAATGCAACCTCTCGCGAGCTCACCTTCAAAGAGGGGCATTTTGACACCTAAATTTTACCCAATAATTTAGTAATTAGTTGCATAAAAAAAAAAAATAGTAAAATTGCATTTCATGTAGTCGCATTTGCATAGGTACTAAAAGGGCAACAAGACGCAGCGGCTCGTGGTCGATAATATTCACAAAAGGACGGTCTCTCTCTCTTCGTTGGTCTGAACACACTTAAGTCAAAAAAAAGAGGAAGGAAGTTCTTGCACGTCCGTTGTCTCTCCCTAATTAATGCATGCACATGCACGCGTGAAATAGGGGACGTGAAAATTCTACAATTTGCCTGCAAGAAGATAGAGTAACATTTTATAATATTATCCTTGCTGAAAAAAGCAGATCGGTGGCCACTATATTTGAAAAAGAAAGAACCGAACTTGAACAAGCAAAGAAAAATTGCGGCTACCTCCTGTTCACCTGTTCACACTAAAGTCGGTTGTTGCCTATAAATAAGCAAGGATCCTCGGCTTGAAAAGAGAGGGGAGCGAAAATTTCAAGGTGAAGGGCTTCTCCTTCGATTAAAAAAGGGGAAGGTTTTGTGAGAATTATTAAAAAAAGGGAGAGCCCGTGAGGAGAGACACAAATTGAGAGAGAAAGGAGGAGATTAAAATAATGAGGTGAATAGTGAGTGTCGAAACCAAAAGAAGGGGAAGCCATGGTGCGTAGGAGGAAGCAAAGAGCAAAAGCAAAAGTGAAAAGTAGGGGTTGATTTGACCCCTACTGTTCATCTTCTCCAAAGGTTTTTTTTTTTCCTTTTGCTGTGCATTTGGCTCCACCGGGCACATCTCCACACCTGCGCACGCGACTCCATCCGCGCCGATTTCGCGCCCGCACCGCCACCACCGTTCTACCAGCATCTCGCTCGCCTTGCGGCCGTCCGGTGTTCCACCCCGCCGTCGCTGCGCCTCCGATTCGGTCCCGACGCGCCGCCGCGCTCTCGCCTCCCCTGCGTTTCGCTTCACGCCCGCGACGCCGAGTTCAACACGGGAGCCCGACGGACAGCCCTATGATCCGACGACTGTGTTGCACCGACGCCACCGAGCTGCACTAGCCCGAGATCCCGTCGCCCCTACCGCTGCCGTCGACCGGAAGCCCCAGCCTCGGCCTCCCGTTGCAACGCACAAGCAGCCCGGCTTCCCCGCGACGCCGCCTGCCGGCCCCGCCTCTGTCGGATCATGCCACCGCTCCTCGCCCGCCGGACGCCGCCACCTCAGCCCATTCGCGCGCCTCCGCACGACGCGACCAGCAGCTGGCTCGCGATCCGGCACCCCCACTCACCGTCTCCTCCCGAGCATCAGCAGCACTACCGCCGCGCCTCGGCTTCCTCGCCGCACCGACCCCGACGCCCGCAACAACCGCGCGGCAGCCCAACTCCTCCGCAACAAATAGCCCCGAGCTCCACCACTCGCATCAACGGCCGCGCCTCAGCCCGCTCGCCACCGGACGCCGAAGATCCGCCCGCACCGGCCCGTGCCTCCGCGTTCTGCTCTTAGCCGCATCTCCATCCGCCACCGCCGGCCCCGCTTTGCCTGGCGACCGCGCCACACCATCCTCGCCGGTGTCTTCCCCCGCCGGAGCTCGACCGGTGTTGCTCCTCAATTGATTGAGCTGCCAAGTCGTGCGCGGGAACAAAACAAAAAAGAAAAAAAAAAAAAAAAAAAAACAATTTAGGTAGTTCTTTTTTACTTATTTACCTATTTGCTTTTTTTTTTTTTTTTCTTTTCTTTGTTATTTTATTGCTTTATTTTATCTGTTCTCTTGTAGTTTAATTATCCTTTTGTGTGAAATTGAGATTACATGTTATGAAATTGCCTTGAAACTAGTAATTGTCGGTCGATTTTCGCGCCCAAATCCGACTCGCAATTACTTAAAATTGCAAATCCGATCTCCCGCCCGAGATCCGATTCGTGATTTATGTGAAATTGACCAACCCGATCTCACGTGCGAGATACGGTTCGTCAATTTAGGGTATTAATTCTGCTTGATTTGCTGTGGTGTTATCTCGAATTAATTTTCTTTTTTAAAAAAAAAAAAAGAGATAAAAAAATGTAGTTTTAGGGTTTGCATGCTCATGATAGAAATTTCATTTTAATAATAAAATGTAAAAAAAAATCAATTGATTTAGGTGGTTAGCTTTTTATTTGCATGTTTAATTATTAGGCGTTTGTTAATTTCGAAAATTAAAAAAGGAAAAGGGAAATTATAGTTAGATTTGCTTTTCTTATTTTGCATGTTTAGGGTTGAGATTTTATTTTGAATCATGAAAAAGAAAACAAAAAGAAAGCATATTCATTTAGATTGATAGTTTTGCATGTTAATTTTTAATTTTGAAATTAATAAAAAACAACAAAAAAATAATAAAATAACAAAACAAAAAAAAACCATCATGCATAATTCATGTAGAATTAAGGCATTCTTTGCATGTCATTGCATTTTAGAGTAAGATTGCACGTAATTTGATTCTAGATAATAGTTTTTAAGTAGATTGCATTTTAGTTAGGGATTTCTAAGTTAGGATAATATTCTAGTTTAAATTAGGATTTGACATAAATTCATTCCTAATTCAAATTAGATGACATTTTAACTTAGGTAGATAATTTCTTTTTTTTTATAATTTCGAATTTAAGAGGAAATACCAAAAAAGAAAAATGCATTAGAATAGATTGGTTTATTTTAGATAGCCTGCATCTAGGATTAGAGATTGTTAAGTTAAGACAACATCATAGTTTAAATTAGGGTTTAGCATAACCTAATCCTTAATATAAACTAGATGGAATCTTAACCTAGCTAAGTAACTTTCACATTCACCTAATTTCGAATTTCATAAAAAAAATCCATAAAATGTCTTAGGATAAATTACTTCCCTTTTTTAGGATAAATTGCATTTTTTAGAAAAAAAAAATGTCATGAGCATGTCATTTAGGATTAGATTAATTGCAATGCACGTCATTTAGTTTTTTAGGCCCATTTAATTAGAAATTTCCTATCAATAGAATTAGGTCATTTAGATTGCATTTAATTATTGCATCTCTTTATGATTTACTCTATTCATGTCATATAATTTAGATCATATTGCCATGTCATGTAATTTAGGTCATGTTGCCATGTCATATTAGATTACTAGCATGCATTGCATATAGATTAAGTCCCCATCAAATAAAGTGAAAACAAAAAAAAAAAGAAATTGCGTGTTAATTAGAAACCATAACTAGGGTTGTTGATGTGGATTTTAATTTAACATTGCAGATGCTTTCGTTACTTTGAGGTAAGTTTTCTTTGCAATTTATTGTTTATCTGGGTGTTTAATTGGTGGTTTGTGCACTCGCATGATGACATCACATGTTAAGAGAGATAAATTAAAATCAATCCAAGCTGCTTGCCAAACATTTTTTCAAAAAAATAAAAAGAAAGGTACCGAAAGGGCATTAGAGAAATCTAGTGTAACCAAGTCCCGTACCATAGTCTCAGTTCGTAGGAGTAAAGTAATTCTCCCATTACTTTACTTGGGTTTCTAATCGACCCACCAAAAATAGATTAGTGGCGACTCTAATTGAAAATCATTTGCACGTTAAGAACTCAAAACCTAAAGTCACGAATTGGTATGGGCTTGGGAGAGCCCGAGTTAAGTCTAGGCTTAACAATCCATTAGCCGAACCCTCAGGTGGCACAAAACCCGCTTCGGGGGAGGTCGCGACAACCGCAAGCTTCCACCGACCATTGAAGCGAAAGAACGAACCGAAGGAGCGCCTCGTGGTTAGAACAGCATACGATCAGAACTGCAACCAGACGACACCGGAACCGCAATCGAAGTCATGAACGGTGGAATCGACGTCAATTCACCTCCGGCGAACCTCGAATCAACGACAATGAACTTTGGAATCCAGGATTGAGCTTTGTTTCTTGTGCGGGTGTGTTGTGTGCCTTCCTTCGTGCATTTGCAGTGGTCGGAGACGGAAGGCTGACGGCGGCTTCCGGCGGAGCTGGCGGCCGGCGGTGAAGCTAGGGAGGACGGTAAAGGCTACGGACGCGAAGCAGAACCGAGAACTTCCTCGTCAAATGACGAAATTGCCCTGATTTAAAACGACGAAAATGTCCCTTTGGTTATTGCTGTCATAACCGAATTCAAGGGAGAAGGGAAAATCGGCGGTGGGCCCTAGGGAATGAAAAATTCTATCGCATTAGCTGCCGCGTATGACAAAATTATTATTATTAATGTTATTCTTCTTTTTATTGTTTCATTGTTGGTACAGTTCGAGTGTCAATAATCCCGAACTATAAGAACCCTCGCAAGATGAGCACTTCTGTGTGAAGGACCACGATGCGTTCGGCCTGAGCTGATCCTTTTGAAGACAGTAATACTAGACCATACTCACATGTAATTAAGCATTGCTAAAACATGGAAATGTCTTTATGATTTTTGGAATCATTGGAGTACTACCGGGTTGAGAAAATTTGCCCGCCTGTGGCTTCCATCATTGTTGATTTGTTGGGCCAGTGCAGTAGAGTAAGGATCATCCTTTTATCAATGGTGCACAATCAGTGAAGGATTTTCCTACTTTTATTGTTATTTGTTGGCTTAATGAACGTTTACAGTATAAGAAGTTTTCTGTTTTTTTTTAACACAAATTCTTGACCTCTAATAGTTCTTTCCTTCGGCTTGCCTTTATAAGATGCAATTGGAGAATATGTTATATAATGGCTTTCTTGAATAAGTATCCTCATATATGGTGCAATGCACCATTTGACCAAAAAATTTCAAATCCATCACTTACGAAAGGATAGTTCTTTATTGAGATCTCTCATCACTAAGACTTGGCACGCGCCATGTTGTGGCGAAGGATGGCATGATGCAACCTCATGACGAAGAGACGAAGAAGTTTGTTTGACACTCTAGCGTCGGCTGTGTCCTTGTTCCTTGTTGTGCAAGTACCAAACTCAGCATTTTCAATAGAATGTATCCTTAAATGTTTAGGTCAATTCTTAATCAAAATCTAATCGTTAGATTGCATCAAATGCACCGCTTTTGTTGTATATTACCTGATTACTCCAATTCGGTATAATTTTATAACAAAGATTTTCTCTCATTAGGCAATCCGCGAAATTTTATTGATCTATAGATAGATAGAGCTATCCTAGATCATATCATGTGTAAAGGCTACCCATTCGATTGAAATCTGAGATAAATCTACGAAAATGTTTGGTTTGATTTGTTGGAGTGTGGATCTTCTGTAGTCCAAGTGGTGGGGACCCTGTACTCACACCACCAAAAGTGCATGGTTCTTGACACTCAAGCCTCAAGAAACAATTGCAAAATAATAGCATTCATTAGCCGGCTAGACCTATGTGATGGTCGATATGACTGTTCGGAGCACAAACTCTATAGCAATCTTGATACTGTCTTTAAGAATAACATTCATAGCCCCACGTTCACGGTAGTATGCTAATATTTACCTTTAGCATTGTAATAACATGTATATGTTATGTTCTGATCATGAGAAGAAATTGCTTTTTGTGATGATTATAGTCCACTGTCAATGTCCCAAGGCAACGATGGCATGACCTACATTGCAAAGTTGAGGGACAAGCTGCGTACACAAATTGAAGAATCTTGCACAGAGATGGAGAAAGGCAGCGAAGTGGCGCGAGCTTAAGCAGAAAAATGTTAGGCGTTGGCATGAGAATGCTCTCTTAAGGCTCAACAAGATTTCGTGGATACTTTGTCCCTCGACAAGCCCCGATGGCAACAAAATAGTACAAGTCAGGGACAAAGACGACCCGGAAAATTGGCGTGTGCAGTTCGGGAGAATTTACTTCAAATTAATTACCATTTTCAAGGGACTTCAATTGTAAACAAATGAAGTGTGACAACCGTCTTTCATTTTTATTTTTTGTTGGCATAGGTCTTTAGATCGATTGATTCACGTTCTGTAAAGGGATTCCCGAAGAGCATTGAAGAAGCTGCAAAGCAAGTAAGTTTTAGCTGCTAATACCATGCTGGTAGATTTGCAATTGGCCCTTATATGTGTATAACTTGAAAAGTGTTCTTACATTAGAAAGTCACTCTTCTTTTTTTTGTAGAGTCTTTAGTGTTTTTGAGTAGAGATTGAATTCCACATTGATAATGTTGCTTCTTTCAATCTCTTCATGGTTGCAGAATCTTATATGTGGAAAGAACTTGAAAGTAGATAAGAGTATTCACAAGACGTACGTGAAAGCAATTAGATCGGCACAACACTTCATTTACATTGAAAACCAATATTTGCTTGGCTCTTGCTATCGTTGGCCACCATACAAAAATGCAGGTATAAGATGCCCGTTTCTATTCATTTCGACTGATCGAGTTGAGCGAGCAACAATGCCTCCAGTAAAGAGTGTATGGATTTGGCTCCCTCTGCGGATTGTGTGTCAGCTAATAATCGCTAGAACTCACTGTATAAGACATTAAGAGTGCATTTTGATTCAATATGTTATATTTCTGAGACTGACTCTCCCAACTTTTTAAATGCATATTTTTTCCTCCTTTTTTCTAGTTTTGTTTCGGCCTATCTAATTTCTTGAGTTCAATATTTGATGGCAACCAATGCTTGATTTGGTTTTGACATGCAGCTGCAAATAATTTAGTGCTGATGGAGCTGGCGTTGAAGATCGCAAACAAGATCAGTGCAGATGAGCGCTTCTGTGTGTATATAGTGATACCGACGTGGCCGGAGGGTGTCCCTACTAGTGCTGCAGTGTAGGAAATTCTCTTCTGGCAGGTCAGATCAAGGACAAACTCTTTCATCTTGTAAAGAAATAGTGATGACACATGTAAATTGATGATGTCCAAGCAAATCGAAACTAAATAACATGACGAACGGAATTAAGCAGAAAATGAAGTGATCCAAGCAGACCAAGCCGAGCTACCTAAAGGGGAAATTTGGGACCCGACCCCGTTTCAGTCATTTTAGTATTTTTTTCTCCAGGAGATATGATGATGTAAAAAGATTAACATTCACTATTCTCGTATGTGTATTGATAATGTGGACAGGGACAAACCATGACGATGATGTACAAAATTATCGCCCAGGCTCTCGAAAAAGCCGGGTTGTCACACAAGTACCACCCCTGGATTACTTGAACTTCTACTGACTAGGCAAGCGGGAGCCCTTGTCCTCTTCAGAGTCTTCATCCCAAGCAATGAATCAACAAACCGAATAAAATGCCGTGGTATACGTCTACACTCTTTTCATGGATTCTTCCTTTGACTCATCCGTTAAAAAAACAAAGCAAAGAAAGTCATTAAGAGCGTGATGGTAAAAAGACTTTTGGTTGAAGCGTGCTGTTGTTTCTATCCATGCAGGCGTCGGTTCCAAAGTTTTCGCAGATTCATGATATATGTGCATGCCAAAGGAATGATAGTAGATGATGAGTATGTGATCATGGGATCGGCAAATATCAACCAAAGATCTCTGGATGGTTCAAGAGAGACCGAAATTGCAATGGGGGCTTATCAGCCGCGTCGCACTTGGGCCGGGAAAAAGAGGCATCCGCGTGGCCAGGTTAGTTACATCTCTTTAGCCTCTCATCAGAATAGCATATACAAACATATGCCCGAGCAAGTGCAGCAACATTCCTTCAAAAACTTAAGCTTGTGTATAATTATGTTGACTTACGCTATGCATGTTTACGGTTATAGGATGTTGCTTTGGGCGGAGCACTTGGGAGATTTAGAGGACAGCTTCAGGGAACCTCAAAGCATTGAATGTGTAAAGAGGGTGAACAAAATAGTCAAACGAAATTGGAAAGCTTATATGGATGAGGACCAACATGATCCCGGGGAAATGAGAAGGCACCTGATGTAGTATCCCATCCGTGTGAGCAGAGACGGTAAAGTCAGTCCTTTGGCCAGTCTCGAAATGTTTCCCGATGGGGGCGGCAAAATCCTCGGATCACCCACCACTCTTCCTGATGCTCTCACGACATGATCAATCACGTCAAGTTAGTGGCATTCAATTCTGACAGTGTGCAAATGCAATAACAAAATTTTCTAGTGATTTTGGGTTAAAACGCAGTGTTTTGAGCAGCTGAAATTAAGAAATATGAGTGGAATGAACATTCATGAGCATGACAAAGTAAGTTGTGATTTAGATAGATACTCTCCACTAATTAAAGCAAGTTGTGGAAAGCAAGTTGTGGAAAGGACACGCGATGCCATTGTTGTATAAAATGCTTCGGATGAGTTGATGTTATCTTGTGGACATTAAGATGAATTCGTATGGTTCATCAAGTTCTTGGCTAAGTGTTTTCCATTCAAGATTTATAGCATAAACTTCTCAGAGGGAAAGATTTATAGCAAAAACTTCTTAGGAGATAGATGGAGCTCTGCAGCCCCGTTGCAGAATGATTTATAGGGGAGACAATCTGAACTATGCACCTACTCCTGGGGAAACATATGGGCAGGTCTTGATGGATTTCAAGGGCAACGTATTGGTAGTGCTGGTGAGGGTTACTTTTGTGAGTTCTCTGAGGGAGGGAGGAAAACGAAAGTCATATCTTTGAAACATTATTCTGAACAGCATTGGCCAATGAACACTCCAAGGAACGAAAGGACATCAAGAATGAGTAGGTCGCAATTGGTGTTGTGTACAGTATGTTGGCACAAACACACTCACTTGAAGGATCAATTAGATTTACGCAATAGCTCTTATAAATAAACCTTGAATGGCGAGCACGAAGGAAAGGGAGAGAAGACATATACTTTGTTGGCAAGTGTCGTACATGCGATATTTTGAGGGGCCTCATTGACCAGCTTTGTTGAAAGATTTCCTCGGATCTCGCTTACTCTACCATATCAACTTTAGAATATGTGTACTAGTAGAGGAATCGCAAGAATCATGCAATTAAACTTCAATTAACATCAAAGTCCTCTAAATGAGCTATGAGGCCAAGACTCTCATGGCAATATCAAACACGCATCTCATCAATTTAATCATGCAAATGCGATATCATTTGTCCACGGGCAATCAAAAAGGCAACCAAAGCAAAGACAAAATCCATGTGATTTATACTCATTCCAAAAATTCCAGCACATATTCAGAATTGTAACAGAGCATACGAGACCGCAAATCATGATTGTTTGATGACTAATTGACATGAAATTGAAGCCATATCTTCCTACAGGCACATATGAGTCTACTAGATCAAAATGGCATCAATCCAAGACCAAATTAGTACCGAATCAAACAAAGCAATCACATGACCATAATTCTCACAATATTGGCATGAGATTCACAATATTACTTTCCTGGCAGGAACATCTACGATCCCATAACCAAAGTCACCTCAAGATGGAATCAAAAGCACACCAAATCAAGATATCAAGACAGAGTCGGCATCCTTGGATCGATTTCCAGTAGAATTTCATTCATTCATGCCATAATTTCTTTCCCAAGCGAACATGAAATTCACCATAACACAATCTCATATCACTGCACATGCTTACTTGAGTGGAATAGCATAAAATCAAGGACCAATGGACATCAGTTCAGGGTCGCAACAGTCACGAATCAGCATGCTTTGACAAGGTTCCAGCAGATTCCAAATAAGTTTGAAATTAAATACCTATGGTGTTTTTAATGAAGAAACAGAACTCAAATATGCTTATATGACCAGAGTAGATCAGCAATCTAGTAATCAAGGGAATTCTCAGTAAAGAACTGAATAAAAAATACACACCGACATAGTTCAGGAATTTCATCATACAGGTTGCATACATTAATTTCGGCCAAGGAACACTACTTCAAATCATTAATACAACCCTTCAATCACAGTCGATTTGCACACAGCCAGTAGCAATGGGAACGGAAAACAGAGCATATATGGTTTAGTTGAATAAAGAACAATTAGCTATAACGATTGAGATCGGATATGAGTAAAGAAATAACAGAAGCAACGTCGAGGAATGGAAATCCTCGAAGCAGGCAGTCGTGACCGAAGTTCCAGCACTCCGGCATTACAGAACTTCTTCACGGCAGCGGAACAGTTGGTGATCGGGAAGCGGTGACGACCAGCAACGAAGGGAGTGGAAAGGATTCAATTGAAATCACACAGAGAGTTGACTCACGGATGCTCAAAAATCACCCGAGCACCTTCGATCACCGCTCCTTGTTCTTTGCCCCTTCTCAGCGTGTATGTTGGGTGGTGGCTGTTGGTGGACGGAAGGCGACGGAGAGGGAGAATGAAGAAGGAATGAAGATCAAGGGAGCCATGATCCCTGAGCATAAAAGGGAATGGACAGATGGTTAGTTGAAGAGAGTAAGGAAGAGAGCTAGAGAGAGACAGAGAGAGAAAGGAAGAGAGAGGGCCACGTGATGTTGAGTGCGTGTGGGTCCCACTGAGAATTGTGTCTTAGCTAATACAAACTGATTTTCGATTCAAAGGAAGAGAGCCAAACCAAAGCAATTAAATATTGAAGGAATACCTCGAGACTTACGAGTCCACTGCGCCATTCTCGTTCTGTTTTGTGGGAACGCCAGTCACCAAGGACTTGGTCCGGCTCTACTCCACAGCTTTCTATACTCAAGACTCGCAAGGATGGGAAGTCCCCAAAGCACGAGAATTTCAGAGAGTACTTCTTAGGTAAGAAGAACCTCCTGAATTTGGGCAAATTAAAAAGCCTAAGGGCAGTTAACTTGGAGAAGGTGGTTGTCATGCCGGTCACTTCTTCCCATTTTTCATAACCAGCAATTAGTTTCATATTTTCACAAGACTCCACCACTAGCTCTTCGATTTGCCTAAGAAATTTCGCCGTGAAGGTAGGGAAAAGTATTTTCAAACAAGGACACCTCACGGCCTCTACATCTCTCAAATTTGGGAACGGGATGTTTAGGAGATCATCGGACTGCCAAATGTGCCTCAAGTTTTCGAGATTATGCAAAATCAGCCGCCACAATTTACCACTCTTTGTATCCGTCCCATCACCGTCATATATGATCTTGATCGAATGGCATGAAATCACTTCTAGTTCCTCGAGACTGCGCTGCACCTTCCTCCACATATAAGAAGTGGCAATATGTTGGAGATTGTCACAGTTATCCAATTTAAGATATTCCAACATCTTAAAGGAATCAATGGGAATTTGATTGTTCCATAACTCTTTGCACCGAAGGCCCTTAATTTCCAAACTTGTTATATTAGGAAATGTAACCTGCATGAGGATAACGTGAGAAAGGAGGATAAGTAGAACAAATTTATTATATTATTCACTATAAAACATGATAATGCAATAATACAAATGACCATAGTAAAGAATAGAACAAACCATCTCATTGAACAATGGTTGTGGCAATTCATCATTTTTTTCGGCCATCTCGCCTAGCCGCCTCTTGACACTTGTGGGACTTGGGATGAACGCTCCAAAGTTACAGCACCCCACAATTGTTAGACATTTTAAGGAGGAAAAATAATATGAACAACTTCCTGAACCGAAGCTAATCAGGTTATCGAGCTCCTCAAGTGTTAATGTAATCAAGCAGGGGAAACTCATCACTTCTGCCTCTAATCCACCAGCTTCTTTCTCGAGAATCACTTCCTTCATCTGTTCGCATTTACTAATTGTTAGCCACTTAAGTTTCATCAGAGTTGTGGCCATATATTTGGAAAAGAGATATCTTAGGTCAGAGCAATTCTGAACAATGACAGTTTCAATACTAGGAAAGCCAAAAACTATTTGGGAGTGGCTCATGACCATGTGTCTTAGCTTTTTTGCTCCACTCACCCTCACCGTCTCCAAATTGGGGAGCAGTATAATTTTGTGCTCCGCATTTGAATCAAGGGACCCACAATTAAACAACGATTCCAGGGAGGGACAGCTTTCAACATCGATCCTTACCAATTCGGGGAGCAGTACCGCGTTTTGTTCCGTATTTGAATCTAGGGACCCAAAATCAAACAATGATTTCAAGGATGGACAATTTTTAACCTTGACATTTTTTGAAGGAGTCGGTGGGAACAAAAAATGGAATTGGCGGGAACATGATTGTTCCATAGCTCTTTGCATGGAACGCCTTCAATTTCTAGATTTCTTAAATTGGGAAATGTGACCTGCACAAGGATAATGTGAGAAAGGAGTATAAGTTGGACAAATTTATTACATTCTTCATTATAAAACATGATAATGGGAGAATACGAATGATAACATTAAAGAATAGAACGAACCATCTCATTGAACATCGGTTGTGGCGATTCATCATTTTCTTCAGCCGCCTTGCCTAGCTGCCTCTTGGCACTCGTGGGACTCGGGATGAACACTCCAAAGTTATAGCACCCCACAATTGTTAGACATTTTAAGGAGGAAAAATAATACAAACAACTTCCTGAACCGAAACTAATCAAGTTATCGAGCTCCTCAAGTGTTAATGTACTCAAGCAAGGGAAACTCATCACTTCTGCCTCTGATTGACCAGCTTCTTTCTTGAGAATCACTTCCTTCATCTGTTCGCATTTACTAATTGTTAGCCACTCAAGTTTCATCAGAGTTGTGGCCGTATATTTGGAAAAGAGATATCTTAGGTCAGAGCACTTCTTAATGCCGACAGTTTCAAGACTAGGAAAACCAAAAACTATTTGGGAGTGGCTCATGACCACGTGTCTCAGCATTTTTGCTCCACTCACCCTCAGTGTCTGTAATTTGGGGAGCAGTATAATTTTGTGCTCCGCATTTGAATCAAGGGACCCACAATTAAACAATGATTCCAGGGAGGGACAGCTTTCAACGATGATCCTTACCAATTTAGGGAGCAATACCGTGTTTTGTTCCGTATTTGAATCTAGGGACCCAAAATCAAACAACGATTTCAAGGATGGACAGTTTTTAACCTTGACATTTTCCAAAAGGAATCGGTGGGAACAAACAATAGAATCGGCGGGAACATGATTGTTCCATAGCTGTTTGCATGGAACGCTTTCAATTTCTAGATTTCTTATATTGGGAAATGTGACCTGCACAAGGATAATGTGAGAAAGGAGGATAAGTTGGACAAATTTATTACATTCTTCATTATAAAACATGATAATGCGAGAATACGAATGATCATGGTAAAGAATAGAACGAACCATCTCATTGAATAGAGATTGTGGCGATTCATCATTTTCTTCAGCCGTCTCGCCTAGCTGCCTCTTGACACTCATGGGACTCGGGATGAACACTCCAAAGTTACAGCACCCCACAATTGTTAGACATTTTAAGGAGGAAAAATAATACGAACAACTTCCTGAACCGAAACTAATCAGGTTATTGAGCTCCTCAAGTGTTAGTGTACTCAAGCAAGGGAAACTCATCACTTCTGCCTTTGATCGACCAGCTTTTTTCTCGAGAATCACTTCCTTCATCTGTTCACATTCAGTAATTTCTAGTGCCTGGAGTTTTACCAGAGTTGTGGCCGTATATTTGGAGAAGAGATATTTTAGGTTAGAGCACTTCTTAACACTGGCAGTTTTAAGACTAGGAAAACCCAAAACTATTTGAAAGTGGCTCATGACCACATGTCTTAGTATTTTTGCTCCACTCACCCTCAGTGTCTATATTTTGGGGAGCAGTATAATTTTGTGCTCCGCATTTGAATCAAGGGACCCACAATTAAACAATGATTCCAGGGAGGGACAGCTTTCAATGATGATCCTTACCAATTTAGGGAGCAATACCGTGTTTTGTTCCGTATTTGAATCTAGGGACCCAAAATCAAACAACGATTTCAAGGATGGACAGTTTTTAACCTTGACATTTTCCAAAAGGAATCGGTGGGAACAAACAATAGGATCAGCGGGAACATGATTGTTCCATAGCTCTTTGCATGGAACGCCTTCAATTTCTAGATTTCTTATATTGGGAAATGTGACCTGCACAAGGATAATGTGAGAAAGGAGGATAAGTTGGACAAATTTATTACAGTCTTCATTATAAAACATGATAATGCAAGAATACAAATGATCGTGGTAAAGAATAGAACGAACCATCTCATTGAATAGAGGTTGTGGCGATTCATCATTTTCTTCGGCCGTCTCGCCTAGTTGCCTCTTGACACTCGTAGGACTCGGGATGAACACTCCAAAGTTACAGCACCCCACAATTGTTAGACATTTTAAGGAGGAAAAATGATACGAACAACTTCCTGAACCGAAACTAATCAGGTTATTAAGCTCCTCAAGTGTTAATGTACTCAAGCAAGGGAAACTCATCACTTCTGCCTTTGATCGACCAGCTTCTTTCTCGAGAATCACTTCCTTCATCTGTTCACATTCAGTAATTTCTAGTGCTTGAAGTTTTACCAGACTTGTGGCCGTATATTTGGAGAAGAGATATCTTAGGTCAGAGCACTTCTTAACACTGACGGTTTCAAGACTAGGAAAATCCAAAACTATTTGGAAGTGGCTCATGACCACGTGTCTCAGCATTTTTGCTCCACTCACCCTCAGTGTCTGTAATTTGGGGAGCAATATAATTTTGTGCTCCGCATTTGAATCAAGAGACCCACAATTAAACAATGATTCCAAGGAGGGACAGCTTTCAATGATGATCCTTACCAATTTAGGGAGCAATACCGTGTTTTGTTCCGTATTTGAATCTAGGGACCCAAAATCAAACAATGATTTCAAGGATGGGCAGTTAAAGACCTTGACACTTTGCAGGCTGTTCAATCCCCCTATGATTGTCGAAGGGAAGATGTGGAGTAGGTCGGAGCAATTATTAATGGTGATGGTGGCCAATTTGCAAAAGGAACTTCTGGAAAGTTCATTGTGCCATATCCTTTTCGAGGATCCCATCGAGGCAAGTTGTAAGTCCTCCAAGTTTGGTAAACTAATCTGCTCATAAGAGTTATGCGTCGGATTACGGATGTGAAAAATTTGATAATTTGGCCTAATCCTAATTATCGAGGTACGGATACTTGGAGTGCCAAAACTTGGCACGGGGGACACTTAAGTGCCAAAATTGGAGCAAAATGGATCACTTAATTGCCAATCTGGCTAAAATCTGGCCAAATTGCTGACGTGGCAATTTTCCGACGAGGTGAATACAAAACGGTGTCGTTTTGCACATTGACGTGGCTAGAAAATGCAAAAACAATGTTGTTTTGTCTTTGATATGGTAAATAATTAATATAGAAATTAATTAAATTAAATTAAAAATTAAATTTATTTAAAATATTTTTAAAAATAAAAAAACTTAAAATTTAATTGGGGGGCTAAGGGAGGCGGCGAGGGCGAGCCATCGTCGTCGCTGTTGGGAAGGGCTGGCGACGAAGGGGGAGGGTCAATTGGGTCGCCGGTCCCTCGGGGCGGCCCGATGCCGAGGGCCTGCGAGCCCTCGTCGGATTTGCGTGACCCTCGCCCCAGATCTGGGCGAGAGCTTGCGGGCCCTTGCCGCCTCCCCGCCGTCACTGGGAAAGGCCGGCGATGCTGGGAGGAGCGTCAACCGGGGTTGCCGAGCCACGGCCAAGGGCTAGTGATGCTAGCCAACTGGCAGTGAGGGCCCGCGAGCCCTTGCGCAGATCTGGGGCGAGGGTCGCAGCCCTTAGCCAAATTCGTCGAGGGTCGACGGCCCTCGCCCGGTTGGGCCATGGGTTGCCGACCCTTGCCCCCGGATCCGGCGAGGGCTCGTGGGCCCTCGTCATAGGTTGGCTAGGGGCCGGTGATTTGGGTGAGGGCTCACGAGCCATTGCCGTCAATCGACTAGGGGCCGGCGACCTCGGCCGACCCTCTCCCCCTCGTCGCCGACCTTTCCCAACGGCGGCTGGGAGGTGGCGGCGGCAAGGGCTCAACCCTTAGCTGCCTCTCTTCGCCTCCTCTCCCTTTTTTTTTTTTTTAAATATTGTAAATAAATTTAGTTTTAAATTTAATTTAATTCATTTTTATATTAATTATTTACCATGTAGAGACAAAACAACGTCGTTTTTGCATTTTTTAGCTACGTCAGCGTGCAAAACAACGCCGTTTTGCACTCACCTCGCCAGAAAATTGCCACGTCAGCAATTTGGTCGGATTTTGGCTGGATTGGCACTTAAGTGATCATTTTTGCTCTGATTTTGACACTTAAATGTACATTTCGAAACTTTTGGCACTTAAGTGTCCCTACGTGCCAAGTTTTAGCATTTGGGTTGTACTTTTGCCCTTAACCACCAATCTAATGCAGTAGAAGAATTAATATTCACTGACAAATGTAGTTATAAATTGTGAACACATTTTAACAAATAAACCAAATAAGTATCTTCAAAGGGATATTGTTACCTACCCTAGCATACTAAGTATCTATGGCTATTATGGGTAAAATCTCAAGAGAAGGGATGTTTACCTTTCCATCGAAGAAGGAATCTGAATAAGTATTCTGTAAATCTGAAGTAGTGGTTACTGACTCTGTCCCTTCATCTCCTCCTCCTCCATCCATAGTCCCAGCCTGAAAGAATATGAATGGACCCAAGGTGTACGACTGGGATTATTGCTTTTAAGAACCTTGAAAACTTAATCAATCAAAATAAAATATTTAAAACTCAATTGAATGGAGGGCAAAAGTTTAAGATCTTCCGTCAAGCACGAAAAAATGGAGAAGGAAATGTCCCCAAAATATCCCCAAAATAACTGACGTTGACACGGTTATGTTGGCATGATGTGTTGGAATTAGTTCCAACTTGCATGAAGTTGGGATGTGAATCATGTGGACTTCTTTCTTACGTGGCTCTTCATTCGCATTCTATTAATTTAGGTTGCATTTGGTAACGTTTTTGTTCAGGGGAATAATTTTTGAATAGAAATAGTTTTTTTGTTTATATTCCGGGAACAATTTTTAAATATAAGAACATGCTTGGTAATTGCAAAAAATTTATATTCCAGGAATAAAAATACGTTTGGTAAACTTGTATAATTTTGTTATTTCTTTTAATTTTTAATATTTTTTATTTTTTCCTTCTTTCTTCCTTCTTTTTCTTTTTTCTTTTCCTTTTTTTTTCCTTTGTGGCCGGTCGCCGGCCGCCGCCGTGGCCAGCGATCGGCGGGCGAGGTCCGGTGAGCTCGTCGGAGCCTTGCTAGGCCACCGCGAGGGCTGGCGAGCTCGCCGGAGCCTCGCTAAGCCACCGTGAGGTTCGGCCTTGTTGGGCCACCGCGGGCGACGCCGACCTAGCGGTGGCCCGGCAAGGTGGTTGGGCGAGCTCGACCTCACCATATTTGGGTGAGCTCGAGCTCGCCCAGCCACGCGAGGCTTGGGCTCGTCGGGGGCCGGCGACGTTCTAGCAAGATTGCCGGCCCTTGTCGGCCGGTCGCTAGCCATGGCCGAGGCTGGCGATCGGCCAAAAGGAAGAAGAAGGAAAGAAAAGAGAAGAAAAAAGAAGAGAGAAAAATTGTTTCTCGGAATTGTTCTCTAGAACAAGCTACTTTTTTATACTTCTTGTTTCTGTTCCAAATCTGTTCCCGGGAACAAAAAAATAGATTTTTTGTTTCCGGAAACAAAATTTTACCAAACACGTTTATGTTCTTTTTTTGTTCCCCGGAACAAAAGAATAGAAATTTTTGTTCCGGGGAACAGAAACACATTTTGACAAACATTAATCTTTAAAGGTTGCTTTATTCATTTTGAAATTATTTTATTCAGTTCATTCTTTGAAGGTTCATTCGTTCAATACACTGTTTCTTCTACTCATTAAAAATGTTATATGAGTAACAAATTAGTCATATTAGAAACGCTTGAGCCCAATTAATTAATGCAATTATTTAAATTTGCAAAATAATAGAAATAAAAAAAGCAGTCGTAGAAAGAGGCTTCCCTCGACCTATAGTTGAATGTGAATAAATGTGTAGTATGTGAATGAAACTTATACCCTCTCAATGTGACAAACTGACATGGGAATAAAATGAAGAAGTTACCTGAATTGGAGCACCTTCTGATGTGATTTCAGCTGCTGTGCAAAAACTCGTCATATTTGGTAACTCAGCCAAATCCAAGCAACGTAGGTAACGCAACTCAACTCTATAATCAGCAGGGACCATATCTTTTCTTGCAATGGCTAGAATTGAGTCACATGTCCGTACTTTAATCTCTTCTAAGTGTACAAGGTTTTGCATTTGTGAAAGACACCACAAATATTTCAATCGGTTGCAATCTTTGACTATCACAACTTTTAGTTGGCTGAAGCACTCTGAGGCGATGTGGCATATCTTCTCCAGATTGATAAGATAATTGAGGATCAAATACTCTAAAATTGTAAAAGCACTATTGGATGAACTAGCAATATACTTTACTGATGGGCTGTTGTGAATGTAGAGATGCTTCAGTTGCGGAAATCCTTGGATGCACTACTCACAAGCACTCTTCTTGAACTCTCTCAATCCTTCCAACCATAAATATTGAGTCTTCTGTAGGGTTTTCTGGACCCATTCTTTTGAAAGAATACTATAGCACCCTTCCAAATTAAGTATCATGGTTCTCAAACCTTTAACTTTCCTACTTGTCGATGCACTTCCTATGTGAATCCAAAATCTGTTCAGGTTCTTAAATGGTAGGTCACCATCCATGGAGGGTACGGTGGGACCATAGATTGATATTTCCAAGGAAGTTAGCTTTGTCAAGCTCTTCAACTCGGTAAGCCAAGCATTACATGATTCCGATAGTATTTCATTTGATTCCGACAGTATTTCATACTTCTCCATAAATTGATAAGAGTTTTCCCTCATATATAACTCTTCCAAGTTGATTAAATGTTTCAAGGCATTGGGCTCGAATGTGTAATGCATGCGGCATTTTCTTAGATTCAATGATCTCAAATTCGTCAGTTCCCCGATTTCTTTAGGGAACCCAGGAATTTTACACCCTTCGAAGCTAAGGATTTGCAATGCTTTGAGCTTGCCAATAATTGCCACATCCTCCAAAAGGCAATTGATAAAATATAATGATCGGAGGTTCTCGAGGATTCCGATCGAGGAAGGTAAAGTGGTGAAACTCATGGAGTGAAGATACAAGACTTGGAGTTCCTTCATGTATATGAAATCTAGTCTACAACCATCTCCTCCACCACATAGGTTTCTACCCAACATCCACCCGTATCTATAGTGAGACAAAATGAGTATCTTCAAGTAGGGAAATTGACACGTCATTAGTTTAGTGAGCCCACCACTCACAGCATTAACTTGGCATATTGCCCAACAGTTTTCGAGCTTTTCCTTTGACCACGAGCCATAATCGCTATTCATCATAAGAGAATTCTGACCTCTAAATGGAATTGAGACGACCACCTCACTGTAAAGATCATGTATGGTCACATTGTCCTCATCAATGCCCCAATCCTGCAACAAACAAATGGAATGGAGGCTTTCGAGCATAGCATGCAGTTTATCCCTTGAACTCTGTATCGTCTTATTGTATCCCTCAAAGAAGCCCAACCCCATGCCTAGTCCAAGTAGAAGTTCAATTGGAATGGTCCCGCCCATAAAACCACATAGCAAGAATAAAGACCTCTCGTCCTCGCTCTCCAAATGGTCGTAACTCAACTTCACTATAGTTTCCATTTTTTTCACATCTATTTTTGTCAAAGCGTTTTTCCATGCAGACACACCGTTATTTTTCAAGGTGCTTGCAACGGAGATAATCAAAAGAGGCAAACCTGCAAGCTTCTTCACCACTTGAGCCGCTATTACTTTCAATTCCTCCTCGTCTTTGAGCCTGTCGCCGACCGTCTTTTCAAATAGCTTGAAAGCTTCGTCATTGTTTAGGCCTCCAAGAAAAAATGTTCGATCAGCAAGCATCTTCTGCTCCAGCACATCCTTGAATCTCGATGCGAGCAACAATTTGCATTTCCCGCTCATGTCTTCTGAAGGAATTCCAACCGCTTTCAAATCAAGTTCCCCCCATAGGTCATCCAATATTATGAGAACCTTCTCACTTGGATCCCGCTTTAATCTCTCCAACAGACGAGTTGCTCTGCCGCTTTCGCTTTGCACGTCCTTCAGATCCAGTTTCAAGGCGTCAGCGATCTCATCTTGGATTTTCTTCGAGACAGGAATCTGCGACACTTTTGCTTTGACGATCATGTGGAACGGTCTCTTCTCTTTCCTGAGTTTCATCTCAACTTCCTCCAACAGCGTGGTCTTCCCCACACCACCAGGCCCGTAGACCCCAATCACTTTTAGCTTCTCATCATCCAGGGCTTTCATTATGTCCTGAAAGACGGAAGTTCGCGAGTTGGCAATAGTGTCCCCCCCATCACCGGCTGACGAATTCACATCGGGAGTGCCAGTGACACGCCCCGGCGGAGCACTCTCATAGTAGACCCTCTCGAATTTACCTTGTGGGATGAGGGCCTGGATGGCCTGGGCTGTCTTCCTCGCGTCCCTGCCGAGACAATAACGCTCCTTTGGGTTGGGAAGCCACCCGCAGAAGCAAGTTTTCTTGACTCTTCCCTCGTTATCCAGCATGCCGCACGCCTTGTTGGCAACAGTCTCTGCATCATTCTTCCATCTGTTAACTTCGCGTTTTATCTCCCTCATGTTGTTTTCAGCATCATCGACGGAGCGCTGCAGCCCAACCCTCGCGTCATCCAGCTTCTCAAGTTCTTCCTTCAGTTGGTCAACGTAGCTGTTGGAGAATATCAGGTAGCCGCATCGACGACCAATTGGAGCCGCCAGGTATTCCGCCACTGTGGAAGCTATAGACAGAACAATATTCGCCATTTTCCCGGTTTTTTATTTCTATCTTTCTGATTTTCTTTCCTCCCTCTTTGGAGAGAAATGAAAGTCAAGAATTTATATATGCTGAGGAAGGCTGAAGTGATGGAACCCGAAAACGAAGAGACTGAAGAAGAGGAAAGGTTTTTTTTTTTTTTTTTTTTTTTTGGTCGGAAGAAGAGGAAAGGTTCAATAGGATGAATACAATGAACACGAGAGAGAGAGAGAGAGAGAGAGAGAGAGAGAGCTAGTGGCTGGAAGAAGACGGTGAAGGACGGTGAAAATTCGAGATAGGAAATGCGACAGATGTCTGAATGAGATGGGGTGAAACTCCCAAAATATATACGAAGGTGTTGGCCAAGAAAAGTCGTGACGACCATCTCATTTTTCCTCGGCCAAGAAAAGAATAATTTGAAGAAGGATCCCCCATGCTGGAGGAAAAGAATTCTCTGTCATAGAAGACAAGTATCTGAACTGAAAGGCGAGGAAGAATCCTCAACATGAAGGGAATAAATGAAAGAATCCTCCCGTCTCATGATTTCTTCTCCCTGGAACCTTTAAATAAAGCGAAAAAGTATCCTCGAAACAGGAAAATATAGATATGAAAGAATGATCTTTCACGAAAGAAATCTCTGCCGCCTCTCTTTTTCTTTCAATCTTTCTCTTTTAATCTTCCATCGTGATTTCTACGACTTCGATGCGCCAAATGAGCGAGATCGGATTTGGGGTCAATATGAAGCAGGTTCTATCCTACTGGATTGTCACTTTCGTTTTTGTTTTTTTGTTTTTTTGCCATTTTTCCCTTCGAGAAATAACTCTGGCCTTTGGTAAGTAAAAATTTGACGTGACGAAACATACAGCGTCTTATACTTTGTTCCCGATGACACGATATTCTTCTTCTAAAATTAGGATAAAATGTATTTAAAACATCGACAAGAACTAACAGAAAACATACGGTACCCTGGCCGAGCACACAAGTGATGGTTCTCAGAGAAGGGACCGATGAAAGCACCTTGCAAGTAGATTTCTACAAGAGGTGTAACCGCGACAGTAGACAACATAACTCAAGATTGACTCATGTTGTCACCGGATGACAAAATAGTTGGCCAGGGACCAAAAAAACCGGAATTACTAACAAGGCCACTAATGAAAAATATTCGCACCTACTTATAACTTAGTCAAACTCATTAACTGAAAGAAATACCTGCCTCAGAGAGGAACTACCCCTAAGAATACATATGATTCATGAATAAGCATCAAAATATGTACGAATATTCCTGTAGATTGGGTTGGTAAACCTCAAGCCGAGTATGCTTGAGATCAACTGCCTCCTCAAGTGCACTCGGCCGTGACGTTGTGATGTGTTGATTATGAATCAAAGTTAATCCCGATTGATTTGAAATTCGACCCATAATTTAATTGCAAAGCAATTCGGGCCATATTAGGAAGTCCAAATTGGACTATTGCCAATCGGAGTGTGGGTGATGCAACAAGGGACATTAATTTCTCCCAAGAACTCTTTTCATTATTGATGACGAAATCAATGTTGTCATCAAATACGGGCTGATAATTTCTTTGCATATAACTATTTTATTGGTGAGTTTGGTCTTTTGAGCATGTTGAGTGTGCTTAATACGTATAAAAGCTTGTGAGAGACATAGAGACTATTGAGAATCATCATCCGAGAGAGCTGAGAGTGTGAGAAAACTCATTTCTTGTGACTGATTCTTGTGATACTCTATGATTGAGAAACACTTATGAGTGAGTGTAATTGAGCGGTTGTAATCCATTTTTTTGCCGATAATCATGAAACCATCTTGTTAACTTTCCCCATAAAGTAGGTTTTACCATTGGACAAAGTAAAATCCGCTATGTTCAGGTTTTATTTATGCAATTTATTTTTTACTTAAGTCATTTTCATTTGTTCTTGTTTGCGCATTAGTCGTAAAACTAGTATCAAAGCCTAGGGTTATTTTGTCTGTATGCAATTATCGCTATGGCTTCTAAAAAAATTGGTTAGAGAAATTCACTGGCAGGAATTAGTTTAATCTGTGGCTCACTAAGATGTCAGCGTGGTGGGAGACATGGGGTTTGGATTTAGCGTTGGAAGGAGATGATGACTTTGAAGAAGAAAATAATAATTCGAATAATTTGAGGAAGAATCTCTAGGCTGGAAGAAAAGAATCCTCTATCGTGGAAGCCAAGTATTTGAACTGAAAGATGAGAATAAAATTCCTCAACCGTCTCATCATTTCTTCGCTTCGGAACCTTTAAACGAAGGGAAAAAGAATCCTCTATCATAGAAGCCAAGTATCTAAACTGAAAGACAAGAAAAAAAATCCCTCCACCATCATATCATTTCTTCACTTTGGAACCTTTAAATAAAAGAAAATAAAAATATGAAAGAATCATCTTGCACTAAAGAAAAAAATATGAAAGAATCATCTTGCACTAAAGAAATCTCTCTCTCTCTTCTCCCCCCCCCCCCCAACCTTCCCTTTACGGCTCCTTGTTTAGTCTTCCACCGCATTTTATGGAACTTCGACCCCATTTTATCCCAAAATGGATAATAGATTGGGAAATCAAATTTGTGACCTTTGACTTGCAAATCAAGTCTTGGACCACTTGACCAATTATGGTCGATTTTTTGGGTGAAATTTTATAAAAATTGGTTTTATTTAAACCTATGTTATTCTCAACATATTTATTCATTTCTTTTGATTTTTCCTCGACTTTTTGCCATGTTTAGTCATTTCTTCACTTTGAGAACTTTCAATAAATTGAAAAGAATCCTCAAACAGGAAAAATAAAACGCGAAGGAATCAATTTTTACTAAAGAAAACCATCTCTTTCTCTTGCCTTGTACTGATCTTTGTTTAATATTCCATCGCGATATTCTAGGATTTCAACCTGCCAAATGGGCAAGATTGGAAATCGGGTCTATATGAATCCAAGTCATCAATTAAGTCATTTTAAATGAGTCGATATTTCATCAACACATATCCGATTCAATTCAATTGGGTTGTCCCATTTTTTTCATCGATCAATAAACTACTATAGCTTTTTGGGAAGTAAAGAATTGACACAACAAAAACATACAATATCTTGTACTTTGTTCATGATGGCATGATATTCTTCTTTAAATATTAGGGTAAATATATTCGAAACTGTCGACATCTGAATTTTAGTTAAAAAAATTAAGCATTTTTTTCTAAAAAAAATGATCATGAAAACAAATGGAAGTAAAAAAGAACAAAAGAAAAAGAGAAATAAAAAGAAAAAAATATATAACAAATAGAAAAGGCCAAGTTGGTCCAATTGGCACGGCCCACAAAAGCAAACCATTGATTTGATCCACGGCCCAGACCCACCAGCCCCGTTACTCCCACCTTTCAACCTTTTCCCCTAGCCTGGCCTGGCCTTCTCTCTCCCCTCCTCCGCCCTGCGAGGACAGAAATTCACAGTCACGTTCGTTGTCTTCGGCTGGCAATGTCTCTACCAGAAGACCTTCAGGGGCGTCGAACGTAGATCATTGCCGCTGCTGCTCGTTTCCATGAATTCAAGCTCCAGCTGATATCATTCTAGTTGCTTCCTTCTTATTCGGTCGGTTTGCTGTCCAGGCAAAATTGCTTTTAAATGATCTTTGCTAGTATCAAAATGACACATCGATGGTTACCGTTACGTATGATGCATCAATGATTATTGTTCTTCGTGGAAGGTTTTAGTTGACTCGATCCCTCTGATGCAGTGAGCTACGCAAGCAGAATTATCGAAAGCAATCGCGACTGCATCTCCTTGGCTTCTACCGTCGCAATCCCCGCTTCTGGCTCTTGGTGATGAGGAGTGTCTCGGCACGACGACGCAGCAAATGTCTGAAGACGAAGCAGTCAAGTGAAAGGCGAGGGAAAAAAAACAGAACAGAGATCAAGAGAGATGAGTCTAGAACAAATCGACACCAATAACAAGGCTTAATTGGAGAAGAGACGACCTGATGATTTGAGGAGGGCGCGAGCTCGACAACTTAGCGACTTTCCAGACAGCGAGCGCAGCCTCACTATCATAGCATTGATTCTAACGGCCACCAACGGGACAGAATAACGGATGGATTCCTTCAGTCATTTCGTTGAACACTTCCTGAGCAGTATCCGTACATTCATTCGACGCGGGGACGACTCTTGGGCTTGGACTAGAGCTAGGAGTTGAAGAGCTCAATCGGTGGAGAGAAGATTCGTAAGCGATGGTTGGAGTCAACTGAGACGGGGCGTCCTTTTCCATGCGATTCGAATCTACCGAAAACTTCCGCTGATCACTGAAGCGAAAGAACGAATCGCAGGAACGCCTCGTGGTTAGAACAGCACACGATCAGAATTGCAACCAGACGACACCGGAACGCGCAACCGAAGTCATGAACACTGGAATCGATGTCGATTCACCTCCGGCGAACCTCGAATCAACGACAGTGAACTTTGGATTCCAGGATCGAGCTTTGTTTCTTGTGCGTGTGTTGTGTGCCTTCCTTTGTGCATCTGCCGTGATCGGAGATGGAAGGCCGACGGTGGCTTCCGGTTGAGCTGGCAGCCGGCAGTGAAGCTAGGGAGGGCGGTAAAGGCTACGGACACAAAGCAGAATCGAGAACTTCCTCATCAAATGAGGAAAGTGCCCTGATTTAAAACAACGAAAATGTCCCTTTGGCTATTGCTGTCATAACCGAATTCAAGAGAGGAGGGAAAATCGGCTGTCGCGTATGACAAAAGTTTTATGATTATTGTTATTCTTCTTTTTATTGTTTTATTGTTGGTACAATTCATGTGTCAATAATCCCGACCTATAAGAACCCCTTGCAACATGAGCGCTTCTGTGTGAAGGACCACGATGTGTTCGGCCTGAGCTGATCCTTTTGAAGACAGTAAGACTAGACCATACTCACATGTAATTAAGCATTGCTAAAACATGGAAATGTCTTTATGGTTTTCGGGATGATCAGAGTACTACCGGGTTGGGAAAATTTGCCTGCCTGTGGCTTCCATCGCTGTCGATTTGTTGGGCCACTACAGTAGAGTAAGGATCATCCTTTTATCAATGGTGCGCAATCAGTGAAGGATTTTCCTACTTTTACTGTTGGCTTAATGAATGTTTACATTGTAAGAAGTTTTCTACTTTTTTTTTACACATTTTCTTGACCTCTAATGGTTCTTTCTTTTGACTTGCCTTTACAAGATGCAATTGGAGAATATGTTTTAGCTGCAAAGCAAGTAAGTTTTAGCTGCTAATACCATGCTGGTAGATTTGCAATTGGCTGTTATATGTGTATAACTTGGAAAGTGTTCTTACATTAGAAAGTCACTCTTCTTTTTTATGCAAAGTCTTTAGTGTTTTTGAGTAGAGATTGAATTCCACATTAATAATGTTGCTTCTTCTAATCTCTTCATGGTTGCAGAATCTTATCCTGTGGAAAGAACTTGAAAGTAGACAAGAGTATTCACACGGCGTATGTGAAAGCGATTAGATCGACACAACACTTAATTTACATTGAAAACCAATATTTGCTCGGCCACCGTACAAAAATGCAGGTATAAGATGCCTATTTCTTTTCATTTTGACTGACTGAATTGAGCGAGCAATAACGCCTCCAGTAAAGAGTGTACAGATTTGGCTTCTCCTGGGGATTGTGTATCAGCTAATAATCGCTAGAACTCACTGTACAAGACATTAAGAGTGCATTCTGATTCAATATGTTATATTTCAGAGACCGACTCTCCGAACTTTTTAAGAATAAGTAATTTCATGTAATAACGGGAGCATATTTGAGAAATCCGTAGCAGGAAATAGCCACACCTGCCAATGGCTCCAATGGCGCACCTGACAAAGAGAGTAGCGATAAGGGTGAGTATAAGTTTGTCCAATTTTCTCTCTAATGTACTCCTCTTGGAAGGAACATTCGCAGCATTCATCATAACCTGCAAGCGCCAAAAAGAGATGGACCTAATATAATCAATGTTCTCAAGAGAGGTGGAGAATGCCTGTCACAATTCAGGGCATATTTGTATTACAAAAATACCATTTTCACATCAGCAGAATTAAATCTGTTTCATCTAATCAGAGATCTCCACTTGTAAGGAAAGTAACAAAGGACCAAAACAGAGATTTCTGGAAGCATACCTTAGTCTCATGACCAGTAAAATTGACAGCACCAACAATAAGTTCAGTGTTCCTAAGACTGCATCCCTGAGAACAAGTTATGCCACGGTGCCACAGTTTAGTGAATGAAGAGTCCAAATCAACATAAATAACATTTAGAAGCAGAAGAATAGATTAAATCCACATTACTTGAATGATCAAACGTATTTCTAAAGCACATATTTACAAGAGATGCAGAGAACTTGAGTAAGAGGTCCATGCGTCAAAAAACTTTACAACAACCCAATGAATAAAAAAATGAAGACCTACAAAATAAATAAAGGACAATAAACAAGCAGAAAAGCAACCATACCCACAACGGAATTTGATTTGGGGGAGAGGTAAAGTTTGCTTTTGATGTGTAAGATTGCCAGTGAACGTGTACAACGAATTGTTTGGTTGTTCACAATGCCCTTCGCCTGCAATTAGCCAAAAAGTTTCATGATTTTTTTTTTTTTTTTTTTTTTTTTTTTTGCTGTTGGAAGGTAAATCTGTGAGCTCTGTAAGGCAGATACGGAGAACAAGATGATTGTTTAGTGCATGCTAGGAAGCCATTGTTTATGCTCGTGGTACAAGTGCGTAAACAGAGCACATGTTACTTTTAGTTCACAGAAGCAGAGAAGCCAATAGCTACTTAGACCTCACAAAAAGCCAACTGGAGGGCAAATGCTTGTGGTTTAATCTAATACACAGCAATCAAAAGAATGCTTCATCACAAATATTCCAAAACTGGTAGTAAAATCTATAATTTGATCCATCGGCATTCCAGCATTGGCGCTACAAGCAGGTCTGTGGGTAAAAGTTCCAGATCTTACGTCTCATAAGTAACAAAAATACATATATCATTTTGGAAGGAAATTCTAGGCATGCCAACCCATCGACTAGAACACCAACATATTTGGTTCCTTGCGTGGGTTTAAAAAGCAAAGCTAACTGGAAGTAGTATCAATGCTGATTTGTTGGCTTCAAAAGGGATTCTGGGGAAGATAAAAGATCACATAAAATGGCTTTTCATCTAAGATTTATTGGCATAAGAAAATCAACCAGCAAATAACAATGAATGAGACATGTCCATGTACAGCACATCAAAGGAGGGGTTAGAGAGGTCATTCGCATCTTCATGTTTCATTCAAAAATATACAGCACCATCAGGAAGATACTCAACAGCCAACAATGTTCCCAGAGCTCCTCATATGGAGGTATAAATCAGAACAACATGAAGTTGTACAAAGCAAGCAAAGGAAAGGAAAGGAGAGATATGTCAAGGCTAGAAGCTATGTCCACCAGAAACTTTCCAGCAAAAAGAATGAAGCAATCTCATCTTCCCACTACTATATTACAAAGTTGAAGACAATGAACAAGCTATGTCCACTTAATCTTCGAGCAAACGGACTTGCACAGAAAGGGATGAGCTTATTGATTCAAACGAATATATGGAACCTACACCAAGTGGCATAGTTGATCTTTCCAAAAAAAACATATTAGAGGGTATTAGAAACCTGCGGCACTTATTTAAGAGTTCAACCTTTAGGCTCTTGGATATCCAAACAGTGATTCTCTTGTAAAACAGCGACTAAGTTCCTTTCTATTTTCAGATTATCTACTGGTTGCCTTGATTTGCGTCCAGGGTCTTTCTTTCATCCATACAAAGGGCTTTCCTCCTCTATTCTCCTCATGTGATGTTAATATTCATAAGATAAGAGATAAAGTATCTTTTACCAACATGATTAAAGGTAAAAAGAGTATAATTCCACCCCATTCTAATAAAGCAGGAGGTATAGGAAACTTTTGAGAGAAGGTAAGTGAAATTTGCAGTGTGTGAGAGAGAGGAAGAGCAGAGCCAACTGTCGAATCCTTCCGTGAAAATAGTAAAGCCTTTTTTAATAGCATGAAGTTGTGCTAATAAGAGCTCTTAAAGTGTGGTATGCAAGAAGTTATACGGCAAAATGACAATTGCAACCAGTCCGCATTTGGCAATGTTCGGTGAACAACTGACTTAAGTTTTATATTTGTCTAGTAATCTCAGACTCCAAAGTATTTTTAACAAAATAACATGATCTTATCCTTGAAAGTTTAAAAGCCTAATAATAGCACAAAACAACAAACATTTTGCTTGAAAATTGGTCACGGAAACATATAAATGACCGTGCAAATGATATCCAAGAGAGGGATCATTGGAAGGTTGGGGTTGGTCTCCCTTACTATTCGTATTATTCAATATAGTAATTATAGATATCCCACTGTACACCATAGACCGAGTATAAACCTACACTAATAATCATGATTATCTTTCGGCACTTCCCCTCCCAATGCGTATAAATCAAATATGTCCTTTTTGTCACAAATAAAATTTAATGAAGTCATACGGAAATATTAATAGCAAAGAAAAAAGAATGGGCATGGAATCCGTAGAAAGACAGAGAATTCAACAGAGAAATCAAAAGAAAACTTCCCCTTGGAATTCCGACGCTTCCTCTGGGCATTATAATCCCATGTCCTCTCCAAAGCCATCCGGATTTTTATAGTTGTTTCACCATACAAAATTGCAGTCTGAAAATTTGAAAAAGCAAAGCCAAACACGACAAAGATATATGACAGCAATGGAATGCAACCAGCTCATCGAGATTCAAGAATGATTGATCTTAAACCTCAGAGTAGCAGACACCATGAGCATTTGTCCTAGCAAGAAAAAGTAAATCTGCGGGAAGGGAGTCATCCTGTTTCACCACAGTAAAAAGGAAATCAGAATATGAATCAGCCATTGCCAAAATTAATGACATTTATTGATACATGGGGAAACATCCAAATGCAGCATTATTGAAGAGTACAGCCAACAGAATGCAGCATTATTGCACGTCTAGGAGAAACTACGCTCCTACAATAAAGGGTTCTCATAGCAGGTTCCTTTCGGTTTCAAAGCTAAACTCCTACAATACGGGGATGTCTACAACGACAACAGGAAAAGCCTTATCCCTCTAGGTGAAGCCAGCTACTTCACCGTGTCTTCTTTCTTATATAACCTCTATGTGGTCCAAATCTTTATCATCTCTGTCCACGTCTTTTAGGTCTTCCCTTCCCACTTCTTACCTTAGTCTTCGTACCCAGATTACCTCTCCTCATTGAAGCACCAAAAACATTTGTTCAATGTGACCAAATCATCTCAGACGAACTTCTCTCACCTTATCCTTAATTGGAGCCACATGATGCTTAGTCACCGTTCCCCACAATTTGAAGAGCAAATGGCTTCTTCCAAGCACCAAAATCTCTCAAAGGCAGAAGACAAGCATAGTAAAGTCTTAAACGCAGGAGACAAGCTTGGATGTCGGAGAGAGATATGTTTAGAATTTGTGGAATAAACAGTGAAGGCAGTATGGCTATAGAAGCTCAATTAGCAATAATCACCCCATATAAAATCGGAGAGCTAACACAAAATGGTAAAACTGTGTTGCATGATATTGCCAATTCCAACATAGAGATAACACTCCGAAGATGACACCCTTCCGCACACAAATGATTCACTTCAATAAAATACAGGTTCTTTCACCGGAAGAAACAGTCACATGACAAATCACCCAAAAAAAAAAAAAATCAGTCCGAAAGCATAAACACTACTCACTTTCACAATATCTCCAACTTGTAACTTTTCCCAGGGGATGGGCTCCCACCGTTGATCTCGTAACACGTCCACCGTTAATCAAGTCATTTTAAATGGGTCGATATATCATCAACACCTATCCACCCGATTCTATTCAACTCAATTGTTCCATTTTTTCGGTCAATTTCTCCCATCGATCTGAAATAACTCTCGCCTTTGGTAGGTAAAGATTTGACGCAACAAAACATATGTCTTGTACTTTGTTCTCAATGGCATGAAATTCTTCTTCAAACATTAGAGTATATAAATTCGAAGCTGTCGACACCTTAATTACATTTTTGTAAAAAATGAAAAATAAAAACAATGAATGGTAGTAAAAAGAACAAAAAAATGAATAATAAACAAATAAAAAAAGGCCCAAAGTTGGTCCAACTGGAGCGGCACACAAGAGCAACCCATTAATCTTATCCGTGGCCCAGACCCATCAGCCCAATTACCACAACAGTTGATCTGACCGAATAAAGGAGCGCTCGCTCTGCCTCGACACTGAGTTAGGAGTAGACAGAGATACCGAGTCACGTTCGCTGTCTTCGGCTAGCAATGTCTCTGCCAGAAGACCTTCAGCCGCATCAGATGCAGATCATTGCCATCACTGCTCGTTTCCATGAATTGAAGTTCCAGGTGATGATGTCCTGCCGTTGCTTCCTTCTTATTCGGCCGTTTTGCTATCCAGGCGAAACTGCTTCTAGATGATCTTGCTCGTATCGGAACGGCACGTCAGTAATTTTCGTTACGTGTGATGCATCGATGATTATTGTTCTTCGTGGAAGGTTTTAGTCGACTTGATCCCTCTGATGCAGTGAGCTACGCAAGCGGAATTATCGAAAGCAATTGCGACCGCATCTCCTTGGCTTCTACCATCGCTGTCCTGCTTTTGGCTTCTGGTGATGACGAGTGTCTCCGCGCGACGACGCAGCAAATGTCTGACGATGAAGCAATCAAGCGAAAGGCGAGCAAAAAAAAAAAAAAAAAAAAAGGAACAGAACAGAGATCGAGAGAGGCTAGTGTAGAACAAATCGACACCAACAACAAAGCTTAATTGGAGAAGAGAGGACCTGATGATTTGGTGGTGAAGACGGCGTGAGCTCGAGACGACAACTCAACGACTTTCAAGACAGCGAACACAGCCTCACTATTATAGCATTGATTCTAATGGTCAGAAACGGGACAGAATAACGGATAGAGTCTTTCGGTCATTTCGTCGAACACTTCCTGAGCAGTATCCGTACATTCATTTGACGCGAGGACGACTCCTGGCTTGACTTAGACCAAGAAGTGGAAGAGCTCAATCGGTGGAGAGAAGATTCCAAAGTGATGGTTGGAGTCAACTGAATCGGGGTGTCCTTTTCCATGCGGTTCCACCGATCACTGAAGCGAAAGAAGGAACCAAAGGAGCGCCTCGCAGTCAGAACAGTACACGATCGGAGCTGCAACCAGAGGACACCGGAACTGCAATCGAAGTCATGAACACAGGAATCGACGTTGATTCACCTCTGGTGATGCTCGAATCAACGAAAATGAAGTTCGGATTCCAGGATCGAGCTTTGTTTCTTCTGCGCGTGTGTAGTGTGCCTTCCTCGTGCGTCTGCCTGTCGTGGTCGGAGATGGAAGGCCGGCGGTGGCTTCCGGTGGAGCCGGCGGCCGGCGGTCAAGCTAGGAAGGACTGGAGAGGCTACGGACGTGAAGTAGAATCGAGAACTTCCTCGTCAAATGACGAGAGTGCCCTGCTTTAAAACGACGAAAATGTCCTTTTAGTTATTGCTATTATAACCGAATTCAGGAGAGGAGGGAAAATCGACGCTGGGCCTAGGGAATGACAAATTCTATCGAATTAGCTCTGGCGCATGGCAAAATTACTCTTATGGTTATCCGTGCATTGTTGGCAAAATTCGTGATAAATGTTAGGAAATATTGTACATTGAATATATATTATATATAATAAATTATCATTTTTATAATTATTTCAATTAAATTAATTTGATTTAAATCCATGAATAAAATAAATAATAAAAATAGCCTAATTTTGGGATGGCTGGGTATATGACACACACACACACATTATAGATTTATATTTTGACCCTTAATTTATTAAAAATATTTAAAATTGAGCTGTGCATGTCAAAATGGCATGTGAAGATGCTAGACTCGCATGGCGTTTATGTGTTTAGAGTGCTAATCACGTGTTGGATGTTTGACATTTGTCGGTCGCACGTTGATGTCCAACACGTCCAACATGTGTTCAACACTGACATGGAGATCTTTGAAGAGTGTCCACGCTACCTAGGTGGTCAATGTCTAGGCAGGCAAAGTAGTGGTAGAGCCATTCATTGCCACCAAAGTGGAAGTCGGCAGAGATGACAACATCAAAGGCCAGCGAGTCCAAGACATGTTGCTTGGGGTTTCTCTATTTGCTATTTCCGAGAATAGTTGTGTTTGGTTTGGTTTGGACTGAGGACCTAGCGCCGGAGAGATACTTTCTGGTCGTAAGTAGCCAAAAAGAAAAAAAGAAAAAAGAAGAAGTGGGTCTTGCACTGACCTTGCCAGGCATTCTTCCACTACACAATGATGCACCTCTCATTAATGGACAAGTGAATATAAAGTGCATTAGTATGTTTGCATTTGTATGTCAATTGGATCATTAACTCTATATTGGTGTAGGTCTATTTCATGGATTGTCTGGATCTCACGTTTTTTCAATGGTTGAGCCTAACCACACAAACCCGACCACCCCCACCCCCCCGGGCGGCTTCTCTCGTCTCTCTCTCTCGCAAAGCAATTTAAGGTCATATCAGGACCACTCTCCCAGATTCATTCTCTGCAACGTAACAACTCACAAAACCGATGCTTATCCAAATCCTTATGTGTCTCTCCCTGCCTAATTCATCCACCATTGCTGCTCTGATGCCCTCTCTCTCTCTCTCTCTCTCTCTCATCCCCACCTTCTCAGGGGGGATTGGGGTGGGAAAGATTTCATTTCAGGAATGGGTTTCGACTCCCACACCCTGCAAGAAGGCAGGACAAAAGTCTGAGAGTGAGTGTTAGAGTAGGATTAGCGTAGGACTGACCAAAAAAAAAAAAAAGTCATAATCTACATTTAATACTAAATGAAGTTACATGCTGCTTTTGAGAAGTTACACACGTCTAAATTAGAGGGGAAAGTTTGAAAATAATCAATCGATAGAGAGCAAAACGTTAAATCTGTAAGGATGGGGATCTTTTGTCAATTAAGGATTTGTAATGATAAATAAGAATAAATGAATAATTTGGCATAATTATGCCAAAATGAATCATCATGGGCATCCGAATTTCTCAAAGCAAATTATCCTTGCTAGCAAGTGTAGTTAGGCAACGTGTATGACTAATTTTCATTAACTAATCATATTTAAAATTATCTCTATTAAAAAATAATTCAAAAGGATAATGTAACCTTAAAAAATCATTCAATAAAATGGGGGATCTCTATTGTCTACTTTTACTCGATCTCAATGCAAATAAATTGTTTTGGGAAACAACCACAAAATAACGGTTTTCATTGAAGGGCTGGACCTATGCGATGGCTAATAGGACTCCTGAGCACAGGCTCTATAACGATCTTGACACCTTTAAAAATTGACATTCATAAACCCACATCATGGTAATTAAGCTAATGTTTACATTTAGCATCGTAATAACATGGATATGTAATTTTCTGGTCATTAGAATTGATTGCTTTTTGTGATGACATTTGATCCTCATGTTTCAGTTTTGAGGAAGCAAAAAAGAGAATTTATGCATGTAGCACAACCACCTATCAAGTTTTTCGGGCTGTGATGACCGAAGCATATAAGAGCAATCCAGAGGGAATTTCATCATCGTTAGGCACTAATATAATGAGCTATAAACAGAACAACCTGGAGATGTCTTTATATTACCTGATTCCTACATTGATCCCCAAAACAAGGAGTACGGAGGTATGACTTGGCTCCACAGAAGAGCATCTACTATACATCTCCGTCAAATTTTTTCAGTCATTTAATCCATTCATCCTCTAATTCCACAAGCTCAGCTTTCCAATATGTCTATGATTTGTGATCCTGCACCGCTCCTTGTTTTGTTGCTTACTAATCCATTAGGTGACAAGTATGAAAATGGAGCACTTAGTCACAGACCACACCCAGTTCAGTATGGTAGGCCTGGAGGTAGAATGTGTGACCACAAAAGAAACTACGGCCGACCTAGATATGACCGGCAAGGTAGTCAAGTGGCAAATACACAAGAGAGCCCTCAATATGGTTATCAACGACCTATGCAGCAGGATGCTCTGCAAAATTATACTCAGCAAAGTCATGCTACCCTTGGGCAAGGTGAAAGAAGAAATCCCATGCTAATGAGCAATATGGATTATGCCCTCGTGGAAGGGATCCATATCAAGAACAGAGGAGAGATCCGGTGCATTCATACTTGGGAAACTACAATCAGCAAGTTCATAACAACAATTCCTGTCAGCAACAGAGAGACCTGTTACAAGGAGATAGATGGAGCTCTGCACCTCCAGTGCAGAATGGTTTATAGGAGACACCATTGGAACCATGCACCTACTCTAGCGGAACATATGGCCAGGGTCCTGATGGATTTCAAGGGCAGGGTACCGGTAGTGCTGGTGACTAATCTTCCCTCCCCCATAGAAATTCGCAAAAGCAGCCCTCTTAAGCTGTTGCAGTAAGCTTTGAGGCCGCCTTGCTTGAGGGTTGCTTTTGCGAATTCTATGAGGGAGGTAGGAAAACAAAAATGATATCTTTGAAACATCATTCCAAATGGCAGTGGGCAGTGAACACTCTGAGGAAGGAAAGGACATCATGAATGAGTAGCCCACAATTTGTGCTGGGTAGATGTACAGTATGTTGGCACAAACACATGCACTTAAAGGATCAATTAAATCTAAGCAATAGCTCTTCAAACAAGCCTTGAATGGTGAGCGTCTAAGGAGAGGGAGAGAATTCTGGTATTTCAAGTGTCGTCCATGCAATATTTTGAGGGGCCCCAATGACCAGCTTTGTCGAGAGATTTCCTCAAATCTGGCTAATTTATTAGATCACCTTTAGACAAAGTTGGTATTCTTCAAAATGTTCAATATGACAAAATAGATGCCCCGAGCATTGAAATCACAAGAATCATGGAAATAAACTTCAACTAACATCGGACTTCTCTAAGTCAATAACCAGGCCAAGACTCTCATTGCAATATCAAGCTTCAATCTCATCGATTTAATCATGCAATTGCCATCCAATTATGTGAAATTGACAAGGAACTTGAACACAAGGTATCAAAAGGCAACCAAACTAAGACAAAATCCATCTAATCCATGCTTATGCCACAAATTCCAGCAAATGATCAGAATTGTAATAGAGCATACAAGACCACAAATCGTGATCCTTTGATGACTAATTGACATGAACTGAAGCCACATCTTCCTACAAGCGCATATGAGTCTACTTGATCAAAATGGCATCAATCCAAGACTAAATTAATACCGAATTCAAACAAAGCAATCACTATCAGCATGCAATGCTTTGATTCTAGCATGTTCAAGTTCATGACTATAATTCTCGCAAAATTGGAATGAGATTCACCATATTACTTTCCTAGCATGAAAATATATGATCCCATAACCAAACTAGCCTCAAGCTAGAATCAAAAGCACACCCAATCAAGGATATCAAGACAGAGTCAGCATCCACAGATCGATTTCTAGTAGAATTTCATTCATTCATATGCCATAATTTTTTTCCCAAGTGAACATGAAATTCACCATAACACAACCTTATATCACTGCACATGCTCACTTGAGTGGAATAGCATAAAATCAAGGACCAATTGACATCAGTTCGGGGCTGCAACAGTCACAAATCAGCATGCATTGACAAGGTTACAGCAGATTCAAAACAATTTTGAAATTGAATACCTATGGTTTTTTTATGAAGCAATGGAACTCAAATACACTTATATGACTAGAATAGATCAACAATCTAGTAATGAAGGGAATTCTCAGTCGAGAACTGAATCAAAATACACAATTGACTTAGTTCAGGAATTTCATCAAATGGGTGGTATACATTTCGGCCGATGAGCACCAGTTCAAATCATCAAGACAATCTAAATCACAGTCGATTTGCATACAGACAGTAGCTATAGCAACGGAAAACGGAGCATGTGTGGTTTAATTGAATGAAGAACGATTAGCTATAGTGATAGACATCGGACATGACTAATGAGATAACAGAAGCAACATCAAGGAATGGAATCATCGAAGTAGGCAGCCATGACTGAAGTTCGAGCACTTCGGCATTACAGACCTTCTCCGCGGCGGCAAAACTGGTGGCGGGAATCGGGAAGCAGTGACGACCAGCAACGAAGCGAGCGGAAAAGGATTCAGTTGAAATCACCGAGAGAGTTGACTCATGGATGCTAAAAAAATCTCCCGAGTACCTTCGATCACCGCTCTTTGTTCTTTGCCCCTTCTCAGCGTGCACGTCGGGTGGTGGCTGTTGGTGGATGGAGGGCGACGGAGAGGGAGAATGACGAAGGAATGAAGATCAACGGGAGAGCCACCAGCTCTCCCGCAGAAACTAAGCATAAAAGGAAATAGACAGATCGTTAGTAGAAGAAAGTAAGGAAGAGAGCTAGAGATAGAAAGGAAGAGGGCCACGTCATGTAGAGTGGATGTGGGTCCCACCGAGAAGTTTGCATTAGGTAAGACCAATTGATTTTTTGATTCAAAGGGACGGGACAGCCAAACCAAAAAGCAATGAAATACTGAAGGAATACCTGTTCCCATTGTAACTTGCGACATATTCGTTCTCTATAGCGTGATCTCCAGTCAACAAGGACTTGGTTCGGCTCTGCTCCACAGCTTTCTATACTCCAGACTTTCAAGGATGGGAAGTGCTCCAAGTCCTCAGGGCACGGGAATTTCAGAGAGTATTTCTCAGGTAAGAAGCTGCTGAATTTGGGCAACTTGAAAAGTCCAAGAAGAGTTAACTTGGAGAAGGTGATTGTCGTACAGATCCCTTCTTCCCCTTTTTCATGGTCAGCAATTAGTTCCATATTTTCACATGACTCCACCACCAACTCTTCGATTTGCCCGAGAAATTTCGCCGTGAAGGTAGGGAAAAGTGTTTCCAGACGAGAGCACCCCACAACCTCTACTTCTCTCAAGTTTGGGAACGGGATGTTTGGGAGACCGTCGGACTGCCAAATGTGCCTCAAGTTTTTGAGATCACGCAAATACAACCACCTCAGTTCACCACCTTCTGTATCCATCCCATCACCTTCATATATTATCTCGATCGAATGGCATGAAACCACTTTTAGTTCCTTAAGACAACGCTGCAGCGTCTTCCACATATGGAACGGGGCAACACATTGGAGGTTGTTGCAGTCCCTCAATCCAAGAGATTCCAATTTCAAAAAGGAATTGGCAGGAATTTTTTTGTTCCATAACTCTTTGCACCGAAGGCCTCCGAAATATAAACTTGTTATATTGGGAACTGTGACCTGCATGAGGATAATGTGATCAAGTAGGATAAGTAGGACCACTTTATTACATTGTTCATCCTAAAACATGATAATTTGAGAATACAGATGATTAGAGTAAGGGATAGAGCAAACCATCTCATTAAAAAACGGTTGTGGCCATTCATTATTTTCTTCGGCCGTTTCGCCTAACTGCCTCTTGGCACTTGTAGGACTCCGAATGAACGCTCCAAGATTAGGGCAGTCCCAAATAACTAGATCTCTTAAGGAAGGGAAACTCATCACATCTACCTTTGATTGACCACCAATCAAAAAATGATTCTAGGGAGTAACAATCATGGATAAAAACTTCTTTCAGGTTTTGCAAACTCCCTTTGATTGTGGAAGGGAAGACGTTGAGTATCTTATTGCAATTTTCAATTTTGAGGGTGGCTGATTCGCATTTGCAAGGAACTCCTAGGAAGACCATGCTGTATACTTTCGAAGGATCCTCCCATTTGAAAAACCACGAAAAGCCGTAATGTGTCCAAGCTTGGTAAATTCACCCGCTCATGAAATTTTTGCGTTAAATAGTACCTATGAAAAATTTGACAATTTAACCTAATCTTATACCAATCTATTTAATGAAATGGAAGAAGGAATTTTCACTAACGGCCTTACTCTACAAGTGTATTATAAATTATAAACACATTTTAACTAATAAACCAAATAAAAAATCTTCAAAGAAATATTATTACTTGCCCCACAAGTGATTGCCCTATGACTATTATGGGCATAATCTCAAAAGAAAGGATTGTACCTTTTGATCAAAGAAGGAACCGGAGTTAGCATCTTGTGAATCTGAATTAGTGGTTACTGTCTTTTTCTTTCCATGAGGATATGAGAAGAATTTCTCTATGGGACATAATCTTATATATAGTCGCTCCAATAATGGGAACTCTATAACATCGTCTATCCCATCATCTCTTCCTTCTTCATCCATAACCACCGCCATCATATTTGGACAATCACTCACTTCAATGTGTCTAATTTCTCTAAGACATTTAGCCACAGACACGGGAAAGAGAAATGACAGCCCCGTCTCGTTGACATAGAGCTCCTTCTAGGTTTGAAATATTGATATTCCTTGTAATTGTACATCTTGTTTCCACATGCATTGCAGGTTTGGGCAAGTCAGATAATTCAATTTTGTTAGCCGAGAGAGAATCTCATCATCTCCGGTGACTTTTAGCTCCTCCAGGTCAAAAAAACTACTTCTGTTGATAGAGAGAAAATAATTTTCATTGACTCCAAATTTGGCAGCTTCAATATCCAATCCTTCGGAATAATTAACGTGGATTTAGACTCCTTTATCCTAGTGATTTCAGATTTTGTATTTTAATGAAGGTTCACTATAGAGTATCTTTTCCAGGCCAAGGAGTCCAACCATTCACTAGGGATTCCAAGCGAGGCAATAAAACCTAACGAAGCACCACAATGAAACTCATTAAAGGTGAGTTTGTTACCAATAAAGTTATTTTCAGGAAAGAAGACTTTTCATGGATACAAGAAAATACTGAAACTCTTGGGCTAAAATACAGAAAGAAAAAATTTTCTCTTCCGTGAAAAGGGATCATTTTCATGAGGATATCCTCACCACTATCATGCTACAAATGCAGCAACACAATTGCTCTCAACTGTCACAATTTTTATCTTTTCTTTAGCTGATCTTCAAAACTATGTCCATAATTTTTTATCTTTTCTTTTGAAATCATTTACCGATCTTCTGAACAACTACCATAATTTGGTTATCTTTTCTTTTGTTTTTCTATTTTGAACTTCAAAATTGACAACAAAATCATATCAAAGTTCAATTTTTCATAAATTTTTTGTTAACTTATTGGTTTCATTATGAACAAGTAAATATGACTTATTTTGGCTTGTTTCTATTGAGGATCCATAACAGTTTTTGTCTTCACTTTGTAAATTTTTGCGCTTCGTTAATAAACATCATAAAACATCTTTTCAAATTGCGTTTTCAATAGAACCAAATACAGGGAAACAATTCATTTTCTAGAAAAACGACTTAAAAAGAAAACATTTTTCAACAATAATGACTTTTCAATGAAACAAATGGACATTGAATACATGAATGGGCTTGATGTCTCTTAAGAATGTCAAAAACTGGATTGATCAAAATTAAATATTCAAAAATCAATTGATCAGAGGGCGGAATATGTAGATTTTTTTGCCGTGCCTAAAAAAATTGAGAAGGAAATATCCCCTTGGTATCTGAAGAAAGGGATGACGGAAGCAGAACGACGTTGACACGGTGAGGTTGGAATGACATGTTGGGATCAATAGCAACTTGCATGTAGGTGAAACATCAATTAGGTAAACTTTCTTTGTTCACCTTCCATTTATTTAATCTCTCACTTTCTTTATTTCAAGATTGTCGAATTTCCTTCATTCGATCAAGATTCATTCTTGTTAAGTATAACGTTTTTCCTTCTCATTAAAAATGTTAAATGAGTAATAAATTAGCCATAGTATACAAAACATGTTAGAGCCCAAGTAATTAGTGCGATTATCTAACACTGAAATAAATTGAAAAGAAATCATTCATAGAAAAGGCTTCCCCTGAGCTATAGTTGAATGTGAATAAAAATGTATGGTCTGTGTTTTCTTTGAATGAATTGTTTATTTGTGAATCCAAAAGTACAAATAATCAAATTTAACGCAATATGCACTAAGGTTCACATCATGTTATCCTAAATTCCCTTTAATAGTATGATCTAGGTATCGTTTGCAAGATTAAGAATTAAGGAAACTTACACCCAAAAAAACGAAAAAATTACCTGAATTGGAGAACCCTTAGCTCCTGTGCAAAAACTCGTCATATTTGGTAACTTACGCAACTCCAGACAACGTACATTAGGCAACTCAACTATGTCATCAGCGGCAACTTCTACTTTCCTGCATCATATGTGATAATGGCTTGCAATGAGTCACATTCACATATTTGAATCTCTTCCAAATGTATGAGTCTTTGCATCTTTGATTGGAGCCACAGATTTTCCAATCGATGGCACTTTTTGATATGCATGTCTTTCAATTTGCTGAAGCAATCTGGTGCAACAGGGCCATTGCATAACTTCTCCAGATTAATAAGATTTTCAAGGAACAAAGACTCTAACATTGTAAAATGTGAAGGGAAGGTCATTGGATGAACTGGCAATGTACTTGATTGAGGGGCTGTTTCAGAATGTGGAGATGCTTCAGTTGCATAAATCCTCGGATGCACAACTCGTGAGCATTCTTCTTGAACTCTCCCAATCCGTCCAAATGCAAGTATTGAGTCTTCTGCAGATTTTTTGAACCCAATCTTTTGAGAGAATACTATCACATCCTTCCAATTTGAGTATCATGGTTCTCAAACCTTGAAATTCCCTCCCCTCAACATTTCCTATGTTGATCCAAAATCTGATCAGCTTCCCAAATGGCAAGTCCCCATCCTTTAAGAGTATGGTGGGATAGGGATCGATATTTCCAAAGTGGTTAGCCTTGTCAAGCTCTTCAACTCGGCAAGCCTAGCATTACATGATTCCGATGGTATTTCATCCGTGCCCATCCATCGATCAAAGCTTCTCTTCATATGTAACTCTTCCAATTTGATTAAGCCTTTTAGTACACCAGGCTCAATTGTTTTAAGCATATAGCAGTTGCTTAGATTCAACGATCTCAAATTTGTAAGTTCCCCGATTTCTTTAGGCAACCTAGAAATGTGGACTGTGCAAAGCTGAGAATCTGCAATGCTTTGAGCTTGCCAAGAATTCTCACATCCGCCACATCACATTGGTCTAGGTATAAAGAGTGGAGATTCCCAAGGAATTCAATCGAGGAAGGTAAAGTGGAGATAAACCTGGAACGAAGATATAGGACTCGGAGCTCCTTCATGTATGTGAAATCTAGTAGTCCCCAGCACTCTCCCCATCATGTTGGTGTTCTAGCATCCAACGCCAGTCATCTGATTGAGACAACATGAGAATCTTCAAGTTAGGAAACTGACACGTCATTAGTTCAGCAAGCCTATCTCTGCCAACATCAGCTAGGCATATTGCCCAACATTTTTCAAGCTTTTCCTTTGACCATGAGCCATAATTGCTGTTCATCATTAAAGAATTCTGACCTCTAAATGAAGTTGAGATGACCACCTCGCTATAAAGATCATGTATGGTCACATTGTCCTTGTCATCGCCACCATCCAGCAACAAACAAGCAGAATGGATTTCATTTAGCATATTATTCAATCTATCCCTTGAATCTTGCATCGTCTTATTGAATCCCTCAAACAAGCCCAAACCCATGCCTAGTACAAATAGAGTTTCGACTTGAATGGTCCCACCTATAAGACCACAAAGCAAGAATAAGGCCTTGGCGTCCTCACTCTTCAAATGGTCATAACTCAACTTCACTATGGTTTCTATATTTGACTCGTCTATTTTTCTCAAGGCTTTTTTCCATGCAGACAGATGGCTATATTTCAAAGTGCTTGCGACTGAGATAATCAAAAGAGGCAAACCTGCGAGCTTCTTGACCACTTTAGGCGCTATTCGTCCCAATTCCTCATCTTTGAGCTTGTCACCAACCGTCTTTTCAAATAGCTTGAAAGCTTCGTCGTTTTTTAAACCTTCTAGACGAAATGTTGGATCGGCAAGCATCTTTTGCTCCAGCACATCTTTAAATCTCGATGTTAGCAGCAACTTGCATCCCCCACTCTCGTCTCCCAAAGGAATTCCGACTGCCTTCAAATCAAGTTTATACCCACAGGTTGTCAAAAATTATGAGAACCGTCTCATTCGGATTACTCTTCAATCTCTCTGACAGAACATCTGCTTTTCCCTCTGGGCTTTGCTTGTCCTTCAGATCCAGACCCAAGGCGTCAGCGATCTGGTCTCTGATATTATTCAAGTCCGGAATCTGCGAAACTCTCACTTTGACGATCATGCGGAACGGTCTCCCCGCTTCTCTGAGTTTCTTCTCAACTTCCTTCAACAGCGTAGTCTTCCCCACGCCGCCAGGCCCGTAGACTCCAATCACCTTTAGCTTCTCATCATCCAGAGCTTTCATTATGTCCTGAAAGATGGAAGCTCGCGAACCGGTGATAAAACCGGCCGACGAATTCACGCCAGAAGCGGCAACGACGAATCGAAGTCAGCCGCCAGATCCCGCGCAATGACCCGCCAACAAGCACCGGCGGAGGATTCTCGAAGTCAGTGAGTTCTGGAATTGACCCCACAGGCCGACGAATGAGTTCCTGGAGCCCCGGCGGAGTGTCACCCCGCGCCCCATCACAGGCCGACAAATTCACGTCGGGAGCACCGCCAACAAGACCCGGCGGAGCACTCTCGTAGTAGACCCTCTCGAATTTACTCTGCGGAATGAGTGGCTGGATGGCCTGGGCTGTCTTCCTCGCGTCCCTGCCGAGACAATAACGCGCCTTCGGGTTGGGAAGCCACCCGTAGAAGCAAGTTTTCTTAGCTCTTCCATCGTCATCGAGCACATCGCGTGCCTTATTGGCAACTGTCTCCGCGTCTTTCACCCATTTCATGACGTCGCCTTCGATCAGCTTCCTGTTATTAAGAGCTTCATTAACGGAATGTTGCACCCTTTCCCTCACGTCATCAGCTTCTCAAGTTCTTCCTTAAGTTGGCCGACGTAGCTGTTGGTGAATATCACGTAGCCGCATTGACGACGGACCGGAGCCACCAGGTACTCTGCCGCTTTGGAAGCAACAGACAGAACAATATCCGTCATTTTCCCCCTTTTCGGTTTCGACTTTTGTGGTTCTCTTGTAGGAGAAATGGAAGTTGAGAAATTATATATGCTGAGAAAGGCGGAACTGATGGAACCCAGTAATGAAACGAAATGACCGAACTGGAAAGATTCAGTAGGATGAATCCGCAGCCATGAAAGATTGGGTGAAGAGAGACAGCTTTTAGCAATAGGGCGTAAATGAAGATGGAAATCTAGAGGGAGGAAGTGATCATTTAGAGTTGCAACGATCAGAAAGAGGAGGACGTGGCTTTAACAGAGGCAGCGTTAGTATGTTACACACAAATAAACCCACCCTGGGCCCATGTATAGTGACATCAATTTTTAATTTCCTGAAGATGCCATCCCGTCCTCCAATGCGGGCAGGCTGTCCAGCTGTCACCATTGCTTTATGCTTAGAGGGGAGTGAGTTCATGCGCAGTCTTGCACTGCAAAAAGTTTTTTCAAGTATTGAAATTGATTTGTGCAAAAAAAAAAAATGTGTGAATTTTTACGGGACAGAGCATTGACCTCGAGTGATTGGGAGCCTTGGCAAATATGCAACTGTTTTGATTCTGGCAACCATGACGAAACAATATAAGCATTTCCCTAAGATTAGCCTATTCTTAAGATCACAATTTCCAGATTAATCATTTCCATACTTGAGTAGTATCTGTCGCAAATCTAAATCAGTCGAGTTGTTGGAGAGTAAACTGAGTTTTAAATACATATAGATGTTATACATGACACCTAAAGATTAACATCACTCAAGTCTACACCACAACAAACACATTACTTGTTATGGTATATAGTTACCAGAGTAGCTAATGTATTTGTTTGAAATCTGTAATAGGTTTTACGTCACTCCTAAAACTTTTGGAAGAAAGCACTTCATGTGAGGCATCAAATGAAGCCTTTTGATTTCTTACCGTGGTATTTTGTTACCAGACATTGTTTGTATTTATGTAAGACACGAAAAGGATTTGTTTTCTATGATTAGATGCAATATCATTATCCACTCAGCGAAAGACAAATGATATAGTCAAGCAATGCTTGCTTTTCCCCATAATCTAACTTTTCGGAACTTAGCACAACATTTCCTAGACTTCCTTAGGGGAATCACCCATGACTTTTTTAACATTTCCCCATTATCTACCACACCGATTTATCTTCACAATAAAGGAAGGAACCAATGACCTCAAGAGTCAAAAGAAACTTTTCTAAAGTTAAAATGACATATCCTGAGAGACAATAATAATCATCCAGAGGCAGGCGAGTCTCTTGTTACAAATCTGTCGAAAAGTTGGAGGGATTGATTAATGTACATTTCCCCTACTTCATAGGAATAAAAGGGGTATAAACACGCCCTTAATGCCCAAATAGTAATACCTGATTATATAATTCATTACGTGGCTATCCTTTATCGCCCCTCAAAGTAAGCCAAGTTGATCAGCTAGTCTTCATCAACAATAAGCTGGGCTTCTTTTCTTGAGTTTTGTGATATATTATATATTTGTTGATGGAGAAATCTAAAGCTTTTGAAAGTTCGTGTGATCTGTTGAAAATAGAGTAATCGAAGGTGAACGAAGAAACGCTGAAGGTTGGTGTGAAATTTTGAATGGAAGCTATGTCGGTCTAAGTTGATCAGCTAGTCTTCGTCAACATAAAAGCTAAGCTTCTTTTCTTGAGTTTCGTACTTTCCTATAATTTGTTGACGGAGAAATCTAAAGCTTTTAAAAGTTCATGTGAACTCTTGAAAATAGAGTAATCGGAAGTGGACGAAGAAATGCCAAAGGTTGGTGTGAAATTTTGAATGCGAAGCTATGTATGTCCAGATAGTCGGTAGATAGAAGCATGCACAATTTTTTTCTCGCGTTTTGATTTTGAGAGTTTTCGTCAAATTAAAATATTTTCTTCAATTGGAAATGTTCACTGAAAAGTTGAGTTCTCCCTGCCTCCGCGATGCATTGTGATCAAAAGCACGATGAATTCACTATTAATAAATAACCATCAAATATTGACGCTAAAATAAAAAGTGAAATAGAAAAAGTTAAAAGTTAAAAAGTAAAATTAAACATCCGACGACTTCATTTCCTGTTAGAGTCAATCAAACAGACTAGAAATTGGCACCGAGACGAGCCAAAACATGTTTAGCGTTTGAATTAAGTATTTCTCCAAATTTTGATAGCTTACTTTCCCTCCATGCTTAAGAATGAGGAAAATTGTCCAAAAAGTCATAAATCTATTACACTTCTGCCAATTTAGTCCTAAACCTTTTTAACTTTGCCAATTCAGTCCATAAACCTTTTCACTTCTTGCTGATTCAGTCATAGTACATTTATGTTCATAGTGTACAAATAATTCCCTTTCAGAAGTTTTCGGTGCATCTGTTTGTTTCCGGACCCATGAGATTGGTCATTTTTGGCTTGTGACATGTTATTGTCTATATAAAGCAAGGAGGGAGTAATGTGTAGGCAGAGTCCCCTGAAGTAAAGTGAGTGTTTTTGTAAAAACCTCTCTATGGCTTTCTAAACTCCTCTTCTTCTCCAGCCTGGTAGGATCCTCTAGGAAATGCAGCTCGGGTAGATTAGAAGCGTTTCCATCCTGGTTCTCATGGTGTCTCTAGGCTCTAAACTAAATGGCAGAGTAGTTTTCTGCTAAAAGGCTGTCCCTGAAGGGCTTAAACGGGTTGTTCACCTACTGTGGGAAGGCATACCTGCAGAAAATTGACTCTTCCTTAATTTTGCCCGAAAAATGCTAACTTGGATGCCGGCGGTGCCATGTAGGACCGCCGGTGCTGACGTAGACAATTTTTAATAATATTTTAATATTTTTTTGAATTTTTATTATTTTTTTTATGTTTTTCCCTTTTTTTCTTTCTTTTTATTTTTGGCTTTTTTCTTTCCTTTTCCGGTGGTTGGCCACTAGCCACAACCAGCTGGTTGGCCTCACCCGCCACAAGCGAGGCCCGACCGGGCGAGGAGGAGCCCCAGCGAGGGGAGACCTCGCTAAATCTAGCGAGGGTTCCCCTCGCCTAGGCCAGGCGGCCTCACCTAGCGTCACCATCGCCCGGCCGACGCCCATCGAGGCCGCCCCCGGCCTCGGGCGAGGGTCGGCCTCGCCGGGCCACGCCTGGGCGAGGGCTCCCCTCGCCGGAGCTCCTCCTCACCCGGCCGGGCCTCACCCGTGGTGGGTGAGGCCCGGCTTGTCACCTATGGCCGATGGTGGCCACCGGAAAAGGAAAGAAAAAGCTAGAAAGAAAAGAAAGAAAAGAAAAAAAAGAAGAAAAAACAGAAAAAAATAACAATAATTCAAAAAAATATTAAAATATTATTAAAAATTGTCCACGCACGCCGGCGGCCCTACATAAGACTGCCGACGTCCATGTCAGCATTTTCTGACCAAAATTGGCCTAATGGATTGAATCGGCAAGAAGTGAAAATGTTTAGGATTGAATTTGCTAAATTAAAAAGTTTATGACTAAATTGATAGAAGTGCAATAGATTTAGGACTATTTGGACAATTTTCCCTTTAAGAATGTCATAGTAAGGCTTTTCGTTTCTTTCTCTCTCACAATGAACTTTTTGTGCCAACCAGTGAAATATCATAAAGTAACGTGTGCCTCTGTTTTGTCTTCTAGTGAGAGAGCTCTTCACGATAAAAATTAAAGACTCATCAAAATCGGGTCGCGTTTCGTAAACGGCTCAAATTCAAGACATTAACAAAACAAAGTCATCGTGAAAGTCAAGTGGAAACTCATTAAAGTAGAGTCATAAACCGGCATCGACCGACATCAACAGTGACCATAATTTTTTTTTGCTGGGCGATTTTGTTTGGAGTTTCTTCAAGCCATTACAATCTTTGACAACAAACAAGTGAAGGCATTAACCGCCTAATATTGTTCGACGTTCGAATCCATTTTGCTAAAGTTATTCGCTTACTAATTTAGTTATCCCAAAATCGAGAATAGACTGAGAAATCTAATTTCCAACCTTAGACTTGCAAATCAAGTCCAGATCCCAATCCAAATAATGTCACTTCACGAACTCTTTAAGTATCGGCTTTAATAAAATTGCACACAAACAGAGTCCGCTAAGTGCAGTAATGCTTTCTCTTGTGGTACCATGTGGAGACCACTTGTTTCGGCGAAATGCTTTTCTCATCAAAATGTGTTACTTTCCTGTAAAAGAATCTTGCATTTAATAAGTCCACAATGCCCCTAGATCGGAGAAATGCCATTACGAATATCACAATTTTCGTATGGTACTCGCTTGAGTTACCAATTTTTTTTTTCATTACTTGAGTGCTATAGTTATTTTTTTTTTCTGGTTACTTGAATGACATGACTTCTAAAAAACGTTCAATAGAGTGCCGTAATTTTTTCTAAGATGTTAACTACAAGTGCTAGAAATTCAATGTATTATAGCACTCGTGGTGAACGTTTTTTTTTTTTTTTTTGAAAAAATATAGCATTTAAATGATCCATTGAAAGTTTAGAAGTCAAGGCACTCAAGTGAACATTTTTTTTATGAGCCATGACATTCAATTAATACAAAAAGAAAATCACAATACTCAAGTAACTATCATTCGAAAGTTATATCATTTGTGGTGTTCTTTTTTCAGCTAACTTCTATCATAAGTTGCAGAAGAATTGGAAAGTGTTTGAATCAAGATATGCACTCTTCATTGGCCTACTACCCTCTTCAAGTTGCATAAGAGTTGAAGCTAGCAGATAATTGGCTAAAGATAACACTGGCAAAGTCATCTTACCACCACCACCAAACCTGTAAATTACAACAAAACATGCTCCTTCAAATTCGGCATCTGATAGTTTTCACCATGCCTTCTTCTTGATCATTCAATACTACCCTAGGCTCGATAATGAACCAATGTTTGACCCTTCAGCTTAACTCAAAGGTCTTGAACGGTCAATTTGATGAGTTCCTCATGGCCGTTGAGAAGAATTGCCAAAACGAGTCCAATGGGGAACTAAGAAAAAAAAACATTTTAATGCGACTTTCAAGAAAATATATTATTTGAACTTGACTTGAGCTGTGCAATAATATCTTCTGTACACGCAGTGTAGTGCAATTTTCCATGATGCTTCGAGTATTGGGGTCGAGTGTATTAAGCTCTACCCATCCTTAGGAGAATCTGATTTTCCTTATTGTTAAAAAATTTTCTTTATAAGTTTTTCCGTTATAGAACACAACTTTATCATAGCTCCTACACAAATTGTCATACCATACAAATGATTATCACTGAAAATTTCTAAGTGTTTATATGGGACGACACTTTACGCAAAAATAACAGCACTGTATTTGGGCTAGACAAGGGACGACATGAGATCAGTTCCTCAAGTGACCATAGAAGGCTCGATAGAAATGTGTAATAAGTTGTTTGGTGATGGACTTATTGACGTACCTAGAGTTCTCTACAATAACTTTGTCACAAACTAAAAATTTCTTAAATGTCAAAAATGTCTTAAATGTCTTAACCGTATTGCGTAAAAACCAGAATCGAGGGAGTAATTATCTCATTGTCTCAAATTGTGTTGGCCCACCAGATCGATGCAAAGGGGATCTTTGAGAGATACGAGTGAAGAGGAAGATGTGGAGGGAAGGATTGATGATGCCGAGGGGGTGGAGCATTTGCTGTATCTGAAGAGGTATACCTCGTCAAGAACTTTGCCACAATCTAAAATGTCAATATATGTTCTGTATCTTGTTGCCTTAGACATACCGTCTTTGCCCACCAGTTGAGCGCCGAGGAAAATCGGAAATAGAAGTGGAGACTGAAGAGACCGCCATTTTCGCAAACTAAGGTGAAGGCCAGCTAGCAATCATCATATGTAACTCTTCAACTTCCCCATGACATTTGATAAAATCCGGGTACTTCTTATCAAGGATCCCGTGATCTTTTATCAATTAGATATTATATTTCATCAAAAGCTTGATAACTATTTTAACTTGCCTGTATTTTTTTGGTTTGCATTGACTTTGCAAACCTTAGCTCCATTTTGTACTCTTGTCGATGCATGCAATCTGGCCACGCTTACATATATCGTGTAAGGCTTCGTCTACTAAAAGACGGTTATGGCCTCCGAAGTTGTTCTAGGTAGGAGAAGCTGAGATTCGATTGCAAAATCCGTCATATTTAGACACATGATTGTTAACCACTAACACAATTGTAAAGGACGTCGTCAGTGATGATATATATGCGTGTTAATAAATGAAAAAAAAATTCAAGAGCCATATACATGCCGATAGCATGAATATCCAAATAAATGAATAATTTGATTCTAATTATATATTTTTTAAGTTGTATTTCTCTTATGTATCCGTATCACTGTTTCAGCGAGTCATCTGACCATCTTTACATCTACGGAATCTCCGAAAGAGCAAGTGCCTCCATCTGATTACGCTTGATTAACAAGGGGACCAATTCCACCATTTCTTTTGTACTGAAATTGACTTCAGTCCCCACCAGCTAAAAATTAGGAGAGCTACGCTTGTTCTCCAGCAAAGCAGCAGCAGCAGCCAGAGTCCAGATTTCGATTGGGATAATGCACTCCAATCCCAGTCACTTCACGAGTTCTTTACGTATCAGCTTTACAAAAGTTGGACAATAATGGGTCCCACTTAGTGCAATAATGTTTTCTCCTGTTGTACCATGTGGTCATCACCTATTTTGGCACCTATTTTGGCCAAAATGCTTTTCTCATCAAGAGTTTGTATCATTTTCCTTGTAAAAGCACCTCGCAAGTGCAAATCTTTAATGAGCCTAGCAATATAAGGCTAACTTTGGAAAAATGTCATCACATAGGACGACCGGTATATATGTTGGATTTTTTGGCAAGGCAAACTGTTGATGACACTTAATCGATTTTTTAAATTTGTGTCACTCAAGTTAGTGAAGAAAAAAAAAGTTAACACTCTTGCCATTCTCACCCTATTTTCGGATAGCTGAACCCCAATGAAACTGGATGAGCATTTCCCGTTAGATAAAAAATTCCCGATTCATCATTCCATGAGACCTACAATCCATCTCTATCCGGGTCGATCATGAATCATGAACTTGTTTGTCTATTTTTTGAAGTTGTATTTCTTTGATGTATTCGTTTTTGTCTGGGTAAGATAGTGTAGTGTAATTTTGAGTAGATTTCCAATACTAATAACGTTTGTATTAAGAAATCGTTTTCCTAAACAATTATTGTATTGGACACCGCCGGTTCCAATAACATCCTGGGTCGACATTAATCGGATAGTCAACGTCGGCCCCCGATTCCAACTAAAAAAATGGCTAAGAATCCCAAAAACTAGGTAAAAGGGAGGGGCTTCATGTAGTTGACGTAAATCGAGACCGAAGTCTAGCCCGAGAAAGAAGTCAATTAAATGTTACAATTGCCAAGGACAGGAGCACGTGGCTTTAATATATGAAGCATGACTACATTATACAGATATGAACTCACACACATGTGCATTACCGTTGTTTTTATTTTCCCCAAGATACCCATCCTGACCTCCAATGCGCAGATGTTGTACGTTATTTGAGATAAACATATCATAAATACTATAATTTTCTTACGATACCCGAAGTACCATAATTTTTTTCTTTCAATCACTATAGTCCAATGAATTATATATAAAAAAAAAAATTTACTTAATTGCCATAATCTTTTATTGATAATTTAAGTATTATAATTTTTTCAAAACGTTTATTCATGTGCTAGAAATTCGATAGGACATAGCACTCGTGGTGAAAAAAAGGGAGTTTCTTCTTTCTTTGCTTCCTCTCTAATGCCCACGATCATCAATGATCATCCCGCTTTCAGAAGTCTTATGCACAGTGAAAGCAAAGAAATCGTGAAAAGAAAAGGAGGGGGACCGGAGCAACCGAAAATCCACTTCGGGTCTGTCTTCTTCCTTTCGTGAGAATCAGTAGCTCCTTATATAGCAATGTAGTTAGTATGTCGCAAGTCCACTACGAGTGTACTACACATCACAGTGTTTTCTTGCGGCCCTAACTACTACGGTTGTTACAAAACTGAAATAGATGTCACATGACCCTAGAACTTTTGAAAGAAAATACTTCAAGCGAGAAATGATATGAAGCCTTTTGATAAGAGTTCTATTTGGAATTTAAAAATACTTTATTAACATAGATTACGTTAACATAGGGTGAGAAATGTTCCTCCAACTTGCACCTCTCCGGGAAAGATAAGATCCACGACAATTGCACTCAATTTCCGTATAAATCTTAATATTTAAGCTAATTATGCCGTGACCATCAACTCCAAGTTCTTCGAAGCTTATGACCCATAACTTTTACAATTAGATTTTAATTGGTCACGCGTCATCATTTGAATCTAAATTTTAATGAAATATTTCTAGTGTAGAAGAAATATCCTCCTAACCTTCCCAGAGTTAAAAGAAAAGAAAAGAAGTGGGGCTCACTCCCAAATTTAAAATATTAAGCTGCCAAAATCAACTTCGAATATAAATTGAGATTAAAAGATCAAGGGCAGCAAGTAAAATATTTTCAAAAGAATATGATATAAAACCGTGATGATAGATATCATTTACAAAATCAAGAATTTTTTATAAGGAAAAATTAAGAGTTTTCACTTTACATTAGGTTAACTTTCTTCCAAGAAAACCAAGCAGCGCGTATCTTTTAAATCCAAGAGGTTGCTCAAATGGTAATAGTGACTAAATCACCATATTTGTGCATTTACTTAGGGCCACCTTTGGGAGCATAGGAGTATGTCATTGGTGATTATTGATATGTGTGGGATAAAAAAAGATCGCCGTCCTTGATGAGGATTACTCGAGTGTTCAAAGAATTTCAGACACTCGATTAATATTGAAGAGACACCTATCTACTAATCTTGTGAATATGTATTGAGCTATACACACAACTCCATTGGAATACCGAAGGATAATGGAAGATGCCTTTTCATTTAATTTTATAAAAATTAATAAGCATAATTATCATTTATTTTGGAGAACCTCAATTTGACGGTTCTAAGAAAACCAGTCCGCCATTTCTTTTTGAACTATTGCCTTCGGACCCCACCGCTTGTGGAATGTGAGAATTATCCGGCTATCTACCACTATCCCCGTCTATTAATCATTTCATACGTGCTCAGCTCTAGCTATCAGCAGCGGCAAGGCCCCAATCTCTATGAGTCCAGAATCCAATTCTGATGATGCACTCCAATTTCAGTCACTTCATGAGCTCTTTTAAGCATCAGCTTTAATATAGTCGGACAATAACAGAGTCCGCTAAGTGCGATAATGCTTTCTACTGTTGTACCATGTGAAGACCACCCGTTTTGACAAAAATGTTTTTCTTGTTCCCTCTTCTTCCATAAAAGTTTGTATCATTTTCATGCAAACGCATCTAGAAGTGCTTACGTGATTGTATTGTCATGGCATGTAAAAGTCTGTAATGTCCTAGTCATATAAGGCTAACTTTGAAAAAATGTCACGATTAGAGTATCATAACTTTTTTTATTCCAATCACTTAAATACTATAAAACTTTTAAAAAATATTCACTTGATCGCTATAACCTTCTCAAGAGGTTCCTCAAAAGTGCTACGCATCATGACACTTGTGGTGGGAGTTGTAGTATTTAAATAATTAATTAAAAGTCGTGACACTTAAGAGAAAATTTTATAGAAGTTAAGCCACTCAAATGAATATATTTTTTTTAAAGTCATGACACTCAATTAATTGATAAAAAATTATAACACTCAAGTAACAGTCGAAAGGAACTCTCAAGTTTAGACCGTTAGGCTGCCAAAACAAACTTCGAATGGAAATTGAGATGATAAAATCAAGTGTGGCAACTTGCCCATTTTCAAAAGAACATAATATAAAAGGTAAATTTATCATAGATATATTAATAAAAACTGTTTGTCTTCAGTAATTATCCGATATGTATGAAATGGAGGGATTGCCGCATTTGATGGAGATTCGTAGGATGCTCAAAGAGACCTGGGCACTCCATTAATATCTAAGAGACACCAATCTATTAATCTTGTGAACATGAATAGGCTTTGAGCTACATACACAACTCCATTGAGAGAAATTGAAGGTCCATGAAAGTTGCCTTTTCATTTTTCTTTTTTTTCTAATTATACTCAATTTATTTCTCAAGACCTAATTATAGTTTTAAAGAAAATCATTTATTTCTCAAGACCTCACTTTAATAGTTTTAACTGACCAAAAAAAAAAAAAAAAAAAAAGAAAACCCGATTCCATTGATTTATTATACCTTGTTAACAATTTAAGGACCCCCTTTCCGGTTCTCTGTAAAATCCAAATCCTTGGGAGTCTCTCTCCTTCCCTAATGTGTACCGACCACACACACCTCCACGATCATTGCTCCCTGATGCTCCTGCTCTGTCTCTCTAAAACAGAGGAGGACAAAGCAAAGTGATGTTAAGAATTTAACCGGGCTGGAGTTAAGTTGATTTTTGGTCATCGTGATCCACGTTGCAATTATTGAAGGTTCGTGTTACGTCAACCTCGTGATGCGGATGAATAGTATGACTTTATACATTGTGAATCATGTTGTAGTGGGGTCCTCTTTATCTAAACGTTGTCCCGGCTAGCTTCGACTTAATATGTGCAAAGCCATATATGATTATACGTTTGGTCCCAAATTCATACAAATTGTTTTATGAATAAGAGCGACAAATATTCTAAAGAAACCAACCTCTTAATTCGGTCAATCATCCTAACCAAAAAAAAAAAAAAAAAAAAAACACATTTGGTCGATCACCCAAAACAAAAGACTGCTTTAAACGATGGGAAAAATATTTATAAATATGACCAAAAAAATTTAAATAACCCGATATAATCAAATAATCATCATGCACGTAAAGTTATTTTAGTCTTGTAGTAGGATTTGTTATTCTATGGACCTAATTAAATTTCTAGTTAAAAAGGTAAATGTTCCATATGTAGCCATGATATTCAATTTCTATATGGGAAAACAGATAATATAAGATAGAAAATTACAAGATATTGATCAACGAAAGAAATGAAAAGAACCTCTGTCTCCTATGTAAAACATCTGCATGCACCATTGCCGAGGATAAATACGTCGCCTTGTTCATCAACTTTTTTTCTTTGTGTAAACCATCTACATCTCGTCTTCACTTCATTTTTAAATGCAGAGTGCAAAACATAATCTGAGCTGAGAAGCTTGCTGATATTATTGACATTTTGTTGAGTAACATCTACTAATGTAATTATAGTTGAGTCTATACATATTATTATTATTAAGGAGGATATCGATACTTGTGGGAGAAGTCTTACATTTTGAGTTTCCCATCAAATGAAAGATGTCGTTTACAGACGAGGAGCCACTCCAAATATTTGCTACTTTCATTTTTCTTTTGAGAGCAAGAACCGTATGTATAGAATCGAATGAAGCCATTCCGTAGAATGAAGCGGGTTTCAGGAATTGGGTGAAAAGGAGTGAGGAAAATAAAAGATTCAAGGAACACGAAGAGAATGGTCGAGAAAGATTTTCCTGTGGGGGCTCGCAAGATATTTTCCTTCGGAAAGTGGGGAGAAAATAGCGGGAAACGCAAAATGGAGCTCTTTCTTTTCCTCAAATGACGAGCTCAGTGGGCCCATAACATGTTGCATTTTCTGGACTCTTGTCATTTGGAGATGCGACGGGGGCGCATGTCTGATTCATGGTGAAGGATAGAAGACAGTGAGGACACGGATTGAATCGGGAGACGGGAAATGTGGATAGATGTCTGAATAATATTGGTCGAGGTTCATAAAACATCAACGAAGCTGTCACTCACAATTTTTGGTAGTGACTGCCAGATGGGAAAATTTACAGATGTCCGAATTGATGGATTGACGTTCCGAAATTATCTGCGAAGTTATCGGCAACACTTTCGGTGAAAGACAGAAGACTGTGAAGGATGGACATAAGGTGAATGCGAGAGGGGAAATGTGATTTGATGTTGGAATGAGATGGGTTGAATATCTATGAAGCCTCGGCAACACTTTTTCTAGTTAGGATGGCCAATGGGCCGTGCCAGTTCTGACCCGTGCTCTTCCACACACACAATCTCTCTCTCTAAAACGCAGAGGAGGAAGATTGAACATAGCTATGTAAAGATTTACCAGGGTGGAGATTACGTTGCTGGTTGGCCATCATCGGTCGCTTGGCAATTACTAAAGCTTCGTGTTATGTCAATCTAATGGTGCGCATGGGTACTATGACGCGTGTGAAGGTTATCAGTCAATCACTGGGGGACCCAACTCCATTGACTTTTCCCATCTTTCTTATACTTAGATGCTCTGTACAACAATTGACATGTGAAAAGTACAGGAAAATGTTCAGCCCCCTACATCAATCGTCCAGAAGATAGGTATTGCGTCTCTAATAGCGCCCAATTTATTTGACAAAACGTAATGAAGACGAGATCCACAAGAGTAGCGCTTAGTTTCCCCATCAATCTTAATATTTAAGCTAATCATATTGGGACCATCAACCATAAATTCTAAGCCGATGACCCAAAATTTTATCGTTAGATTTTAATTAATCATGCCTCATCATTTTAATATATAAAATTTAATGGAAGTAGTTTCTCATTCCCAACTTCTTAATTCTATTTTCACATGAAAAAACATGTATAATGTGAGATTAAGGTTAGAATTTAAATAATTAATAGTTTCTTGTATAGAAGAAATGCTCACCAAACCTTCCCTAGAATTAAAGGGGGAAAAAGGGAAGGGGGGCTCAGCTCCCAAGTTTAGACCGTTAAGCTACCAAAATCAACTTCAAATAGAAATCGAGATAAAAAAAAATCAAGTGTGGCAACTTGCCCATTTTCAAAAGAATGCAATATAAATGGTAAATTTATCATAGGCGTTTCAATAAAAATTATTTGTCTTCAATAATTATCCGATGTGTATGAAATGGAGGGACCAACGCATTTGATGGAGATTCGTTGGATGCTCAGAGAGTCGTAGGCACTCCATTAATACCTAAAAGACATCAATTTATTAATCCTGTGAAAATGCATAGGCTTTGAGCTCTATATGCAACTCCATAGAAAGAAATTGAAGGTCCAGGAAAGACACATTTTCATTTTTTTATTATAGAAATTACTAATTATACTCATAGCTTATTTCTGAAAACCTCACTTTAATAGTTTTAAAGAAAATCGGATGATTGCAGTGATTGACTACGCCTCGTTAACAATTTAATCGCCCTCTCTCCGATTCTCTATAAATTCCAAATCCTTGCGTCTCTCTCCTTCCCTGACAAGTACCGACCACACACGTCCACAATCGCTCCTCTTATGCTACTGCTGCTCTCTCTCTCTCTCTCTCTCTCTAAAATGATGATGAGGAGGAGGGAAGAAGACAAAGCAAAGTGAGGGTAAGAGTTTAACCGGGATGGAGTTAAGTTGCTTTTTGGCCATCATGGATCACGTTGCAATTATTGAAGCTTCGTGTTATGCCAACCTCATGATGCATACGGCCTGTATGACTTTACGGACCGCGGATCATTTGCAATTATTAAAGCTTCTTGCTTTTTCAACCTCCCGTGGAGGGACCCAACTCCACCGTACCATCCTCTCTCTCTATCTATTTAAACATTGTCCTGAAGCAGCTTCGACTTAATACGTACATAGCCATATATGATTATATATTTGGTCGTAACTTCCCTCTCACATTTGTGAAAATCCCAGCACTGTTATTGAGCATCCCGTGATCTTTGGTCAATGTGATGTTATCTTTCATCAGAAGCTTGGCAACTCTTACCTTACCGGTATTATTTTGCATGGACCCTACGAACCTTGGCTTCATTTCGTACTTTTGTTGATGGATGCAAGCTGCCTGCACTTACATGTATTGCGTAAGGCTTAATATACCAGAAGATAGGCGTTGCTGCTACAGTTTTTCTAAGCAGGAGAAGCTGAGATTGAAGTGCAAAATCCATCATATCTAGACACGTGATCGTTAACTATTAATACAACTGTAAAGGATAATATACGTGTGTATTTGTAAATAAATAAAAAAAATCAAGAACCATGTACATATCAATTGCTTGAATATCCTAATAAATGAATAACTTGATTCTAGTTATATCTTTTATAAGTTGTATTTCTCTGATGTATTCATATTCGTATTTCAGCGTATCATCCCATCATCTTTACGCAACATCTACACAATTTCCAAAAGAGCAAATGCCTCCATAAGATCACGCTTCATTGAAAGCAAGAGGGCCCACTCCGCCATTTCTTTTGTACTGAAAATGACTTCAGGCCCTGCCAGCTAAAAATTACGTGATAGGAAAAGGCTTTACTATTGTTTGGCCCTTGACATCCCATAGGATCTATTCGTGATCACTACAGCAAAATTATGCTCTCTCTGTCAAATCTGGAGAAGACATTGATTTCTAAGGTGTTCACATCTTTTTTGATTTTTTCAATTGAATATATGCATCGGACATCACATTTGGCACTAACAACAAAAAAGAAAAACCACTACCTAATTTTACTTATCATCAATCACTAATTTTGATTCAAGGACAAGTATGTTACGAAATATTAATCTCAAGAACACGTAGATATGTCAATAAATGAATCTCTTCCACTGAGTTGCATACACATTAATCATATGATACTTTTGCATTTGATGCCTTTTGTTCATACCATGAATATAATTTGGACTTCCTTGGTTATAAAATGTCCAAATTACGATCAACCATCAAATCGATGAGATAACATATGGGGAATCAATTTCCATAAGTTGCTTCTTTTGGTTGGTAGCTCCAGGAGACATCCAATATGTCCCTATCTTGGTCGATCTCTACTAACACCTAATTTTTTTACCAATAGATTCATCATTCACTCATTAGAAAATTAGGGATCAAGCTCACCCCTACATCTTTCGTTTACTAATAACATGTCCACATTGAATAAATTTCATCTTAGTTGGTCCGGTCATGAATTGCATTTGAATTAACCTGACATGCAAAATAAGCTTGCCTTTGGACTCATTTGAATTTTCAAGACTAAGCTCACATGAGCATGGACCCCTACGAATGAACTCAGCCAAACCCCATTTGGCTTAGCCGAAGTTTTCACATGCATGTCGAGTGATACGTCCAATTAAAGAATAAGATCGACAAGGAAAGAATGTGAATAACTCTTAAGCTATTGCCCATCATGGTAGGTGATTGATTCATTCGGCCAACAAGAGGAATCATCACAAAAGGGAATCATATTTGACCACATATTTGGCACATGATTCTCGGCCATTTTGGGAGGAGATAGTGGGATTTGCTGAGGTCAAGATATTCTCTAAAGGTTCGGTGGAGGTTAAATTGAGAAAAGAGAATGGAGTGAGTTTGAGAATTCAGTGCTCCAAGGATGTTCACCTGGCCACCCCTGGCCATCGGCGAGCCTTGCCGTGACTCGGTGTCGCCGGGGGCCGGCGACGCTTCGACGGGGTCGCCGGCCAAAGGGAAGAAGAAGAAAGAGGAAGAGAAGAAGAGAAAAAAAAATAGAAGAAAAGAAAAAAATAGGAACCGATTCTAGAATTGTTTTCGGGAACAAGAAGTTACTTTTTCTACTTCGATTCTGTTTCAAATCTATTCTCGAAAATAGAAAAATAGATTTTTGTTCCGGGAACAAAAATTTTACCAAATGGATTGCTTTTTGTTCCGTGGAACAAAAGAACAAAATCAAACACTATTTGGAGTAAAAACAAACAGGCCCTAACTGAGTGTTCAAAGAATCCTAGACACTCTATTGACATTTGAAACATACCTATCTATTAATCTTGTAGATACACATGTGTTTTGAACTACATATATAACTTCATTGGAAGAAATTGAAGGTTCCACACAAAACCAATTTTCTTTATCAATTACAAAACAAGTTTATTAGATTATATTTTGCACTTTTTTTTTCTTTTGTGGAAATAGAGCCGCCTGTCTTTTACACATCTTTTGCCTTCTCAATTGACGATTAGTACCAATAGATGAAGATATTCAGCCCCTACAGCTTAAAAGATATAATCAGTTCATCAAGAAGAGTGAAGAAGATCTTTAATTCGAGCACATGTATTTACCAATATACCTATTAAATTTTCTATACACTCCCACCCACACAATAGGATCTAAAAAGTAACCCGATAATTTGTGCACCCCCATAGTAATTACATATTTATTCCCAAATGTATTAACTTGCTTTGCACTAGTCTCCAACCTCGGATACTACATAAGAGAGAAGTTATAGCATTAACCGCCAAGAAAAAGTTAAGTACACATGGGATTAAGCACGTGAGGCAACTCTCGATTGACGAGTTGAGTGCACATGGCCGACCAATCCATTGTAGCGAAGCTTGGGCACCCAATTTCGAGTCTTTAATGACCTAAAGTACTTGCCTACATTTACTTTCACCAAAAATTGTTCATAAAAAAATTATTGAGTCATCACAAAAGTAGCACACATCAGTATTTTAGGGGTCAATGGTCCCTTGACAATAATAGTCAATTTTTGACCATGTAAATTCACTCCCCATGGAGAATAAATTGTCTCGATTACTCGAATGTCCATAAATTGATTATACTCATGCCGCTTTTAATTGTTCAAAGAAAGGCACAGTTAAAAATAATTTAATATCCATAAGCTGACTCGACTTGCCTGGCTTTGGAGCTTCAAGGCTTAAATAATCATACAATTATAAAGTAGCGATTAGATCTTCTGAATTTGCGTCTTGATTAGTGTTCACATCGTCTTGTCTTTGTGTGGTTTTGGAGCTACCGAGGCAGGCACGTGCTGACCAAACCCATGGATCTATTTCACGTGTAATCTTGAAAGATCAATGCCCTAAAAATGCTAACTCTTACCACCGGAAGTGACATTATTTTAATATTCCCAAAAAGATGCCCCTCCCAAGAAGGGCGTAATTAAATATAGTTTGATATCCATAAGCTTATATAATCATATTGCAACTTGATCGGTGTTCATATTGTCTCGTCTTTGTGGATCTTGGAAAATCAAGGCCCTAAAAATACTAATTCTTACCACCGGAAGTCATGGAAAGAAAAGGGACGCAATGCATTGAACTTCGATCATTTAATAAATGAAGCGTGACTAAATTATACACACGTAAACTCACCGTCGTTAGCAGTGACATTATTTTTATGGTCCTAAAAGATGCCCCTCCCACCCCCAATGCGCACAGGTCGTAAAGTGAGTCATCTAAATGAATGTGCTCAACCTCCATCCATTTGAATATGCCAACAACTAAAGTTTAGTTAGTATTCATGTGTCACGGTGTTTACTTAACCCAATAGCTACTGCATTTGTCACCGAGTTGTAATAGATATTACGTGAACCCTAAAACTTTTGGGAGAAGGTTATTCAAACAAGGGATAAAATGAAGACTTTTGACAAGAATTCTATTGCAATTTAAAGAAGGCTTTAGTATAGTTTGGTCCTTGGCATCCCATGGGATCCCTTTTTCATCACTATAGCCGAACAATGTGTTTCATCTATCAGATCCCTGAGAGATAGACTTAATATTTATTTCTAAGGGTGCTCAAATCTTCTTCATCTTTTAATGCAATGTGTTTATATGCATCGAAGATCACATTATTATAACAAGATGAAGAAGAAGAAGAAGAACCATTACATAATTTTCTTACCATCAATCACTAATTTTGATTGGAGGACAGGCATGTTATGAATTATTAATCTCAAGAACACACAAATATTTCGATAGAGAAATCTCTTCCATTAAGCAGCACGCACATTAATCATGTGATACTTTTTCATTTCATGCCTTTCTTTAAAATCCCGTGCTTTTACACGCGCACCCTCGATTGGGGGCTTTTTCTTTATCAGAACCAAACTGTCAGGGCAATTCTATACATTGGCCTTTAATGGTATCATGCGAACTCTAGTTAAATAATCCGTTCTCGATTATTCGGGCGGAACTTATTTTGTCTAGTGTTAATGGACTGTTGATAATGAAATTTGATTACAAGTTTGATTTTGAAAGGATTGATTGCGCTTCACTTCATCAGTACTGAATTTTACTCGTGCCTGTTCAGGGCAATTCTATAGATTGGCCTTATTAAATTATGCGAACTCTAGTTAAATAATCTGCTCTCGATTATTCGGGCGTACCTTATTTTGTCTTTTTTTGATGGATATTTATAATGAAATTTGATTACAAGTTTAGTTTGTTTGTGAGAGAGGATGAAATTTTTGAATGGATTGATTGCGGTTCAGTTCATCAGAACCGAATTTTATCTCATGCCTGGTCAAGGCAATTCCATACATTGGCCGCTAATGGAATCATGCGAAACTCTAGTTAAATAATCCGTTCTCGATTATTTAGGTGTCCCTTATTTGGTCTGGTGTTAATGGACTTTTGATAATGAAAAGTAATAACAAGTTTGGCTTCGCACGAGAGAGTGAAAATTTCGAATGGGTTGATTGAGCTTCACTTCATTAGAACTGAATTTTACTCGTGCTTGGTCAGGGCAATTATATACATTGGCCTTTAATGGACTCATGCGAACTCTAGTTAGATAATCCATTCTCGATTATTCAGGTGTACCTTATTTTGTCTTGTGTTAATGGACTTTTGATAATGAAATTTGACTACAAATTTGGCTTATGCGTGAGATAGGATGAAGTTTTTGAATGGTCTGATTGCGCTTCACTTCATTAGAACCCAACTTTATCTCATGCCTGGTCAGGGCAGTTCTATAAATTGGCCTCTAATGGAATTGTGTGAACTCTAGTTAATTAATCCGTTCTCAATTATTCGGGTGTAATTTATTTGGTCTGGTGTTAATGGACTTTTGATAATTAAATTTGATTACAAGTTTGGTTTGCATGTGAAATAGAATGAGATTTTTGAATGGATTGATTGCTAGGTTCATATTTTGGGTTTCAACAAGATCCATGTAGGGTTTGACATCCGAATATCACACCTCAATATGGGCAAACTTTGATATGTTCACATTCTTTTGGCAACATTTACTTTTCATAAAACATGGAGGGACTATTGAATGGTGAACACATTCATGTGCTATATAACTTCAGAAGAACATAGATACTCGCATCGACCATAGGGCTGCTCATAATCGAAAAGAAAAAATACAACATATGTGCATTTTAATGGGTCAGATTGATATTATTTATGCCCTATTATGCCTAAGGGTGGATAGAACATATGTCTGGAGGAAACTTGCCAAGGCAAGACCAGTTCTTAAGCCATACTTTTAATGCATTATTGACAGTCAGAGCATAGTTTTGTGTCTCCAGTAATTATCTAATATGTATTGGATGTAGGATTTGCCGCGCCTGATCATGACTTGTGGGATGCTCAAAAAGCTCTAGACAGTCCATATATATCTCAGAGACATCTATTTATTAATCTTGTAAATAGTTTTGAACTACATGTATAACTCCAATAGAAGAAACCGAAGGTCCTATAAGCCAATTTCAGTGATTAATTACACCTCATCAACGGGATCAGTGAATATCGTGATGTGCGCACGAGTTATCAGAGTAGATTATTTTTACACCTTTTCGTTTTCTTTTACACGTCTTCTGTCTTCTCAATTGAGTATTAGCACGAATGGATGAAGGCATTCAGCCCCTACATCTTCAAGGACATACTCAATTGTACATAAAATAGACAAAACTCAAAATTGGAAAAGAAGAGCGAAGAATATATTTAATTCAGATGCACTTAATTACCTATATACCTAGTAACTTTCCTATACAGCTCCCATCCGCACTATAGGATTTAAAAGAATTGCTGAAAATCCTGAGATCATCGCATTAATGTGTCCATAATAGTATATAATTATATACTTAGTCTCGATATATAATTTGGATTGCACAAGCCTCCAACCTCGAACACTACGTAAGAGAGAAGTTATAGCATAGACCACAGAGAAAATGTTAAAAAGACATAGAATTAAGTACACGAGAAAACTTTCAATGGACGAGTCGAATGAACATGGCCGACCAATAAACTGAAACGAAACATGGGCGCCCGATTTCAAGTACTTAAATGACAGAAAATACTTAGCTAAATTTATTTTCACCAAAAGTTGTTTATAAGAAAATTATTGAATCGTCGTAGGAAGCCGAAAACATCAGAATTTTAGGGTCATAAATAAGTCAAAGGCCCCTTGACAAAAATAGTCAATTTTTCACCAAGTAATTTCATTCCCCTGGGACCGACCAAAAAAAAAAATTCATTCCCCTGGCAGAATAAAATTTTGTCGTTACTAAAATGTCCATAAATTGATTATAAAATCATGTCGCTTTTAATTGCTCCAAGAAAGGCGTAGTTAAATATAGTTTGATATCCATAAGCTTATATAATCACATTGCAACTTGATTGGTGTTCATATCGTCTTGTCTTTGTGAATCTTGAAAAATCAAGGCCCTAAAAATACTAACTCTCACCGCCGGAAGTCATGGAAGGAAAAGGGACGCAATGCACGTGCTTAGATCTCTTTGATAAATGAAGCGTGACTCAATTATACACACGTAAACTCACCAGCATTTGCAGTGTGATATTATCATCAGGTTGTTTTCTTAACGCGGTAGCTACTACAGTCCTTATAAAGTTGCAATAGATTCTACACGTTCCCTAAAACTTTTGGGAAAAAAAAGAAAAAAGTACTTCAAGCTAGGGATGAAATCGTGACTTTTGATAAGCAATCTATTAGGATTTAGAAAAAGACTTTAGTATCGTTTGGTCCTTGGCATCCTAGAGGATTCCTTCTTGATCACCATAGCAGAACAGTGTTTCGTACATCGGATCTGGAGATAGAGTTGGCACTGATATCTAAAAGTGCTCACATCTTTCTCATCCTTTAATGAAATGCATTTATAAGCATCCAGCATCACATTGACGACGACGACGACCAGGTACAAAGGGAGAGCAATTCCTCAAGTGGCCATAGAAGGTTAGATAGAAACGTGCAATAAGTTGTTTGGTGATTGACTCATTATGGTACCGAGAGTTGTCTATGATATATTATGTTGTTTATGTAATCAAGTTCTAAAACTTATTAATATTTTTCATTTGTCAAGTTAGAAAAAATTAATTGAAGGACTTGATTGTGTCAACTTAACAAGTTTTAGGATTTCATTATATTCTTTGAAAATTTTAAAACTCAATTTCATTTTTATGATAAGTTTTAAGACTTTTAATATACTTATTCATTTTTAGTAAGTATGGAACTCAGGCAACCATACTTTTTTTGGGGGTAAGATTGCAGGGATATCACACTCAATAACAATAAACACTAGAAAAGTTTAGGAGCATTGCCCTTTGACTTTCGAGTCCCATCCTATTTCGTGCGCAACCTCGATTGGGGCCTTTTTTCACCGCTTCGCTTCATCATAACCAAGCTTCATCTCATGCTTGGTCAGGTCATTTCTATGCAATGGCTTCTAATAAAATTATATGAACTCTAATTAAATCATCAGTTCTCGATTATTTTACCTGATTTTGTCTTGTGTCAATGAACTTTTGCTAATGAAATTAGATTGCGAGTTTGGTTTGCCTGTTCGACAGGATGAAATTTTTAATTGCATTGATTCTCGATGGTATATGATGCGGAAGGGTGATGGTACATACCTCTGGAGGAAACTTCTCAGGGCAACACCTGTTCTTATGCCACTCATTAGAAGCATTAGTGGCAGTGGTTAGAGCACATATTTACCTAAATTTGTATCTCCTGTAATTATCCGGTAAGTGTGGTATAGAGGGATTGCCGCACCTAATGGAAACTAGTTGGATGTTCAGAGAATCCTAAACACCTCGTTGATATCCGAAAGACACCTATCTAATTAATCTTGTGACTACACGTGTTTTGAACTACATACGTAATTCTATTGGAAGAAACCGAAGGTTCTATACAAGACCCAATTTCTTGATCAATTGCAGAACAAGTTTATTAGATTATTTTTTTCACTTTTTCTTTTTCTTTTTCATTTTGTGGAAATAGAACATCCTTTCTTTTACATGGCTTTTGTCTTCTCAATTGAAGCACCAATGGATGAAGATATTCAGCCCCTTGATCTCAAAGGGTATAATTAGTTTACCAAGAAGAGTGAAGAATATCTTTAATTCATGTACATTTATTTATTAATATACCTAGTAAATTTTCTATACACTCCCACCCGCACAATTGGATCTAAAAAGTAAGCTGGTAATGGTTACACAGCCATACTAATTACATATATGTTCCCAAATGTATAATTTGCTTTGCACTAATCTCCAATCTTGGATACAACATAAGAGACAAGTTAAAGCATCGATGGCCGAGAAAAAAGTTAAACTACACATGGGATTAAGTACACGATGCAACTCTCGATTGATGAGTTGAGTGCACATGGCCGACCAATCCATTGTGGTGAAACTTGGGCACCCAATTTCAAGTCCTTTAATGACCTAAAGTACTTGCCTAAATTTATTTTCCCCGAAGTTGTTCATAGGAAAATTATTGAGTCATCGCTAAAGCAACATACATCAGTTTTTTAGGGGTCAAGGGTCCCTTGACAACAATAGTCAATTTTTAACCATCTAAATTCATTCCCCTAGGATAATAAATTGCGTCGATTACTCCAAAGTCCATAAATTGATTATATACTCATGCCGCTTTGAAGTGTTCCAAGAAAGGCGCAATTAAATATAATTTAAAATATCCATAAGTTGACTCGTCTTACCTGGCTTTTGGAGCTTCTAGGCTTAAATAATCATAAAAATATAACGTAGAGATTTAGATCTTCTGAATTTGCGCCTTGATTAGTGTTCACATTGTCTTGTCTTTGCGTGGTTTCGGAGCTACCGAGGCAGGCACGTGCTGACCAAACCCATGGATCTATTTCACATGAAATGTTGGAAGATCAAGGCCCTAAAAATGATAACTCTTACCATTAGAAGTGGCATTATTTTTATGTTCCCAAAAGATGCCTCTCCCGCCCTCCGATGCCCGCATGCTGTCCAATGTGTAGTGACAATATAATTTCGTATCCATAAGCTGACTCGACTTGCCTGGCTTTTGGAGCTTCTAGGCTTAAATAATCCTATAATTATAAAGTAGCGATTAGATCTTCTGAAATTGCGACTTGATTAGTATTCGTATTGTCTTCTCTTCGCGTGGTTTTGGAGCTACCGAGGCAGGCACGTCCTGACCAAGCCCATGGATCCATTTCACGTGAAATATTCGAAGATCAATGCCCTAAAAATGCTCACTCCTACCACCGGCAGTGACGTTAATTTTATCTTCCCAAAAGATGCCTCTCCCGTCCTCCAATGCGCACAGGTTGTAGAGGGTGTCGTCTAATTGAATATGCTCAACCCTACATCTCAAAGAGAATAATCAATTTGTACAGAAAAGAAAAGTGAAGAATATCTTTAATTCAAGTACATGTATTTACCAATATCCCTAGTAAATTTTCTATACACTCCCACCTGCACAATACAAATAAAAAATAAATTACAGAAAAAGCCCGAAAGCATCACACAACCATATATAATTATATATTTAGTCCCAAATATATAATTTAGTTTGCACTGGCCTCCAGTCTTGGTTACTACGCATGAGAGAAGTTATAGCATAGACTGCTGAGAAAAAGTTAAAGTACATATAGGTTTAAGTACATGAGGCAATTCTAGATGACGAGTCGAGTGCACATGGCCGGCCAATTGATCATAACGAAACTTGAGCACCCAATTTTGAGTACTCTAATGACCTAAAGTACTTAAGTAAATTTATTTTCACCAAATTTTGCTCATAAGAAATTTTTTTAGTCTTCCGAGAAGCCGAATGCATCGCTTTTCTAGTGATCGTAAAGAAATAAAAGGCCCCTCAATAACTATAGTCAATTTTTGACCAAGTAAATTCATTCACCTAGGAGAATAAAGTTGCGTCGTCAGTAAAATGTCCATAAATTGATTATAAGATCATGTCGCTTTTGATTGCTCCAAGAAAAGAGTAATTAAATATAATTTAATGTCCATAAGCTCATATAATCATATTACGTCTTGATTAGTGTTCATATTGTCTTGTCTTTGTGAGATTTTGAAGCTAATGAAGGAGGCATGGATCTAATTTACGTGTCATCTTGGAAATCAGGACCCTAAAAATACTATAATGATTCCCTTGGCATTACGACCTTTTACTAAAATGATGCTAACTCCAAAAGATGCCCCTCCCATCCTCCAATGTACACGGGCTGTTCCATTTGAATATGCTTGACCTCCAAGAACCCAAAATTTTCTTCCAATGAAATAAGTATCTCCAACGTCCTCTACCCCAAACACTAGTTAGTGAAGTGCAACTCTATGAGAAAAATTGTCCAATTTTTTGTACGGCAGATAATTCAGTTATAAACATTTCAATTATGCCAATTCAATCATAAACTTATTGTATGGCAGTCAATGCAATCCTAAACATTTCAATTGTGTTAATTTAGTCCCAAACCTTTTAATAATTTATTAATATAGTCATTCAGCAATTTTCAACCAAAATTATCCAGAAGGATTACGTTGGTACTATATTAAAGTTTTATAACTAAATTGATACAATTGAAAAGTTTATAACTGAATTATTATAAAATTGGCTAAGGACTAAATTTGCACAATTAAAAAGTTTAGGACTGAATTAGCCATCATACAATAAGTTTATGACTGAATTGACACAATTAAAAGATTTATGATTGATTCATCCGCCATACAAAAGATATAGGATGTTTTGGACAATTATACCCAAGTCTGCCACAAGTGTATTATGTATCACAGTGTTTTCTTAATGCCGTAGCTACTACAGTCCTTACGAAGAGTAATACATATTACGTTCTCCCTAGAACTTTTGAAAGAAATTACTTCAAGCTAGAGATGAAATCATGACTTTTGAAAGGTCTATTAGGATTTAGAAAAAAGGCTTTAGTATCGTTTGGTCCTTGGCATCTTATAGGATTCCTTCTTGATCACCATAGCATATTTGCGTTTCATTCATGTATCAGATCTGGAGAGAGACTTGACATTGATATCTAAAGGTGCTCGCATTTTTCTTTCATCATTTTATGAAATGCATTTATATGGATCGAACAACTCATTAACAAGAAGAAGGAGGAGGAGTAGGTACGGAGGGAGATCGGTTCCTCAAGTGGCCGTAATAGGCTGGATAGAAAAGTGCAATAAGCTGTTTGGCGATAGCAATAAGAATTGTCTATAATGTATGATTTTTGCTTGGCGAAATAGGATGATATCCATGAAATAAATGCTTGTATATTTTCAGAAAGGACAAGTGCACTAGAAGTTCTAAACTTGTCAAAAAAGTATAATAAGTTCTAAAACTTTCAAAAAGTGCAATTGAATGCTAAATCTTGTTAGCATTTTTTTTTTTTTGTTTATCAAGTTGGACAAAATCAATGAAAGGACTTGATTGTATCAACTTAATAAGTTCATGACTCGATTGCACTTTTCGAAAGTTTTATGATTCGATTGCATTTTTGTGATAAATTTTAGGGTTTAATTGTACTTTTTGAAAGTTTTAGGATCCAATTATATTTTCATGATAAATTTTCGAAAAACACAGAAATTAGGCAACGGCACTTTTTTCTTGGGGGATAAGATCGCAAGGATATCACACTCGATAACAATAAACAGTACAAAGTTTAGAAGCATTAGCCCGTGGCTTTCTAAGTCCCATCTTTTTAGATGCCAACCTCGGCTGGGGCCTTTTTCCACTGCTTCACTTCATCATAACCAAACTTAATCTCATGCTTGGTCAGGCCATTTCTATGCAATGACTTCTAACGAAATCATACGAACTCTAATTAAATCATCCGTTCTCGATTATTCTACCTGATTTTGTCTCGTGTTAATGAAATTTTGCTAATGACATTAGATTGCGAGCTTGGTTTGCACCTGAGACAGGATAAATTTTTAATTGGATTGATTCCGAGTGGTCTATGATGCCAAAGGATGATAGTACGTACGTTTGGATAAAACTTGTTAGGGCAAGACCCGTTCTTAAGCTGCACATAGGATGCATCATTAGCAGTGTTAGAGCACATATTTTTATATCTCCCATAATTATCCTGAAAATGTGGGACGGAGGGACTGCCGAACCAAATGAGAACTAATTGGGTGTTCAAAGAATCCTAGACACTCTATTGATACCTGAAAGATACCTATCTATTAATATTGTGAATACACATATGTTTTGAACTAAATATATAACTCCGTTGGTGGAAGGAACCGAAGGTTCTGTACAAAACCCAGTTTTCTTGATCAATTATAAAACGAGTTAATTAGATTATTTTTTTGCACTTTTATTTTCTTCTGTGGAAATAAAGCCGCCTGTCTTTTACATAGCTTTTGGCTTCTCAATTGACGATTAGTACCAAGGGATGAAGATATTCAGCCCCTGCAGCTCAAAGGGTATAATCAGTTTATCAAGAAGAGTGAAGAATATCTTTAATTCAAGTAAATATATTTACTAATACACCTAGTATATTTTCTATACACTCCCACCCACACAATAGGAATTGAAAAGTCAGTGCAGATAAAGTTTGTAACGTGTGCACAGCCATATATAATTACATATCTATTCCCAAATGTATAATTTGGTTTGCACTTGCCTCCAACCTTTGATACCACTTAAGAGAGAAGTTATAATATAGACTACCGATAAAAAGCAAAGCACACATGGGATGAAGTATAAGGAGACAACTCTCGATTGACAACTCGAGTGCACATGGCCAGACAATCGATCGCTGCTGCTCGGGCACCTGATTTCGAATACTTTAATGACCTAAAGTACTTACCTAAATTTACACATGGAATGAAGTACAAGGGGACAACTCTCGATTGACAACTCGAGTGCACATGGCCAGCCAATCGATCGCTGCTGCTCTGGCACCTGATTTTGAATACTTTAATGACCTAAAGTACTTACCTAAATTTACACATGGAATGAAGTACAATGGGACAACTCTCGATTGACAACTCGAGTGCACATGGCCAGCCAGTCGATCGTTGCTCGGGCACTTGATTTCGAATACTTTAATGACCTAAAATACTTACCTAAATTTACACATGGGATGAAGTACAAGGGGACAACTCTCAATTGACAACTCGATTGCACATGGCCAGCCAATCAATCGCTGCTTGGGCACCTCATTTCGAATATTTTAATGACCTAAAGTACTTATCTAAATTTATTTTCACCGAAAGTTGTTTCTAAGAAAATCATTGTGTCGCCGCAAAAGCAAAATGCATCGGTATTTTAGGGTTCAAAGGTCCCTTGACAACAATAGTAAATTTTTGACCATGTAAATCCATTCCCATAGGAGAATAAATTGTGTCGATTGCTCAAGTGTCCATAAATTGATTATATACTCATCTTTTAATTGTTCCAAGAAAGGCTCAATTAAATATGATTTAATATCCATAAGCTGACTCGACTTGCCTGGCTTTTGGACCTTCTAAGCTTAAATAATCCTATAATTACAAAGTAGAGATTAGATATTCTGAAATTGCGCCTTGATTAGTGCTCACATTGAAATCTTCGAAGGTCAATGCCCTAAAAATGATAACTCTCACCGCTGGAAGTGACATTATTTTTATGCTCCCAAATAATGCCTCTCACGTCCTCTGATGCGCACATGCTGTCTAATGCGGAGTGACATTATTTTTATGTTCCCAAAAGATGCCCTCCTTCAATACGCTTAACCTCCATTGGAATATGCTCGTCCTTTTATTTTATTTTTTTGTCGAAAAATGAAATTATTTCATTACTAGCCAGAATTGGAAGACCTCAAGAGGGGAGCGTCGACATATAACAAAACCCAAAGGACTTGACGAGGGACCGGAAGCCAATTTTGTGGAAGGCGATATAACCTCTGAGACTTTGCAGCCCAATTAGCAACTGCGTCAGAGATCCCGGGCCGATGGGCTAAGAGAGCCAGCAGTCCACAATTAGAAGTCCCTTTTCCCATTTAAAGTGATCTGGGCTAACAACAACGGCAAAGAATTATTGCCTAATTTTGGAAAAATTATTCAAAGAGTCTTAAACTTATTGTAGAGTGACTAGTTTAATCTTATACCTTTCAATTTTGCTAATTTACTTATAAACATTTTGGTAATTTGCCAATATAGTTCTAAACCTTTCAACGAATTCTTATTCTTTATGTAGTCTTTCTAGTTAATTTTGATCGGATATCGCTGAAATGATAATCTGATTAACACTAGTCATCTCATGTGATGTGGTTGGCGTGATATGGATAATTTTTAAATATTTTTTAAATATTTCCAAAATTGTTATTTTTATTTTATTTTATTTATTTCTTCTTTTCTTCTTCGTTGAGCTAATAGGGCCACGAAGGCCGCCACGGCTCAGTCATCATTTGTTGGTGGTCGTCAAGCAAAACAATGTAATTATTCAATTATTTATTGGCCTCAGCATATTGGCTTCCTATAGCTTATTCTCGAATATTTGATTGTTGTCTAGAATGAATAGTTTGGCGGCACGAACCTAAGCATTTTTGGTTATTCGATTAGAACTTCCTATTGTAAATAGATTTATTCATATTGCATCCTTAGTTTCGATCTTTCTATAGTTGTAATGCTGAAAATGTAAAAGTAAGACAGAGTGTCACTTCTTCTATTATGATATGGAAGATTGATTTTCATTTGTCAAGTAAGAAAATAAATTGAAGGGAGAGTTGAGGGGCTTTCGGTCCACATCTCACGGGCCTGAAAGGGGAAGGGGAATCCAACTTAAATATCTTTTATTTAAGTTCATGTATATAACTATATACATAATAAAATCAAAATTAAAGAGGAATTGCCGAAAAGGCTGAAAGCATCACCTAACTGGGCGTGCACAAACATATACAATTATATATTTTTAATCTCAAGTTTGTACAAATTGTTCTATGACTAATGGAGGTTTCAGGTCACATTAATAACTCATATAGTACTCCATCTCGCGAAACAATCTCCTAATCTTGCCAAAACATACACACGACTTATGCACTGTTTAATTTCACAGGATGTAATTTGATGAAGAAGCTTTGCCTTGGGTTACGTGCAAAGTTTGGTCACTATTCTAAAAAAAAAAGGGCGGCGTCTTAATTTGGTCTATCATCAAAAGCAAAACAAGTTTTAATTGATGATAAAATATACTTACACACATAATCTGAAATTTAAATAATTTGATACAATCAAATAGCCATCATGCCCATATATAGCTATTATAGTGCCGTGATGGAAACTGTTTTACTATTGACTATGGATAAAATAAAAATTCAAGTAAAAAAGTATCCACTCCAAATGTAGCATACCATTCAAATTGTATACTTGAAACAGATAATAAATATAGGATTAAATTAAGGAACTTAAAAAATAAAAAATAAACTCACCCTATGTAAAACGTCTCCATGATTTACGCCTCATCCACTTTGTTTCTTTATGCAAAATATTTACAGCTCATCTCTACTTTTTCGTTCTTATTACAGAGCTAAGCGAAAGATTGATGATTTAATGCCGAGTGTAAAACATTATTTAATTTATGTTTTCCTTTTAGATACTGATACCTGAGTTTGTAAAACGAGAAAAAGAACATTGAAATGTCAAGAGACCATGTTTTATGGAAATAATTCATAATCGATTTCGGAAAAATCCCAATTAGGGTTGGATTTTCTTGTCCAGTGGAAGGGCATAACCAAGCCGTACCGACTAACTCTCTAGTCTGTCCTTGTCTAATGCACGTATTCATTTGTCATGGGAATGACGGGTTTAAAGGTAATGTCGACTTATGAACCAATGGTCTTCAATCAACGTGGGTTCTCCCAAATTTTTACATCACGCAATGTTGAGATTTTCATTTTAATTCAATTAACCCATGAAGATTTTATATGAGGAGTTACCACTAGTCTTTTGAGATCGGCTAGAAATTAAATAAAGTTTGAGAGTATACTTCACTTTCTATGCAACTAGAAAAAATAATAATTAAAGGATGAGTGAAAGACAAAGTGCAGTAAAATAATCAGATATGAGTCAGGTATATAATATAACGCGACCCCATTATTAAGCCCAAGACAGTAATTCCATGAGCTAAATCCAAATCGGATCCAAGATTTCTAAGAAACTAATTTTTCTAATCCTAAACTAAAACTTATAAAAGACCACAGAATGTTCTAAACCATATTTGTGCTAATCAAATGAATTAAACTAAATCTAATACTAAAATCCAACGACTTGATCAAGACCTAGTTTTCTAACTTATTTCCACATATTTTTTTTGAATTTTTTTATTATTTCATATATATTACATTTTATTTTTTCGGTCCCTCGTCTCCAGAGCACGAGTTCCTTTTTCTCTCATTTCCTTTAACCTTCTCATTCATTTCCTCTATGAATATCGGTCAACTCACTCATTCCTCCACTCACTTACAGGCACATATGCACAAACACTCACCCAAGACCTCACTGCTCGTTCCTCTTCTCATACCTTTCAACGTTTGTTCATGGCAAAGAACGAATCCATCTAACGTAAGACCTTTCACCCTACCGGGAGAATCACGAGTAAAACAATATCCAAATCCAGTGAGCATAACTTGTCAGATGCCAACAAGTTCATGACCACTAGATTCTACTATGCTACTTATGGCATAAGTTTGACATGCTTTGCTCATCCTGAGAATTGATTAACAAGAATATATCAGGATCAGAGACAACATGTAAGGATGGATTTGACCAACAATCCATTGGTCATGGTATGTCGAGGTCTCAGCCATAGGCTCAAATCACTGGAAGCAGAGATGCTGCAAGTGAATCGAACATGTATCTTATAGAACCATTATTCCAGACACCAAGGCATAAGAACGCTTCTCGAATTTGCACATGACCTTCTTTTCGGCATTTTAACGAACATGTGGTGATCAGTTTGAAGAAGAGATCAAATCTCAACATGAAAGCAACTATTACAATCCAAGTTTATCACAAGAGCATCAAAATGAGTAAAGATAATTAAAAATCCTAAATTGAAGGATACATCGCAGAAATCTCAACCGGAATTCTTAGCCTGTACTTTGTACAAAGAATGACAAGAAACAGAGCATTGAGAATTTACCAACTCCTCTCTCTCATTAACCTCTCCACGAGATTGTTGCCGGTTGTACTTCTCATTTCAAGCCACAATCAATCTCAGTCTAGAGTGTCGATCACGATTTTAATTTAATTTCTCAAAGCATTCTTTTTCGTTTCGTAATATTAGTTTCAACTTCAGCTCTAAAACTAAAGTCGATGGCTCGCATGACAATTGTGAAATTACACGCTTTTTTATCACAAGTTACACACGTCTGAATGAGAGATGAAAGGTTGAAAATATTCAAGCGAAAGAAAACAAAAAGCTAAAATAGTAAAAAAAGGAATTTTCATTCATACCAAAATGCCGATAACGGCGACAAAACGAATTTATAGTGCAATCAATCTCGAGATATCCCAATGCGTTTCCCAGTTGCAGCAATAATTTAAGAAATGAAATAAACTGTCCATAATCTAGATCGATTCTCAAAGCTTCTTTTGAACTGCTCTTGTACATCTTCCATACGTTCATTCGCACCAAAATGCCTATAACGGCGACCCCTATCACTTCATCATTTCTCCATTTATTCTCGCATCTTCACACGACATAAAATTTAAAAAAACTTAAAATTAAAAAAATTGAATTTTAAAAATTTAATATTTAAAAAAAATTAATATTTAAAAAATTAAAATTTTAAAAACTTAAAATTTTAAAAAATTAAAATTAAAAAACTTAAAATTTAAAAAAAACTTAAAATTTTAAAAATTAAAATTATAAAAACGAAAATTTAAAAAAATTAAAATTAAAAAACTTAAAATTAAAAAAAAAACTTAAAATTTAAAAAACTAAAATTTAAAAAACTAAAATTTAAAAAAACTTAAAATTAAAAAACTTAAAATTAAAAAAAACTTAAAATTAAAAAACTTAAAATTAAAAAACTTAAAATTAAAAAAATTAAAATTTTAATATTTTAATATTTTAAAAAATTAAAATTTAAAAAACTTAAAATTTAAAAAAATTAAAATTAGAAAACTTAAAATTAAAAAAAAAACTTAAAATTTAAAAAATTAAAATTAAAAAACTTAAAATTTAAAAAACTTAAAATTAAAAAAAAAACTTAAAATTTAAAAACCTTAAAATTAAAAAAATTAAAATTGCCACCTCAGCCACCCCCTTCGGCCCCCCTTTTTAAATTTTAAGTTTTTTTTTTAATTTAATTTTTTAATTTTAAGTTTTTTAATTTTAAGTTTTTTTTTTAAATTTTAAGTTTTTTAAGTTTTTAATTTAATTTTTTTAATTTTAAGTTATTTTAATTTTATGTTGTTTTTTAATTTTAAGTTTTTAAATTTTAAGTTTTTTAATTTTAAGTTTTGTAAATTTTAAGTTTTTTAAATTTTAATTTTTTAAATTTTAAGTTTTTTAATTTTAAGTTTTGTCAATTGTAAATTTTAAGTTTTTTAAATTTTAATTTTTTTAAATTTTAAGTTTTTAAATTTTAAGTTTTGTAAATTTTAAATTTTAAGTTTTTTAAATTTTACGTTTTTTAATTTTAAGTTTTTTTAATTTTAAGTTTTTTAATTTTGAGTTTTTTTAATTTTAAGTTTTTTTTAATTTTTTTTTAATATTTTAAATAAAATTAATCTTTAATTTTAATATAATTAATTTTTATATTAATTATTTACACATCGGACGCGAAACGGCGTCGTTTTTGTATTCTCTCCGCCACGTCAGCGTGCAAAACGACGCCGTTTTGGACCAAACTCGCCGGAAAGTTGCCACGTCAGCCATTTGGTCGGATTTTCGCCGGAGTGGCACTTAAGTGTTCCATTTAAGTTCGAAACAAGTGTACCATTTTGAAGTTATGGCACTTAAGTGCCCCTCCGTGCCAAGTTATGGCACTTGGGCTGTTCTTCTGCCAAATATAATCATTAGATTGCATCAAAAGCACTGCTTTTGTTGTATATTACCTGATTATTCCAATCGGGTATAATTTTATAACAAAGATTTTCTCTCATGAAGCAATCCACGGAAGTTCATTAATCTATCTCATGCTGTCCTAGATCATATCAAGTGTTTTCTAACCTAATGACATGAATTTAGGACAGTTCTAAAAGGGAATTTTACAATATTCTGTAGTCCAAGTGGGGTGACCTTGTCCTCACATCACCAAAAGTCCGTGGTTCTTGACAATCAAGTCTCGAGAAACAACTACAAAATAACAGCATTCATTGGCAAGCTGGACCTATATGATGGACGATATGACTATCCGGAGAACAAACTCTATAGCGATCTTGATACAGTCTTTAAGAATAACATTCACAACCCCACGTTCACGGTAGTATGCTAATGTTTACCTTTAGCATTGTAATAACATGTATATGTTATGCTCTAATCATGAGAATGAATCGCTTTTTGTGATGATTATAGTCCACCATCAATGTCCCAAGGCAACCGTGGCATGATCTACATTCCAAAGTTGAGGGACAAGCTGCGCTCACAAATTGAAGAATCTTGTACAGAGATGGAGAAAGGCAGCGAAGTGGCGTGAGTATAAGCCAAAAAATGTTAGGCGTTGCATGAGAATGCTCTCTTAAGGCTCGACAGGATTTTGTGGATACTTTGTCCCTCGACAATCCCCGATGGTGACAAAATAGTACAAGTCAAGGACGAAGACGACCCGGAAAATTGGCATGTGCAGGTCGGGAGAATTTACTTCAAATTAATTACCATTTTCAAGGGACTTCAATTGTAAACAAATGAAGTGTGACAACCATCTTTCATTTTTATTTTTTGTTGGCATAGGTCTTTAGATCGATTGATTCAGGTTCTATAAAGGGATTCCCGAAGAGCGTTGAAGAAGCTGCAAAGCGAGTAAGTTTTAGCTGCTAATACCATGCTGATAGATTTACAATTGGCTGTTATATGTGTATAACTTGAAAAGCGTTCTTACATTAGAAAGTTACTCTTCTCTTTTATGCAGAGTTTTTAGTGTTTTTGAGTAGAGATTGAATTCCACATTAATAATGTTCCTTCTTTCAATCTCTTCATGGTTGCAGAATCTTATCTGTGGAAAGAACTTGAAAGTAGACAAGAGTATTCACATGGTGTACGTGAAGGCAATTAGATCGGCACAACACTTCATTTACATTGAAAACCAATATTTTCTCGGCTCTTGCTATTGTTGGCCACCATACAAAAATGCAGGTATAAGATGCCCATTTCTATTCATTTTGACTGACTGAGTTGAGCGAGCAACAACGCCTCAGTAAAGAGTGTACGGATTTGGCTCCCTCTAGCGATTGTGTATCAGCTAATAATCGCTAGAACTCATTGTATAAGACATTAAGACTGCATTCTGATTCAATATGTTATATTGCAGAGACCAACTCTCTGAACTTTTTAAATGCATATTTTTTCCTCCATTTTTCTAGTTTTGTTTTGGCCTATCTAATTTCTTGAGTTCAATTTTTGATGGCAACCAATGCTTGATTTGGTTTTGCCATGCAGCTGCAAATAATTTAGTGCTGATGGAGCTGGCGTTGAAGATCGCAAGCAAGATCAATGCAGACGAGCGCTTCTGTGTGTATATAGTGATGCCGATGTTGTCGAAGGGTGTCCCTACTAGTGCTGCAGTGCAGGAAATTTTCTTCCGGCAGGTCAGATCAAGGATAAACTCTTTCATCTTGTAAAGAAATAGTGATGACACATGTAAATCGATGATGTCCAAGCAAATCGAAACTAAATAACATGACGAACGGAATTAAGCAGAAAACGAAGTGATCCAAGCAGACCGAGCCGAGCTACTTAAAGGGGAAATTTGGGACCCGACCCCGTTTCAGTCATTTTAGTATTTTTCTCTGGGAGATATGATGATGTAAAAAGATTAACACTCACTATTCTCGTATGTGTATTGATAATGTGGACAGGGACAAACCATGACGATGATGTACAAAATTATCGCCCAGGCTCTCAAAAAAGCCGGGTTGTCACACAAGTACCATCCCCTGGATTACTTGAACTTCTACTGCCTAGGCAAGCGGGAGCCCTTGTCCTCTTCAGTCTTCATCCCAAGCAATGAATCAACAATCCGAAAATAATGCCGTGGCATATGTCTATACTCTTTCCATGGATTATTCCTTTGACTCATCCGTTAAAAAAGCAAAATGAAAAAATTCATTAAGAGCATGAGTGGTAAAAAGACTATAGGTTGAAGCGTGCTGTTGTTTCTATCCATGCAGGCATCGGTTCAAAAGTTTCCGCAGATTCATGATTTATGTGTATGCCAAAGGAATGCTAGTAGATGATGAGTATGTGATCATGGGATCAGCAAATATCAACTAAAGATCTCTGGATGGCTCAAGAGACACCGAAATTGCAATGGAGGCTTATCAGCCGCATCACACTTGGGCCAGATAAAAGAGGCATCTGCGTGGCCAGGTTAGTTACATCGGGTTAGCCTCTCATCTGAATAGCATATACAAAGTGTATGCCTGAGCGAGTGCAGCGGCATTCATTCAAAAACTTAAGCTTGTGTATAACTATGTTGACTTACGCTATGCAGGTTTACAGTTATAGGATGTCGCTTTGGGCAGAGCACTTGGGAGATTTAGAGGACAGCTTCAAGGAACCTCAAAGCATTGAATATGTAAAGAGGGTGAACAAAATAGCCAAACGGAATTGGAAAGCTTATGTGGATGAGGACCAACATGATCCCATGGAAATGAGAGGGCACCTGATGCAGTATCCCATCCATGTGAGCAGAGACAGTAAAGTCAGTCCTTTGGCTAGTTTCGAAATGTTTCCCAATGTGGGCAGCAAAATCCTCGGATCGCCTACCACTCTTCCCAATGCTCTCCCGACATGATCAATCATGTCAAATTAGTGGCATTTGATTATGATAGTGTGCAAATGCAATAATATATAATAAAAAAAGTTAGTGATTTTGGGTTAAATCGCAATGTTTTGAGCAGCTGAAATGAAGAAATATGAGTGGAATGAGCATTCATGAGCATGACAAAGTAAGTTGTGATTCAGATATGTACACTTAACTAATTAAAGCAAGTTGTGGAAAGGACACGCAATGCCATTGTTGTATAAAATGCTTCGGATAAGTTGATGTTATCATGTGGACATTAAGATAAATTCATATGGTTCATCAAGTTCTTGGCTAAGTGTTTTCCATTTGAGATTTATAGCATAAACTTCTTAGAGGGAAGATTCAACTTTTTTCAGATTAGGGAACCTACAATCAACTGGGAGACCTGCTGTAAGGATAGATGGAGCTCTACAACTCCATTGCAGAATGGTTTATAGGGGAGAAAATCTGAACTATGCACCTACTCCTGGGGCAACATATGGGCAGGTCTTGATGGATTTCAAGGGCAGGGTACTGGGAGTGCTGGTGAGGGTTGCTTTTGCGAGTTCTATGAGGGAGGGAGGAAAACAAAAGTCATATCTTTGAAACATAATTCTGAACAGCAGTGGCTAGTGAACACTCCGAGGAAGGAAAGGACATCATGAATGAGTAGGTTGCAATTGGTGTTGTGTATAGTATGTTGGCACAAACTCACACACTTGAAGGATCAATTAGATTTAAGCAATAGCTCTTTAAATAAGCCTTGAAAGGTGAGCGTCAAAGGAGAGGGAAAGAAAACATGTACTTTGTTGGCAAGTGTTGCACATGCGATATTTCAAGGGGCCTCATTGGCCAATTTTGTTGAAAGATTTCCTCAGATCTGGCTTAGTCTACAAGATCAACTTTAGAATATGTGTACTAGTAGAGAAATCGCAAGAATCATGCAATTAAACTTCAATTAACATCGAAGTCCTCTAAATCAGCTATGAGGCCAAGACTCTCATGGCAATATCAAGCACACATCTCATCAATTTAATCATGCACATGCGATATCATTTGTCCACAAGCAATCAAAAAGGCAACCAAACCAAAGACAAAATCATGTGATTCATGCTCATTCAAAAAATTCCAGCACATGTTCAGAATCGTAACAGAGCATACATGACCACAAATCGTGATCGTTTGATGACTAATATAAATGAAATTGAAGCCATATCTTCCTACAAGACATATGACTATAATTCTCACAAACTTGGCATGAGATTCACCATATTACTTTCCTAGCATGAAAATATATGATCCCATAACCAAACTAGTCTTAAGATGGAATCAACAGCCCACCAAATCAGGGATATCAAGACAGAGTCAGCATCTACAGATCGATTTCCAGTAGAATTTCATTCATTCATGCCATAACTTCTTTCCCAAGCGAACATGAAAGTCACCATACCACAAATATTATATCATTGCACACGCTTGCTTGAGCAGAATTGCATCAGTTCAGGGCCACAACACAATAGCTGCAAATCAGCATGCATTAACAAGGTTCCAGCAGATTTAAAACAAATTCGAAATTGAATACCTATGGTTTTTCTTTTGAAGCAACAAAGCTCAAATACACTTGTATGACCAGAATAGATCAAGAATCTAGTCAAGAACTTAATCAAAATACACACAAATTTAGTTCAGCAATTTCATCAAACAGATGGTACACATTTTGGCGGAGTAGCACTAGTTCAAATCATTAATATAGCCTCAATCACAGTCGATTTGCACACAGACAGTAGCACTAGCAATGGAAAACAAAGCATACATGGTTTAGTTGAATGAACAATGATTAGCTATAGCAATTGACATTGGACATGAGCAAGGAGATAACAGAAGCAACATCAAGGAACGGAATCGTCGAACCAGGCAACCATGACCGAAGTTCGAGCACTCTGGCATTACAGAACTCCTTCGCGGCAGTGATCGGGAAGCGGTGACGACCAGCAGCGAAGTGAGAGGAAAGGATTCAATTGGAATCACCGAGAGCCTTCGATCAATGCTCTCTCTTCTTTGTCCCTTCTCAGCATGCCATGTCGTGTGGTGGCCAGCAATGGATTCTCCGCGGTGGCTGTTGTTGGATGGATAAAAGAGAATTGATAGATCGTTAGTTGAAGAGAATAAGGAAGAGAGCTAGAGAGAGAGAGAAAGGAAGAGAGAGGGCCACGTGACATAGAGTGTGTTTGGTTCCCACTGAGAATTGTGTCTTAGCTAATACAAACCGATTTTCGATTCAAAGGAACAAAGAGCCAAACCAAAAAAATGAAATATTGAAGTAATACCTGATGTCTTATGAATGCTTGCGAAGTCTTCATCCTATTTGGGCGTCTCACAAGTAATCAAGGATTTGGTCCGACTCTTCTCCATAGCTTTGGTCCGAGTCTTCCGTGCTATCAAGGATTTGGTCCGACTCTTCTCCATAGCTTTGGTCCGAGTCTTCCGAGTAATCAAGGAGTTGGTCCGACTCTACTTCATAGCTTTGGTCTGGCTCTGCTCCACAGCTTACTATACTCAAGACTTGCAAGGATGGGAAGTCCTCAGAGCACGAGAATTTTCAGAGAGTATTTCTCAGGTAAGAAGCTTTTGAATTTCGGCAACTTAAAAAGTTTAAGATAAGTTAACTTGGAGAAGGTGATTGCGGTGCCAGTCACTTCTTCCCATTTTTCATGGCCAGCAATTTGTTCCATATCTTCACATGACTCCACCACCAGCTCTTCGATTTGCCCAAGAAATTTTGCAGTGAAGGTAGGGAAAAGCATTTCCAAATGAGGGCACCTCATGGCCTCTACATCTCTCAAATTTGGGAATGGGATGTTTGGGAGATTGTCAGACTGCCAAATGCACCTCAAGTTTTCGAGATCACACAAAACCAGCCTCCTCAGTTTACCACTCTCTATATATGTCCCATCAACGTCGTATATGATCTCAATCGAACGGCAAGAAATCACTTTTAGTTCCTCAAGACAGTGCTGTAGCTTCTTCCACATATAAGAAGTGGCAATACGTTGGAGATTGTCACAATTATTCAATTCAAGAGATTCCAACTTCTGAAAGGAATTTGTGGAAATTTGATTGTTCCATAACTCTTTGCACAAAAGACCATTAATTTCCAAACTTGTAATTTTAGGAAATGTAACCTACATGAGGATAATGCGAGAAAGGAGGATAAGTTTGACAAATTTATTACATTCTACATTATAAAACATGATAATGCGAGGATACGAATGATCATAGTAAAGAATAGAACAAACCATCTCATTGAACAGCGGTTGTGGCGATTCATCATTTTCTTTGGCTGTCTCGCCTAGCTGCCTCTTGACACTTCCTGAACCAAAACTAATCAGGTTATCGAGCTCCTTAAGTGTTAATTTACTTAAGCAAGGGAAACTCATCACTTCTGCCTCTGATCGACCGACTTCTTTCTCGAGAATCACTTCCTTCATCTGTTCACATTTAGTAATTTCTAGCCACTCAAGTTTCATCAGAGTTGTGGCCATATATTTAGGGAAGAGATATTCCAGTTCAGAGCAATTCTCAACACTGACAGTTTCAAGACTAGGAAAACCCAAAACGATTTGGGAATGGCTCATGACCACGTGTCTCAACTTTTTTGCTCCACTCACCGTCAGTTCCTCCAATTTGGGGAGCAATATAATTTTGTGCTCCGCATTTGAATCAAGGGACCCACAATTAAACAACGATTCCAGGGAGGGACAGCTTTCAACGTCAATGCTTACCAATTCAGGGAGCAATATCGTTTTGTTCCGTATTTGAATCTAGGGACCCAAAATCAAACAACGATTTCAAGGATGGACAGTTTTTAACCTTGACATTTTTTGAAAGGAATTGGTGGGAACAAACAATGGAATCGGCGGGAACATGATTGTTCCATAGCTCCTTGCATGGAACGCCTTCAATTTCTAGATATCTCATATTGGGAAATGTGACCTGCACAAGGATACGATGAGAGAGGAGGATAAGTAGGACAAATTCATTACATTCTTCATTATAAAACATGATAATGCGAGAATACGAATGATCACAGTAAAGAATAGAATGAACCATCTCATTGAATAGCAGTTGTGGCGATTCATCATTTTCTTCGGCTGTCTCGCCTAGCTGCCTCTTGACACTTCCTGAACCGAAACTAATCAAGTTGTTGAGCTCCTTAAGTGTTAATTTACTTAAGCAAGGGAAACTCATCACTTCTGCCTCTGATCGACCAACTTCTTTCTCGAGAATCACTTCCTTCATCTGTTCGCATTTAGTAATTTCTAGCCACTCAAGTTTCATCAGAGTTGTGGCCGTATCTTTGGGGAAGAGATATCTCAGGTCAGAGCAATTCTCAACATCGACAATTTTAAGACTAGGAAAATTCAAAACCATTTGGGAGTGGCTCATGACCACGTGTCTCAACTTCTTTGCTCCACTCACCCTCACTTCCTCCAATTTGGGGAGCAATATATTTTTGTGCTCCGCATTTGAATCAAGGGACCCACAGTTAAATAACGATTCCAGGGAGGGACAGCTTTCAACGCTAATGCTTACCAATTCAGGGAGCAAAATCACGTTTTGTTCCGTATTTGAATCTAGGGACCCAAAATCAAACAACGATTTCAAGGATGGACAGTTTTTAACATTGACATCTTCCAAAAGGAATCGGTGTGAACAAACAATGGAATCGGCGGGAACATGATTGTTCCATAGCTCCTTGCATGGAACGCCTTCAATTTCTAGATATCTCATATTGGGAAATGTGACCTGCACAAGGATAATGTGAGAAATGAGGATAAGTTGGACAAATTTATTACATTCTTCATTATAAAACATGATAATGCGAGAATACGAATGATCACAGTAAAGAATAGAACGAACCATCTCATTGAACAACGGTTGTGGCGATTCATCATTTTCTTCGGCTGTCTCACCTAGCTGCCTCTTGACACTTCCTGAACCGAAACTAATCAGGTTATTGAGCTCCTTAAGTGTTAATTTACTTAAGCAAGGGAAACTCATCACTTTTGCCTCGATCGACCAGACTTCATTCTCGAGAATCACTTCCTTCATCCGTTCACATTTAGTAATTTTAGCCACTCAAGTTTCATCAGAGTTGTGGCCGTATCTTTGGGGAAGAGATATCTCAGGTCAGAGCAATTCTCAACACGAACCCCTTTAAGACTAGGAAAATTCAAAACCATTTGGAAGTGGCTCATGACCACGTGTCTCAGCTTCTTTGCTCCACTCACCCTCACTTCCTCCAATTTGGGGAGCAATATATTTTTGTGCTTCGCATTTGAATCAAGGGACCCACAATTAAATAACGATTCCAAAGAGGGACAGCTTTCAACACTAATGCTTACCAATTCAGGGAGTAATACCGCGTTTTGTTCCGCATTTGAATCTAGGGACCCAAAATCAAACAACGATTTCAAGGATGGACAGTTTTTAACCTTGACATTTCCTGAAAGGAATTGGTGGGAACAAATAATGGAATTGGCGGGAACACGATTGTTCCATAGCTCTTTGCATGGAACCCCTTCAATTTGTAGGTATCTCATATTGGGAAATGTGACCTGCACAAGGATAATGTGAGAAATGAGGATAAGTTGGACAAATTTATTACATTCTTCATTATAAAACATGATAATGCGAGAATACGAATGATCACAGTAAAAAATAGAACGAACCATCTCACTGAACAACGGTTGTGGCGATTCATCATTTTCTTCGGCTGTCTCGCCTAGTTGCCTCTTGACACTTCCTGAATTGAAACTAACGAAGTTATCGAGCTCCTTAAGTGTTAATCTACTTAAGCAAGGGAAACTCATCACTTTTGCCTCTGATCGACCAGCTTCATTCTCGATAATCACTTCCTTCATCCGTTCGCATTTACTAATTGTTAGCCGCTCAAGTTTCATCAGAGTTGTGGCCGTATCTTTGGGGAAGAGATATCTCAGGTCAGAGCAATTCTCAACACGAACCCCTTTAAGACTAGGAAAATTCAAAACCATTTGGGAGTGGCTCATGACCACGTGTCTCAACTTCTTTGCTCCACTCACCCTCACTTTCTCCAATTTGGGGAGCAATATATTTTTGTGCTCCGCATTTGAATCAAGGGACCCACAGTTAAATAACGATTCCAGGGAGGGACAGCTTTCAACGCTAATGCTTACCAATTCAGGGAGCAAAAATCCCGTTTTGTTTGTATTTGAATCTAGGGACCCAAAATCAAACAACGATTTCAAGGATGGACAGTTTTTAACCTCGACATTTCCTAAAAGGAATTGGTGGGAACAAACAATGGAATTGGCGGGAACACGATTGTTCCATAGCTCTTTGAATGGAACCCCTTCAATTTGTAGGTATCTCATATTGGGAAATGTGACCTGCACAAGGATAAATGAGAAATGAGGATAAGTTGGACAAATTTATTACATTCTTCATTATAAAACATGATAATGCGAGAATAGGAATGATCACAGTAAAGAATAGAACGAACCATCTCACTGAACAACGGTTGTGGCGATTCATCATTTTCTTCGGCTGTCTCGCCTAGTTGCCTCTTGACACTTCCCGAACCGAAACTAACCAAGTTATCGAGCTGCTTAAGTGTTAATCTACTTAAGCAAGGGAAACTCATCACTTTTGCCTCTGATCGACCAGCTTCATTCTCGATAATCACTTCCTTCATCCGTTCGCATTTACTAATTGTTAGCCGCTCAAGTTTCATCAGAGTTGTGGCCGTATCTTTGGGGAAGAGATATCTCTAGTTCGAGCAATTCTCAACACGAACCCCTTTAAGACTAGGAAAATTCAAAACCATTTGGAAGTGGCTCATGACCACGTGTCTCAGCTTCTTTGCTCCACTCACCCTCACTTCCCCCAATTTGGGGAGCAATATATTTTTGTGCTTCGCATTTGAATCAAGGGACCCACAATTAAATAACGATTCCAAAGAGGGACAACTTTCAACACTAATGCTTACCAATTCAGGGAGCAAAATCCCGTTTTGTTCCGTATTTGAATCTAGGGACCCAAAATCAAACAACGATTTCAAGGATGGACAGTTTTTAACCTCGACATTTCCTAAAAGCAATTGGTGGGAACAAACAATGGAATTGGCGGGAACACGATTGTTCCATAGCTCTTTGCATGGAACCCCTTCAATTTGTAGGTATCTCATATTGGGAAATGTGACCTGCACAAGGATAATGTGAGAAATGAGGATAAGTTGGACAAATTTATTACATTCTTCATTATAAAACATTATAATGCGAGAATACGAATGATCACAGTAAAGAATAGAACGAACCATCTCATTAAATAGCGGTTGTGGCGATTCATCATTTTCTTCTGCTGTCTTGCCTAGCTGCCTCTTGACACTTCCTGAACCGAAACTAATTAGGTTATCGAGCTCTTTAAGTGTTAATTTACTTAAGCAAGGGAAACTCATTGCTTCTGCCTCTGATCGACCGACTTCTTTCTCAAGAATCACTTCCTTCATCTGTTCGCATTTAGTAATTTCTAGCCACTTAAGTTTCATCAGTGTAGTGGCCGTATATTTTGGGAAGAGATATTCCAGTTCAGAGCAATTCTCAACACTGATAGTTTCAAGACTAGGAAAACCCAAAACGATTTGAGAGTGGCTCATGACCACGTGTCTCAGCATTTTTGCTCCATTCACCGTTAGTTCCTTCAATTTGGGGAGCAATATAATTTTGTGCTCCGCATTTGAATTAAGGGACCCACAATTAAACAACAATTCCAGGAAGGGACATCTTTCAATGTCGATCCTTACCAATTCAGGGAGCAATACCGCGTTTTGTTCTGTATTTGAATCTAGGGACCCAAAATCAAACAACGATTTCAAGGATGGACAGTTTTTAACCTTGATATCTTCCAAAAGGAATTGATGTGAACAAACAATGGAATCGGTGGGAACACGATTGTTCCATAGCTCTTTGCATGGAACGCCTTCAATTTCTAGATATCTCATATTGGGAAATGTGACCTGCACAAGGATACGATGAGAGAGGAGGATAAGTAGGACAAATCCATTATATTTTTCATTATAAAACATGATAATGCGAGAATACGAATGATCACAATAAAGAATAGAACGAACCATCTCATTGAACAGTGGTTGTGGTGATTCATCTTCTTCGGCTGTCTCACCTAGTTGCCTCTTCACACTTCCTAAACCGAAACTTATCAGGTTATCAAGCTCCTTAAGTGTTAATTTACTTAAGCAAGGGAAACTCATCACTTTTGCCTCTGATTGACCAGCTTCTTTCTCGAGAATCACTTCCTTCATCTGTTCGCATTTACTAATTGTTAGCCACTGAAGTTTCATCAGAGTTGTGGCCGTATATTTGGGGAAGAGATATCTTAGGTCAGAGCAATCCTTAACACTGACAGTTCTAAGACTAGGAAAATTCAAAACCATTTGGGAGTGGCTCATGACCACATGTCTCAGCTTTTTTGCTCTACTCACCCTCACTTCTTTTAATTTGGGGAGCAATATAATTTTTTGCTCTGCATTTGAATCATGGGACCCACAATTAAACAACGATTCCAGGGAGGGACAGCTTTCAACGTTGACCCTTATCAATTTAGGGAGCAATACCGCGTTTTGTTCCATATTTGAATCTAGGGAACCAAAATCAAACAACGATTTCAAGGAAGGACAGTTTAAAACCGCAACACTTTTCAACTTGCACAATCTCCCTATGATTGTCGAAGGGAAGATGTGGAGTAGGCCGAGCAATTCTTGACATTGATGGTGGCTAATTTGCAAAAGGAACTTCTGGAAAGTTATCGTGCCATATCCTTTTGAAGGATCCCACTGAGTAAAGCTTTAACTTCTCCAAGTTTGGTAAACTAGCCTGCTCATAAGGGTTATGCGTTGGATTACAGTTGTGAATAATTTGACAATTTGGCCTAATCCTAACCGCCAATCTAATGAGATGGAAGAATTAATATTCACTGACAAATGTAGTTATAAACTGTGAACACATTAAGAGATATTATTACCTACCCTAACAAGCCGAGTATCAATGGCTATTGTAGGTAAAATCTCAAGAGAAGGGATGTTTACCTTTCTGTCGAAGAAGGAACTTGAATAAGTATTTTGTAAATCTGAAGTAGTGGTTACTAACTCTATCCCTTCATCTCCTCTTCCTTCATCCACAACTCCCACCTGAAAGAAGATGAATGGACCCAAAGTGTTCGAATGGGCTTATTGCTTTTAAAAACGTCGAAAACTTAATCAATCGATATAAAATATTTAAAACTCAATTGAATGGAGAGTGAAAGCTTAAGATATTCCGTCGAGCCTGAGAAAATGGAGAAAGAAAAATCCCCAAACTAGTTGACACTGACACGGTTATGATGGCATGATATGTTGGAATCAGTTCCAACTTGCATGAAGTTGGTGCAAGAATTATGTGGACTTTCTTTGCTATGTGACTCTTCGTTCACCTTTGATTTATTTAATCTCTTGAGGTTGCTTTATTCATTTTGAAAATATTCAATTTCGTTCATTCATCGAAGGTTCATTCGTTCAATACACCGTTTCTTCTACTCATTAAAAATGTGACATGAGTAATAAATTAGTCATAGTAGAAACCCTTGAGCTCAAATAATTAGTGCAATTATCTAAAATTGGGAAAATAAGAAAGAAATAAAAAGAAGTTGTAGAAAGAGGCTTCCCTCTACCTATTGTTGAATAAACTTATACCCTCTCGATAAGACAAATTGACATGGGGAGAAAATGAAGAAGTTACCTGAATTGGAGTACCTTCTAAAGTCATCTCAGCTCTTGAGCAAAAACTCCTCATATTTGGTAAGTCAGCCAAATTCAAATGACGTAGGTAAGGCAACTTAACTCTGCAATCGGCAGGGACTGTATCTTTTCTTGCAATGGCTCGCATTGAGTTACAATTCCATACTTTAATCTTTTCTAACTGTACAAGCTTTTGCATATGCGAAAGACTCCACAGGTATTCCAATCGGTTGCACTCGTTGACTCTCACAGCTTTTAGTTTGCTGAAGCACTCTGCGACAATGTGACCATGGGATATCTTCTCGAGATTTATAAGATTGTCAAGGAACAAAGACTCTAAAATTGCAAAAGCACTATTGGATGGACTGACAATATACTTTATTGATGGGTTGTTCTGAATGTCGAGATGCTTCAATTGTGGAAATCCTCGAATGCAAAACTCGTAAGCATCCTCGAACTCTCCCAATCCGTCCAAACACAAATATTGAGTTTTCTGGAGGGTTTTCTGGACCCATGTTTTTGAAAGAATACTATGACGCCCTTCCAATTTGATCTTCATAGTTCTCAAACCTTTAAATTCCCTTCCGTCAACATTTCCTATGTTGATCCAAAATCTAGTCAAGTTCTCAAATGGCAGGTCATCAACCTCCAAAAGTATGATGGGATCACAAATCGATATTTCTAGAGAATTTAGCTTTGTCATGCTCCTCAACTCAGCAAGCCCAGCATTACACAATTCCGATGGTTTTTCATTTTTGCCCATCCATCGATCAAAGCTTCCCTTCATATGTAACTCTTCTAATTTGATTAAGCGTTTTAGGACACCAGGCTCGATTCTCTGAAGCTCTTTGCAGTCGCTTAGATTCAACAATCTCAAATTTGTAAGTTCCCCCATTTCTTTAGGTAGCCTAGAAATTGTGGACCTTGTGAAGCTGAGAATCTGCAATGCTTTGAGTTTGCCAATAATTGCCACATCCTTCACATTGCAATTGTATAAATATAATGACCGGAGGTTCTCGAGGATTTCGATTGAGGGAGGTAAATTGGTGATATGCATGAAGCGAAGATATAGGACTTGGAGCTCCTTCATGCCCGTGAAATTTAGTAGTCCCGAGCAATCACCCATATCATGTTGATGTTCTTCAATCCGGTCCGAGACTTTTGGCATAGACAGCATAAGTATCTTCAAGCTCGGAAACTGACACATCATTAGTTCAGCAAGCCTATCTCTACCAACATCATCCAGGCATATTGCCCAGCATTTCTCAAGCTTTTCCTTTGATGATGAACCATAATTGCTGCTCATCATTAAGGAATTCTGATCTCTAAAAGGAGTTGAAATGACCACCTCGCTGTAAAGATCATGTATGGTCACTTTGTCCTTATCATCGCCAGCATCCAGCAACAAACAAGCAGAACGGAGTTCATTCAGCATATTATTCAATCTATCCCTTGAATCCTGTATCTTCTTATTAAATCTTTCAAAAAAGCCCAACCCCATGGCTAGTACAAACAGAAGCTCGACTTGAATGGTCCCACCAATAAGACCACAAAGCAAGAATAAGTACTTGGCGTCCTCACTCTTCAAATGGTCATAACTCAACTTCACTATCGTTTCTGTTTTTCTTTTACTTAACTCATCTATTTCTATCAGCGCGTTTCTCCATGCGGACTCATCGCTAAATTTCAAAGTGCTTGCAACAGAGATAATCAAAAGAGGCAAACCTGCGAGCTTCTCGACCACTTGATCTGCTATTGACTTCAATTCCTCATTGTCTTTGAGCTTGTTGCCGACCTTGTTTTCAAATAGCCTGGAAGCTTCGCCGTCCGTTAAACCTCGAAGAGGAAATGTTCGATCGGCACCCATCTCTTGCTCCAGCACATCTTTAAATCTTGACGTGAGCAACAACTTGCATTTGCTGCTCACGTCTCCCAAAGGAATTCCAACCGCCTCCAACTCAAGTTTTACCCACAGGTTGTCAAATATTATGAGAACCTTCTCATCCGGATTACTCTTCAATCTTTTCGACAGAACATCTGCTTTTCCCTGTGGGCTTTGCTTGTCCTTCAGATCCAGACTCAAGGCGTCAGCGATCTGGTCTCTGATATTATTCAAGTCTGGAATCTGCGAAACTTCCACTTTGACGATCATGCGGAACGGTCTCCCCGCTTCTTTGAGTTTCTCCTCAACTTCCTTCAACAGCGTAGTCTTCCCCACACCTCCAGGCCCGTACACCCCAATGACTTTGAGCTTCTCATCATCCAGAGCTTTCATTATGTCCTGAAAGATGGAAGCTCGAGAATCGGTGATAGTGTCGCCCCCATCAATGGCCGACGCATTTACGTCGGGAGCACCGCCAACATGTCCCGGCGGAGGATTCTCGAAGTCAACCTTCTCGAATTGACCCTGCTTAATGAGTTCCTGGATGTCCTTGACCGTCCTGCTCGCCTTTTGCCAAGACAATATCGCGCCTTCGGGTTGGGAAGCCACCCATAGAAGCAAGCTTTCTTAGCTCTTCCATTGTAATCCAGCACGTCGTGCGCCTTGTTAGTGATGGTCTCCACGTTTTTCATCCATCTCTCGACGTCAGCTTCGATCGGCTTTATGTTGTTTCGAGCTGCATCGATGGAATGCTGCACCCTATCCGTTGCATCCCTCAGCTTCTCAACTTCATCCTTAAGTTGGCGAACGTAGCTGTTGGGGAATATCACGTAGCCACATGACGACAGACGGGAGCCACCAGGTACTCTGCCGCTTTGGAAGCTAGAGGGAAAACGAAATTCGCCATTTTCCCCTTTTTTGGCTCCTTTCTGGTTTTTTTTTTTTTTTGGTGAAAAAAAAAGAAGACTCCTTTCTGGTTTTCGTTCCTTCTTTGTGGAGAAAAAAAAGTTAAGAATTTATATATGCTAAGGAAGGCGGGACTGATGGAACCCAAAAACGAAATGACTGAAGAAGAGGACAGATTCAATGAGATGAATACAATGAACAACTCTGTGAGAGAGAGAGAGAGAGAGAGAGAGAAGGCGGGACTGATGGAACCCAAAAACGAAATGACTGAAGAAGAGGACAGATTCAATGAGATGAATACAATGAATACAATGAACAACTCTGTGAGAGAGAGAGAGAGAGAGAGAGAGAGAGAGCTAGTGGCTTGAAGAAGACAATGAAGGACAGAGAGTGGAAGTGCGAGAGAGGAAATGCCACAGATGTCTGGATGAAATGGGGTGAAGCTCTCAATTTATAGACGTAGGTGTTGGCCAAGAAAAGTCCTGAAGACAATCTCATTTTTCCTCGACCAAGAAAAGAATAATTTGGAGAATAATTTCCTATGCTGGAGGAAAAGAATCCTCTATCATAGAAGACAAGTATCTGAGATGAAAGACGAGAAGGAATCCTTAACGTGAAGGGCGAGAGAAAATGAAAGAATCCTCAGCCAACCAGAGAAGCACAAATATTACCTTGGAATTTCAACTAAGTTCTCAAATCTGGCTGCAGGCTAGTGCCAACGTTTGTCTTGATTAACATCTGCGACCTTTGAATGGTAGGACATAGCAGAATCTTAAACCACTTGCTTGTTAATATTCTTAGCAGAGGTCCCAAGACATGCCAATCGTCATGTCAGGGATAAGTAGTTATCCCATCTCCAAAAAAAGGTGCTTAATATGAGGCTAACATCTAGAAGCTTTAACAATTTCCTCCTATAGCAGAGGGACTACTTATCATGGTAAGGATCTAGAAGGGTTTATCTCGCAATAACACTTACGCCAAACAATCCGAACGAATCTTATTAATCGACGCTCAGGGGACACTTGTTAATTGTACATAATAAAGGAAGATTTAAATTTCAATGTACCTATCATTCGTAACACTAGAAAAAGGGTGCCTTCAGAATGATTTTTTTTTTTTACTTAGCGTGGAAGCACTCCTTGTCATGAACCAAATATAGAAAATTAGTAGTTGACATGTATATTCAATAGTTAAGGTAATATTGTAGTTTGAGGGGAAAAGGTTTTTCTCATGACTCTCATCAATAGATTTCACAGCTAAAAAAAGGAGAATCCATGTCGAATTGTCGATAGATAGATATGGAAATTTGCAATAGTAAAATAGAAAAAAATAAATAAAGTAAATAGTAGCATAGTAACGAAATTAACGGATAGAGTCTTTCGGTCATTTCGTCGAACACTCCCTGAGCAGAATTCGTACATTCATTTGACGCGAGGACGACTCTTGGGCTTGACTTAGACCAAGAAGTGGAAGAGCTCAATCGGTGGAGAGAAGATTCTAAAGTGATGGTTGGGAGTCAACTGAGGCGGGACGTCCTTTTCCATGTGGTTCGACCTTACCGCAAGCTTCCACCAAACACTCAAGTGAAAGAATGAACCGAAGGAGCGCCTTGCGGTAAGGACAGCATACGATCGGAACTGCAACCAGACGACACTGGAATGCGCAATCGAAGTCATGAACACTGGAATCGACGTTGATTCACCTTTGGCGAACCTCGAATCAACGAAAATGAAGTTCGGATTCCACGATCGAGCTTTATTTCTTCTGCGCGTGTGTTGTGTGCCTTCGTGCGTCTGCCTGCCGTGGCCGGAGATGGAAGACCGGCGGTGGCTTTTGGTGGAGCTGGCGGCCGGCTGTGAATCTAGGGGGACGGAGAGGCTACGGCCGCAAAGCAGAATCGAGAACTTCATCGTTAAATGACGAAAGTGCCCTGCTTTAAAACGACGAAAATGTCCCTCTGGTTATTGCTATTTTACCCGAATTCACGAGAGAAGGAAAAAACTGCGTTTTGATCTTTTTTATGAGACGGTCAACAGATTCATATTATTAAAACCGTAGTTTTAGTTAGTAAACCGGTCGAAATCTATTTTGTGAATTTTTAAAGAGCCTAAAAATCTAATATATTATACTAAAATTGACTTTAAGCACATTAAATTCATTTATATTTAAATAAAAGAATTCTTCTTTTTCAAATAACATTTGAAGAGCTTTGTCAAGAATAAAGTAAACGCATAGGAAAATCTCTTGGTAATATATGGTAATAAAAGTGCTCTTTGCTCATTAAGGGCATTCAGTTTGATAACCTAAAAGCAAATATAAATCCGTTCTAAAAAAAAAAATTAGCATTTAATCAGGAAAGAATAATTTGTTCATGGAAAGTTTGAAATTCCGATGGACGATTCTAGGGAGATGTTAGTGAGTTGAACAAAAGTTGGCTACTACCTTGGGAGATTTTCGCTGACAATAACCTCCTCACTCTTTTCTATAAATGGAGGACGGGGAAGGCTAGAGCTTTCACAGAGAAAGAGAAAGTGGAGAGCAAGAGAGTTGGTCTGACAAAAAAGATTAACACACAATCTTAGCACGAGAAAATATTAAGTGAGCTCGAGAAAATATAAGGTGAATTTAATATGCCACGTGGGATATACAAGGAACCATCCAACGATCGAAACGTGTCGATCTGGTTCCACATGGAAGATTATTCAAAATTTATGCTGAGATTATAGCTTTTGTCTACTCCCTTGATTCAATTTCTTCGGCGTTTTTGTCCTCTCCATCTTGTTGCAGACAACCGTACCTCTCATTTTAAGTCACATTCACTTTCAGTCCAGAGTTTCCATCTCGATTTTCATTTAATATCTCATAGCATTCTTTTTCATTTTATGATATTAGTTTCGACTAGAGCTGTGCAATTCGAATGAATTATCACCCGTCTTTGTTTAAATTATCAAAATTAATACTCGAGTCTTTTGTTACCCAACAAAATCACCCCCCTTAAAGTCAACGTAGATAATGATCTCTGTCATTACTAATTTATTTTTTCGATTGTTAAATTTAACTAATCAATTTAATTTTTGTGATGAAACTTCATGAATCATCATATTGATATTTTGAATAGAAAATCTATTCAAATTAATTTCATGAGTTCTCTTCTTGCTATATTATCGTAATGGTGAAGTACCACTCTGATCAAAGGATTTTGCACCCTTTTGTTATCAGCTCTATCTACTTCCTCTCCATTAATTCCTCATTTATATGCCTTCATTAATTTTATAAACTCTCCCTCCCTCTTTCTTACAAGGAAAGGTTGAAAATATCAATATCTGCTTTAATACTAAATGAAATTACATTTTGTTTTTAGGAAGTTACATGTCTAAATTAGAGAGGAAAGTTTGAAAATAATAAATCGATAGAAAACAGAACGTTAAATTTGTAAGGATGGAGATCTTTTGTCAATCAAGGATTGTAATGACAAATAAGAATAAATAAATAATTTGGCATAAGTATGCCAAAATGAATCATCATGGGCATCCGAATTTCTAAAAACAAATTATCCTCGCAAAAAGTGTAGTTAGGAACGTGTAAGACTAACTTTCATTGATTAATCATATTTGAAATGATCTCTATTGAAAAATATTCCGAAAGGATAATGTAACCTTAAAAATCATTCAATAAAATGAGGGTTTCTATTCTCTATTTTCTCTCTATACAAATAAATTGTTTTGGGAAACAACCACAAAATAATGGCTTTCATTGGCAAGTTGGACCTATGCAATGGCTGATGCAACTATCTTGAGCACAAGCTCTATAACGATCTTGACACCTTCAAAAATTGACATTCACAACCCCACATCGTGGTAATTAAGCTGATGTTTACATTTAGCACCGTAATAACATGGATATGTAATTTTCTGGTCATGAGAATTAATTGCTTTTTGTGATGACATTTGATACTCGTCTTTCAGTTTGGAGGAAGCAAAAAAGAGAAATTATGCATGTAGCTCAACCGCCTCTCAGGGTTTCAGGCTGTGATGACTGAAGGAGATAAGAGCAACCCAGAGGGAATTTCATCATTATTGTGCATTAATATAATGAGCTATAAACAGATCTACGTGGAGTTGTCTTTATATTATTACCTGATTTCTACATTGATCCCCGAAACAAGGAGTACGGAGGTATGACTTGACTCCACAGAAATGCATCTCGTATTCATCTCTGCCCCATTATTTCAGTCATTTAATCCATTCGTCCTTCAATTCCATGAGCTCAACTTTCCAATTTGTCTATGATTTGTGATCCTGCAATGCTTGTTGTTTTGTTGAACTTACTAAATCATTTGGTGACAAGTATGAAAATGAAGTAATTACTCACAGACCACCCCCAGTTCAGTATGGGAGGCCTGGAGGTAGAATGCATGATCACAATAAAACTACGACCAACCAAGATATGATGGGCAAGGAGGTCAAGAGGCAAATACACAAGGGAGCCCTCGATATGGTTATCAAAGACCCATGCAGCAGGATGCTCCGCAAAATCATACTCCTCAGCAAAGTTATGCTACCCCAGGGCAAGGTGAAAGAAGAAATCCCATGCTAATGAGCAATATGGATTATGCCCCTAGTGGGAGGGATCCATATCAAGGACAGAGGAGAGATTCGGTGCATTCATACCAGGGAACCTACAATCAACAGGGTCATAAAAACAATTATTATGAGCAACAGAGAGACCTACTGTAAGGAGATAGAGCTCTACAACTCCAGTGCAGAATGATTATAGGAGTGACAATCAGAACTATGCACCCACTCCTGGTGGAACATATCGGCAGGATCCTGATGGATATCAAGGGCAGGGTACTGGTGAGTGCTGGTGACTGATCTTCCCTCCCCCATAGAATTCGCAAAAGTAACCCTCAAGCTTGAGGGTTACTTTTGCGAATTCTATGGGGGAGGGAGGAAAACAAAAATCATATCTTTGAAACATCATTTTGAACAGCAGTGGCTAGCGAACACTCTTAAGGAAGGAAAGGATATCATGAATGAGTAGGTTGCAATTGGTGTTGTACACAGTATGTTGGCACAAATGCACACACTTGAAGGATCAATTAGATTTAAGCAACAGCACTTATAAATAAGCCTTGAATGGTGAGCGTCGAAGGAGAGGGAGAGAATATTGGAATTTTGTTGGTAAGTGTTGTCCACGAAATATTTTGAGGGGGCCTCAGTGACCAGTTTTGTTGAGAGATTTACTCAGATTTGGCTGGTCAGCCAGACACCCTTAGATCTAGTCAGTATTTTTCAAAGTATTCAATATTACCAAAAAAATAAAAAGGTAGATGCTCTGAGCTCTAAAACTAGCAGAGGGTTTTTTTGAAATCGCAAGAATTATGAAATTAAACTTCAATTAACGTCAGAGTCCTCTAAATCATTTATCAGCTCAAGACTTTCATGGCAATATCAAGCACACATCTCATCAATTTAATCATGCAAGTGCCATCCGAACATGTGAAATTGACAGGGAAGTTACACATGCAATATCAATTATCCATTGGCAATAAAAGAAGGCAGCCAAACTAAAACAAATCCATCTAATTCATGCTTATGCCACAAATTCCAGCACACGTTCAGAATTGTAATAAAGCATACAAGAATGCAAATCGTGATCATTTGATGACTAAGAATCAAGATATGCACTCTTTAGTGGCCAACTACACTCCTCAAGTTGCATAAGAGTTGAAGCTAGCAGATCACTGGCTAAAAATAACATTGGCAAAGACATTTTACCACCACCACCAACCTGTAAATTACAACAAAACGTGCAGATCCTTCAGACATTTTCCACATCTAATAGCTCCTTTTCACTATGCCTTTTCTTGATCATTCAATATGACCCCATGCTCGGTAATGAACCTACATTTGACCCTGCAGCTTAACCCGAAGCTCTTGAACGATCAATTTGATGAGTTCCCCATGTCCGTTGAGAAGAATTGCCAAAACAAGTCCAATGGAGAACTGAAAAAGAATAACATTTTAATAGGACGTTCAAGAAAATATAGTATTTGAACTGAACTTGAATTGTGGAAAGTCAAAGTGCAACAATATCTTCTGCACAAGCAGTGCAGTGCAGTGCAATTTTCCATGATGCTTCGAGTATTGGGGTCGGGTATCCTAAGCTCTACCCATCCTTAGGAGAATCTGATTTTCTTGGTCGTGTAAAAGTTTTCTTATAAGTATTTTCGGTTTTAGAACACAAATTTGCCATTGCTCCTACACAAATTGTCATACCATACAAATGATTATTACTGAAAATTCCTAGAGTGTTTTTATGGCACAACACTTCGTGCAAAAATTACAGCATGGCATTTGGGCTTGACATGGTATGGCACAAGATTGGTTCCTCGAGTCACCATGGAAGGCTTAATAGAAAAGTGTAATAAGTTGTTTGGTCATGGACTTATTATTGTACCTAGAGTTCTCTAAAATATTTTTCTCACGAACTAAAAATGTCTAAACGATATTGCGCAAAAACCAGAATTAAGAGAGGACTAATAATCTCATTGTCTCAAATTGTGTTGGCCCACCAGATCGTTGTGGAGGGGATCTTTGAGAGATATGAGTGAACAGGAGAAGAGGTAGATGTGGATGGACGGAATGACGGTGCTAAGGGGGTGGAGGATTTACCGTATCTGAAGAGGTTTATGTTGTCAAGAATTTTGCCACAATAGAAAATGTCATGAAATGTTTTGTATTATGTTGCCTTAAGTATATTGTTTATTAAAATATTTAAATAATAAACAACGTATTTATATAACAGCTTAAGTTTTCAGAACAATTGACAATATGTCTATCAAAATCTTACATGGTATCGGAGTTAGGAGATTTAGAATATTTTGTAAAATTACTGCAACAGTTCTAAATACTTAAATTATTACATGAAGGCATGAATTGAAGAGAGGACCATTTTTGCAAACTAAATGAAGGCCGGCCGTCAATCATCATATATAAAACTTCCAACTTTCCTCTCACATTTGAGAAAATCCCAGTACTTATATCGAGGATCCCACGATCTTTTATCAATATGATGTTATTTTTCGTCAAAAGCTTGGTAACTCTTAACTTACCTGTATTTTTTTGCATGGACTCTGCAAAATCTTGGCTCCATTTCGTACTTTAATCGATGCATGCAAGGTGCCCGCGCTTACATGTGTAGTGCAAAGCTTCATTTAATCATCTTTACACGACATCTACGGAATCTCCAAAAAGAGCAAATGCCTCCATCTGATTACACGATTAATTGAAAACAAAAGGGCCCACTCCGCCATTTCTTTTGCACTGAAATTGACTTCAGACCCTACCCACTAAAAACTACGAGAGTCGCGCTTGGCTCCAGCAATCCGCAGCGGCCGGAGTCCAGATTCTGATGCAGATGAAGGCACTCCAATCCCAGTGACTTGACGGGCTCTTTGAGCATTAGCTTTACTAAAATTGGACAATAATAGAGTCCACTTAGTGCAATAATTAATGCTTTCTCCTGTTGCACGACGTGCCACCACCGGTTTTGGCCAAAATGTTTTTCTCATCAAAAGTTTGTATTATTTTCCTTGTAAAAGCATCTTTGGAATTTTGTCATATTATTTGACCGCAAGTCATGTGGAAAAGCTAGTCTATTAGGAAATAGCAATAAGCACATAGACAACACCGTGGACGTTTTTTCTTGAAGTGAACGCACCATTCATTGTCGGAAAAAAGAAAACTCTGTTTTTTGGGGCTTTTCTTTTGCCTCCAAGACCCAATTTTGATTTTTCCTCTCATGCGTCTGTAATTTGTGTGGCTTTTCCTAGATTTATATTTGGGCCGCCGAAGTAAGGTATAACTCAAAAATATTCAAGGATCAAGAATTGCGATATTATATAAAAGAGAATGTCTCCTTTATTAATGGAGATTGAGTTGAGTCGAATAGTTAAAAATAGATTCTGAACTTGACTCGCTTTGGTTTATACAATCAAGGAATTTGATTGGAGATTTTTACCATTCAAATATTGTGGAAAAAATTGAGTGCACATGTATGACCTATTAAAAAACGATGTGAATTTTATTTTTTAGGATTGTAAATTTTACAAGACCTTCTGTTAAGATTATCTTACATCTCCATTCACCTATTCACTTTAATGGACGCAAGTTCCGTCTTCACCTTGATGAGCATGATGACATATGAATGCATCTTCTCTTGATGTACTCGAGGAATTTTCTCTGATTCTTTGGCATGTACGAGACCTTTATCACGTGAAACGAAACTGTTATTGTTTCACTTTTTGGCTCGAGAAAAACCAATCATATTCTCCCGCTTTTGTTCTTACTGCTTTTTCCCCTTGGTCGTGTCTTAATCCTATGTTCTGTATCTCATCTTTCTTCGGTCCTTTTTAATATCTTTTTGTTCGTTTAATATTCCATCATCATTACTCGTAATAACATAAAAGACTTGTATGCTGCCACAATAAGTTGTCGTTTAGTCAATGGTTCATCTATCAGGCGCAACTTGAGGACCATATCCCTAAATCGACTGACTCAAGATTTTTTTTACTTAAACAGCTGAATATAATCTTCGATCGACCTTAAAAAGTAGTAACGAGATTACTCTATGCACGAATTTAGTAGTTGTCTTATGATTTTCTGATGAAATAAGTTTCTTCTCCACAACTACATGCTAATACACATAATAGGAAAATAATTACCCAACAAGTCCTAAATATATTGTATCAATGTCAATTCAGTCATAAAATTTTTAATTTTAATATTTAATCTCAAACGTTTGCACAAAGTTCGATGTTGTCAATCTCGTCAATTTTCACTAGAAATTATCGATGTAGAGATTTAGTTATTGCCGCCCATCCTATGCAGCATGCAATGTCAGCGATTTTCAATGAAAATTAGCCAAAATGGCTATATTATAATTTCATACAAAAGTTTAGGACTAAGTTGAGAAAATTGAAAAGTTTAAAATGTTATTGTCATCCCCACAAAAAATTTAGAATTGATTTACAATTTCTCCATGTACCATTGTCATTAGACAATAAAAATGCGTGAGTAAGGGCCTTCAAATTGGATAAGACATTGAAGCTGCACATCCATCTTTTAAAAAGAGACTAAGCGCTATCACAATCTAAATTTTATTAGCGGAAAAAATATTAAATTAGTTAGTGGAGAGTATGATTACCAACAAAGGAGCATCATTATTGCTCGCTGGTTCTTTTTTTTTTTTTTGATCGTAATCTAAACTTTATTAGCGAAAAAAATTATAAAATTAGTTAGTGGAGTGTACGATTTACCAACTAAGAAACATCTTACTGCTCACTGGTTCTTTTTTCTAATTTTTTGTTTTAATTAATAAAAAAGGCAAGTCAAGTCAAGAAGCACTTCTACATAAAGTTGCGGAAATTACGCTTGCAATAATTGCCCTTTTCTGTGCATCATGCCTCGCAACAGTTCGATTAGCATAAAGAGTCTTGGACCGTTGGATGACAATAGAGATTGTTACGTCTTGGTAATAAAAAGTCGAAGTCTTCGGAATCGGTGGAGATTGCTGCAATGATAAACACATTTGGTATTACTATTTGTCAAATATAAGTCATACATGAGATATTATATCAACACAGGAATCACTCATTTGCTAAAGTCTTTCGAGCCTCGTCATAATCCTCAATATGATCTCCATATAAATAAATATTTTTTTAAACATTTATCGTCAAAATATTTGAAACCATATAACATTTTCAATATTAAAGAGTACGGCAAAACATCTTGTTATGATGGGTATCTGCACTCTTTTTTTCTTCCAATCATAAGAGTGATCAAAATATATAATATTTGTTATGATTAGTTTTGGAATAGACACAGTCTCGTAATACATTTTCTCCTAACATTTTACATTTGTCTTCCTCCTATCTAAGATAATGGGTAACTATATTATATTCGTCTATTTGTAAAGTGCATTACATACTCTCTCTTCTCCCCCCCTTCCCATTTCACAAAATCCATTATTGACACATTAATTTTTATCGACACATCAAGCATATGTTTTTGAAAAAAGGAAATAAATAATTGTAAAAAGATAGAAAAAACAATAATAAATAAAAGTAGATAAAAATAAGAAGAGAGAGTCGAATTGGGCCTAGTTTGGTCCCCATCACCCAAGCCTTTCGGTCCAGCCCGCCCCATTGAACCATGCCCATCTCACACCTTGCGATACAGAGCATGCAGGCGAACCATGACGATGCTCTTCCGACATGCTTTTCCACCAATTTCGAATTAGATTTCATCGTAGTTGGGAAGTAAGAGAGGGATTTTGATCTTCCGATTTTCCACCATTAAGTCCGTAGAAAATGTATTAGAGGGAGAATGACATGCTATTTCCTGTCCTTTTCCACCAATGCTCTTCAAATCGAATTAGATTTCATCGGAGTTGGGAAGTAAGAGAGGGATTTCAATCTTCCGATCCGGTCTTCCACCATTAAGTTTGTAGAAAATGTATTGGAGGGAGAAAGGTTCGGTTGCTCAATTCTGAAGCTAAATTGTGAATCTATGTATCCGTTGCCTTTTTCTTGGTACATATGCATGCTTAACATGATCACTTAGATAGCACTCGTCGGGTGTATGATGATATGCCGTTCTGAGATACAAGATCATGGAATGCAATGGTTTCTCGGTATTTGTTAGAATGGGGATGTCGCTGAATTGCTGGATATAATTTGTTTGCTATGAAGTTGCAGAGTATAGAGATGGATTACTTAGTAATTCTATATAATCTACTCACCATTTTTGGCTCAATTTGATGATGCATCAAGTGGAACAATAGAAGAAAGTAATTGAAGCATATCACTATATGGAAGACTGTGAAGGGATTTGTCCAAATAAAGGGAGTAAGGAGATGGGATTTCTGATTCGATTTGTATACAAATTCATTGAAAATATTGGGGAAAATCAACATGATAAAGATATCATCAACGTGATCGACCTTTTTCAGAATTACGTGAAATACCAACAGCAACAGGTGAAAAATCGAATAGGAAAACAAGACTTTTAATTGAAATCAATAATTTATTTAGAAAAAACTAAATGCGAACACTGAAACTTACGGATGATGTGTAGAACTTCTTACTTTATTTATTTAAAGTTAGAAAAAAAAATATTACCAACAGCTTCACCACCTTTTTTTTTTTTTTTTTTTTTTTTTTCGTTTTTCACTTGCCATGGCATCCATTTTTCCTCCTCACCAGCATTAACAGATTTTCCCGAGAAAATCCTTGAGGTCCAACATATGGGACGCCCTTGAGGACAGTCATGGCATGAAAATGTTGTGCTGCATGTGGTGAACTAGAAAAGTGTCTTTAAATAATCAGGCAATGTTTTGACAAAATTCAACTTATTTCAGCTAGACTCTAGTATAATCAAGCGAGTTTCAACAATTCCGAACAAATTACGGTAATTCCAAGCAAAATTTTAGTGAATTCTAGCAAATCTACAATAATCTTCCAGCAACACTCAAAAAAAAAAAAAAAAAAAAATTCGGCAAGTTCATGAGTTTCATTATTTTTATATCATCTTAGAGGTGAAGTTTACTCTGATAAAAAAATGATCACCTTTTTTATTATCAACTCTATTTGCTTCCTCTCTATTAATTCCTCATTTATATGCCATCATTTACCATGAATCTCTCTCTCTCTCTCTCTCTCAAAATTAATTATTTGTGATCTTGCCTATAATTTTTTATCTAAAGATTCTTCCTACATTAAACACTCATTAATTATCTACATTTGTCGATTGCAGTTTATCTCCTAAGAATAAAAATTCATTATTTGTGATCTTGCCTATAATTTTTTTATCTAAAGATTCTTCCTACATTAAACACTCATTAATTATCTACATTTGTCGATTGCAGTTTATCTTCGAAGAATAAACACGAATAAACACGATAAGAATGAAGGTTCAATTCAAAGGATTTAGAGAGACCATTGGAATATATTTGTCATAAGGTTTCAACTCAAGCTTACCATTCACATAAATGAAGGTACATATTAAATACGTGTCGCCAATTGACAACATTAAGTACATTATCACAAGAACGAAGGCAAACATGCTGAATAGGTGGCTGTCTTGCAAGGAAAGCTTGAAAATATTTAAGGGATAGAAAACAAAACGTTAAACCAATGAGGATGGAGATCTTTTGTAAACCAAAAAAAAAAAAAAAAAAAAAAAAAAATCTATAATGGTAAATAAAAATAAATAATGAAAAAAGATAGCACAGGAATGCCAAAATGAATCGGCATGGGCATCCAAATTTTCTAAAGCAAATTGTCGGCGACCCCATTTGGTTTCGGAGCGCGTGGACAAGAGATTTAATTGACGACACCATTTGTCTTAAAACGTGCCAGAAACTCAAGCCCCTTAAATCCTCCTCCTCCAGTCACCATAACACGTATTACCATAACTAATCTTCGAAAGTCCCCTCTCATAAATTGTTGGGACCCTCTCTAAGGAATCTTAGAGGGGACGGGTATAACGATTTGTCGAATTGAAATGAGCGATGCCTTTGTTCGAGGTGCTCGCTCTTGTTCAGCGCAAATTCTCTTGAACCCTAACTATCGCGATGTTTGAGTTTCAATTGATTAATCAAAAAAAAAATTATTTAATTGGAATCACCATTACTCTATTTGGAGCCAATTAGTAACTGAGTGAAGCATACCTACCAACCGGTGATTTTAAGGTCAAGGGACTTGATTACACTAATTATTTAATTAACACCCTCATTATTTTTGGGACAAGAATCCTCGTGAGCCAAAAAGGTATCTAATTCTATTTAACTAAGAACGAGTCCGATACTTGTAGTCTATGGTTCAGACAATGGCACGTGACCTTTATTTATTCAAGCAAATCACTACTCTTTTGCTACCAAACTAACCTTTTGAAACCAAAAAAATAAAAATTGGATATCCAACGTTTGACGATATGTTTATATTACACAATAGGAACTCTTGATCTTTGCCCATTTTATGTGATTTTGATCGTGGCAATTACTCATAAATTTATACGGAAGAAAGATTTGCGGAATCACCTCACATCGAACCAGCGCAGATCATGTGCAGTTTTCGCGTCTCGAGCGCAGATCCAGATGTCCCACGGAAAGTGGCCAATATAAAAATGTTTAGGACTAAATCGGACCACCTGAACCAGCGGCTCGATGTTGTCTATGCGAAGCCTGCAAATCATAATCTGTGATAAAGAGACCACTGAGGAAGACATTGAAAGAAAGACGATGTTGCAAAGGCATTTAAAGAGAGGTTCGGAGGACTGCAAGACCTGGGGGATCCAAAACGTCGGCGTAAATAAATATCCGTCGATGACCAATAAATGGAATTCCATGGAGTGCTGACGTTCTCCGACACCAGCACGCCGGCGTGGCGGTGGCGGTGGCGGCGCCTGCGGTTGGAGGGCGGTGGAATGAGAAGCTCTGGGCGGCGCTGGCCTGGAAGTGGATGAGCAAGAAGGAGTGCGGGAAGGAAGAGTGGGGATCAGTATCTTGCTGAGCAAATCCTGCCATCAAAGCCCGTTGATGAACTCATGTATTCTTTTTTAATAAAACGAGCCTAAAGTTATATTCTAAATAAATAAAAAAATCACGTCATTATTTTCCGTTAATTAATTTAATAGAGTTAAAAAAGTGAAAGTTGAAGAACTCAATTATGCTTTTAAACGAAGAAAATAATAAATTTTAGAATTTATGAAACACTTATTAAAATAAATAAATGTAAAGTGAAAACAAGTCGTAGAATGTGAAAGCATGAAATACAAAATGCGAAAATCTTACTCCTTTTCATCTTACAATTTTTCATGCAAAGATTTTCTTATCTTTAACTTTCCTATGCAAGGGCTACAACGCGGTAGTTACTATAATAGTGTTTTGCTTAACGTAAACAAAAAGGGAAAATTAAAGCACAAATTCTAAAAATTGTTGTAATAATGCATTTAAATCCTAAAATTTCACAGTTTATTAACAAATGTCTAATCTTGATCCACAACCACAACATTGTCTAGTTCTAAAGCTGGACAATGTTGGAGGGGCAAATTAAGAGTTATTAGAAATTCTAAAATAGAAGTTTCTTTTCCTCCAAAATGCAAATTGATAATGGAGAACTTAGTGGTTGGGGGATGAGCATGCACGTGTGGATAACGAGCATTATAAAAATTTATTCTTCATGAAAATTAAATAGATATAAAGCTCTTTCAAATATGAAGAATTTTCGTGGTTTTCTTGAACATGCTTAATATAATAGCACATAAATTTTCTAACAGACAAGAACATTTATTAACACGATAATGCACTTGATTAGACTTTATACAACGCCTTACAATGTATGGTCCAATGATTGGTCCCTCATCATTATAGCCTAGGAGACAAACCAAAGAAATGACTAGTCAAGAAAATAGTCACGCACTCCGCGGAAAGTGTAGAAGAGAATACTGGGAAAAAAAAAATTCTCATATTACCAGACATGATATTTTGCATCCCCCTCACTTTCCCCCTCACTTCCATGGTCTAACCCCGCAATTTCCCACTTGTTGTCCTCTTCACCTCGGGAGCCTTGGTCCAGCTCTGTCCTACTCGAGACATCCAAGGATGGGAATTCTGCAGAGTATCTCTCAGGTAAGAAGCTCCTCAATTTCGGCAAATTGTAAAATTTAAGAGTAGTTAACTTCGACGAGGTGATTGTCCGCTTCTTCACATTCTTCATGGCCACCAATTAGTTTCGTACCTTCACATGACCTTAACATGAGCTTTTTGTTTAGTTTGGATGCAATTGAAGCAACATATCACCTATTGGAAGAGCGTGAAGGGATATCTCCAAAAAAAGGGAGTAAGTAGATGAGATTTCTTATTCGATTTGTATGCAAATTAATATCAAAAATAATTGGGAAAATAAACATGATAAAGATATCAATCATGTGATCGATTTTTTTTTTTTCCAAAATTATGTGAAATTTTTCACCAATAGAAAAAGATGAAAATCGAATAGGGAAACAAGATTTCTAATTGAATCAACAACTTATTTAGAAAAAAACTAAACTCGAACATTGAAACTTATGGATGCCGAGGAGAAGATACTTACTTTATTTATTTAAAGTTACTATTCTATTCAAGATTTTACCAAGGACCTGAAAAAAAAAATAAAGAATTTACCAACAGCTTTGCCACCTTTTTTTTTTTTTGGCGTTTTTTCACTTGCCATGGCACCCATTTTTCCTCCTCACCGATATCAATAGATTTTCCCGAGAAAATCCTCCAGGTCTAACATATGGGACGCCCTTGAGGAGAGCCGTGGCATAAAAATGTCGTCTTGCATGTCGGTGAACTCGAAAAGTATCTTTAAAGACTCCGGGCATGTTTTGACAAAATTCCAACTTATTTCAGCAAGACTCCGGTATATTCAAGCGAGTTTCAACAATTCCGAACAAATTACAGCGACTCCGAGTAAAATTCTAGTGAATTCTAGCAAAGCTACAATAATATTCCGGCAACACCTCGACAAAAATTCGGCAAATTCCACCTCATTCCAGCAAACAATCAAGGGCCCAGTTCGTGGAATTTCATGATCCGACTTGCAATGCGAAAGACGATTAATCGCACCATCACTTCAGGACCAAACATCGACAGAACCTTTCAATAAATGGAATCCTAGAATGCGCTCCGGTCGGTATGAAAAGCTATGGTCCGGGCAAGCACACTTACCTCCTCTGAGTAAATACCGTTCCGGCCATCTCGAATGCGTACACAGAGGAAGTCCGATAAAGGCAACCGGTATTATCGAATCGAAAGCAATCACGACCCCGCCTCCTTGGCCTTCTAACGTCACGACGGGACAGAATAACGGATAGGGTCTTTCGGTCGTTTCATCGAACACTTCGTGAGCAATATCTGTACGTTCATTCGACGCGAGGACGACTCTCGGGCTTGATGTAGAGTATGAAGTGGAAGAGCTCAGTCGGTAGAGAGAAGATTCGAAAGTGACGGTTGGGAGTCAACTGAGCCCGAGCGTCCTTTTCCATGGGATTCGAACCTACCGCAAGCTTCCACCGATCACCGAAGCGCAAGAACGAATCGAAGGAGCCCCTCGCGGTCAGAATAGCGCGCGATCGGAACTGCAACCAGACGACACTGGAACCCGCAATCGAAGTCATGAACACTGGAATCGACGTCGATTCACCTCTGGCGAACCTCGAATCAACGACAATGAACTTTGGATTCCAGGTTCGCGCTTTGTTTCTCCCGTGCGCGTATTGTGTCCCTTCTTCGTGCGTCTGCCGTGGTCGGAGACGGGCGGCCGGCGGTGGCTTCCCGTGGAGCCGGCGGCCGGCGGTGAAGCTAGGGAGGATGGGAGAGGCTACGGACGCGAAGCGGAATCGAGAACTTCCCGTCAAATGACGAAAGTGCCCTGATTTAAAACGACGAAAATGTCCTTCTGATTATTGCTATCGTAACCGAATTCGAGGGAGAAGGAAAATCGTTGGTGGACCCTAGGGAATAAAAAAAAATTCTATCGGAATAGCTGACCCGACCTGCGTCTGATTAAAACTAAATTTTTTAAAAATATTTTTATTGATTTTCTTGGATTTTCTAATTTTTAAATTCCTTTCTTCTTTTTTTTTTCCTTTTTAGTCTTTTTCCCAATTTTGTCCTTTTCCCCTACACTTCTTCTCCCTCAGGTCACGCTCTCTTCTTTCTCGAACGTTTCCTCTTTCCTCGCAGCAACCCTACATTCGTGGCAACTAAGCTAATGTTGTCATTTAGCATTGTAATAACATGGATATATTATTTCCTGATCATGAGATCTATGTCCCAAGGCAACCATGGCATGATCTACATTGCAAAGTTGAGATGACATTTGATACTCGTATTTCAGTTTGGAGGAAGCAAAAAAGAGAATTTGTGCAGGTAGCGCGACCATTAATCTGGGGTTTCAAGCTGTGATGATTGGAGCAGAATCAGAGCAATTTAGAGGCAAGTGTCTTTAATAAGTTTCCCATTGCAATCAATGAATGATTAGTAATCGCACCGTCGTTGTGCACCGACATATTGAGCTATAAACAGATCTACCTGGAGTTGAGGAATAGATCAAAAATCTAGTAATGAAGGAAATTCTTGGTCAATATCTGAATCAAAATACGCACTGATTTAGTTCAAGAATTTCATCAAACAGGAGATATACATTTCGGCCGAGGAGCGCCGCTTCAAATCATCAGCCTCAATCGCAGTCGATTTTCACAGACAGTAGTAATAGATCCCAGCCTCTGCTTCATTTATAAAGCATCGGAAAACAGAGCACGTGGTTTTGGTGAATGAAGTACAATCAGCTACAGCGATTGACATTGGATATAAGTAATGAGATAACAGAAGCAACGTTCAGGAATGGTATCGTCAAAGCAAGCAGTCATGACCGAGTTTTGAGAGCACTTCGGCATTACACACCTTCTTCACGGTAGCGGAACAGCTGGCGACAATCAAGAAGCGGTGATGATCAACAACAAAGCGAGAGGAAAAGGATTCAATTTGAAATCAAAGAGAGTTGACTTATGGATCTTCAAAAGTCATCCTAGTCCATTTCACTGATCCAATTGGTGAGCGAACATGAGTAGTTGTCGTACCCATTGGTGGCATTCCCAGTCACCAAGGGCTTGGTCTGGCTCCGCTCCACAGCTTACTATACTCAAGTCTCGCAAGGATGGGCAGTTCTCGGGGCACGGGAATTTCAGAGAATATCTCTCAGGTAAGAAGCTCTTGAATTTCGGCAACTCGAGAAGTCTAAGAACAGTTAACTTGGAGAAAGTGATTGTCGGGCCGGTCGCTTCTTCCGCTTTTTCATGGCCAGTAATTTGTTTCATAACTTCACATGACTCCACCACTAGCTCTTCGATTTGCCCGAGAAATTTCACCGTGAAGGTAGTGAAAACCATTTCCAAACGGGGGCACCTCACGGTCTCTATGTCTCTTAAGTTTGGGAATGGGACGTTTGGGAGACCATCGGATTGCCAAATGTGCCTCAAGTTCTTGAGATCACGCAAAACCAGCCATCTCAATTCACCATGCTCTATATCCATCCCATCACCTTCGTATATTATCTCGATCGAATAGCATGAAATCACTTTTAGATTCTCAAGACAACGCTGTAGCCTCTTCCACATATGGGATGGGGCAATACGTTGGAGATTGTCACAGCACTTTAAACCAAGATATTTCAATTTCCAAAAGGAATCGGTGGGAATTTGATTGTTCCATAGCTCTTTGCACTGAGGGCCTTCAATTTCTAGACTTCTTATATTGGGAAATGTAACCTGCATGAGGATAATATGAGAAAAGGAGGATAAGTAGGACAAATTTATTACATTGTTTGATCTAAAACATGAAATGTAAGAATACGAAGGATCATAATAAGGGATAGAGCGAACCATCTCATTGAACAAGGTTTGTGGCAATTCATCGTCCTGTCCCGCCATCTTGCTTAATGGCCTCTCGACACTTGTAGTACTTGGGATGAACGCTCCAAAGTTACGGCACTCCCCAATTCTTAGACTTCTTAAGGAGGCAAAATCATACGAACAACATCCTGAGCTGAAACAAATCAAGTCATCAAGCTTTTGAAGTGATAAGTCACTTAAGCAAGGGAAACTAATCACTTCCGCCTTTGATTGACCCCCTTCTTCCTTGGGAACCACTTCCTTCATATGTTTGCATTTGCTAATCCACAAGCCCTCAAGTTTCCCTAAAGTTGTGGCCGTATAATTGGGGAAAAGATATGTTAGCTCGGAGCAATTTTCAACCTCGACTTTTGTTAGACTGGGAAAACCCAAAACCATGTGAGAGTCGCTCTTCACCATGTGTTTGAGCCTTCCTGCTCCTCTCACCTCCACTCTTTCCAATTTTGGGAGCAACACAAGTTTTCTTTCCATATTTGAACCAAAGGATCCACAGTCAAATAATGATTCCAAGCATTTCAAGTTTGAAACTTTGACTTCTTTCAAGTTGTGCAATCTCTGTGTGATTGTCAAAGGGAAGACGATGAGTAGCCCAAAACAATTTTCAAGGGTGAGGGTGGCTAATTCACAAAAAGAACTTTTGGGAAGTTCATTGTGCCATATCCTTTTGAAGGATCCCACTGAGCAAAGGCCTAAATGCTCCAAGCTTGGTAAACTAACCTGCTCATGAGAGTTATGCATTAGATCATAGCTATGAAACATCTAATAATTTGGCCTAATCTTAACGATCTATTTGACGCAACGGAAGAATGAATTTTCACTAGTGGCCTTACTTTGACAAATGTAGTAGTAAATAATGAACACATTAAAACCAAATAAAAAAAATTCTTCAAAGAGCCACAAAGTGTGTGCTTATGACTAGTATGGGTATAATCTCGAGAGAAGGGATTCATACCTTTTGATCAAAGAAGGAATTAGAATAAGTATCTTGTGAATTTGAAGTAGCAATTATTGACTCTTTTTTTCCATGAGGATATGAGAAGAATTTCTCTCGTGGGACAGCACTTATAGTTAGTCGATTCAATAGTGGGAACTCTATAATATCAACTGTCCCTTCATCTCTTCCTTCTTCATCCACAATCACCGCCTTCATATTTGGACAGTCCTTCACTGTAATGTCTCTAATTTCTCTAAGACATTTAGCCACAGACACCGAAAAGAGAAATGACAGCCCCGTATCATAGACATAGAGCTTCTCTAAGTTCCGAAATATTGATATTCCTTGTAATTGTATATCTTGTTTCAGGGTGAGGTTGGCTAATTTGTTGAAGGATCCTACCGAGTAGAGTGTTAACTTCTCCAAGCTTGGTAAACTTATCTGCTCATAAGAGTTATGCATTAGATCATAGCTATGAATAATTTGACAATTTGGACTAATATAGATCTATCTAATACGAGTGGAGCAAGGAATTTTCACTAATGACCTTACTCGACAACAATTGTAGCTATAAATTAGAAAAACATAACTAATAAAACCAAATAAAAATCTTCAAAGAAATATTATTATTTGCCCCATAAATCACGTGCCTATGAATATTATGGGCGTAATCTCAAAAGAAAAGATTCATACCTTTTGATCAATGAAGAAATCGAAATAAGTATCTTGTGAATCTGAAGTGGTGGTTATTAACTCTTTTTTCCCATGAGAATATGAGAAGAATTTCTCTGTGGGACAGCGTCTTATAGATAGTCGTTCCAATAATGGGAACTCTATGATATCATCCATCTCTTCATCTCTTCCTTCTTCATCCACAATCACTGCCTTCATATTTGGACAATCCTCCACTTCAATGTCTCTAATTTCTCTAAGATATTTAGTCATAGACAGCGGAAAGAGAAATGACAGCCCCGTATTGTTGATAGAGAGCTTCTTCAGGTTCCGAAATATCGATATTCCTTGCAATCGTACATCTTGTTTCCACACGCACCGCAGGTTTGGCAAATTAGATAACTCCAATGTACTTAGCCAAGAGAGAATCTCAACTTCTCCAAAGTGACTTTTAGCTCCTCCAGTCGAAAACTACTTCCAATGATGGAGAGCCCGCAATTTCCATTGACTCCAAATTTGGCAGCTTCAGTATCCAATCTTTTGGAATACTCAACGTGGATTTAGATTCTTCTATCTTTAGCGATTTCAGACCATTGTATTTTATTGAGGGTTCACCGTAGAGTATCTTTTCTAGGCCAAGGAGTCCAACCATTACTAGGGATTCCAAGCGAGGCAATGAAACCTAACAAAGCACCACAATGAAACTCATTAAAGGTGAGTTTTTTACAAGTAAAGCTATTTTCAAGAGAAAATAAGTGAAACTCTCGAGCTAAAATGAAAAAAAAAGAAAGAAAGAATTTCTCTTCCGTGAAAAGTGAAATCATTTTCCTGAGGATATCCCCACCATTATCATTCTATCAATGCAGCAAATTGCACGGTGATGTTGACATCGTGACGTTGGCAACTTGGCATGACATGTTGGAATCAGTTGCAAATTGAATGTTAGGCGGGACATGAATCATGGGGATTTCTTTGTTATGTGGCTCCTCACTCGCCATACATTTATTGAATCTCCAGATATCGCTTTCTTCATTTTGAAATTATTCAATTTTATTTATTCATTCAAGATTCATTCTCACTTTCATTCGTTCAGCACACTAGTATTTTTTCAACTCATTAAGGATGTTAAATAAATAATGAATTAGTCACAGTAGAAACCCAAGTTATCAATGCAATTATCTACCATTGAAAAAATTAAAAATAAAAATTAGTCATGGAAAGAGGCTTCCCTCTAGTTATAATGTGGTTTATGTTCTATTTGAGAGGATTTTTTTTATTTGTAAATCAAAGTTAAATGCAGTATGTACTACCGTTGAGTGAACACCAATATCATCTCATCCTAATAGGACAAATTGACTGAGAGAAAAAAATGAAAAAAATTACCTGGATTGGACTATCCTCTGATGTCCTTTCAGCTTTGCTGCAAAAGCTTGTCATGTTTGTTAACTCTCGCAATATCAGACGGTGTACATTAGGCAAGTCAACTCTGTTATTGGTAGAAACAATATCTTCTCCCGCATCATGTGTGACAATGGATTGCAATGAGTTACATTTACACACTTCGATCTCTTCCAGCTGTACGAGTCTTCGTATATCTGAAAGATACCACAAGTATTTCAATCGGTCGCAATGTTTGACACTCACGACTTTCAATTTGCTGAAACACTCTGGTCCGATGGGGCCATGGCATATCTTCTCCAAATTAATAAGATTTTCAAGGAACAATGACTCTAACTTCCTAAAAGCAATGAGAGGGAGGCCATGAAATGAATTGGCAATGTACTTGATTGAGGGGGCTGTCTTCAATTTTGAGGCTCGGAACCCTTGGGTGCACAACTCGTGAGCGCTCTTTTTGAACCCACTCAACTCGCATAAATATAAGTATTGAGTCTTCTGTAGAATTTTCTGAATCCATTCTCTTGAAAGAATACTATCGCACCCTTCCAAATTGAGCTTCATAGTTCTCGAACCTTCAAATTCTCTCCCATCAACATTTCCTATTGGATCAAAGGTGATACAAACAATTCCTATCTCGATCCAAAATTTGCTCAGGTTCCCAAATGGCAGGTCATCATCCTCCAAGAGTATGGTGGGATCATGGATCGATATTTCTAGAGAGGCTATCTTTCTCAAGCTCTTTAGCTCGGCAAGCCCAGCATTACACAAATTAAAGCTTCCCTTCATATGTAACTCTTCCAAGTTGATTAAGCCTTTTAGCGCTCCAGGCTCGATTATCTTAAGCGAGTAGTAGTCACTTAGATTCAACGATCTCAGATTCGTCAGTTCCCCGATATCTTTAGGCAGCCTAGAAATTTTAGATCCTACAAAGCTAAGAATCTGCAATGCTTTGAGCTTGCCAAGATTTGCCACATCTCCCACCTTGCAATGGTCTAAATATAACGAGCAGAGGTTCCCGAGGATTTCCATAGAGGAAGGTAAAGTGGTGATATGCATGGTGCGGAGATATAGGACTCGGAGCTCCTTCATGTATGTGAAATCTAGTCTACAGCAATCTTCCTGATCATGTCGGTGTGCAGGTCTCCCCTTCCAATTTTCCAGTTGAGACAACATGAGTATCTTCAATTTAGGAAACACACACCGCATTAGTTCAGCAAGCTTATCTCTGCCAACATCAACTTGGCGTATTGCCCAACATTTCTCAAGCTTTTCCTTGGGCCATGAGCCATAATTGCTGTTCATCATTAAGGAATGCTGACCACTAAATGTAGTTGAGACGACCACCTCGCTATAAAGATCATGTATGATCACATTTTCCTTGTCATCGCCACCATCCAGCAACAGACAAGTGGAACGGAGTTTATCGAGCAGCTTATTCAATCTATTCCTTGAATCTTGTAATGTGTTGTTGAATCCCTCAAACAAGCCCAAACCCATGCCTATTCCCAGTAGACATTCGACTTGAATGGTCCCACCAATTAGACCACAAAGCAAGAATAAGCATTTGGCGTCCTCACTCTCCAAATGGTCGTAACTCCACTTCACCATTCTCTCAATATTTGGGTCTTCTATTTTTATTATCATGTTCTCCCATGTGGACACATCGCTACATTTTAAGGTACTTGCAACGGAGGTAATCAAAAGAGGCAAACCTGCAAGCTTCATTACCACTTGAACCGCCTTTCGTATCAATTCCTCATTGTCTTTGAGCTTGTCGCCGACTATCTTTGCAAATAGCATGCAAGCTTCTTTGTCGCTTAAACCTTCAAGACGAAATGTTTGTTCGGCATGCAGCTTTTGCTCCAGCACACTTTTATCTCTTGAAGTAAGCAACAATTTGCAGTTCCTGTTCTCATCTCCCAGAGGAATTCCAACCGTCTTCAAATCAAGTGCTCCCCACAGATCGTCCAATATTATGAGAACCTTCTCACTCGGATCCATCTGTAATCTCTTGAACAGAAGATCTCTCCTTCCCTCTTCACTCGGCTCATCCTTAAGATCTTTTAGACCCAAGGCGTAAGCGATATCGAATTGGATTTTCGTCAAGTCTGGAGTCCGCGAGACTTCCGCTTTGACGATCATGCGGAACGGTCTTCCCTCTTTCCTGAGTTTCTTCTCGATTATCTCCAACAACGTAGTCTTCCCCACGCCGCCAGGCCCGTAGACCCCAACCACTTTCACCTTCTCATCATTCAGAGCTTTCATTATGCCCTGAAAGATGGAAGCTCGCGAATCGGTGATAAAGTCGCCCCCATCACCGGCCAACGAGTTCACGTCGAGAGCAGCGCCAACAAGCCCTGGCGGAGGATTCTCGAAGTCAACCTTCTCGAATTGACCCCCTGCAATGAGTGCCTGGATGTCCTTGACCGTCCTGCTCGCCTTTTTGCCGAGATGATATCGCGCCTTTGGGTTGGGAAGCCACCCATAGAAGCAAGTTTTCTTAGCTCTTCCGTCGTAATCCAGCACGTCACGCGCCTCATTAGCGACGGTCTCCACGTCGTTCACCCATCTCTCGACCTTGGGTTTGATCGGCTTCATGTTGTTTCGAGCTTCATCGATGGAATGCTGCACCTCATCCCTCGTGTCACCCAGGTTCTTGACTTCATCATTAAGCTGGCGAACGTAGCGGTCGGAGGACATTACGTACCCGCAGTGCCGACCGATCGGAGCCACCAGGCACTTTGCCACTTCGGAAGCTCCGCACAGAGCAATCTCCTCCATTTCCCCCCGTTTCGACTTCTTCTACCTTTCTGGCTTTCTTTCCTTCTTTGTGGAGAAACGAGAGTTAAGAATTTTTATATTCCGAGGCAGGCGAAACTGATGGAACCCGGAAACCCCAATGCCTGAAGAAGAGGAAAGATTCAATATGATGCACACACGGCGGTTCCAACAAAGAGAAGAGCCGCAGAAGATCAGGTGAAAGAGAGGGGCTCCTAGAGCGAGGAAGAAATCATTTAGACGATACAATGGTGGTCAGAAACAGGTGGCACGAAGCGTGGATAACATATGTGGCGGTACTTATTATATTGATGTTCCCACTGATGCCCCTCGCGTCCTCCTATGCCCACGGGCTAAACAGAGATGTCGTCTAATCGTATCTCCATTTGATTATGCTTGACCTTAAGGACACTGATTTAAAACAAGTGGGCCCCACCCCTCCATTTCTTTGTGGACTAAAATCGCCTTTTCGACTCCACCGTTTGCGGAGTGCGAGAATTGTTTAGCTGTCTACCACCATCACCGTCTATCAATTATTTCATACGGACTTAGCTCCAGCGATCAGCAGCGTCGAGGTCCAAAGCTCTGAGCTCGCCGAAATCGGGCCTGAGCTCAACAGAGACCGGCGAGCTGCAGATTAGCCCATATGACCGGTCGCTGGTCGTCAATCGTCACTGGCGAGCGACCCATCAAGAAAGAAGAAAAACAAAAAAATAAAATAAAATAAAGAAAAAAATAAAAAATTTCGAATTTTTAAAAATAGAACAAAAAAAAAAAAAAAAAAAAGAAAGACATGAGGGCTAGTAAAAGATATGAGATAAGAGAGAGTGAGTGAGCTTATTCGAAAAGTGAGAAATATTTTTCTATATTTTAGAAGATTTTTCTTCTCTTTATAAAAAAAATTTTTGCTCAATTAATTCATTTTTCGTAAAACAAATGTTGGAAAATCCGAATAATATTGTCCTAAAAATATTTTTCTACGAAATGAACGAAACTTTAATTTTATAAAAGATTAATAAGCATAATCATCGATTTTTTCTAAGAACCTTACTTTAACAGTTCTAACGAAAATCCAATTTCATTGATTAATTACACCTAATTAACTGTACCAGTGAATATAAAGTGTATTTGTATGTAAATATTTACCAAGCCTTGCCAGGAGTTTAGAAAAAGGAAGGGGGCTTAGCTTCCAAGTTTAACACGGTAAGCTGCCGAGATCAATATAAAAAGTTTCAAGTGTGGCAACTAATAGATTTTGTAATATAAAAACAGTTTGTCAACGGTAATTATTCGGTGCGTGTGAAATGGAGGGACCGCTGCGCCTAGTAAAGATTAATCGAATGTTCAAAAAATCATAAACACTTCATTGAGAGAAAACGAAGATTCATGGAAAATGCCTTTGATTTTATTTTTATAGAAATTACTAATTATCATCATCATTTCTCATAAACCTGAAGATCTAATTTCATTGATTGATTACATTTCGCCAACGGATCCGGTGAATATAAAGTGTACTGGCATGTACACTGTAATTAACTCCATATCAGGGCTGCTTGCACTCGACAATGTCAGCCTATTTCACGGATTATATGGGACCACCTCTCTCTCCCTCTCTCTGCTACTAACTTCCATGGAATGCCCCTCTTTCCGATTCGTTCTATGCAAAAGCGACGGAACAATTCACAAAGCCGACGTTTCTCATGTAGATTCCCACATCCTTACGGGTCTCTCCCTCAATAACACGGACCAACCACACCTCTCTCTCTCTCTCTCTCTCTAAAATGCAGACGAGGAGGAGAGGAAAAAGACAGCCCAAGGTGACGATAAGAGTTAACCGGGGTGGAGTTAAGTTGCTTTTTGACCATCATCGGTCCCTTGGGATTTATTGAAGCTTCGTGTTGTGTTAACCTAATGCCCACGGACCCCATTCCGTCCATCCTCTCTTTTTGCACGTCGTCCGGCCCGGAAAAATCCAAGTTGGATTTTCTTGTCCCATGGAAGGGCAGAACCAAACAGCACTGTCCGATAAAAGTGACATGCAAGCCCGTCTCAAGAAAGGGGACAGGCTCTCTGGCCTGTCCTTGTCCAATGCATGTGCTTGTCTTGTCCTTTTCAACCTTTACATGCCTGTTCCTAGTAATCTAGATTTGCTTATTTATATAATAAATGTCCTCTAAGCGTATAGAATATGGATAATCATTGTCCTTTTCTGGCTCCAATTTGGTCCACCCTAAACCTAGGGCTTAACATAATCACTAAATCTCTTTGGCTCGAGATTGGAACATATGGAAATTATTCTGGTAATTTTCACTATATCTCATCTCTCCCTTAGAAGAAATCATTCATTTCTTTCCTTTTTTTTTTTTAAGTATGCTATTAGAGAAAACCATGCATTAATTACACTGTCTGTGCTTATTGATCCATTGAAGAGAACCAAAGAGAAAAAAATTTCCTGTTGGTCCACAAAATATTTCCTTTTACTTGTGAGAGAAAACAGAGGGACATAAGAGAATCCAAGGTAGTCGAATGAGTTTAACATTAATGAGACCTATATTCTTCCTAAGCCATGATTTGAAAATTTTATTTTTTTTCCTGATACCATGTTGTCAGGTTCATATCCTATCATTGTTACTCTACTTCGTGATCAAATATTTGTGTTCTTCCACTATAAATTGTTGTTTTAATCATTGCTTCATTTATGTTCTTAATTATTGTTTTGTCTATTCCTTCGTTTCAACTTCTACAATGGGTTAACCTCTATACGAGATTGCCGCCAATTGCACCTCTCATTTAAGGCTACGTTCAATTTCATTCTAGAGTTTCAATCACAATTTCAATTTAATAGATAGAAAAACAGATGTATTGCTGAATCAAAATGAACCCAAAGAAAGTGATGTTAATAGCTAACCATGGTAAACTTAAAGTTGCTTTTTGGCCTTTGTCGTTTACGTAGCAATTATTAAGATTCATGTTATATCAACCTCATGCACCAGATGACGGTACAACCTCATGGTACAACCTCATACACCTACAATCCTAGATGTAGTTCAGACATCATACATTTGAATGCTAATATTAACTTCATCACGTTAATGTGGGCACGGCCATGTAATGATTATATATCTAGTCCCAAATCCGCACCTATTATTTTACGAATAACAACAAAAAATATTTTGGAAAAAAAAAACAACCTCTTAATTCGGTCGATCAACCAAAACAAAAAAAAAAATGAGTTTGACTGATGGTAAAATATACTTACCCAAACAATTCAAAAGATCAATATCTTGATATAATCAAAATAGTCAGCATGCATGTATAAATAGTGTAGTGCCGCTATATAAGTTGTTCTTCTATTGACCGCGGACAAAATAAAAGTTCTAATTACAAAGGTATCATATATTCGATGTGTAGCTGTGAAACTCAATTGTTATGACTTATGCCAAAAACAGGTCGCATAGGATTAAATAAGAATATATTAATTAACGGAAAAAAAAAAAAAAAAAAAAAAAACCCTCAGCCCTGTATAACGTATCTTCATGCACCATTGCAGAGAATGAATACGTTGCATTGTTCGTCCACTTTGTTTCTCTATGCAAACCATCTACAGCTCATCTCTTCTTCTTCCTTATTATGGATTGATGGGCCTGAGCCAATGACAAACTATAATGTTAGTGCAAAATATAATTTGAGTTGAGATACTTAACTCATACTATTGACGGTACGCAAGTGGATGTTGACCTCTAATAGTCGGGACCCTTTATCAATATGTATTTGCTTTAATGTTGGCAATCCATTATTTAATTCAATTTTGAATATCTGAACTTCGATGAAACAAGACCAAAATCCTAATTCATCATTCAATACTTAGGTAGCGTTACTCACAAATTTGAATAGGTCGAGTTATTGATATCCTGAGTTTTTAATGCATTCATAAGCCATACAAAATAATTCCTAAGATGAAGAACTAGAGTCCATGACACCTAAAGATTAGTTAAAATATTACAAGTCTACCACAACCACATCACATATCACGGTGTTTTCTTACCACAATACTGCTACAGTTGTTACACTTCCGTCTCTATCTTGGTAGATCTCGACACATTGGGCAACACATTTTGAGAGGTCCATAACCTTAGGTCTCCAAGTACTTTAAAGACCGTAAGCCATTGCCGCCTTTCATGGGTCTTAGCTTAGGACAGCGTTTCGGTTCAACACACCTTAGCTTCTTCAGCTTGCATAGGATATGTAATCTTTCAATTGAATCGCATGCAACAAAGCTCTCGATTCCCCTAAACCTTAAACCTCAACAACTGTTTCTAAATAAGATAGTGCGAAGGATTGTACATTCCTCAAGCACGACAGATTAGGTGTCCTTGTGGGCATTTGCACAGAATAATTCGTAATTTCTTCAATTTCACCATGCTTTTCTAGATAAGAAAGTGTACCGGAGGATTCATTGATGACGATAGTCAGCAAGTATTGCGTCTCCGTAACGCCTTATTTGATTGACAAAATGCAACAAAGACAAGATCCACAAGAGTTGTTCTCAATTTCCCTATTGTTATTTAAGCTTAATTATGATGCAATCGTCAACCAAAAGTTCTTCCAAGCCCGCGCCCTAAAACTACTGCCGTTAGATATTAAATAACCATGCCTCATCAGTTAAATCTAAACTTTAATCAAACTATTTTTCGGCCTCATAACTATGCAAGGATTACATCTTAGTTCTTTTTTGACATGAAAAAAAAAAACATATATAATGTGAGATTAAGTTTAGAAATAGATAACTTATAGTTTCTAGTATAGAGAAAACATTCACAAAACCTTCCCAGGAGAATTTAAAAAAAAAAAAAACAAAAGGAATGGGAGCTCAGCTCCCAAATTTAGAAGTCAAGCTGCCAAATCAACTTCGAATAGAAATTGAGATAAAAATAAAAATCAAATGTGGCAACTAAAAGATTTTCAAAAGAATGTAATATAAAAATTACTTATCTCTAGTAATTTTCAGATATGCATGGATTGAAGGACCATTGCACTTAATGAGAATTAGTCAGATAGTCAAAAAGCCATGAACACTCTATTGATATCTAAGAGACACTTATTTATTAATCTGGTGCATTTAGGTACTCCACTGTAAGGAACTGAAGCTTCATGGAAGATACATCTTCATTTTTTTTTTGTATAGAAGTTACTAATTACAATAATAATTTATTTCATGGAACCTCACTTTAAGAGTTCTAAAACAACCGATATCATTGATTGATTATATTTTGTTAACGGATTCAGGGAATATGAAGTGTATTTGTACGTAATCATCTCTCTCTCTCTGACCTCTCTTTGCTAATAATCTTAACCCAATGACCCTCTTTCCAGGTCTCTGTAGAAGTGAACAATTCTCTGCTAACTCCAACTCCTTACGTGTCTCTCTCCTTCCCTATCAAGTATCAACCAGACACGTCCACACAAGTTGCTCTCTCTCTCTCTCTCTCCCTCTCCCCCTAAGACGCAGACGAGGAGGAGGAAGACAGAACAATGGGCGGTTAAGAGTCTCAACGAGGGTAGAGTTAAGTTACTCTTTGGCCATCGTCGGTCGCTCCGCAATTATTACAGCTTCGTATTATGTCAACCTCTTCTGCAGATGGGAGGACGACTTGGTGCATCGTGGGTCTCATGATAATTTAAAGCTTCTTGTTCTGTCAAACCTCCGTCCAGGGACCCAGCTCCACCGTACCGTCCTATCTCTCTTTTTACACGTTGCCCAGTCCAGAAAAATCCAAGCAAGAGTTGGAAGGGCACAGCTCTGCACCAATTGACAAAAGAGATTTAAGCCCGTCTCAAGAAAGGGCACAAGCTCTCTGCCTTGTCCTTGCGTATTGCATGTGCTTGTCTTATCATTGTCAACCTCACATACCCGGTTCCCAGTAATATTAGTTTACTTAATTATGTAATATAGATCCTCCAAGCATATGCCACGTGGATAATCATTTTTCTTTTTCGATTCAAATTTGGTTCCCCCAAACCTAAGGCTTAACATACGCAATAAAGCCTTTTGGTTCGAGATTGGAATATGTGGAAATTATTCTGACAATTTTCACCTCATTTCATCTCTCCTTAGAAGAAATTATTCATTATTCCTTTTTTTAAATACGATTTTAGAGAAAACCACGCATTGATTGAACTGTCCATGTTGATTGATCTAGTGAAGAGAATGGAAGGAAAAATTCTTGTGGGCCCACAGAATATTTCCTATTACATGTGGGAGGAACAAAGGAAATGAGCGGACTCAAGGTGGCCTGACCGGTTTTACATTAATGAGACCTACATTCTTCCTAAGGCATGATTTAAAAATTTTATTTTCTTCCTAATATCATATCATCAGGTTCTAATCCTATTATTATTCTACTTCGTAAACAAATATTTGTGTTCTTCCACTTTTTTTTTGTCGGTTCTTCCACTTTAAGTTGTTGTTATGATCATTGCTTCATCTATTACGTAAAATGTAATTGAGTTTCTTCAATGTTCTAAATTGTTGTTTCATCTACTCTTGTTTCAACTTCTTAGGTATTTTTAGCCTCCCTGCGAGTGCCAATTATACCTCTCATTTCAAGCCCCGTTTAATTTTAGTCTAGAGTTTTGAGGAAAAAAAACATGTATAATGTGAGATTAAGGTTAGAATTTAGATAAGTAATAGTTTCTAGTATAGAAAAAATATCCACTAAACCTTCCCAAGAGTTTAAAAAAAAAAAAAAAAAAGAAGAAGGGAGCTCAGCTTCCAAATTTAGAAAGATAAGCTGGGACTTTGAGTAGAAATTGAGAAATAAAATTAAAAAGAAAAAGAAAGAAGAAGATGAAGGCAAATAACAAATTTTACAAAGAATGTAATATAAAAAATTATGCATCTCCAATAATTATCCAGTGTGTATGAAATGGAGGGACCGGCAAACCTAGTGGAGACTCGTCGGATACTCAAAGAATCTTAGATACTCCATTAACATAAACACCTATCTATTAATCTTGCGAATACATATAGGTTGTGAACTACATACACAACTCGATTTTGAGAACGGGGATGTTCATGGAAGATGGCCTTTTCATTTTCTGTATAGAAATTACTAATTATAATCATCATTTATTTTTCAAAAACTCACTTTAAAAGTTCTAAAAAAACCCAATTTTAATGATAGATTACACCTCGGCAACGGATGCAGGGAATATGAAGTGTACTTGTAATAATCATACGTACCTGTACGTAATTATACGTACGTTAGGGGGATCATTAACCCCATATCATGGGCTATATGGATTCGTCGCTATTCCATGGTTGAGCCTGCTACCCCCCCTCTCTCTCTCTCTCTAACCTCTCTTTGCTAATAACCTCCACGTGATGAACCTATTTCTGATCAATTCTCTGCAAAAAAAAAAAAAAAAAACACAGGAACGTGGACAATTCATGAAGCCTGACTACCCTCTCTCTCTCTCTCTCTAAAACGCAGACGAGGAGGAAGATAGAACAAAGTGAGCTGAAGGGTTAACCAAGATTGAGTCCAGTTACCTTTTGGCCATCATCGGTCACTCGGCAATTGTTAAAAGCCTCATGTCATATCGAACTCATTCATGCTGCAGATGAAGAGTACGGCTTGGTACATCGTGGGTCACGTTGCAATTGTATAAGCTGCATGTTATGTCAACCTCACGCCTGAGGGGCCCCACTCTACCGTACTGTCCTCTCTTTCTGCACATCGTCCTTACCAACTTCAAGTTAACGTGTCCTTCGTACAAATTGCTTTACGAAAAACAGCAATAAATATTCTACAAAAAAGCAATCGGTCGACCACCCAAAACTAAAATAGTTTTAATCAATGAGAAAACATATTTATAAATATAATCTTAAATTTTAAATAACCTAATAAAATCGAATAGTCATCGTGCACAATAATAAGTGTAGTGTTGCAATAGAACTGCAACTTGCCAAATAATGACTAATTTTATTATTTTATTTTTGAGAATAAATTTGAAATATAAATTCATTTGATAAATTTTTTTTATTTTTGGAAATAAATTTGAAAAAGAATCAAGGAGCGAAAAAAATTGCTTATTTGTTCTTAGGAATAATTTCATAATCAAACCAACTCAAATTTATTTTTCCTCTTTCCTCTTCTTCTTTTTTTCTTGTTATTCTTCCTCTCTCTTCTTCTTCTTCCATTGCCGCCATCGTTGTCTACTGTCATCAGTCTCATACAACCAATTAGGTAGGGCGGTGAGCCTCGCTGGTGGCCAGACGGGCCTCACCCTAGCCTTTCCTGGCCATCGATGAGTCTTGGCTCGGCGAGCTTAAACTCACTCGGCTGCTAATGGGGCTCAACCTAGTTGGGTCACTGTGAGGTCAAGGTCGCCAATCAAGGTGAGGCTAACCTCACGGTGGCCTGCAGAGTTTGAGCCCCGCCGATGGCTGGACAAACTCAGTCTCGCCAGATCCAAGTCTCACCCAGTTGTTAGTGAGGCTTGACGGCAAGCAATCTTGTTGAGGGCGGTGACGCTTTGATGAGGTCATTGGTCCTCATTTGGCTCGACGACCGACCAAAGCTTGAAGAAGAAAGAAAGAAAAGAAAAAAAAAAAGTAATAAAATTATTTAAAAATTAAAAAAAATTATTTAGATTAGAAATTTTGAGGACGATATCAAATGTAATTTTATTCCATGAAAATAAATTTTTGATAGTTACTAAATGTTTTCAAATGCTTAGAAATTATTCTTGATAACAAAATAAAAAAGAATTATTTTTTTATCATAAATTATTCCTTGAAATAGAATAGTTACCAAACGTATTATTTCATTAACTGTGGACGTAGTAACAAATTTTAATATATTAGCCATGACATTCAATTTTGCTTTTGAGAGCAAGATCCATAACAAACCTAATCGGGCTATTCCATGGAATGAAGTGAGTTTTAGGAATTGGGTGAAAAGAGGAGAGGCATTAAAGATCCAAGGAATAGAAAGAAACGGTAGAGCAAGATTTTTCCAGTGAATCCGCAAGACGTTTTCCTCCGAAAAAAAGGGAGGAAATAGAGCGAAACACAAAATTGAGTGCCTTCTTCCCTTGAATCGACGAGTTCAGTGGGGCCCAGAATATATACTGCATTTTCTAGACTCTCTGTCATTACGAGGTGAGACGTGATAGATGTTTGAATGAGACGAATTGAAGCTCCAAAAATATCTACCAAGGTGTTGGCAAAGCTTTCAGCGAAGGATCCCCTACTTTGAAAAGAATTGTAAGGTTCCTCTGAATGTGCATGAACCGAAATCGATCTCAATTAGGATGGTTGGCGTGCCGAGCCAGTCCGGACTTGTGCTCCTAGGCCGAAAAGGGGCAACCCTCGGGCACTCTGGTGTCGATTACTAGTGAGGTGAATGAATATCCCGGCGAAGATGGCAGCAACTACATTGAAAAAGTCGACAAAGACAATTACGACCTTTTGTTATGGTGGAAGGCCAAATTGTTGTGTTTTTCCCATTCATTCCATGGCTGATGGTGGCGTGCTCACTCCATCGGCGTCAATATTGGCGTTAGAGTCCACTTTTAATACTAGCGAACAGATTATTAAAGATCATAAGCAAATGTTAAGTTACCAAAATATGGAAATGACTATTGCTTGCATCTCTTGGCCCATCGTTAATGTGGGCAGGCTGTACTGTGTCATCTAATTATCCACAACATCTACAAAATCGCCAAAAAAAAAAAAAATGCCACGACTTGATTATGCTCCGATGCTGCTCTCTCTCTCTCTCTCAAATGCATACGAGGAGGTCGAAGACAGGACAAAGCGCAGTTAAGAGTTTAACCGGGGTAGAGTTAAGTATTCTTTGACCATTGTCAGTCACTTAACAATTATTGAAGCTTCGTGCTACGTCAACCCTTTCTGCAGATGAGAGTACGAGAGTACGACTTGATACATCATCACATGGCAATTTAAAGCTTGTTACTGTGTCAGGCCTCATGTTGGAGGACCCAGTTCCAGCGTACCATCTTTTCTCTCTTTTCACACGTTGTCCCAGTCCAGAAAAATCCAAGTAAGAGTTGGAAGGGCACAGCCAGGCTGAATCGACTGACAAAAGTCACATGTGAGCTTGTCTCAAGAAAGCGGACAAGCTATCTAGCTTGTCCTTGTCTAATAATGCATGCGCTCATCTTATCCTTTTCTACCTTATTTCTAGTAATCTTAATTGAAGCTCCAAAATATCTAAGAAGGTGCCGGCAACCCTTGAGCGAAGGATCCTCAGCCATCTAAAAATATTCTAAGTTGCTTCCTAGTCTACATGAGCCCAAATATATAGATTTTAGTTAGGATGGCTAATGGGCCGTGCCGGTTCGGACCCGTGCTCTCGGGTCACATGTGCCCCCAAAGAAAAGGGCAAGCCTCAAGCACTTCGATGTCGATTGCTGGTGAGGTGAATAGATATCTCAATTAGGATGATAGGAATTACATTTGAAAAATTCGAGGAAAACAACGTTGATCTTTTGCGGTGGTGGAAGGACAAAGCTTCGTGTTTTCCTAATGTTACCTAACTTGACTCACTTTGCTTTACACAATTAAGGAATTCAATTGGAGATTTTTAACATGAAATCCTATGGAAAAAATTTAGTTCACATGTATTTTCTAGAATTGTAAATATTTTACGGGACTTTCTATTGAAAATTGCCACATGATTGCCATTTAACCAATGAACTCTAGGAAGTTCCATCTTCCCCTCAATAAGCATTATGATAACATCAATGCATCTTCTCTTAATGCACTAGACGAATTTTCTGAGACTCCTAGGTGATGAGTTCATTGGTTGCCATAAGAAGAGGACCAAAGCTCAACCGGACCAGCTTCAACAAAAAGATGGATAAAACTCCGGTGACTGTTGAATATAAACTAGTGTGTAAGTCAATCCGGAGGACGAAGCAACGACATAGATAAGATTTTCAGTAATAATACCTCATTATTTGAATCTAAACTTTAATGAAACTAGTTTTTCAGTCCCGTAACGACGCACGGGTTACATCTTAATTCTTTCTTTTACATGGTAAAATCAATGTATAATGTGAGACTACTATTAGAATTTAAATAAGTAATAATTTCTAGTGTAGAAGAAATATTCTCCAACCCTTCCCGGAGTTATAAAGAATAAGAAGAAGAGCTCGGCCCACGTGTAAATCAAGTGTAGCAACTTAAAAAATTTCAAAAGTAGATAGTATAAAACCATGGTCACAATGACAGTTATCATTTGGGAAATGAAGAACTCTTTTATAAGGTAAAGATCAAGAGATTTCACTTTATATTAGATATGTTTAGTTTATTCCAAGAAAACTAAGCGCCCCAAGAGGTTGTTCAAGTGGCAAGTGTGTTTATCTTTCTTGTCAAAGCTTGTGATCAAATCACTACATTTGTACATTCTCTTGTGGCCACTCCCATGAGCACACATTTGTGAGTCTCCGGTGATTACCCAATGTGTGTGAGATGGAGGGACCATCACATGAAATGGAGATTAGTTGGATGCTCAGAGAGTTCTAGACACCTTATTGATATTAAATAGACATCTATCTATTAATCTTGTGACAATGAATAGGTTTTGAATTACATATATTATTGAATTGGTAGAGCGACTTCATATACGTGAATGCTAATACTATTCAAGTAAAGAATATCTTTTTATTCAAGTATATGATACCTAGTAAAATAGAAATTAAAAAGGAATTGCTGAAAAAGCTTGAAAGTGTCACGTTAATGTGTGCATGACCATACACAATTATATATTTAGTCCCAAATTCGTACAAATTGTTTTACGACTAACAACAGCCAATATTCTTAAAAAAGCAACCCTCCTAATTCCGTTAGTCACTCAAAGCAAAAATAACTTTAATCAATGGTATATAAAATATACTTACACATGTACTTTGAAATTTAAATAACCTGACATAATCGGATAGTCAGCATATATGTATAAGTATTGTAGTGTCACAATAGAGGCTGTTTTGGGATATAATAAAAATTCTAGTTAAAAAGGTATAAATTACATGTATATCCATGATATGCAAATTCTATACTGAAAAATAGATAATTTAGGATAAAAATTGAAATATATCGATCCACGAAAGAAATTAACATATCCTCATGGGGAGCCAAGAGGAAAGCCACCCTTGACGTCGAGTAAGCCCGAATTGAGTACATGCATTTGAAGGTGGAATCAAAGTAGCAGTGAATGCACACCTCGATTCAAGGGAAAGATAAATGACAAGATAAATATTAGGGGCTTTAAGCCCCTTACCTCCCGGATCTCAGGGTGAGATCCTAACCAACTAGGCTAAGAGGTTACTTACAAATTAATCTGACATAAGTAAATTAATAACATCGTTAAAAACTTATGAACCATGTCTAAAATTTAAAAAAAAAAAAAAAAAACACATAATTTTCTAATTTATTTTGACATTGATAAATCTAATTTATTTGGATATTACTAAATCCCTTACAATGTTGATAAGAAGTTGGTAATTTATTAATCCATTCGTATGTTGGCAAAATTCTTCAGAGTATTGGTAGTTTATGACCACGCTTGTAAAATATCAAGAAGTCGGAAACCGAATCCTTCAGCAAGCTTTGAATCTTTTTTTTTACAGAATTGCAATTTTCAAAGTAGCTGTTGAAGAGATGGTCAAGGTGCTATTGGACGGAAGAGCAAAATCCCCGGCCCGCAACTCGCCATACAATTTTCGATTGAAAATAAGTGGATCCCCTCCACCATTTCTTTATGCTAATATTGCCTTTTGGGCCCTGCCGCCTCCAAAATGCTAGAACTATTCATCTATCTCGCAATCTTTTTCTCCATGAAAGCGCACTCACGCTGGACAAAAAGTAACTTGCCTATCTGGCACCTAGGAACCACCGATTGTCCTGCTACTTAGCCTGCCATCGGCTATAAACCCCTTCCTCCTATGCCAACGATCCAGCTTCCGGGAGTGAGACCACAGCATGTCCCTTGTGGCATTAATGTACTCGACTTGGTCGTTGAACAGTAAGGCCTGCCTGATATGAAAACCACATATTTGCAGGAGATCGTGGACGAGGCATTGCGTCTCAGGTACAATTGAGGTGAGTGAGTTCATACATAGTCTCACATCGCAAAAAGGCTTTTTGAGAATAGAAGTTGGTTTGTGAAGGACAATAGTGCGACATTCCTCGAGAAGACATTCTCCATTAATAACAATCAAAAGCCCTCTTTCTCTTCAATGCTCTCTTTTAGTCTTTACATTCAACTGCCAGTTTTTAAGCTGATCCGCAAGTAAAATTTTTTAATTAAGATGTGGGTTCTTTGGGTCATGAGAACAACTGCTAGGATCCAAGCTGACAACAAGAAAGTTGTCATCAGTAAGGAAGATTGGTGTCAAGTTACAAACCAAGACTCAATCATCTAGGATGCTATAACCAAGCACTTAGGTCATTAAAGTTAGAACCAGATGGCGGCATCTGCTTCTAACTGCAACATAGCTTCATGTGCAAATTTTAACTTCACATATAGACACATTAATTCATCTCAATTTATTGTTTATGAAGCGTTACACATTCTAGAGAGATTGATTAGACGAGACTATAAGAAGTCTTGGCTAAACAATGGAGAAGTTAATCACAAGAGCAAAAATGACATTTTTGCCTCATCAGTTCATCCTTATTTAAGGACAATAATTTCAAGGGGTCATCTACTGCTGAATGATGGATGAGTAACACCTTACCCATGGCTCAGAAGACTTGAATCAATATGCATAGGCACTTTTCATCCTCACAAAGCTGAAAGTACAAAATGAATAAGATCAAATGAATGAAGAAGGATCTGATCATTCTAGCCGTCATCTGTCATACATTCCAAAAATGTTTGTCAAACACATAGTCGCATCAGCAATGCTTAATGATGCACGACAAACGGTGCAATGCAGAAGAGTCAACATTCCACTGGGTTTTCGGATTGGCAAAATATGAGAACAGTATGTGGATGTATAATTCTTCCGCACATGATCACCAACCCCAGCAGGACATCAAGCTTGCATCTTTCAGCAAGAATAACGCATGAGATGCAAAACCATGAATTGAAATGAGCTTTGACATTGAAGAAGATAGCTATCCATCCTCGATTCAGAAGAACCAGAATCAAAATCAATCAAATACCTTGAATGCGGGCGATTCACTGAGGATGATCCTGCAGAAGATGCTGTCTTTGGTCGAGCACCCGTCCTTGGGATCACGAGACCAGCAGAGTTCAGAATTGGTTTATTAAAAGCTCAACAAACCAACTCTCTTGAGCGTGAGTCTATTCAACAAATTGAAGATTCCCAAACGCAAAATTTGAAGACTTCTGTCTGTAGAATTGAAGAATCCAGCTCTAATTGCTTCGATTTTTTCCCAAATTTTAAGAACAACAAAGCATCATTTTGGTGAGTAGTTAGCTGACATGGATTTACAACTGACTGCCACATCAGACCTTCAACAGTGATTTTGGACGGCAATTGAATGGGGATCAAATTTGGGACTTAAGTGGAAGTTGATTCTTTCTAGACAAAAAGAAGTTTAGCTCAGAACAGAGAGTTGACCTAAAGTTTATACTTTTTTAGGGAATTAAGCTGATGTGAATATTCACAAGTGAGTGTTGACCCCTAGGAGTTGAGACCCTTTGTTAATACATATCTGTTTTGATATGCAGTCCTTGATTTCATTCTAGTGGGACTAACAGCCAACTAGCGCCATCTGAACATGTGAAATTGACAAGGAACTTGAACACGTATTATCACTTGCCCACGGGCAATAAAAAACACAACCAAGTTGAGACAAAATCCATCTAATCTGTGCTTAATCCATGACTTCCAGCAGCAATCAGAATTGTAACAGAGCATACTGCAAATCGTGATTGTTTGATGACAAATTGACATGAAATTGAAGCCGTATCTTCCCACAAGCGCATATGAATCTACTTGATCAAAATGGCATCAATCCATGACCAAACTAACCTCAAGTTGGCATGAGATTCACCATATTACTTTCCTAGCATGAACATATATGATCCCATAACCAAACTAGCCTCAAGTTGGAATGAAATGCACACCCAATCATGGGATATCAAGACATGGTCAGCATCCAAGGATCGATTTCCAGTATAATTTAATTCATCCATGACATAATATCTTTTCCAAGCGAACATGAAATTCACCGTAACACAATCTTATGTCACTGCACATGCTTACTTGAGTGGAATAGCATCAAATGAAGGATCAATGGACTTTAGCTCAGGGCTGCAACAGCTGCGAATCAGCATGTTTTGACAAGGTTCCAGCAAATCCAAAGCAAGTTCAAAATGGAATGCCTATGATTTTCGATGAAGAAACAGAACACAACTAGGCTGATATGACCAAATTTGATGAAAAACCTTGTAATTAATGAAATTCTCAGTCGAGACCTGAATCAAATACACACTTATTTAGTTCAGGAATATCATCAAACAGGTGGTATACATTTCGGCTAGGGAGCTTAGATGCAAAAGTAAAGCAACGATTCACATCCAAATCATTGCAAAGGAAATGCAGCACGTTCAAATCATTAATACAGCCTCAATCACAGTCCATTTTCTCATAGATGGTAGCAATAGCTCCCAGCCTCTGCTTCATACATAAAGCAATGGAAAACAGAGCATATGCAGTTTGGTTGAATGAAGAATGATTAGCTATAGCGATTGACCTTGGATATGAGTGAGGAGATAACAAAAGCAACGTCAAGGAATGGAATCGTCGAAGCAGGCAATTATGACCAAAGTTTGAGTACTGTTGCATTTCAGTCCTCGGAACTATTGGCAATCGGATAGGTGACTATATTATTGCTGGTGACCAAGCTTCCCTCCACTCGCCGGCGATAATCTTCTTTCCAATAATCTTCTGTCGTGCTCCTTTAGTGCTGTTGACACAGATGACTATCAGTTCATGAGCATTGCAATGAATTGATAAACATATCTTTGAAACATCATTCTGAACAGCAGTGGCCAGCGAACTTCAAGGAAGGAAAGGACAGAGAGATATATGCCTTAATCTGCCACATTGGAATTCACAACCAAATGGGAGTTCTAGCTTCCCCGAAAGATATTTCCAGTAGTGTCAATAGGTCACAATTGGTGTTGTGCACAGTATATTGGCACAAGCGCACACACTTGAAGGATCAATCAGGTTTAAGCAATAGCTCTTATAAATAAGCCTTAAATGGTGAGTGTCGAAGGAGAGGGAGAGAATATTGGTATTCTGCTAGCAAGTGTTGTCCACACAATATTTTGATGGGGCCTCGGTGACCAGTTTGGAATTCTGTCGATTTCCTCAAATCTGCTAGTCTAGGCAATATTTGGATGGGGCCTTCAAATTATTTAATATTACAAAAAATAGATGTCCTGGGCTTCGAAATCGCCAAGAATCATGGAATTAAAGTTCAGTTAACATCAGAGTTCTCTAATTCAATAATCAGGCCAACACTCTCACGGCAATAAAAGCATACAGACATCAATTTAATCATGCAATTGCCATCCGAACATGTGAAATTGATAAGGAACTTGCACACACCATATCTCTTATCCATCTAATTCATGCTTATTCCACAACTTCCAGCAGACATTCATAATTGTAACAGAGCATAAAAGACAGCAAATTGTGGTCCTTTGATGATTAATCGACATGAAAATGAAGCCATATCTTCCTACAAGCGCACATAAGTCTACTTGATCAAAATGGGATCAATCCAGGGGCAAATTAATACCGAATTTACCCAAAGCAATCACAGTCAGCATGCAATACTTCGATTCTAACATATTCAAGTTTGGTGATGACCCCAATTCTCGCAAATTGGCATGAGATTCACCCTAATGCTTTCCCAGCATGAGCATACACGATCCAATAACCAAACAAGCCTCAAATTGGAATCAAACACACTAAATCAGGGATTTTAAGACAGTCTGCATAAAAGGATCGATTTCCGGTAGAATTTAATTCATTCATAACATAAATCCCTTTCAAGGGAACATGAAATTCACTACACGTGCTTACTTGAGTGGAATGACGTCAATATCAGGGACCAAATGACATCAGCTCAGGGCTGCAATAATTACGAATCAGCATGCATCAACAGGTTGTAGCACATCCAAAGCAAGTTCAAAGTTGAATACCTATGATTTTTAATGAAGAAACGGACCTCATATACGCTTATATGACCGAAATCGATCAATAATCTAGTAATGAAGGAAATTCTCGGTCAAGACTTGAATCAAAATACAAACTGACTAAGTTCAGGAATTTCATCAAACAGGTGATTCGCATCCAAATCATCACAAAGGCAGTCGGCAAGTTCAATCATCAATGCAGCCTCAATCGAAGCCGTTTTCGCACAGACGGTAACAATAGCACTCAGCCTCTGCTTTGTATAAGAAGCAACGGAAAACAGAGCAAATGTGGTTTAGTTGAATGAAGAATGATTAGCTATAGCGATTGACATCGGATATGAGTAAGGAGATAACAGAGGCAACATCCAGGATTGGAATCGTCGAAGCAGGCAGTGGTGACCAAAGTTGAGAACTTCGGCATTACAGACCGAGCTGTTGGCAATCGGGAAGCGGTGACGATCAGCAACGAAGCGAGAGGCAAGGATTCCAAAGAAATCTCCGAGAGAGAGTGATCAAAAATCACGTTTATGTTCTGGCCCCACTCTGCCGAGCGCGCCGAGCCTGATCTCGAAAGGGAATCGACTCAGATCGTTAGATGTAGAGAGAGAAAGGAAGAGAGCAAGTGAATTCTGTTGAGGGCCACGTGATGAGGCCTTGTTAGCCAGTGACTTCGATCGAGAGAGAAGAAACCTGTTTTGATCTTTCTCATGAGACAAAATTATTGAAAGTGTACTTAAGTTGGTAAACTCGTATGTATGGAGTTCATCTATTTTGTGAAATTCTTGAAAGAGCCTGAAATCTGGTATAAATAAAACAGTAAAATTGATTTTTGCACATTAAAACGGCATTCATATTTAATAGAACGGCTTTTTTCTTTTCCAAATAAAATTTGAAGAGCTTCGTCAAGAGAAGAGTAAAAGTATAGGCAGAGAATCTCTTGGTAATATATTATATTAGAAGTGCCTTTTGCTTACTAAATGCCTTCACTATTAATGAGTTTAGGGCAAAATTTCTTGTTAATAACAAGTAAAATTGACTCTATGAACGAGAAAATATCAAGAGTAACTTTCTAAGTTACTAATCATGAATATCACATTCAAAATATTTCATATACTATTCGAGAATCTCTATGCACAACATGTGACATCATTTAGATGCACATGTACTGTTTAGAGATGAAAATGATTTCACTGATTAGTAAAGTTATTTTGTTTCCATAAAATAAAACTCATAGTAAGACATAAAATTAGAGTTAACGTTGATTAAAGAATAATGATTTCTTAAAAAGAAATGAATAATTGAGTTGAACTAGTCCACAAAGATTTCATCTTTTGTACGTTAAAACCTAGAAGATGTTTGTTTAGTATCTGGTGATTTGATACAAGATGCAAATAAACACATTTGTAAAATTTTAGAAAAGTTGATAATTCATTGATTTGTTTTGGGCGCTCGTGAAATCCTTATGATGATGGTAACTTATCATCGGGTGACTTGAGAAGCAAGTTATCGGTTGTATCTTTTTACAAACAAGACTGAAATTACCAGCAATTTTTAAATTTTATTAACATGGATATTCATCAACCAGGAAGCAGTTATCCCATATATTTGCTTGTTAATGCAAAACCACTATAATTTCTCGAGACAAATTGGATGCAATGCACTCGTTATATTTTTGCCTATTAATGAAAAATTCTTTCGAAATTTAGAGGTAGTGACTGGGACTCACTAGCAACTCTTCCATGCTTGTCAGTTGACAGACATTGTCTCGATGGACTGTCATTTATTAGAATTGCGCCTCAATAGCAACTCTAATTCTCAATCAGAATGAACAAGTGACCTCACTCAACACGGCCTTAGATCCAAGGGACAAGAGACAAGCCAAAGTGATGAACATTGAAGGAACTACTCACAAACTTTGTTGGGAGTGTCCAAGAGAATGTAGAAATAGAATATCATATTACCGGACGCGTTATTCTATATTGCCAAACACCATTCTCCGTTGCACAAGTCCCAAACGCCTTAGTTATAAAGCACATCTTTAAACAACAATTCTTCGGGGTCAAAAATCTTGCGGGCTTGGTACCTTTCCCAGCCATCAAGGCCTCGGTCCAGCACTGTTCCACAGCTTACTATACACAGGACTTGCAAGGATGGGAATTCCTCAGAGTCTTTCTTAGCTTGGTTTCCCCAGATTTCCGACAACTCAAAAAGTCTAAGAGCAATTAACTCAGAGAAGGTGATTGTCATACCGGCTGCTTCTTCACATTCTTCATGGCCAGCAATTAGTTCTAGATCTTCACATGACTCTACTACCAGTTCTTTGATTTGCCCAAGAAATTTCACTATGAAGGTTGTGAAAAGCATTTCCAAACGGGAGCACCTCACAACCTCTACGTATTTCAAGTTTGGGAACGGGACGTTTGGAAGACCATCAGACTGCCAAATGTGCCTCAAGTTTTCTAGATCCCACAAAACCAGCCTCCTCATTTTACCACTCTTTGTATCTATCCCATCACTTTTGTATATGATCTTGATCAAACGGCATGATCTCACTTCTAGGAAGGTGAGACAGAGTTGCAATCTCTTCCACATGTAAGATGGGGCAATACATAGGAGATTGTCACAGTGCTCCAATCGAAGAAGTTCCAATTTGCAAAAGGAATCATTGGGAATTTGATTGTTCCATAGCTCTTTGCACTTAGCGCCTTCAATTTGTAGTTTTCTTATATTGGGGAATCTAGCTTGCATGAGGATAATGTGAGAAAGGAGAATAAATAGGACAAATTATTAGATTGTTCATTCTAAAATATGAAATGCAAGAATATAGATGATCATAGTAAGGGATAGAGCAAACCATCTCATTGAACAATGGTTGTAATTATTCATCATACCCTTTGGCTATCTCCTTAGGAACCACTTCCTTCATCTGTTCGCAATTGCTAATCCATAGGCTCTTGAGTTTCTCTAGAGTTGTGGCCATACAACTGGAGAAGAGATATCTTAGGTTGGAGCAACTGCAAACACATAATTTTTTTAGACTAGGAAAACCCAAAATCATTTGGGAGTCGCTCTTCACCATACATTCAACTTTCTTGCGTTCCTCACCATCTTTACTTTTGATTTGGGGAGCAATACAGTTGTTTGCATAGTATTTGCATCAATGGGACCACAATCAAACAATGATTCTAGAGAGGGATAGTTTTCAATCTCAACAATTGTTAGGTTGTGCAATCTCCCTATGATTGTGGAAGGGAAGACGTTGTGTAGCTTAGAGCAATATCCAATAGAGAGGGTGGCTAATTTGCAGAAGGAATTTTCCATAAGTTCACTATGCCATATTCCTTTGAAGGATCCTTCTAACTCAAGCTTTAACTCCTCTAAGCTCGGCAAACTAACTTGCTCATAAGAGCTATGCGTCAAATTGTAGCTATGAAAAATTTGTGAAATTGGCCTATTCCCAACAATCTATTTGATGCAGTGGAAGAATGAATTTTTCATTAGTGGCTTCTATCTGACAATATATTTATAAATTATGAACACATTTTAATTAATAAAACCAAATAAAGATATTCAAAGAGATTTGATTACTTGCCTTGCAAAGCATGAAATCAGTCGAAATGTCCCTAACAAATTCATTTTTGAGTGTTATGAACATTTGACAAGTATAATGGTCCATGGGACTAGTTGAAATGTCCCCAACAAATTCGATCCTAGGTAATTTGAATAGTTGACAAGTGTAGCTCCAACCTAGACTAGCGTCATTAGCTTTAGAAAGCCACCATCACTCACCTCACCGCAATTGCTTCGAACCACAAATCAATCCTCCTCAATACCTATGGTGAATAATCCCTTGCCCCATTGTCTCCTTTCAAGTTTGAGGAATGTTGGACCAAAGATGCCTCTAGCGCTAAAGTTATTTGCCAACTTATGGAAATCACCCATTAGAGGTTCCCCCGTTTTCCATTTAGCCCATAGAATCGAACTCACTAAAAGAGCTCCCAAAACTAGAATTGAACTCACTTTGGTCATCTCCCAGCCCAAATACATCAAACTCAAGAGCATATAGATGCTTTGCCTAAAAATTAAAAAAAAAAAAAATCATATATATGTATGTACCAATCTAGTTCGGTGAGCAGTTCCATAATTAGAATCGGGAATTAGACCAGTTCCATGGGAACAACCGGTTTTACAACAATCCGATCCAATTTAAAGTGGTTTCAATTTTTTGCGCACTCCTACTCACAAGCCCACCTCAAACCTCCACAATCAAGTAGGTCCATTTGATATTTGCGCAGACAAACAGAAATTTGGACCACATCATGATTTGATGGGTACAATGAGGAGGAGGAATAAGATAGAGTTTCTAAAAGTTGAATGTTTCCTAATTCAATGTTTTTAAATTCTTATGTCTTAGTCTGTTCGTACATAGGAGGTGCATTCTTAATTGTAAAAGTTCAAAATTTAGTTGATAATATATGAGAATTCTTCTCAAGTGAGTAATTTATTTTAATCTAATTCTTTGATGTTGAACGTCAAAATCAATTATCTTTGATTGGCGGAGCATTCTTTCATGTCTTGATGGTGAAGTCTTCAATTTCAAAGTTATTTTCCCTAGCAAAATCCAAGCTCTTTCATTTGTCCTATCAAACAGGTCTAGCAAATTTTCATAAACTCGCAACGCATCTTAAGAAACATTTGAATTATTAGGTAATGCAAAATATTTGTTGATAAAGTAAAAATAAATGTCACACATATCTAGAACTATTTTTGAAAAATGTGCACACGCGTTGTGTGTATGCGAAAAGTTGACATTTTAAAGATCAATCAAAATTATTTCATTGCTAAATATTTGAAGTATTAAATTATGGAGAGGAAATACTGATAAATATATAAAATTTACAAAGGAAATGTTTAACAATATGTAAAAGATTTGTAAAATTCTAATATTAAGATACATGATGGATTATATTTATACTTCTGCTTTTTTCACTGGATTTAATATTTGTAAAAAATAGTTATTGATAACAGATGACTTGATAGATTAAATTTGTAAATGGTTTTCTTTGCTGATTTTTCAAAGGTAAATCATCTCTTTGATGAAAATATTAGTCAAAACTGAAAAGTTTCTCTCTCATCCATTTATTTAGCTTATATTTAATTAAAAATTTTTTTGAAAGACTGCTTATTTTATTGTATTGTTAGATTCCGTAGGCTAAGAAGCAAAAGTAGGAATTTGCTCAATAAAATGTTAAATTGTGAAGATGTTATTTTTTAAGTAAGTCATATCAAAAGTATGGGTGATCAATTTCAGGATTAGTCGATTCTCACTCTAGAGGTGGAATTCACCCAATCAGAATCAGTTCAAAGTTTATGGAATTGGATAGCAATCCTATTAGCCATGAAATGACTTGGGGCCAATTCGGGAATAAGCTAGGTGATTTTAATTATTATTATTTAAATTTCAGTGAAGTTTAATTCCTGTGCCACACCTTCATTATTGCCCTTTTTCAGGTTGGGGAGTTTTAAGAAGGAAGAGAAATAGAAACCAAGACATATGAAATCGATTAACTTTTCTTCATTTTTCTTTGTGCAAATATGCTAAATTTTTTTTCTTTTGGTCTCAAATAAGTAAAATTCAGAAGATGGGTCCTTCACAATCCTTCACCATCTGCAGCACAAGATATCTCCAATACAAACAAATACAAGAAAGGCTAAAAAAAAAAAAAAATTCCAGAAAAATGACCAAAATAAGGAAAAAAATCCTTCACCATCTGCAGCCCCCCTCCGCCACCCCCGCGCCCGCACTGTCTCCATTGCCGCCGGCGACGCCACCTCCCGCACAACCGCGCTGCGGCCTCGCTCCTCGTCACCGGCATCGGCGGTGTCGCTGTTCTTCTCGTGGTCGCTGGCCTACAACGCGGGCGGCTACAACGACGGCGACAAGATCGATCCGGACACGGTGCTCTTCGAGGGGTGCGACTTCAACCACTGGCTCATCACCATGGACTTCCCCAAGGACCCCAAGCCCACGGCCGAGGAGATGGTTTGCACCTATGAGGAGACTTGTGCCAAAGGGCTCAACATCAGGTTTTGATCTCTCTTTTTGCTTGCGTTGTTTCTTTCCGCGCAGTGTGTCGGAAAATGGTTCTGCCATTTAGTCGAACTCATTGAAGACAGGGTTGTTCGTTTGAGGAATTTGTTATTCGATATGCTTGTTCTTCATTAGTTAGAGGCTGGAATTAAGCTATGTCTGGTTAGGAAGCATGAGTTCAGCACTTACGGCTAATGTATGGCAAAAATCTCAAACTTTTTAGGCTGAAAAATTTTCAAATAGGTTAGGTCTATCCTAGTTGGTAATCTGCTCGTGCCTTGGATAAATTACACTGTGCACGCGTCATTGCAGGTGTAGCGTCCTATGTTTGAGACTATAATTCATGTGCTTCGTTGACAACGCAATGCTTTTTGGGTTAATGTGTTGTCTCATCGGTATTAGGCATTTATGGAAGTACGTAGAACAAATGCTAGAAGACGTTTGGTGTTAACTAATTTGAGCTAGCAAATACGGGATGCTAAGTCTGTGCCTCGGCTACATGATAAAAAGTGTTGTAAAAAGTGTTTTTTCTTCTTGCTCATGGACTGTCGATCGCTACCTGCCGCCGCATAACGGCCGCACGACGGCCGCACGATCATCGCACGACGACCGCTTGACCGCCGCACGATCATCGCACAACGGCCGCACGACAGGCATTCTTTACCTCTTGCTCTGCCCCAGAAATATGATAGAAAAGATAGATTATTTTAGTGTTGTCCAGTATTGCATCTGTTTTTCTTCTCGTCAATTCTCTAGAGTTCTCGGTATTGGTGTTCACAACATCCAACAGGTCTGGATAAGATTTGTGAACCCAAACTTGTTTGTTGTCCAGCTGAGGTTTGTAGGATGTGGTTCCTACAATTTGTGGGGCATTGATAATGTTGCCATTATTTGTGAAAAAATGCCATGGACATTGAAAGAACAGAATGGTGTAGACCTAGGGTCTAGTTGCATGGTTCTCAATTCATTTTGCAAGAGCCATTTCCAATGAGTTGAAGGATAAAACCAATTGAGGAAATCTATTCTCATTTTCAATTTTTCCTTTGCTTAGTCCAAATATTCTGGTGAGGTTGGCAATGAATCTTCTAGTTGGAATTTCAATAGCTATCAAATACTTAGTAGTTAAATACCATAATAACCATCGAAATTGATTAGGAAAATAATCTTCCTTCCAAATTAGAGGATGGATAAATGGATAATTTGCATTTAAACCAAAAGAATAAAGAATCGAACCTCCATTGAATCTGAATAGATCTGTGTGGCATTGCCACATGAGTTTATCCAGATTTTCAATGAGGCTGTCATTCTGGATTTGTTTAATGATCTCCTGGGGATATTTCCAGCTTGGCCAATCTTTGATCTTCTCAATCTTATATTTTTCACCATGTTGGCGCATATGAAAAGGATGTCTCATGATATACATATTGATTTCGGTTGGTACTTTTGGCTTTGACAAGAAGTCAGCAAGCACATTCTTCTCTCCAGCAATATATTTGGTCTCAAAAGAATATTTTGAAAACCATTCAGCCCATCGAAACAGTTGAGAATTTGGGACCTATTTTTGTTTAAATTTGGTCATTTGAGGAAAGATGGCATATCCAATTCTACCAAGAAGTGATGGCCAATTAGATGGAATTCGAACTTTTTTATCCCATTTTTCACCGCCAAGATTTCTTTAAAAGTGGAATGATAATGCATTTCAGCTTAGGAGAATTTTCCACTTTTGTAGGCACACAGATGCCTCTTACCATCAATTTCTTCAAACAAAATGGCGGCCTAGTATTCATCACTGGCGTCAGTCTGGAGAATTCTCTTCCTTGTTGATGGGATTTGTAGAGGAGGAAGAGACTGCATGATCTCTTTAAGTTTAGCAACTGCATGAGTCTGAGATTTTCCCTAAGGTGGGGGATTCTTTTTCAGCATTGTCTGCAATGGGATTAGCAGCTTTGCTATATTTTGAACAAAATCTCTAAGATAATTAATTATCTCGAGAAATTGCTGAACTTGCATTCTTGTGAAGTTTTCTTCAGGAAATTTCAACAATTCCTAAGCAATATGTGACCCTGGATAGTATGTACATTTGTTAAGATGCATACCAAGAAATTCAATTTCTATTTGGGTGATATTCATTTTCTTTTGAGAAAGCATGATACCATGTTTTTTCACAATGTCTGCAAACTGCTCAAGGAGTTGGCAGTGTGACTGCTCATTAGGATTGTAGAGCATGATATCATCAATGTTTACTGTTGCGCTTGGCATGATTGGTTGGAAAATTTGGCACATTGTCTTTTGGAAGAGGGATGGTGCAACCTTTAAACCAAAATGAAGAACTTTCCATTGGAAATGCTGGTTTGGAATACAGAACCCTGTCTTGGGTTTGTCTTCAGGATGAATGCCCAATTGCCAAAATCCAGCTTTAAGATCAAATTTGGAATAGATTTGGGTTTTGGATAATCCATCAAAAAGAGAGTTTCTGTAGGGTAAAGGGAATTTATCATCTTAGAGAAAGAGGTTAAGGGTTTGGTAATTAATCACTAATCTCATCTTGCCTCGATTTTGCTCAGCATGCTTGTTGATATAAAAAGCTTCATAAGCCCATTGAGAATTGGAAGTTTCAATAAGGCCTTGTTGCAACAATTCTGAACATTCCCTTTGAGCTAAAATCAGGTGTTTTGGATTCATTCCCATACGACTCGCTTTGGTTGGATTGATATCTTCATTCTTCTTGAAAGGGAGGCGAACATAGAATTCTATGGGTTTTTCCATAAATGATGAGGACATTTCTGAGCGAACTCATAATGAGATTTTGAGCAAGATTCCAATAATTTTTGCATGATTAGGCTAACAGGCTCATATGGATGGAAAAAAGTCTTTGAATATTGACAAATTCAGAGAATTGATCTTTATATTTAATACATTTTCCAGGAATGATGCAAAGTTAAGAAATTTGAGTCATAATATCCCAACCAATAATCAAATCTTTGTTGGGAAGACTAGAGCCAAAGATTTTTATAGTTATGGAACACTATGGAAAAAACTGGATAGTTATCGGAGTGGTTCTCACATTTGTAGAGAAAGTATCTCTTGAAGTAGAGTTGAAATACCGAACACAAGGAGTCCAATATTCTTTAGGAAGAACTTTAGTATCTAAAACTGAATAAGCTGCTCCATTGTCTATGAGAGTAATGACATGGATTGGCTTAGCAAACTTTGAAGTGAATATTTTCACAAGGAAATGCGGACGATAGGTTTGGCTTGAAAAGATGTCAGTGCTTTCTTCTGAAGGGGTAAGGGATATGTGAAAGATATCTTCGGGATCTGAATCCAAATTGGTGTCACTCGGAGTTTGATAACAAAGAATGACACAAAGAGTTGGTTCACATGGTTTTTCATCCACAGAAAATAAAGATTCAATATCATCATTGTCAAGAGAAATACCAGTTTCATTCTCTATATGATATATCAAATGGTTCAGACATTTTTTCGTTTGAGGATAGTTTTTGGCAAAATGTCCTTTTTGGTTGCAGATGAAGCATCGATTAGTACTTTTTGTGGCCTGAGCAATCTTTCCTTTTGCATAGGCATCTCCATTTCTTCTTTCTTCGGAAGTGCTTGGAGCCATGTTTGGAGCTATGCCTGGACTTATTTATCCAGAGTTTTTTGAAATGTTTCTTCTTTCTGGAAGATTTTCCGCAAGAACCATCACAGTCTTTCTTGGAACATTTGATCTTCAGGTTCTGACGAGAACAGGCTCTATCAAGCTCTCTATTGTCATTGACATAAGTTAGATCATTTGACGCTTGATACACAATCTTCTAAGCACAAATGGATTTCTTGTTGGAGTTCTCCCAATGTAACATCCTGGATCCTCCTTTGCTTGGAGAGGAAGTTTCTTTCTACTGTTTGAGATAATTCTTTGGGAATTGAGGTCGGGAAAACATGCTTCAAATTTGCATCAACTCCAACTTGATAGAAGAGCTTAAGCATTTCTCGAAAATGCTTATCAAGATGTTTTTTCTGAAGAAAGCAGCATTTTCTTTCAAAAAATTCTCTTCTTTTGAGCTCTATGAGATCAACAGGTTTCCCCACAAAAAAAATGATATAGAAGGGTAATGACATACTGAAAGTTTGGGGAGAGTAAAAAGTGAAGCTGATCTTGTTCTGACACAGATGCCCACCAAAGTTTGAGGCTACCTGTGAATCTTGTGACAAAATTGAAAAGAACATCATACTTGTCCTGGTTGGTAATGGCTTAGGTATTTAGCCAAGCATGAAATTCTTCAAGTCTTTCTGGCCATTTGTGATAAGGTATATCATCAATAGTAAAAAATCTGTTTTGATGAAGTGGCCACATTTTGGGAGAAATTATTTGGCTGGACAACTTCTAGTTCATAAGGGTTTGATTCCATGTCATGGTCTGGAGGATTGGCATAAATATTGATGAGGTTACTGGTGCTATGGGAAAGGAATCAATGGAAGGGAATGAAAAAGATGATGAAGATGAAAGAGATGCCGACTCTGATTCAGTATAAAAAAATGTTTGGAAAGGCTGATTTTGTTGGGAATAGAATCCGGTCTGTCGGGATGACATGATCAATCTGTTGTGGAGGCTGTGTAGTAACAAGATCAGGCTGTGGTTCTTGATTACCTAAATCTCTGAAAAAGATTCTAGTGGATTTGACAACATTAGTTGATATGGCCTTTCTCTTATAACAAACGAGGATTCTTCGATCTTCTTTTCTTTTCCCTTTTCTTTCCTTAGTCGGTCCAGTTCCTTGAGACGATTTCGCATCTCAGCCACATCTGTCTTATCTTGTTTGATAGGAATGTTTGTAAAAGTAGCAAAGATAGACGTCTAGGGTTGTGGAGATGGAGGAGGGAGAGACAAAGGCTATGTTCGTAAAGTATTTGGAAATGGGTTAAGCCTTCATTCTTCAAGGATCTGGATCTACTTTCTGAGCTTGTCTATTTCTGCCTTAGGACTTTCAAGATAATGATACCCCAAGTGTTGTCCAGATTCCAAGGCATGAAGCCTCTTATGGAAATCTAAAAGCATTTTCTTGGTGATTTCATCATATCTTCGTAAGTTTTATTGCACATTCCCAATCTTGGAATCAATTGCTTTAAAAGTATTGTTGTATGCCAAAAGAGTCTCTGATTGCCAATTTAGGACGGCTTCAGCAACAGGAGTCCTTTTCTGTCTTCCATGCTCATCCACATCAGTGGGGGCAGGTATTTTAGGAACATGCCTATATCTGCCTTGTGGATCAATAAACTCTTCTGTATCAAGAAACAAGAGTTTGGAACTTTCTCGAACAAGAGGAGGAAAGTCTGTTTCATGGAACATGGCGATGGAAGAACTAGGTGGTGTTTCTACTGGAACCTCAAGTGGGTAAGAATGTTTCTTTGCCCACTTTACAATTGGCTTATAAAATGGGGAAATGGCTGGTTTTTTCTGAGAAGGAGACGGAGGAGGTGATGATAATGGATCCGGTGATACATATGGAGGAACATTGAACTCTGGTGGTGGAGTTGGTGCATAAGAAACCATAAACTGGAATTTATCATACTCACCAAGAGCATCAACGGAGGGATCTCCGTTCAAGTACCTTTGGTACATAGAATCCTTTGGCTTTTTGTGCTTTCTTTGAGGTGGGGGTTTTGCAAATGGATCTACCTCGTCGAGACAATTTGTACAATAAGAACATTGGCAAAAAGGATCCCAAAAAAGTTGACCATACTAGTCTTTGTAGTAATGGACAGGATGTCCATCACTTTTAAAGTATTTAACAAGCTTTTTTGGGTCTAGCTCGGAAATTGATTCCGAACACATGGTTCAATCATGAAGAGGGTTTGGAAGATAGAGAGACTTTCTTCATTTTCTTTGCCAAACTTGATGGAAATAGTTCCATCTTTCTTTCTGACAAATTCAGAGTCCGAAGATTGGAAAGGCTTGTTGCTTTGGTGCAATTTTTCATAATTGGTGATCCAAGTTTCTAGAAGGAGCGTGACCAACTTTTCCTTGGGGTTCTGTCTAGGAACATGAATGCAAGATAATTGTATGGACATTGGTCTTGTTTAGCGGTCTCGTCCGTCACGAGCATTGTAGTCATAGTTTGAATCATCTGAGCTGTGCACTGTTACCAAAAGATGTTCATCATATTTTTGTTCAAGTGCTTCAAGGTCTTCTGGTGAGAGAATTTGGTTCAGCAATCGACTGTGATTGAGGCTATTAATGATTTGAATTGGTGACCCTTGGCCGAAATGCATACCACTTGTTTGATGAAATTCCTGAACTTAGTTGGTGTGTATTTTCATTCGGTTCTTGACTGAGAATTCCCTTCATTACTAGATTGTTGATCTATTTTGGTCATGTAAGCGTATTTGGGTTGTGTTTCTTCATCAAAAAATCATATGTCAACACCTAAATTTTAGTCGATAAATTAAGCATACATTTTTGTAAAACAAGAGCATAAAAACAATGGATGGTAGTACATCAAAAAAAAAAAAAAAAATGGATGGTAGTAAAAAGAACAAAAAAAAAAGAATAATAAAAAGATAAAAATAAATAAAGACTAAGTTGGTCCAATTGGCAAGGCCCACAAGAGCAAACCCATTGATTTGATCTGTGGCCCAGACCCATCAGCCCCACCACTGCAACATTTCAGCTTGTTCTCCTGACCTGGCCTTCTCTATCCTCTCCTCCTCCTCTACTTTACGAGGATGTCGCTATTGATTTGACCAGAGAAAGGAGTGCTTGCTCTGCCTAAAGGCTAAGTTTGGAGTAGACAGAGATTCCTAGTCACGTTTGTTGTCTCTAGCTAGTAATATCTTTGCCAAAAAGACCTTCAGGCACTTGCCATTGACGCTCGTTTCCATGAATTCAAGCTCCAGCCGATGTCATTCCTATTACTTCCTTCTTATTCAATCAGTTTGCTATCAGGCGAAACTGCTTTTAGATGATCTTGCTAGTATCAAAATGGCACATCGATGTCGTTACGTGCAATGCACCAATGATTATCATTCTAGATTGTGCCATTTTGTACTTACTGGAAGGTGTCGTGACCTAACCCCTTTGGGGGGAGAGAGTTATGTTTAGGGATATTATAACTTCAGGTTGACGAGCTTCTATTAACTCGAGCTCTCCTAAGCCTGTAACTTACGTGATAGTGGGTGTTTAGATTTTAAATCAATTAAGCCTACATAAATTTTGACAAATAAGTTACCACTAGCCTTTTTGATCAACAAGAAATTAAGTAAGATACTAGAAAATATCATACTTTTCACAATAAGAGATTCTAGATTCGAGACATTGACTAACGAACGCCATAGCGGCTCTATCCAAAAGAAATCAATGATTTGCCATAACCATTCTAGAACAGGAAAGTAACACCTAAAATATTGAAACGTGCAATTATAATCATAAAGGAAGGCATACAAGCATCTTAATATCGTCCCTAAAAAATAAAAAATAAAAAACAGCACAAAACAAATAATCTTATTTTAAAACCCTAAAGGCTTGTCCAAATTTTGGTTTTACTTTTTTTTTTTTTAGAAAATTTCCAATTTTTCAATTTTTTTTGAATTTTCTAGTATTTTCTGTATTTTTTGATTTTTGAATTTTCAATTTTTTCGAATTTTTTATTTTTTAATGACTTTTCCGGATTTTTTAAATTTTTAATGATTTCCTAAAATTATAATTTTCTATTGGTTTTCGAATTTTCTAAAAATTTTACCTTTTTTAGTTTTTTTTAAATTTTTTTAAATTTTTTTAAATTTTTTAAATTTTTAAATTTTTTTACTTATTATTATTATTATTATTATTATTATTATTATTATATTCAGGGAATGGGTTTGGACCATAAACCCAATCCGGACTTGACTCGTCTACCGGATCCGATCCGGTTGGATATAGAAAACAAAAATTTTAAAAATATTTTGAATATTTTGAATATTTAAAATTTTTTTTCTCTTTTGTCTTTTTCCTCGTTAAGTCCATTTCTACTGCACCACTTTTTTTTCTTCCCCTCCTTCCCCGAAGCCATTTTTTCACTCCCAACCTTCATCTTCTTCTCCATTTTTTGAACTCGTACAACTAGATGCCATCTACGGACACCGGAGCTCACACCACTATACACCATCACCAGATTACATCTCCGGCCGTCGCGTCTGCCTATCGCCTTCCATGGCCGAACCAAGTTCGGTTTTGCAAATCAAACTAATTTGCATAAAAGACACACTCAAACAAGCTAATTTGAGGCTGTTAAGCCCTCTTTCACCTTGAGGCCTTTTGGCCTGAGCTCAACTGCTTCACGTACTGCCATATTTATAAGAGTTCCACCGCCTCACATCCACCGCCTGGATTCTGCCGCCTGGACTTCAACAAGCAAGACAACTCATTTTCTTCTTCATCAAGAGTACTTGCTGCCCACGTACTCTTGATCCTTCTTTCTTCATGGTTAAGCAGCCATTGTTGACTTTCATTCAAGATTTCCCATGCACGTAGACTTCTCTAGTTTGTTCTCCTTCAGCCGCTATTCTTGACTTTCTTCAAGCTTCTCTTCTTCACCGCCTCACGTCCAGACTTCATATTCCTTGAAGACTCCAGCAACAACTATAATATTATTCTAATATGTGCCCATTCTTATTTTTTAATCAGCTTGTGGCTTCTTCAAGAATTCTCTTCTTCGGCGGTTTACGAAGTGACGCTGCAGCACACTTCTCTTTGGCTTCTTATTATTATATTAGGTGTTGTACTCCAACACCATTAACGAAGAAAGCAGACGTGCGTCAACAACATATGCGTGATCAAGCCTCGAACTAAACTTTTAACGTCGATCGGATAACATGGATTTCGGTGCATCATTCGAGCATTTTGTCGAACACATGTTGTGCAGCTACGAGAGCAGGTTTTTGATTCAGCTTTGACACTATTTTCCAACCAAAACACGACGGGACAGGTTCCATTATCTCGCACGAATGTATCTCGCTTTCGCAGGGTTGAGCAGGGAGTATATCGATTAAGATTCATAGGTTCCTTTCTCATCACTCGCTCACGGGCATTTCTTCGGTGACCATCACCGTACCTTCTCTCCTCCTTGCGTCACAGACGCTCTTCTCACGAGCGCGTGCGCGCGCAAGAAGAAAGAGTGATGGGCTGGGCTTCTTTTTTGGGCTCTGGTGGGCCAAAGAAAAGAAGGAAAATGGGCCAAACCCATGTTTGAATTGAAATTGAGACACTCACATAAGTTCTTCCCTTCTGAATGGGAAGCCCGGTTGAGGGGTGAGCTGAAAATAACCAAGTGGGCTAGACACGCCGGCCCACACGACTTCATTTTTCATCATTCATTCATTTTATTTGATCCATTTTTATTCATTATTCTTTTTTATTTTCCTTTTTTTCTTTTTATAAATTTTTATATTTTTTTGAAATAAATGGATATTTAGAACGTCGATAAAAATTCGGATGTCAATAGAACGTTTTAGTCGACTCAATCCCTTTGATGCAAAAGAGCTATGCAAGTGAAATTGACTCCAGAGTTCCCTTCTTCCCTTGGAATCAGACTTGAAAATTTTGAAGTCAGCCATTTGAGTCTTATTCGTTACTGAGAGAAAGCTAGCCTCAATCAATGAGATTTCCTTTGCATCTCTTACCTCTATTTTCTACACTTGGTATTTGTTTTCGGGAAATTACATGATTTTTTTTTTCCAAAACAATAAACAACTCAAGTTGAAATGCAAGAAACTGAAATCCCAAGCAAATTGAAAGTATAGGTGAAAAATTGAATGGGGAATCCAGACTTGTACTAAAATTGACAACGTATTTAGAGAAAACTAAAGCGAACAATAAAATTTGTGGATGCCGAGTGCAAGTTACTTCATTTATGTCAAATTACCGCTCTATTTAAGATTTCACTAACTATATGAAAAGAATTACCAACAGCAATAGATTTGCTAGAGAAAATCATTGAGGTCTAACAAATCGGACACCTTGGAAGCCAAAGCTTTAAAATGTCGTCTTGCATGTGTGAATTAGAAAATTATCTTTAGAAGAAATAGATTATTATTTTAATCTACGATTCGAGTGCGTGGATGGCCTTGGCTGTCCTCCTCCCCTCCCTGCCGAGACGATAATTTGCCTTCAAGTTGGGAAGCCACCCGCGGAAGCAAGTTTTCTTAGCTCTTTTGTCGTTTTCCAGCATGCCGCATGCCTGTCTACCCCAGTCAATTCTCATAGTTGAGACTCATTCAGCAACAACTGAACTTGTATACAAATGCAAAATGGACAATTAATCAAGCAAAGCATTCAGTCATGGCATAAAAAGCTCACTATGCACTTAGCCATCGAATGTCAGTTTTGACATCAAGAGATGAACTTCAGAATCTTCAGTCAATGAAGAAAATCAAACAGGTAGAGGCCATGCATTCGCCTAAAAAAGATGAATCAAATATTATTAACATACAGAAGGTATTGAGGTATTAATGAACGGATCCAGAAATGCAAGGCATAATCATCCAAGCATACGAAACCAATTACTTACGAGATCAAGCAAAGGAAGTCCGAACAGGAATTTACTGAAGTACATAACACATGATGCACATTTTGAAGAAGGATTTCACCATTTCCAGTACAAGGATGGTAATTGTCTCGAATGTTAGAATAGCCACATACAAATATCGTAGATTGATATAGATAACATAATTCCTAGTAAATTAAGCCGACACAGCATGTTCAAATTCTCAGTCATGGGAGCATTGAGCACAACTTTAGAAGTTCAACCAACATCAAGGAAAATAATGTCATATAAACTAGAGAACTCTCAGTTTAAGCACGCCATTGCCAGATAATCATCACGATGCAAGAATGCTTGCACAATACACATGCTAATACCGTTCAGGAATTCAATCAAACATGGGGTAAGCGATTCGGTAGGGGCACCTAAATGTAATGATAAGGAAAAGGTGCCCATCCAAACAATCACTGAATAATTGAAACGTGTATGAGTTCATCAGGACAATCTCGGACTCAACCAGATTTCATGCCTGCAGAATCAAGCACTCGGTCCCCACCTCCAGCAGAGACAGAGCATGCGAAGTTTACCTTGATAAGAATCATGATGATTCAAATACTCAACCCAGTCAAAGAAATCCTCGTTATGTCCAATTCCAACCTTCGTCAAACTCGAAATCATGATACTATCCCTCAATCTGAAACGGTTTCAGCCTCAATCAATTGTCAGAGAGAGAGAGATAGGAGGAGGAACATGGGCTTTCCCAGATTGCAATCTCCTCGATCTCCTTCTTCCACCCGCGACGGTTGTCGTGAGGTAATTCATCACTTCGATTGCGTCCGTCGGATCATGAAGCAATCGAGTTTGTGATTTTGGTGGCCAATCCATTAAAAATTTATACGGAAAGAAAGATTTCTTCAATAATTTTTCGATCCTGAATCACACATTTTTTACATGCAAACGAGCAAATCATGTGCAGATCAAGACCAGAGGTGTCATCTTGCAGAGGCAAGAGAGGTTCGGGGGCTGCGACCCAAGGGAGAAGAAGACGTCGGCGTGCCGCAACCGTTGGTGCAGGGAGGTGCTGACGTGCGGTCAAAATCACTTGGGAGTTAATTTAGGTAAAGCTGATTGCTATATGTCTAGAAGACATGTGATGATGCAATGACACCTTGTGGTATTGTCACCAAAGGGAAGCCACATGACTTCCGAGTTTTCTGCCCTTCCATTAGTTTTTTTCCAAGTATAGAAAAACCTTGGATCACTAGTGTATGATTTACTTATAATTTTATTAATTAAACAATACTCGTCGATTATGATATAATTTGATATTAGTTATCGTTTCTGTTCCAAGAAATTTTCATGATTCATCTATACTAGATAAATTTGGTTCCCCAACTCAGGAAATACAAGCGTAGGCTTTCTTTCAGGAGTTGCTTGGTGGCATGGACACCTAGCCTTAAATCTCCCACCAAAACAATTGAATAATTTCCGAGAAATTTTGTCGAACCATTCATAATTAAATAAACTAGCCATGCCATCTTCCATAGTTTGATATAAGGGAAGATAACACAAATTATCTTTGAATTTTGATCATGAACTTTTAATATTTTCATATAATTTAGGAATTGTATTAAACATTTACTGATAATTCAGAGATTACAGTGAATAAACTAAAAGTTTAGGAATGATATTACACATGAGACCTAAGTTTGGAGACCACATTAAACCAATTAAAAATTGAAAGATGAGATTGCACGTTAGATCAAAATTTATGGGGTTTTTGTGCTATTGTGCCTTTGATGTGACAAGGAAGAAATTCAAAAAAATGTGGTTACAATTTCACCCTAAATTAAAATTACCGAAAACGACATGTATTTTATAACTTTAGCTTTTCTCGTTGTGCAAAAGAACATCAGATAGGGCGACAAAGAAATGAGGCGTGCGCCCCATTACGTATATCTATACCTATACCTATTATAAAAGTATGAACAATCAGCCTATTTTCTAGACTTTTAATTTTTCAATTTTTCCCTGAACACATCTAATATGTGACATTTCGATTCCAACTATGCCATCACCTCATTTAAAGGTCAGCCTGTTTTGTAATTTTCGGTAATGTCTTAAAGGCATCTCGTCTAAATTTTTTCTACTTCCATTTCGATTCCAACGCCAGCACGTGCAAGGCGTGCGGCCTCAAGGTCTAATTAATTTTAGTCTGAAGGATTGAAATTGAAACCAAATCAAAGCTAAATTGACAAAACTTGTTATCCTACATTTAACTGGAGTAGACATGAACATCCTTGTGGGGATAATTTTGGTTACGTATCGAGGACACATGTTGCTACGTCATGGCATAAACTGTCCATCATGATTACTAAGAATTTTCTTTTTTAATTTCTTTAAATTACAATTTTCTTTACTATCGTCTTTCTTTTTTTTCTTTACAGGGGTGGTGGGGCTGCTGGCCCTCGGCTAGCTCGGCTAGTGACCGGTGGACTTGCCGGCCTAGCGAAGAAAACAATAATATAAAAATAAACTAAAAGAAAAATAAAAAATAAAATTGTTTTTTTAGAAAAATTAAATACTATTGTCCACGTTAATACTGATCTTTCATGTAGGATTGCTAGTATTGACTAGAACACCATGTAAGAGATTTTTGGTCAAAATTACCCAAAAGAATTGCATTTATAATTTTTAAAAGACTTAAGACTAAATTGACACAACTGAAATGTTTATGACTATTTAGAACTAAATTAATACATAAATTTAAAATCGAATTGGTGGTTATACAGTAGATTTAAAATTTTTTGGATAATTTTCCCTTAACTATTGTGAATACTGAATGCCATGATTTATCAATTACAAATTAAGACAGCACATTTCCAGCGGTGGAAATCGCTCTTTTCAAAGGGAACGCGAATCCGTCTGCAAGGTGCTCGTTGCTTATTGCTCATCGTTACGTGGCGCTTCAACCTCTGCAACGACCGCCTCTGCCAAAAGACCGGCGACTCCTAAGTGAGGTCGATCAGTGAAAACTCATGAACCGGAAGAGAGAAACAGAAACAACGACAACTATTTTTATTCAATGAGAAGTTTTACATCTGAGAGCTTGATTACTTGTTTGCTCTCTTCAGATCAGTTTATATATCAGCTGAAATTATCAACTGACTAGAAAAACTAACAGAAAGCAAAACAGAATGTTTCAGCTTTACACGCTTAAAACCGAATATTGATTCCGCAGTGTAAACATGCTACACGTGCTACAATCTTCGTTGTTGACTTCTTCAGTAGCTTTTCTTCCTCTGTTCTTGGCAGCACCAGTAGTAACTCCATCGACATGCTTTCGCATTATACTTCCTCTGTTTTTGGCAGCACCAGACTCTTTAGTACCATAATGTGTACTTATCATATGATTCTTAACAGATCAAGAAGCCGAAAAGCGACGATGCTGATGGACAATCCCGAAGAGGACGACGCTATGTTCTCTTCTCGCTTCCACTGCAGTGCCGACACCCCCTGCCGTGGCATCGTGGATCACCTCTACCGCGAGCCCGTGCTCAAGGGTGTGCCGCGCCTCCTGCGTGATGAAGAAGGCCTCAAGCGAGGGGAGGAGAGAGCGCCAGGCCTTCTAGAGGCGATTGACGACTCGGCTGCCGCTGTGGCCATCATCTCCGAGAACGACGCTGTCTCGAGGTTGATCAATTTCGCATTTACGCCTTTCATCTTCGGTTCTCGACCAGTTGCTTCTGACCAGAATTCTACTGATTTGACATCACAGGTCTCCGGGTATTGAAATCTCTAAGGCGTTTATTCTCGGGTGGCTGCAAGGCATGCTTCCCAGCAGTGAAAAGAGAAGAATTGAAAAGGTGAAAACGTTCACTCATAGCTCCCATTTTGAGGAAAACTACTCTTAACTGTACCAAATATCTGGATGTAGATCAGTTCAATCACGAATGCACAAAGTTTGACCTCAAAATGTGTTTTTTCATGGGAAATTGCCGGTTGCTCTATAGCATCCGTACAACTCGAGTGTCCCTGGGAGTGAGATTCCTGGATGGTTTTGTCAGGAAGCTCCTCATTTTGCTGCTCCAAAGAAGAACCGCGAGATTAGAGTGATAATTTTCGCCATTGTTGTCTCTGCGGACAGTGCAAACCGGGCAAACATCCTGCTACCGACAGTCGAGGACATTAAAGGAAGGCTTCTCAGGCTCGAAGATCCGATACACGCTTTGACATTAGACCAGATGGGGGACAAAGTGAAGACCAGCTTTTAGAAGATTAGATATCCAGAATCCAAGCCAGCGGTTCGGATGTTAAAAGGAGACAGGAATAGATATAGTCCTGCGAGACCCACCATACTTTCTTGGGCTCTCGCTGGAAAAGCGCGGGATGTATCTGGCTTTCGAGAATGATGATGGTTACGATGCTAATGAAGAACGGTTGGATGAATACCAGCAGTGAAGTGTCTCAGAAACTTGGCCAAGTTCATCAGCTCCTCGTGAGATATATTTTTTTTCCTCTTTATTCTCACAATGAAAGTGACAAGAAGCTGCTCTAAACTTCTACTTTCAGAAATTCTCTTGTCCCTCTACCACATAATAACACGCCTCTTCCGGCAATATTTGGTCCAGCGTTAAGGTGATTACACGCGATTTCTTGCAACGGCTTTTGCTTACAGAACAGAGTAGGATACTGCTCCAACAGATATCCTCTGCCTTTCTCTCGCATAGATGGAAAGATCAAGCACAAAGCCGCCAGTACTTCTGCAAGGACCGAACCGAGTTTGTAATTACTTCTGTGTTGGAAGGGGATCATAGGACGCGGTTTGTAGCAGTTTTGAAAATCAGAGAAAACGTTCCTTCTTCAACTAATGAGGTGCTTTCAACAATCACACTTTTAGCAATTCCTAATAAACCACCCGACTTTTTGGACACAGGTTCGGTTGGTTTGTCATCCTCAAACTACTTAGGGATGCAGCTAGCAATGGCTCCCAGAGTAGCGCCTAAAATAACCTTGGTCTCCCACTCAACCAGAGAACAAGCGACCAGAGAATCAATAAAATAGAACAGGCAAAAGGAACTCCATGTTGCCGCCAACAAAGCAGCTGCGATGCAAGAAATGAAGAGCGAACCGGTCGTGAATAAAAAGGGGAGCCACCATTATGAAGAAAGCTTTGTCAAGAAACAATGAACCGGACGACATAACAACACGTTTCAAGAAAAGCACTTAAGACTTTAGCTAGAACTAGCCATTAAATGCACGTAGAGGATGAAGGTAAGCAGCATTCCTAACGCTCTGGAACGAGTGATGCTCTTGGCATCTGAAAGGAGTCCAGAAGTCTGGAATTATCACATCCCTCCCTTTCCTTCCGTCGAAACATATACATTTACATCCGAACTAGTAACTAGGGAAGCGATAGACACCGTGGCTCCTCTAAAAGTGTATCGGGTTTGAAGCATGGAGGGCAACTATAATGTCCATATATAAAATCCATAAGAAAGAAGCAACGACTACGGTACAGGTAACTTTACAACTTTGAATCTATACGGCTCACTACCCAAATCGAAGTGTAGCACTTAAAGTTCATTTCTTGGGCAATGTCTTCGGCTTTGTCCTCTCGCTGGCTCTTCTTATGACATCCCAAGCCTTTTGTGGGGCATACACACCTTGTTGTGAAGCGAAAAATGACTCATACCCAGGTGAGTCGAAAGCAAACCCAGTGTACTTTGATGTCTCGAGTGGAATTAGAGAAATAGGAAAGCTCCCATTTTCATCCGGTGCGAGCTGGTTCCTGCTTTCCAAGCCCGTTGCCCCGGTGTAATCATCGGGCTCGTGCCTGGGAATTTCCTGTACTATCTCATAATCATATGGGAAGAACCACCTTTGAACCCTATAAACAAGTGCAGCCAATTGATCCCAGCTTATCATGATATACTTATTAACTTGCCGATCGAGTTCGGGCTCTTGAAAGACAGGGCTAAGACAGAGCATGTTCGAGAAAGGGGAAGCTCACCTTACCTGAGAACGAAGGATCAAGATAACTGAGCTCCACAAGGTCGTCGATCGGGCGAACGGCTTCAGAAAGTATCTACGTTGCTCGGCCGTGGAGAGATACGGCGACCGGCGACTGGCAACCAAAAGACTCGAAGCTATTTCCGGCCAAATTCAAAGAAACTCCGGCGAAGTACTCTGGATCGGACGAGTTTCGTGAGTTTTTTTTTTATCTCTGTTTCTCACCTTTTTGGGCTCAGATTGTGGGCTGAAAGAAAATAAGGAAAATCGGGAAGTTGGACTGAAAATTTTACTAAAGAAAACGGGCCTGGTATAAATGGCCCACCCAAGCTTTATTAGTGCTTTTATTATTTTTTTACTTTTTTATATATTAATTTTTATCAAAAAAATTCTATACTCTCTTCTATTTATCCATGCTTTGTACTATAGCCCTTTTTTTTTTTTTTTGTATTTTCGCTTTCCTTTTTTATTTTTACTATATAGTTTTTTTTACCATTTTTTATTTCTATGTAAAAAAATATAATGTGTTAACAGTCACATGTTTCGTCAAATGGGAATGAACATGGTTTATGGACCAACTTGCTTAGATTTTGATTAGTCAATGATTTTTGCTCCCCATTGAAGTCATCAAAAAAGAAAATGAACTCCCAAGACATTTTCTTTTCTAGATGATCCTCAATGGGGACAATTCAAATTGTCAACAATCACAGTATTTTCGCTTTCCTTTTTTTTTTTATTTTTTTACTACATAGTTTTTTTTGTCATTTTTACATTTTATTTTTTTATTTATGTAACAAAAATAAGATGTCAACAGTCACGTGTTTCGTCTAATGAGAATGAACACGGTTCATGGATCAACTTTCTTAGATTTCGATTTGTCAATGATTTTTGCTCCCCATTGAAGTCATCGAAAAGGAAAATGAACTCTTAAAACATTTTCTTTTCTAGATGATCCTCGACGGGGATAATTTAAATTGTTAACAATCACAGTATTTTTGCCTTCCTTTTATATATTTTGTCGTCTTTACCATTTTTATTTTATTTTTATGTAACAAAAATAAGGTGTTACTAGTCATGTGTTTCGTCTAATGGGAATAAACACAGTTACCAAACCAACTTGCTTAGATTTCGATTAGTCAATGATTTTTGTTCCCCATTGAAGTCATCGAAAAAGAAAATGAACTCCCAAGACATTTTATTTTCTAGATGGTCCTCAATGGGGACAATTCAAATTGTTAGCAATCATAGTATTTCCACTTTTCTTTTTTTTTATTTATTTATTACCATTTAGCTTTTTTTTTTTTGGTCATTTTTACCTTATTTTTTTTTTTAAGTAACAAATATAAGGGAGTCAATAGTTTAAGAAGATCAACATTTCTCGGTAGCCTCTCGTGTCGTGTCGAGCATTCCGACACGTGTCAAATCTTCTCCACCACTTTCGGACACTTTCTGACACTCAGCCAATGCATGTTGGAAAATCCGACACTTAGTTAACTTTCCCAACACTTTCTAACATTTGAGTTGAAATTCCGACATGCGAGTTTTTGACACGTGATTCTAACATAGGATGTCAATTTTAAAAATTTTCAATAAATGATGGATCAAAATATATATGTGAATAAATAATAATAATAATAATAATAATAATAATAATAATAATAATAATAATAATAATAATAATAATAATAATAATTAAAAGAAGAAAATACCTAGTCTTATCTTCTATTCTGACTCTCACTTCCGTGATATACAATTCAACACCAAGTTTTTTTCTCTCTTATGATATATCTGACACGCGAGTCCAGAATGTGAATTGTTTGTTTTTTCCTTCAAATTTTATAGATTATTGGAATGGAGTTGAATTTGTCAAAATGATATTAGTAAATGGTAGATTAATGTTTTCGTATAAATTCATTCTAAATTTTTTATATTATTTATTTATTTGTGAATTTGAATTAATAAAAATGATAATTTATTATAGATATAAATATATAACATATCCCAACATATCGAAATTTTCTGATTTTTGAGAAATGACGTGTTGGTGTGTTATGTCATGTCGTGTCGTGTCGTGTATTGATGTCGATATTACTTAATCAACAGTGTTTTGTCTAATGAAAATAAACACAATTCATGGACCAACTTGCTTAGATTTTGACTAGTCAATATTTTTTGCTCCTCCATTTAAGTCGTCAGAAAAGAAAATGAACTCCCAATATATTTTCTTTTCTAGATGGTCTCCGGTGGGACAATTCAAATTGTCAGCAATCACAGTAGAAGACGATCACAAGATTTCCACGAAGGGATAGGACCAAATTGCAAGAGCCCGTTCTGCCCGGTCTCGAGATCCACAACTTAGACCCCTCTGAATTTTTACATGAACAGCTTCTCTCTTGCACTTTTACAGTCAATCTAGCGACAAGAAAGAAAGCGGAGGAGAGAAAGAAAATGGAGAAGAAGAGAGGAGGTGGCTCTTGCGTTCCCAGCCTCCGTGCTTTGAGGTGCTACGCCGTGATGTTTGGACTCTGTCTTGGCCTTCCAAGCTCGGCTGCTTCTCCGTGCAAGAGGAAGCCTGTCATCTTCAACTTTGGCGACTCCAACTCGGACACTGGCGGCTGGTCGGCGGGGCTCGGGATCGACATCGCGTTGCCCAACGGGCGCACCTTCTTTCATGAGGCCACTGGCCGGCCGTGCGACGGGCGGTTGACCATTGATTTCCTCTGTGAGTTCTCACTCTCTTTATCTTGTGATTTCCCGAGACATCCTCCCTAGGAGGAGGGGCTTCAGCGAATCATGAGCACTAGTTCGAACCCTTTCTTTCGATGTTCTTTGAAGAAAACACATGAAAAAAAATACTTTTTTTGTAATGTTAATTTTAGGTCTAACAAAAAGTATTTGAGCTAGAAATAGGAATCATTGCTCGAATACACAAGATAAAACTTTAAGGATCAAATCGCATAAATCCAAAAAGTTAGGTGACTTCATTGAGTAAAAGTTAGAGGACCAAATCATGTAAATGCCAAAAATTTTTGGACTATATCTATTAAAACAGGAGTGTCTTTAAGTACACACTCTGAGATTTTGTTGAGATTTGCATAAAATCCAAAATAGGTGAGAGCCTGAATACAAGCTTCTTGAGTCCATACTTGGAATCATTGGGCCCAAATTTCAGCAACGGTGCCAATTTCGCTGTGTCCGGCGCAGCCACCATCCCTCGCGACCAGCCCTTCAACTTGGGCGTCCAACTCCGCCAGTTCCTCCTTTTCCGATCTCGCTCTCCGTTGCTTCTCTCGAGAGGTGATCTCTCCTTTAACTAGACAAATTAACCTCTACAAGAAGGCAAAATTAAGATATCTCGATTTGGTGTCCCGAATTTCAGGCCACGCGAATTTGGTCGGCAAGGATGGCTTCGCCGACGCTCTTTACACCATTGACATCGGCCAAAACGACCTCACAGCTCAGTTCACCAACCTTCCGTATTTGCAGGTCGTCGGGAACATCCCGATCTTCATCGAAGAAATCAGATTCGCCATATGGGTCAGTCAACAATTACCAAAAGATTAGACAAAATCCCATCTATGTAAATTTAATTTATATAACTAATTTTTGTAGAGTATATCTAATTTTTTGTAGAGCATATACCGAAGCGGAGGGAAGAATTTTTGGGTGCACAACACCGGGCCATTGGGCTGTTTGCCTGGCATATTGGTCACCACCGCCCATGATGCGAGCGACATCGATGAGCTCGGATGCCTCCGATCTCGCAATGATGCTGCTTGGGAATTCAATCGGCGATTGCAGTCCCTTTGCGAAGATCTGAGGAGTCAGATGAAGAATGCCTCGATTGTGTACGTCGACGTCTTCGCGATCAAATATGATCTCATCGCCAATTACACTATACATGGTACGGATTCCATCGCCTCTAATTTGAGTCCCCTCAAGTTCTGTTAGGGTCAATTGTCTAGTCAAAACTCAAGAGTTAGCGAGAGTATCTTGCTCATTTGTTTTGTGCCCTAGGAGTGGTTACAAACTTACAATGATAGTCGATTTACCTAAGTTTGTGTCTTTTTTGCATTCCAATATGAGTAGGATTTAAGAACCCGTTAATGGCGTGCTACAACAACGGCACCGTGTGCGAGGAGTCATCACGCCACGTGAGCTGGGATGGCATCCACTACACAGAGGCAGCGAATTCCTTTGTGGCCTCTCGAATACTCTCTGCTAATTACTCCACTCCTCTCGTTACTTTCAATTTCTTTTGTAATGTTTAATTTCACTTCAAGATTTTGGAGTTTTTGTTGATTTTATGATTTTTGCTTATCTGGTTCCCTCCGTTACATGAGGGAAACAATAGTAATTTCATGTGCTCGTGGTCATTGCCAATCAAATCTAGAACATCTGCCAGTGATGGCAAGAATTTTTAGTGCAAATTTAATTTAATGAAAATATTTAAAGTTGTCACTGAACTTAAATTAATAAAAAGATAGTAATAAATATCTTTATACATTCTAAGGATTAAATTGAACAAATACAAAAAGTTCTAAAGATCATTTTAAATAAATTAAAATTTCAAGGACAATATTGCACATTTAGTTGAAGTTTAAGGATCATGTTAAACAAACTTAAAGTTCATGGATCACATTGTATATTAAGCCAAAATTTAGAAATCAATTAAGTCATTATCCCAATAAACTATTATCATTGTTTGACTTTAATTTGTTGGTTAACATTCACGGACGTTTCCAACTAAAAATTGCCAACAGTCACAAGGAAACCATTTTTTTTTTTTTGAACTCCAATGTCCTGTACTCTGCCGTAAAAGAAAAAGAGGCCCACTCCACCATTTCTTTTGTACTAAAACTGCCTTTGGGCCCAACCGCCTATGTCCAAGGCACGACCAAGATGAGTGATTATAAAAGCGAATGCTGCCCTCTAGCAGTTGAGACCCCTTATTAATATATATCTGCTTTGATGTGGGCAATTCACGATTTAATTCAATTTTGAATATTTGAACAAAGCAATTGTCAACCTTGGTGTTATGTCAACCTCACGATCTAGATGGCGGTACGTCTTCATAAACGCCATCAATATCTTCAATAACCTCACCATCCAAGTGAGTGATTATAAAAGTGAATGCTGCCCTCTAGCAGTTGAGACCCTTATTAGTATATATCTGCTTTGATGTGGGCAATTCACGATTAAATTCAATTTTGAATATCTGAGCAAAGCAATTGTCAACCTTGGTGTTATGTCAACCTCATGATCCAGATGGCGGTATGTCTTCATAAATGTGAAAAGCTAATATGACGCCTCGGTGAATTGGTGGGGGACACAACTCCATTGTATTGTCCTATTTGTCATTCAAACTTCATACATATGAACGTTAATATTAACTTCATCATATTAAGTGGGCACAATATAATGATTATATATCGAGTTGCAAATTCTTACCAATTATTTGACAAATAAAAGCATGATATATTCTTAAAAAAAAAACCGATAACAACCTCCTGATTCGATTTGATCACCCATAACAAACAATGGTTTCAATCGATGGTAAAACATACTTGCCCTTATAATCCAAAATTTAAATAGCCTGATACAATCAAATGGTCAACATGCACTTATAAATAGTGTGGTGCCACAATGGAAGATGTTTTCTATTGACCATAGGCGTAAAAGAAATTCTAGGTTACAAGGTATATATTCTATATGTAGCTGTGATATTCAAATGCTATACCAAAGACAGGTGGCATAGGAATAAATTAGAATATATTAATTAGTGAAATTAGATAGATAGAAAACCTCCTACCCCTATATAATACATCTCCATGCACCGTGCATGGGATAAAGAGTCTTGTTCATCCACTTTGTTTGTCTATGCAAATCATTCACAACTCATCTCTACTTCTTCTTTTCTTATTATAGATTGATGGGCCTAACGAATGACGAGCTATAATGTCGGTGAAAAACATAGTCTGAGCTGAGAAACTTAACCAATAGTATTGGTAGTACTATCGAGGTGAGTGACTTCATACACAAGTGAATATTTACTTCTAGTAGTAGAGACCCTTTATTAATATGTATCTGCTTTGATGTTGGTAGTTCATGACTTAATTCAATTTTCATAACTGAACATAGCAATTATCAAGAATTGGGTTATATCAACGTCACGCTCCAAATGGTAGTTTGACTCCATAAATGTGAAAGCTAACATGAGGCTTCCGTATTGTCCTATGTGTCATTCAGACTCCTATATGAAGATTAATATTAACTTCATCATGTTAATGTGGGCACCATATAATGATTATATATCTAGTCCCAAATTTATATCAATTATTTTACGAATAACAGTAACAATATTCTTAAAAAAACTAACAACCTATTAATTCAGTCGATCGCCTTGAATGAAAAATAGTTTTAATCGATGGTAAAATATACATATCCATATAATCCAAAATTTAAATAGCTTGATATTATCAAATAGTTAACATGCACCTATAAATAGTGTATTGCCACAAGGGAAGTTGTTCTTCCATGGATTGCAGACACAATAAAATTTCTAATTTAAGAGGTATATATTCGATATGAAGCTACGACATTCAATTTGCTATACCAAAAAAATCAAATTTAACTTTGAATATCTGAATTTTGATGACACAAGATAAAAATTTCCCGATTCATCATTCAATACTTAAGCAAAAACACTTGCAAATTTAAACCGGTCAAGTTATTAATAACCCAACTGAGTTTTTAATGCGTGCATTTGCTAAGAAGATGATGCCTAAGATGAAAGAGTGGAGTCTATAACACTAAAGATTAATTAAAATACTGCAAGTTCTACAACAATTGCATCACATACTACAGTTGTTACAATTTGGTCTCTATCTTGGTCGATCTCGACGCATTGGGCAACACATTTCTAGAGATCTACAACCTTTGGTTTCCAAGCACTTCAAAGACTTGAAGTTACTGAGGCCTTCCATGGCTCTTAGCTGAGGACAACCTTTCAGTTCAACACACCTTAAATTCTTCAACTTGCGTGGCTTGTGTAATCTTTCAATTGAATCAGAGTTTGTTTTTCCTTTTTTGTCTTTTTTCCCAATTTTGTCCTTTCCCCTACACCTTCTGCTGCTCCCTCAGGTCACGCACTCTCCTTTCTCGAACATTTTCTCTTTCCTCGCAACAACCCATATTTCCTCTATACGGAACCACCATTGACGAACTCGATTGAACTACACTACACAAGTTCACGCCGGAATCCCTATCGGTCCGACGTCAATACCTGACGTCCAAATGTTCCCCCATCAGCCACGACTCGGCCAAGACCGAGCCAACTCCGGCAAGGAAATTATGAGCTCCAAAATCGCACAAAACAGTATAAGAATTACACAGGAAGCATACTAAAACAGCAAAGAATGCACTGACTTGGCAGCCTCGAGCGGCGGGCATCACCGGCGACGAGGTTGAGAATAGCAACTCCAAACTCGTGTCCATAGACGACCGGCACAAGGAATCGCAAGAGCAAGACATAAACGAAAGGGAAAAACACAGATTCAGATTCAGTTCAACAACTAATGAAGTGGACATGAATCGACCATGAATCTAGACACCGTCGGACAACCGATTATGCAAGAAATGGCGTGCGCTTTTGAATGCAAAACAGAGCGCGTCTAGAGTTCTCTGAAGATGGGGCCAGCGACGACGATGAACGGCTCCGAGCGGATGGTGTTCGGGAGGAAGCTGACGACGTCGATCAGCCGTGGCTCCGAGATTTTAGAAGGCGCCGGCTTCGCTGTCGTCACGGTTCGTCGCTCACAGCCCCGCTCCCGCGCACGCGCAGACACACCCTCCTCCGTTACCCCGCGTCACTCTTGCTTCTCTCTTCCTTGCGTCACCGACGCTCTTCTTTTCACGAGGGTGAGCGTGTGCAAGGAAAAGGAGAAGATGGGCTGGGCTTCTTTTTTAGGCACTGGTGGGCTTGTTGGAACAAAGAAAAGATAAAAGAGATGGGCCAAGGAGAGTGAATTGGACTCATGGGCCAAAAGAAAATAAGCGAACTAAAAGAAATGGGCTGAAAGAGAGGGTTGGGAATGAAAAGGCCGAAAATTGCCAAGTGGGCTGGACAACACGAGCCCTCTCGATTTATTTCTATATCCTTCTTTTTTTTTTTTTCAATTTTTTTATTAAAATTTTGTATATTTTATTTGGAAAAATAGAGACTTCAATTCTATCTCTATGACAAAATTTCTTTATTTTTTATAATATATTTGGAAAAAATGGAGACTTGAATGGTTGGCTTAAAATTTGGGTGTCAACAGCGGTGGTACAAAATTACCTTTATTGTTATTCATGCGTTGTTGGAAAAATTCAAGTGTTAACAACCTCGAATTGCGAGAACTCCCTACGGGACTAGTGGTTTTACATTCTTGTGACACCCTTGATCTTGAAGGCAGACTTCCATGTGAAGGACAACGATGAGCTCATTGGGGTCGTGGAGATACCGATGGCCTAGATCATTATTGTCAAAAAAGATTTTTTAAAATTATGATTCTGTGTGTGAAGGGAAGTCTCTCGAAATCATCTTGGAAATGGAAAATTGTCAAAGTACAATTACAACCCGTCATTAAAGGGCATCAATGGCAACTCAAATGTTTTTGCTGGACATTCTATTTGGAGTTTCTCCAACCTGCAACAATCTTTGGCCACCAACCGGTGAATGCGTTCGCCACCAGATATTTTTCAAATTAATTATGCCAAGTTATTCGCATAATTATCCCAAAATGGATAATAGATTGGGAAATCAAATTTGTGACCTTTGACTTGCAAATCAAGTCTTGGACCACTTGACCAATCATGGTAAGTTTTTTGGGTAAAATTTTATAAAAATTGATTTTATTTAAACCTATGTTATTCTCAACATATTCATTCATTTTTTTCTTTTGCTTTTTCCTCAACTCTTTGCCATGTTTGATCATTTCTTCGAATTGAGAACTTTCAATAAATTGAAAAGAATCCTCAAACACGAAAAATAAAAAACACTAAGGTATCAATTTTTACTAAAGAAAACTATCTCTTTCTCTTGCCTTGTACTGATCTTTGTTTAATCTTCCATCGTGATATTCTAGGACTTCAACCTGCCAAATGGGCAAGATTGGAAATCGGGTCTATATGAATCCAAGTCATCAATTAAGTCATTTTAAATGAATCGATATTTCATCAACACATATCCGATTCAATTTGATTGGGTTGTCCCATTTTTTGGCCTATTTTTTCCATCAATCAATAATCTACTCTAGCTTTTTGGGAAGTAAAAAAAGAATTGACACAACAAAACATACAATAACTTGTACTTTGTTTACGATGGCATGATATTCTTCTTTAAATATTAGGGTAAATATATTTAAAACTGTCGATGCTTGAATTTCGTCAAAAAATTAAGCACACGTTTTTCTATAAAAAAATGATCATGAAAACAATGAATGGAAGTAAAAAAGAACAAAAGAAAAAGAGCAATAAAAGATAAAAATAAATAACAAATAGAAAAGGCCAAGTTGGTTCAACTAGCACGGCCCACGAGAGCAACCCATTGATTTGATCCACGGCCCACACCCGCCAGCCCATTACTCCCACCTTTCAACTTTTTCCCCTAGCTTGGCCTGGCCTTCTCTCTCCCCTCCTCCGCCCTCCGCCCTGCGAGGACAGAAATTCCCAGTCACGTTCGTTGTCTTCGGCTGGCAATGTCTCTACCAGAAGACCTTCAGGGGCCGTCGGATGCAAATCATTGCCGCCGCTGCTCGTTTCCACGAATTCAAGCTCCAGCTGATGTCATTCCAGTTGCTTCCTTCTTATCCGGTCAGTTTGCTATCCAGGCGAAACTGCTTTTAGATGATGTTGCTAGTATCGAAATGGCACATCGATGATTACCGTCACGTGTGATGCATCAATGATTATTGTTCTTTGTGGAAGGTTTTAGTTGACTTGATCCCTCTGATGCAGTGAGCTACGCGAGCGGAATTATCGAAAGCAATCGTGACCGCATCTCCTTGGCTTCTACCGTCGCAATCCCGCTTCTGGCTTTTGGCGATGAGGAGTGTCTCGGCACGACGACGCAGCAAATGTCTGACGACGAAGCAGTCGAGTGAAAGGTGAGGAGGGAAAAAAAAAAGAAAAAAAAAGAACAGAGATCAAGAGAGACGAGTCTAGAACAAATCGAGACCAATAACGAGGCTTAATTGGAGAAGAGACGACCTGATGATTTGGTGGCGAGGACGGCGTGAGCTCGAGATGACGACGCATCGACTTTCCAGACAGCGAGCACAGCCTCACTATCATAGCATTGATTCTAATGGCCACCAATAGGACAGATTAATGGATGGATTCCTTCAGTCATTTCATTGAACACTTCCTAAGTAGTATCCGTACATTCATTCGACGCGAGGACGACTCTTGGGCTTCGACTAGAGCAAGAAGTTGAAGAGCTCAATCAGTGCAGAGAAGATTCGTAAGCGATGTTTGGAGCCAACTGAGACGGGGCGTCCTTTTCCATGCGATTCGAATCTACCGCAAACTTCCACCGATCACTGAAGCGAAAGAACGAATCACAGGAACGCCTCGTGGTCAGAACAGCACGCGATCAGAACTGCAACCAGACGACACTGGAACCACAATCGAAGTCATGAACAGTGGAAACGACGTCGATTCACCTCCGGCAAACCTCGAATCAACGACAATGAACTTTGGATTCCAAGATCGAGCTTTGTTTCTTCTGCGTGTGTTGTGTGCCTTCCTTCGTGCATCTGCCGTGATCGGAGACGGAAGGCCGACGGCGGCTTCCGGTGGACCCGGCGGCTGATGGTGAAGCTAGAGAGGACGGTGAAGGCTACGAACGTGAAGCAGAATCGAGAACTTCCTCGTCAAATGACGAAAGTGCCCTGATTTAAAACGACGAAAATGTCCCTTTGGTTATTGCTGTCGTAACCGTATTCAAGAGGGGAGGGAAAATCGGCTGTCGCGTATGACAAAATTTTTATGATTATTGTTATTCTTCTTTTTATTGTTTCATTGTTGGTACAATTCAAGTGTCAATAATCCCTACCCATAAGAACCCCTCGCAAGATGAGCACTTCTGTGTGAAGGACCATGATGTGTTCGGCCTGAGCTGATCTTTTTGAAGACAGTAATACTAGACCATACTCACATGTAATTAAGCATTGCTAAAACATGGAAATGTCTTTATGGTTTTCGGGATGATCGGAGTACTACCAGGTTGAGAAAATTTGCCCGCGTGTGGCTTCTATCACTATTGATTTGTTGGGCCAGTTCAATAGAATAAGGATCATCCTTTTATCAATGGTGCGCAACCAGCGAAGGATTTTCCTACTTTTATTGTTGGCTTAATGAACGTTTACGGTATAAGAAGTTTTCTGTTTTTTGTTTTTTTTTTTTACACAAATTCTTGACCTCTAATATGCAATTGAAGAATATGTCATATAATGGCTCTTTCTTGAATAAGTATCCTCATTCATGGTGCAATGCACCGTTCGGCCAAAAAATTTCAAATCCATGACTTAGGAGAGGATAGTTCTTTATTGAGATCTCTCATCATTGAGACTTAGCACGTGCTATGTTGTGGCGCAGGATGGCGTGATGCCAACTCATGACGAAGAGACGAAGAAGTTTGTCCAATACTATGGCGTCGGCTGTGTGCTTGCTCCTCATTATGCAAGTACCAAACTCAAGATTTTCAAGCAACAAGTATGTATCCTTAAATGTTTAGGTCGATTCTTAATCAAAATCTAATCGTTATATTGCATCAAAAGCACCGCTTTTGTTGTATATTACTTGATTATTCCAATCGGGTATAATTTTATAACAAAGATTTTCTCTCATCAGGCAATCCACGAAAGTTCATTGATCTATCTCATGCTGTCCTAGATCATATCATGTGTTTTCTAATCTAATGACATGAATTTAGGATAGTTCTAAAAGGGAATTTTACAAAATTGCAAAGGCTACCCATTCGATTGAAATCCGACATAAATCTACAAAAATATTTTTGATTTGTTGGTGTATGGATCTTTTGTAGTCCAAGTGGGGGGACCTTGTACTCGCACCACCAAAAGTGCATGGTTCTTGACACTCAAGCCTCGAGAAACAATTACAAAATAACAGCATTCGTTGGCAAGCTGGACCTAAGTGATGGCTGATATGACTATCCAGAGTACAAACTCTATAGCGATCTTTATACCATTTTTAAGAATAACATTCACAGCCCCACGTTCACGGTAGCATGCTAATGTTTACCTTTAGCATTGTAATAACATGTATATGTTATGCTCTGATCATGAGAAGAAATTGCTTTTTGTGATGATTATAGTCCATTGTCAATGTCCCAAGCAACTGTGGCATGATCTACATTGCAAAGTTGAGGGACAAGCTACGTATACATATCGAAGAATCTTGCACAGAGATGGAGAAAGGCAGCGAAGTGGCGTGAGTTTAAGCCGAAAAATGTTAGGCGTTGGCATGAGAAAGCTCTCTTAAGGCTCGACAGGATTTCGTGGATACTTTGTCCCTCGACAAGCCCAGATGGCGACAAAAGAGTACAAGTCAAGGATGAAGACGACCCGGAAAATTGGCATGTGCAGGTTGGGAGAATTTACTTCAAATTAATTACCATCTTCAAGGGACTTCAATTGTAAACAAATGAAGTGAGACAACCGTCTTTCAGTTTTAGTTTTTGTTGGCATAGGCCTTTAGATCGATTGATTCAGGTTGTAAAGGGATTCCTGAAGAGTGTTGAAGAAGCCGCAAAGCAAGTAAGTTCTAGCTGCTAATACCATGCTGGTAGATTTGCAATTGGCTCTTATATGTGTATAACTTGAAAAGTGTTCTTACATTAGAAAGTCACTCTTCTTTTTCATGCAGAGTCTTTAGTGTTTTTGAGTAGAGATTGAATTCCATATTGATAATGTTGCTTCTTTCATCTCTTCATGGTTGCAGAATCTTATCTGTAGAAAGAACTTGAAAGTAGACAAGAGTATTCACAAGACGTACGTGAAAGCAATTAGATCGGCACGACACTTCATTTACATTGAAAACCAATATTTGCTCGACTCTTGCTATCGTTGGCCACCATACAAAAATGCAGGTATAAGATGCCCGTTTCTATTCATTTTGACTGATCGAGTTGAGCGAGCAACAATGCCTCCAGTAAAGAGTGTACGGATTTGGCTCCCTCTGTGGATTGTGTATCAGCTAATAATCGCTAGAACTCACTGTATAAGACATTAAGAGTGCATTCTGATTCAATATGTTATATTTCTGAGACAGACTCTCCGAACTTTTTAAATGCATATTTTTTCCTCATTTTTTCTAGTTTTGTTTCGGCCTATCTAATTTCTTGAGTTCAATTTTTGATGGCAACCAACGCTTGATTTGGTTTTGACATGCAGCTGCAAATAATTTAGTGCTGATGGAGCTGGCGTTGAAGATCGCAAGCAAGATCAGTGCAGACGAGCGCTTCCGTGTGTATATAGTGATACTGACGTGGCCGGAGGGTGTCCCTACTAGTGCTGCAGTGTAGGAAATTCTCTTCTGGCAGGTCAAATCAAGGACAAACTCTTTCATCTTGTAAAGAAATAGTGATGACACATGTAAATTGATGATGTCCAAGCAAATCGAAACTAAATAACATGACGAACGGAATTAAGCAGAAAACGAAGTGATCCAAGCAGACCAAGCCGAGCTACCCAAAGGGGCAATTTGGGACCCGACCCCGTTTCAGTCATTTTAGTATTTTTTTCTCCAGGAGATATGATGATGTAAAAAGATTAACATTCACTATTCTCGTATGTGTATTGATAATGTGGACAGGGACAAACCATGACGATGATGTACAAATTTATCGCTCAGGCTCTCGAAAAAGCCGGGTTGTCACACAAGTACCATCCCCTGGATTACTTGAACTTCTATTGACTAGGCAAGCGGGAGCCCTTGTCCTCTTCACAGTCTTCATCCCAAGCAATGAATCAACAATCCGAAAATAATGCCGTGGTATATGTCTATACTCTTTTCATGGATTCTTCCTTAGACTCATCCGTTAAAAAAACAAAGCAAAGAAAGTCATTAAGAGCGTGATGGTAAAAAGACTTTTGGTTGAAGCGTGCTGTTGTTTCTATCCATGCAAGCGTCGGTTCCAAAGTTTTCGCAGATTCATGATATATGTGCATGCCAAAGGAATGATAGTAGATGATGAGTATGTGATCATGGGATCGGCAAATATCAACCAAAGATCTCTGGATGGTTCAAGAGACACCGAAATTGCAATGGGGGCTTATCAGCCGTGTCGCACTTGGGCCGGGAACAAGAGGCATCCGCGTGGCCAGGTTAGTTACATCAGGTTAGCCTCTCATCAGAATAGCATATACAAAACATATGCCCGAGCAAGTGCAGCAACATTCATTCAAAAACTTAAGCTCGTGTATAATTATGTTGACTTACGCTATGCAGGTTTACGGTTATAGGTTGTTGCTTTGGGCGGAGCACTTGGGAGATTTAGAGGACAGCTTCAGGGAACCTCAAAGCATTGAATGTGTAAAGAGGGTGAACAAAATAGTCAAACGGAATTGGAAAGCTTATATGGATGAGGGCCATCATGATCCCGGGGAAATGAGAAGGCACCTGATGTAGTATCCCATCCGTGTGAGCAGAGACGGTAAAGTCAGTCCTTTGGCTAGTTTCGAAATGTTTCCCGATGGGGGCGGCAAAATCCTCGGATCACCCACCACTCTTCCTGATGCTCTCACGACATGATCAATCACGTCAAGTTAGTGGCATTCAATTCTGACAGTGTGCAAATGCAATAACAAAATTTTCTAGTGATTTTGGGTTAAATCAGTGTTTTGAGCAGCTGAAATTAAGAAATATTTGTGGAATGAGCATTCACGAGCATGACAAAGTAAGTTGTGATTCAGATAGATACTCTCTACTAATTAAAGCAAGTTGTGGAAAGGACACGCGATGCCATTGTTGTATAAAATGCTTCGGATGAGTTAATGTTATCGTGTGGACATTAAGATAAATTCATATGGTTCATCAAGTTCTTGGCTAAGTGTTTTCCATTCAAGATTTATAGCATAAACTTCTTAGAGGGAAAGATTTATAGCATAAACTTCTTAGGAGATAGATGGAGCTCTGCAGCTCCGTTGCAGAATGGTTTATGGGGGAGACAATCTGAACCATGCACCTACTCCTGGGGAAACATATGGGCAGGTCTTGATGGATTTCAAGGGCAAGGTACTGGTAGTGCTGGTGAGGGTTGCTTTTGTGAGTTCTCTGAGGGAGGGAGGGAGGAAAACGAAAGTCATATCTTTGAAACATTATTCTGAACAGCATTGGCCAGTGAACACTCCAAGGAACGAAAGGACATCAAGAATGAGTAGGTCGCAATTGGTGTTGTGTACAGTATGTTGGCACAAACACACACACTTGAAGGATCAATTAGATTTAAGCAATAGCTCTTATAAATAAACCTTGAATGGTGAGCATCGAAGGAAAGGGAGAGAAGACATATACTTTGTTGGCAAGTGTCATACATGCGATATTTCGAGGGGCCTCATTGACCAGCTTTGTTGAAAGATTTCCTCGGATCTAGCTTCGTCTACCAAATCACCTTTAGAATATGTGTGCTAGTAGAGGAATTGCAAGAATCATGCAATTAAACTTCAATTAACACCAGAGTCTGCTAAATCAGTTATAAGGCCAAGGCTCTCATGGCAATATCAAGCACACGTCTCATCAATTTAATCATGCACACGCAATATCATTTATCCACAAGCAATCAAAAAGGCAACCAAACCAAAGACAAAATCCATGTGATTCATGCTCATTCCAAAAATTCCAGCACACATTCAGAATTGTAACAGCGCATACATGACCGCAAATCATGATCGGTTTGATGACTAATAAACATGAAATTGAAGCCATATCTTCCTACAAGCCATATGATTATAATTCTCACAAAATTGGCATGAGATTCACCATAATACTTTCCTGGCATGAAAATATATGATCCCATAACCAAACTAGCCTCAAGCTAGAATAAAAAGCACACCAAATCAGGGATATCAAGTCAGAGTCAGCATCTACATATCAATTTCCAGTAGAATTTCATTCATTCATGCCATAATTTCTTTCCCAAGCAAACATGAAATTCACCATGACCCAAATCTTATATCACTGCACATGCTTACTTGAGCACAATAGCATAAAATCAGGGACCAATCGACATCAAGTCAGGGCTGCATCAGTCGTGAATCAGCATGCATTGACAAGGTTCCAACATATTCAAAACAAGTTCGAAATTGAATACCTATGACTATTTATGAAGAGAGAGAACTCAAATATGCTTTTATGACCAGAATAGATTACCAATCTAGTAATGAAGGGAATTCTCGATCAAGAACTAAATCAAAATACACACAGACTTAGTTCAGGAATTCCATCAAACAGGTGGTGTACATTTCGGCGGAGGAACACCAGTTCAAATCATTAATACAAACTCAATCACAGTCGATTTGCACACATACACTAGTAATAGCAACGGAAAACAAAGCACATGTGGTTTAGGTGAATGAAGAACAATTAGCTATAGCGATGGACATCGGGCATGAGTAAGGATATAATAGAAGCATCGTCGAGGAATGGAATCGTCGAAGCAGGCAGTCATGACCAAAGTTCGAGCACTTCAGCACCACAGACCTTCTTCTCAGCTTGGCGGAACTGTTGGCGACGATCGGGAAGCGGTGACGATCGGCAACGAAGCGAGAGGAAAGGATTCAATTGAAATCACCGAGAGAGTAATCTGCGGATGCTCAACAATCACCCGAGTACCTTCGATCAATGCTCTGTGTTCGGCGGTGGCTGTTGGTGGATGGAGGGCGACAGAGAGGACAATGAAAGATCAGAGGAATCGGAATAACAGAGGGCTAGAGAGAATTTGATTAGCATAAAGGGAAATGAACAGACCATTAGATGTAGAGAGTAAGGAAGAGAGCCACGTGATGTAAAGTGCGTGTGGGTCCCACTGAGAATTGAGCATTACCTGTCACGACGGCGCAAATTCTTTACAATCCGGTACCTATGCCAGCTTTTTTTTTATTTTTTGGTAGGTGTACCAACGCCAGCTTTTTTTTTTTTTTTGATCCACGTACCAATGCCAGCTTAAACGGCGCAAATTCTTCATAATCCGGAACCTATGCCAGCCTAAACGGCGTAGGTTATACTTTGCTCCAAGGTATGCCATACTCAAGACTTGCAAGGATGGGAAGGCCTCCGATGGAGGGTATCTCTCATGGAAGATGCCCTTGAATTTCGGCAAGTTGAAAGGTCTAACAGCAAATAACTTGGAGAAGGTGATTGTCGTGCGGGTCACTTCTTCCCCTATTTCATGGCCAGCAATTAGTTCCATATTTTGACATGACTCCACCAATAGCTCTTTGATTTGCCCAAGAAATTTCACCGTGAAGGTAGGGAAAAGCATTTCCAAACGGGAGCACCTCACAGCCTCTACTTCTCTCAAGTTTGGGAACGGGACATTTGGAAGACCATCGGACTGCTAAATGTGCCTCAAATTTCTGAGATCACGCAAAACCAGCCTCCACAATTCACCACACTCAGTATCTATCCCATCACCTTCGTATATGATCTTGATTGAACGGCATGAAATCACTTTTAGCATTTGGAGAGAGCGGTGCAACCTCTTCCACATATAGGACGGGGCAATATGTTGGAGGTTGTTACAGTCCTTCAATTCAAGAGATCCCAATTCCCCAAAGGAATGGTCAGGAATTTGATCGTTCCATAGCTCTTTGCACCGAAGGCCTTCAACTTTTAGACTACGTATATTGGGAAATGTGACCTGCACGAGAATAATGTAAGGAGGATAAGTAGGACAAACTTATTACATTGTTCGTTCTAATACATGATAATATGAAAGGACCTACAGTCAAACAACAATTCCAAGGGGAGAGAGTTTGAAACTCTGAGTTCTTTTAGATTGTGCAATCTCCCTATGATCGTCAAAGGGAAGACATTGAGTAGCTTAGAGCAATTTTCAAGGATGAGGGTGGCTAATTCACATAAAGAACTTCTAGGAAGTTCATCTTGCCATGTCCTTTTGAAGTATCCTATTGAATCAAGTCATAAAAATTCCAAGCTTGGTAAACTAACCTACTCATGAGAGTTATACGTTAGATCATAGCTATGAAACAACTGACAATTTGGCTTAATCTTAACAATCTATTTGATGCGATGGAAGAATGGATTTTCACTAGTGGCCTTACTATGACAAATGTAATTATAAATAATGAACACATTCTAACTAATAGAACCAAATACAAATCTTCAAAGAGATTTTATTATAACCCCCAACAAAGCGTGTGCCTATGGCTAGTATGGATATAATCTCAAAGAAGGGATTTGTACCTTTGGATCAAAGAAGGAATCGGAGTTAGCATCTTGTGAATCTGAAGTAGTGGTTATTGGCTCTTGCTTTCCATGAGGATATGGGAAGAATTTCTCCATGGGACATTGGATTATACGTAGTTGCTCCAATAATGGGAACTCTATAATATCATATGTCCCTTCATCTCTTCCTTCCTCCACAATCACCGCCTTCATACTTGGACAGTTCCTCACTGTAATGGCTCTAATTTCTCTAAAACATTTAGCCACAGACACTGAAAAGAGATATGATAGCCCCATTTCATAGACATATAGCACCCTCAGGTTTCGAAGTATCGATATCCCTTGCAATTTTACATCATGTTTCCACATGCATTGTAGGTTTGGTAATCGCCCTAATGTCAATCTAATTAGCCGAGAGAGAATCTCCACATCTCCGTTGATCTTTAGCTCCTCTAGGTCGAAAACTACTTCTATTGATGGAGAGCTCTCAATAGACATTGATTCCAAATTCGGCAGCTTCAATATCCAATCTAATTTCATAATACTCTTTGATGTGGATTTAGACTTTTTTATAATTAGCCCTCTTAGATTGTTGTATTTTAATGAAGGTTCACTGTAAAGTATCTTTTCTAGGCCAAGGAGTCCAACCATCTCCAGGGATTCCAAGCGAGGCAATGAAACCTGACGTGGCACCACAATGAAGCTCATTAAAGGTTAGTCTGATACAAGTAAAGCTATTTTCACAAGAAAATAAGTGGAACTCTCAGGCTGAAATTAAAAAATAAAATGAATTTCTCTTCCGTGAAAAGTGAAATCATTTTCATGAGGAAATCCTCACCACTATCATGCTGTCAATGCAGCTCAATTGTAGAGTGATGTTGACACTGGGACATCGGCAACTTGGCATGACATGTTGGAATTAGTTGCAAATTGCACGTTAGGCAAGACGTGAATTATTGGGACTGTCTTTGTTACGTGGCTTCTCGCTCGCCATCCATTTATTGAATCTCTGGGCATCGCTTTCTTCATTTTGAAATTATTGAATTTTATTTATTCATTTAAGATTCTTTGTTGCTTTCATTTGTTCAGCACACGAATTTTTCATCTCATTAAGAATGTTAAATAAGTAATAAATTATTCACAGTAGAAACCCAAGTTAGCAGTGCAATTTATCCAATGTTGAAATTTTAATTTAAAAAAAAAAAATTAGTCCTGGAAAGAGGCTTCCCTTTAACTATAATATGGTTTGTGTTCTATTTGAGGGGATTTTTTTTTTTTTTTAATTTGTAAATCAAAACGTGAATCAAATTGTACAAATAGTCAAAGTTAAATGCAATATGTACTGACGTTGAGCGAACACTAGTATCATCTCATCCTAACAGGACAAAATGACGGGGAAAATGAAAAAAAAGAATACCTGGATTGGAGTATCCTCTGATGTGATTTCAGCTTTAGTGCAAAAGCTCGTCATATTTGGTAACCCAAACAATTTCAAACAACGTATAGTAGGTAACTCAACTCTGTTATCAGTAGAAACTATATCTACTTTTGCATCATGTGTGACAATGGATTGCATTGAGTCACAATTCAACACGTCAATCTCTTCCAACTGTACAAGTCTTTGCATATCTAAAAGACACCACAAGTATTTCAATCGGTTGCACTGTCCGACTCTCATAGTTTTCAATTTGCTGAAGCACTTTGGTTCGACGGGGCCATGGCATATCTTCTCCAAATTAATAAGATTATCAAGTGAAAAAGACTCTAACTTCCCGAAAGCAGGGAGGCCATTGGATGAATAGGCAATGTACTTGATTGAGGGGCTGTCATTCATGTCGAGATACTTCACTTCTCGGAATCCTTGGGTGCAAAATTCGTGAGGGCTCTCTTTGAACTCACTCAACTTGCTCAAATATAAGTATTGAGTCTTTTGCAGATTTTTCTTAACCCATTTTCTTGAAAGAATACTATCGCACCCTTCCAAATTGAGCTTCATGGTTGTCAAACCTTCATATTCCCTCCCCCCAATATTTCCTATGTTGATCCAAAATTTGTCTAGGTTCTCAAATGGTAGGTCATCATCCTCCAAGAGTATGATGGGACGAAGAATTGATATTTCCAGAGATGCTAGCTTTGTCAAGTTCTTCAACTCGACAAGCCTAGCACCACACGATTCCGATGGTATTTCATACTTACCCATCCATTGATCAAAACTTCTCTTCATATGTAACTCTTCCAAGTTGATTAAGCCTTTTAGGGCTCCAGGCTCGATTATCTTAAGCGAGTAGCAGTGGTTCAGATCCAACAATCTCAAATTTGTTAGTTTCTCGATTTCTTCAGGTAGCCTAGAAATTGTGGACCTGGCAAAGCTGAGAATCCGCAATGCTTTGAGCTTGCCAAGATTTGCCACATCCTCCACATGGCAATTTATCCTTAATGACCGGAGATTTACAAGGATTTCCATCGAGGAGGGTAAACTGGTGATACGCATAGAGCAAAGATAGAGGGCTCGGAGCTCCTTCATGTATGTGAAATCCATTTTACTACAATCTCCCATATCGTATTGTTCTGACAACATAAGTATCTTCACGTGGGGAAACCGACGCAGCATTAGTTCAACAAGCCTATCACTGCCAACATTAACTAGGCATGCCCAACATTTCTCAAGCTTTTCCTTTGGCCATGAGCCATAATTGTTGTTAATCATTAAGGAATTCTGACCACTAAATGCATCCGAGATGACCGCCTCGCTGTAAAGATCATGTATGGTCACATTTTCTTTACCATCGCCACCATCTTGTAACAAACAAAAGGAATGGAGGCTATCGAGCATCTTATTCAATCTATATCTTGAACTTTGTATCATGTCATCGAACCCCTCAAACAAGCCCAGACCCATGCCTAGTCCCAGCAGAAGTTCGACTTCAATGGTCCCACCAATAAGACCACAGAGCAAGAATAAGCACTTGGCGTCCTCACTCCCCATATGGTCGTAACTCCACTTCACTATTCTCTCAATATTTGCGTCTTCTATTTTTATTAACATGCTTTCCCACGTGGACACATTGCTACATTTTAAGGTCGTTGCAACAGAGGTAATCAAAAGAGGCAAACCTGCAAGCTTCTTTACCACTTTAGCCGCCTTTCCTTTCAATTCCTCATTGTCTGTGAGCCTGTCGCCAACTATCTTTTCAAATAGTCTAAAAGCTTCGTCTTCCTCTAAACCTTCAAGACGAAATGTTTGACCAGCATGCATATGCTCCAGCACACTTTCATTTCTCGAAGTGAGCAACAATGTGCAATTCATGCTCTTGTCTCCCAATGGAATTCCAACGGCCCTCAAATCAAGTTCCGCCCACAAGTCGTCCAATATTATGAGAACCTTTTCATTCGGATCCTTCTGTAATCTCTTGAACAGAAAATCTCTTTTTCCCTCTTCACTCGGCTCATCCTTCAGATTTTTTAGACCCAAGGCGTAAGCGATATCGTATTGGATTTTCGTCAAGTCTGGAGTCTGCGAGACTTTCGATTTGACGATCATGTGGAACGGTCTCCCCTCTTTCTTGAGTTTCTCCTCGACTATCTCCAATAGAGTAGTCTTCCCCACGCCGCCAGGCCCATAGACCCCAATCACTTTGTGCTTTTCATCATACAGAGCTTTCATTACGTCCTGAAAGGTGGAAGCCTGCGATTTGAGCATAGTGTTGCCCCCATCACCGGTCGACGAATTCACATCGGAAGCACCGCCAACACGCCCCGGCGGGGAAATCTCGTCGTACACCCTCTCGAATTTACCCTGCACAATGAGATCTTTGATCTCCTTGATCATCTTGCTCGCCTCGTTGCCAAGACGATAACGTGCCTTCGGGTTGGGAAGCCACCCGCAGAAGCAAGTTTTCTGAGCTCTTCCGTTGTAATCCAGCACGTCGCGTGCCTTGGTAGCGACGGTCTCCACTTCTTTCACCCATGTCTCGACCTTGGCTTTGACCGGCTTCATGTTGTTTTGAGCATCATCGATGGAATGCTGCACTTCATCCTTTGTGTCATCTAGCTTCTTAACTTCAACATTAAGTTCGCAAACGCGGCGATCGGAGAATATTACGTAGCCGCAGTGCCGACGGATCGGAGCCACCAGGCACTTTGCCACTCCGGAAGCTACAGACACAGCAATATCCGCCATTTTCCCCCCTTTTCGACTTCTTTGGGGAGAAACGAGAGTTTAAGAATTTATATAGTCGGAGGAAGGCGAAACTGATGGAACCCGGAAACGACAATGACTGAAGAAGAGGAAGGATTCAATACGGTGCACACGCGGCGGTTCCAACAAAAAGAACAGCCGCAGAGGATCAGGTGAAAGAGAAGGCTTCTAGAGTGAGGAAGAAATCATTTAGACGATGCAATGGTGGTTGGAGAAAGCGGCACGAAGCGTTAATTTATACATGTCCCGTTACTAGATTGATGTTCCCTAAGATGCCCCCTCGCGTCCTCCATTGCTTGACCTAAAGGATGCTGATTTAAAACAAGTGGGCCCCACTCCGCCATTTCTTTTTGGAATAAAATTACCTTCGGACCCCACCGCTTGAGGAATGCGAGAATTGTCCAGCTGTCTACTGCCATCGCCGTCCATCAATCATCAGCAGCTCCGAGGCCGCAAGGCTCGAGGCTAGCCCGCGGTCGGTCGGTCGCCACTGTAGCCAGCACCAATCAAGAAGGACGAAAAGCCAAAATGAAAAGAAAAAAAGAAAGAAAGGAGTGGGGTTAGTAAGAGCGTGAGATATAAGAGGGTCCTTCCCTTATTTTAGAAGATTTTTTTTTTCCTAAAGAAAATATTTTTCTCAATCAGTTTATTTTCTGGAAATGAATGGAGTCTTAATTTTACAAAGATGAATAGGCATAATCATCAATTATTTCTGAGAACCTTACTTTGACAATTCTAAAAAAACTCAATTTCATTGATTAATTACATCTCATTAAGTGTACTAATGAATATAAAGTGTATTTGTATGTAAATATGCATGTTAAGGGGATCATTGACTCCATGTTAGCATGGCATGGACTTGATAACGTGAGCTTATTTCAGGGATTATGCGAATCTCATGCTAATTAATGGTCGAGCCTGACTCCTCTGTGACCTCTCTTTGCTAATAATCTCCCCATAATGACCATCTTTTCGATTCTCTGCAAAAATAATGAAATAATTCACGCTTCTCATAGCAAATTCCCAATCTGTACATGCATCTCCCTCCCTAACACTTGCCAACAACGCGTCCACTATCGTTGCTCTAATGTTGCTGTTCTCTCTCTCTCTCTCTCTCTCTCAAATGCAAAGGAGGAGGAAGATAGAATCATATAACTATTTTATTGTTGAGTTTGGTCTTTTGAGCATGTTGAGCGTGCTTAATATGTACAAAAGCTTGTGAAAGACATAGAGACTATTAAGAATCATCATCCAAGAGAGTTGAGAGTGTGAGAAAACTCATTTCTTGTGATTGATTCTTATGATACTCCACGATTGAGGAACACTTATGAGTGAGTGTAATTGAGCGATTGTAATCCATTTTTCGCCGATTATTATGAAACCATCTTGTTAACTCTCCCCATAAAGTAGGTTTTACCATCGGACAACAACGTAAATCCATTGTGTTTAGGTTTTATTTATGCAATTTATTTCTTACTTAAATCATTTTCGTTTGTTCACGTTTCCGCATTAGTCATAACAAACTAGTATCAAAGACTGGGGTAGCTATTAATTGATTGTTCTCGGTATTTTGTCTGTTTTTAATTATTGCTATGGCTTCTAAGAAATTCGAGTTGGAGAAATTCACCGGTAGGAATAATGTTATTCTATGTGGCTCATTAAGATGTCCGTGTTGTTGGAGACATGGGGTTTGGATTTGGCGTTGGAGGAAGATGATGACTTTGAAGAAGAAAAGAATAATTTGAATAATTTGAGGAAGAATCCCTACACTGGAGGAAAAAAATCCTCTATCATGGAAGCCAAGTATCTAAACTCAAGGATGAGAAAAAAATTCCTCAACCATCTCATCATTTCTTCACTTTGGAACCTTTAAATAAAGGGAAAAATAATCCTCTATCGTAGAAGCCAAGTATCTGAATTGAAAGATGGGATACTGGAAGATGAGGAAAAAAATCCTCAACCATCTCATCTTTTCTTCACTTTAAAACCTTTAAAAAAAGTGAAAGAATACTCAAATAGTCTATATGAGTCACTATGATGTCCGCGTTGCTGGAGACATGGGGTTTGGATCTAGCGTTGGAGGGAGATGATGACTTTGAAGAAGAAAAAAATAATTTGAATAATTTGAGGAAGAATCCCTATGCTGGAGGAAAAGAATCCTCTATCACGGAAGCCAAGCATCTGAACTCAAGGATGAGAAAAAATTCCTCAACCATCTCATCATTTCTTCACTTTGGAACCTTTAAATAAAGGGAAAAATAATCCTCTATCATAGAAGCCAAGTATCCGAACTGAAAGATGGGAAAAAAAATCCTCAACCATCTCATCTTTTCTTCACTTTAAAACCTTTAAAAAAAGTGAAAGAATACTCAAAATAGTCTATATGGGTCACTACGATGTCCGCGTTGCTGGAAACATGGGGTTTGGATCTATCGTTGGAGGGAGATGATGACTTTGAAGAAGAAAAGAATAATTTGAATAATTTGAGGAAGAATCCCTATGCTAGAGGAAAAGAATCCTCTATCATGGAAGCCAAGTATCTAAACTCAAGGATGAGAAAAATTCCTCAACCATCTCATCATTTCTTCACTTTGGAACCTTTAATTAAAGGGAAAAATAATCCTCTATCATAGAAGCCAAGTATCTGAACTGAAAGATGAGAAAAAAATCCTCAACCATCTCATATTTTCTTCACTTTAAAACCTTTAAAAAAATGAAAGAACACTCAAAATAGTCTATATGGGTCACTACAATGTCCGCGTTGCTGGAGACATGGGGTTTGGATCTAGCGTTGGAGGGAGATGATGACTTTGAAGAAGAAAAGAATAATTTGAATAATTTGAGGAAGAATCCCTATGCTAGAGGAAATCTTCTATCATGGAAGCCAAGTATCTGAACTCAAGGATGAGAAAAAATTCCTCAACCATCTCATATTTTCTTCACTTTGGAACCTTTAAATAAAGGGAAAAATAATCCTCTATCATAGAAGCCAAGTATCTGAATTGAAAGATGAGAAAAAAATCCTCAACCATCTCATATTTTCTTCACTTTAAAATCTTTAAAAAAGTGAAAAAGAATACTCAAAATAGGAAAAGAAAAATATGAAAGAATCATCCTACGCTTGAGAAATCTCTTCCACCGCATTTTATAGGACTTCGATCCCAAGTCATTTTAAACGGGTCAATATTTGATCAACATATACCGAGTCCTATTCAACTAGATTTTCCCAATTTTTTGGCCCATTTCTCCCATCGATCAAGAATTATCTCTTTGGCCTTTGATAAGTAAAGATTTAATGCAACAAAAAATATAGTGTCTTGTACTTTGTTCATGATGACTTGATATTTTTCTTAAAATATTAAGGTAAATATGTTTGAAACATCTACAAGACAACTAGAAAATGTGTGGTACATAAGTTGTGCACGCAAGTGCATGTTCCTACTTTCACTTTCCTTCTAAGGGAAAATGAAACAAAAAGAGTCCCTAAACTTTGATTTAATATGCAATGTTGCTTATGAACTTGTAATTTGTTAGATGTGGTCTTTGAACTTTTGTAAATGTTCAATGTAGTCCCCAAACTCTAGACTATTAACAAAGGTTCAATCTAATTTCTAAACTATATCAAATTGTTTAATGTCGTCCTTTCATTAATTAAAGTTAACGAAATATGCTAATGTGACTTCCATTCCATTAATTTTGAATTGTAGACAAAAAAAGTATATACATGGATCATCCACATAAGATATTTATCTCAAATTAACAGAATAAATTTCCACATGAAATATTTTAAGTCCCTAATTTGTTTTTTCCTTTTCTAAACTAGAAATATAATAAGACATATATATTGACTCATCATTTTTAACAATTCAACTCAACATATTATAATCCGTGTCATCATATTGTTGTTTGAACAAACAGAATGACTATACTGAATATTTACCAATAGTTCAAAGATCACCTTAAACAAATTAGAAGTTTAGAGATTACATTAAACATTTATCAAAAGTTTATGGACCACATAAACAAATTAAAGTTTGAAGATGACATTGCACGTTGAACCAAAGTTCAGAGATAATTTATTGTCCATTGCACTTCGCTACTTTCACAAAGACTATTAAGAGGCACGATGTAGCCCACTAGTGCCTTCAAACCTTCTGATCACCTTTCAAGCATGCCATTTGAAAAATCTATTGACCTCAAAAACTATTGGACGCTCAATAACTTCACTTGGGGAGATTGTGAAAGAGAGTTTAAGTCCGAGCTTCTCAACATATCTAATTTTGGGTCAACTAGGATATATTAACTATCCTACCAATTTTCCAATGTAGAATTTTTTTAACACACTTACATGTGTTTCTCATCAATCTCCCCCTCACTCATGTATGACTTCAATAATAGGTCTATTCTACCCTAATTCAAACATGAATCTCCACTTTGTTGCGTGTGAGGGCCGCAACAACAACAATGTCCACCTTCATCACAAACTGCTGTTGAGACTACTGTGCTACGCCACGATGCTAGGCTGCCTGGAAACCGTTGGTCATGAGATTTCTTCCTTGAGATATTCACTAAACACTGATACACATTAATTTCCTTGAGATATTTACCAAACATTAATACACATTGGGAGTCCAGGGAGACTGTCAAGAGAGAATCCAAATCTGAGCCTATCAACATATTCAATTGAACTTCAAAAATTTAAATCAATAAGTTATAGACCAACTATGATATTATTACTCACATCACGTCAATCTTTGATGTGTAACTTTTTAATACAACTCACATTTGTATCTTGACAAACATCTAGCCTAACCTGCAAATGACATATAGAAAAATAAATATGCTTGTGTATCGATTTCTCAAATAGTCATTATGCATGACAAGAAGAAACTAGTAGATTTCTCCATGAGGTGCAACCGTGATGGCAAACGACATAACTCAATATCGAATCATGCTATCACCGATTGAGAAAATAGTTGGCCAGGGACCCAAAAAGGAAAAAATCGAAGAAGTTGATAACCAAATCCTTCAGCAAGCTTTGAGTCTTTTTTACAGAATTGCAATTTTCAAAGTAACCGTCGGAGAGTCTTCAGGGTGGTCGAAGTGCCGTTGGACGCAAGAGCACAATCGCCGGCCTGCAGACTGACCATGCAATTGGGAAAATCTTGTACTCCGCTGATTTAAAATAAATAGGCCCATTTCTTCGTACTATAATTGCCTTTGGGCTCTACTTCCTCCAAAATGCTAGAGCCGTTGGACTGTCCCGCACTATTATCTTCCATCGAAGCGCATCCACATTGGACAAAAGGTAGCTGCCTATTTGGCATTGAGACTGCCCCCCCACCCTGCTACGTAGCTTATCCGCACGTAGAATTTTTTATGATTAAGATATGGGTTATGATTAAGATGTGGGTTCTTTAGGCCATGAGAACAACTGATAGAATCTAAGCCGACAACAAGAAAGTCGTCATTAGTAAGGAAAATTGTTGTCAATTTAAAACCAAGGCTCATCATCTAGGATGCTATAATCAAGCATTTGGGTCATTACGTTAAAACCAGGTGGCAGCATTTGCAACTAACAGCAACATAGTTTCATGCGCAAATGTTAACTTCACGCATAGACACATGAATTCATCTTGATTTATTAATTTATGGTTTATGAAGCAAGGTCACACAATCTAGAGAGAGTGATTCGATGAGACTATAAGAGTCTTGGCTGAACAACGGAGAAGTTAATCATGAAAGCTAAAGTGACCTGTTTTGCCTCATCAGTCAAGGCCACGTATATAACAAATCGATGCTCATTTTACTCTAAGAGGACCCGAGTCCAGTATGCATAGGCACTTTCTCATCTTCACAGAGCTGGAAGTACAAAATAAAAATAGATCGAATGAATGAAGAAGGATCTAATCATTCTAGCAGTCATATATTCTGATAATGTTGAATACAATATGTGGATGTCATTCTTCCGCACACAAGCACCAACCCCAACAGGACATCAAGCTCGGATCTTTCAGCAAGAATAACGCACGAGATGCAAAATTCTGAATTGAAATGAGCTTTGACATTGAAGAAGATAGCTATCCATCCTCAATTCAAAAGAACCGGGATCAAAATAAATCAGGTACCTTGAATGCGGGCAATTGCTGAGAATGATCCTGCAGAAGATTCTGTCTTTGGTCAAGCCCCGGTCCATGGGATCACGATACCCACGGGGTACAGAATTGGTTAACTAAAAGCTCAACTCTCGAGGGTGAGTCTGTTCTATGAATTGAAGATTCCCGAGCACAAGAATTTGAAGACTCCCGGCCGCAGAATTGACGAATCAAGCTCTAACTGCTTCAATTTTTCCCAAATTTTAAGATCGACAAAGCATCATTTTGGAGAGTAGTTAGCTGACATTGATTTATTGTTGACTACCCTGTCAGACCTTTAAGATCGATTTTGGACAGCAATTTATCATGGATCAAATTTGGGATTCAAGTGAAAGTCGGTGATTTTTTTTTACACAAAAAGAAAGTTTAAGTTAAAATGAAGAGTCGACCCAAAATTTGTTTTTTGGGGAATTAGGCCAACATAAGTATTCATGGGTGAGTGTTGATCCCTAGGAGTTGACCCTTTGCTAATATGTGTCTAGTGGGACTAACATGTAACCAGCGCTGACGCTGAACATGAGAAATTAACAAGGAACCTGAACACAGAATATCACTCATCCATGGGCAATATAAAAGACAACCAAACTAAGACAAAATCCATCTAATTCGTGCTTAATCCACAACTTCCAGCACTCAATTAGAATTGTAACAGAGCATACAAGACTGAAAATCATGATCGTTTGATGACTAATTGACATGAAATTGAAGCCATATTTTCCTACGGGCGCATATGAGTCTACTTGATCAAAATGGCATCAATCCAAGATTAAATCAGTAGCGAATCTAAACAAAATCACATGACTATAATTCTCACAAAAATTGGCATGAGATTCACCATATTGCTTTACTAGCATGAACATATATGATCCCATAACCAAACTAGCCTCAAGTTGGAATCAAATGCACACCAAATCAAGAATATTAAAACACGGTCAGCATCCAAGGATCAATTTCTAGTACAATTTATTTCATTCAGGACATAATATCTTTTTCCAAGCAAACATGAAATTCACCATAATACAATCTTATATCACTGCACATGCTTACTTGAGTGGAATAGTATCAAATGAAGGATCAATGGACATTAGCTGAGGGTTGCAACAGTTACCAATAGGCATGTACGGACAAGGTTCCATCAAATCCAAAGCAAGTTCAAAATGGAATACCTATGATTTTTGATGAAGAAACAGAAGTCAACTAGGCCAATATGACAAAAATCGATCAAAAACCTAGTAATGAATGAAATTCTCGTCATGACCCGAATCAGAATAAACACTTATTTAGTTCGGGAGTTTCATCAAACAGGTGGTATACATTTCGGCCAGGGAGCTTAGATGCAAAAGTAAAGCGACGATTCACATCCATATCATTGCAAAGGAAATGCAGTAAGTTCAAATCATTAACACAGCCTCAATCACAGTCCATTTTCACACAGGTGGTAGCAATAGCTCCCAGCCTCTGCTTCGTACATAAAGCAATGGAAAACAGAGCATATGTAATTTGGTTGAATGAAGAATGATTAGCTATAGCGATTGACCTTGGATATGAGTTAGGAGATAACAGAACCAACGTCAAGGAATGGTATCGTCGAATCAGGCAGTCATGATCGAAGTTCGAGCACTTCAGCATCACAGACCTTCTTCACGGCAGCAGAAACGTTAGCTGATCGGGAAGCGGTGATGACCAGCAACGAAGTGAGAGGAAAGGGTTCGATCGAAATCACCGAGACAGTGGCTTAGGGATGCTCAAAAATCACCCGAGTCCCCTCTGCCAATGTTCTCTGTTCTTGCCCCTTCTCAGCGTGTGTAGCGTGGCAGCGGCAGTTGGTGGATGGAGGGCGACGGAGAGGGCAATGAAGATCAAAGGAATCGGAATCACTGAGAGCTATAGAGAATTTGCACAGCTCCTTTTGCATGTGTGAAGGTGGCTCTGTTCTTGTTCTGGCGCCCTCCGCAGAGTGCACCGAGCCTGAGCTTAAAAGGGAATCGACTCAGATCGTTAGATGTATAGAGAGAAAGGAAGAGAGCCAGAAAATTCTGTCGAGGGCCGCATGATGGAGAGTGCACGTGGGTCCCACCGAGAATTGCGTATTAGCTCATGCAAATTGATTTTCAATTCGAAAGGTACAACTATGGAATTGTGTATAGAGTTCAAGTAGGTGAACACCGTCTTTCGTTTCTCAACTGCATCCCTCGTAATGTAAAAAAAAGCTAAAAAAAGAGAGAAATTTCTACTTTCCTAAACACTGTAGCTAATGCTCTCGTCTATGCGAGTTTCTCTCTACCCCTGGGTAGCGACTCCCCTTTTTCCATAAACCCTAGATCCTTGCTCAAATATTGTTTTTGCAATTGATCTTTGCCTTCTCCTTTGTTGCTTTTCTTACAATGTTTCCCAAAATAGAAAATACACAAAAAAGTTTCTCTCCTGAACTCACTCCGCAGTGTGCGACTTTGTTCATCAGTGATCCAATGGAACAGTAGTTGTTCTAGGGCATCTTTGGGTCCGGAGTTTTCCTGGGCGTCATGGATCCGGGGGCGTCAGATCTTGCATAATCGACGTCGGACAGAGGTTGGATACAGTTTTTTCTCAGTACGACTAGGGCTTCGCCCGGTAGAAGTTTTTATTTATGGGGTTTTCTCTGATCTGTGGTTTTGTTGAGAGTGGAATAGCTGGAAAGGGATCCTTCTCTGGGATATGGATTTAGACTCTTCTGCGAAAATATGATGATAGCAGGAATTGGGTTATGGAATTTCTGATATGTTTGTGGATGTGAGTGGAATTGATGGGGAATGTGTCGCTGACTGGTGGTGGATCTTGACACTGGTCTTCTTGGATTGACTTTCTGGAACTATTGTGATGTGTCTGTCGATCTTCGAATAGTTTTTTGCTGTGGAAAATAGCTGTTAGAAGGGAAGCCATTCTCTGATAAGTAGAAAGAGAGAAAACATGAACAGCAAAGAAGAAAATGAGTTGAGGGTAGCAGCTCTTTGTAGAAGTCTGGGACATCTTTGGTCAGAAGATGATATAGTGGAAGTGTGCCCTGTTATACCCTCCCATAAGAAAGATGAATGCAAACATACTCTTTTGGGTAAACTCTATTCTAAACCAAATGTAAACTTCCCTGCTTTTCTCTCTACGATGAAGAAAGCATGGAAATCAGAAGCTATCTCATGTGTGCAAAAAGAACCAGGTCTCTTTAATTTCTTTTTTCAATCTGAAGCAGATAAAGAGAGAGTTATGCAGTCAGCACCTTGGTCGTACGCCACAAATTTGCTTGTTCTAAAACAGTGTGAGCCTGAAATCCCAGAACATTGCTATGATTTCTCTCGAACAGCCTTTTGGGTGAGAATTGGAGGCATTCCTCCTGGATGGAGGATAGAATCAGTTTATCAAAATCTGGGGAAGAAGCTTGGCCAGATTCAGGATATCCAGTTAGAATCCACTACAAATGTTCAGCAAAAAGGAGGAAGAGTTAGAGTGGAAATTGATCTATCTACTCCTCTGAAAGCAGGAGCAATTATGGATATTGGTAATAAGTGGTTGTGGGTCGAATTTAAATATGAGCGCTTACCTCATTACTGCTACTCATGTGGAAGGATTGGCCATTATGCTTCAGATTGCGCAGAAATTCCTTATGAGGATTCATCCTGGGCAAGCAACAAAAAAGGACCCTATGGTCCTTGGCTGAAAGCGGAAACGAGTGATCACAGCCCTTATTGGGATGCTTTCTATGGAAAAATTGAAGAAGAAGTAACAGTGGAAGAAACACAACCAGTAGAATCTTCACCAGTAAGAGGACAGGACATAACAGTGCAAGAGAGAAGCCCTGTTCTGCAAATAGAAGCCTGTAGTAAGAAACGATTAGAAAGTTCCAAGGAACAAGAAATACTGGAATCTTTACCATATAAGAAGGAACCAAAAGACAAAGGAAAGCAGATCCTTTGTTCAGAAGATCCCAAACAACACTCTCTGAAGATAGGAAAAAACAGTAAGAAACATATGAAGGTGCAAAAAGCAAAAAAACAGAAGTGTTTTGCAGAACCAATTCCCCATATTGTTGATGATTCGGAACTAATGGAGACTCCAGTCAAGTTATGTCAAGATGGCACTGAATGGGCTTTGGTGGCTAGCCCTAATAAGCCACCAAAGACGTCATGAAAATTATTAGCTGGAATTGTCAGGGTTTGGGCAATCCCCTGACAATCCAGGAACTAAGAGCTTTAATTGCTCTTGAAAAGCCCAGCATAGTTTTTCTAATGGAAACAAAAAACAAAGCAGCGATGGTGGAAAGAATCAGCAAGAAACTACATTTCCAGCAACTATTCCTAGAGAATCCGATAGGTATAGCAGGGGGATTGGCCTTAATGTGGCATGAGGAAGTAGAATTGCAAGTAAAAGCCAGCTCACAACAGTTCATTGATGTGGAATGCACTGATCCAGTAAGTAAATATGCCATGCAGATAACATTTGTTCATGCCTCTACGAATTTTGGAGAGAGGCAGTTATTATGGCAGACCTTAAAGTCTCTAAAACCCCATAGTACAGTTCCATGGATGTGCATGGGAGATTTTAATGAGATATTATATGTATGGGAGAAGGTGGGGAGAAGAGAAGCAGATAATCGACGAATAGCAGCTTTTCGAGATATGCTTAATGAGTCATCTTTAATGGATATTGACAGCCATGGATGTGCATACACATGGGCAAATAACAGAGAAGGGGAGGATCTTGTTAAAAAAAGACTAGATAGAGTGTTAAGCACTCTGGAGTGGCGAACTACCTTTCATGAAGCAGAAATCCAAGCTCTCCCAGCTATTGGATCGGACCACAGTCCTCTGGTTCTTAGTCTCTATTCTGCACACAAGAAAAGAAAAAGAGATTTTAAGATGGAAGCTTTCTGGATAGAACATGAAGATTATCACGAAGTAGTCCAGCAATTTTGGAACCAACCAGATTCTCAGATGGCTACCTTTTCTGAGAAACTGAAAAAGACTTCCAAAGCTTTAACTTACTGGAGTAAAAAGCAGTATGTCCATGCGCCAAGGAAGATAAAAGAGCTCACTCAGGTGTTAACAGAACTCACTAATCAAACAGTCCAGCATTCAAGCAGAAAAGCAGTTCAAAGTGTCATTTCTCAGATAGAGTTTTTGAGAAAACAGGAAGAACAATACTGGGGTTTGCGATCTCGTATTAAATGGTTACAATGGGGAGACAAAAATACTCGCTTTTTTCATGCAACAACAATACAGAGGAGGCATAGAAATCATCTTACAATGTTGAAAGTGGAAGACAACAGATGGTGTCGTGACCAAACAGCACTCAGAAACCATATTCAATCTTATTACAGTGCTTTATATAAAACAGAAGGGCAGAGAAACTACCAACCAGTTCTAAACCAGTGCCTATCCCCAGTTGATGAAAATATTAATGCAGAATTGACTGCTAATCCTACCTTGGAAGAAGTACGAGCAGTAGTTTTTCAATTAGGGGCTTTAAAAGCCCCAGGACCTGATGGTTTTAATGGGCTCTTCTACCAAACTTCCTGGGAAACCCTTCAGAATGACCTTTTTCAGCTAGTGCAGAACTTTTTCAGCACAGGTATTCTGGACCCTTTTCTTAATCAAACACATATAGCCTTGATCCCCAAAGTCAAAAACCCTGAAACCATAGACAAATTTAGACCAATCAGTCTCTGCAACTTCAGTTATAAAGTTATCTCAAAGCTTCTGGCCAACAGATTGAAAAAGTGGCTTCCAGAGATCATTGAACCAGAGCAAAGTGCATTTATACAAGGTAGAGGCATACAGGATAATATCCTAATTGTACAGGAAGTGTTACACCAGCTACGCATCACAAACAGAAAGAAAACACATCAGGCAGTCCTCAAGTTAGATATGCAGAAAGCATATGACAGAATAGAATGGGATTTTGTTAGAGACTGTATGTTGCAAATGGGTTTTTCTGAGAAGTGGGTGTCTCTAATAATGCAATGCATAACAACTGTGACTTTCAGTGTGAAGATAAATGGAGAACCTACCCCTTTCTTTACCCCCTCGAGAGGAATCGACAAGGTGATCCCCCGTCACCATACATCTTTATATTAATCTCAAATGTGTTAACATGGCTGATGAAGAAAGCAGTAGCAGACGGAAATATAAAAGGCATACAGTTAAACAGGTTCTGTCCCAAGCTTTCCCACCTTCTTTTTGCAGATGATGTAATTTTTTTCCTGGATGGCACAATTATGGAGTGTCAGAATCTGATGCTTACGCTTAACCAGTATTGTTATGCATCGGGACAAGCAGTGAATTTAAACAAGTCTGGAGTTTATTTCAGTAAAAACTGTCCCTTACCATTAAGAAGAAACATGGCCCAGGAATTGAGAGTACCTGTGTATGAAAAAACAGGTAAGTATTTAGGCATACCAACAGATTGGGGACAATCAAAGAAAGAACTGTTTGCATGGATTATAGCCAGAGTGAATTCAAAGCTGGAAGGCTGGAAAGAAAAATTACTCACCAAAGCGGGGAAGGAAGTGTTGATCAAAAGTGTGGTGCAGGCTATCCCAACCTATGCAATGTCGATCTTCAAGGTGCCAGTGTCTATCTGCAGAGCAATTGAAAAATGTATAGCTTCTTTTTGGTGGCAGAAAGGGGATTCAAAACGTGGAATGCATTGGAAAAATTGGGATATTATGAAAACTCGAAAAGATTCAGGTGGAATGGGGTTTAAAGACTTAATTACCTTCAACCATGCTATGCTTGGTAAACAAGCATGGAGATTACACAATTCTCCAAATGCACCTTTGTGGAGTAAAGTGCTAAAAGGACTATATTTTCCATCTGGTGATCTTTGGAATGCTCGGAAGGGCCGTCGATCATCATGGGGGGCTGGCGAGTCGATCCCGGGAAGAGATACAATATACCCGAGATACCAAATGGTTAGTTGGAGATGGCAGGTCAGTAAAAATCAGGGAGGATAGGTGGTTATCGAAGGGGATTCTAGGGGGAACAGCAACATACCAAGAACCTACTATGGTGGCAGGTCTGATCTCTGAAGACGCAGACAATCGAGACTGGAATATGCCTCTAATTCAACAGATTTTTGAGGCAAACACAGCAAGTGAGATATTAGCAATCCCCCTGAGTAAAAATCCCAAACCGATGTCATAGTTTGGACGGGGAATGGTACGGGGAAAATACTCCGTCAAGAGTGGATATAACGGGGCATCCCTAGTATCTATCAACAAAACAAAAAGAGGGCATCCTGTTCTTACCAACCTCCACGCACATTATGGACACTGATCGGCGTCTTGAACTTCCACCCAAAATTAAAACTTTTCTCTCGGAGTATCCGCCAAAATGCCATCCCCACGAGAGAAAACCTTCACAAAAGAAACATTACCCCTGCACCCATTATGTCATTTGTGTCGCTCACAAATCGAAACCACGTAACACATTTTTTTGTTCTCGTAAATGGACAAAACAGACGGGAGGACAATCGAATACAGGGTATACAGATTACGAGTTATATTAAACGAATTGATCATTGGCTTTTCGAAGTTTTCGACTCAAAGAGGGACATACCAGAACGAGAACTCATAGGACTGATTCTATGGCATATCTGGAAGGCTCGGAACAGCAGCATCTTCAGAGGGAAAAGCCCCCAATCGACGGAGATCCTAGATCTGGCACAAAATCAAAATCTCAATTTTAGCCGTGGGACGAAGGACCGAGAGAGCAAAACGCTCAAAATGTTCTCTACCGGACTACTTTGGATACCTCCAAATAGACAAGAACCGAAGATGAATGTCGATGCTTCTTGGTCTCCTGGAGATTTCATCTGCTCGGTTGCCGGGATTGTAAGAGATGGAACGGGATGTGCGGTCGATGGCTTCGCTACGAAGCTAGGGTTTCCTCCGCACCTCAAGCGGAAGCGGAAGCAATTTTACACGGGCTTCGTTATCTAAAAGACTTGCAACAAAGACACGTGCGGGGAGGGCACGAGTCAAAGCTTTCTTGGATCCGTGAAAGCGACAGTTCCGCCGTAGTAGACTTCGTAATGGGCCGGGCCGCTCCAACTTGGAATCTACAAGACATTATACAGAGAAGCAAAGAAGAGTTGGCCCGAGAATGAAAATTTTACAATCACGTACTGTCCAAGGGTTTCGAACAGAGCTGCAGATTGGTTGGCACGTACTCATAGAGCGAAGAAGCTTCCTTCAAATTGGTTAAATACTCTCCCTCTTTCTTTAAGGGAGATTCTATGTTTTGATTGTACTCCATCGCTGTCTTTTAAGACTACTTAATCGAATGCATCATCTAATTTCGACCAAAAAAAAAAAAAAGTAGGTGAACACCGTCGCTGAGTGCATCGGCATTTATCAAAAACTTAAAGCTTGTGACTGATAATGTTTAGCTCATGCTGTTCAGGTTTATGGTTATAGGATGTCTTGTTCGCCTTTTTGATCGGGAGGGAAGAAACCTGTTTTGATCTTTTTTATGAGACGAAATTATTATAATTGTAGTTTCGTTAGTATACTCGTTTAGATGTATTTTGTGAAATTCTTTGTTTTTTTTCTTTTTTTTGTCTGTCCTGTGAAATTCTTGGAAGAGCCTAAAAATCTAGTATGTATAAAACTGTAAAATTGAGTTTTGCACATTAAATGCATTCTTATTTAATAAAATGATTCTTTTCTTTTCCAAATAAAATTTGAAGAGCTTTGTCAAAAGAAAAGTAAAAGTACATTAGGAAAATTTCTTGGTAATATATTATAATAAAAGTGCTTTTTGCTTACTAATTACATTCATTATTAATGAGTTTAGAGCAAAATTTCTTGTTAATAACAAGTAAATTTGACTTTATGAACAAGAAGATTTTAAGTGTGACTTTCCAATACACTAATTATAAACATTGCATCTCAAAACTCTTAAGTAGTAAATAGCCAATGAGAATAAGAAAATATTAATGTTTATAAATCTAATAAAAAAAGAATTATTTGTACCTAATAGTCATTTTCGATGAAGAATCACTTGAATATTTCATTTTCTATTCCGAGATTCTCCATGCATGACATGTAATGTCATATAGATACAAATGTAATGTTTCAGAGAGAAATTTGATTTCACCGCTTACTAAAGTTTTTCTGGTTCTATCAAATAAAACAAGTAGTAAGATACAAAATTAGAGTTAATGTTGCTTAAAAAATACTGATCTGTTAACATAAATGAACAATTGAGTTGACCTACCTTAAAACCTATAAGCTATTTGATATATATAGAGTGATTTGACACATAAGGCTAAAACAACGTAATTTTGGTCAAATTTATTTATTTTTAATTCAAATTTAAAAATACAAAAATCCTCCCTTTGAAAGTGAATGTAGCTATGAATCTCTTCCACTATTAATTTCTTTTTCGATTGTCAGATTGAACAAATCAATTTAATTTTGTTGACAAAACTTGATTTATAATTGTGTCGATATTCTTAATAGAAAATCTGTTCAAATCAATTTCATGAGTTCCATTATTTTTATATTATCTTAGAGGTGAAGTCCCTCTGATAAAAAAAAAAAAAAATCACTTTTTTTTTTTTTGTTAACAGCTCTATTTACTTCCTCTTCATTAATTCCTCATTTATATGCCATCATTTAATTTCATGATCTCTCTCTCTCCTCCCCCTTCTCTCCATCCCACAAAATTCATTATTGGGAAAAAGCCACCAAAAACCCCAAACTTTGCCTCGAGTGACATTTACCCCAAACTTTATTTTGTGACGTGAAAACCCCGAACTTTGCTAATCGTGACACATTTACCCCAAACTTTTATTTGTGACACCAAAAACCCTGAACTTTCATTTGTGTGACACATTTACCCTAAATCATATGGGCATTTTGGTCTTTTTACTTTTAAAAACTTTTTTTCTTTTTTTTTTTTCTTTTTTTCTTCTTCTTCTTCCCTCCGCCATGGCCGGCGGAGGGAAGCCTCGCCGGCGTCCGGCGGCCTCGCGAGATCCGGCGAGGGCACCTCGCCCGACGCCGGCGAGGGCACCCCTCGCCCGACGCGCAGGCGGGCGGCCCTCGTCGGCGTCGGGCGAGGCCGCCCTCGCGATCCGGCGAGGGCACCCTCGCCCAAGACACGGGCGAGGGCGGTCCTCGTCGGCGTCGGGCGAGGGCCTCCCTCGCAGATCCGGGCGAGGGCACCTCGCCCGACGCCGGCGAGGGCACCCTCGCCCGACGCGGGCGAGGGCCGCCCCGCCAGATCCGGGCGAGGGCACCCTTCGCCCGCACGGGCGAGGGCGGTCCTCGTCGGCGTCGGGCGAGGGCCTCCCTCGCAGATCCGGCGAGGGCACCCTCGCCGACGCCGGCGAGGGCACCTCGCCGGCCCTCCCTCGACGCAGGGAGGGCGGCCTCGTCGGCGTCGGACGAGGGCCTCCCTCGCCAGATCCGGCGAGGGCACCCCGCCCGACGCCGGCGAGGGCACCCCCTCGCCCGACGCAGCGAGGGCTGCCCGACGCCGGCGAGGGCAGCCCCGCCGGACGCCGGCTTCCCCTCCGCCGGCCGGCGGAGGGAAGAGAGAAGAAGAAAAAAAAAAAAAAAATAAAAATAAAGAATAAGACGAAAATACCCTTAATGGGGTAAATGTGTCACGGTTTGCAAAGTTCGGGTTTTTCACGTCACAAAACAAAGTTTGGGGTAAATTTGTCACTCGAGGCAAAGTTGGGGGTTTTTGGTGGTTTTTTCCCTTCATTATTTGTGGTTTTGCCTATTAATTTTATATCTAAAGATTCTTTCTACATTAAACACTCATTAGTTGTCTACATTTGTCGATTGCAGTTTTTCCATGAAGAATAAACACGATAAGAATGAAGGTTCAATGCGAGAGATTTAGAAAGATCATTGAAATACAGGTGTCATGAGGTTCCGGTTCAAACTTGCCATTCACGGAGCTGAAGGTACACATAATATGCATGTCACCAATCAACAACATTAAGCACATTATCACAAGAACGGCGGTAAACATGCTGAATTGGTGGCTATCCTATAAGGAAAGGTTAAAAATATTTAAGCATAGAAAACAAAACGTTAAAGCAATGAGGATGGAGATCTTTGGTCAAAAAAGGATCTGTAGTGATAAATAAAATAAATAATGAAAAAAGATAGCACAAGAATACCAAAATGAAATGGCATGGGCATCCAATTTTCTAAAGCAAATTGTCGGCGACTCCATTTGGTTTCGGAGTATGTGGACAAGAGATTTGGTTGACGACACCATTTGTCTTAAAACGTGCCAAAAACTCCAGCCCCTTAAATCCTCCTCCTCCAGTCACCATGACACGTATTACCATAACTAATTTTCGAAAGCTCCATCTCATAAATTGTTGCGACCGTCTCCAAGGAATCTTAGAGGGGCGGGGATACCGATTTGTTGAATTAAAATAAGCGATCCCTTTGTTCGAGGTGCTTGCTCTTATTCAACGTGAGTTCTCTTAAACCCCAACTATTGCGATGTTTGAGTTTCAATTGATTAATCAAAGAAATTTTATTTTATTGGAATCGCCGCCACTCTATTTAGGGTCAGTTAAGAGAGTGCAATAGTACACTTCACTCCAACAAACCATTGGTCCAAAGTCGGAGGCTTAATTACGCTAATTATCTAATGATCATCCTTTCAGTTCCAATTCTCAATCTTTTGAATATATTATTCATGCGATCTTTCCCCATTGCATTATCGTACACCACTAAACGATGTAAATGCATGGGTGCACAATGGACAAGTAACCAATCACAATCAATGCAATAAAAAAGCAGAGTGTGAGAGAATAAACCCGATGTCAGGTAATGAATATACACGGCCTCATTATTGAACCCCGGGACAAGAATCCCCGTGAGATAAATCCAAGATTCATTCTATTTCAAAGCTATTAAATAAATATCCCCTAATAAATGAAATTCCAAGGAAAAACGTATGACGTATACACACGAAATGATCCGGTAAACTAAAGAACCCGGCCCGGGGTCATGGCCACTTATAGAAACTAACCCGGGACACGTTATTTAACTAAGGAGTCGTCCAAAACTTGTAGTCTATGGTTTGGAGAATGGCACGTGACCTCTATTTATTCAAGTAAATCACTACTAAAACATTAAAAAATGCACGTGACATGAATCCAACATATTTTGCTAATGTGACTCGAATAACTTGGAAACAACTCTGATTTTACACAACAGGAGTTCTAGGGACCAAATACTAAAGACCACATTCTAATTACCCATAGGTGGCTCCAGCGGAGACATTTTCAAAGAACATCACGCTGCAAAAACCGAAACACATAGCAGCATAAACACAGGAAAACAACATTGAGCCACATTCTAAAGTCAATTCTCATGGTTGAGACTCATTCAGCAACAACTGAACTTGTATCCAAATCAGCAATGGGGACAATGAATCAAGCAAAGCATTCAGTCATGACATAAACAGTTCACTATGCACTCTGTCATCATATATTAGTCATGACAAGGACTCACATGCCATTTATAGAAAAGATACAAGCAAATGACATCGAGGAATGAACTTCAGAATCTTCGGTCAACAAAGAAAATCAAACAGGTAAAGGCCTATGCATTTGCCAAAAAAAATGAACCAATTATCATTGACCATGAGAAGGTATTGAGTTATCAATGAATGGATCAAGATATACAAGGCATAATCATCCAAGCATATGAAAACAATTACTTGCAAGATCAAGCTAAGGATGAAGTCTGGGCAGGATTTCACTGAAGTATACACGATGCAAATTTCGAAGAAGGATTTCACCATTTCCAATTCAAGGATGGTAATTATCTCGAATGTTAGAACAACCATATACAAAGATCATAGATTGATATAGATAACATCATTCCGAGTAAATTAAGCCAACACGGCATGTTCAAATTCTCAGTCATGGGAGCATTGAGCACAACCGGAAGAGTTCAACCATCAACGAAAATTATTTGTCATATACACTGGAAAACTCTCAGTTTAAGCACGCCATTACCAGATAATCATCACGATGTGAGAATACTTGCAAAATACCCACGCTAGTGCCGTTCAGGAATTCAATCAAACAAGTGGTAGGCGTTTCAGTAAAGGGCAGCTAAATGCAATGATAAGGAAAAGGTTCGTATCCACACAATCACCGAATCATCGAAACATGTTTGAGTTCATCGGGACAGTCTCAGGCTCAACCGGATTTCACGCCAGCAGAAACAGAGCATGCGGAGTTTACCTTGATAAGAATCATGATTTTTCAAATACTCAACCCACTCAAAGAAATCCTCGTTATCTCCGATTGCAACCCACATTCAACCTTCATCAAAATCAAAATCATAATTTTATCCCTCAAACTCAAACAGTTTCAGCCTCAATAAATTGTCAGAGAGAGAGAGAGAGAGAGAGAGAGAGAGATGGGAGGAGGAACATGGGCTTGTCATGAGGTAATTTCATCACGACTTCGATTGCTTACGTCAGATCTAAAGCAATCGAGGTTGTGATTTGGGTGGCCAATTCCTTATAAATTTATACGGAAAGAAAGATTTCTTCAATAATTTTTCGATCCTGAATCACACATTTTTTACATGCAAACGAGCAAATCATGTGCAGATCGAGACCAGAGGTTTTCTTGCAGAGGCAAGACAGGTTCGGGGGCTGCGGCACAAGGGAGAAGAAGACGTCGGCGTGCCCCAACCGTGGATGCAGGGAGGTGCTGACGTTCTCCAACACCAGCACGTGCAAGGCGTGCAGCCTCAAGGTCTAATTAATTTTAGTCTAAAGGATTGAAATTGAAACCAAATCAAAGCTAAATTGACAAAACTTGTGATCCTACATTTAACTGGAGTAGATATGAACATCCTTGCGGTGATAAATTTTGGTTACGTTTCGAGGACACATGTTGCTATGTCATGGCATAAACTATCCATCATGAATACTTGATTTTTTTTTTTTTATTTCTTAAATTTTTTAAATTTCTTTACTATCTTTTTTTTCTTTTTTTTTTTCCTTTAGAGGGGTGGCGGGGCTGCTGGCCCTCGGCCAGTGACCGGTGGACTTGCCGACCTTATGAAGAAAACAATAAAATAAAAAGAAAGAAAATAAAAAATTAATAAAAATTGTTTTAAAAAATTAAACACAATTTTCCATGTTAGTACCGACCCTGTAGGATGGCTGCCGCCGACTAAAATGTCATGTCAAAAATTTTTGGCCAAATTAGCTGGATGTAATTTTTAGAGGATTAAGGATTAAATTAGCATAATTAAAATTTTTTATGACTATTTAGAACTAAATACATAGATTTAGGATTGAATTTATCGCCGTACAGTAGGTTTAAAATTTGGTGCTAGCGCTAGTTGCCCATTGGTCATCGCACGTGGCGCTTCAATTTTCGCAACGACCACCCTGTCAAAAGACCGACAACTCTTAAGTAAGGCCGATCAAGAAGCCGAAAAGCGACGATGCTGACAGACGATCCCAAAGAGGACGACCCTATGTTCTCTTCTCGCTTCCGCTACATGTCTTCCTCAGCTCTTGCGGCGCCAACCAATACTAAACCCACCCCCACCCCACCCCCACCCCGGGCATAGCATCGTGGATCGCCTCTACCGCGAGCTCATGCTCAAAAGTGTTAGAGCCGCACTTTGTCCGGGCCCTCTTTGATCCCAACGATCACTTCCGCGCTCCGACCATCACTTCCGCGCTTGTCGGACCGGGACCTTACTGAAGGCCGTAGGAACGGCAACCCAAGACCGACATAGCTAGAAGCTCAAAGAGTTGTGCACCTGATTTATGATCCATGATTAGTTGAAGTTAAGCAACAGCAATCCGTGTCCTTAGCGCTCGAAGATCTTCTCCCCTATAACCCTCGGTACCCTGGCTCGATGAGACGACCTCTCTCCGGTGTTCCTTATGAGAGAGTGCGTGTATGCTTCTTGATTGCAACAAGTGAGGGCTAGAAGGAGGGACCTTAGCCTATTTATAGAATTTGGACGGGCCCTCTCATCACGGGCCGGGCCCAATTCGGCCCACACAAGCCAGGCCCATATTTGACTGTTAGGAAACTTTATATCTCGCTTTATTAGATCAATTCCGTAAAACGGATAATTATAATCTTAATTAATGTGGCCCAAACTAGGAAAATTCTTACATTCTCCCACTTGGGCTATATTAATTGAGATCATACCGTATGTGCACACCTTTATGTTGATCTAGAGATAATCCTCTGCAGTCAATCCGATCCCATAAAGTCTCCAACACCGGATCATGGCGGTAATCGTATATGCATATACGAGCCTTCCATGGTCACAAATGCTATCAACTTTACCGATATGGATTTAATATGATTGTGTGGCAAATCGATAACACCTCATAAAGAGTTTTACCTTATGTGTTATCTCATTTGTCGGTCACTATTCTCTTACCTTAAGTGTCACAGAAAACTGGATGTGGCACTAGAGAATATCTTTATGGTTCTAATGAACCCACATATGTCTTATCTTTATGGTTAACCTTTTCTTTATGTGTAATTGAGACATATGTACAAGGCTAACAACTGGATGCCCCTAGCCTTTACTCAAGGTTTACACAGTACCTTGAGATTTTCTTTAGATATATGTACACAACTCAAAAACCATTTATACAAAAGGAGTTGACATATATCGAAATGTTACAAAAAGTAACAAAATGCAGACTTAAACTTTATCAGAGCAAACCTGAAATAGCTCCCACTAGACGATATTATCCACTGATTCTCCTAAGCCCATGTTCATGACATGTCGATCAAATACACAAGGGCGTAGGCCTTTAGTCAGTGGGTCTGCCAACATATCGTCTCGTGGGAATGTGCTCTACCACAATGTCACCATTCTGTACCATTTCCTTTATGCTCAAAAACTTGACCTCCATATGCTTAGACCCTTTTAGACTTCTGTTATTATTAACAAATAACACGGCAGAATTGTTATCGCAATATAACTGCATGGGTCTATCCACAAAATCAAATACCGTTAATTCTCTGATGAGGTTCCGAAGCCAAATTGCTTGAGTAGCAGCTGAAAAACATGCTATAAACTCCGCTTGCATGGTAGAGGAAGATATAGATTTCTGTTTCTCACTTTTCCACGATATTTGCGCCTCCGCTAACATGAATATATATCCTGTTGTCGACTTCTGTCATCCTCACAACCAGCAAAGTCTGCATCCGAATATGCCAACAATCGCAAATCATGGACATAATTATAAATCAGCATATAATCTCTTGTCCTTTTAAGTATCTCAAGACCTTTTGGCAGCAACCCAATGATCGTGTCCGGGATTCGACCGATATCGCCCAAAAGCCACGTTACAAAAGCAATGTCTGGTCTGGTGCAAACTTGAGCATACATGATACTTCCAAGTGCATTAGCATAAGGCACATCCTTCATTTGGTTTTTCTCAAAATCTGAATGAGGACACGTGAGAGACTCAGCTTGTCACCCTTAACTACGTGAACGTTTCTCGACTTGCAATCCCGCATGTTGAATCTCTCCAAAATACGATCAACATATGCCTTTTGAGATAAACCTAACACACGACGAGAACGATCCCTATGAATTTCAATGCCAAGAACGAAAGATGCCTCACCTAAGTCTTTCATGTCAAAATTCTTTGACAACATTTGCTTTGTTTCACGTAGCAATCCAATATCGCTACTTGCAAGCAAAATGTCATCCACATAAAGTATAAGAAAAATAAATTTCCTCCCACCGACCTTGCACTATATGCATTGATCCACTTTGTTCTCAATAAAACCAAAAGATGTAACAACATTGTGAAACTTCAAGTACCATTGTCTAGAAGCTTGTTTGAGACCATAAATAGCCTTCTTCTTCGGTTTACATACAACCTTATCTCGAATCATTTGCTGTAAAACCTTCGGGTTGCACCATATAAACCTCCTCATCAAGATCTCCATTTAGAAAAGCAGTTTTGACGTCCATCGGGTGTAATTCCATGTCAAAATGAGCTACTAACGCCATGATTACTCGAAGGAGTCTTTAGAAGAAACTGGAGAAAATGTTGCTTCATAGTCTATCCCTTCTCTCTCGAGTGAAGCCCTTGGCCACAAGTCTCGGCTTTAAATTTCTCAATCTTTCCTTTCGAATCTCTTTTGGTCTTATAAACCCACTTGCAACCTATGGGTTTACAACCTTCCGGTAATTCAATAAGCTCCCAAACACCATTATATTTCATAGATTGCATCTCATCTCTCATTGCATCCAACCATAAATTTGATTGAGGACGGAAACGACGTCCAAATAAGTTACCGGATCGTAATGCAACTTATATCGTAATCATGTTCTCCTAAAAAGACTATATAGTCCGGTGGTATAGCTGAACGCCTTTCCCTAGCAGACCTCCTAAGTGGAGCCACTATAAGCTCATTTTGAGCCTGAGGAACCTGAAGGACTTCATCTGTGGCCGCTTCATCAATAGGATCTTCAGTGTTAACAGGTTCAGTTTGCGGCACAGTAGGCTCCATAATCGTCTGCATAGGTAAGGAGATAGACATAGCAGGTCCAGTCAAGTTGTCATGTTCATTGATTTGTGAGCAATCATGCTCTTCGGCTACATCAAATTCTAGAAACTTGGCCGTTTGTGATTCCACAATCCTTGTTCCTCCACTTGGATTATAAAAACGATATCCCTTTGAATGTTCGAGTAAGATACAAAGTAACATCGAGTGGTTTTAGCCTCCAACTTACCCAATGTTGGATTATACAATCTTACTTCGCAGACATCCTGCATCTTGAAATGATTCAAACTTGGTTTGCGTCCAGTCCATAACTCAAAAGGAGTCGATGCAACAGCTTTGGTAGGAACACGGTTCAATATATAAAGGGCTGTTTTTAAAGCCTCACCCCATAAAAAATCAGGTAAATTAGTCCTACTCATCATACACCTTACCATATCCATGAGAGTACGATTGCGCCTTTCAGCCACACCATTCTGTTCAGGACTTCCAAGCATAGTGAACTGAGCTACTATCCCAGAATCCTCTAGGTATTTAGCAAATGGTCCTTTAATTTGCCCAACATTCCCATGTCTACCATAATATTCTCCTCCTCGATCAAATGTAACCACCTTTATTACCTTTCCTAACTGTTTCTCAACTTCAGTTCGAAAAGTCTTGAATTTGTCAAGGGATTCAGACTTTTCCTTAATCAGAAAAGGTAACCATATCGAGAATAATCATCAATAAACGTGATGAAATAAACTTTTCTACACAAGGTTGCAGCATAGGGTCCACCGATATCGGTGTGAATGACTTCTAGTAATCCAGAACTTCGAACTGCGGTTTTCTTCTTTATCTTAGTCATCTTTCCTCTACAACAGTCTATACAAGTTTCTAGGTCACTTTTAAGAGTAGGCAGGATGTTTGTCTTTATCAGCCTTTCTACTCTTTCTTTAGATAAATGACCTAGTCGTTTATGCCATAATGTATAAGACTGTTCCTTAGGTAGAGGTCTTTTGGGAACAATATTTTCAACTGTATTAGCGACGTATATATCATTGGGAGATAAACACAAACTGTACAATCCATTGAACATGTTGCAGCACCCAACCTTATTTGAGCTAAAGAACATAGATATAGTATTGTTCTTTATTTCAAAAGAGTAACCACACATATCCAAACATGATACGGAAACTAAGTTCCGTCTAAAGGAAGGTACATAAAAAGTGTTTCTTAATATCATATTAAAACCAGTATCTAACACCAAAAAGACATCTCCCACGAACTCAATGTCGATCTTTTCATTGTTTCCCACAGTGAGCTTTGATTCATCCTAATTTGGCATCCTTCGTTTGTGAATCCCCTGTATGGTAAATGCAACATGATTAGTTGCACCACTATCTAGCCACCAAGAACTGGATGGGGCTTCAGATAGGTTGGATTCACAAACAAGTGCCAAAGAACCATTACCTTTATGCTCATTTCTAGACAACCAAGCTTTATATTTATCGCAGTGTTTCTTTATGTGTCCCCTCTTCCTACAAAAGTAGCAAAGAACACCTTCCCTTTTAAAAGGTGCCTTTCTGGGAGCCATTGAAGTGGAGGGGCCAGCAGACTTCGGGATTTCCTCTCTTAGAGCTATATTGTTAAAAACACCTATAGCCTTAGGATTTCCTCTAGGATGTGCAATCCATTTACCCTTTCTGGCGTAACTAGAGGCATATAAGGCAAGATGCCCCTTTTCTTTCTTTAGTTTCTCTTCCTCTCGCCACCACTCTTACTATGAGGTCATTGATTGACCAAGTCTCATTTTGCGAACTATAGTTTGTCTTGATAATTCCAAAGTCGAGGAAGAGTATTCAATGCCCGATGCACTATGCAAGTTTCGGGGATATCAACCTGAAGAATTCGAAGTTTTGATCGAAGATCTACCATTCTCAGCACATAATCTCTAACTCCGGTCGAACCATCATATTTCATATTAAACAAAGCAATTGCATAAGTGTACCAATCTCAGCATTGGAAGAGACACGATACCTAGCCTCTAAGGCTTCCATCATATCCTTAACGATACGGTCCGATGGCAAGCCACTCAACAAATGCTCCTGAATTGACCTTTTCATAATGAGCAAGCAAATTCTCGTTACTCTTTTCCCATGCAGCAAAACGTACTTTCGGACTTCTGTCTGTCATCGCAAGGCCCGCCGGCCTATTCTCGGTGAGAGCAACATGAACATCCGCCAACTCCATCCCAAACTGAAAATCCTCTCTCCATCTCTTGAAGTTTGATCCAAGAAGAACCTCAATAGCAATGGAATTGCCATTTACGAAGAAGGTGACCGATTGTACAAGCAATACATATAATCAGCATCATGTGAGTGCTTAACACACATCTCAAGAGCTACATACATCATCATATAAACACCTTTGGGCAGAATACATGACATGCAATTGTATACTCTTCACATGACAGCGGTCCATGAAAAGATATTCTAACCTTTCGCGAAGTCATCACCTTTGGGTGTATGAACCACTAAGGTTAGTCACTTTTTTAACCATATGCTGTACATGCATCCCTCCATGAACTAATACGCAATTACCTCCTTTGGGAGTATGACCACGCATTAGAACAGGAGACATCCCATCATAATACAAGACCGACGTTTCTCAAATTCAATCAAGTGTGCCACTTTGGCGGTCACAACCCAATTGAATCATTGAAACTTTCTCATATCAGGGATATAACTTTATGACTCACGTTCACCTTTCAAAAGTGATTTTAGACTTGATGACAGGGCTGTATGTCACTAAAATCACAAGTCATGCTAATTGTATTGCTCGTTCATTAATACATGCTAATAACAAATCAACACCACACATATTCCTCAAGTGATGATATAATCATAAGCATGCAATTGTATTTCCAAAACCATAGAGAAATTCATGAAAATTACGCAAAAAATACCCTCAAAATCACGTACCTTAGGGTTTCACATACATTTTCATATCCTTAAGAACATCAAAACATGCAAATAATAATACCACAAGATAGGAAATTCACATACGAGCACGTACGTATGACCCACGCGCCAAACGGACATCACACGCGCCCTCACGCGCCGCTAGAGTGTGCGGCGCGTGAGCCACACGCGCTACGCCCAGAAAACCGGCCCGAAGCCGGTCCGACCGGTCAACCGTCGAACCGGTCAACGGTCCGACCGGTCAACGGGTCCGACCGGTCAACGGTCAACCTGGGCCAACTGGTCGGGTTGACCCGGTCAAATAGGGTCGAGTTGACCCGGTCAAAACGGGTCGGGTCAACCCGGCCAACCCGGTTTGGGCTGCACCAGGTCAAACGGGTCGGGTCAACCCGGTCGAGATCGGGTTGGGTCCGAGGTGACGTCATCCGTGACGTCACACGCCACGTGACGGTCGCATGTAAGGCGGTTTGCGTGACGTCACCATGACGTCATCCGGACACTGTCAAGGCGGTGGCGAAGGCGGTGGGATGACGTCATGGCTGACGTCATGCCAGCTAAGGCGGCCGACGCGCTGGCTCGCACGTGCGCGAGGTCGCACAGCGGCGCGTGTCGCCGACTCCCAGCACCGCCTGGGCGCGTGTCGACGCGTGAGGTGGTTTCCGGCATCGTCCGACGACGATTTACCCACAATTTTTCTCGTATTGATGAGTAGAAGCTGTTTATGCAATAAAATTTCACTTTCATCGGATCAAAAAATACGAAAACCAAGCAAAACCCTTCCGAGCTCGGGTCAAGTCCGAAACAGCCATAAGCGGCGATTTGGGCTCGGCGAGAGGCATAATGTACACCGAAGCACTCGGCTCAACAAGATTAACCCGAATATACAGTTGAAATCAAGTTCATGCGGATAAATTCTTCAAAACGGGCAAATTAACCATGTTCTAGTCTATGCAGGCTCTGATACCTAATGAAGGCCGTAGGAACGGCAACCCAAGACCGACATAGCTAGAAGCTCAAAGAGTTGTGCACCCGATTTATGATCCATGATTAGTTGAAGTTAAGCAACAGCAATCCGTGTCCTTAGCGCGAAGATCTTCTCCCCTATAACCCTCGGTACCACGGCTCGATGAGACGACCTCTCTCCGGTGTTCCTTATGAGAGAGTGGGTGTATGCTTCTTGATTGCAACAAGTGAGGGCTAGAAGGAGGGACCTTAGCCTATTTATAGAATTTGGACGGGCCTCTCATCACGGGCCGGGCCCATTCGGCCCACACAAGCCGTGCCCATATTTGACTGTTAGGAAACTTTATATCTCGCTTTATTAGATCAATTCCGTAAAACGGATAATTATAATCTTAATTAATGTGGCCCAAACTAGGAAAATTCTTACACTTACAACTTTCATCTTCGGTTCTTGACCGGTTGCTTCTGATCAGAGTTCTACTGAGGAGCTAAATTTAACTGATTGCAGCAATCTAGTTGGCATCACCGGTCTCCGGGTATTCAAATCTCTAAGGCGTTTATTCTTGAGTGGCTGCAAGGCACGCTTCCCAGCAGTGAAGAGAGAAGAATTGAAAAGGTGAAAAGGTTAACTCATAGCTCCCATTTTGAGGAAAACTACTTGAACTGTAGCAAAAGGATGGATGAAGATCAGTTCAGTTTCTCCACCTTTGTTCAGTATCTTCAATCGTGAATGCTGAAAGTTTGACCTTAAAAATGTGTTTTTCCCATGGGAAATTGTAGGTTGCTCAAAAGCATCATCACAACTTGAGTGTCCCTGGGAGTGAGATTCCTGGATGGTTTTGTCAGGAAGTTCCTCATTTTGCTGCTCCGAAGAACAACCGCGAGGTTAGAGGGAATGATTTTCGCTGTTCTCATCTCTGTGGACAGTGCAAACCGGGCAAACGTTCCGCTACCAGCAATCCATGACATTAGAGGAAGGCTACTCAGGCTCGAAGATCCGACACACGCCACTACATTAAGCCAGATCGGGTTCCCCGACACAAGTGAAGACCAGCTTTACCAGAATAGATTTCCAGAATTCAAGCCAATGGTTCGGGATGTTCAAAGGAGACAGGAATAGATATAGTCCTGCAAGACCCACCATACTTTCTTGGGCTCTCTTTGGAAAAGTGCAAGATATATCTGGTTTTGGAGAATGATGATGATTTCGATGGTAACGAAGAATGGTTGGACGAATCCCAGCAGTCGAGTGTCTCAGAAAATTGGCCAAGTTCATCAGCTCCTCATGAGATATTCTTCTCTCTTTATCCTCACAATGAAGTGACAAGAAGCTACTCTAAACTTCTATTTTCAGAAATTCTCTCATCCCTCTGCCACCTCATAACACGCCTCTTTCGGCAATATTTGGTCCATTGTTAAGGTGATTATAAACGATTTCTTGCAACGGCTTTTGCTTACAGAATAGAATAGGATACTGCTCCAACAGATATCCTCTATGTTGTACTTTAGCTAGTACATCCATGATGGGGTGCGATTGGACGCACCGTTTCAAGTTGAAACGTTACGATGGAAAGACACTAATGGAGGGGTACGAAGGGAGACGTATATAAGCCTCCCGAACACAACCGTTGGGTGGGTTGGCAGAGCATACGATCAGAAATTCCTCTCATTTCTTTGTTCCATTTCCATCAAAGGAAGAAGGCATTCCATTTCAGTTTTGCATGAACAATTTGCATTTACGCCGTGGAAATCGGGTGCTTTCCTCGTGATCGCATCCGGACCGACGTGAGATAGTTTTTGTTCGTGATTCATTCGTAATTCAACATTCGTTAGGGGTTCATTCTTTGTTTGCGCATCGGAATGTAAGTCGTCTTCCGCCGACTTGAATTCCTACATTGGTATCGAGCCGGTCGTGATTTTCGCCTTGTTTTTCATTGAGTTTTCTCATTTACCATTTGATATTGAGAATCAGAGTATGAAATCTACACTGTTTGGATGTCTAATGGTCGGAATTGTCATCTGAAAAACTCGAAATCGAACCGCTGCGTGTGGGCGCCACGCGCCTGAAGCGCTGGCTTTGCCAGCGCGTGCGCCACACGCGCCGGTCAGCGAACCGGCAGGTGCGCGTCACGCGCCGGTCGGCGAATCGGCGTGTGATGATGTCACTGTGACGTCATCCAACGATCGGTAACCGTTGGGATGACGTCATCAATGACGTCACCGTCGGCGGTAGTTGGCCGGCCGGTCACCGGCCGGCGACCCGACCCGACCCGTTGACCGTTGACCGGTCAACAGTCGGACCGGTCAGCGGCAGACCGGTCAACGGTTGGACTGGTCGGACCGATCGGACCGGCCAGGAGCTTTTGGGCTCGCTAGCGCATGCGCCACACGCGCCGCGCACTCAGGCGGTGCGTGGGGGCGCGTGCAAGCTCCGATTGGAGCGTGGTCGGTGGCGTTGGATTCGTATGGATGTCATCTACACTGTGGTATAATTATTTTTCATTTTTGGATTTTATAAATATATGAACATGTGTAGGGAACCCTATGTACGCGTATTTTTGGGGTTTAATGCATAGTTTATTCATTTGTAGCTTGTATTTTCTTGTGGTTTAGGAAATACGTAGCTAGCTTGTGTGCAAATGATGTCATATATGCTGTGTAGAGCTTGGTTCGATGATATCATGTATATAGTTTAATATACTTGCAATTTTCAAGTTGCTAGAAAATTCGAACAATGGTAGGAAATCCATTACATGTTGAATTGTGGTTTTTGATTTGAGTCGCTGCATGATTGTTATTTGTACATTGGTTTACATCATGCTATGATTTTGTGTTAATGGAAAAATGTAGACATTACATGAGGTCATGTAATTATTTTTCCTAGTGGGAGTTCGTAGGTTGGTAGAATTCGAAGGAGTTCTCACCTAGAACTCAAAATTTGTGCAAATTAAACTAATTAATGATAATAGAACAATCTTACATAGAAGTTGATTGGGAACATAGTGAACCTTTGTTTCTGTGTTTTTATTTATTTATTAAATTATCATTATTTTAGTTTGTTTTTGCTACAAATTAAATATGTGTGTTACTCTGAAAAATGTGCTAGTATTGATTCTGCGTCTATTATGTCAATGTGTTATAGCAATTGATTATGGCATCGGCATCCAAGACCATTGTGGCTGACCTCAACAAGGGTGAGAAGCGAACGGTGACAATTATGATATTTGGCACCGAAAGGTTGATACATCCTTGAGGAGTAAGAGGTTTTGGAAACCCTCAACCACACCATGGATGAACTTGAGTATGGAACTTCAGCTCAACATAGGAGAGATCTAGAAGCTTATCAAGCTTGGAAAAAGAAGAATAGCATTGCTCGCATCACGTTGCCGAGCCGTATGCAAGATGATCTCATGTGTGAGTTTGAAAGTTATGATAAAGCTCAGACAATGTGGGTTGCCTTGAAAGATAAGTTTGGGGGTACATCGCCACTAAGCGAGGAGACTCACCATCAAGTTTGACACATACCAAAAGCGCCCAAATATAACGATGAGGCAAAGCATCTTCGGGAGATGTCAAATATGATTCGTGAGTGAAGTCGGCGGAGTCACTCCCTTACCGATGAACACGAGTTCAGCTGTTATAAGGTCTCTTCTTGACAATTGGGAGCATATGAAGATCAATATGATGCATAATGAGAATGTTGTCACTTTTGATGATATAGCGCGTCATTTAGAATTAGAGGATGAGCGCCTAGAGGCTGCGAGATCCTCTACTCATGCTTATGTTGCTGAATCGAGTTCACGCAAAGCTTCGGGCTTCAAGCGCAAAATAAATTCTCAATTCAACAACAAAGGGAAGAAGACTGATCAGACACCTAAAAGGACTAAGACCTTCCAATGCAAGAAGCGTGGTGGGAAGAAGGACAAGGCCAAGATGAAGTGCTACAATTGTGGCAAGATGGGTCACTTTACTCGTGAATGCACTGAGCCGAAAGAGGTATCCTATTACTCAATTACTTTAAGTAATGCTTTTGTTTCTAGTACTGTAATGCTTGCTGAATCTCATCCAATGTGGACTGTAGACCCAGGAGCAACAGACCACGTAGCTAGAGACCGAGAAGTATTTGTGGAGTATCGTCGGATACAGCCTGGAAGAAGATGGATATATGTTGGGAATAACTCAAGAGTTGAAGTGAAGGGTATCGGCACATGTAAATTACTTTTATGTGGTAGTCGAAGCCTATTCCTACATGATGTCCTCTATGCTCCGGATATTCGACGAAACTTGGTCTTTGTAGTTGTTCTTCTTAGCTTAGGTTATGTTTTAAATTTTCATGGTGATTGTGTTGACATTTTGTATAGAACAATTTATTATGGTTCATGTCATGTATCGAATGGTTTTATAGTGTTAGACATTGACTATGATCAGTACAATGTTAATGTTAATGGTTGTTTTTCTTTAATTGCATCTTCTAGTAATGTTGAGATTGATGCAAGTACTTGGCATGCTAGATTAGGTCACATTGGGTTGCAAAGAATGCAAAGATTAGCTAGAGAAGGCCTTTTAGGGTCACTCACTAATGTTGATCTACCCGTATGTGAACATTGTCTAGCGGGAAAAGCAACTAGAAAACCATTCGAAAGGAACTAGAGCTGAATTTCCATTGCAACTCATACATTCGACATTTGTGGTCCTTTGAATGTGAAGGCGAGGCATGGAGCCTCATATTTCATTACTTTCATAGATGACTTCACACGTTTCGGTTATGTCTTTCTGATCTCCCATAAGTCAGAAGCATTAGACTGCTTTAGATGATATATAACGATGGTAGAGAATCAGTTGAACAAAATGATAAAGGCATTGAGAACCGATCGCGGACGTGAGTATCTATCGGAGCAATTCAAGGCTCTTTGTGATGAAAAGGGAATTGTACGACAATTGACTATTCCTAGTACTCCACAACAAAATGGGGTAGTTGAGAGAAGGAATAAAACCATATTGGAAATGGTTAGGTCTATGATTGCGCAAGCAAATTTACCTATCTTTTTTTGGAGAGATGCATTATTGACTGCTACCTATGTACTTAACCGAGTGCCCTCAAAATCGGTCACTTCCACCCCTTATGAATTATGGATTAGTAGAAAACCAGACTTAAGTAGTCTACGTCTGTTGACACCCGATTTTTTATTGACATTTTAAACATTCTTTTTGCAAAAATATTAAAAAAAATAATAAAGAGCCAAAAAGATAAAAAAAAAAAAAAATGAATGAATGAAAAACATAAAAAAAAAAAATGAAAAGAAAACAAGAAAAAAATGTAAAGAAAACAATAAAAAAGGAGAGAAAACAAAATAAAAAAGGGGGGGCATTTTCACGATCGGTGGGGGTCTCCCGTGCCCTTGCTCCATCTCTCTCTCTCTCTCTCTCTGAAAAACGGTTCGGGCGCAAATTCTCAAAAGGGGGCTTCTTCTCCGTTTCTTTCTCGGGGGAGCGCAGACGGAAGGCGGAGGTTTTCCTCCATTGGCGGGCGATCGGAGATTGGGCGTCGGAGTTTGTTCGTTCTTCTAGAATCTCGTGATTTCCGTTGGCGCACTCGGCGGCGAGCTGCCGGACGGCTTGGAACCGAAGGTGTAGGGCTGGCTTTTGGCCGGTTTCGGGGTGCGCTAGGGTTAGATTTGTATTACTTCGCCAGAGCGACTGGATCCGTGTCCATTTCCGATCAGCACCCCTAGCAGCCGTGATTCGGTAGTCGGTTACTGATCGAAAGGAGAATCGATTCATTCCCTCTGTTCGTGGCTGAATTTGGTTCCGAAGGCTTTCGATCGGACGCTCTTGGACTCTTTCTCGGAGATCTGATGCTCGCTCACTCGATCGTCGCTCTCTCTCTCTCTCTCTCTCTCTCTCTCTCTCTCTCTCGGTTCTCGCTTGAGCGGCCTTCCCCTCTCGATTGCTCCTTCGTGCGCCAGACCTGATTCGTTGGAACGATCATCGGAGGAACTTGGAGTTTAGGGCTCATATAGTGTTGACGGCAGCGACGGTCTTTGATCATTCGCCGAATCATTCAAGGTTGGTACAACTTCTTCAACGGCAGTTGATCCCCTGTTTATACTAGCAATAGTCACTAAGAGAAATGGGGTGTGATTCCATATTGATGTTTGTGTGAAGCCTGTGTCAATGAAATCCTGGTGTGATAGATCGATGGATGCTTTATATTGATTAGGTTTTACCATTGATGATCCTTATGTCCTGATCAGTTACTTCATCGTCTTCATGTTTGCTTGTTTAAAACTTGATGCCCATATAATCTGAATGTGTTGTTTCTTTTTCTGTCTTTGAGTGATGATCCGAGATTGTCGATGTGAGTCCTGTGTCAATCAGAAGCCAAGCAACTTGTTTCTAAATGCGAATTGTGACCTTAAAATTGGAGACTTTAGGCTAGCTAAGACCAACCCTGAAACGAATTTGATGACTGAATGTGTTGTTACTCGTTGGTACGTGCTTTGCATTCTTGAATTTGCAATGTTATAGTTAATCATGTCTTTGGTATTTGAATTGCGTTGACTATATGTGGGACTCTAAACGGGATATGGTTCTATGGGATTCTGTTTAATCTGTCATGTCATATTCACTTCATGGATTCCATCTAGACTAGAACTATTCATTCTCAACTATTGTAACAGTGTTCATAATGTAGAAACATAAGGCACGGGGATGCAGAAAATTTGTTGCAAGGGTATGTCTGGATAGATTTTGCTTCCCTCTTGATATTTCGTAATGGATGCCGTAAGCTCTTGGATTTGGTCATCATTTACTAGATTCGACAATTGTTACAAACGGAGCTACAATTTGTAAATGATTAAGTGTTCTGTTTTCATGCTCTACTTTAAATGACCTGTGTTGTTTGCCATTTTCACATGATTTTTGTGATTAGATTCTAAAGTTGATGCCTAAATGAAAGTTGTTCATTAGGTTCCAATCTATATCAAATAAAAATTTCGTGATAATTGAAGATCATTTACCCAGGTCGAATATGTCTAGAATATCCCAGACCTTGTTTGAAATTTTTTTGTTCTGACTTGTGCTCTGTTTTGAATAACCTTCTATGCAAATGACCTGATATGATCTGGTTGCTATGTTTTTCTGTGATTGATACTTTCATGAGAGTTGAAGATGGTTCGACTAGCTTTCCAATGAGCTATAATACACCCTGATCTGATATCATTAGCCACATGAAATCTTCTTTAAAAGTTAGGAAGTAATTCTGGAAAATTGTTATGTTCTGCTCTGATGTGCAATTTCGTATATCTGATATTCCACTTTCTGTTTTGGCTGAAACGAGGTGCTAGATGAGGTTTTTTGACCTCGAGCCCTTCTAGACATAGAAAATAGACTTCTCAAGCTTCAATTTGATATGTCGCACGCCCTAAACGGATGTCATTCGGTCATCGAAAAACACCTACAAAATCTGTCAATTCTGCAGCAGTTTTAGATTGATTTTCTGTTCATATGTCCTGGTGTGTGAAATTGTTTAGTTGTCATTGATGTGCTGTTTTTTTTTTTTTTTGGGTGCTATTTCTGTGTAATGATTTTGCTGGTTCTTTGTGTTAAGGGCCAAATCATGCCTCATTGTCTTCTTAACATTTGAAACACATGTTACAAGTTTCACATCAATGCATGGCATATCATATTTGAATCTCGTTTGATGTGAATATCATGCATCCATTTGGCTTTACAATTGAAATTTGTCAAGCATGACATTCTTGGTTCTAAGTCACTTTGCAATGTTAATGACTTGTGTGACTTTTTTGCATTCTGGTTCAGGGTTAAATGTTTACCCAAACCTTTTTTTTTGCATTCAACCTTAGGTCATGTGCAAGTTCCACATTTTTGTGCATTGTCTAGGTGGTCTTACGAACTATTAAACGTGCATTATGTTTTGTTTGTGGCTGATATGCGCGATTTCACAAAAATCAATTTTTGACCATCAATTAGATCTTGATTGGATTTGAACCCTATTAGGAAGTCTTAAGATTCATCTTAATCTTTTAGATGATGTTAATTTTGCATCATTTACATATCATTTGGTTTAGAAATTTGTTTCTTTCATTTGTATGCACCTATTCACGTGTTTCTTAGATTAGGTTTAGATTAGAATCCTAAAGATGGACTTTAGTGTGAAGACGATGGAAGTCGATGTCCATTCCGACTATTATCTTGTACTATTTGTTTTCCCGATATATGTCTCGGGTTCCACACATTATATAAAACCCGACGATTTGCGGGTTTCATTTCTTTCTCGACTGTTTTCTCTTTAATATTCTTTAGGATTGCATGATTAGGTTTACTGCTTTTCTTGATTGTTTGCTTCATGTCCTGCAATTTTAATTTCATTGATTGTTTCCTTTTCATTTCTTAGAAATAGAATAGAATGAAAGTGACCAACCACGTGTGATCACTTAGCTTAAAATTGGTAATCCCGAAAATATAAAAAGAGATGCATGGACATGTTAGGAAAAACGCAACATACTGTTAGGTACCGAAAGGGCGCTAATAGCTATATTAGCGTAACCCAAGTCCCTGAATCTAGATATCTGGTTGCGTAGGAATCGAGGGAACTCTCCCAACCCTTGATTGGGTTATTAGCGTAACCCAAGTCCCTGAATCTAGATATCTGGTTGCGTAGGAATCGAGGGAACTCTCCCAACCCTTGATTGGGTTTTGTAGCCGACCCCAAAATATATATATATATATATATATATATATATATATATATATATAAGGCTAGTGGCGACTCCTGTATATTCTTAGGTTGTTAAATACCTAGATCGTATAAATGAATTCGCTGTCACGCGAGGTACAAGCTTGGGAGAACTCGCAATCTTATGATCAAGTATCCCTAAACCCGACCTCCTCCCCTTTGACATTTGAGGGCGGCGAGATCGGGTCGCGACAGACTTGGTGACTCCGCTGGGGACTGGTTACTAGATTAAGAGGACTTGAAGTCGTTTAAAAATGGTTGTTGTGTTTTAACTAACATGTCTCGTGTAGGATCGCCTGCATGTCAAAGTCACGTGGAAAATCAGGTTAGTCGCTAACCTTGTGTTAAATGGTCTTGTAGGTGGGAGTTATAAGGGGAGGTGTGCTTGTAAACCCTTTGTTTTGCAGGTGGTGTAAGGATGTATGAATGTATGAGGGTTTATATTGAAATGCTGGATGTTTAAATTTAAATGCATGTTTACAAGCTTTAGCACAACACCGCACACACAACCGCAGTCTAAAACCCCGATCGCCCAATCTAGGACCTTAGGAGGGTTTATGGGTGGAATCTGTGAGTGAATACTTGTGGTAATCCATTACTTACATAAACCCGCTTATCCCAACTGATAAAGATAGCACTGACCGACGATAGTAGCGGTGGGTAAACTATTTTTATCCTTTGGGATGAGGACCTTAGGCCTTTAGCACCCTCACTTTAGGCGTCGAAACCTCACAGTTTCATGCGACATGTGACTTGTGTTTGCCATGTGTTTGGTGGGTAAGTGATCGTTCCTTTTTATTGTTTTTACTCTCCATATTTCAATTATGCGTTTTATATTCCATCGATGATATTTTAATCATGAGTGCCCCTTTAGGTTTAGATTTAGATGAGTAAACTTGAAGTGGACTTGATCCCGTGCTTGGGAATCTCAAGACTCTATGGGAGAAGCTTGACCCAAGACATCAAGACTACGTAGAAAAACACATAGGTTTCCGTTGATGAAGCTGATTTGGAAGGAGAGATGAAGACTCATCAAGCTACCATCGATTACATATATCGTCAAGTAGAACCTGAGCTCGAGGTTCAGTTGCCGGATATTCCCGAACCTCAAGGTTTTTGGCGAGCTCATATTCAGGAGCAAGAAGACAGTGTCCTAATCGATAAGGAATGCTTGGCCCATGAAAACAAGCATCTTCGCAGGATCCCACCTAGTCCTTAGGTTTCCATTTCATATGCTTTTCTTGTAAAGGGATTTCCTTTGTGTTTCCCTCTTTTCTATTGAGGTTTACTTGTATTCATTTTCATATCCCATGTAAAAATCACATGTAAAATCGAACCACTTTGTAAGTTTCAAGAAAGCAAGGTTCTATTTTCCCTTGTAACTGTTTGATTGAAATGAATGAAATTCATGAACATTTCCGTGTAATTTTTAGAAGAGGGGCATTCTGATTAAATATTTGTCGTCATTCCTTTTCAATTGTATAATTTCTTTTGAAGAAATTTTGATAAGAGGATGTTATATGATACTGGGATCATATACACTTTTTATCATTATTTCATCTCAAGAAAATATAAAATTGAACAGGATTTGTATCTTAACGATTTCTTTTAACCTGTACTAATTCGAGTCATTTTCTTTTTATAGGAGGTTTTGAAAAACGGCTGAAGAAAGATTTGTTATACGAACTTGCCGCCAAACAAAAATGGATAATGAAGACACTCGAGCCCGTGTCATTAATATGGAAAATCAAATGGCACAAATGATGGCATTATTGGCTGATCTCTCCAGCCAAGTCAAAAACTTGACGTCTGTAACTCCTGCTTCGTCTACCATGAATATTGCTACCGCGCCCGCTGAAGCGCCGATGGTAGAGCCCGTGGGGAAAGGGCCTGCTGAAGAAATTCCCACTGCAATCCCAATAGTTATTGGTCCAGAGCCTCCCTCCAAAGAAATTCCAACTTCGCACTTCGATGAAGAAAATGCAAGGCGTCTTGCAAAAATTGAGGAGCGCCTTTGCATGCTGCAAGGTTATCAGTTACAAGGGTTTGATAAACTTTCGCCTTTTGCCAAAGTTAATGTCCCCGAATACTACAAGGAGCCTGAGTTCACAAGGAAATACGACGGCATCGGATGTCCTAAGACTCATTTGAAGTATTATCTGGGCGAGATGGCCTGTTATTCAGATAATCCCCCACTCTTGATTAATTCATTTCAGGACAGCTTGGTTGGTCCTGCGTTAACATGGTTTATAGAGTTGGACATGGAGAAGATCCGTACTTGGGAAGATCTCGTTGATGAATTCCTTCAGCAATACAAATTCAATACTGAAATTGCTCCGACTCGAGAAGAATTAGTCCGGGTCGAGAAAAAGAGAACTGAATCATTTAGAGCCTACGCTCAAAGATGGAGGGTCACTGCGTCTCAAGTAAAACTGCCATTGTCTGAGAAAGAGACCATGAAATTGCTGCTTCAAGCTATGCCCCGTGATTTTTTCGAAAAGATGTACAACCATACCTGTATGAACTTTGACACATTTGTGGAGTTGGGTGAACGCATAGAGGGGATCATGCGTGAAGGAAGGTTGACTAAGACCATAAATCGTCGATATGCCCCAAAGAGGGATAAAGAATCAACTGTCGAGATTGCTTATATACAAAATTCCTCTTCTTAGAAGCCATATAATCCTCAGACTCATAGACCTGCCATGGAGATAGGGAATTCTTCTCGAAACTTTGATCGCAAAGGAAAAGCCCCCCAAAGGCAATTTACTCCGTTGCCTAGACCAATGTCACAACTACTTCCAATGCTGATAAAAAATCATCTTGTGGCAAAAGAGATCCCGAGGGATAATCTGCCGAAGTTTGTCGGATTCGACCTTAACAAGACGTGTGATTACCATATGGGTGAAAAAGGTCATCATGTGGACAACTGTATGGTGCTTCGTTATAAGATCCAGAATTTGCTAGATAAAAAGCTACTCACCTTTAAGGACTCGGCACTGAATGTCCAACAAAACCCCCTTCCAAAGCATTTTGAAGATGTCAACATGGTTGGCACTATCGATGGAAATGAAGAGCCCACAATTCCCACTGTGTGAGGGATGTTATTAGTTCTTGCATTTAATTTTTAGTTGTATTCCATTCATTTCTCCCCTGCGAGGGAATTCCATTCGTTTCTCCCCTATGAGGGAATTCTATTAATTGCATTCGTTTCTACTTGTAATAATCTGGATCACAAACTCTATGAATCCAGGATGATCAATGTTGTAATGCAATTTTTGCATATTAATAAAATTCATGTTTTGTTAATAGACGTGTGAGGCCCGAATCAATCCTATGATGATGCTTTGAGGCCTGAGCCTTCACACGATCTATAGTTTCAAAATGTTTTAGTGGAACGATGACGTCCAATGACATGAGGGCTAGTTCCCAATAAATTTTTTCAAAAATCCAAATTTGAAAACAAATTTTTCATGACATTTACATACATTGCATTCATTTATATGTATACATACCAACCATTCTTCGATTGCATCTCAGGCACGACATTTCACATCACGATAGTCATTTGCATGGCTCAGATTCGCTCCATGAATAAATTGAAAAGCCTTTGAGCCACTGTTGGATTGAATCTGAGCCACTTTAGGATATTTGCATCATGCATCGCATGCATACATATTGCATCTGCATTGTTTGTTCATTTTGTAGGATCTCTGATGAAGATTCTACCTGTCTACAAAAGGTTCATCTCAGAAATGTAGAACTTTCAAAAGTTGCCATCTTCTTTAGAACTTAGAGGTGACCCTGTCCTTTGTAATGCCGAAAGAGTCAATTAGAACTCTAGAATTGATTAGAACTCTAGAAGTGAACACCCGTGCTGAGCAAAACCTGTTCTGTCCACAAATTTTATTCAACATTATTTCCAAAACTCTCCCCAGTAGGGTCAAGGAAATATGTCATTTCAAGCAAAATTTTACTTTCATTCCCCAAGGAGTTGAATTTAACCAAAGTGTGCTTTGGAAAACCTGAAAAGGATTTGTTAAATATGCCAGGTGGTAATGTCTAAAATGATGAGAGGCAACCCCTTTACCGAACACGTCCTTATACACTCCTTGAGAGAATTGAGTGGAAAGAACCATGTCTTAGGGCATAGGATTCATTCATGGTGAATACATGATTTGATATGATAAAGGCATTTCATTTCTCAATCCCAAACACTATTGATATCCCTTGCAAGCCACTTTGAGCCAAATAGGGAGCATTTCCAAAATAACCCTGTCAAGAACAACCCCACATTGGGGCAAAATAGGGGGTTTTTGGTTGAAAATTATGGAGCAAAAGATTAAGAAAGATTTTATTGCTTTCACTTGTATCAATCTTCTTGTGTTAGCTTCAAGTGATTTCTTATCGAAACTCGAAGCATCCTGAAGTGACGAAGAGCATTCCGTTCACTACCACAAACACAATTACCCTTTGCTTAGCCAATTTGAGCCTTATACAATTCTTTCATAACCCCAAGTGATGATTATCTCCCCACACTGGGGCAAGGCACATGATTTACCAACAAAATTAAGTATATTGGTCATGTTTGTAAATGCCACTCGAGAGTCCTAGATGTTCAAAAGAGAGTGAAAACTAGGGGGCATGAAAAAGCAGTGTGCCTGGTAAAAGTAAGGCCAATGCCCATAAAAAAAAATGCAAAGAAAAGCAAAAGTGCAAAGAAAAGCGAAATCCATGGTCATGCAAAAGACCATCCGTTGAAAAAACAAAAGAAATGTCTTGCAAGAAAAAACATGTATTGCGAGCAATATCATTAGAACAGAGAGCGAAGCTCTCATGTCTCAAAACAAATTACCAAAAGGACTCTTGAGATAGGTTAAATTTCAAGAGTCAAATTTTCAAAAAGTCATGTGATGGTAATGATGCCAAGATAATCACTTACTTTTAACTCTTTGATATTTGAAAATTTTTCAAGCCTTTTTAAGCCTCACCCGAACCAGCATTACAACCCTTATCCGAAGTCTCTTCCGATTGGGATGGTTCGAGTTGAAATGAGAATATCACATAGGAGCTACCGCTAGAAGGAGTGGAAGCAATCCTATCTTATCTTATCTTCAAGGTTCTTGACTTGTAAACCTGATGAAGATGTTAATTGAATATTCATTTCTTGGCCTCAAAATGCATACCCTTTGTGTAAGCCTATGACCAAGCCATCATTACGGTCCCTTTAAAAGACCTTTTGATCTATGGATTGCATTCACTATGAACGTTTCCGAAAACCTTAGACATAGGTTGAGTGAGATTTCTCTAGTGAGGATTAAACAGTTTTCCCATATCGATGGCTGGGAACAAAAGCCTTTTTTGAGAGTAAGTGTGAAAGACCTCCTTTGATTAGGATATTTCCACTTGGTATATTTGACTTAACCCTTAGATGGTTAATCAAATCTCATTTTGTTAAAATTCTCTCTGAAAGGATTTGACAATTGGCATTATTTCGCAAGATTGGCTCTCAAGTAATCTTGAAACTCTTTTTCAAAATATTTGTTCCTTAGTGAACCGGTTTTTGGTCATCCTAAACCATATCATTGTCCTCAAGTTCTAGGTTATCTTAAAACATTGTCTTCAAGTTCTAGGTCAACTTAAAACCTCATCCCCAAGTTCTAGGTGATCTTAAAACCTGGTCCCCAAGTTCTAGGTCAACTTAAAACCTTGTCCCCAAGTTCTAGGTCAACTTAAAACCTCGTCCTCAAGTTCTAGGTGATCTTAAAACCTGGTCCCCAAGTTCTAGGTCATCTTAAAACCTTGTCCCCAAGTTCTAGGTCAACTTAAAACCTTGTCCCCAAGTTCTAGGTCATCTTAAAACCTTTGTCTCCAAGTTCTAGGTTATCTTAAAACCTTGTCCCCAAGTTCTAGGTCATCTTAAAACTTTTGTCTCCAAGTTCTAGGTTATCTTAAAACCTTGTCTACTAGGTTCGTGGGTCCATCCTTAAACCACACAGTAAGACTTTTCTCCTGGTCGAAGCCCATTCTTACATGATAAGACCCTTTTTCTCGATCCAAGCCCGTTATTACACGGTAAGACCCTTTTTCCCGGTCAAAGCCCGTTATTACACGGTAAGACCATTTTTCTTGGTCCAAGCCCATTATTACACGGGACAAAGACAAAGTGAATAAATCTCAACAAGAGTTCAGATATCGTCATGAGCACAGGTAAGTATCAGGTATGTCCCTAACCAACTATTATTGCTGTTATCTTTTTCTATTTTCAAAGTCGAGTCGACTAAAAATTTCGGGTATCAATTTTATCTTTGAGTGGAACCTCTTCGAACTCCCACCCAAAGAGGGGCAGCTGTTGACACCCGATTTTTATCGACATTTTAAACATTCTTTTTGCAAAAATATAAAAAAAATAATAAAGAGCCAAAAAGATTAAAAAAAAAAAAAAGTGAATGAATGAAAACATAAAAAAATGAAAAGAAATGAAAAGAAAACAAGAAAAAAATGTAAAGAAAACAATAAAAAAAGGAGAGAAAACAAAATAAAAAGGGGGGGCATTTTCACGATCGGTGGGGTCTCTCGCGCGCTTGCTCCATCTCTCTCTCTCTGAAAAACGGTTCGGGCGCAAATTCTCAAAAGGGGGCTTCTTCTCCGTTTCTTTCTCGGGGAGCGCAGACGGAAGGCGGAGGTTTTCCTCCATTGGTGGGCGATCGGAGATTGGGCGTCAAAGTTTGTTCGTTCTTCTAGAATATGTGATTTCCGTTGGCGCGCTCGGCGAGCTGAGCTGCCTGGACGGCTTGGAACCGAAGGTGTAGGGTTGGCTTTTGGCCGGTTTCGGGGTGCGCTAGGGTTAGATTTGTATTACTTCGCCGAGCAACCGGATCCGTGTCCATTTCCGATCAACACCCCTAGCAGCCGTGATTCGATAGTCGGTTACTGATCGAAAGGAGAATCGGTTCATTCCCTTTGTTCGTGGCTGAATCTGGTTCCGGAGGCTTTCGATCGGACGCTCTCGGACTCTTTCTCGGAGATCTGACACTCGCTCACTTGATCGTCGCTCTCTCTCTCTCTCTCTCGGTTCTCGCTTGAGCAGCCTTCCCCTCTCGATTGCTCCTTTGTGCGCTAGACCCGATTCGTTGGAACGATCATCGGAGGAACTTGGAGTTTAGGGCTCAGATAGTGTTGACGGCAGCGCCGGTCTTTGATCATTCGCCAAATCATTCAAGGTTGGTACAACTTCTTCAACGGCAGTTGATCCCCTGTTTATACTAGCAATAGTCACTAAGAGAAATGGGGTGTGATTCCATATTGATGTTTGTGTGAAGCATGTGTCAATGAAATCCTGGTGTGATAGATCGGTGGATGCTTTATATTGATTAGGTTTTACCATTGATGATCCTTATGTCCTGATCAGTTACTTCATCGTCTTCATGTTTGCTTGTTTAAAACTTGATGCCCATATAATCTGAATGTGTTGTTTCTTTTTCTGTCTTTGAGTGATGATCCGAGATTGTCGATGTGAGTCCTGTGTCGATCAGAAGCCAAGCAACTTGTTTCTAAATGCGAATTGTGACCTTAAAATTGGAGACTTTAGGCTAGCTAAGACCAACCTGAAACGAATTTGATGACTGAATGTGTTGTTACTCGTTGGTACGTGCTGCATTCTTGAATTTGCAATGTTATAGTTAATCATGTCTTTGGTATTTGAATTGCGTTGACTATATGTGGGACTCTAAACGGGATATGGTTCTATGGGATTCTGTTTAATCTGTCATGTCATATTCACTTCATGGATTCCATCTAGACTAGAACTATTCATTCTCAACTATTGTAACATTGTTCATAATGTAAAAAAACATAAGGCACGGGGGTGCAGAAAATTTGTTGTAAGGGTATATCCGGATAGATTTCGCTTCCCTCTTGATATTTTGTAATGGATGCCATAAGCTCTTGGACTTGGTCACCATTTACTAGATTCGACAATTGTTACAAACGGAGCTACAATTTGTAAATGATTAAGTGTTCTGTTTTCATGCTCTACTTTAAATGACCTGTGTTGTTTGCCATTTTCACATGATTTTTTGTGATTAGATTCTAAAGTTGATGCCTAAATGAAAGTTGTTCATTAGGTTCCAATCTATATCAAATAAAAATTTCGTGATAATTGAAGATCATTTACCCAGGTCGAATATGTCTAGAATATCCCTGACCTTGTTTGAAATTTTTTTGTTCTGACTTGTGCTCTGTTTTGAATAACCTTCTATGCAAATGACCTGATATAAGCTGGTTGCTATGTTTTTCTGTGATTGATACTTTCATGAGAGTTGAAGATGGTTCGACTAGCTTTCCAATGAGCTATAATACACCCTGATCTGATATCATTAGCCACATGAAATCTTCTTTAAAAGTTAGGAAGTAATTCTGGAAAATTGTTATGTTCTGCTCTGATGTGCAATTTCGTATATCTGATATTCCACTTTCTGTTTTGGCTGAAACGAGGTGCTAGATGAGGTTTTTTGACCTCGAGCCCTTCTAGACATAGAAAATAGACTTCTCAAGCTTCAATTTGATATGTCGCACGCCCTAAACGGATGTCATTCGGTCATCGAAAAACACCTACAAAATCTGTCAATTCTGTAGCAGTTTTAGATTGATTTTCTGTTCATATGTCTTGGTGTGTGAAATTCTTTAGTTGTCATTGATGTGCTGTTTTTTTTTTTTTTTTTTTTTTTGCTATTTCTGTGTAATGATTTTGCTGGTTCTTTGTGTTAAGGGCCAAATCATGTCTCATTGTCTTCTTAATATTTGAAACACATGTTACAAGTTTCACATCAATGCATGGCATATCATATTTGAATCTCGTTTGATGTGAATATCATGCATCCATTTGGCTTTACAATTGAAATTTGTCAAGCATGACATTCTTGGTTCTAAGTCACTTTGCAATGTTAATGACTTGTGTGACTTTTTGCATTCGATTCGGGGTTAAATGTTTACCCAAACCTTTTTTTTTGCATTCAACCTTAGGTCATGTGCAAGTTTCACATTTTTGTGCATTGTCTAGGTGGTCTTACAAACTATTAAAAGTGCATTATGTTTTGTTTGTGGCTGATATGCGCGATTTCACAAATATCAATTTTTGACCATCAATTAGATCTTGATTGGATTTGAACCCTATTAGGAAGTCTTAAGATTCATTTTAATCTTTCAGATGATGTTAATTTTGCATCATTTACATATCATTTGGTTTAGAAATTTGTTTCTTTCATTTGTATGCACCTATTCACGTGTTTCTTAGATTAGGTTTAGATTAGAACCCTAAAGATGGACTTTGGTGTGAAGACGATGGAAGTCGATGCCCATTCCGACTATTATCTTTTACTATTTGTTTTCCCGATATATGTCTTGGGTTGCACGCATTGTATAAAACCCGACGAGTTGCAGGTTTCATTTATTTCTCGATTGTTTTCTCTTTCATATTCTTTAGGATTGCATGATTAGGTTTACTGCTTTTCTTGATTGTTTACTTCATGTCCTGCAATTTTAATTTCATTGATTGTTTCATTTTCATTTCTTAGAAATAGAATAGAATGAAAGTGACCAACCAGGTGTGATCACTTAGCTTAGAATTGGTAATCCCGAAAATATAAAAAGAGATGCATGGACATGTTAGGAAAAACACAACATACTGTTAGGTACCGAAAGGGTGCTAATAGCTATATTAGCGTAACCCAAGTCCCCGAATTAAGATATCTGGTTGCGTAGGAATCGAGGGAACTCTCCCAACCCTCAATTGGGTTTTCTAACCGACCCCAAAATATATATATATAAGGTTAGTGGCGACTCCTGTATATTCTTAGGTTGTTAAATACCTAAATCGTATAAATGAATTCGCTGTCACGCCGAGTACGAGCTTGGGAGAACTCGCGATCTTATGATCAAGTATCTCTAAACCCGACCTCCTCCCCTTTGACATTTGAGGGCGGCGAGATCGGGTCGTGACAACGTCCATGGGAATGTGCAGCTTATGTTCATGAATCTTCCCATAAATATGGCAAATTAGGCCCTAGAGGGAAGAAATGTATCTTTATAAGGTATTCTGAACACTCCAAAGGGTATGTGTTCATAGGTGAACAAGCTGATGGGAGTGTGACCGAAAATGAGTCACGAGATGTCACGTTCTTGGAGAACGATTTTCCTAGTAGATGTGAGATTGATAAGGATTTCCAATTATATGAGATGGAAGATCCTAATAATACACCCACTAATGTTATGGAGGGAAATGAAGATTTACCTCAACACGAAAGACCTAGTGAGAGTGTTGCATCGTCTGGCGAATTGAATTCAAGAGAAATTCAGTTGCGTAAAAGTAATCATAAAAGTATTCCTCGTCGTCGTTTTGAGATTGAAGGGGAATCATTTATGATTGCTCATAAAGATGATGCCGAGCCTAAGACTGTTCAAGAGGCTCTCTCATCCTCTGATAAGGAAGAATGGAGAAAAGTTTTGGAAGACGAGATGGAGTCAATGATGACAAATCATATCTGGGACTTGGTTGATCTACCACCAACTCGTAAGGCCATTGGAAACAAATGGGTCTTTAAGATTAAGCAAAGGGCGGAGGGATTCATTAAAAAGTATAAGGCTCGTCTTGTGGCGAAAGGTTATACTCAACAAGAAGGTATAGACTACGAGGAAACCTTGTCACCAATTGTAAGGTTTACCTCAATACGCCTTATTCTAGCCATCGTTGTACATTTGGACCTTGAATTACATCAAATGGATGTAAAGACGGCATTTCTCAATGGAGAACTAGATGAGGAAATTTATATAAAACAACCAATAGGTTTCATAGCTAAAGGTCAAGAGCATAAAGTTTGCAAACTTCATCGCTCAATATATGGCCTTAAGCAATCATCTAGGACAGTGGTATCTTCGTTTTCATCGAGCCATAACAACTTTTGGTTTCACGATGATCGAAGAAGATCGCTGTGTATATGTCAAGCGGTCTGAAGATAAATTTGTGATTTTATTACTTTATGTGGACGATATTCTGTTGGCTGGAAATGACAAGGTTATGATAATCACCATAAAAGAATGGTTGTCCTCCAATTTTGAAATGAAGGGCATGGGAGAAGCTGCTTATATATTAGGAGTTAAGATCGAAAGAGATCGATCAAGGAAACTCTTTACTTTATCACAAGAGTCTTATATTATGAAGATTCTTGATCGTTTCAATATGCAGCACTGTAATCCCATTGATACCCCTGTCATGCAAGGTGAAGGCCTAAGTATTGAGATGTGTCCTAAGACTCCAAAAGAAATTAAAATGATGGAAACTGTTCCTTACGCTAGTGCGATTGGAAGTTTGATGTATGCTATGATGTGTACTCGACCCGACATATGTTATGCCGTGGGATTGGTGAGCCAATATCAATCAAATCCCGATCAAGCACACTGGAAAGTAGTGAAGAGGATCCTGAGATACTTGAAGGGCACCATGGACTATCGACTTTGTTACCAAGGGAATGATTTACGCCTATTAGGTTATTTAGATGCTGATTGGGGTGGAGACCTGGATGAGCGTAAATCGACTTCTGGACATGCGTTCTTGCTCAATGGAGGAGCAATTTCTTAGAATAGCAAGAAACAGACATGCACAGCCTTGTCAACTATGGAGGCTGAATTTATTGTGTGTTCTACCGCAGTGCAAGAAGCAGCATGGCTAAAATGTTTCTTTGAAAATTTAGCCACTGTTACTGAGGTTCCAAGACCAGTGACAGTTTATTGCGATAGTCAAGCAGCCATTGCCTATGTGAAAGATCCCAAGTATCATGGAAGGACGAAGCACATTGACATAAAGAATAACTTCATCAGAGATATTATAGTGCAGAAAGAAGTGATTCTACAATACATTTCAACCAATGGAATGGTTACTGATCCATTTACGAAGTCTATTCCTAGAGACATATTCTTGACCCACAGGATGTCACTAGGTTTGCGTAGAATGTGATATGTGTTATTGTAGAGGATCATTATTTTATGTATTTATGGACATATGTATTGTACTTGTTTGTTTATTAATGACTTGATGTTTTATCAAGAAGTACAAATCCATTATGAGACTAGCACAAGCACACATGTATTATTAGAAAGTATGTCAGCAGGTAATGATTGGCTCACTCACACGAGCAATCGCCTCAAGTGCTATAGTTAGCACGTTGAGATGAGACGTTATGTACAAATAAATGCTGAAGAGCAAGTCTGGTACATAAAATATGTCGCCTTGATTGGAGTCAAGATGAGGTCTGTGATTTGTTTATAATAAGACCGAACATGATAGTCCCACAATCATGTATGCCTGTAAGATGCCGGATGCGAGTACTTAATTGGGCGTTATAGAAAGCGAGCTAATATAGCACTCGAGCTAAACATGAGTACGTGAGAAGCACGTGACTATGTTTAGGCTAAGATCTGTATAGTAGATATATTTAAGAAATGATATACACTCTTATAAAAAGAGAAATCCACTATATCATGTAATTCATACTACATGTGCATTGTTCGACCGACAAGGGAAGGTGAGTAAAATTATCCCTATTTACTCATCGTGTGAGCCCTTGAGGTAATTTATAATTTACCTCAATTTGTGCCATATGTTACTTCTGACTATGTTCTCGAAATGAAATATCAATGTTGCTACTTTAAAATGTTACGGGCGGTCATGAATAGATATGGCCTATGGGACGTGTCTAGGAAAGCAGTTGTTCTAAAATTGAGAGAGACATGAGTGCGAAGGAAGACTATTGTTGTTTTACATCTATCACATGTATTTACTGGTCGACCAATTATATCGCCTTATGTAGTTGCGGATATAATTGTAAATGCATGGTGTTTTGAGGATAATCAAGTATAGCCTTTAAGGGATAGGTATACTTGAATTGATGTAACAAAATATGTCCAGGGCACTTGTGAGACATCAATTGTTTATTTCTTTTCGGGGTTGTAGACATTATGTCATCCCTAACGGGTGCATAATTTGAGCTCCCAAGTGCGGGTGTACTCACTGGTCGCACGACTTACTTGCCCGTATGAATTGTTCTGTAAAGTTAATGAATGTTGAACGCCTTGCCTTATATTTTTGATAGAGCGCTATCAAGCCCATCATGTCCAAGTGGGAGATGTTGTACTTTAGCTGGTACGTCTATCATGGGGTGTGATTGGACGCACCGTTTCAAGTTGAAACGTTACGATGAAAAGACACTAATGGAGGGGTACGAAGGGAGACGTATATAAGCCTCCCGAACACAACCGTTGGATGGGTTGGCAAAGCATACGATCAGAAATTCCTCCCATTTCTTTGTTCAATTTCCATCAAAGGAAGAAGGCGTTCCATTTCAGTTTTGCAAGAACAATTTGCATTTACGCCGTGGAAATTGGGTGCTTTCCTCGTGATCGCATCCAGACTGACGTGAGATAGTTTTTGTTCGTGATTCATTCGCAATTCAACATTCGCTCCGGGGTTAATTGTTGTTTGCGCATCGGAATCAGGTAAGTCGTCTTCCGCCAACTTGAATTCCTACACTCTGCCTTTCTCTTGCATAAGACGGAATGATCAAGCACAAAGCCGCTAGTAATTATATGAGGACCGAACCGAGTCCATAATTACTTTTGTGTTTGAAAAGGATCATAGGACACAGTCTGAATCAGTTCTCAAAATCTGAGAAAATGTTCCTTCTTTTAGCAATTCCTAATAACCACCCGACTTTTTTGACAGAGGCACGGTCGGTGCGATGGCACCCAGAGTAGCACCCAAAATAACCTGACAGATTTCCCACTCAACCAGAGAACAAGCGACCAGAGAATCAATGAAATAGAACAGGCAAAAGGAGCTCCATATTGCCGCCGACAAAGCAGCCGCAATGCAAGAAATGAAGAGCGAACTGGTGGTGAATAAAAGGTAAGCCACCATTATGAAGAAAGCTTTGGCAAGAAACGATGAACAGGACGACATAACAAGACGTTTCCAGAAAAGCACTTAAGACTTTGCGGTTTACCTAGAACTAGCCCTTAAATGCACGTACAGGATGAATGTAAGCAGCATTTTACCGCTCTGGAACGAGTGATACTCTTGGCATCTGGAAGTAGTCTGGAAGTCTGGAATCATCACATCCCTCCCTTTCCTTCCGTCGAAACATATACATTTACATCCGAGCTAGTAACTAGGGAAGCAATTGCCACTGTGGCTCCTCTAAAAGTGTCTCGGGTTTGAAGCATGGAGGGCAACTACAATGTCCGTACATAAAATTCATAAGAAAGAAGCAACGACTATGGTACAGCCAACTTTACAACTTTGAATCTATAAGGCTCGCTGCCCAAATCGAAGTGTAGCACTTAAAGTTCATTTCCTGGTCGATGTCTTGGGCTTCGTCCTCATGCTGGCTCTTCTTATGACATCCCAAGCCTTTTGCGGGGCATACACACCATGTTGTGAAGCGAAAAATGACTCATACCCAGGTGAGTCGAAAGCAAACCCAGTGTAGTTGGATGTCTCACGTGGAAGTAAAGAAATAGCAAAGCTCCGCTCTTGATCCGTCGTGAGCTGGTTCCTGATTTCCATGCCCATAGCCCCGGTGTCATCATCGGGCTCGTGCCTGTGAATTTCCTGTATTATCTGATAATCATATGGGAAGAACCACCTTTGAACCCTGTAACCAGGTGCATGAAAAATTAGTGGGGAAAAAGAAAGAAACTAATCAGAGGAAGTATCCATTGCAATTACTTGAAGAAAACACGCATTGCTAATAAATATAATCCGCAAAATAGAATATGGTGAATTCAGAAATCAATCACTCGAGATGAGCGAGCAGTCAAGTTCCCACAAGCCAATAAATACTTATACCAATTGAGGTTGATGAGGATTTATCCTGTGACCACATTCGAGAAATCGTGCAATGTTCAGCCCAGAGAGGGGAAAAGAGAGAGAGAGAAGCGGAGCAGATGCAATTCGCAAATGATGGACCATCTGAGGAACACCAATAAATTTATGAAAAACTGGAAAAAAGTACGGACATGACATGCCATGTATGTTGTCTTGGAGCAAAGCGGAGCAGATGCAATTCGCAAATGATGGACCATCTGAGGAACACCAATAAATTTATGAAAAGCTGGACAAAAGTACGGACATGACATGCCATGTATGTTGTCTTGGAGCAAATAGGGAAAAAAGGAGCCACGAAATCGGCAATGGAGATGAGGAAGGCTATTTGAAAGAAAAAGGAGGTCCTCTATTAGATTGTCCATGACAAACGTCCTCCGTTACTTTTAGAAAAGCCAAATTGCGGAATTGCAGTCAGTAGTCATGAGCAAATTTACTTAAGGACTATGTTACAGTGTTTCTCCGTGTTTGTGAGGGAGAAACATCCCTAAGAATAAAAAAAGCCTGAGCTTTATTATTATTATTTTTTTGGCCAGATAAAAGTCTGAAATCTTACCCTTGCCATAAGAAGTCGCCAAGCAGTGCGACAATTGGAACCAGAAGAAACGCTAGGTAGAAGTAGACTGTACTCATTATCTTATGGATGGCATGATAGAGATTTTCCTGCACATACATGTAATAAGACGAATATCAGAATAATTGCTATCCAATAAAGGACTAGCTGTTTGACCCAAAAAATAAAAAATAAAGGACTAGCTGAGGTGAAGGGAAGGAAAGAAGCCCGAGAAAGGGAGAAGACTCACCCTCATAAGTGAACATATGAAGACAAAAACAAACCAAGCAAGGATGCTTAAACTGATAGCGATATGGTGCCATCTTAAAAATGAATTACACATGAAAAGAAGGCGCAAGTTGACGGTAATGAGAACAAAGGTAAATGCCATCGTGCTGACGTCCCAGAGGCCGAGCATTTTTCCCGATGAATTTAGACCAGCGGAACTAGAAGCTGTCGCAAAGTGATAAAAGACGAGAGACTGGTAGACTGCAGACAAAGCCCAGGCTGCCACATTTCTCCACCTGAAGTATGAATTCCGTATTCCCTCCTTATACAGCTGTGGGTACTTCTTCGAAAGTGACGCACTAACATCCTGGAAAAACATACAATAACGATGTCAATTTTTTGCTCCTTTTGTAATTTGCGTTGGAGTATGTTTATGAATATTTGTCGACGGTTAGCAAGTGGTCCCAAATAAACAAATCGGAGCTTTGTTAGTCTCTCATGATTTATAAATGGAGCTACTGCCCAGAGACCCACCAAAAGAGAGGGACCCAAATCAAAACCCCAACTTTATCTTTTCTTTTGCCTTCAGTTAAAAACCCTGCCGTCGTTATTGGATAAACCCAACAAATGAGTGGATTGAGTCGAGTTTGATGGGATTATAAATGGTCTGACTCGAATTGATCCACTTAACCTGTTTTAATCCATTTATTTATAATGTAAATTTCTCGACTCAAAACCAATCAACCAGACTCATACCAAACTCGTCTCGAGATTTTTTTTTTTAGCGTTTTTACTCTTCGTATTGTTACTTTTGAAGAATAGATGCCCCATGAACCGACTTGTAGAGGTAATAAGGGAGCTCATGATCAGGTTATGGTCTAATTCATGTGCCACCCACACCACACCTTTTTTGCGCTCTCCCTCCTCATCACACCCCCAACCCCACCACCACCACCGCTTTACCGCACTCGACAAGAGCCACCCCAACCACCACCCACCACCGCATCAATTCGATTTCGAAGAAAGGGATGGAGACGGAGGTGAATTCCCATGCTTGCACGAGGTGGAACCCATGTGCCTCGAATTGCGCCGCACCGACAAAGAGAAACCGAGTCTTATCAAGGGCAAAGCGGTGCGGTGGTGAATAGGGGAAGGGAGGAAGAAGAAGAATAGAGAAGCCTTTCCATGGCTCTCTATCTATCTTCAATGTTAAATGGGTCATAGAGATCCCGACCCACTCTGATTGGACTTTAATATTTTAAACCCATCTTCACTCGCCCTTTAAATGTCTAACAACCCATTTATAACCCAGCCCTAAATATATGAGTCAAAAAATGGTTCTTCGACTTTTATAGCGCATTCGACCAAAAAAAACAGAAAGAAAAAAGACTTATATAGCGCTTTGTTCAAAGACTATGAGAGTCATATGCAAACTAGACGCACAAAGTGTTGAAATATGTTCAAGAATATTAGTCAATAGTTACCTATAAGTAAATTAGGATCTTATTAGGGTCTCTCGTAATCTCCATATAAAGCCATCTATGTACTCTTTTATATAGGTATTTAGTTAGGATGTAATATTTATTGATTCTCTCTCCCCTTCTCTTGAAGATTTTAGAAGATTTACAATTTGCGAGCAACTACTAAACAGATTTTATCATCCGGAACACAAGCTCTCATGAACTCATTGAGTCAAGAAAAAAAAAAAGATAGTCAAAATGATTAATCCTTCTAGGAATTCTAGGTGCGGTAATTTGATAAATGAAACTTACCTTCTCAAAAATCCCAAAAATGATCACCGGAAGAGAAGTAAATACGGCGTTATACAATGAATCGAACCAATCATTATAGAATTTCTGACCAGAAAATCCAGCTTGAAAGGTGAACCAAAATTGAGTCAAGGTGAACGTAAGGTTCTTGTAGAAGAAGTAAGTAACAACCTGCAGAGACAGAAAGCTGCTGTTTATCAGGCCATCTATCTTATGTGACAATATAAATATCAAGTCCCCACGACATATGCTTGACCTTGCATAATCTGAGATATGACCACCGTCCATGCACAAGAAGTAAATCTGAAAGAAACCGGAACTGTGCAATTGCAAAATCACTGGCCATCGCAGCTTGCGTTCCTTCCGACCCACTAATGCCAACACCAACATTAGCCGCTTGAATCATGCCAACATCATTGGCACCATCACCAATGGCGAGAGTTATTTTGCGAGCTCCTTTCTTCACCAGATTTGTCACCTATAAAGAGGGACATAAACTCGAGATATTACCTTGAACTGAATAGTAAAACTGCGTAATCGTTCTATACTTTACACTTGATGTAGACTATGCTCCAGAAAATGTCCAGCTGGGAAGTAACCATGCACAACTTAATAAAAGAAATTGTCCACACATAAAATAATAACTGAGAGTTGAAATTGTATGTGCTTCGTGAACCCATTTCCATGCATCCCAGTAAACATATGTTGGCATTAAATAAAGAAAGGAAACTCACGACACCAGAACAAAAATTAAACCTTTACCATATAGCCATAAGTCAGGTCAGCCGTATAACATCTTATTAAGCTATTGTGCTCTATTCTGTATCAAATTTTCTGTAAGCTCTAAGTGCTTGATATCTTTCCTAAAAAACGTGGAAGGAGATGATAAACAAAGAAGACATCCAGTATTCAGTGTTCATAGCTTACAGAAAACTTGATATAGTTACAACGCTATGGTCCCAAAGGATTCACATAGCTGACTCAAACTAAGTGGTATGAGGCTTAGTTTGCTTGTTGTTCCATTTTAAATGTTCTTCCTACACTTCTTTGATCAGGAATCAAATAATGGAGGGAAAGTTCTTCCTACACTCACTTGATGAAAAATGGCACCAATTTGAAGTTTCAAAAATGAAATATGAGCGTATAGCATATGATAGTTTTTGTGACCCGGTTGCAGGATCACTTTCACAAAGAGTCAAGGCGTGAATGTTATCAGAAGCACCACTTATCTTCAAAAGAAATGAAACCAGTGACAAGATAATTAAAAATGTCAGCCAGCACATTTTCAGTACAGTGGAGCTGATATTTCTGTAATTATGTGATACATAATTAATTAGCATGAATCTAGTTCGATCTCTTGTAACATGCAATGTTAACAGTCATCAGAGGCTACCTGCGCTTTCTGTGAAGGAGTGACACGGCAGCAAACAACTGAAGTACAGTTCAAGCTTAAATTCAGTAGCATTGTACGCAAATTTGGGTCCAATGCATACGTTAAGCACTTTCCATCAATTACAAGAGCAAGTTTTGGACCAGATACAGTGCGAAGATAGCGTTGTGCTTCCTCAAGACTTTTACTCAGCTCTTTTCTGACTTCTTCCTTCATTACACGTGCTAGCTCAGCTGGGTCAACCTGTCCAGCAAATACTTAGTTATATGAATAGATCCAGTAAATTTTTCAGAACAAACGGCTGAAGCTAGTAGTTCCTCTCACTCTTTCTTCAACTTCTCTAATCGCATCTGTCTCCGAGCTGAAGCTAGTAGCTCCTCTCACTCTTTCTTCAACTTCTCTAATTGCATCTGTCTCCGAACTAATGATAAACTGCTTCATATCATTATCAAACAACTCGCATGCTGCAGCAAAAAAGGTTTTATATTTCAGTCACATCGGGGTAATAACATATGACAAGCAGTTCTGTAATAGATCACACACCATAAGCTACGTTGATAGCCGTTTCCATCTTGTCCCCTGTTAGCATCCAAATCTTAATCCCAGCTTCAGAAAGAGTCTCTATACAATTTGGTACTCCTTCCTGAGTCTGTCTTCAATTGCAGTGCATCCAATCAATATAAGATCCCTTTCTATTAGTTCCACAACCTACACAAGAATCACAATTTAAATACTACTGATTGAAGCAGACGAGAAGAACCATGACAAGCCACATAATTGATTCCTTTAATCAATGATATTCACTTCCCCCACAAAACAGCAGCGATGACAACTTCATGAAGTCAGCTGCGTGGACCTTCTCACTGAAAAGACCACTATGACTTTTCATATTCCAAAATATCAGGATGCAGTTTTCACTTCATCCTTTAAATTTGCACTATGCGAAAGAGACCCTCGTTTCATACTTACATGTTCAAATTGAAATTGGCAAAAAAAGAATCCTATTTAATAAAGGAATCCTGAGACAAATATTAGATTATCTTTTCTTTTTTTTTTTAATGTAAAAAACGGATATTGAGAGGAGGAGAGAGAAATGTCGAGTATCTTGAACATAAGTCATAAGACTCCACAAAGGTTGGTCTTCATGCAGAGATAGTCATTCTCAACTATTGACAACTAAATTTTGCCTTTCTACTTAGGACTTAATCACATAAGAAATTATGAATTAATTTTTAATTCCTAGCAAATATAATTTCTATTAAATCCCATTGCATATAGATATTAGGAACACTTGCATTACTAGCATTAATAATTAAAACTCTTTGAAAAAAAAAAAAAAAAAATTGAAAATATTGAAAATATTAATTATAATTATTTTTATAAAAGAAAATTGAACAGGGTCGGGCTAGGGCTGTCTCTCTCTCTCTCTCTCTCTTTCTCCCTTCCTCTCTCCCCTTCTTATTTCCCTCACGCTCCCATCTCTTTTTCTCCTCCGGGCCTGGCCCCCTCATCCTCTCTTATGCTCCTCCTCGTTGTTTTAGACATTGGCTAATGACAGTAAGCATGAGGTATGCGACGAAGGATAGAGGATAGCAGCGACGAGGCAAGGCCACGCACGACGCTTGACGAAGGGAATGTTGTGCAGTACGGGGCTAGCTAGCGTCACCCTGGGGGAGAGAGAAAGGACTGAGAGAGGAACAAAGGAAAGAAGGCAACATGATGAAAAAAAAAAAAAAAGCTCTAGTTTCTACTAGTTGGAGCTCGAGAGAGATATATCCAATAGAGCGAGGGTCTAAATGGCAACGTTTCAATTTTTCTATTCTTTTGTTCTTTTGTTTCCAAAAACGAGAAAAAGAAAAAAAAAAGAATAGAATCCATTTAATAACGTTTGCTAATTTTTTTATTCCTTAGAATGGACTAACAGCTAGGGAATAAATTTGAAACAAAAACAAGAAGTAAAAGAAATTATCTCATTTCTCCTGGGAACAATTTCTAGAATAAATCTTTTTTTTTCTTTTTCTTCTTTTTCCTCTTCTAACTGCTTGTCAGCGCCCGCCGCTACCTCCAACAGCCAATCGCCATCACCGTTGACTAGAGGAGGAAGAAGAAGAAGAAGAAAGAAGAAAAAAAAAAAAAAGAAAAATCTAAAAATATTAAAAATTAAAAGAAATTCTACATCACAAAAAAATTTCCGAGTCGTACTAAACAAATTCTTATTCTTTTTCCATTCTTGAAATTGAAATTTTGTACAATTATCAAACACATTTTTTTACTTTGAAATTGTTTCAAGAAGTAGAAATGGAAAAAAAAAATTATTTCTAAAAAGAAATTGTTCCATTACCAAACGGAGCTCGGGAGACCCAGGAACTCAAGAGAAGGAGAGGGAAGCCAGAGGAAGAGAGTAAGGTTTAAAGAGCGTTTCGTCGTCACCAATGGTCCGTATGTGAGTTGGCATTCGCCGCAGCCTTTCGCCCCGAATTAGGTAGGTCTTCCCGAGCGTGTGTGCTCTGTTTTCATGGGGGGTGTCGGGCTGGAGCTCATAGCCGACTAGTTCGTGCGAGCTTAGATCCTGTCGGTCCTTCAATGCTGCTTTCATGCTTTGCTTGAAATCCCTTGTTTAAGTATCGCACGCCAACTATTTGTATGAATGCCTGAATGAAGTCCGAATCTCCTAAGTTTGTTTTGATAGAGCCTTGCGGTCTCCGAGTTCATACCCATGTTAAATGCGATGTGATTTGTCTCTGAGTTGGTCCAGAATGTTGCTTGTGTCAATGATTTTGCTTGGCTCAAACAATAGCCTTGAATGAGCCTAGGTTCCTCTTTTAGCCAATGTAGCCTACATGTTTGATGAAATGCCTCAAAGAGAATCGAGAGCCAATTCTGGCCCAAACTCGAGATTGACGTATCCTTGCTTCTGTGCTCACTGAATCGTGCTTGTTTTGTTTATGTTTGTGATGTTTTTTATGCTATTGTCGTGACATAATCAGGTATCGTTGAGTTGGCGAAGGTTTTTCTTTGCTCCGATAAGTAGATTAATGGTAGTTGGAGTTTGTGGCCAGTAGTAGTTGATGCCGATCAGAATGAATGGCTGGCAGGTGGTGAAAGGGTCGCCGGTTGTTCCAGCCGATGTCATTGATTGGACGAGTTTTGATGAGGTGAGCTTTGGCCATGGGGAAGCAAGAGGCCTCGGGCATGAATTTGTGGAGAAGAAGACCAGAAGAAGAAAAAAAAATTTAAAAGAAAAAAGGAAAAATAATTAATTAAAAATTAGTTTATTATTTCAAAGCGAGTTGGGTCCGGGTTGTCGGATTGGGTCAACGGGTTGGATCAGGTTTAACCGATCCGAACCTTTTTCCCGAATATAAGAATATTGACTATCAAAAAGTTAAAAAGTCTTTAAAATTTAAAAGAAAAAGAAAAAAATATTAATAATGATATTAAAAAAAAGGAAACTATAATAATAAAAAACACTAAAAATTAAAAAAAAAAGGTTAAAATTTAAATTTTCAAAATTTCAAAACTTTCAAAAATTTTAGGAAAATTTCTAAATAAGAGCTTAAAATACATTCAATTTCTCAAATAATGACGTGAAGTGGATTTTATTTCAAACAACGACCTAAAGTGCCATCATTTTTTCAAATAAAGACCTGAAATGAATTTTGTTTGAAAGAAGAGCATGAAGTGAGCTAAATTTAGTGCCGATGGCTGTCAGTCCCTAGGCGAGACCTCCAGCGGCCCTCGCTAGGGCTCGCTAGGGTTGCATGACCGTCACCAGAGGTTGCCAGACCTTGGGCGACCTAGGTGATTGCCGCCTAGGTCTCGCAGGACCCGGGCGTGTAACAACCCGGGCTCCAATGTGTAATATTATCCGCTTTGGACACTGAGTCCTCATGACTTTAAAACGCATTACACAGATTAAAGGAACCCAAGCCTTTATAAATTAGGCCAGGACTCCCCCCTAAACGATGTGGGACTAAAGAGAACCCATTCCCCTTCCTTGCGAAGGTCCGGGGACCGAGGTGTGGACGTACCGCCATCCCTCCTCCTCGCACACTGTCGTTTGGGCTGTCACACTCTCCACTCCTTAGGAGCACAGCGTCCTCGCTGTGGCCCCATACGTGGTCAGGAGTTGACTCTGATACCATTTGTAACGACCTGGGCCTCACTGTGTAATATTGTCCGCTTTAGACATTGAGTTCTCACGGCTTTAAAACGCATTACACATATTAAAGGGACCCAAGCCTTTATAAATTAGCCCAGGACTCCCCCATAAGCAATGTGGGACTAGAGATGTGACAGCCTGAATTTTCTGAGTTGTTTTCGATTAAATAAATCGGGCTTTTCGTCGACGCGTCATAGTCTTTCTCTCGAGTTGGCCACTCACAAAATAACTGGTCTATCTGGGGAATCAAATAAGGAATCTAAATGCAATGGACTTGAGAATTCGAACAGGAATTGACTGTTCGACCATGTCAGTCTACAAGGGTCATTGCGGCACTGTTAGAATCGATTAGAAATCAGAGATAGGTCGATTCGGTTGAGATATGTGATCAGAATGTGGGTGATTCCACTTGATTTCAAAATTCTCACCGATCGGCACTAAATTGATTTTCTGACGTTTTGGGTACCCTGTGTCCGTATTTGAAACCTCGAGATTTTTACGACAACCAAGAGTCGCCAATGTGTCGGAGATGTACATTGTGACTCGAGACAAATCGATCACGGGTCAATTGCACCAAAAATTCCTAAGAACTACCCGGTAGACTAGGTCACGTTAAAAGCGCGCCATATTGAAATTAACCGCTTATTTGAACCCGATTTCAAGAATTGAAAGTTCTGTGATGTCACGAGCTATATTAGGGACGTCGACTCATCCTCCGAGAAATTTTGAGAGATTCCGAGATTTTTACGGAAATCCGATTCGAACGTCGCGGAAAACGAACGGAAATTTGGATCGGCCGAATTGAAGGGATTTTTAACTTGCAAGTCGAGCTATATGGTGTTGGGGACTTATAGAAAATTATTTGAGATTTTTCTACCGCGAAATTGGACCTCAATTTGAGGAATTGAGTAAGGAAATTGAAACTAATTAAGTGAAATTCGAATCCATGGGTGAGGCCTCAATTTTGGCTTCCTTTTGGATTGAATTTTGGACTTATACTTGTTGGAAAGTATTATTGGACAAAGGGGATAAGTATGAGGAGACAAGGGGACCAAGCATTTAAGACATTGGCTAAGATTTTGGATTTTTGGTCTCTCCTCTCTTTCCTCTCTCGAACGCATGCTTCTTCTTCGCCCGCTTCTCCCTCTCCGTGTGCGAGCACTCCCTACCGATGCCATCAGCTGCTCATTTCTTCGTTGCCAGCTGCCTCACGCCCCCTGTCAGCCTCCTGTACACGTCCGCGCGTCGCTGCCAGCATTTCCTTCTCCACCGAGCGGCCACGAAGACCGAAGCAAGTCAACGTCCAATTTCCCTATTGCTGCTCCTTCCCTCGTGTCTTCTCCGGTTCTACCAGCTGCCACCGCCTCCTTTGGACAACAATTCCACCGAAGCTGCTTCATTGACTGGCGCCAGTCACTCAAGCAAGTAGCCTGCGCCAACGCCATTTGAAGACCTCAGCTGCTTCTCTCCCCAAGGCCACGCGTCCGAGCCAGCGTCTTCTTTTGGTCTCGCGTTCAGTCCACGAGCAGCGAAGCCTGAAGCCCAGTAGCTCCCTTCTTCGCCCGCGTCTTCTTCAGCTCGTGGATCAGCCCGCCCCGACGGCCCAAGAGAATTCAGGCCCAATCCAGTGAAGCCTGCAGCAATTCGGCCCATTCAAGTGTAGCTCAGCCCATTGGATTTTAGCCCAAGTTTCAAGCCCATCTTGAGCCCGCGAAGAAGACCCAAGCCCGCGACCAGCAGCCCAGTTGAAAACAAATCTCAGCTGGGCTGAGATTTGTTGGGCCCGTTTTAGGCCGGACCCGAGTGTTTGCCGACACCGCCAAAAATTAGGATTTCGACCGTCGTCGCGTCGTCGTCGCGGTGAACCGGTTTTCGCAATACACCGGTGAGTTTATTCTCTAAACTCTTCTTAGAGGCTTTGATCTAGGGGTGTTTAGATTTATTTAATTAGGATTTAGGTGGTTAGTTAGATTAAATTAGTGATTTAATTATTTAATTGAGCATGTTAGGTGGTTAGCATGGTTTAGCTAAGGCCTAATTAAGCTGTATTATTTATCTAGAAGGGTTCGGGAATTTTCCGGGTCCGTATTGGTATTTAATTTAATAATTTTGGCCTAGGTTAGTATTTTTGGAAATTAAAATGAATTAATTAATTAATTTTCGAAATTAATTATTTATTAATTATTTTTCCGGAAATTAGGCCAGGATGGCCGGTGATCGAATTTCGTTGATTGCAATGGTGTGGTTAATTTCTGCAATTGAGTGTTAAATTATGCAAATTAAGTGATGATTGGGTTTTTGGTATTTAATTCCAAATATTGTGAATTTTCAATATTTATTCGAAAATCCCGGTGTCGAATTTTAACACGAAAATGGTTTTATATAATATATATAAAACAGTGGGATTTTAAAAGTGGGAGATATCAATTTTTCTGGGTCAAGTTGACCGTGTACCCACACACGACTATTTTCATGCGTATTTCCAATACGAAGAAAAAGGCCAAGTTCACCATTTTAATTAAAGCATTTGAGTGCAATGCACGGTGCCCTGGGCCATATTTGAGTGATCGTGTGATGATTAAGAGAAATCGTCCCGGACTGTTGAGCTGGACGTTATCCCTATTTGGGATACACCTTGATAAAGGGAAGCCGGTCGCAGTAGATTCTGGACCCTATGCTCCTTCGGGAAAGCCGTCGACGAAGTGACGTGCCGTGCTCAATGGGGTGAGACGAAGCCTGACAATACCAGAAGACCGCTGAACTAAGAGTAGGCCGTGCTATATGCCAAGATCAAAACTAGGAACGTATGATGATTTGAGTATTGTGTTCCAATTAATTGAGCTTGAGTGATGCTCTGATTTGTGATATGAATTATCGACCTGCGGGGTGGGCGAGACGAGGTAAGTATCCTTGATTGTGTGATTGCGTGCTTAGGGCGCTTCTTAGCGTCTTTCCCTCCTAGCCACAGTTTAGAGCATAGACTTGTTGAAACATTGTCTCACTGGTTATTGTATAACCACTTTCAGGGTCATCGAGTGGAGGACCTGGAGCAGAGAGGAGGTGATCTGAAGCATAGGTCGGATATGATCGCTTCTTTTCGGAGAATAGTCTTTTGTAGTCTTTTGGCCATAGACTCTTGTACTTGACTCAGTATATGTTTATAAAGGCATGTTTGTTTGTGAAATTATTGTTCTACTTTTCTATCCCGAGATGGTTATTATTAGGGGATTTATAATCTACTTCCGCATGTGCAATAAAATAAAAGGGTCGGCGACTAGTCCTGGGAAGTTGCAAAATTTTATCGACCAGAGAGGGATGGGTACGCACTCGGGGTTCGGGGCGTGACAATAGAGGACCCCTTCCCCTTCCTTGCGCACGTTCAGGGACCAAGACGCGGACGTACCGCCATCCCTCCTCCCCGCGCACCATCGCTTGGGCTGTCACAGGGTGAGCTTGCCTAGGTTGTGTGCTTCGGCAGCCCTCGCCTAGATCACGTGACCCTCGCCAAAGGTCATTCGACCTCCGCAACCTCGATCGACAGCCGCTAGCGCCAGATTTGGCTTGCTGGCAGCTCTAGCTCATCATCGAACTAGTGAACAGTTTAGTCTCTTTATTTTAAAAAAAAAAAATATATATATATATATATATTAGCATTTATATATATTTGAATTTTTTTAGCATTATTGTCAAAATTTATATTTAAAAAGTTGCATATATAATTTTTTTTTCAATTTTAAACAAATAAAAATTAAAAAAATAATATTACTCATCCAAATGGATTTTTAAATGTGTTTTCTACCAAACAATAGTTTTCTTAAAATTGTTTCTCAAAGTATAGTTTATCAAACGATCTTTGCATTTACTCAAAGTCCTTTAAGCTAAACTATTTTACATTTTCCCAATGAGTTTTCAAAATATTGAACCAAATGCACCCTATGTCTGTTTCAGATAAGGGTTGATTTTTCGGTTGGTCAAAAGCATTTTAGCCATTTACCTTTTTTTAAAAAAATCTTTTTATTTCTTTTTTTTCCATTTTCTGGTTTTTTCTTTCTTCTTCACTAGTGGCCAGCCAACCACCGGCGATGCCAAAAAGGGTTGGGCAAGGGTCACCCTCGCCAGTGCTAGAAAGGGATGACCTTGCACAGGTGAGGCAACCTCTACCTTAGGTAGGCCGCCTCGCTAGTCGTTACCAACAACCGAGGAAGGTGACCGAGCCTTCGCCGCCCTAACTAGTGGCCGATGAGGGTTGGCAAGCCCTCACCGACGGCCTCTAGCCCTAGCCGAAAGGAAAAACAAAGAAAAAGAAAACTAAACAAAGAGAAAGAAAACTAAACATAGAAAAAGAAAAGAATAAAAATAATTTAAAATTATAATTATAATTGGATGAAAATGTTTTTGACTGATTGTAATATTTAGCTTACCGGTGACTAACGAGGCGGACCCAATCTGAAATAACCATGGCCATTTTAGGCTCTTATTTGAAACAATCATGATCACTTCAACCCTTGCTTAAATAATGTCAATTTCAAGCCCTTAGTTGAGAAACGAGGGCATTTGAGGCCATTATTTGGAATTTTCCCAAAATTTTAGAAAATTTTAAAATTCGAAAAATATTAAAAAATTTTAGAAAATTCAAGAATTCGGAAGATTTTTAAAAATAAAAAATTCATAAAAAATATAAGGAAACATAAAAAATTGAAAATTTTTGGAAAATTAAAAAATTCATAAAAAGATTTTAGAAAATTCCAAAATTTTAATTTAAAAATAATGAAATAATTATAAAATAAATTATAATTCCTCAAAAAAGTTTAAAAATAGATTTTTTGGGCTATTTTCTTTAAAAAGTGGAAGTCCCTTGACTCTAAAATTGTGCTAAAAAATTGAACAAGCCCCTGAGGCTCTACTTTAAGTTTCAATTGTCCTCAAGGACAATTGCCTTTGGTTGCGCAATATTGATACGTTAATTTTGGCTTTCTTATAGTCTAGTTAGGGTTGACATTTATCTTTTCGTAGTGTGAGGTCTTTGCTATTTCATGCAATTTATTTAATGCTTTCCTTCGTTGCTGACTGTTATGTTGATTGCACACTCGCATGATCACCTTACATGTTAGTGGATATATATAAAATTAATCCAAACTGCCCGACCCAAATTTTTGTGTTTTTTGTTTTAATGAATAAGAGTAGATATCGAAAAGGCACAAATTATTTAATTAGTGTAATCAAGTTATCGATCCTAGATTTTCTAGTCGTGTACGAAGTGAAGCACACAGCTAATCCTAATAGGTTAGTGACGACTACTTTTTCAGAAAATTTTCATACCGTCAATTTGAACACCCGATGTCATATGAGATATGGGTTTGGGAGAACTTACGTCTAAATCATGAACCGTATGCCCGTCTTTTAGGCAATAGCCTTAAATTTACACACCTCCCTACCGAGGGGTAGGCCACGACATGAACTATAGATGCACATTGAGATTCAAAAGGACAACATTTTTACGTTCGATATAGGTCAAGATGGGCATGAAGGGGAAAGCAAGAACAAAGCATATTTACTCTATGTTTATCCTATGAGTGTAATATTGACGCGTTAGAATGCCAAGTACCTCATCCAATTTCTTATCACGGCTTCCTAGTGATGTTCCAGCCTGGTTGAACTTCTCTTTCCACCCGTCATATATCTCGGGACTCAAATCTCTATAGGCCAAGCAAAGGGTACGTAATCCAGCAGATCCGAATTGTTCCAAGTTTTCCCTGGTTATTCTTTTCAAGTCATCTTGGCCCTGAGCCAACCTCTCATAGATCACAGAATCAGCTCCCTGCAGAAAGTATGTTCCTCGGAAAGTCAAATTGATTCTGAGCAACATTTGGCAATCTCATTCGTACAAGGGAGGAAAAAAAGGTCAAATCTTATTACTTTGCAGTACAAAACGAGCCTGCCATTTGGATAATGGCACACAATAGACTGACGCCTCCTTGTACTAGATATTGAACAAAGACACCAAAAATGTTAGTTTCATCTGATGTGGAAAAACTTATATAAAGAATAAGAGGAAAAGTTGACCACCTGTTATACTCAAGGACATGAAGAATCGCATAGGCAACGTCGTCAATTTTACCCATCTCTTTCACATGAGATTCTCGGACATATATCATAGTAGGTGTACGCCTGCAAATAGAAAGATCTTTTGGCTGAGAAACAAATGACCAACACAAACATGAGAACCATTACCTGCATCCTTTATGACTTGAATTGTTATTACAAACATATTATTGGTCAAACAACAACTTATAGGAGAACATATCAGCATTCATAATAAATATCTTAGGTTTAGGTTGGATCTATATTTGAAGCTTCTAATAGGAGAAAACGAGATCACTAGCAATTATTCTCAAGATTAAAACTTGCTTTGCAATTACTATAGTTTAGACACTTGCATCATGGTTACATACAACGTGGATCGATAAAAGGAGACGAACAAAGAATGGAACTAGAAGAGCATCTCTTGAGTAGCTGGTTATATCTAAAAGCATATCTCCAAACGCACAACATTTCAAGAAATTAAACGACCTGGCCTTTATTGCTTGTTAACGTCTTCCATTGGTTATTTGCAACTTATATGCAAAGTTTACAATTGATCTTTCAAACATTAACATATCAATCAAGATCTTTGAATCCAAGAGGATCACACATCATACCTCTTTCTCATAATGCTCATAAAAGAAGATATCGAAAACTTTTTTAGCATAACTTTGGACATGGCTCATCTAAAATACATTAGAAATGACTAAACATTTACGGAGATGTCTAAACTTGTGCATTCCTATGCCTGGGTTTGAAAACCACCAATCCACCTATGTGCACATACAAACATACATATGCACGAGCTAAACTATAAGCATGTATCTAACCGTACCTTCAATAGCATGTAGGGGCAAAAACTAGCTCCTAAAAATCAACAACAATATCAAACAAAGTGTATCCTAAACGTCAACATACTTTGATACTTAAACCTTCACCAAATGGGAAAAGTTGATGGGCAATTTGCGTTATAATGTAACACCAACCTTGCACAAATGAGGATTTAGCTCATTCCACCAAGCTCCATGCATGAGCCTTGCATCATCAAATTTAAAACCCTTCTCGCGGACCGCAGAGACGGACTTATCCATCTGCATGGTGAAGCCACATAAATTTATCAATTGATACAACTGCATCACAAATTTTCACGTGAAATGTCCCGAAGTACCTCCACTCTCTTGCCAGTCCGTTGCGCCTCATCCATCTCTATGTCAGTCATGCCTATCCCATAAACCTCTCCACCAATTGAGCACTTGAAAAACTCCATCATATTGCGAGTTAAAGTTCCAGTTTTATCCGAAAATATATATTCCACCTGTACCAAGCAGCAAATTCGTATAAAATAAGTGGGAAAAGATTTTTGGCATGCGTAAAACGCACAAGTGACAAAGAACTTAAAAGTTTAACACCATTAGAGAGTGTCCGAAATAGAGGCATGCAATCAACGAGTGTAAAAAAATCCGACAAGTGATCAACTCTTGCTGACACGCTCTAACATGGTAATTCCGACACACATATGGTCAATTTTAAAAATTTCAATACTTGAAGGGTCAAAATGTATATAGATACTGAATATAGAAAAAACCTGATAGGAACCATGGTTGATACCATGTGAGATTTTGCCACCATTGGGGCCTCGGTTGAGGCTCGGGCAAGGCTTGCCTAGATATAGGCGATGTTGCACCCTCGCTCAGGCCTAGCAAGGGTCGCGGGCCCTCAAAAATTTAAGTCATTAGATGAAAGCGTGATTTATTATTTAAATATTCTAACACTTCCCCTTATGTGTAAGCTGGACTTTAGCCTTCAATAGTGGTGAAAATAGGACTTAATTGCACAAATTTGATAAATTTTAGGGGATTCAATTGTGACAAATTTTAGGTTTGAACTCAATATCCCTAAATATAATAATGGAATATAGATTTTTTTTTCCTTTCAAGTTTTATGGATTATTGCAATGGAGATTTGTCAAATTAAAATAATGAATGATATTAATGAATGTTGAATTAATATTTTTTTAAAAATTTTAGCTTTTTCTATTATTATTTAAAACATTTATTTAAAAATTATTTAAATATTCTAATGGTTGGAAAAGCAATTTCTTGACATGATAGTAGTGAAGTCACAAAGACCCTCTCTAACAGCTTTATTTTTCCTATAAAGTATAACAAGGTCATTTATGTACGCTGTTATAGTTACGGTTGTACAGCATAGTTATGAGAATGACCTCATTGCCAACAACTAAACCATATTACGCATCTACCTGTCCGAGTTCTTCGTTTAAATTGGAAGTCCTAGCAAGGGCGGGGGTATTGGTCTCAGCATGGTACATGAGCAAATCCTTGTCGATAAATTGCGTGGACTGAATATATTTGATCACCTGAAGTTTGCACAAAAGGACAAAAACAAAATGAATGTGGAGGCAAAATAATTATATTTAGATAAGTAAATTCTGTTGTGGAGCAAGACAACTTGTCCATCTGTATAGGCCACAAGTCTGAAAGACTAACCTCAGTGGTTACGTACAGAGATATTGGGACAATAGTTGAGAAAAGGGTAACAAGGGTGAGCATTGTCCCCGCAAATACCTGGAGAAAAAAAAACAAATTAGTGCAAAAAAAAAAAATATTAAGGTGCGCGGATGTGCACGTGCGTAGGTGGGTGCATGTGTTTGTGCGCGCGCGCAAGAGAGAGAGAGAGTCGCGATTATAAAGTACCGTTGGTTTGTTGTCGGGGTTAAACTGGGCTTCCACCCCCTTCCCCAGAACCAAGTAATAATACTTGCGATTTATAAAAGTAGCACTGCATAACTCCATGCATGAGATCACGCGAAGATAATGACAAGAAAATATAGCAATAGCAGGGATAAGGATTCTTTCTTGTTTTGTTAAATAAGTAATTTCATATCATAATGGTAGCATATTCCAGAAATCCACGGCAGGAAATTGCCGCACCTGCCAATGGCTCCAATGGCGCACATGAGAAAAAGAATGGCAAGAAGGATGAGTATAAGTTTGTCCATTTTCTCTCTAATGTACTCCTCTTGGAAGGAATATTCACGGCATTCATCATAACCTGCAAGCGCCAACAAGAGATGGACCTAATGAAATCAGTGTTCTCAAGATAGATGGAGAATGCCTGCCACAATTCAGGCATATTGGTTTTACAAAGATACCATTTTCACATCAGCAGAATTAAATCTGTTCCATCAAATCAGACATCTCCGCTACTAAGGAAGTAACAAAGGACCAAAACAGGGGTCTGAATGTATTTCTGGAAGCATACCTTAGTCTCATGACCAGTAAAAATGACAGCACCAACAATGTATTCAGTGTTCCTAAGACTGCATCCCTGAGAACATGTTATGCCACGGTGCCACAGTTCAGTGAATGAAAAGTCCACATCAACATAAATAACATCCAGAAGCAGATGAATAGATTAAATCCACATTATTTGAATGATCTAATGTATTTCTAAAGCATATATTTACAAGAGATTCGGAGAACTTGAGTAGGAGGTTCATGCATCAAAAAATATTAAAACAACCCAATGAATGAAAAAATGAAGACCTCCAAACTGAATAAAGGACGATAAACAAGCAGGAAAGCAACCATACCCGCAACAGAATTTGATTTGGGGTGAGAGCTAAAGTTTGCTCTTGATCTTGATGAATAAGATTGCCAGTGAACGTGTACAACGAATTATTTGGTTGCTCACACTGCACTTCGCCTGCAATTAGCCATAAATATTAATGAGTTTTTTTTTCCTTGTTGGAAGATAAATCTGTGAGGTTTGTGAGGCAGAAACGGAGAACAAGATGATTGCTTAGTGCATGCTAGGAAGCCATTGTTTATGTTCGTGGTACAAATGCATAAACAGAGCACATGTTACTTTTAGTTCACAGAAGCAGAGAAGACAACAGTTGCTTAGACCTCACAAAGAGCCAACTGGAAGGTAGATGTTTGCGGTTTAATCTACTATGGAGCAAGCAAAAGAATTCTTTATGACAAATATTCCAAAACTAGTCATAAAATCCATAATTTGGTTCCATCAGCATTCCAGCATTGGAGCTACAAGCAGGTCTGTGGGTAAAAGTTCCAGATCTTATACTTTATAAGTAACAAAAATACATATACTATTTGGAAGGAAATTCTAGGTATGTCAACCCATCAACTAGAGCACCAACATATTTGGTTCCTTGCATGGTTTTAAAAAGCAAAGGTCATTGGAAGCAGTATCAATGCTGTTTTGTTGGCTTCAAAAGGGATTTTGGAAGATAAAGATCTTATAAAATGGCTTTTCATGTAAGATTTATTGGCATAAGAAAATCAACCAATCGTGCAAATAACAATGAATGAGACATGTCCATGTACAGCACATCAAAGGATGGGTTAGAGAGGTCATTCACATCGTCATGTTTCACTCAAAAAAATACAACACCATCATGAAGTTCCTCAACAGCCATCAGTGATCCTAGAGCTCATCATGTGGAGATATAAATCAGAACAACGTGAAGTTGTAAAAAGCAAGCAAAGGAAAGGAAAGGAATATTTAAGATCCTTCTTGCTGCAAATTTCCAAAACAAGGACAAGGGCTAGATGTCCAAACTGTCCAGCAAAAGGAATGAAGCAATCTCATCTTCCCACTACTATATTACAAAGTTGAAGACAATGAACAAGCTATGTCCACTTAATCTTTGAGCACATGGTCTTGCACAGGAAAAGGATGAGCTTATCAATTCAGATGAATAAATGGAACCTACACCAAAGTGGCATAGTTTATCTTTCCAAAAAAACAAATTGGCGGGTATCAGGCTTATTTAAGAGCTCAACCTTTAGGCTCTTGGTTATTTAAACAGTGAATCTCTTGTAAAACAGCGACTAAGTTCCTTTCTATTTTCAGATTCTCTACTAGTTGCCTTGATTTGCGTCCAGGGTCTTTCTTTCATGCGTATTAAGGTCCTCACTTCTCCCCATGTGATGTTAGCATTCATCAGATAAGAGATAAAGTAACTTTTACCAACATAATAAAAGGTAAATAGAGTATAATTCCCACCCCATTCTAATAAAGCAGGAGGTATAGAAAAACTTTGAGAGAAGGTACGTGAAATTTGCAATGTGTGAGAAAGAGGGAGAGCAGAGCCAACTGTCGAAAAGTTTCCACCCGTGAATATAGTAAAGCCTTTTTCAATACCCGAAGTTGTGCTAATAAGAGCTCCTAAAGTGTGGTATGCAAGGAGTTACACGGCAAAATGACATTTGCAACCAGTCCGCACTGGGCAATGTTCGGTGAACAATTGACTTAAGTTTTATGTTTGTCTAGTAATCTCAGACTCCCAAATATTTTTAACAAAATAACATGCTATTATCCTTGAAAGATTAAAAGCGTAATAATAGCAAAACAATAAACGTTTTGCTTGAAAGTTGGTCACAGAAACATATAAATGACCGTAAAAATGATATCCAAGAGAAGGATTTTCTTATTGGAAGATTGGGATTGGTCTCCCTAACCATTCATATTATTCAATATAGTAATTATAGATATCCCATGGTACACCATAGACCGAGTTTAAACCTATACTAATAATCATGAGTATCTTTCAGCCTTTCCCCTCCTAGTGCATATAAATCGAATACGTCCATTTTGTCACAAATAAAATTTAATGAAATCATACGGAAAAATTAATAGTAAAGAAAAAAGAATGGGCTTGGAGTCCATAGAAAGACAGAGAAGACAACAGAGGAAATCAAAAGAAAACTACACCTTTGAATTCCGACGCTTTCTCTGGGGTATATAATCCCATGTCCTCTCCAGAGCCTTCATCTTTATATTTGTTTCGCCATCCAAATTTGCAGTCTGAAAATTTGAAAAAGAAAAGACAAACATGACAAAGATAAATAACAGCAACGGAATGCAACCAGCATGATTGATCTAAAACCTCAGTGTAGCAGAAACCATCAGCATTTGTGCTGGCAAGAAAAAGCAAATCTGCGGGAAAGGAGTCATCCTGTTTAACCTGCAACGGGTGCAAGAAACAATTTCACCACAGTAAAAGGAAAATCAGAATATGAATCAGCCATTACCAAATTAATGACATTCATTGATACATGGGGAAACAGCCAAATGCAACATTATAATGAGTACAGCCAACAGAATGCAGCATTATTGCACGTCTGGGAGAAAATACACTCCTACAATAGAGGTTCTCATTGCAGGTTCCTCTCGGTTTCAAAGCTACACTACCACAATACAGGGATGTCTACAATGACAACAAGAAAAGCCTTATCCCTCTAAGTGAAGCCAGCTATTTGCACCATGTCTTCTTTCTTATGTAACCTTTATGTGGTCCACATCTTTGTTTGTCAGCTCTTTCCACGCCTTTTGGGTCTTCCCTTCCCCCTTCTAACCTGAGTCTTCATGCCCAGATTGCCTCTCCTTATTGAAGCATTTAAAACCTTTGTTTAGAGTGATCAAACCATCTCGGGCAAACTTCTCTCACCTTATCCTTAATTGAAGCCCCAAGATGCTCAGTCACCGTTCCCCAGAATTAGCAGAGCCAATGGCTTCTTCCAAGCACCACAATCTCTCAAAGGCAGAAGACAAGCATAGTAAAGTCTTAAACGCAGAAGACAAGCTTGGATGTCGGAGAGATATATATTTAGAATTTGTGGAATAAACAGTGAAGGTGGTATGGTTATAGAAGCTCGATTAGCAATAATCACCCCATATAAAATCAGAGAATTAACGCAAAATGATAAAAACTGTGTTGCATGATATTACCAATTCCAACATAAAGATAGCACTCCGAAGATGACACCCTTCCACAAACAAATGATTTACTTTAATAAAACAAGGTCTTTCACTGGAAGAAACACAACCACATGACAAATCACAAAAAAAGTTTCAGTCCGAAAGCATAAACGCTACTAACTTTCACAATATCTCCAACTTGTAGCTTTCCCCAGGGGAGGGGCTCCCACCGTTTATCTCGTAACACGTCCACAAGAGTGTAATTTATTGCCATGTCAACTTGAAAACGTTTCTGTTATGCATAAATAGAAGGAAAAAAAGAGAGGTTAAGCATATTCTAGTATCTCCTCCAACGCAATTATGACTTGGTAAGTCGGAAACAAAACCAACCCTTTAGAAACACCAAATAGCATCACGAGAACTAAAATTGCTGAATAAAAAAAAAGAAGAGGAAGAAGAAGAAATCTCGACAGCATGCAAATTACGACGAACTATGCATGAGATATTATGTACTTACCCAGTCCTCATATGCCTCTTTACAAAGGGATACGAGAAGAACCAAACAGAGGGGGACCATACTTGTTGCAAGACTCAAAGGACTGACACATCAAAAGCAGTTCGTTACAGCATAATATCATCTTTGAAGCATAATAAAAAAGCAAGGGTTAATACAAACAAAACAAAGGTCCCTAACTTCATACATCTATATATATGGTAAAGCCATGATTGAAAATGCCCAAGAAGGTGACATAACTACACGAGTTTATGAAGGGTCCGGCATGAAAACAAGTAATAAGGTGATTATTACAGAGCAGGCATTCTTTCCAGAACTTTCCACAATTTACAAGCACATAAAATCATGAAAACATACAGAAACATTTCGATCACATATTGAGGAATTAGAAACCTGCATGCTAAAGCATGATGGGATATTTGAAGTTACAACATTGGTTCTGGCGCAGACTTTCTAACAAATGCACGAAACCAGAATTGAAAGAAAATCCAAAAGAGATTGAATTTCCAAGATTTTTTTTCTTTTTTATGATTTAACATTAATTCCAAATTGAAGTTCAATCTTTCAAATGGGCTGCTCGGAAGGCGGAAAGGCACATCCGCTCCATTCTATCTATGGCCACCCAGGTTCATCATTTTCTGCTCCTGAATATTCACTTTTTGCATGAATTGGTATAGACCATCGTGTCATAAGAAAATAACTACCAGATTTCACAATGTACAAAATCTCAGAAACCGGCTATGAATGAGTAATATGTGGAGTACATATATGGCAAATAAGTGCTATTGAAAGTAGATGAACACCGCAAAACCATCATAGTTATGACCAAGAAAATGCCAAATGACAACTTTAGACATGATTGGAAATGAAAGATATGGATGAATGAAAAGCTCTAAAATGATGGTACCCAAGGGTGCGCTAGTCTCAACGCTTCCTCATACAAGTAGTCTGGCCAGTATGGTCTAAGAATATTTTAACATACCTGAAAGGTTTCGCTGACAAAATTGATATCATGAGAAAGTACAGGTTAGCAATCCGCCTAAACTGTCAATTTGATGACATATATGATGTCAGGCATCTAGTCAATTCAAATACCACATGACCAGTAATGCACCAACACAAAACAACGTTTACAAAATATGCAATGGGTACGAGAAACCATTAACTCTATGGCGCGATAGATTTCATACTGATTTACCTGTTCAAACAATGCTTTGGGTATAAATATGAAGAAGTTGTACTTGGTTGTCGATATTGAGTTTCCCTTGACAATTGAAAACATGGCGGTTAAAGACAAAAAAAGAGAGAAAGAACCCTTGGAAGCTCCATAAATAATAGAATGAAATGACAACTGCAGATAATCTCATACAAGTATCAAAACTTATTGAAATTCCATCTATGATTGATTGGATATAACATAAAGCTTCTGGTCAAGTTGGAGAGTCCAAGCTCAAATTTTCCGATCAAATCTAAGATAATAATAAATGGAGCAAGACAACAAGATATGACCATAGCCTCTTGATGAATTATTCTCGTTGAACCCTTATAATGAATCAATTAGCAGAACAATATCTTGAAAAGGGCTCTTATCCATCTCAAAGAAACTTAAAAAGGTCCAGAAACTTTGATAGTCATAAAAACAAAAAAGCTAGAGCAGGTTTCAGATCTTCTTTATAGTGAAAATAAAGTAACAACTTGTTCATCCAATTCTTTTTTATTTGGGTCCACTGTGAAATCACCAAAAAATTAAACTTCCATGGTGAGAGATAAGCGATTGAGCTAATCTAAAGTAAAAGAGGCATCATTAATTAAATATTTTCAAAATAAGAGTTTACTCAAGGAACTAAAGGAAATCATTGGTACATATTATTTTGTAAGATTTCGGAGCTTTCACTTCTTTTTTTCTTTGCAGAGTGAAAAGGGATGGACAAAAAAAAATGAAGGAAGACGAATCGGATTTAAAAGCAATCAATTACAAGTGGCGTCATCAAACTGTGCGGCGTTTCTCAGCCCATAAGAGGCCAACAAAAATGCAGTTAAGGTGATGGCAATCATTTGGGTATAAAAACCAATAACAATGCAGTTTAGGTTTGTGATAAGAATTCCAACAGCTTCAACAAGGATGGGAACCTTCAAAACCATCTTAAAAGTTTATAATTTCCTGACATTACATGTTTCTGCAGGTGGGCATGAAATATAGAGCGTTCCTTACACTGCCAAACGACCGAACATGCACATAATTTGCAGTCAGGCAACAAGGCCTCCGGCAGGATGAACTATTAAACATTATGCATATTTCTTGTCTACACAACTCTTAAAAAAAAAAAAAAACAAATTTCACGAAAATCTAATGTAATGACTTAACTGGTAAATTAACAAAAGGTTTATGATTAAATTTATCAAATTTAAAGGTTTAATATGGTACAAGTACAATGTGTTTAGGATTTTTATGATAATATTTCCAATCGTGGGGGCATATCAACAGATTAATTGCTTTCCACAATAACTTCCTTAACGTGAGTCCAGCGAAATCACTTTTCAGTTCAACAGCTCCACCGATGGCTTTTATCTACACCATTCACCTGGACACCGTACAATAGCACCAACTGTTCCGAAATCATGGTCTACGGTATTAAGTGTAGCAAAGTGCCAAAGACTCAATCACCACTTCGAGAGAAACCAAATTACTCATCACTAAAAACTTAGAAAAAGCCTATTTTCACATCAGAACTGGACGAAACCAAGTTCATCCACTCTCGGCAATATTTGAAAAATGGCCAAGAGAAAGGAACCAAAAACAAAACTAAAGATCGTTTATTTCATGAAAAATAAACGATTATTTTCTTAAAATAAGGCACTTGTATCTATGAAAATAATTAATTTATGAAAAATATTTTCATCATCAATAATAATTTATATTTTCATATTTTCTTCGACAATGAAAATATTTTTCATTCATTAATTTTTGTAAATGATAGATTATCTACAGAAAATATTTACTAAATCATTCATTTTTTATGAAATAAATAAAATCTAAATTAAATCGAATGTGTCAAACTCGATATGGTCGGCCTCCATTTCCAAGCCTCTCCTGCGACCTCTTGACCAAACGAATTTCCTCTTGCACTGCTTTCACCGCGCACATCTCGCGATCTGATATAGACGGGTCGGAATGGAGGAAAACGAAATGCAACGAAACGAAACGCGACTGACCTTGAATTTCATCGGCCGATTGGCCTCGCGATTGTTGCAGTAGATGGTGCGGTGGATCGGAGCTTCCCCACTGTTGTTCATTGCCGCTGGTGGATCAGACTGTTCCCCCATTGCCGCTGGTGGATCCATCGCGCCACGGAAGGAGCTCCCTGGTTTAAAGTTCAAGCCCGAGGGAGCTTAACCACCATGAATGAATCTGCAATCGATCTTTTCACTTCTCTCGGTGAAGGGTACCGCAACGACACTGGCCTCAGATATGTTCGCAGTACTGAATGACAATGGAGGACGCGACTGAGTTAAGCCACGACGCAAATGTGAGAGAGAGAGGCCAGGGAAGTGGGAAAGTGAATGTGAACAGTGTGATCTCCTCGGACGGTGGAGCGCATTGGGTGTTTTGCTTCCCTCGCTTTTCGCTCTGTGTTTGGCTGGCCGCTCCGGGATGGTATTAGTACTGTTGCCATTGAAGGGACGGGCCTCGGGAATCGCACCCCAGTCAACTGCCTGGAGTGAGGTTTCCTCGGAGAGTCCATCGCTCCAACAAGGGACGGTGACGGTGACGTCAAATATTTTATAGCCTCCTAATTCTCATAATGCAAATGGTTTAATTTTTCATGCACGGATTAAATGGAATGCGAAAAGGATAAATAAGTAGCATTTGTAAAATGAATTATATTAACAAATGCCTTTTAGACACTTATTAAGCAACCAAGTGAGAAAAATAGTATAGATCCCCACACACCGATTGTTCACGTGATACTCGTGATATTTGTATTCACTATTTTAAACTTAGTAAATCTAACTTATAATTACGAAATCATGGATTGCAACTTGCTCGGTATATAACTTAAAACTATGTAGCATCTTTATAGTTATGGAAGTGAAATTGAATTGTGTACATGGGAAGTAAGAATCAGAAGAGAAAAGAGAAGAGAAAAAAACAAACTTCGGGGTTGAATTGTGTACATGGGAAGTAAGAATCAGAAGATAAAAGAAAACTAGGTTTTTCTTTTTCCCCTTTTATATTTTTATTTTTATTTTTCTTAATTTACATTTTGACCCATTATTTATTAGAAAATTTTTAAATTTATCTCGTGTTAGATTCCAAACTCACATGTTAGAATTATGGACTCGTGTGTCGAAGAATGTTAAGAGAGTTGACTAGGTGTTGGAGAGTGTCAGAAAGTATCAGACACTTTAACATGATACACAGGCCATCAGAGAGTGTTAATACTTCCTAAGTTGGCCAGTTTGTCTTATGACCTCGTAAAAGACCAGTGACAAATTTAGCTTTAGACCAACCACCTAGATGGTATTCTATAAGCTTTTGATTGAAGTTCTACGTAATATTCTAAAAAATTGAGTTCTTTCCCTGCCGATAGATTTATGAAAGAGCTGGTGGGCGTAAAAAAAAATGTTGTGGATTAAAAATTATCAATGCCCCGACTTATCTCACCCCCTCAAAAAGCAAACGCAGATAATTTTAAAAAAAATGAATACATGTGAGTAAGTAATTCAAATGACAGTTAGTAGCCAACTATTTGATAACTTAATTAGAGAAAAAGTTAATGATACAATTAAAATAATGTTAATAGTTTGATACATGAGTTAGGTAAATTTAAGATGAGTTAAATACTGTTAATAAAATTTGGTAAAAAATAAGAAAATATTGGTTATTAAAAGGAAAATAAATTTGGTAAGTAACTAAAATGAGAGGTGATGACCAAGTTAACAACTCCGTCAGATGGAAAAGGTAAGTCATTGTAACTAAGGGCGGAGTCTTCAAGACCTTACTAAGAAAGCAAATAAATGTTAGTAAATGATAAAAACAGTTGACAAATTTAAGAAAACCAAATAAATGTATGTAACTTGAAAAGGAGTTGGTAAACCGATACTGTGTGTAATCTAAGGAGAAAATAGTTGGTGAATTATCCTAATTTAGATTAGCAATCTCTATAGAAAGTTGGGTAACTTTAAGAGATTGCTAACAAAGGAAAATACAGAATTATCCTAATTTGGACCAAGATCAGCTTCTAAAGTTGGATACATAATTCGCCTTTTCACATGGATTGCAACTTCCTTTTCTAGAATTCCAAACATGGTTTAATTTATTCAAGACAAATAAAGGATAGCATCCTATAGTTAGATGTAATATTATTATCCATCCAGCAAAAGACAAACAAAACAATCAGAAATTACTTGCTTTTACCCATAATTTAACTTCTTGGAACTTTGACAAAAAAAAAAAAAAACTTTGAACTTACGGAGAGTGCTATATGGGAGCGCCATATTTTTTTTTTGGCTTACTGAAGTACCACATTAGAATTAATCGATCATTTATGCCAGCAAATTATTTTATGCGAATTTTTTATTAATTTCCCATCCAACGTGGATTTTTTAAACTATTTGTAATTTTTTTTGAGTTATTTTTTATATTTTCATTTTTTTAAAGGCCGGCGAGGGTCATGGTGACCCTCACCAACTACAAAGGCCTCACCCTCAGTTGCGAAGGCCCTAAGCGAGGCCATCTCAACCTTACCAGCCGCAAGCGAGGCTGAATGCCCTCACCAGCTTTGGGTGGCCGCAATGGCCTCGCCCAAGGCCTTCACAACTGAGGGCGAGGCAGCCCTCGCTAGGTGTGGCTATGAAGGCCTCGAGTGAGGCCATGATGACCTCACCCAGGGCCTTTGTGGTCGAGGGAGAAGCAACCCTTCCCTGGATTGGGCAAGGGTTTCGGTCAATGAGGGTGTCGACCTTGAAAATGGGCAAAAAAAGGAAAAGAAAAAAAAAAAAATATTAAAAATATTAAAAATTATTCACGTTAACGTCGACAAAATCACATATGATGACTAGTGTTCATATTTGATTTTTTAGTGAGATAAATAGTCGATGTCACTTCAGTGATTGATTTTTTAAATTTATAATATTCAAGTAAGTGAAAAAAAAATTATGACACTCAAGTAAGTGTAACATAAAAGTCATAGCATTTGCACCGCTCTTATCCCGAGCTTATCATCAATGTTTCCTAGCGTAATTTCTTAACGTGTCTACTCACACCAGTTTATCTTTATAAGAAAGAAAGGAACCAATGACCTCAAGAGCTAAAAGAAGGTCGCAATGAAATGTTCCAAGAGGCTGTAGTAAGGAGTCGAGTCTCTTGTAAATATAAGTCTATTGAAAGGCTAGAGGGCTAGGTAAAAGTACATTTTCCCTTCCTCACAGGAAAAAAAGAATATAAACACGCCCTCAATGCCCGAATAGCACTATATATACATATATTTGGTCGGAGAATAGCAGTACTTGATTACGTAATTTATTACATGACCATCCTTTATCGCCCCTAAAGTAAGCCTAGTTGATCAGCTAGTCTCCGTAATGGAAAAGTTAGGCTTCTTCCCTTGAGTTTTGTACTTTATTATATATTTGTTGGCCGAGAAATCTAAAGCTTTTGAATGTTCGCGTGAGCAGTTAAAAATAGCCATCGAAAGTGGACGAAGAAACACTGAATGTTCGTGCGAACTTTTGAATGTGAAGCTATGTATGTCCAAATAGTTGGTTGGCAGATGGATGCATGGTTTTTCCTCGCTTTTTGATTTTGAGAATTTTTGTCAAAATGGGTTGAAAATAAAAGATAGATTTGACCTTTTCTTTAAGTGGAAACGCTGACTGAGAAGTGGAGCTCTCTGCCTCAACAATGCATCATGATCAAATGCAAGATGTGAATTCACTATTAATATTTATCCCGCATGCATTGACGCTAAAACAAAAAGTAAAATAGAGAAATGTTAAAATTCAGAAGTAAAATAGAACATCGGACGAACTTTGTTTTTTGTTATGCTTTTAGGGTCAATCAAACAGACTGGAAATTGGCAGCGAGATGAGCCAAAAACATGTTTTGGTCTGAATTGAGTATTTCTTATGCATTGGACAGTTTTTTTGCTTTTTGGGCCTTTTCCCTCTTTTCTTATGAATGTCATGGTCAGGGTTTATGTATTTGAGCCATAAGTTGATCCCCAAAACACGGAGTGCAAAGGTGTGACTTGAATCCAGAAGGAATTTCATCTACTATACATGTCTGCCACTCTTTTTCAGTCATTTAATTTGTGAGATTTTGTGTGAACACCACCAATCTAAAAGTTTGAGCACATATAGCATAGTTTAATAGTCATATATTTCAACACTCCCCCTCTTACTTTAATACTATGTGAAGTTTTAAGATACCACTTCCAATTATTTCTAGACAACAAGAGTGTGGTTTAATATCTCCATATTCTAAAACAATCCATTCAACCTCTAATTCCATTAGCTAAAATTTTACAACACATTTATGATCTGTGACCCTGCACTGCTTGTTATTTTGTTGAACTTACTGAATCGTTAGGTGACAAATATGATGATGGAGTTATCATGTATGCACCACCACCAGTTTAGTATGGGAGGCTGGGAGGTAGAATGCATGACTGCAATAGAAACTACTATGACCAAACCTAGATGTTACCGTCAAAGGATGTGAGATTTTAGTGGAATCAACGTTAAAGTTACACGAAGGGGTTTAATATTTAATTATGCCGAATAGACAAGGGAGTCTTTTTTGCATAGTACTAAGTAAATGGTTATGAAGACAAGTGAGGGACCTATGCAGACCACTATAAGTTGTTCTAAAAGTGCTTAGACGAAGACATTAAATAAATTATCCTAGTAAAGGGGTCCCCAGCCCAAAGATAAGGGACCCCCGGGATGCCCCAAGAAAATTATCCTGTGCAAACCTAGAAACCATTAAGGCTGATTTTGGCTACCTAGTAAAAAGTAATGGATTTAGTTGATTTAGTCGTATAATGTATTGTTTTCCCAAAGATGCCCCTCTTGTTATCCAACGTACACATGTTGTTTATTATTTTGAGATAAGAACACAACAAATATCATATTTGAGCTCTATTAACTCTTTTTCCATTCACTATAGTACCATGACTTATTAAAAAAATGTTCATTTAAGTGCCATTAACTTTCCATCAATCAATTGAGTTCCATAATTCTTTTAAAACGTTCACCCAATTATGAACTCTTGAGTGAATGTTTTTAAAAAGTTATGGCATGCAAGTGATCAATTAAAAAATTATGTGATATTCAAATGATAAATATATATAGTTTTAGCAACTCAAATGAGCGCCTTACATAAGTCATGGCTCTTATATAATCGGAAAAAAAAAAAGTTGACATTTAAGTGAATATCGTATGAAAGTAATGATACTTATGTTGTCCATTTTTTCATATTTTGAATATATAGACTACAAAGAGCGCAAAACATTTATTTTTGTTTGAAAAAAATACATCTAAAAAATCTTGTTGTCCAGCTGTTCCTCACATCATCCTCTGTGGGAGCAAATCATCAACCTTTGATATTGCTTCCCATTTCCAAGAAGTTTCCTATAATTAAAGAAAATAAATCCATATTATTAGGTTGTCACTCGTCCGCGTTTGAATTTGTTATCTTAATTTCTCTATAAAATATAGTTTAGTTGTGGCGATGACAAAGATCCCAAGTGGACAGTCGATGGTCTGTTGAAAAGTAATTTTCTTTTATTTAAGGTCCAAGCTCTTTTAATTGACTAAAATAATCAGAATATGCATTACTGATCTCCACCAGTCAGGCATTTTGACCCAAAAAAGTTCTAAACCCTAAACTTTTGAGATTCCCTTCTTGATTCAAGAGGAAAGGAAAAAAGAAAAGAAAAAAGTTACGTTAAGAATAGATGAAGTAAAAAAAGTTCAGGACCAAAGGTCCAGGTTTATGATTTTGGTAATAAATTTAAGACTTTTGTTATAACAACATGCTAAGTATTTATTCTTTTACCCAAAAAAAAATGCTAAGTATTTTCCTTATGCGCCATTTTATTTTCATGTCAGATTCTGTTGGACAAAGATCAACTTCTAAAGTTGGACGCAGAATTCGCTGCTATGACTTGGCAGTTGCCCTTTCACACGAATCGCAACTTCATTCGGTAGAATACTAAACATGATTTTCATTTATTAAAGACAAGTACAGGATTTTTATCCTTTAATCAAATGTAATATCATTATCCACTCAGCGAAATACAAATAAAATAGTCGGAAAATAAATGTTTTCCCCATAATCTAACCTCATGGGACTTATCATCAACATTTCCCAGCCTACCTTGCGAGAATTACCCGCAACTTCTTCAACATGTCTACTCACACCATATTTATCTTTACAAGAAAGAAAGGAATCAATGACCTCCAAAGCCAAAAGAAGCTTCCCTAAAGTCCAATTGACATGTTCCGAGAGGTTATAGTAATCGTCTGGAGGCAAGTATCTTGTAAACACAGGTCAATTGAAAAGTTGAAGGGCTTCATCAATGTACATCTCCCCTTCCTCATAGGAAAAAAGAGAGAATATAAACACACTCCCAATGCCGGAATAGTAGTACTTGATTACGTAATTCATCACGTGGCTATCCTTTATCGCCCCTAAAGTAAGCCAAGTTGATCAGCTAGTCTTCGTCAACATAAAAGCTAGGGTTCTTTTCTTGAGTTTTTTACTTTATTAAATATTTGTTGACTGAGAAATCTAAACCTTTTGAAAGTTCGTGTGAACCCTTGAAAATAGAGTAATCGAAAGTGGACGAAGAAACGCTGAAGGTTGATGTGAAATTTTGAATGCAAAGCTATGTATGACCAAGTTGATCAGCTGGTCTTCGTCAACATAAAAGTTAGGCTTTTTTTCTTGAGTTCTGTACTTTATTATATTTTTGTTGACGGAGAAATCGAAAGCTATTGAAAGTTCGTGTGAACTGTTGAAAATAGAGTAATCGAGAGTGGACAAAGAAATGATGAAGGTTGGTGTGAAATTTTGAATGCGAAGCTGTCTATGTCCAGATAGTCGGCAGATAGAACATGCATAATTTTTTTCTCGCTTTTTGATTTTGAGAGTTTTCGTCAAAATGGGTCGAAATTAAAATATTTTCTTCAATTGAAAACGTTCACTGAAAAGTCGAGTTCTCAATGCCTCAGTGATGCATCATGATCGAATGCACGATGTGAATTCACTATTAATAAATAACCATCAAATATTTACGCTAAAATAAAAAGTAAAACAGAAAAAGTTAAAAGTTTGAAGTAAAATTAAACATCTGACGAACTGCATTTTCTGTTAGAGTCAATCAAACAGACTAGAAATTGGCACCGAGACGAGCCAAAACATGTTTAGCGTCTAAATTAAGTATTTCTCCTAAGTTTGATAGCTTACTTTCCCTCCTTGCTTAAGAATGTCATAGTAAGGAATTGTTTCTCTCTCACAATGAACTTTTTGCACCCTCCAGTGAAATATCATAAAGAAAAGTGTGCCTCTGTTTTGTCTTTTAGTGAGAGAGCTCTTCACGATCAAAATTAAAGACTCACCAAAATCAGGTCGAGTTTTGTAAACAGCTAACATTCGAGACATTAATTTAACAAAGTCTCCGTGAAAGTCAAGTGAAAACTCATTAAAAGTAGAGTCATAAACCAGCATCAACCGACATCAACAGTGACCAAAATTTATTTTGCTGGGCGATTTTGTTTGGAGTTTCTCCAAGCCATTACAATCTTTGACAACAAACAAGTGAAGGCATTTGCCACCTAATATTGTTCGACATTCGAATCCATTTTGCTAAAGTTATTCGCTTACTAATTTAGTTATCCCAAAATCGAGAATAAACTGAGAAATCTAATTTCCAACCTTAGACTTGCAAATCAAGTCCAGATTTTGAACCAGATTTGAATCCAAATAATATGCTCCGATCCCTGTCACTTCACGAACTCTTCAAGTATCGGCTTTAATAAAATTGCACAAAAATAGAGTCCGCTAAGTGCAATAATGCCTTCTCTTGTGGTACCACGTGGAGACTACTGGTTTCGAACGAAATGCTTTTCTCATCAAAATGTGTTACTTTCCTGTAAAAGAATCTTGCATTTAATAAGTCCACAATGCCCCTAAATTGGAGAAATGTCATTATGAGTATCACGATTTTTGTACGGCACTCGCTTGAGTTTCCAATTTTTTTTTCATTACTTGAGTGCTATAGTTATTTTTTTCCAGTTACTTGAATGCCATGACTTTTAAAAAACGTTCAATAGGGTGCCGTAATTTTTTTCTAAGATGTTAACTACAAGTGCTAGAAATTCAATGTATCATAGCACTTGTGGTGAATTTTTTTTTTTGAAAAGTTATAGCATTTAAATGACCCATTGAAAGTTTAGGAGTCAAGACACTCAAATGAACATTTCTTTTATAAGCCATGGCATTCAATTAATAAAAAAAGAAAATCATGACACTCAAATAACCGCCTTTCGAAAGTTACATCATTTGTGGTGTCCTTGTTTCAGTTAACTTCTATAAGAAGTTGCATAAGAATAGGAAAGTGTTTGAATCAAGATATGCACTCTTCATTGGCCTACTACCCTCTTCGAGCTGCATAAGAGTTGAAGCTAGCAGATAACTGGCTAAAGATAAAGTCATCTTACCACCACCACCAAACCTGTAAATTACAACAAAACGTGCTCCTTCAAATTCAGCATCTGATAGTTTTCACCATGCATTCTTTTTGATCATTTAATAAAACCCCAGGCTCGGTAATGAACCAATGTTTGACCCTTCAGCTTAACTCGAAGGTCTTGAACAATCAATTTGATGAGTTCCTCGTGTCCGTCGAGAAGAATTGCCAAAACGAGTCCAATGGAGAACTAAAAAAAAAAAAATTAATGCAACTTTCAAGAAAATATACAATTTGAACTTGACTTGAGCTGTGCAATAATATCTTCTGTACACGCAGTGTAGTGCAATTTTCCATGATGCTTTGAGTATTGGGGTCGGGTGTATTAAGCTCTACCCATCCTTAGGAGAATCTAATTTTCCTTATTGTTAAAAAATTTTCTTTATAAGTTTTTCCGTTATAGAACACAACCATGTCATAGCTCCTACACAAATTGTCATACCATACAAATGATTATCACTGAAAATTTCTAAGTGTTTATATGGGACGACACTTTACGCAAAAATAACAGCACAGTATTCGGGCTTGACAAGGGACGACAAGAGATCAGTTCCTCAAGTGACCATAGAAGGCTCGATAGAAACGTGTAATAAGTTGTTTGGTGATGGACTTATTGACGTACCTAGAGTTCTCTACAAAAACTTTGTCGCAAACTAAAAATTTCTTAAATGTCAAAAATGTCTTAAATGTCTTAACCGTATTGCGTAAAAACCAGAATCAAGGGAGTAATTATCTCATTGTCTCAAAGTGTGTTGGCCCACCAGATCGATGCAAAGGGGATCTTTGAGAGATACGAGTGAAGAGGAAGACGTGGAGGGAAGGATTGATGATGCCGAGGGGGGTGGAGGATTTGCTGTATCTGAAGAGGTATACCTCGTCAAGAACTTTGCCACAATCTAAAATGTCAATATATGTTCTGTATCTTGTTGTCTTACACATACTGTCATTGCCCACCAGATCAACACCAAGGAAAATCGGAAATAGAAGTGGAGACTGAAGAGACCGCCATTTTCGCAAACTAAGGTGAAGGCCAGCCAGCAATCATCATATGTAACTCTTCAACTTCCCCATGACATTTGATAAAATCCGGGTACTTCTTATCAAGGATCCCGTGATCTTTTATCAATAAGAAATTATATTTCATCAAAAGCTTGATAACTATTTTAACTTGCCTGTATTTTTTTTGGTTTGCATTGACTTTGCAAACCTTAGCTCCATTTTGTACTCTTGTCGATGCGTGCAATCTGGCCACGCTTACATATATCGTGTAAGGCTTCGTCTACTAAAAGACGGTTATGGCCTCCGAAGTTGTTCTAGGTAGGAGAAGCTGAGATTCGATTGCAAAATCCGTCATATTTAGACACATGATCGTTAACCACTAACACAATTGTAAAGGACGTCGTCAGTGATGATATATATGCGTGTTAATAAATGAAAAAAAAATTCAAGAGCCATATACATGCCGATAGCATGAATATCCAAATAAATGAATAACTTGATTCTAATTATATATTTTTATGTTGTATTTCTCTTATGTATCCGTATTAATGTTTCAGCGAGTCATCTGACCATCTTTACATCTACGGAATCTCCGAAAGAGCAAGTGCCTCCATCTGATTACGCTTGATTAACAAGGGGACCAATTCCACCATTTCTTTTGTACTGAAATTGACTTCAGTCCCCACCAGCTAAAAATTAGGAGAGCTATGCTTGGCCCAGCAAAGCAGCAGCAGCCAGAGTCCAGATTTCGATTGGGATAATGCACTCCAATCCCAGTCACTTCACGAGTTCTTTACGTATCAGCTTTACGAAAGTTGGACAATAATGGGTCCCACTTAGTGCAATAATGTTTTCTCCTGTTGTACCATGTGGTCACCACCTATTTTGGCCAAAATGCTTTTCTCATCAAGAGTTTGTATCATTTTCCTTGTAAAAGTGAGAGTGCTAGTATGAACACCTAGAGGGGGTGAATAGGTGTTTAAACAAAACCTTGGCAAATATATGCGGAATAAAATAAATGAGTTGAGGGAAGAGAATAAGAACACAAAGTTTATAGTGGTTCAGCTTAATCCAAGCATACGTCCACTCTCCCACGCTAAATGACCTTCTTGGCTGGATTCCACTATGCAATCAACAAGAGATTACAACTTTGAGTGCAAATACTTAGTAGTAGATTACACTATCTCACTAAGTCACTCTTTTGGTATTTCTCTCAAGACCACAAACGTTTAAGCTCATAAGAGACAAGTGTATGATCGAAGTTGCTCAAACTTTGAAATTATAAATTCTACGCTCCGTCTCTTACTTGCTCATCGGTCCTTCATCTCCTTAAATACTCCTCCACTTCCAAACTAGCCGTTGGACAGCATCTTGAGGATCGTCTTCCAATATACCCATTGGACAGACCGTATCTAGAAGATTTGGTATTTGTTGAGTGACAAAAGTAGAATCACAAATTGATTCCGATTGTCCATACAAAATGAATCTTGGTTTCCATAAGTAAAGTTTCTTCGTATAGAAAGTTCTTGTCTTCAAGATCCAATTGTCAATCAATTAGATTGAGTCAATCAAATCAATCTTGATGTGGAATCCAAACCGGATCACTAGCCGTTATATCTTCGGGGCTTGTGTTACGTTACGTCGAGTTACGGATGTAAAGTCGAGAGCAATAGACTTTACAATCTAAGTCTGAGTGCGATAGACTTTACAATCTGAGTCTAAACATATTCTGCTTCTGAACATATTTAGCTTTAAGGTCTGTACCCAGTTCAGCTTCAGCATAGAGTCTGTCTTCTGATTCTTCCAAGCATGGACTTCGATAATATCATTTACACGTTGTATCATCTGCATACTCTATTACTCAACCATTAAATGCATTAGTAGCCTTTGATTTATTTTGTCATCTTCAAAACATTATAAGAGATTTCCCTAACAAAAAGCACCTCGCAAGTGACAAGTCTTTAATGAGCCTAGCAATATAAGGCTAACTTTGGAAAAATGTCATCACATAGGACAACCGGTATATATGTTGGATTTTTCGGCAAAGCAAACTGTTGATGACACTTACGTAATCGATTTTTTAAATTTGTGTCACTCAAGTTAGCAAAGAAAAAAAAAAGTTAACACTCTTGCCATTCTCACCCTCTTTTCAGACAGCTGAACCCCAATGAAACTAGATGAGCATTTCCCGTTAGATAAAAAATTCCCGATTCATCATTCCATGAGACCTACAATCCATCTCTATCTGGGTCGATCATGAATCATGAACTTGTTTTTCTATTTTCGAAGTTGTATTTCTCTGATGTATTCGTTTTTGTCTGGGTATGATAGTGTGGTGTAATTTTGAGTAGATTTCCAATACTAATAACGTTTATATTAAGAAATCGTTTTCCTAAACAATTATTGTATTGGACACCGCCGGTTCCAATAACATCCTGGGTCGACATTAATCAGATAGTCAACGTCGGCCCCCGATTCCAACTAAAAAAATGGCTAAGAATCCCAAAAAACTAGGTAAAAGGGAGGGGCTTCATGTAGTTGACGTAAATCGAGACCGAAGTCTAGCCCGAGAAAGAAGTCAATTAAATGTTACAACTGCCAAGGACAGGAGCACGTGGCTTTAATATATGAAGCATGACTACATTATACAGATATGAACTCACACACATGTGCATTACCGTTGTTTTTATTTTCCCCAAGATACCCATCCTGTCCTCCAATGCGCAGATGTTGTACGTTATTTGAGATAAACATATCATAAATACTATAATTTTCATACAATACTCGAAGTACCATAATTTTTTCTTTCAAGCACTATAGTCCAATGAATTATATATATATAAAAAAAATTACTTAATTGCCATAATCTTTTATTGATAATTTAAGTATTATAATTTTTTCAAAACGTTTATTCATGTGCTAGAAATTCGATAGGACATAGCACTCGTGGTGAAAAAAGGGAGTTTCTTCTTTCTTTGCTTCCTCTCTAATGCCCACGATCATCAATGATCATCCCGCTTTCAGAAGTCTTATGCACAGTGAAAGCAAAGAAATCGTGAAAAGAAAAGGAGGGGGACCGGAGCAACCGAAAATCCACTTCGGGTCTGTCTTCTTCCTTTCCTGAGAATCAGTAGCTCCTTATATAGCAATGTAGTTAGTATGTCGCAAGTCCACTACGAGTGTACTACATATCACAGTGTTTTCTTGCGGCCCTAACTACTACGGTTGTTACAAAACTGAAATAGATGTCACATGACCCTAGAACTTTTGAAAGAAAATACTTCAAGCGAGAAATGATATGAAGCCTTTTGATAAGAGTTCTATTTGGAATTTAAAAAATACTTTATTAACATAGATTACGTTAACATAGGGTGAGAAATGTTCCTCCAACTTGCACCTCTCCGGGAAAGATAAGATCCACGACAATTGCACTCAATTTCCGTATAAATCTTAATATTTAAGCTAATTATGCCGTGACCATCAACTCCAAGTTCTTCGAAGCTTGTGACCCATAACTTTTACAATTAAATTTTAATTGGTCACGCGTCATCATTTGAATCTAAATTTTAATGAAATATTTCTAGTGTAGAAGAAATATCCTCCTAACCTTCCCAAGAGTTAAAAGAAAAGAAAAGAAGTGGGGCTCACTCCCAAATTTAAAATATTAAGCTGCCAAAATCAACTTCGAATATAAATTGAGATTAAAAGATCAAGGGCAGCAAGTAAAATATTTTCAAAAGAATATGATATAAAACCGTGATGATAGATATCATTTACAAAATCAAGAATTTTTTATAAGGAAAAATTAAGAGTTTTCACTTTACATTAGGTCAGCTTTCTTCCAAGAAAACCAAGCAGCGCGTATCTTTTAAATCCAAGAGGTTGCTCAAATGATAATAGCGACTAAATCACCATATTTGTGCATTTACTTAGGGCCACCTTTGGGAGCATAGGAGTATGTCATTGGTGATTATTGATATGTGTGGGATAAAAAAGATCGCCGTCCTTGACGAGGATTACTCGAGTGTTCAAAGAATTTCAGACACTCGATTGATATTGAAGAGACACCTATCTACTAATCTTGTGAATATGTATTGAGCTATACACACAACTCCATTGGAATACCGAAGGATCATGGAAGATGCCTTTTCATTTAATTTTATAAAAATTAATAAGCATAATTATCATTTATTTTGGAGAACCTCAATTTGACGGTTCTAAGAAAACCCAGTCCGCCATTTCTTTTTGAACTAAAATTGCCTTCGGACCCCACCGCTTGTGGAATGTGAGAATTATCCGGCTGTCTACCACTATCCCCGTCTATTAATCATTTCATACGTGCTCAGCTCTAGCTATCAGCAGCGGCAAGGCCCCAATCTCTATAAGTCCAGAATCCAATTCTGATGATGCACTCCAATTTCAGTCACTTCATGAGCTCTTTTAAGCATCAGCTTTAATATAGTCGGACAATAACAGAGTCCGCTAAGTGCGATAATGCTTTCTACTGTTGTACCATGTGAAGACCACCCGTTTTGACAAAAATGTTTTTCTTGTTCCCTCTTCTTCCATAAAAGTTTGTATCATTTTCATGCAAATGCATCTAGAAGTGCTTACGTGATTGTATTGTCATGGCATGTAAAAGTCTATAATGTCCTAGTCATATAAGGCTAACTTTGAAAAAATGTCACGACTAGAGCATCATAACTTTTTTTATTCCAATCACTTAAATACTATAAAACTTCTAAAAGATATTCACTTGAGCGCTATAACCTTCTCAAGAGGTTCCTCAAAAGTGCTACGCATCATGACACTTGTGGTGGGAGTTGTAGTATTTAAATAATTAATTAAAATTCGTGACACTTAAGAGAAAATTTTATAGAAGTTAAGCCACTCAAATGAATATATTTTTTTTTTAAAGTCATGACACTCAATTAATTGATAAAAAATTATAATACTCAAGTAACAGTCGAAAGGAATGGGGGCTAAACTCTCAAGTTTAGACCGTTAGGCTGCCAAAACAAACTTCGAATGGAAATTGAGATGATAAAATCAAGTGTGGCAACTTGCCCATTTTCAAAAGAACATATATAAAAGGTAAATTTATCATAGATATATTAATAAAAACTGTTTGTCTTAAGTAATTATCTGATATGTATGAAATGGAGGGATCGCCGCATTTAATGGAGATTCGTAGGATGCTCAAAGAAACCTGGGCACTCCATTAATATCTAAGAGACACCAATCTATTAATCTCGTGAACATGAATAGGCTTTGAGCTACATACACAACTCTATTGAGAGAAATTGAAGGTCCATGAAAGTTGCCTTTTCATTTTTCTTTTTTCTGAAAATTGCTAATTATACTCATCATTTATTTCTCAAGACCTCACTTTAATAGTTTTAAAGAAAACCCGATTCCATTGATTTATTATACCTTGTTAACAATTTAAGGACCCCCTTTCCGGTTCTCTGCAAAATCCAAATCCTTGGGAGTCTCTCTCCTTCCCTAATGTGTACCGACCACACACACCTCCACGATCATTGCTCCCTGATGCTCCTGCTCTGTCTCTCTAAAACAGAGGAGGACAAAGCAAAGTGATGTTAAGAATTTAACCGGGGTGGAGTTAAGTTGATTTTTGGTCATCGTGGATCACGTTGCAATTATTGAAGGTTCGTGTTACGTCAACCTCGTGATGCGGATGAATAGTATGACTTTATACATTGTGAATCATGTTGCAGTGGGGTCCTCTTTATCTAAACGTTGTCCCGGCTAGCTTTGACTTAATATGTGCAAAGCCATATATGATTATACGTTTGGTCCCAAATTCATACAAATTGTTTTATGAATAAGAGCGACAAATATTCTAAAGAAACCAACCTCTTAATTCGGTCAATCATCCTAACCAAAAAAAAAAAAAAAAAAAACACATTTGGTTGATCACCCAAAACAAAGACTGCTTTAAACGATGGGAAAAAATATCTATAAATATGACCAAAAAAATTTAAATAACCCGATATAATCAAATAATCATCATGCACGTAAAGTTATTTTAGTCTTGTAGTAGGATTTGTTATTCTATGGACCTAATTAAATTTCTAGTTAAAAAGGTAAATGTTCCATATGTAGCCATGATATTCAATTTCTATATGGGAAAACAGATAATATAAGATAAAAAATTACAAGATATTGATCAACGAAAGAAATGAAAAGAACCTCTGTCTCCTATGTAAAACATATGCATGCACCATTGCTGAGGATAAATACGTCGCCTTGTTCATCCACTTTTTTTCTTTGTGTAAACCATCTGCATCTCGTCTTCACTTCATTTTTAAATGCAAAGTGCAAAACATAATATGAGCTGAGAAGCTTGCTGATATTATTGACATTTTGTTGAGTAACATCTACTAATGTAATTATAGCTGAGTCTATACTTATTATTATTATTATTATTATTATTATTATTATTATTATTAATGAGGATATCGACACTTGTGAGAGAAGTCTTACATCTTGAGTTTCCCATCAAACGGAAGATGTTGTTTACGGACGAGGAGCCACTCCGAAAGTTTGCTGCCTTGATTTTTCTTTTGAGAGCAAGACCCGTATGTATATAATCAAATGAAGCCATTCCGTAGAATGAAGCGGGTTTCAGGAATTGGGTGAAAAGAAGTGAGGAAAATAAAATATTCAAGGAATACGAAGAGAATGGTAGAGAAAGATTTTCCTGTGGGGGCCCGCAAGATATTTTCCTTCGGAAAGTGGGGAGAAAATAGTGGGAAAGGCAAAATGGAGCTCTTTCTTTTCCTCAAATGACGAGCTCAGTGGGCCCATTACATGTTTGCATTTTCTGGACTGTTGGTCATTTGGAGATGCGACAGGGGACAGACGTCTGAATTATGATGAAGGATAGAAGACGGTGAGGACACGGATGAATCGGGAGATGGGAAATGTGGATAGATGTCTGAATAAGATTGGAAGAGGCTCATAAAACGTCAACGAAGCTGTCACCCACAATTTTTGGTGAAGGATGAAAGGACACAGAGTGATTGCGAGATAGGAAATTTTACAGATGTCCGAATTGATGGGCTGAGGTTCCGAAATTATCTGCGAAGCTGTCGGCGACACTTTCGGTGAAAGACAGAAAGATAGTGAAGGATGGACATAAGGTGAATGCGAGAGGGGAAATGTGATTTGATGTTGGAATGAGATGGGTTGAATATCTATGAAGCTCTCGGCAACACTTTTTTCTAGTTAGGATGGCCAATGGGCCGTGCCAGTTCTGACCCGTGCTCTTCCACACACACACACTCTCTCTCTAAAACGCAGAGGAGGAAGATTGAACATAGCTATGTAAAGATTTACCAGGGTGGAGATTACGTTGCTGGTTGGCCATCATCGGTCGCTTGGCAATTACTAAAGCTTCATGTTATGTCAATCTAATGGTGCGCATGGGTACTATGACGCGTGTGAAGGTTATCAGTCAATCACTGGGGGACCCAACTCCATTGACTTTTCCCATCTTTCTTATACTTAGATGCTCGATACAACAATTGACATGTGAAAAGTACAGGAAAATGTTCAGCCCCCTACATCAATCGTCTAGAAGATAGGTATTGCGTCTCTAATAGCGCCCAATTTATTTGACAAAACGTAATGAAGACGAGATCCACAAGAGTCGCGCTCAGTTTCCCCATCAATCTTAATATTTAAGCTAATCATATTGGGACCATCAACCATAAATTCTAAGCCGATGACCCAAAATTTTATCGTTAGATTTTAATTAATCATGCCTCATCATTTTAATATATAAACTTTAATGGAAGTAGTTTCTCATTCCCAACTTCTTAATTCTATTTTCACATGAAAAAACATGTATAATGTGAGATTAAGGTTAGAATAAATAATTAATAGTTTCTTGTATAGAAGAAATGCTCATCAAACCTTCCCCATAATTAAAGGGGAAAAAAGGGAAGGGGGGCTCAGCTCCCAAGTTTAGACCGTTAAGCTATCAAAATCAACTTCAAATAGAAATCGAGATAAAAAAAAATCAAGTGTGGCAACTTGCCCATTTTCAAAAGAATGCAATATAAATGGTAAATTTATCATAGGCGTTTCAATAAAAATTGTTTGTCTTCAATAATTATCCGATGTGTATGAAATGGAGGGACCAACACATTTGATGGAGATTCGTTGGATGCTCAGAGAGTCGTAGGCACTCCATTAATACCTAAAAGACATCAATTTATTAATCTTGTGAAAATGCATAGGCTTTGAGCTCTATATGCAACTCCATAGAAAGAAATTGAAGGTCCAGGAAATACGCATTTTCATTTTTTTTTTATAGAAATTACTAATTATACTCATAGCTTATTTCTGAAAACCTCACTTTAATAGTTTTAAAGAAAATCGGATGATTGCAGTGATTGACTATGCCTCGTTAACAATTTAATCGCCCTCTCTCTGATTCTCTACAAATTCCAAATCCTTGCGTCTCTCTCCTTCCCTGATAAGTACCGACCACACATGTCCACAATCGCTCTTCTTATGCTACTGCTGCTCTCTCTCTCTCTCTCTCTCTCTCTCTCTCTCTCTTTCTCTCTAAAATGATGATGAGGAGGAGGGAAGAAGACAAAGCAAAGTGAGGGTAAGAGTTTAACCGGGATGGAGTTAAGTTGCTTTTTGGCCATCATGGATCGCGTTGCAATTATTGAAGTTTCGTGTTATGCCAACGTCATGATGCATACGGCCTGTATGACTTTACGGACCGTGAATCATGTTGCAATTATTAAAGCCTCTTGCTTTTTCAACCTCACGCGGAGGGACCCAACTCCACCGTACCGTCCTCTCTCTCTCTCTATCTATCTAAACATTGTCCTGAAGCAGCTTCGACTTAATACGTGCATGGCCATATATGATTATATATTTGGTCGTAACTTCCCTCTCACATTTGTGAAAATCCCAGCACTGTTATTGAGCATCCCGTGATCTTTGGTCAATGTGATGTTATCTTTCATCAGAAGCTTGGCAACTCTTACCTTACCGGTATTATTTTGCATGGACCCTACGAACCTTGGCTTCATTTCGTACTTTTGTTGATGGATGCAAGCTGCCTGCACTTACATGTATTGCGTAAGGCTTAATATACCAGAAGATAGGCATTGCTGCTACAGTTTTTCTAAGCAGGAGAAGCTGAGATTGAAGTGCAAAATCCATCATATCTAGACACGTGATCGTTAACTATTAATACAACTGTAAAGGATAATATACGTGTGTATTTGTAAATAAAAAAAAAAAAAACCAAGAACCATGTACATATCAATTGCTTGAATATCCTAATAAATGAATAACTTGATTCTAGTTATATCTTTTATAAGTTGTATTTCTCTGATGTATTCATATTCGTATTTCAGCGTATCATCCTATCATCTTTACGCAACATCTACAGAATTTCCAAAAGAGCAAATGCCTCCATAAGATCACGCTTCATTGAAAACAAGAGGGCCCACTCCGCCATTTCTTTTGTACTGAAAATGACTTCAGGCCCTGCCAGCTAAAAATTACGTGATAGGAAAAGGCTTTACTATTGTTTGGCCCTTGACATCCCATAGGATCTATTCGTGATCACTACAGCAAAATTATGCTATCTCTGTCAAATCTGGAGAAGACATTGATTTCTAAGGTGTTCACATCTTTTTGATTTTTCAATTGAATATATGCATCGGACATCACATTTGGCACTAACAACAAAAAAGAAAAACCACTACCTAATTTTACTTATCATCAATCACTAATTTTGATTCAAGGACAAGCATGTTACGAAATATTAATCTCAAGAACACGTAGATATGTCAATAAATGAATCTCTTCCACTGAGTTGCATACACATTAACCATATGATACTTTTGCATTTGATGCCTTTTGTTCATACCATGAATATAATTTGGACTTCCTTGGTTATAAAATGTCCAAATTACGATCAACCATCAAATCGATGAGATAACATATGGGGAATCAATTTCCATAAGTTGCTTCTTTTGGTTGGTAGCTCCAGGAGACATCCAATACGTCCCTATCTTGGTCGATCTCTACTAACACCTAATTTTTTTTACTCATAGATTCATCATTCGCTCATTAGAAAATTAGGGATCAAGCTCACCCCTACATCTTTCGTTTACTAATAACATGTCCACATTGAATAAATTTCATCTTAGTTGGTCCGGTCATGAATTGCATTTGAATTAACCTGACATGCAAAATAAGCTTGCCTTTGGACTCATTTGAATTTTCAAGACTAAGCTCACATGAGCATGGACCCCTACGAATGAACTCAGCCAAACCCCATTTGGCTTAGCCGAAGTTTTCACATGCATGTCGAGTGATGCGTCCAATTAAAGAATAAGATCGACAAGGAAAGAATGTGAATAACTCTTAAGCTATTGCCCATCATGGTAGGTGATTGATTCATTCGGCCAACAAGAGGAATCATCACAAAAGGGAATCATATTTGACCACATATTTGGCACATGATTCTCGGCCATTTTGGGAGGAGATAGTGGGATTTGCTGAGGTCAAGATATTCTCTAAAGGTTCGGTGGAGGTTAAATTGAGAAAAGAGAATGGAGTGAGTTTGAGAATTCAGTGCTCCAAGGATGTTCACCTGGCCACCCCTGGCCATGGGCGAGCCTTGCCGTGACTCGGTGTCGCCGGGGGCGGCGACGCTTCGACGGGGTCGCCGGCCAAAGGGAAGAAGAAGAAAGAGGAAGAGAAGAAGAGAAAAAAAAAATAGAAGAAAAGAAAAAATAGGAACTGATTCTAGGAATTGTTTTCGGGAACAAGAAGTTACTTTTTTCTACTTCTTGATTCTGTTTCAAATCTATTCTCGAAAATAGAAAAATAGATTTTTGTTCCCGGGAATAAAAATTTTACCAAATGGATTTCTGTTCTTTTTTGTTCCGTGGAACAAAAGAACAAAATCAAACACTATTTGGAGTAAAAACAAACAGGCCCTAACTGAGTGTTCAAAGAATCCTAGACACTCTATTGACATTTGAAACATACCTATCTATTAATCTTGTAGATACACATGTGTTTTGAACTACATATATAACTTCATTGGAAGAAATTGAAGGTTCCACACAAAACCAATTTTCTTTATCAATTACAAAACAAGTTTATTAGATTATATTTTGCACTTTTTTTTTCTTTTGTGGAAATAGAGCCGCCTGTCTTTTACACATCTTTTGCCTTCTCAATTGACGATTAGTACCAATAGATGAAGATATTCAGCCCCTACAGCTTAAAAGATATAATCAGTTCATCAAGAAGAGTGAAGAAGATCTTTAATTCGAGCACATGTATTTACCAATATACCTATTAAATTTTCTATACACTCCCACCCACACAATAGGATCTAAAAAGTAACCCGATAATTTGTGCACCCCCATAGTAATTACATATTTATTCCCAAATGTATTAACTTGCTTTGCACTAGTCTCCAACCTCGGATACTACATAAGAGAGAAGTTATAGCATTAACCGCCAAGAAAAAGTTAAGTACACATGGGATTAAGCACGTGAGGCAACTCTCGATTGACGAGTTGAGTGCACATGGCCGACCAATCCATTGTAGCGAAACTTGGGCACCCAATTTCGAGTCTTTAATGACCTAAAGTACTTGCCTACATTTATTTTCACCAAAAATTGTTCATAAAAAAATTATTGAGTCATCACAAAAGTAGCACACATCAGTATTTTAGGGGTCAATGGTCCCTTGACAATAATAGTCAATTTTTGACCATGTAAATTCACTCCCCATGGAGAATAAATTGTCTCGATTACTCGAATGTCCATAAATTGATTATACTCATGCCGCTTTTAATTGTTCAAAGAAAGGCACAGTTAAAAATAATTTAATATCCATAAGCTGACTCGACTTGCCTGGCTTTGGAGCTTCAAGGCTTAAATAATCATACAATTATAAAGTAGCGATTAGATCTTCTGAATTTGCGTCTTGATTAGTGTTCACATCGTCTTGTCTTTGTGTGGTTTTGGAGCTACCGAGGCAGGCACATGCTGACCAAACCCATGGATCTATTTCACGTGTAATCTTGAAAGATCAATGCCCTAAAAATGCTAACTCTTACCACCGGAAGTGACATGATTTTAATATTCCCAAAAGATGCCCCTCCCAAGAAGGGCGTAATTAAATATAGTTTGATATCCATAAGCTTATATAATCATATTGCAACTCGATTGGTGTTCATATTGTTTCGTCTTTGTGAATCTTGGAAAATCAAGGCCCTAAAAATACTAATTCTTACCACCGGAAGTCACGGAAAGAAAAGGGACGCAATGCATTGAACTTCGATCATTTAATAAATGAAGCGTGACTAAATTATACACACGTAAACTCACCGACGTTAGCAGTGACATTATTTTTATGTTCCTAAAAGATGCCCCTCCCGCCCCCCAATGCGCACAGGTCGTAAAGTGAGTCATCTAAATGAATGTGCTCAACCTTCATCCATTTGAATATGCCAACACCTACAGTTTAGTTAGTATTCATGTGTCACGGTGTTTACTTAACCCAATAGCTACTGCATTTGCCACAAAGTTGTAATAGATATTACGTGACCCCTAAAACTTTTGGGAGAAGGTTATTCAAACAAGGGATAAAATGAAGACTTTTGATAAGAATTCTATTGCAATTTAAAGAAGGCTTTAGTATAGTTTGGTCCTTGGCATCCCATGGGATCCCTTCTTCATCACTATAGCCGAACAATGTGTTTCATCTATCAGATCCCTGAGAGATAGACTTAATATTTATTTCTAAGGGTGCTCAAATCTTCTTCATCTTTTAATGCAATGTGTTTATATGCATCGAAGATCACATTATTATAACAAGATGAAGAAGAAGAAGAACCATTACATAATTTTCTTACCATCAGTCACTAATTTTGATTGGAGGACAAGCATGTTATGAATTATTAATCTCAAGAACACACAGATATTTCGATAGAGAAATCTCTTCCATTAAGCAGCACACACATTAATCATGTGATACTTTTTTCTTTCCATGCCTTTCTTTAAAATCCCGTGCTTTTACACGCGCAACCTCGATTGGGGGCTTTTTCTTCATCAGAACCAAACTTTGTCTCATGCTTGGTCAGGGCAATTCTATACATTGGCCTTTAATGGAATCATGCGAACTCTAGTTAAATAATCCGTTCTCGATTATTCGGGCGGACCTTCGTTTGTCTCGTGTTAATGGACTGTCGATAATGAAATTTGATTACAAGTTTGATTTTGAAAGGATTGATTGCGCTTCACTTCATCAGTACTGAATTTACTCATGCTTGGTCAGGGCAATTCTATACATTGGCCCCTAATGAATTATGCGAACTCTAGTTAAATAATCTGCTCTCGATTATTCGGGTATACCTTATTTTGTCTTGTTTTGATGGACTTTTTATAATGAAATTTGATTACAAGTTTAGTTTGTGCTTGAGAGAGGATGAAATTTTTGAATGGATTGATTGCGGTTCACTTCATCAGAACCGAATTTTATCTCATGCTTGGTCAAGGCAATTCTATACATTGGCCGCTAATGGAATCATGTGAAACTCTAGTTAAATAATCCGTTCTCGATTATTTAGGTGTCCCTTATTTGGTCTGGTGTTAATGGACTTTTGATAATGAAAAGTAATAACAAGTTTGGCTTCGCATGAGAGAGTGAAAATTTCGAATGGGTTGATTGAGCTTCACTTCATTAGAACTGAATTTTACTCGTGCTTGGTCAGGGAAATTATATACATTGGCCTTTAATGGACTCATGCGAACTCTAGTTAGATAATCCATTCTCGATTATTCGGGTGTACCTTATTTTGTCTTGTGTTAATGGACTTTTGATAATGAAATTTGATACAAGTTTGGTTATGCGTGAGATAGGATGAAGTTTTTGAATGGTATGATTGCGCTTCACTTCATTAGAACCCAACTTTATCTCATGCCTGGTCAGGGCATTTCTATACATTGGCCTCGAATTGTGCGAACTCTAGTTAATTAATCCATTCTCGATTAATCGGGTTAATTTATTTGGTCTGGTGTTAATGGACTTTTGATAATTAAATTTGATTACAAGTTTGGTTTGCATGTGAAATAGAATGAAATTTTTGAATGGATTGATTGTTAGGTTCATATTTTGGGTTTCAACAAGAACCATATAGGGTTTGACGTCCGGATATCACACCTCACTATGGGCAAAGTTTGATATGTTCACATTCTTTTGGCAATATTTACTTTTCGTAAAACATGGAGGGACTATTGAATGGTGAATACATTCATGTGCTATATAACTTCAAAAGAACATAGATACTCACATCGACCATAGGGCTGCTCATAATCGAAAAGAAAATATACAACATACGTGCATTTTAATGGGTCAGATTGATATTATTTATGCCCTATTATGCCTAAGGGTGGATAGAACATATGTCTGGAGGAAACTTGCCAAGGCAAGACCAGTTCTTATTAAAAAGCCATACTTTTAATGCATTATTGACAGTCAGAGCATAGTTTTGTGTCTCCAGTAATTATCTAATATGTATTGGATTTAGGATTTGCCGCACCTGATCGTGACTTGTGGGATGCTCAAAAGGCTCTAGACAGTCCATAAATATCTCAGAGACATCTATTTATTAATCTTGTAAATATGCATAAGTTTTGAACTACATGTATAACTCCAATAACTCCAATAGAAGAAACCGAAGGTCCTATAAGCCAATTTCAGTGATTAATTACACCTCATCAACGGGATCAGTGAATATCGTGATGTGTGCACGAGTTATCAGAGTAGATTATTTTTGCACCTTTTCGTTTTCTTTTACATGTCTTCTGTCTTCTCAATTGAGTATTAGCACGAATGGATGAAGGCATTCAGCCCCTACATCTTCAAGGACATACTCAATTGTACAGAAAATAGACAAAACTCAAAATTGGAAAAGAAGAGTGAAGAATATATTTAATTCAGATGCATGTAATTACCTATATACCTAGTAACTTTCCTATGCAGCTCCCATCCGCACTATAGGATTTAAAAGAATTGCTGAAAATCCTGAGATCATCGCATTAATGTGTCCATAATAGTATATAATTATATACTTAGTCTCGATATATAATTTGATTGCACAAGCCTCCAACCTCGAACACTACGTAAGAGAGAAGTTATAGCATAGACCACAGAGAAAATGTTAAAAAGACATAGAATTAAGTACACGAGAAAACTTTCAATGGACGAGTCGAATGAACATGGCCGACCAATCAACTGAAACGAAACATGGGCGCCCGATTTCAAGTGCTTAAATGACCGAAAATACTTAGCTAAATTATTTTCACCAAAAGTTGTTTATAAGAAAATTATTGAATCGTCGTAGGAAGCCGAAAACATCAGAATTTTAGGGTCATAAATAAGTCAAAGGCCCCTTGACAAAAATAGTCAATTTTTCACCAAGTAATTTCATTCCCCTGGGACCGACCAAAAAAAAAATTTCATTCCCCTGGGAGAATAAAATTGTGTCGTTACTAAAATGTCCATAAATTGATTATAAAATCATGTCGCTTTTAATTGCTCCAAGAAAGGCGTAGTTAAATATAGTTTGATATCCATAAGCTTATATAATCACATTGCAACTTGATTGGTGTTCATATTGTATTGTCTTTGTGAATCTTGAAAAATCAAGGCCCTAAAAATACTAACTCTCACCACCGGAAGTCATGGAAGGAAAAGGGACGCAATGCACGTGCTTAGATCTCTTTGATAAATGAAGCGTGACTCAATTATACACACGTAAACTCATCGGCATTTACAGTGTGATATTATCATCAGGGTGTTTTCTTAACGCGGTAGCTACTACAGTCCTTATAAAGTTGCAACAGATTCTATGGGTTCCCTAAAACTTTTGGGAAAAGAAGGTACTTCAAGCTAGGGATGAAATCGTGACTTTTGATAAGCGATCTATTAGGATTTAGAAAAAGACTTTAGTATCGTTTGGTCCTTGGCATCCTAGAGGATTCCTTCTTGATCACCATAGCAGAACAGTGTTTTCATACATCGGATCTGGAGATAGAGTTGGCATTGATATCTAAAAGTGCTCGCATCTTTTTCATCTTTTAATGAAATGCATTTATAAGCATCCAGCATCACATTGACCATGACGACGACGACAAGGTACAGAGGGAGAGTAGTTCCTCAAGTGGCCGTAGAAGGCTGGATAGAAACGTGCAATAGGTTGTTTGGTGATTGACTCATTATGGTACCGAGAGTTGTCTATGATATATTATTTTGTTTATACAATTAAGTTTAAAATTTATTAATATTTTCATTTGTCAATTAGAAAATATTAATTGAAGGACTTGATTGTGTCAACTTAACAAGTTTTAGTATTTTATTATAGTCTTTGAAAATTTTGAAACTCAATTCTATTTTTATGATAAATTTTAAGACTTGTAGTATACTTATCCATGGAACTTAGACAACGATAAAATTTTTAGGGGTAAAATTGCAGGGGTATCCCACTCAATAACAATAAACACTAGAAAAGTTTAGGAGCATTGCCCTTTGACTTTCGAGTCCCATCCTATTTCGTGCGCAACCTCGATTGGGGCCTTTTTTCACCGCTTCGCTTCATCATAACCAAGCTTCATCTCATGCTTGGTCAGGTCATTTCTATGCAATGGCTTCTAATAAAATTATATGAACTCTAATTAAATCATCAGTTCTCGATTATTTTACCTGATTTTGTCTTGTGTCAATGAACTTTTGCTAATGACATTAGATTGCAAGTTTGGCTTCGTGTTCGACCCAGGATGAAATTTTTAATTGGATTGATTCTCAATGGTATATGATGCGGAAGGGTTATAGTACATACGTCTGGAGGAAACTTGTCAGGGCAACACCTGTTCTTATGCCACACATTAGAAGCATTAGTGGCAGTGGTTAGGGCACATATTTACCTATTTTTGTATCTCTGGTAATTATCCAGTAAGTGTGGTACAGAGGGATTGCCGCACCTAATGGGAACTAGTTGGATGTTCAAAGAATCCTAAACACTCTGTTGATATCCAAAAGACACCTATCTAATTAATCTTGTGACTACATATATATAATTCTATTGGAAGAAACCGAAGGTTCTATACAAGACCCAATTTCTTGATCAATTGCAGAACAAGTTTATTAGATTATTTTTTTCACTTTGTTTTTTCATTTTGTGGAAATAGAACATCCTTTCTTTTACATGGCTTTTGTCTTCTCAATTGAAGCACCAACGGATGAAGATATTCAGCCCCTTGATCTCAAAGGGTATAATTAGTTTATCAAGAAGAGTGAAGAATATCTTTAATTCATATACATTTATTTATTAATATACCTAGTAAATTTTCTATACACTCCCACCAGCACAATTGGATCTAAAAAGTAAGCTGGTAATGGGTACACAGCCATACTACTTACTTATATATTCCCAAATGTATAATTTGCTTTGCACTAATCTCCAATCTTGGATACAAAATAAGAGACAAGTTAAAGCATCGATGGCCGAGAAAAAGTTAAAACTACACATGGGATTAAGTACACGAGGCAACTCTCGATAGATGAGTTGAGTGCACATGGCCGACCAATCCATTGTGGTGAAACTTGGGCACCCAATTTCAAGTCCTTTAATGACCTAAAGTACTTGCCTTAAATTTATTTTCACCGAAGTTGTTCATAAGGAAAATTATTGAGTCATCGCTAAAGCAACATACATCGGTTTTTTAGGGGTCAAGGGTCCCTTGACAACAATAGTCAATTTTTAACCATCTAAATTCATTCCCCTAGGATAATAAATTGCGTCGATTACTCCAATGTCCATAAATTGATTATATACTCATGCCGCTTTTAAGTGTTCCAAGAAAGGCGCAATTAAATATAATTTAATATCCATAAGTTGACTCGTCTTACCTGGCTTTTGGAGCTTCTAGGCTTAAATAATCATACAAATATAACGTAGAGATTTCGATCTTCTGAATTTGCGCCTTGATTAGTGTTCACATTGTCTTGTCTTTGCGTGGTTTCGGAGCTAGCGAGGCAGGCACGTGCTGACCAAACCCATGGATCTATTTCACGTGAAATGTTGGAAGATCAAGGCCCTAAAAATGGTAACTCTTACCAATGGAAGTGGCATTATTTTTATGTTCCCAAAAGATGCCTCTCCCGCCCTCCGATGCCCGCATGCTGTCCAATGTGTAGTGACAATATAATTTCGTATCCATAAGCTGACTCGACTTGCCTGGCTTTTGGAGCTTCTAGGCTTAAATAATCCTATAATTATAACATAGAGATTAGATCTTCTGAAAATTGCGACTTGATTAGTATTCTTATTGTCTTCTCTTCGCGTGGTTTTGGAGCTACCGAGGCAGGCACGTGCTGACCAAGCCCAAGGACCCATTTCACGTGAAATCTTCGAAGATCAATGCCCTAAAAATGCTCACTCTTACCACCGGAAGCGACATTAATTTTATCTTCCCAAAAGATGCCTCTCCCGTCCTCCAATGCGCACAGGTTGTAGAGTGTGTCGTCTAATTGAATATGCTTAACGTCCATTGGAATATGCTCGTCCTTTTTATTTTATTTTTTGCCGAAAATGAAATTATTTCATTACTAGCCAGAACTGGAAGACCAAAGGACTTGACGAGGGACCAAGAGCCAATTTTGTGGAAGGCGATTTAACCTCTGAGACTTCGCAGCCCAATTAGCAACTGAGTTACAGACCCCGGGGAACGGGCTAAAGAGAGCCAGTCGATGGGCTGATAAGAGTTTAGGCAGTCCACGATTAGAAGTCCCTTTTGCCTAGTTAAAGTGATCTGGGCTAACAGCAACGGCAAAGAATTATTGCCTAATTTTGGAAAAATTATTCAAAAAGTCTTAAACTTATTATACAAAGGCTAATTTACTCTGAAACCTTTCAATTTTACTAATTTACTTATAAACATTTTGGTGATTTGTTAATTTTATTATAAACCTTTAAATGAATTATTAATGTAATTCTTCTAGCTAGTTTTGATTGAATTGCTCAAGTGGTAGTTTAATTAGCACCAGCCATCTCATGTGATGTGATTACCGTTGATGTGGATAATTTTTAAATTTTTTAAAAATATTTACAAAATTTTATTAATTTTTATTGATTTTTTATTCTTTTTTTTTATTTTCTTCTTTGTTGAGCCGATAGGCCTAGTTGTTACTTGTTGGTGGTCATCAAGCAAAACAATGTAATTATTCAATTACTTATTGGCCCTAGTAGATTGATCTCCTATAACTTATTCTCAAATATTTGATTGTTGTCCAGAATGATTGGTTTGATAGCATGAATTGAAGCATTTTTAGTGATTCCATTAGAATTTCCTATTGTAAATAGATTTATTCATATTACACCCTTAGTTTCGATCTTTCTATAGTTGTAATGCTGAAAATGTAAAAGTAAGACAGAGTGTCACTTCTTCTATTATGATAAGGAAGATTGATTTTCATTTGTTAAGTACGAAAATAAATAAAAGGGAGAGTTGAGGGGCTCTCGGCCCACATTTCACGGGCCTGAAAGGGGAACAGGAATCCAACTTGAATATCTTTTTTAAGTTCATGGATATACGTATATACCTCATAAAATCAAAATTAACAAAGAAATTGCCAAAAAAGGCTGAAAGCATCACCTAACTGGGCGTGCACAAACATATACAATTATATATTTTTAATCCCAAGTTTGTACAATTTGTTCTATGAATAACAGAGGTTTCAAGTCGCGTTAATAACTCATACAGAATTAATCTCACGAAACAATCTTCCGATCTTGCGAAAACATACACACAACTTATGCACTCTTTAATTTTACAGGATTTAATTTGATGAAGAAGCTCTGCCTTGGGTTACATGCAAAATTTGGCCACTATTCTGAAAAAGAAGCAGCGTCTTAATTTGGTCTATCATCAAAAGCAAAACAAGTTTTAATTGTTGATAAAATATATTTGCACATGTAATCTGAAATTTAAATAACTTGATACAATCAAATAGTCATCATGCACACATATAGCTCTTGTAGTGCCGTGATGGAAACTGTTTTCCTATTGACTATGGAGATAATAAAAATTCAAGTAAAAAAAGTATCCACTCCAAATGTAGCATACCATTCAAAATTGTATATTTGAAACAGATAATAGATATAGGATTAAATTACGGAACTTGAGGAAAAAAGAAAAAAAAAACTCACCCTATGTAAAACGTCTCCATGATTTACACCTCATCCACTTTGTTTCTTTATGCAAAACATTTACAGCTAATCCCTACTTTTTCGTTCTTATTATAGACCTAAGCGAAAGATTGATGATTTAATGCCGAGTGTAAAACATAATTTAATTTATATTTTCCTTTTAGATATTGATGCATGAATTTGTAAAATGAGAAAAAAGAACGTTGGAATGTCGAGGGACCATCTTTTATGGAAATAATTCATAATTGATTTCGAAAAAATCCCAGTTAGGGTTAGATTTTCTTGTCCAGTGGAAGGGCATAACCAAGTCGTACTGACTAACTCTCTAGCCTGTCGTTGTCTAATGCATGTGCTCGTTTGTCGTGGGAATAACGAGTTTAAAGGTAATGTCAAGTTACTTATGAACCAATGGTTCTCAAATCTTTACATCATAAGTTTCCCAAATTCAATTAACCCATCAGAAATATTGAGATTTTCAGCTTTTAATTCAACAACATGGCATTCAATAAACAAACTAAAATTTTATATCAAGTGAGGAGTTGGACCAAACACTAGTCGACCCAGCTCACGTACCAATTGAATCATGCTAACCCCTAGATTTTTTGAAGGAATTAAATGAAGGTAAACAAATGAATGAATGATTGAATTTATAGTTCATCGATCCAAGGCTTGAAAATTATACAACTAGAAAAATAATAATTAAATGGATGAGTAAAAGACAAAGTGCAGTAAAATAATTTGATATGAGTGGATGAGTTGGATGTATAATATAACATGACCCCATTATTAAGCGCAAGACAGTAATTCCATGAGCTAAATCCAAATCGGATCCAAACTTTCTAAGAAAGTAATTTTTCTAATCCTAAACTAAAACTTATAAAAGACCACAGAATTTTCTGAACCATATTTGTGCTAATTAAATGAATTAAACTAAATCAATACTAAATCCAACGACTTAATCAAGACCTATTTTTCTAACTTATTTCCCAATATTTTTTTTTTGAATTTTTTTATTATTTCATATATATTACTTTTTATTTTTTTCGGTCCCTTGTCTCCAGAGCACGTGCTGCTTCTCTCATTTCCTTTAACCTTCTCATTCATTTCCTCTTTGAATATCGGTCAACTCACTCATTACTCCACTCACTTACAGACATGCATGCACAAACACTCACCAAAGACCTCACTGCTTGTTTTTATCCTTTTCTCATACCTTTCAACCTTTGTTCATGGCAAAGAACGAATCCATCTAACGTAAGACCTTTCAGCCTACCGACAGATTCACGAGTAAAACAATATCCATATCCAGTGAACATAACTCGTCAGATGCCAACAAGTTCATGACCACTAGATTCTACTATGCTACTTATGGCATAAGTTGACATGCTTTGGTCATCCTGAGAATTGATTAACAAGAACATATCAGGATCAGAGACAGCATGTGAGGATGGAGTTGAACAACAATCGAGTAGTCATGGCATGTCGACGTCTCAGCCATACGCTTAACTCACCGGAAGCAGAGACGCTGCAAATGAATTGACCATGTGTATTATACAACCATCATTCCAGACTAAGACATGAGAATGCTTCTCGAATTTGCACACGAACTTCATTTCGGCATTTTAACAAACATATGGTGATCGGTTCGAACAAGAGATCAAATCGCAACATGAAAGTAATTATTGCAATCCAAGTTTATCACAAGAGCATCAAAATGAGTAAAGATAATTAAAAATCCTAAATTGAAGGATACGGATACATCGCAGAAATCTCAACCGGAATTCTTAGCCTGTACTTTGTACAAAAGAATGACAAAAAACAGAGCATTAAGAATTTACCAACTCCTCTCTCTCATTAACCTCTCCACGAGATTGTTGCCGATTGTACTTCTCATTTCAAGCCACAACCAATTTCAGTCTAGAGTGTCGATCACGATTTTAATTTCATTTCTCAAAGCATTCTTTTTCGCTTCGTAACATTAGTTTCAACCTCAACTCTAAAACCAAAGTCGATGGCTCGCATGACAATTGTGAAGTTACACGCTTTTTTTTTCACAAGTTACACACGCCTAAATGAGAGATGAAAGGTTGAAAATATTTAAGCGATAGAAAACAAAACGCTAAAATAGTAAGGATAGGAATTTTCATTTGTACCAAAATGCCGATAACGACATAACGAATTTATAGTGCAATCAATCTCGAGATATCCCAATGCATTTGCCAGTTGCAGCAAAAATTTAAGAAATAAAATAAACTGTCCATAATCTAGATCGATTCTCAAAAGCTTCTTTTGAACCGCTCCTGTACATCTTCCATGCGTTCATTCGCACCAAAATGCCGATAACGGCGACCCCTATCACTTCATCATTTCTCCATCTATTCTCGCTTCTTCACACGACATGTTTCTCGATCCTTTTGTATATTTCCATTTCAGGCAAGGACAATAATGCGATTCAAGAATGAAATTCCATGACCAAATAGACATAACATAGTGATGGAGACCAGGAAAATATGAGAGGGAGGGGGTGAATCAGTGACGAATGACAGAAAGGTAAATGGATAAAAACTCTCCCCTCATCTCATCTAATCCTTCCGTCCACTCATTGTCTTTAATCATAAATGTTCATTATTAAACCGCTTGATCTTCCCCCATAAAATAATTAAAAAAGATATATCATATTCCATGGAAAGAAGCGATAAAATGATGGACAGAATGTCAACAGAACAGGGATCGGCATTGTCTATTCTTTGACAGAAATAAACATCCAATAAGGGACAAATAAGGACTAGAACGATTTGCGCCTAGAACTCGTCAATCTATCAATGTTTCATCCACTCGTGTGCCATATACCCTGTTATGCCAACAATGAAGTACGCATTTGGACGTTACAATGAAAAATATATTTATTTCAGAAATTGAGAATTCAGGGTCAAGCGTAGTCAACAATTGTCACCAATTCATTTGCCTAGAGTAAGTATTATCCTCTATGTTGAGTTGTTGCAACTCCAAGAAACAATCGTAGAACATACTAAAAACAAAGGAACGAAAATAACTAGTAATGAGAATTGACTATTTGTTTATCATGAACATTCTAATGAAGTAGGAAATATATCTTTCAAACATCATTCTAAATAGTAGTGACTGGTGGACGCTTAGAGGAAGGAAAGGCATCATGATTGAGTGGCTCACAATTGATGCTGTGCACGGCATGTTTGCACAAACGCACACACTTGAAGGATTTGTTAGGTCTAAGCTATAGCTCTTATAAATAAAGCCTGGAAATTGGTGAGCATCGAAGGAGAGGGAGAGAATATCGGTAATTTGTTGGCAAGTGTCATGGATGCAATCTTTTGAGGCCGGTTTTGTTGAGAGATTATAGGGAAAACGTTTGGAAAAAAAGAAGAAGTAGTTTGTCAATGTATAGAGAAAAAATAATTGGAAATTTTAAATCATTTTTTCAGTCAAATCTATATGATTTGGGAAGAATGATTTAAATTTAGGAAAAAATTTAAGATTTATGTATAGAGATTTAGGAAATAATTTTATACATATTTATGTATATTAACCTCAAGTTATTAGCTATGTGATTTAGCCATTAGACAATGATTAGATCATGCATGAGCTACATGTGTGAGAATGACAAAATATTTATATTATTTTGCTAATCGGTTTTTTTTTTTTTTTTTTTTGGGGAAACCAACTGCTTTCATTACTTGTTAGTCTCAAAGCAAACGACGTTCGATAAAACTTGCGGGAGATTAGGGACCCAATTGCATGGAGGGGTTTTGCAAGAAATGAGTCTTTAGGACCTTGCACTCGGTGATAAGTGGCTGCACTTCTCAGAATGGCAAATTGCAATCTATGGTTGCGCTTATCACTCACCTCCTTCGCAAATTTATCAATTAACCTTTTAGTCTCACCACGACTCACTCCAACCATGCTTCCCATTGAATCTCCAAACGCAAAGGACTTGCCCATGTTAATTTTCAGCGCTCTCTTAGATAGTCGGTTCCAGGCTGCATGTGAGGTTTCTAGCCGTCGTTCTTTGCTTTTCCTTCCTTAATTCCACTTCACGAAACTTTTATGTGCAGCCATGGCAGGTCCCATCACCCATCTTAGGTCTAGGTGCGGCGATAGGAAACCACAAAATATTTCGCCCTAACTGGTGCCCATACTGGGACGGCCTTTGGAATAAGCAATTTATAAAGGAAGGTCCCACACACGGCTCTAAAACAATAATTGTTTTATTATTTTATATATTTGTGTCGACTTGGAGGAGAAGTAATATGCAACAATTATGATAAAATAAATATTTCATCAATCAAATTTTTCGAAGCTTGCAAATGAGCAAAAACTATAAACAAATTAAATATTACAGTTGTGAATTCATTAATAATCACTATTTTGAAAAGTAAAACTTCTTCTGTAATCCAGGTCCGCAGTAGATTGTGGTAGACAAAGAAAGAGACAGTTTCGAAGAGAACACGAGTGACTGGCGCGCTAAAGAAATGGGTTCTGAGAGCATCAAAGCCGAAATTGGTGTGGCAAGTGCCGCGGCACAGAATGATAATGAATAAAAGAGGATCAATTTGGCCCCATCGCCCAAGCATTTCGGTTCGATGCGACCCATTAAACCATGCCCATCTCACACCTGGCCCAGATCCACAAGCTTCAGCCTCACATATGCTCAAATTGATTACTTAGGTAATGCTCGTCAAGTGTTTGATGATACGCCGTTCTGAGATACAGGCTCCTGGAATGCAATGGTTTCTGGGTATTGTTAGAATTGGGATGTCACCGAAGCACTAGATATTTTGTTAACTATGGAGTCGTAGGAAATAGAGATGGATTCTTCTGTAATTCTATATAGTTTTTGCTCGGTTTGATTATGATGCTCTAAGAGGAACAACGAAGGAAGCAATCGAAGCAGCATGTCACCTGATGGAAGAGTGCGAAGGGATTTCTCCAAATAAAGGGAGTAAGAAGATGAGATTTCTGATTCAATTTTTATACAAATTCATCGAAAATAATTGGGAGAATCAACACAATAAAGATATCAGCCGTGTGATCGACTTTTTCAGAATTATGTGAAACTTTTCACCAATGGCAACAGGTGAAAAATCGAATAGGGAAACAAGACTTTCAATTGAAATCAAACAATTTATTTAGAAAAAAAACCTAAAAGCCAACACTGGAACCTACGGATGCCAAGTAAGTTACTTACTTCATTTATTTAAAGTTATCATTCTATTTAAAGATTTTACTGAGTACATGAAACAAAGATTACCAGCAGCTTTGCCACCTTTTCTTCTCTCTCTCTCACGCTCCTCTTCTCGCCAGCATCAATAGATTTTCCCAAGAAAATCCTTGAGGTCTAACATATGGGACGCTTTTGAGGAGAGTCATAGCATTAAAATGTCGTCTTGCATGTTGGTGAACTAGAAAGGTATCTTTAAAGACTCGGGGCATGTTTTGACAAAATTCTAACTTATTTCAGCAAGACTCCAGCATATTCAAGCGATTTTCCACAATTCCGAACAAATTACGGCAACTTCAAGTAAACTTTTAGTGAATTGTAGCCAAGCTACAACAATAATCTTCTGGCAACACCTCTAGACCAAAATTCGGCAAATTCCAACACATTCCAGCAAAAAATCAGGGGTCCAGTTCGTGGAATTTCATGATTCAACTTGCAATGCGGAAGACAATTGATTGCACCACCACTTTAGGACCAAATATCGACAGAACCTTTCTATAAATGGAATCCTAGAATAAGCTTCGGCCAACACGAAAAGCTATGGCCTCAGCGAGCACATATAACCTCCCGAGTAAATACCGTTCCCGCCATCTCGATTGTGTACACAGAGGAAGGTCCGAAGAAGGCAACCGGTATTATCGAAAGCGATCGCGACTACGCCTCCTTGGCTTCTACCGTTGCAGTCCCGCTTCTGGATTTTGGTGACGAGAAGTGTCTTGGCACGACGACCAAACAAAGGTCGGACGGAGCAGTCAAATGAAAGGCGAAAAGAATAAAAACTGAACGGAGATCAAGAGAGGCGAGTCTATAACAAATCGACAACAATAACAAAGTTTAATTGGAGAAGAGACGACCTGATGATTTGGTGGCGACTCAGTGACTTCCAGACAGCGAGCACAGCCTCGCTATAGCATTGATTCTAATGGCCAGCAACGGGACAACATATCGGATAGAGTCTTTCGGTCATTTCGTCGAACACTTCCTGAGCAGTATCCGTACATTCATTCGACGCGAGGACGACTCCTGGGCTTGATTTAGAGTATGAAGTGGAAGAGCTCAATCGATGGAGAGAAGATTCGAAAGTGATGGTTGGGAGTCAACTGAGCCGGGGCGTCCTTTTCCATGCGATTCGAACTTACCGCAACCTTCCACCGATCCCTGAAGCGAAAGAACGAGCCGAAGGAGCGCCTCGCGGTCAGGACAGCACGCGATCGGAACTGCAACCAGACGATCACTGGAACCCGCAACCGAAGTCATGAACACTGGAATCGACGTTGATTCACCTCTGGTGAAGCTCGAATCAACGAAAATGAAATTCCGATTCCAGGACCGAGCTTTGTTTCTCCTCTGCGTGTAGTGTGTGCCTTCCTTCGTGCGCCTGAGGTGGTCGGAGGTGGAAGGCCGGCCGGCGGTGGCTTCCGGTGGAGCTGGCGGCCGGCGGTGAAGCTAGGGAGGACGGGAGGGAGAGGTTAGGGACGCGAAGCAGAATCAGTCAGAATCCAGAACTTCCTCGTCAAATAACGAAGACCAAAAATTCCGTTTTATATTTCTCTCGTCAAATGACGAAATTGCCCCGATTTAAAATGACGAAAATGGCCTTCTGGTTATTGCTCCCATAACCGATTGCCAGGGAGAAGGGAAAATCGGTGATGGGCCCCAGGGAATCAAAAATTCCATCGTACGTGGTGCTGCGTACGACAAAATTTTTGGTAACAAAAATTGTTGAGAATATTAATGTTAAAAAAAAGTTGAAGATAAACATGGCTGAACTGGTGACCAGCCTACAAGGAATGGTTGACAATATTAATATCTGCTCTAGTACTAAAATTGTTGGCTCACCTGACTATTGTGGATTTAAGTGCTATTTTTAAAGAGTTACACGCGTCCAAATAAAAGAGGAAAAGTTGAAAATATATAATCGATAGAATTTTTCGTTTTAACAGTAAGAATGGGGATCTTTTGTTAAAAAGGATTTGTAAAGTTAAAGAAAAAAAGTACATAAAAATAGCACAAGTATGCCCAAATGAATCGGTATGGGCATCCAAATTTTTAAAGTATATTGTTGGTGACCCATTTTGCTCTGGAGTTTGTGAACAAATGATTTAATTGATGATATCATTTGTCTTTAATTGTGCTCAAAACTGAAGTTCATTAAGTTCTCCTCCTCTAGTCACCACAACATGTATTAAGGTCATATAATTATATTGCGCGCGACTAATTTTTATTGACTAATTATATCAAAAAACATCTCTCTCAAAAAAATAGTTCAAACTTAAAAATGTTTTAATTGAGTACCTTTTGTTGAGACCAGTAAATTGCTTCATTGTTAGAAGACTTTAAAAATGCTTACTCAATTAACAACTTACACTATAGAGAAAAATTTCAATACGACCAGGTTAAGGAACCCACTAGATGGAACAAGTATTCTTGAATATAGTTATGGTCTTATAAAAGGACAAATATTCTTGAAGCCATAAATGATAATGTGAAATGTAGAGGAGCATCAATGAATAATAAAGAGTTCCCTCAATGGGCTAACGGTTTCTGGCATTGATGTGACTCTAATAATAAATCTATTTCCATCTCTGGAAGTCCTTAGCCTCAGTTCTAGTCAATCGTGCGGCACACAAGCAGCAAACATTTTCCTTTTGCCAAAGCTAACATGTCTCAATCTATCAGGCAACGTTGAGCTTTCGGGTTACTTTACAGCTCTTCGAAGGTTTTAGACTTGTCCTCCATAGGCTTCTCTGGAGCATTGATAGAGTCCATAGGCGACCTGCATTCTTTAGAGATACTTTGGCTTAACCAGTGTAATTTCACTGGCTCTACTCCATCGTCGCTCGGTAGCGTAACACAACTCAACAGTTTGGAACTGTCATTCAATGAGCTTAGGAGGCATGTTCCTCCAACTCAGTCAAACCTGGATTGGCTCACCTTGCTCGATCTTCTCTGCAACAATTTCATAGGTCCAGTACCCCATATCTTCGACAACAAGAAACGACTTCTTCAACAAGGTTTCTAGCATAATCTCTTCACAGTTCCTATTCCTGCAAGCCGCTTGGAGTCCAAGCATAAAGAATCTTTCCAATCTTGCCCAACTTGACATTTGCAATAACCTCATTCTCTCTTCCATCCTTGATGAGAGTAGACCTAAGTAACAATGGGCTCAGCGGTCACATAGACTAGTTCCTTGCTGCACCCTCGTTAGACCATGTTAACCTGAGTAGCAATCAGTTGCATGGTGTCATGCCGACCTCGGCTTTTCAGCTTACAAACCTCACCTAAGCATCTCAGCCAATAACCTGACCAATATTTGAGACCTACGCTTGTTATCCAGACTCAAAAGTCTAAAAGATCTCGATCTCTTACCAATAGCAAAAATGTCGAGCATGTCTTGCCAAAACTCCAAAAAGTCAGTCTTTCTGGGTGCAAAGTTACTGAACCCTGCATTCTTGAGATATTCAACCAGCGTGGAATGGATCCTGCCAGGCAACATAATCCACGGTGATATCTCGTCATGGATGTGGCATGTCGGAGCTGAGTCGGTCTTATTTCAATAGCTCTCACAACTTCCTCACTAGCTCAAAACAAGTTCCATAGAAAAATCTGACAGTTCTCCAGCTGAATATGAACTAGATCCAAGGGCAGCTTTAACCTCCATCGCTCCTAAATATGGTTCTCATCTTCTCTTTGGCTACCAATCAATTGAATGGCAAAATCCATGGCTCTCTTTGTGAAATGAAGGACCTCCAAATTCTGGACCTCTCTTGTAACAATCTCATTGGAACGATACCTCAATTCCTGGGGAAGATCAGCGACGGCCTCTTAGTGCTCGACCTGCAAGAAAATGGACTTTCTGGCACAATCTCACTCACATTCGGCAAAAGAGCCGTCCTGAGAAGTCTTCACCTCAATGGGAACAAATTTGAAGGCCTGTTGCTGCGCTCTCGGCGGTAACAAGTTGAACGCCATTTTCTCAAAATGGTTGGCAACACTTGCCGGCCTTGTGAAGAAAACAATAAAAAAAAGAAAAGAAAAGAAAATAATTTTTTTTTAAAATTAAACCCAATTGACCACATTAATATCAACTTCTTATGTAGAAGAGTCAGCGTTGACTGAGACATCACGTTAGTGATTTATGGTAAAAATAGTAGAAAAAATATTTAAGATTAAATTATCACCATTGAAATGTTTAGAATTAAATTAGTATAAAAATTTATGATAATTGGCTGTCTTTAATAAGTTTAGAAGTTTTTAGATAATTTTCCCTTTAATTGATGTGAATGCCTTGATTTGTCAATTAAAAATTAAGACATGACATTTCCCATACCGTGGAAATCGCTCTTTTCAAAGGGAACACGAATCCGTCAGCAAGGTGCTCGTTGCTCATTGATCATCATTACGTGGCGCTTCAATTTCTGCAACGACCACCTTTGTCAAAAGACCGGCGACTCTTAAGTAAGGCCAATCGAGAAGCCAAAAAGCGAAGATGTTGATGGACAATCCCGACGAGGACGACGCTATGTTCTCTTCTCGCTTCCACTGCGGCACCGACACCCCCCGCCACTGCATCGTGGATCGCCTCTACCACGAAGAAGGCCTTGAGCAAGGGGAAGAGATAACACCGCGCCTTCCGGAGGCGATCAACGATTCGGCCGCCGCCATGGCCATCATCTCCGAGAACTACGCTGCCTCAAGGGTAATCAATTTCAAATTTACGCCTTTCATCTGAATTCTACTGATTTGAAGGAGCTAAACTTTACTGATTGCAGCAATCTAGTTGACATCACTAGTCTCCGGGTATTGAAATCTCTGAGGCTTTTACTCTTGGGAGAGAAGAATTGAAAAGGTGAAAAAGATCACTCATAACTCCCATTTTGGGAAAACTACTTGAACTGTAGCAAAAAGATGGATGAAGATCATCAGTTCAGTTTCTCCATCTCCGTTCAATATCTTCAATCATGAATGCAGAAAGTTTTGACCTTAAATGTGTTTTCTCATAAGAAATTTCAGCTTGCTATAAAGCATTTGCACAACTCGAGTGTCCCTGGGAGTGAAATTCCTGGATGGTTTTGTCAGGAAGTTCCTCATATTGCTGCTCCGAAGAAGAACCGCGAGGTTAGAGGGAATGATTTTCGCTGTTGTTGTCTCTATGGACAGTGCAAACCGAGCAAACATTCCGCTACCAGCATTCGAGGACATTAAAGGAAGGCTTCTCAGGCTTAAAGATCCGATACACGTCAGACATTAAATGACACAAGCGAAGACCAGCTTTACCAGATTAGATATCCAGAATTCAAGCCTGAGAAGCCTTGCTGAAAAAGCAAGTACAGAGCCGCTGTTCAAAGGAGACAGGAATAGATATAGCTGAAAAAGCGTGGGATATAGCTGGTTTTTGAGAATGACGACGACGACGACGGTAATGAAGAACGGTTGGACGAATCCCAGCAGTCAAGTGTCTCATAAATTTGGCCAAGTTCATCAGCTCCTCGTGAGATATTTGGTCCACCGATAAGGTGATTATATGCGATTCTTGCAACGGCTTTTGCTTACAGAATAGAATATGATACTGCTCCAACAGATGTCCTCTGCCTTTCCCCTGCGTAAGACGGAATAATCGAGTACAGAGCCGCTGGTACTTATGCAAGGACCGAGCTGAGGCCATAATTACTTCTGTGTTGGAAGGGGATCATAGGACGCGGTTGGAATCAGTTATGAAAATCTGAGAAAATGTTCCTTCTTCAACTAATGAGGCGCTTTCAACGATCACGCTTTTAGCAATTCCTAGGAAACCACCTGACTTTTTCGACAGAGGCACGGTCAGTTTGTCATCCTCAAACAACTTCGGGATGCAGCCAGCGATGGCTCCCAGAGTAGCAACTAAAATAACCCAACAGTTAACAGATCTCCCACTCAGCCAGGGAAAAAGCGACCAGAGAATTAATGAACAGGCAAAGGAACTCCTTATTGCTGCCATATAAGCAGTCCAAATGCAAGAAATGAGCGGCATGGCTGGGAATAAAAGGTGAGCTTCCTTTGTGAAGCAAGCTTTGTCAAGAAACAATGAACAGGAAGATATAAAAGAAAAAAACATTTCCAGAAAAGCATTTAGGACTTTGCGGTTGGGCTAGAACTAGCCCATAATTGCACGAACAGAATTAACGTAAGCTGCTTTCCTACTGCTCTGAAATGTGCGATGCTCTTGGCGTTCGGAAGGAGTCCAGAAGTCTGTTATCATCACATCCCTCCCTTTCCTTCCGTTTAGGGATGGGTCCGAATTTTGGAAGGGAGAATCCTAAAGATCGTATGCTTGTGATTCTGATAATAATAGAGAAACTCAAACAGTCTAAAAATTTCATTTTACAGTATTAAGAAACATATCTGTGAATCGGAGCTCCTGGGCAATGTCTTCAGCTTCGTCCTCATCCCGTGGCTTGTGCCCTTAGAAATTCCTGTAATATCTGATAATCATATTGGAAGAACCACTTTTGAACCCTATAACCAAGTGCATGAAAAATCAGTGCGTGAAAAAAAAAAAGGAAAAGAAAAAAAAAGAGAAACCAATCAGAGGAAGTATCCATTGCAATTGCTTGAAGAAAACACTCGTTGCTAATAAACAGAATCGGAAAATAGAATATGGTGAATCCAGAAATCAATCGCTTGAGATGAACGAGCTGTCAAGTTCCCACAAGCCAATAAATACTCATACCAATTAAGGTTGATATGTGGATTTATCCTGTAACCACATTCAGAAATAAGGCCATCTTCAGCCCAGAGAGGAGGAAGAGGGGTTAGAGAGAGAGAGAGAGAGAGAGAGAGAAGCAGCGCAGATGCAATTCCCAAATGATGGACCATCTGAGAAACTGGAAAAGTACGGACATGACAAGCCCTGTATCTTGTCTCGGAGCAAATAGGGAAAAAAGGACCCACGAAATCGACAATGAAGATGATGAAGGCTATTTGAACGAAAAAGGAGGTCCTCCATTACATTTTCCATGACAAACGACATTTGTTACTTTTACAAAAGCGGAATTGCAGATTCGCAATCAGTATTCATGAGCAAATTTACTTGAGAACTATGTTACAGTGTTTCTCTCTGTTTCTAAACGAGAAATATGTCTAAGAACAAAAAAGCCCGACTGTTTTTTTTTTTTTTTTTGGGGGCCAGATATGAGTCTGAAACCTTACCCCTGTCATAGGAAGTCACCAAGCAGTGCGACAATTGGAACCAGAAGAAATGCCAGGTAGAAGTAGACTGTACTCATTAATACGTGGATGACATGGTAGAGATTTTCTTGCGTATACATGTAATAAGACGAATATCAGAATAATTGCTATCCAAAAGGGACTAGATGAGGTCAAGGGAAGAAAAGAACCCCCAGAAAGGGAGAAGACTCACCCTCAAAAGTGAACATATGAAAATAAAAACAAACATCCCAAGGATGCTTCCACTGACAGCGATATGAAGGCATCTTGTTATTGAATTCCACATCAAAAGAAGGCGTAAGTTTACAGTGACAACAATAAAGGTAAATGCAATTGTGCTGACGTCCCAGAGGCCGAACACTTTTCCCGATGAATTTAGACCAGTAGAACTAGAAGCTGCCACAAAGTGAAAAAGGATGAGAGACTGGTAGACCGCAGAAAAGGACCAGGCTGCCACAAATTCACAGTTGAAGTATGAATTCTGTATTCCCTCCTTGTACAGTTGTGGATACTTCTTTGAAAATGATGCACTAACATCCTGGAAAAACATGCAAAAACACCATCAAGTATTTGCTCCAATTGTGATCTGTGTTGGAGTATATTTATGAATATTAGTAGACAGTTAGCAAGTGGTCACAAATAAGGTAATCAAAGCTTTGTTAATGTCTCTCATGCTTTATAAGTGGAGCTACTATATACTCTTTTATTCGGCTATCGAGTAAAGGTGTAGTATTTGTTGATTCTCTCTCTCCCTCTCACTTGCAAATCATAGAAATATTTCCATGGCATAAGAGCCACCAAGGAAGAGGGATCCAAATCAAAACTCCAACTGTATCTTTCCCGTTGCCTTCAGTAAAAAGAACATAGCCATCACTACTCAGTCAGCTCAACATCTGAACAATCTCTTCATGTTTGTCCACGTCATTTGTCTACGGTGATAATCCTCGTTGAAGTGTCAGTCTACGGTGTCAATCAAAGCTCGCCCTCTGTTCTTCTCAGCCTTATAAATGCTCAAAAATCACCCGAGTTCCTTTAATCAACGCTGTTTGTTCTTGCCCCTTTTCAACATGACATGTCCTGTGGTGGCCAGCCATGGAGGTGTGGCAGCAGGTGTTGGTGGATGGAGGGTGACAGAGAGGACAATAAAGAGGGAATGAAGATCAAAGGAATAACTGAGGGCTAGAGAGAATTTGCTGAGCTCCTTTTCCGTGTTGGAAGGTCCTCTGTTTCTGTTCTGCCCCCCTGCTGCAGAGTGCGCCAGGCCTGAGCTGAAAAGGAAAGCGACTCAGTTCATTAGATGTAGAGAGGCAGAGAATTCTGCGGAGGGCCGCGTGATGTAGAGTGCATGTGGGTCCCACTGAGAATTGTGCATTAGCTAATACCACTGATTTTGGATTCAAAGGGCACAACAATGGAATTGTGTAAGAAGTTCGAGTATGTCATATTTCCATGTGGTTACAGCTATTTAATAGCAGGTACTAGCTGAAACCCAGCGAGTGCATCGACATTTATCAAAAACTTAAGCTTGTGACTAATAATGTTTTAATGATGCTGTGCAGGCTTATGGTTATAGGATGTCGCTTTGGGTGGAGCACTTGGGAGATTTAGAGGACAGCTTCAGGGAGCCGCAAAGCATTGAAAGCGTGAAGAGGGTGAACAAAATAGCCAAACGGAATTGGAGGGCTTATGCAGATGAGGACCAATATAATCCCACGGAAATGAAAGGCCACCTGATGCAATACCCGATCCATTTGAGCAAAGACAGTAAAGTCGGTCCTTTGGCCGGTTTTGAAACATTTCCTCACGTGGGTGGCAAAATCCTCAGATCACCCACCACTCTTCCCGATACGATTACAACATGATCAAATATGTAAATTAGTCACATTCGATTCTAAAGCAATGTGGCTTGCATTTTTGAGGTGATTTCAACTACTGAAAATTGAGAAATACGAGTAGTAGAATGACAATGCATGAGCATGATTTAGATAGATAGAGACTCTAGTAAATAAAAAATGACGAGAAATCATCTGCACGTCGATGTACCATCATGTGCTACCGAAATAACCCTCATATGAAACCAAGATCTATCAAATCCAATCCTAGCCCACATATGATGCAAAAAAACACATTGAACTCTTTAAGAAATCAACTTGGAGTCGACATGAATCCAACATATATTGCTAATTGACTCAAATAACTTGGAAACAACTTTGATTTTACACAACAGGAACTCTTGGGACCAAAAACTAAAGACCACATTCTAATTACCCACGGGTGGCTCCAGCGGAGATATTTTCAAAGAACATCATGCTGCAAAAATCGAGACGCATAGCAACATAAACACAGGAAAACAGCATTAAGCCACATTCTACAGTCAATGCTCATGGATGAGACTCATTCAGCAACAACTGAACATGCATACAAATCTGCAATGTGGACAATGAATCGAGCAAAGCATTCGGCCATGGCATAAACAGCTCATTATGCACTCAGCCATCGAATGTCAGTATGACAGGGACTTGCATACCATTTGCAGAAAAGTTACAAGCAAATGACATCAAGGAATGAACTTCAGAATCTTTAGTAAATGAAGAAAATCAAACAGGTAGAGGCCTATCCATTCGCCAAAAAAAATGAACCGAATATCATTGATAGTGAGAAGGTATTGAGGTATCAATGAACGGATCAAGAAATGCAAGGCATAAGCATCCAAGCATATGAAACTAATTACACACAAGATCAAACAAAGGATGAAGTCCGGACAGGAATTCACGGAAGTACACAGTGCACAATGCACATCTCCAAGAAGGATTTCACCATTTCCAGCTCAAGGATGGTAGTTGTCTCGAATGTTAGAATAGCCATATACAAACATCGTAGATTGATATAAATAACATAATTTCGAGCAAATTAAGCCAACATGGCATGTTCAAATTCTTAGTCGTGGAAGCATGGAGCACAACCTTAGAAGTTCAACCAACATTAACGAAGATAATTTGTCATATGCCATGGAGAACTCTCAGTTTAAGCACGTCATTACCAGATAATAATCACAATGCAAGAATACTTGCAAAATACCCATGCTAGTGCCGTTCAGGAATTCAATCAAACAAGTGGTAGGCGTTCCAGTAAAGGGCGGCTAAATGCAATGATAAGGAAAAGGTTCGTATCCACACAATCACCGAATCATCGAAACATTTTTGAGTTCATCAGGACAGTCTCAGGCTGAATCGGATTTCACGCCAGCAGAAACAAAGCATGCGGAGTATACCTTGATAAGAATCATGATTTTTCAAATACTCAACCCACTCAAAGAAATCCTTGTTATCTCCGATTGCAACTCACATTCAACCTTCATCAAAATCAAAATCTCAAACAGTTTCAGCCTCAATCGATCGTCAGAGAGAGAGAGAGAGAGAGAGAGAGAGAGAGATGGGAGGAGGAACATGGGCTTTCCCAGATTGCAATCTCCTTGATCTCCTTCTTCCTCCTGCGACGGTTGTCGTGAGGTAGTTCATCACGACTTCGATTGCTTAATATAGTAACACATACATTTTCTAATATTACGGGAAAATTTATAAACACGATAATGCACCTGATTAGAATTTATACAACATAACCCCACAATTTATGGTCCAATGACTGGCCACTCGTCACTATAGCTCAGGACACAAACCAAAGAAATGAATAGCCAAGAAAACAGTCACACACTTCGAGGGAAGTGTAGAAGAGAATACAAAAGAAAAAAACAAAATCTCACACCAGACACGTCCATTTTATTTTGCCAGACACCATTCGTTGCAACATTCACAAACTTCTATAACTCACTTCATAAAACTCAATTTCCCCCGCACTTGCCGCCGACATTGTCCCCTCATACTCCACAATTTCCCCCTCGCTTTCCTCCTCAATGTCCCCCTCGCTTTCCTCCGTGCTTTCCTCCGCGCTTTGGTTGCCTTGGTCCAGCTCTGTTCTACTCGAGTCATCCAAGGATGGGAATTCCGCAGAATATTTCTCTGGTAAGAAGCTCTTGAATTTCGGCAAATTGTAAAGTCTAAGAGTAGTTAACCCAGAGAAGGTGATTGTCTTACCAATCACTTCTTCACATTCTTCATGGCCAACAATTAGTTCCATATCTTCACATGATCCTACCACCAGCTCTTCGATTTGCCCGAGAAATTTCACCGTGAAGGTGGCGAAAAGCATGTCCAAACGGGAGCACCTCACAGCCTTTATGTAACTCAAATTTGGGAACGGGATATTTGGAAGATTGTCATGCCGCCAAATGTCCCTCAAGTTGTCCAGATCACACAAATCCAGCATCCTCAAATTACCGCTTTTTGCCATTGTCCCATCACTTTCGTATATGATCTCGATTGAACGGCATGATTTCACTTCTAAGGTGTCCAAACAGTCCTGCAACCTCTTCCACATATGGGATGGGGCAATATGTTGGAGATTGTCACAATCCTTCAATATAAGAGATTTCAATTTGCAAAAAGAATCATCAGAAATTTGATTGTTCCATAACTCTTTGCACCGGACGCCTCTAATATGTAGCTTTTCTAAATTGGGAAATCTAACCTGCATGACGATAATATGAGAAAGGATGATAAGTAGGACAAATTATTACACTATTCATTCTAAAACATGATAATCCAAGATTAAAGACGATCACAATAAGGCATAGAGCAAACCATATCATTGAACAATGGTTGAGGCAATTCATCATTTTCTTCGATCATCTCGCCTAGCTGCCTCTCGACACTTGTAGGACTCCAGATGAATGCTCTAAAGTTGGGGCACCGCCAAATATATAATTCAATTAAGGAAGGGAAACTCATCACTTCTGCCTTGGATCGACCACCTTCTTCCTTAGGAACCACTTCCTTCATTTGTTCACATTTGTTTATCTTCAGGACATTGAGTTTCTCTAGAGTTGTGGCCATATAATTGGGGAAGAGATATCTCAACTCAGAGCAATTGTGAACATAGACTCTTTTTAGACTAGGAAAACCCAAAATTGTTTGGGAATCACTCATCACCACGTGTCTCAACCTTCCTGCTCCACTCACAACCACTACTTCCAATTTGGGAAGCAATACAATTTTGTGCTCCGTACTTGAATCAAGGGGCCCCCAATTAAACAACGATTCCAAGGAGGGACAGCTTAAAACCGTGACTTCTTCCAATTGGGGGAGCAACACAATTGTTTGTCCCGTATATGAATCAAGGGACCCAAAATCAAACAATGATTCCAAGGAGGGACACTTTGAAACTTTTACCTTATTGAGATTGTGCAATCTCCCCATGATTGTCGAAGGGAAGACTTCAAGTAGGTTGGAGCATTTTTTACAGGTGAATTCAGCTAATTTGTCGAATGAAATTTTGGGAAGTTCACTGTGCCATATCCTTGTTAACGATCCTACCGAGTTGATTTTTAACTCCTTCAAGCTCGGTAAACTTATCTGCTCATAAGAGTCATGCATTAGATCATAGCCATGGAAAGTTTGACAATTTGGCCTAATCTTATAAAGATCTATCTAATGTGGTGGAGGAAGGAATTTTCACTAACAGCCTATAAAAACATTTTAACTAATAAAACCAAAGAAAAAAATCTTCAAAGAAATATTATTACTTACCCCACAAATCGCGTGCCTATGACTATTATGGGCGTAATCTCAAAAGAAAGGATTTGTACCTTTTGATTAAAGAAGGAATCAGAATAAGTATCTTTTGAATATGAAGTAGTGGTTATTGACTCTTTTTTTCCATGACGATATGAGAAGAATTTCTCCGTGGGACAGCGGCTTATAGATAGTTGCTCCAACAATGGGAACTCTATAATATCATATGTCCCATCATCTCTTCCTTCTTCATCAACAATCACTGCATTCATATTCGGACAATCCTCCACTTCAATCTCTCTAATTTCTCTAAGACATTTAGCCACAGACACCGAAAAGAGAAATGACAGCCCCGTATTGTTGATAGAGAGCTCCTTCAAGTTCTGAAGTATCGATATTCCTTGTAGTTGTACATCTTGTTTCCACATGCGCCGCAGGTTCGGCAACTTAGATAATGCCAATTTACTTAGCCAATAGAGAATCTCGACTTCTTCGATGACTTTTAGCTCCTCTAGGTCAAAAACTACTTCCACAAATGGAGTGTCCGCAATTGACATTAACTCCAAATTCGGCAACTTCAATATCCAATCCTTCGGAATAATTGACGTGGATTTAGACTCCTTTATCTTTAGTGATTTCAGATTGTTGTATTTAAATGAAGGTTCACTATAGAGTATCTTTTCTAGGCCAAGGAGTCCAACCATTTCCAAGGATTCCAAGCGAGGCAATGAAACCTAACAAAGCATCACAATGAAACTCATTAAAGGTGAGTTCTTACAAGTAAAAAGCTATTTTCAGGAAATTGCTTTTAGACTTTTCGTGAATACGAGAAAATGACTGAAACTCTTGGGCTAAAATATAGAAAAAATGAATTTCTCTTATGTGAAAAGGGATCATTTTCATGAGGATATCCTCACCACTATCATGCCGCAAATGCAGCACTACGGCACAACTCTATCTCTCTCTCTCAACTGTCATCATATTTTTTTATCTTTTCTTTAGCTGATCTCCAAAATTATGACCATAATTGTTTATCTTTTCTTTTGAAATCATTTACCGGTCTTCAAAACAACTACCATAATTTGGTTATCTTTTCTTTTGTTTTTTTCTATTTTGAACTTCAAAATTGACAACAAAGTCGGATCAAAGTTCAATTTTTCATAAATTTTTTGTTAACTTATTATTTTTCATTAAGAACAAGTAAAATGACTTATTTGGGCTTGTTTCTATTAAGGATCCATAACAGTTTTTGTCTTCACTTTGTAAATTTTTGCGCTTCGTTAATAAACATCATAAAACATTTTTTCAAATTGCGTTTTCGGTAGAACCAAATACAGGGAAACAACTCATTTTCTAGAAAAACGATTTACCAAGAAAACATTTTTCAACAATAATGAATTTTCAATGAAACAAATGGACATTGGATACATGAATGGGCTCAATGTCTCTTAAGAATGTCAAAAAGTTAATTGATCGAAATTAAATATTCAAAAATCAATTGATCAGAAGGCGGAATGTGTAGATTTTTTGTCGTGCCTGAAAGAATGGAGAAGGAAATATCCCCTTAGTAGCTGAAGAAAAGGATGACGAAAGCAGAACGACGTTGACACGGTGAGGTTGGCATGACTTGTTGGAATCAATTGCCATTTGCATGTAGGTGAAGCATCAATTAGGTGGACTTTCTTTGTTACGTGGCTCTTGGTTCGCCTTCCATTTATTTAATCTCACTTTTTTCATTTCGAGATTGTTGAATTTCGTTCACTTGTACCGATTATTTAATGAATAACGACAACAAATATTCATTGACTCCAAATTTGGCAGCTTGAGTATCCTATCTTTTGGAATACTCGATGTGGATTTAGACTCTTCTATCCTTATCGATTTCACATCGCTGTATTTTATTGAGGGTTCACCGTAGAGTATCTTTTTTGGGGCAAGGAATCCTACCATTACCGGGGATTCCAAGTGAGGCAATGAAACCTAACAAAGGGCCACAATGAGACTCATTAAAGGTGAGTTTGTTACGACTTCACGAGAAAATAAGTGAAACTCTCGGGCTAAAATACAAAAAAAGTACATGAATTTCTCTTCTGTGAAAAGCAAAATCATTTTCATGATGATATCTTCACCACTATCATGCTGCTAGTGCCGCACAACTACACGGTCATGTTGTCACGGCGACGTTGGCAACTTGGCACGAAATGTTGGAATCAGTTACAAAATTGCATGTTAGGCGAGACATGAATTATGGGGACTTTCTTTGTTACGTGGCTTCTCGCACGCCATCCAATTATTGAATCTCTAGACGTCGCTTTCTTCATTTTGAAATTATTGAATTTTATTTATTCATTCAAGATTTATTCTTGCTTTCATTCATTCAGCACACTACTATTTTTTCAACTCATTAAAAATGTTAAATAAATAATAAATTAATCACAGCAGAAACCCTAATAATCGGTCCAATTATCTACCGTTGAAATTTAAAAAAAAAAAATTAGTCGTGGAAAGCAGCTTCCCTCTAATTATAATATGGCCTGTGTTCTATTTGAGATGATTTTTCATTTGTAAATCAAAACGCGAATAAAATTGTACGAATAATCAAAGTTAAAATGCAATATGTACTAACGTTGAGTGAACACCAATATCATCTCATCCTAATAGGACAAATTGACAGAGGGAAAAAGTGAAAGAAAATTACCTGGATTGGAATATCCTCTGATGTGATTTCAGCTTTGGTGCAAAAGCTTGTCATATTTGGTAACTCATTCAATACCAGAATACGTACATTAGGCAACTCAACTTTGTTATTGGTAGAAACTATATCTTCTCCTGCATCATGTGTGACAATGGATTGCATTGAGTCACATTTCTGCACTTCAATCTCTTCCAACTGTACAAGTCTTCGCATATCTGAAAGACACCACAAGTATTTCAATCGGTCGCACCATTTGACACTCACGGCTTTCAATTTGTTGAAGCACTCTGACGCAACGGGGCCATGGCATATTTTCTCCAAATTAATAAGTTTTTCAAGGAAAAAAGACTCTAACTTCCCAAAAGCAATGAGAGGGAGGCCATTGGATGAATCGGCAATGTACTTGATTGAGGGGCTGTCTTTAATGTGGAGATACTTCACTTCTCGGAATCCTTGGGTGCACAATTCACGAGGGCTCTCTTTGAACTCACTCAACTTGCTTAAATATAAGCATTGAGTCTTATGCAGATTTTTCTTAACCCATTTTCTTGAAAGAACACTATCGCACCCTTCCAAATTGAGATTCATGGTTGTCAAACCTTCATATTCCATCTCCTTACCATATCCTATGTTGATCCAAAATTTGTTCAGGTTCTCAAATGGTAGGTCACCATCCTCCAAGAGTATGATGGGATCAGGAATCGATATTTCCAGAGATGCTAGCTTTGTCAGGCTCTTCAACTCGGCAAGCCCAGCAACACACGATTCCGACGGTTTTCATGCTTGCCCATCCACGGATCAAGGCTTTCCTTCATATGTAACTCTTCCAAGTTGATTAAGCCTTTTAAGGTTCCGGGCTCGATTATCTTAAGCAAGTAGCAGTTGCTCAGATTCAACGATCTCAGATTCGTCAGTTTCCCGATTTCTTTAGGCAGCCTAAAAATTCTAGACCCTACGAAGCTGAGAATCTGCAATGCTTTGAGCTTGCCAAGAATTGCCACATCCTCCACTCTGCAACGGTGGAAGTATAAAGAGTGAAGGTTCTCAAGGATTCCAATTGAGGGAGGAAAACTGGCGATACGCATGGAGTGAAAATAGAGGACACGGAGCTCCTCCATGTATGTAAAATGTAGTAGTCCCGAGCAATCTCCCACTTCATGTTCGTGTTCTCCCATCCAACGCCAGTCTTTTGGTTGAGACAACATCAGTATCTTCAAGTCAGGAAACTGACACGTCATTAGTTCATCAAGCCTCTTTTTGTCGACATCAGCTAGGCATATAACCCAACATTTCTCAAGCTTTTCCTTTGACCATGAGCCATAATTGCTGTTCATCATCAAAGAATTTTGACCCCTAAATGGAGTTGAGACAACCACCTCGCTGTAAAGATCATGTATGGTCACATTGTTCTTGTCATCACCACCATCCAGCAACAAACAAGCGGAACGTAGTTCATCAAGTATAGTATTCAATTTATCCCTCGAATGTTGCATCGTCCTTCTGAATTCCCCAAACAAGCCCAAACCCATGCCGAGACCCAGCAGAGTTTCGACTTGAATGGTCCCACCAATATGACCGCAAAGCAAGAATAAGGTCTTGGTGTCCTCACTCTTTAAATGGTCGTAACTCAACTTCACTATGGTTTCCACATTCGGCTCCTCTATTTTTATCAACTTGGTTCTCCATGTATGCACATTGCTATGTTTCAAAGTGCTTGCAACAGAGATAATCAAAAGAGGCAAACCTACAAGCTTCTTGACAACTTTAAGTGCTATTGCTTTCAATTCGTCATTGTCTTTGAGCTTGTCACCGACCGTCTTCTCAAATAGCCTGAATGCTTCTTTGTCCTTTAAAACTTCAAGATGAAATATGGGAGTGTCACACTTCATTTGCTCCAGAACATCTTTAAATCTCGATGTTAGCAGCAACTTGCATCCCCTGCTCTCATCTCCCGAAGGAATTCCAACCTCCTTCAGATTAAATTCTTTCCACAGATCGTCCAATATTATGAGAATCTTCTCACTCGGATCCTTTTGTAATCTCTTGAACAGACCATCTCTTCTTCCGACTTCACTAGACTCATTCTCCAGATCCAGTTTCAAGGCGTAAGCGATATCGTCTTGGATATTCTTCAAGTCCAGAGTCTGCGATACTTTCGATTTCACGATCATGTCGAACAGTCTCCTCTCTTTCCTGAGTTTCTTCTCGACTTCCTCCAACAGCATAGTCTTCCCCACGCCGCCAGGCCCGTAGACCCCAACCACTTTGTGCTCCTCGTCATCCAGAGCATTCATTATGTCCTCTAAGATGAAAGCTCGAGACTCGAAGATAGTGTCACCTTGATCATCGGCCGAGGAAATCATGTCGGAAGCGCCATCAACACGCCCTGGAGGAGGATCGTTGAAGACCTCCCCGAATGGTTTCCGATCAATGAGTCCCTGGATGTCTTCGGCTTTCCTCCTCGCCTGCTTGCCGAGACAATATCGCACGTGGGGAAGCCACCTGCAGAAGCAAGTTTTCTTAGCTCTTTCGTCGTCCTCCAGAACACGGTGCGCCTCCTTGGTGTCCTCCTCTACATCTTCCATCCATTTATTGACATGGGCTTTGATAGGCTTCAGGTTGTTTTGAGCATCCTCGATGGAATCCTCCACGTTTTGCCTCGCGTTGCCCAACTCCGCGACTTTGGCCTTAAGTTTGCGAACGTGGCTGTCGTAGGATATCACATAGCCGCAAAGATGATCAACCGGAGCCTTCAGGCACCCTGCCGCTGCGGAAGCCGCAGCCGCTTCTGCCATTTTCCCCCTTTTTGAATTCTTTCTGGTTTTCTTCCCTCCTCTGTGGAGAAACAAGAGTTAAGAATGTATATATGCCGAAGAGGCGGAACAATATCCGCCATTTCCCCAATCGAATTACTTCCACCGAAATACTTGAAGACAAAAGCCAACAACAGAAAAATCAGACAAGTGCCCACTATTCGTTTCAACGAAATACTTCCACATCGTCTCCAATATTACCAAGCATTCGTTTTCTGCTAATCTCCCCCGGTTTCGCAGAAACTTCCAACCATTCGTTTCGCTTCGGACTGAAACTCGGTGCTAGCCTAGACAAATTAACCTCCCAAAAATCACAACACCGGACACTCACCCACCAACAAAAGAAACTAAAACTAAAAAAAAGAGAGAGAGAGAGAGAGGGGCAAAAACAGCAAAGAAAAAGAAAAGAAAAGAAGAGTACAAAAATCAGGGAAAGAATCAACTCACTGGTACGAGCCGCGAACGTAGCAGAACCGAAGCCGAATCGGAGAGAGCTGGAACTTCTTGTCGCTTGGAGTCTGCGACTTACAGCAAGAACATTCCTGGCCGTCTTGCGCAGGGAAACCGCACCGGAGCAGGGCGGAGAAGGAACACAACGACGCAGGCCAAAGAAACAACGAACTTTGGGGTCAGAGAGCGAAGATGACCCGGCGCCGGAGCAAGGCGTAGGAGCAACGTGCTTTGGGCCAGAGAGCGAATTCCCACCCGAAATTTTCAAGTGAGAAGGAAAGAAAGGACGAGAGACGAAGCTCCTTTTAATGTGTGCAGGCCTACTCCATTAGAGAGGAGAGAGAAAATTTTTAAGCCGAAAAGGGAAAATAATATATTTTCTGCAGAAAAACTAGTGGAAACACTAGCGCATCGTCGAGCCACGCGTCATTTCCTCATTGGTACGGGTACACGGTGGCTTGGCAGTCGGGACCCCCAAATATTTTCTCCCATTTGTATATGCTTAATTGTTTGACACATCTTGTTGGAAATGTATCTTGAATGTATCTTGAAGATTCCAATTAGTTTTGGTAAATAGGAAAATAGGAAAATAGAGATTCATTTATTATTTTTTCCTGTTTTATTTCTTTGTCTCTTACACTATAAATTTACCAATGTAATGTAAATCAATACAATGAATATATACAGAAAAGCTCTCTTCCAAGTCTCCATTACGTTTTCTGTCATGGTATCAGAGGAGATACTCCTGGCCTAGCTTCCGCATATTCTTGAATTGCCACCGTTCTTTTTCTGGCCTATTGTTGCATCATCTTTACCTGCAAAACAGACTAGCAAAACGGTTAGGAATTCATATTTTTTTGCCCATGACAAATAATGTTGAGAATTCATCAACAGAGGAGACACCAACCCCAGATGGCGAAGACCGAACCTCTGTTTGACCATCAGAAGAGACGTTTTCTGCAAGAATGATTCCGACGGTGGGTCATACATCCGGCCCAATCCAATGGCCCGTAACTTTTCCTCCAGCATATGGACAGGTATGGACCCAGTATCCGTTTGGCCCATCACCAGGACAGGTATGGCCTCAATACCCTTTTGGGCCATCATCGTCTGTAACAGGTCCAACGGAGGCATCGGGACAGACGATTCCGGCTCAAGAATCTGGATCCATTCCGGGTCAAGGAACCGGATCTATCCCGGGTCAAGGGACGAATCCCTACCCGGGATCTCAACCTGGATACGCGCCGCCGGGTCAAGGATCCGGATCTAACCCGGGTCAAGGGACGAATCCCTACCCGGGATTTCAACCCGGATATGCGCCGCTGTTCTTTCCGGTTGGCGGCGGCGGCGGTCGGCTTGAATCCGGCGACCCTCTCTACACGTCGCCGGCCGACGGACCTGAACTCAAGATCATCGGGATGCAGCTTATCGGCGCCGAGAACTACACGGCTTGGGCTAGGGATTTCCGGCGCGCCCTTGTCACCAAAGACAAGGACGGCTTCCTTGACGGAGCCGTTCCTTTCCCGACCGACGAGCGACTTCAACGGCAATGGCGCAAGTGCAACCAACTGGTTCGCACATGGCTCGGCAACTGCCTTGTACCAGAAATCGCGGCCGGACTTCCGCCTACCGAAGACTCCAGAATTCTCTGGGACAGCATCCGCGAGATGTATGGACGCCTCGACAGAGCGAAGCTGTTCACCATCACTCAAGCGATGTCAGAATTGAAGCAGGGGAACCTCTCGGTTACCTCCTGCTTCAACCGCCTCTCTGCCTTGTGGAACGAACTTGAGGCCGCCGAAGAACATCTCGAGGGGCCCGAAGAAACCATCAATCAATATCGCAAAATTAAAGAAAGAGAAAAGACAACGAGATTCTTACTGATTCTCAATGAATCCTTCTCGGCCTTCAGGTCGCAAATCCTCGCAATGGACCCTCCACCACCGCTCGGCCGCATTTATCAGTTGGCCGTCCAAGAGGAGCATCATCGGACGGCCGCCGCAGACCACGCTCGGGTAGGCGAAGGCATGAGCCTTGCCGTTCTTCCCTCGGGCGATGGATCTGGCGTAACCCTAACCCCCACAGATCTGGAGAGAAAGGTCGTGGCTGTGGCTGCTGCGAGAAGAAATGGAGGAAACCCTAGGTCATTACAATCTAACGGCTCGGATCTGAGATCTGGAATGGATGGCTAGGATCGCCGATCCAGAATGAACGGCCTAGATAAAAACGCTGGATCCGACGGCTAGAATCTCAGCGCTGGAATGAACGGACGCGATCGTCGCGCTGGATCGGACGGCTGGAATCTCAGCGCTGGAACGGACGGACGAGATCAACGCGCTGGATCGGACGGCCATCATTTATCCGCGGCTTCAACAGAATCGGACGGCTGGGATCGTGCCACGTCAGCGAGAAAGGTCAGTGGGCAAAATCCCAGATTTAAAAATAAATTTTGCAGCTACTGTAAACGTCCGCATCATACGATTGAGACGTGTTGGAAGCTACATGGAAAGCCCAATGATACAGACAAAAAGAGAGAATCCATAGTTTCTCAAGTTTTTGCACAAAAGACAGATGGATCACCTCACCAGATGATCACCCAAGAACAATATCAGAATATTGTACAAATGCTAGATCAACTCAAAACTAGCGATAAAGGTGCAGGATTCTCAGGTAAATTCCTATACAACAAGAATTCTTTTTCAGTTGATGTATGGATTATCGATTCTGGTGCTAGTGACCACATAGTATGCAACAAAAATCTATTTACTCATACATATAAAATGCCAGAATCTCCTATCACGGTGCGTCTTCCAAATGGAAACATCACAAATGTTACCAAAACCGGCACCGTACACCTTGGTCAAAATTTACTCCTGAAAAATGTCTTATATATTCCAGAATTTGAATTCAATCTTTTGTCTGTCTCAAGAGTATGTGAAGATAACTCTTGCCATGCCACATTCAATTCGGACAATTGTCTTTTACGGACCATTCGGCGGCAAAGTGATGGCCTTGGGTAGTATGGTAGAGGGACTCTATTTCTGGAACAACTCCCCAGGAGATTTAGAATTATTAAATAAGCATGTTTCTTGTAATGCCATCAGTTCAAATAAAAATCTCCTTTCTCATCAACGATTGGGTCACAGTGCTTCTATTCCTCATCCAAAATGTCCAATATGTCATTTAGCTAAACAATCTCGAGCACCTTTTCCAAAAAGTACAACTCGTGCAACAGATTCTTTTTCTTTACTCCATATGGACATTTGAGGACCTTATCATACTCCTCACCGTGACGGATCTCGATTCTTCCTTCCAATTGTTGATGACTACACTCGAGCCACATGGGTCTATCTTATGCAATCGAAAGGCCAAACCTTTGGTCATTTAACAAATTTCATTTCCATAGTTAAAAATCAGTTTGGTAAATCTGTACAAAAAATCCGTACAGATAATGGACGTGAATTTTTCACTTCCGATTGCAACACATTACTATCTTCCCATGGTATACTTCATGAAAGTTCCTGCACTTACACTCCACAACAAAATGGACTCGTTGAGCGCAAACATAGGCATACGTTAGAAGTTGCCCGTGCTCTAAAATATCGGAGCTTCCATTCCGAAGATTTTTGGGGAGATTGTGTGGTCACGGCGGCTTACTTGATCAATCGCATGCCAACTCGAATTCTTAATGGTAGGACCCCTTTTGAGATGCTTTACAACAAACAGCCTGATAATAAACATCTTAAAGTTTTTGGTTGTTTATGCTTTACAACAAATGTGGGTCCTCGAAACAAAATGGGCCCTCGTGCCACTCAGTGCGTTTTTATGGGATATCCCCCTCTTCAGAAAGGATATCGAGTTATGGAGGTTTCTACGGGGACCTTTTTCGTTAGCTTGAGGGATGTTGTATTCCATGAAGATGTATTTCCATTTCAGGAAATGGTTTCTCCATCACGGTTCTCTTTACCATCAGGGCACGATAGAGATTTTTTGTCCAATGAATCTTTATCTTCAGCGCCAGAGTATCTTATCGCACTAGCACCACCCATATCATCAGGACCATTTGTGTCTCCATCTGTATCAATGGAGTCTACACCTTCAGCAGCAACATCGCCAAGATTATCTGAGGACATTTCTCAATGTCATTCACCAACAACAGTCTCATCGGTTATTCCGAGTCATCGAATCCTCCAAAGCACATATCCTTGAGCGGCCTCGACGATCGGACGGCACACTCGTCCACCTACATGGACTAAGGATTACATATGTTCTGCAAGAAGTTCTTCAGGTACACAGTATCCTATTACCTCATATGTGTCATTTAATCAGTTATCGTTAGGACATATGTGTTGTATCAGTCGTATATCTGAAGAACGAGAACCCTCTTCATTCGCCGAGGCAGCACGAGATCCTAGATGGCGACACGCGATGGAATCCGAACTTACTGCTCTCATGGAAAATCACACCTGGGACATTGTGCCTTTACCTCCAAGACGGAAACCGATTGGCTGCAAGTGGATTTATAAGATCAAATTCAAGGCAGATGGTTCTATTGAGCGCTATAAGGCTCGATTAGTTGCCAAGGGATTCACTCAAAAAGAAGGCTTTGATTACCACGAGACTTTTTCTCCAGTAGCTAAAGAAGTCACAGTACGTTCCTTCTTGTCTGTTGCAGCCATACGGAATTGGTCTTTCCATCAAATGGATGTCCATAATGCTTTTCTCCACGGTGATCTAGATGAAGAAATCTACATGGATATTCCACAAGGATTACGCAGACAGGGGGAGTCTCGGGTATGTCGTCTTCGCAAATCCTTATATGGATTAAAACAGGCATCTAGACAATGGTATGCCAAGTTCACTGCTGCACTAACCAATGCAGGTTTTGAACATTCTAAATATGATTATGCCTTGTTTACCCGAACTACAAAAGACTCATCAATTTATTTGTTAATATATGTTGATGACATATTGATTATGGGAAACAATGATTCGATGTTGCCAAGTTCAAAAGGTATTTGCACTCCACTTTTCACATCAAAGATTTGGGACTACCAAAATATTTTCTCGGCATCGAGATTGCTCGATCCAATGAAGGAATTAGCCTCAGTCAAAGGAAGTTCATCTTGGAGATTGTTTCTGAAGCAGGTTTATCGGGATGCAAACCAGCGGTCATCCCAGTTGAGCAAAATGTCAAGTTGACGACGCATGAATATGACATTAGTTCCCCTTCAACCATTAAGGACTCAGTGCTCAAAGATCCTTCTGAATATCAGCGACTTGTCGGAAAGTTGATATATCTTACAATGACAAGACCTGATATATCGTATGCCGTACAAATACTCAGTCAGTTCATGCATATGCCAAAGCAATCGCATATGGATGCGGCACTAAAGGTTGTAAAGTATCTGAAGGGATGTCCAGGCCTTGGTATACTTCTATCTCGTGACTGCAATATGAAGATGACGGCTTTCTGCGACACAGATTATGCTACTTGTCCAATGACCAGAAGATCTATTACTGGTTTTTGTATAAAGCTGGGAAAGTCATTGATTTCTTGGAAGACAAAGAAACAGGCAACTGTTTCACTATCATCTGCAGAATCAGAGTATCGGGCTATGGCAAAGACTGCTTGTGAAATAGTCTGGATACGAGGACTACTCTTGGACCTTGGAATACAGGTCAATGGACCAACTGAATTGTCTTGTGATAATGATGCTGCACTCAAATTAGTGGCAAATCCAGTTTTTCATGAAAGAACAAAACACATAGAAGTGGATTGTCATTTCACTCGAGATAGAATCAAAGATGGAGTTCTCGTGACAAAAGGAATAGGAACAACTGAGCAACCTGTAGACGTCTTCACTAAAGCGTTATGTCGGAAACAGCACAGATACTTATTAAGCAAGCTTGGTATCCTTGACATCTACAGGCCACCAGCTTGAGGGGGAGTGTTGGAAATGTATCTTGAATGTATCTTGAAGATTCCAATTAGTTTTGGTAAATAGGAAAATAGGAAAATAGAGATTCATTTATTATTTTTTCCTGTTTTATTTCTTTGTCTCTTACACTATAAATTTACCAATGTAATGTAAATCAGTACAATGAATATATACAGAAAAGCTCTCTTCCAAGTCTCCATTACGTTTTCTGTCACATCTGACCTCAGTACCAGAAATCAGTAGCACTGCAGCAGCGATGCACCAATCTCCACTTGGGACCGAGCTATGGTCCAGATTCCGATTCAGATGATGCACCTCAATATCAGTAACTTCACTTCACGAGCTTTTTAAGTATCAGCTTTAATAAAATTGCACAAATTATAGAGTCCCACAAAGTGCAATGATACTTTCTCCTGTTGTGCTATGTGGCGACCGCCGGTTTTGGACAATATGCTTTTTCCGTCATTTCCTCCACTGTAAAAGTTTGTCATTTTCTTGCAAAAACATCTTGTAGTGCTGCCGCAAATGTATTGCTAACTTCAAAAACTGTCATTACAATTTAAATATCACAATTTTTTTCAATCACTTAATTTTTATAATTTTTTATTCCTTAAATATCATGACTTCTAAAAACTATTCACTTAAATACCATGACATTTTTGAAAACGTTTACTATAGATGCAAGAAAATCAATATATCTAGGCGATTGTGATGACACAAGTGTAGGGAAGTGTTTGAGATGAAGCTAGCCTATAACTAGCTTAAGATAACATCGGCAAGGGTCATGTTACCACTGCCATCAATCAAATGTCTTATAACAAAACGTACTCCTTTAGATTCGGCATCTAAAGGTTTCATTATGCCTTCTTCATCATTCAATATGGCCACAAGCTCGGTAATAAAACTAAGGGTGCATTTGTTTTGCAAAAAACATTTTCCTCATTTTTCGTCGTTTGGTTCACTTGGCAAATGAGCTAACGGAAATGGTTTTCCTACCAGATCTCAAATTTAGAAAAATGATTTCTCATTTAAAAGAACGGAAAACGTTTTCCCAAATATTATTCTACTCTTTGGGTCCTTGGTTAATGAAACTTTTATTCTTATAAAAATAATTATTTTAAAAATTGATTATTTAATTATTTTTCAAAAATTTTCAAACATTATTTTCTTTTCTTTTCTTTTTTCCTTTTTCTTCTTTTCTCTTTTCTTTCTTTTCCTTTCTCCTTCTTCCTCCGCCAGCTGTGTGTCTCAACGATAGCCAGCAACTCCGCGACCGGCCAAGATACAGGCCGACAAGCTCAAGGCTCGACCAATCTAGGTGAGCTCGAGCTTGACCAAGGCAGATGAGCTTGCAACTCACCAAATCCGAGCTAGCTTAGGCTTGCGGTTCGCTTGATCCCGACGAGCTTAGGCTCCCGGCTCGCTCGATTTGGACGAGGTCAAGCTCACCCAAGGTGGGCAAGCTCGTAGCTCGCAAGATCTAGGCAACCTCAAGCTCCACTTAGTCCAACGAGCTTGTAGCTCGCTTGATCCTAGTGAGCTCGAGCTTGACCGTGGTCGTCGCCGACTAGTCACGGTGGTGGAACTCGGAAAAAGTAAAGGAAAGAAAAGAGAAAAAAGAAAAATAAAAATAAAAATAATAAAAAATTCTAATTATGAAGTGTAAACATCAAAAAGCGTTTTTGATCCTATATTACCAAATAAACAAAAACTAACCGTATTCCTAAAAAAAAATGTTTTTATCTTATCATTGAGTTTTTCGCAAAATAAATGCACCTAATATTTTGATCTTCAGCTTAACCCATTCTCAAATGATCAATTTGATGAGTTCCTCATGTCTGTCGAGAAGAATTGCCAAAACAAGTAAAAAGAAGAACTAAAAGATAACATTTTATACGCTGTTTGGACTCAACTTGAATTGTTCGACAAAAAGAGAATTTGACTTGAATTGTGGACATCAATGTGCAATAATGTCTCCTGTACAGGCAGCACAGTGCAACTTTCATAAGTTGTACCTTCCAGGTGGTAGCTCCAAGAGACATCCAATTCGTCTCCAAGTACTTTAAAGACAGGCTGTTGCGGCCTTCCATGGCTCTTGGCTTAGGACAGACTTTCAGTTGAACACACCTAAAGCTTCTTCAACTTGCATAGATTAGGTAATCTTTCGATTGAATCACAGTAGGAAACTGTTGAGTGCAACAAAGATCCCGATCACCGCAATCCTTGAATCTCAACAAGTCTTTTTAACTGAGATGTCTCCAAGGATTGTAGCCCGACGGACCAAGTGTCCTCGTGAGGTATTCGCACCTAGTAATTCGCAGTTCCCTCAACTTCACCAAGCCTTTCAAAACAGAAAAGTGCCGAGCATTCATGATAATGAGAGTTGACAAGCTTTCAAATCGTTTGAAATATGTGGCAGTGTTGGGACAACATCAAGTTTCGATGTTGACAAACTACAATGGTGCTGCCATGGTGAGAAATGTTCCTCCAACTTGGACCTCTTCGGAAAAGAGAAGATTCACAAGAGTTGCACTCAATTTCCGCATAAATCTTAATAGTTAAGCTAATTGTGCGGTGACCATCAACTCCAAGTTCTTCGAAACTCGTGATCCATAACTTTTATAATTAGATTATAATTGATCATGTCTTATCATTTGAATCTAAACTTTAATGAATTATTTCTAGTATAGAAGAAATATTCTCCAAACCTCCCTATGAGTTAAAAGAAAAGAAAAGAAGTGGGGCTCAGCTCCCCAGTTTAAAACTTTATGCTGCCCAAATCGACTTTGAATAGAAATTGAGATTAAAAAATCAAGGCCGGCAGCTAAAATACTTTCGAAAGATTGTGATATAAAACCATGATCACAAGACAGATATCATTTACAAAATCAAGAATTTTTTTATTAGGAAAAATTAAGAGTTTTCACTTTATATTAGGTCAGCTTTATTCCAAGAAAACTAAGTGACACCTATCTTTTAAATGTAGGAGGTTGCTAAATGGTAATTGTGACTAAATCACCATATTTGTGCTTTTTCTTAGGGCCGCCTCTAGGAGCATAGGCCTATGTCTTCAGTGATTACCGATGTGTGTGGGACAAAAAGATCACTATACTTGATGAGAATTATTCGAGTGTTCAAAGAATTCCGGACACTCCATCGATATCTAAGAGACACCTATCTATTAATCTTGTGAATATGCATTGAACTATTCACGCAACTCCATTGGAATTTTGAAGGATCATGGTAATTTTATAAACATTAATAAGCATAATTATCATTTTCTTTTCCTGAGAACCTTAATCTAACGAATCTAAAAAAACCCACTCCACCATTTCTTTTTGGACTAAAATTACCTTCGAACCCCACCACTTGTAGAATGCGAGAGATATAACTACCACGGTTCATGAATCATTTCATACATGCTCAGCTCCAGTTATCAGTAACGGCAAGGCCCCAATCTCTATGAGTCCGGAATCTGATTCAGATGATGCACTCCAATCTCAGTCACTTCACAAGCTCGCTCTTTTAAGTATTAGCTTTAATAAAGTTGGACAATAAAAGGGTCCGCTAAGTGCAATAATGCTTTCTACTGTTCTACCATGTGGAGACTACTGATTTTGACCAAAATGCTTTTCTCATCCCCTTTTCTTCCATTAAAGTTTGTATCATTTTCATGCAAACGCATCTTGCAGTACTTTTGTGATTGTATTGTCATAGCATGTAAAAGTCTGTAATGCCCCTAGTTAAATAAGGCTAACTTTGAAACAATGTCACCACAATTTTCGTACATCACTTACTTGAATATCATAACTTTTTCCGATAACTTAAAAGCTATAGAACTTCTAAAAAAAGTTCACTTTGAGCAATATAACCTTTTTGAAGACATTTCCCACAAGTGCTACGCATCATGGCACTTGTGGTAGGAGTTTTAGTATTTGAAAGTTATGACACTTAAGTGAAAATTTTTTAAAAGTTAAGTCATTTAAGTAAACATTTTTTTTTAAAAAGTCATGAATTTCAATTAATCAAAAAAAAAAAATTCATGACACTCAAGTAACCACTGTACAAAAATTACATCACTTGTCTTATTCTCATCTAGGCTAACTTCTATCAGAAATTGTGTCAGAATTGGAAAGCGTTTGAATCAAGATATGCACTATTCAATGGCCAACGACACTCTTCAAGTTGCATAAGAGTTGAAGCTAGCAGATAATTGGCTAAAGATAGCACCAGCAAAGTCATCTTGCCATTGTCACCAATCTTGTATATTACAACAAAGCGTACCCTTTCAGTTTCGGCATCTAATAGTTTTCACTATGCTTCTTCTTGATCATTCAATACGACCAGATGATAAAAAATGAACTTATGTTTGACCTTCATCTCAACCCGAAGCTCACTCACGATCAATTTGATGAGTTCGCCGGGTTGTCTGTCGAGAAGAATTGCCAAAACAAGTCAATGAAGAACTATAAAATAACATTTTAATACAACTTCCAAGAAAATATGGTATTTGAACTTAAACTATTGAAACTCAATTGCAAAAATGAAATAATTCACGCTTCTCATTGCAAACTCCAAATCCATACATGTATCTCCCTCCCTAAAACGTGCCAACAGCACGTCCACCATCGTTGTTCTAATGCTGCTCTCTCTCTCTCTCTCTCTCTCTCTCTCTCTCTAAGACGCAAAGGAGGAGGAAGATAGAACCAAGTGATGTTAAGAGTTAACCAGGGTGGAGTTAAAGTTTGCAGTTCGGCCATCGTGGGTCGCTTGGCAATTATTAAAGCTTGTGTTATTAACCTGATGGTGCGCATGGGCAGTACGACTTTATTTACGTGAAGGCTCCTACCCAACTCCACCGAACCATTCCATCTGTCTTTGCTTTTACTTAGATGCTCTTTACGACGATTGATATGTGAAAAGCATATGAAAATGTTCGGCCCCCCACATCAATTGTACTGAAGATAGGTGTTGCGTCTCTATAACGCCCAATTTATTTGATGAAATGAAATAAAGATAAGATCCATTAGAGCTGTGCTCAAATTCCCCATTAATCTTAATTTGATTATGCTACGACCATCGACCACAAATTCTTCCAACCTAGTGACCCAAAACGTTATCGTGAGATTTGAATTGATCATGCCTCGTCATTTGAATGTACACTTTTATGGAACTAGTTTCTCATTTTCAACATCTCAATACTTTTTTTTTTCAAATGAATAATGTGAGATTAAGGTTAGAATTTAAATAACTAATAGTTTTTAGTATAGAAGAAATTCTCACCAAACTTTCCCAGGAATCAAAGGAAAAAAGAAGAAGAAGAGGACAAGGGACTAAGCTCTCAAGTTTAGATCGTTAAGCTGCTAAAACCAACTTCGAATAGAAATTGAGATGAAAAAAAAAAGTGTGGCAACTTGCCCATTTTCAAAAGAATGTAATATAAAAGGTAAATTTATCATAAGTATACTAATAAAAACTGTTTATCTCCGATAATTATCTGATGTGTATGAAATAGAGGGATGGCCTATTTGATGGAGATTCATCGGATGCTTAAAGAGACCTAGGCACTCCATTAATATTTAAGAGAGACTAATTTATTCATGTTGTGAACATGCATAGGCTTTGAGCTACATGTACAACTCTATTAAGAGAAATTGGAGGTCCATAAAAGACAGCTTTTCATTTTATTTTATTTTTATAGAAATTACTAATTATACTCATCATTTATTTTTCAAAACCTCACTTTAATAGCCCGATTGCATTGATTGACTACACCTCGTCAACAATTTAATGACCCTCTTTCTGATTCTCTGCAAACTCCAAATCCTTGCGTCTCTCTCCTTCCCTAACAAGTACCGACCATACATGTCCATAATCATTGCGCTGATGCTGTTGTTCTCTCTCTCTCTCTCTCTCTCTCTCTCTATAAAACGTAGAGGAGGAGGAGGACAAAACAAAGTTAGGTTAAGAGTTTAATCGGGGAGTAAATTGCTTTTTGGCGATCGTGATTCACATTGCAATTATTGAAGATTCGTGTTATCCCAACCTCATGATGCATACGGGCAGTATGACTTTATGCATTGTGGATCATGTTGCGATTATTAAAGCTTCTTGCTTTTTCAACCTCACGCCAAGAGGCCCAACTCCACTGTACTATCTCTCTCTCTCTCTCTCTCTCTCTCTCTCTCTCTCATATATATATATATATATATATATATATATATATATATATATATCGAAACATTGTCCTGTCTAGCTTCGACTTAATATGTGCATAGCCATATGAAGCACGGACACGCTATCAGAGCCTCCGTGTCGTATCCGACACGTGTCGACGTGTTCGACATGCTTAGACACGCGGTCAATGTGTGTCGGATTTTTCGACACATGATCACCTTTTCTTGGCACATTTCGACACGCGTGTCCAAAAGAGGATCATTGAAGAAGACAATGGAGGGTGGAGACGAGGGCGAGGGAGTAGAGGCGATGCTGTGACAGTGAGGGAGGTCTAGAGGAAGAGCAGAGACCAAGGCGATCTAGAGAGTTGTGATTGCGATGTTGCGATGGAGGGCCGGCGGTGAGGCTAAGGCTACGGCTGTGAAGGAGGAAGGGTTGGAGGCGAGGCGGTGAGGTGACCAAAAGAGAGCAAAGAGGATCTTGTGAGGAGGAGGAGGTCGCGGTTTACAGGTGATGGGGGAGGGGGAAGAAAGGGAAAGAACTGGAGGCGGAGAGGAGGGAGGGGGAGGAGAAACAATGGGTAATGGAAGAAAGGGGGAGAAACAAGGGGGGGTGTGGGGCCCGGGGGGTTGGGGTGGCATGAGGGTGAGGGGGAGAAAAAACAATAGGTGATGGGGGCATGGGGTGGGGATGACGTGAGGGGGAGGGAGGAAGAGAGAAGTGAGGGAAATGACAGAGGGGCGGGGGGACAAACAAGGGAAATAAATCAAAGGGGTGGCGTGGGGTGGTAGAGAAAATCCAGGGAATTGACAGGTAATTGGGGGAGAAAGAAGGAAAAGAAACTGAGAGAGCGGGGTGGGTTTGAGGTGGCGTGAGGGAGAGAGAAATGAGGGAGGGAAATAAATTTTGGGGAATGAGGGTGTGGGAGAAAAAAAAAGGAGGAAAATAATTTTGGAAGGTGATGTTACATTTGTTAAAAAAAAAAAAAGCTAAAAATAGTTTTCAAAAATAAAAATACTAAAAGTTAAATAATGATAAATTTTAATTATTATAGAAGATCATAGATTTTTTTAATTAAGTTGATTATAATCTTCGTTAGTTATTAGTTTCATCTATAATTTTTCTTAAATTTAGAAACTTGTTCCTAAATATGGGTATGCATTAAATATTAATATGTCTTTCAAATTTCCTATGAATAGTCTCATTAATATTATTAGTGTAAATTCATTGTAAGCTCTTTTTTATTTTTTACTTATTTGTGAATTTGAATCAAATTAATTAAAAATAAATATATTCATTTAATATATAATGTGTCGAAATTTTCTATTTTTAAAAAATGACGTGTCGGCATGTCATGTCATGTGTCCGTGTCACGTGTACCTTATTTTGTCTTGTGTTAATGGACTGTTGATTATGAAATTTGATTACAAGTTTGATTTTGAAAGGATTGATTGCGCTTCACTTCATCAGAACTGAATTTTACTCATGCTTGGTCAGGGCAATTCTATACATTGGCCTCTAATGAATTATACGAACTCTAGTTAAATAATCTGCTCTCGATTATCCGGGTGTACCTTATTTTGTCTTGATTTAATGGAATGAAATTTGATCACAAGTTCAGTTTATGCTGAGAGAGGATGAAATTTTTGAATGGATGGATTGCAGTTCACTTCATCAGAACCGAATTTTATCTCATGCTTGGTCAAAGCAATTCTATACATTGGCCACTACTGGAATCATGCGAAACTCTAGTTAAATAATCTGTTCTCGATTATTTAGGCGTACCTTATTTGGTCTGGTGTTAATGGACTTTTGATAATGAAATGTAATAACAAGTTTGGCTTCGCATGAGAGAGAATAAAAATTTCGAATGGGTTGATTGAGCTTACTTCATTAGAACTGAATTTTACTTGTGCTTGGTCAGGGCAATTATATACATTGTCCTTTAATGGACTCATGCGAACTCTAGTTAAATAATCCATTCTCTATTATTCGGGTGCACCTTATTTTGTTTTGTGTTAATGGACTTTTGATAATGAAATTTGACTACAAGTTTGGCTTACGCATGAGAGAGGATGAAATTTTTGGATGGTATGATTGCGCTTCACTTCATTAGAACCGAACTTTATCTCATGCCTGGTCAGGGCAGTTCTATACATTGGCTTCTAATGGAATTGTGCGAACTCTACTTAATTAATCCATTCTCGATTATTTGAGTGTACCTTATTTGGTCTGCTGTTAATGGACTTTTGATAATTAAATTTGATTACAAGTTTGGTTTGCATGTGAAATAGAATGAAATTTCTGAATGGATGGATTGCTAGGTTCATATTTTGGGTTTAAGAACCATGTAGGGTTTGACGTCCGAATATCACACATGAATATGGGCAAACTTTGATATGTTCGCATTCTTTCGGCGACATTTACTTTTAGTAAAACATGGAGGGACTATTGAATGGTGAACAAATTCATGTGTTATATAACTTCAGAAGAACATAGATACTCGCATCGACTATTGTGCTGCCCATAATCAAAATGTAAATATACAACATATGTGCACTTTAATGGGTCAGATTGATATTATTTATGCCCTACTATGCCTAAGGGTGGATAGTACATATGTCTGGAGGAAACCTGTCAAGGCAAGACCAGTTCTTAAGCCATACATTGACTGCATTATTGGCAGCCAGAGCATAGTTTGTGTCTCTAGTAATAATCTGATATGTATTGGATGTAGGATTTGCCGCACTTGATAGTGACTTGGGGGATGCTCAAAAAGCTCTAGACAGTCCATTGATATCTCAGAGACATCAATTTATTAATCCTGTAAATATGCATAAGTCTTGAACTACATATATAACTCCAATAGAGGAAACCGGAGGTCCTATAAGCCAATTTCATTGATTAATTAAACCTCATCAACGGGACCAGTGAAAATTGGTGCGCACACGCTATTAGATTCGATTATTTTTGCACCTTTTCATTTTCTTTTGTGGAAATAGATCAGCCTTTCTTTTACATATCTTTTGTCTTCTCAATTGAGTATATCCTTGAAGATGTATTCAGCCCCTACATCTTCAAGGATATACTCAATTGTACAGAAAATAAACAAAACTGAAAATTGGAGAGGAAGAGTGAAGAATATATTTAATTCAAATGCTCGTAATTACCTATATACCTAGTAACTTTTCTATACAGCTCCAATCCGCACAATAGGAATTTAAAAGAAATTGCTGAAAAGCCTGAGATCATTGCATTAATGTGTGCATAATAGTATATAATCGTATACTTAGTCTCAATATATAATTTGGATTGCACAAGCCTCGAACCTCGAATCCTACATAAAAGAGAAGTAATAGCATAGACTGCGGAGAAAATGTTAAATAGACATATAATTAAATACATGAGGCAACTCTCAATAGACGAGTTGAATGAACATGGCCGACCAATTGGCCGCAACGAAACTTGGGCCCAATTTCGAGTGCTTTAATGACTGAAAGTACCTAACAAAATTTATTTTCACCAAGAGTTGTTTATAAGAAAATTATTGAGTCGTCGTAGGAAGCCGAGAACATCAGAATTTTAGGGGTCATAAAGAAATGAAAGGCCCCTTGACAACAATAGTCAATTTTTCACTAAGTAATTTCATTCCCCCGGGATATTAAAATTGTGTGGTTATTAAAATGACCATAAATTGATTATAAAATCATGTCGCTTTTAATTGCTCCAAGAAAGGCGTAGTTAAATATAGTTTGATATCCATAAGCTTATATAATCATATTGCAACTTGATTGGTGTTCATATTGTCTTATCTTTGTGAATCTTGAAAAATGAAGGCCCTAAAAATACTAACTCTCACCACCGGAAGTCACGGAAGGAAAAGGGACGCAATGCACGTGCTTAGATCTCTTTGATAAATGAAGCGTGACTTAATTATACACACGTAAACTCACCGGCATTTACAGTGTTATATTATCATCAGGGTGTTTTCTTAATGCGGTAGCTACTACAGTCCTTCTAAAGTTGCAACAGATTCTACGTGTTCCCTCAAACTTTTTGGGAAAAAAAAGTACTTCAAGTTAGGGATGAAATCGTGACTTTTGATAAGCAATCTATTAGGATTTAGAAAAAAGGCTTTAGTATCGTTTGGTCCTTGGCATCCTAGAGGATTCCTTCTTGATCACCATAGCAGAACAGCGTTTCATACATCGGATCTGGAGATAGAGTCGGCATTGATATCTAAAAGCGCTCTCATCTTTTTCATCTTTTAATGAAAAGGATGTGATCAAAATGGTTCACCTTTGTTTCGACACGTCCACATATGTTGAATTATTATTAGCAAAATGGTCCATTGAGGAAGTCATTATAATGGGATTGCAGTCATATAAACCGTGAATAACTGTGCACGTATTAAATAAATTTGCGTGTATGATCAGGATAGTTTACTGGGTTAAATAAAAGAGAATAACTCCTTTATAAAGTATGGAGAAATGTACAATAAAACAGCGAGTCTGATTTAGGGGTGCCAAATCCTGATGTGCCTCCTCCTTTTGGATGATTAGTTGATTAATGACCACAGAAATCATAATGTCAATTAACTCCATGTTTGGGTAGTAATCTTCTCTTAAAAAGATATTCCCCAAAAATATCTTATCCCCTTTGGAGGAAGTTTACTTCCCCCGGCGACGAAAGAAAATAAACCCATTTTAAAAGATTTTGCTTTTGACTGGTTCTGAGGAAGTTTCCTTCGACGAACAATGAAAGAAAATAAACCCAATTTCAAAGATTGTGTTGCTCTCACCAGAAGCCCCCATCACTATGTCATTCGTCAATTTCAAAGAAAATAAACCCAATTTGAATTTGTTTTCTTTTTAATTTCTTTCTAAAATGTGGTTCAGTTGTCACGATGACAACGAGGCAATGTGGACGTTCCACAGTTTATTGAAAAGCAATGTTTTATTTAAGCTCTAAAGTAATTGTTATTTGGTTAAAATAATTAGAATCTACATTATTAATCGCTACCAGCTTGGCCCTATCCCACAATTGAGATTCCCTTTCTAATTGAAGAGGGCACATTACGTATATTTAATAATTTTAGTGAGATGGGAAAAGTTAACAGTGAGATGAATAAAGACTAGGTTAGGCATTTTGAATGTAGAGCAACATGCTATGAATTTTTCTTAAGTTATATTTCGATCGTATTTTCTTTACTTAATCGTTGCATTTCACATGGACTGCACCTTCGTTTTCTAAAATACCAAACATAGTTTTTATTTATTCAAGACACGAAAAGGATTTGTTTCCCATAATTAGATGCAATATCATAATCCACCTTGCGAACCTAAACAACATATCCTTTTCCCATAATTACATGCAATATCATAACCCACCCTGCGAAACCTAAACAACTCAATCCAGAAATACTTGTTTGTCCTCATAATCTAACTTCTGGAAACTTATCATCGACATTTGGGCTTCCTTGGGATAATCACCCGTAACTTCTTCGACGTGTCTATCCACATTGATTTGTTTTTATAAGAAGGATATGAACCGATGAGCTCAAGAGCCAAAGCAAGCATTTGGCTTGGGCCCATGAAAAAATGACATGTTTTATAAGATAAAGCTAAACACAGAAGTTAAAATAAACAATGAGATTAATCAATGTCATTTACTCTTTATGAAAGTAGACCGTGACCGATGTAATAAAGAAAATGACGATAAGCCCGTGATGTAGCTGTTCTTACTATTTAATGTGTGTACAACCATGTCTCACTAGAAGATAAATTGGCATTATTCTACTTTCTTCAATTAATTGATCAATTATTGGCTTAGTCTTAGTCTACCCTTAAACAACTATTTAATTTGTGTACAACGATGTCTCTTGATTAGCCCATGGTGTTGTTTATATATAGCTATTACATTATATTTGGGAAAATTCCAAATAAGGGCTGAAGTGTTCTTATTTTCTCAAATAAGAGTATGAAGTGGCCATGATTATTTCAAATAAGGGCATAAAGTGACCATAGTAGTTTCAAATATGAGCTTAATGTAGCCATAGTCATTTTCAAATAAGGGCTTGACTTTACCAGTCTTCGGCTGGCTAAATATTTCAACCACTCAAAAGCGTTTTCATCCAATTACAATTTTAATCTAAATTATTTTTATTCTTTTTCTTTTCTTTCCTTTTTTTTTTACACTTTTATTTTTCTTTTCTTTTCTTTTCTTTTCTTTTCCGGCAAGGGTTAGTAGCGGGCCGACAGGACTCGACCACCCTCACCAGCTATTAATAAGGGTCGATGATGGCTCTACCAGCCTTGTCAACTACTTCCAAAGGCCAACAAGGCCTACTAGCCTTTGCCGGCCGTGGACGAGGGCTCGTTGACCTTCATCGGCCACTGGCGAGGGACGGCCAATGAGTCCTCGTTGGCCCTAAGCAAGGTTGACCCTTGCCAGATCAATCGAGGGTGGCCTTGCCTACAGTTGGTAAGGCTGGCAGGCCTTGGCCAGCCCTTACCAATGGCCAGCGAGGACGACCCTCGCCCAGCCTTTCTAGCATCACTAGTGGCCGGTTGGCCATCGGGCCCTTGATCAATTAAAAATTCAAGCTTTTATTTGAAATAGACATGATTACTTCAAACCTTTATTTAAAACAAGATTCACTTTAAACTTTTATTTGAGAAAATAATAGCACTTCAAGCTCTCATTTAAAATAAAATCCACTTTAGGTCCTTATGTGAGAAAATGAAGCGCACTTCTGGCCTTTATTTGGAATTTTCTCCATTATATTTGATTCTAAAAAGAAAACCCTTTTTTTGTGATTAAAAAAAGAAGAAAAAAACTGCCTAGTTATAACCCTTAAATTTGGTCTAACCAATAAATGTAGAATTTTAGCGAGTATTGAAGATTTGTTAATGAATGGTTTTCATATATTTGTACATTTATCTTTTGTAATATCAATTGAAACTTGTGACTGTCGCTTTTTAAGATGTAGGTCATGAGCCCATCATTACCGCCCGTAACTTCTCGGAACGACATGTTCCGAGAGGCTGCGATAGTTGTTTAGAGGCAAGTCTCTTGTAAACGTAAGTCTGCTGAAAAGCTGGAGGGCTTGATCAAAGTACATGTTAACTACCTTTTACTTTTTCTTTTTTTTAAGAGAAAAGAAAAAGAAAAAGGAGAAGCAGCTATAGACACCCTTTCAAGGCCGCATTAGTATTATTATTAAAAAAAAAATATTATTAAAAATTATTCACATTAGCGTCAGCCAGCCAAATTTGGCTAAGTAGATTGAATTGGCATAATTAGAAAAGATTTAGGATAGAATTGACATAATTACAAAATGCTTATGACTAAATTGGCCAAAAAAGTTTGGGACTGAATTAATAAAATTACAAAAGGTTTAAGATTTTTTTGGTAATTTTCTCAAGAATGAAGGATAACATGACTACCCCGGTGGCTAGCTTGCAAGGAAAGGTCGCAAATAATAATAATAATAATAATAATAATAATAATAATAATAATAATAATAATAATAATATATGTTTTAATACTAAAACTTTTGGCTCACATGACTATTGTCAAGTTGCATGATGTCATTTAAATAAGAAAGGAAAGGTTGAGCAATAGACAACAAAACGTTAAATCAGTAAGGATGGATTCTCATCCCTTGTACTTATCTCCTATCTTTTCTAAAAAAGACATTTCCCAAAAAACATCTTATTGCTCTCGGCTTGTTTCGAGGAAGTTTCCTTTGACCATCAATTACAGAATAAAAAAACCATTTTCATTGATTTTGTTGCTCTCACTAGAAGCCGCCACCACTACGTCATTCGTCCAAGTTTGAATTTGTCTTTTTATTAATTTCTTTTCATTTTTTTTTAATTTTTTCCGGCAAGGGTTAGCGGCTGGCCAGGACTCGACAACCCTCACCGGCTATTAATAAGGGTCGATGATGGCCTTACCAACCTCGTCAATTGCTTCTAAAGGCCGATAAGGCCTACTAGCCTTTGCTGGCCGTGGATGAGGGCTTGGTGACCTTCGTCGGCCACTGGTGAGGGACGACCACCAAGTCCTCGTTGGCCCTAAGCAAGGTCGACCCTTGCCAGATCAAGCGAGGGTGGCCTTGCCTGCAGTCGGCAAGGGTTGGCACGCCTTGGGCAGCCCTTCTTAATCGTCGGCAAGGATGACCCTCGCCCAACCTTTCTAGCATCACCGATGGCCGGTTGGCCATCGGCCCTTGACCAACTAAAAAGTCAAGCTTTTATTTGAAATAGACATAATTACTTCAAATCTTTATTTGAAACAAGATTCACTTTAAACTTTTATTTGAGAATATAATAGCACTTCAAGCTCTCATTTAAAGTAAAATCCACTTTAGGTCCTTATATGAGAAAATGAAGGCACTTCAGGCCTTTTTTTTGGAATTTTCTCCATTATATTTGATTCTAAAAAGAAAACCATTTTTTTGTGATTAAAAGAAAAAAAAAAGAAAAAAACTGCCTTGTTATAACTCTTCAATTTTATTTTATTTTTTGGTAACCCAGGGGACCCCCGCACGGCCGACAGCCGGAGGGTAAACCCTGGGGTGACACGTAAGCGAGAGGACCCACCACCCTTGTATAACTCTTAAATTTTGTCTAACAAATACATGTAGAATTTTAGCGAGTATTGAAGATTTGTTAATGAATGGTTTTTATAAATTTGTACATTTATCTTTTGTAATATCAATCGAAACTTTTGACCATCACTTTTTAAGATGTTGGTCATGAGCCCATCATTACCACCCGTAACTTCTCGGAACAACATGTTCCGAGAGGCTGCGATAGTTGTTTAGAGGCAAGTCTCTTGTAAACGTAAGTCTGCTGAAAAGCTTGAGGGCTTGATCAAAGTACATGTTCCCTACCTTTTTGTTTTTCTTTATTTTTTTAAGGAAAAAGAAAAAAGAAAAAGGAGAAGCAGCTATAGACACCCATTCAAGGTCACAATAGTATTATTATCAAAAAATATATATTATCAAAAATTAGGGTTAATACCCTGAAAAACCCCAAACTAGTACATCTGTGACAAATTTACCCCAAACTAGTACACTTGTGACAAATTTACCCTCTGTTAGTTTTTGTTAAATTTCAATTAAGTTAAATGACACGTGACAATTGACTGATATACCAATTTAGGATTTTACACTCTATTTGTCACAGTTTACAATTTTTGTGATTTTTTTTGTGGTATTAATTCAATTTAGCGGAGGGTATAATTGTCACAAATTTACCAGTTTGGGGTTTTTTGTGGTCGATTAAATTAGTTTAGGGTAAATTTGTCATAAATGTACAAGTTTAGGGTTTTTTATGGTTAGTCGAGGTAAATTTGTCATAGGTGTACTAGTTTGGGGTTTTTTAGGGTATTAACCCTAAAAATTATCCACATTAGTGTCAGCCAGCCAAATTTGGCTAGGTAGATTGAATTTGCATAATTGGAAAAGATTTAGGATTGAATTGACATAATTACAAAATGTTTATGACTAAATTGGCCAAAAAAAGTTTGGGATTGAATTAATAAAATTACAAAAGCTTTAGGATTTTATTGGTAATTTTCTCAAGAACGGAGGTTAACATGACTCGCCTAGTGGCTAGCTTGCAAGGAAAGGTCGCAAATCATAATAATATATGTCTTAATACTAAAATTTTTGGCTCACATGACTATTGTCGAGTTGCATGCCGTCATTTAAATAAGAAAGGAAAGGTTGAGCAATTGACAACAAAACGTGAAAGTAGTAAGGATGGACTTGAGAACTAGATCGAACTACCCTAAATCGGCCAGTTTGGTCCGATCTAATCAAGTTCCAGGCTAGGATCAAAATCAATACACATCCCTTATACTTATCTCCTATCTTTTCTGAAAAAGACATTTCCTAGAAAAAATCTTATTGCCTTACGTGGAAGTTACCTTCCACCAGCAATGAAAGAAAACAAACCAATTTTCAAAGATTGTCTGGCTCTCGCTTGTTTCGAGGAAGTTTCGTTCAACCATCAATTACAGAATAAAAAAAACCATTTTAATTGATTTTGTTGCTCTCACTAGAAGCCGCCACCACTACATCATTCGTCCAAGTTTGAATTTGTCTTTTTATGAATTTCTTTGCACTTTTTTTTTTTTTCTGGCAAGGTTAAGCAGCGGCTGGCCAGGACTCAATGACCCTCACCCACTATTAACAAAGGTCGATGATGGCTCTACCAGCCTTGTCAATCGCTTGTAAAGGTCGATAAGGCCTACTAGCCTTTGCCGATCGTGGACAAGGGCTTGGTGACCTTCGTCGACCACCGGCGAGGGACGACCACCAAGTCCCCGTTGGCCCTAAGCAAGGTTGACCCTTGACAGATCAAGCAAGGGTGGCCTTGCTTGCGGTCGGCAAGGGTTGGCAGGCCTTGGCCAGCCCTTACCAATGGTCGACGAGGACGACCCTCGCCCAACCTTTCTAGCATCACCGGTGGCCGGTTGGCCATCGGGTTCTTGACCAACTGAAAAGTCAAGCTTTTATTTGAAACAGACATAATTACTTCAAATCTTTATTTGAAACAAGATTCACTTTAAACTTTTACTTGAGAAAATAATAGCACTTCAAACTCTCATTTAAAGTAAAATCCACCTTAGGTCCTTATGTGAGAAAATGAAGGCACTTCGGGCCTTTATTTGGAATTTTCTCCTTTATACTTGATTTTAAAAGAAAACCCTTTTTTGTGATTAAAAAGAAAAAGAAAAAACTGCCTAGTTATAACTCTTAAATTTGTCAAACCAATAAATGTAGAATTTTAGCGAGTATTGAAGATTTGTTAATGAATGGTTTTTATAAATTTGTACATTTATCTTTTGTAATTTCAATCAAAACTTGTGACTGTCGCTTTTTAAGATGTAGGTCATGAGCCCATCATTACTACTCGTAACTTCTCGGAACGACATGTTCCGAGAGGCTGTAATAACCATTTAGAGGCAAGTCTCCTGTAAATGTAAGTCTGCTGAAAAGCTGGAGGGCATGATCAGTACATGTTCCCTACCTTTTTGTTTTTCTTTTCTTTAAAACAAGAAAAAGAAAAAGGAGAAGCAAATATAGACACCCCTTCAAGGCCGCAATAGTATTATTATCAAAAAAAGATATTATTAAAAATTATCCACATTCGGCGTCGGCCAGCCAAATTTGGCTAGGTAGATTCAATAGGCATAATTAGAAAAGATTTAAGATTAAATTGACATAATTACAAAATATTTATGACTAAATTGGCCAAAAAAAGTTTGGGACTGAATTAATAAAATTACAAAAGGTTTAGGATTTTATTGGTAATTTTCTCAAGAACGAAGGTTAACATGACTGCCCTGGTGGCTAGCTTGCAAGGAAAGGTCGCAAATAATAATAATATATGTTTTAATACTAAAATTTTTGGCTCACATGACTATTGTCGAGTTGCATGCCGTCGTTTAAATAAGAAAGGAAATGTTGAGCAATTGACGACAAAACATTAAAGCAGAAGGATGGACTTGAGAACCAGATCGAACTACCTTAAATCGGCTAGTTTGGTCCGGTCCAATCAAGTTCCAGGCTAGGATCAAATTCAATACACATCCCTTGTACTTATCTCCTATCTTTTTTGAAAAAGACATTTCCTAGAAAAAATCTTATTGCCTTTCGTGGAAGTTACCTTCCACCAACAATGAAAGAAAACAAACCAATTTTCAAAGATTGTCTTGCTCTCAGCTTGTTTCGAGGAAGTTTCGTTCGACCATCAATTACAAAATAAAAAAAAAAAACAATTTTCATTGATTTTGTTGCTCTCATCGAAGCCGCCACCACTATGTCATTCGTCCATAGTTTGAATTTGTCTTTTTATTAATTTCTTTTCACTTTTTTTTTTCTGGCAAGGTTTAGCAGCGGTAGGCCAGGACTCGATGACCCTCACCGGCTATTAATAAGGGTCAATGATGGCTCTACCAACCTCATCAACTGCTTCTAAAGGCTGATAAGGCCTACTAGACTTTGCCAGCCGTCGACAAGGGCTCGGTGACCTTCGTCGGCCACTGGCAAGGGACAACCTCCAAGTCCTCGTTGGCCCTAAGCAAGGTCGACCCTTGCTAGATCAAGCAAGGGTGGCCTTGCCTGTAGTATGCAAGGGTTGGCAGGCCTTGGCCAACCCTTAACAATGGCTGGCAAGGACGACCCTCGCCCAACCTTTCTAGCATCATTGGTGGCCGGTTGGCCATCGGGCCCTTGACCAACTGAAAAGTCAAGTTTTTATTTGAAACATACATAATTACTTCAAACCTTTATTTGAAACATGATTCACTTTAAACTTTTATTTGAGAATATAATAGCACTTCAAGCTCTCATTTAAAATAAAATCCACTTTAGATCCTTATGTAAGAAATTGAAGGCACTTCGGGCCTTTATTTGGAATTTTCTCCATTATATTTGATTCTAAAAAGAAAACCCATTTTTTTTTATGATTAAAAAAAAGAAGAAAAAAACTGCCTAGTTATAACTCTTAAATTTGGTCAAACCAATAAATGTAGAATTTTAGCGAGTATTGAAGATTTGTTAATGAATGGTTTTTATAAATTTGTACATTTATCTTTTGTAATATCAATCAAAACTTGTGACCGTCGCTTTTAAGATGTTGCTCATGAGCCCATCATTACCACCGTAACTTCTTGGAACGACATGTTCCGAGAGGCTGCGATAGTCGTTTAGAGGCAAGTCTCTTGTAAACGTAAGCCTACTAAAAAGCTACAGGGCTTGATCAAAGTACATGTTCCCTACCTTTTTGTTTTTCTTTTCTTTAAAACAAGAAAAAGAAAAAGGAGAAGCAGCTATAGACACCCCTTCAAGGCCGCAATAGTATTATTATCAAAAAATATATATTATTAAAAATTATCCACATTAGCATCGGCCAGCCAAATTTGGCTAGGTAGATTCAATAGGCATAATTAGAAAAGATTTAGGATTGAATTGACATAATTGCAAAATATTTATGACTAAATTGGCCTAAAAAAGTTTGGGACTGAATTAATAAAATTACAAAAGGTTTAGGATTTTATTGGTAATTTTCTCAAGAACGAAGGTTAACATGATGCCTCGGTGGCTTGCTTGCAAGGAAAGGTCACAAATAATAATAATATATGTTTTAATACTAAAATTTTTGGCTCATATGACTATTGTCGAGGTTCATGCTGTCGTTTAAATAAGAAAGGAAAGGTTGAGCAATAGACAACAAAACGTTAAAGCAGTAAGGATGGACTTGAGAACCGGATTGAACTACCCTAAATCGGCCAGTTTAGTCCGGTCCAATCAAGTTCCAACCTAAGATCAAAATCAATACACATCCCTTGTACTTATCTCCTATCTTTTCTGAAAAAGACATTTGCTCGAAAAAAAAAACTTATTGCCTTTCGTGGAAGTTACCTTCCACCAGTAATGAAAGAAAACAAACCAATTTTCAAAGATTGTCTTGCTCTCGGCTTGTTTCGAGGAAGTTTCGTTCGACCATCAATTACAGAATAAAAAAACAATTTTCATTGATTTTGTTGCTCTCATCAGAAGCCGCCACCACTACATCATTCGTCCAAGTTTGAATTTGTCTTTTTATTAATTTCTTTTCACTTTTTTTTTTCTGGCAAGGTTTAGCAGCGGCTGGCCAGGACTCGATGACCCTCTCCAGCTATTAATAAGGGTCGATGATGGCTCTACCAACCTCGTCAACTGCTTCTAAAGGCCGATAAGGCCTACTAGCCTTTGCCAGCCGTCGACAAGGGCTTGGTGACCTTCATCCGCCACTGGCGAGGGACAACCTCCAAGTCCTCATTGGCCCTAAGCAAGGTCGACCCTTGCCAGATCAAGCAAGGGTGGCCTTGCCTGCAGTTTGCAAGGGTTGGCAGGCCTTGGCCAGCCCTTAACAATGGCTGGCGAGGACGACCCTCGCCCAACCTTTCTAGCATCACTGGTGGCCGGTTGGCCATCGGGCCCTTGACCATGTGAAAAGTCAAGTTTTTATTTGAAACAGACATAATTACTTGAAACCTTTATTTGAAACAAGATTCACTTTAAACTTTTATTTGAGAATATAATAGCACTTCAAGCTCTCATTTTAAAAAAAATCCACCTTAGGTCCTTATGTGAGAAAATGAAGGCACTTCGGGGCTTTCTTTGGAATTTTCTCCATTATATTTGATTCTAAAAATAAAACCCTTTTTTTATGATTAAAAAAAACAGAAAAAAACTGCCTAGTTATAACTCTTAAATTTTGTCTAACCAATAAATGTAGAATTTTAGCGAGTATTGAAGATTTGTTAAGGAATGGTTTTGATAAATTTGTACATTTATCTTTTGTAATATCAATCGAAACTTGTGATCGTCGCTTTTTAAGATGTTGGTCATGAGCCCATCATTACCGCCCGTAACTTCTCGGAATGACATGTTCCAAGAGGCTGCGATAGTCGTTTAGAGGCAAGTTTCTTGTAAACGTAAGTCCGCTGAAAAGCTAGAGGGCTTGATCAAAGTACATGTTCCATACCTTTTTTTTTTTTCTTTTTTTTTTTTAGGAAAAAGAAAAAGAAAAAGGAGAAGCACTATAGACGCCGCAATAGTATTATTATAAAAAATATATATTATTAAAAATTATCCACATTAGCGTCGGCTAGCCAAATTTGGCTAGGTAGATTGAATTGGCATAATTACAAAAGATTTTGGATTGAATTGACATAATTACAAAATGTTTATGACTAAATTGGCCAAAAAAAGTTTGGGACTGAATTAATAAAATTACAAAAGGTTTACGATTTTATTGGTAATTTTCTCAAGAACGAAGGTTAACATGACTGCCCTAGTGGCTCGCTTGAAAGGAAAGGTTGAGCAATAGACAACAAAACGTTAAAGCAGTAAGGATGGACTTGAGAACCAGATCGAACTACCCTAAATCGGCCAGTTTGGTCCGGTCCAATCAAGTTCCAGCCTAGGATCAAAATCAATACACATCCCTTGTACTTATCTCCTATCTTTTCTGAAAAAGACATTTCCTAGAAAAATTCTTATTGCCTTTCGTGGAAGTTACCTTCCACTAGCAATGAAAGAAAACAAACCAATTTTCCTTCGACCATCAATTACAGAATAAAAAAACAATTTGTATTGATTTTGTTGCTCTCACTAGAAGCCGCCACCACTACGTCATTTGTCCAAGTTTGAATTTGTCTTTTTATTAATTTCTTTTCACTTTTTTTTTCTAGCAAGGTTTAGCAGCGACTGGTCAAGACTCGATGACCCTCACTGGCTATTAATAAGGGTCGATGATGGCTCTACCAGCCTCGTCAACTGCTTCTAAAGGCCGATAAGGCCTACTAGGCTTTGCCGGCCGTGGACAAGGGCTTGGTGGCCTTCGTCGGCCACTGGCGAGGGACGACAACCAAGTCCCCGTTGGCCCTAAGCAAGGTCGACCCTTGCTAGATCAAGCAAGGGTGGCCTTGCCTGCAGTCTACAAGGGTTGGTAGGCCTTGGCCAGCCCTTAACAATGGCTGGCGAGGATGACCCTGGTCCAAGCTTTCTAGCATCACCGGTGGCCGGTTGGCCATCGAGCCCTTGACCAACTGAAAAGTCAAGTTTTTATTTGAAACAAACATAATTACTTCAAACCTTTATTTGAAACAAGATTCACTTTAAACTTTTATTTGAGAATATAATAGCACTTCAAGCTCTCATTTAAAGTAAAATCCACTTTAGGTCCTTATGTGAGAAAATGAAGGCACTTCGAGCCTTTATTTGGAATTTTCTCCATTATATTTGATTCTAAAAAGAAAACCCTTTTTTATGATTAAAAAAAAAGAAAAAAACTGCCAAGTTATAACTCTTAAATTTTGTCTAACCAATAAAAGTAGAATTTTAGTGAGTATTGAAGATTTGTTAATGAATGGTTTTTATAAATTTGTACATTTATCTTTTCTAATATCAATTGAAACTTGTGACCGTCGCTTTTTAAGATGTTGGTCATGAGCCCATCATTACCGCCCATAACTTCACGGAACGACATGTTCCGAGAGGCTGCGATAGTCGTTTAGAGGCAAGTCTCTTGTAAACGTAAGTCTGCTGAAAAGCTGGAGGGCTTGATCAAAGTACATGTTCCCTACCTTTTTTTTTTTTTTTTTTTTAGGTAAAAGAAAAAGAAAAAGGAGAAGCAGCTATAGACGCTGCAATAGTATTATTATAAAAAATATATATTATTAAAAATTATCCACATTAGCGTCGGCTAAATTTGGCCAAATTTGGCTAGGTAGATTGAATTGGCATAATTACAAAAGATTTAGGATTGAATTGACATAATTACAAAATGTTTATCACTAAATTGGCCAAAAAAAGTTTGGGACTGAATTAATAAAATTACAAAAGGTTTACCATTTTATTAGTAATTTTCTCAAGAACAAAGGTTAACATGACCGCCCGGTGGCTAACTTGCAAGGAGAGGTCGCAAATAATAATAATAATAATATCTATTTTAATACTAAAATTTTTGGCTCACATGACTATTGTCGAGTTGCATGCCGTTGTTTAAATAAGAAAGGAAATGTTGAGCAATAGTCAACAAAACATTAAAGCAGTAAGGATGGACTTGAGAACCGAACCGAACTACCCTAAATCAGCCAGTTTGGTCCGGTCCAACCAAGTCCTAGGCTTGGATCAAAATCAATACACATCCCTTGTACTTATCTCCTATCTTTTCTGAAAAAGACATTTTCCAGAAAAAATCTTATTGCCTTTCGTGGAAGTTACCTTCCACCAGCAATGAAAGAAAACAAACCCATTTTCTAAGATTGTCTTGCTCTCGGCTTGTTTCGAGGAATTTTCGTTCGACCATCAATTACAGAATAAAAAAACCATTTTCATTGATTTTGTTGCTCTCATTAGAAGCCGCCACAACTACGTCATTCGTCCAAGTTTGAATTTTTCTTTTTATTAATTTCTTTTCACTTTTCTTTTTTTCTTTTCCTGCAAGGGTTAGCAGCGACTGGCCAGGACTCGACGACTCTCACTGGCTATTAATAAGGGTCATGCTTCTAAAGGCCGATAAGGCCTACTAGCCTTTGCTGGCCATGGACGAGGGCTTGGTGACCTTCGTCGGCCAAGGGCAAGGGATGGCCACCATGTCCTCGTTGGCCCTAAGCAAGGTCGACCCTTGTCAAATCAAGCGAGGGTGGCCTTGCCTGCAGTTGGCAAGGGCTGGCAGGCCTTGGCCAGGCTATTGCCTTGGCCAGCCCTTATCAATGGCCGGCAAGGACGACCCTTTACCAGCCTTTTTAGCATCAACGATGGCCGATTGGCCATCAGACCCTTGACCAACTGAAAAGTCAAGCTTTTATTTGAAATATACATAATTACTTCAAACCTTTATTTGAAACAAAATTCACTTTAAACTTTATTTGAGAAAATAATAGCACTTCAAGCTCTCATTTAAAATAAAATCCACTTTAGGTCCTTATGTGAGAAAATGAAAACACTTCGGGCCTTTATTTGGAATTTTCTCCATTATATTTGATTCTAAAAGGAAAATTAGATTTTGTCATTAAAAAAAAAGAAGAAAAAAACTGCCTAGTTGTAACTCTTAAATTTTGTCTAACCAATAAATGTAGAATTTTAGCGAGTATTGAAGATTTGTTAATGAATGGTTTTTATATATTTGTACATTTATCTTTTGTAATATCCATCGAAACTTGTGACCGTCACTTTTTAATATGTAGGTCATGAGCCCATCATTACCACCTGTAACTTCTCGGAACGACATGTTTGGAGAGGCTGCAATAGTCGTTTAGAGGCAAGTCTCTTGTAAACCTAAGTCTGTTGAAAAGCTGGAGGGCTTGATCAAAGTAAATGTTCCCTACCTTTTTTTTTCTTTTTTTTAAGAAAAATAAAAAAGAAAAAGGAGAAGCAACTATAGACACCTCTTCAAGGCTACAATGGTATTATTATAAAAAATATTATTAAAAATTATCCACATTAGCGTCGACCAGCCAAATTTGGCTAGGTAGATTGAATTGGCATAATTACAAAAGATTTAGGATTGAATTGACATAATTACAAAATGTTTATGACTAAATTGACCAAAAAAAGTTTGGGACTAAATTAATAAAATCACAAAAGGTTTAGGATTTTATTGATAATTTTCTCAAGAACGAAGGTTAGCATGACTGCCCTGGTGGCTAGCTTGCAAGGAAAGGTCACAAATAATAATAATAAACTAAAATTTTTGGCTCACATGACTATTGTCGAGTTGCATGCCGTCGTTTAAATAAGAAAGGAAAGGTTGTGCAATAGACAACAAAACGTTAAAGCAGTAAGTATGGACTTGAGAATCGGAACAAACTACCCAAAATTAGCCAGTTTGGTCCGGTGCAATCAAGTTCCAGGCTTGGATCAAAATCAATACACATCCCTTGTACTTATCTCCTATCTTTTTTGAAAAAGACATTTCCCATAAAAAAATCTTATTGCCTTTCGTGGAAGTTATCTTCCACGAGCAATGAAAGAAAACAAACCCATTTTCAAAAACTGTCTTGCTCTCGGTTTGTTTTGAAGAAGTTTTGTTTGACCATCAATTACAAAATAAAAAAACTATTTTCATTGATTTTGTTGCTCTTACTAGGAGCTGCCACCACTATGTCATTCGTCCAAGTTTGAATTTGTCTTTGTATTAATTTCTTTTAAAATGTAGTTTAGTTGTGGCAATGACAAAGAGCCAACGTCGCCGGTCGAGAGTTTGTTGAAAACCAATGTTTTATGTAAGTTCTAAGCCATTGTTATTTGATTAAAATAGTCATAATTTGCATTATTGATTGCCACCAATTTGGCCCTATCCCGCAATTAAGACTACGTATATTCCCTTTCTGCTTTGGTCACAGTGGGACGAAAGTAAGAGATAGTATGGAGCTTTTTTAAAGCGCAAACGTTGACTTAAGCTCTCTCGGCCTCCATGATCCATCATGATTATAATTCTGTGCAAACATTAATTTAGTATTGATATTTATAATCCAAATATAGATACTAAAATAAAGAGTAAAATCCAATTAGATAAATTTACTTTGTGTGGTTGATCAGGACTCACTTTATCTTAACTAAATTATATTACTACTATATCTTATCTTCTTATGACGGCTCCGATCAAACTAGCTAGTGATTTTGCCTGGCTCTCTCTCTCGAACGCGAAAAGTAGACTTGTCCTCTGAACTAATTGAAGTTACGCAAGCATCTATGGGTTTTCCCTCGATAAGGGCCATGCAGTTAAACCAAATTTGGATAAATCAATTAAATAGACTAGAAATTGGCACCGAGGTGAGCAAAACATGGTTAGGCTCTGAATTGAGTACTTCTTATGCCTTTTGACAGCTTATTTAGTTTTCACCCTCTTAACATGGGAATGTCATGCTAAAGCTTTTTGGAAATTAATGCTCTCCCTTGCCCCTTATACTAGGCCAAGGCACAAAAGAACCTCATGGGAATTCATCATTTTTCAAACATAGATGCCTTAGTGGAGTGCTGCTTTGTCACTTTCATTTAACCACCAAGGCTATTTAAAAACACTCATGATGGACGATCGTGCTGGCCAGGCTGACCTAGCTTCTGTTGGATGAATCTCGACGGGATTTCTCATTAGAAGATGATAAGAACATACTTCCGTAGGCCAGTTGCCTAGGACGCTGTTTAAGTGTCATCAAGTAGGATTACGTCTCCTTAAGTTTCTCCTTTTGTTTGTTTATGTGATGACTAAGAAATATAGCCAATTCATCTCGCTTGTTGTTTTGACTTTTCATAATCTCGTGTTAAAAAAGGATTCTTATTTAACGCAGCAATCAGTAGGTGAGAAATATGAAAATGGAGTAATCATGCATAGACACGCGTGACTACATAGTAATTGTATATCTAGAAATCATTGATGTCGATTTTATCTATATAATAAAAGCTAATAGATTTAATCATACAGAGTTGTGATAGCCCCATATATAAAAATAAAATCTCCGAAACTCTGTACCCCTCTGATTAAAATCAAGCGAGCCCACTCCACCACCTTTTCGTGCTAAAATTGCCCTCGGGCCCACTGCCTGCAAAATGCCAGAGTTGTCCGGCATTATCATCCTCTATGGAAGCTTATCATCAACATTTAATATACGTTTCCCATTTGGAGGGAGTTTCTTTCGACCAGCAATGAAAGCAAATAAGCCCATTTACAAAAGATTGGGTTGTTCTCGCCGGAAGCCGCCATTGCTACGTCATTCGTCCGCGTTTGAATTTGTTTTTATAATTTCTTTTAAAATGTAAATTAGTTGTGGTGATGACAAAGAGCCAAAGGTCCATATTTCTTGAAAAGCCACGTCTCGTTTAAGCTCTAAGCTATTGTTAGTTGATTAGATAATCAGAATCTGAATTATTTGGTCGCCACCAGCTTGGCCCTTTCTTAAATTTGGTGTAAAACGCTAACAATAAAATAAATTAAGACTGGGTCCCGCATTTTGATTGTTCATCGACATGCAAAGGATTTTCCTTTTGCACAATTTTACCTTTCTACCGTAATTTTTTGGACCAAGACCAGATTCTAAAGTTGGAAACAGGATTCGCTGTTATGACTTTTTTTCTTTTTCCTGTTATGACTTGACTTGTTGCACTTACACATGGATTGCAACTGCATTTTTAAGAATACTTGATCACACCTAAATATTTTCCAATAAATCAAATATGCATTTTTGTAACAAAACATAACAAATAAAAATCTGAATCCATTAGAACCACCATTTCGACCCTTTTCGGATTTTTGAATCTGGCCCGAATCCGTAACTGGGCCATGAGAGAATTTTTTCAGACAAGTCCAGTTCACTCAATTTAATCCATAAATAAGTTTGGCCCATTTCAATAAACAATCAATATATGTCCACACAATAAAGAGAGTTCACGGACTCTTTCTTTCGCGGAGGGGTGCTTTTTTTCCGTTCTTCCCTTTTTCTTCGTGAAGTCGAGAAAAACGTTATAGAATTTGCTGAGCTGGATGGATCCTCCGTACAGAATTGATTTTGCATTACTGTACATGTTTTTTATGGAAGAAATAGAAGTCATTTTTTTTAACAAAGTGATAAATTCATGTCAATATGAAGCTAATTGAGATTCATGTTTCGATTAATATATGAAAAGCTAAACTTCACAAAAGAGTGATAAACACGTAGGCAACACCATCAATATATTTTCATAAAGTAAAAAAATACACCATCATTTTTCATGGAAAATATCTCTTTTTTCTTCTTTTTTTTTTTTGGCGCTTTTCTTTTGCCCCCCAAAACCCAAATTTGATCATTCCTCTCATGCATCAGTAACTTGCGTGACTAAACGTGGCTTTTCATGGACTTATGTTCGGGCTACCGAGCTTCCTCTGTGGAAGCTTATGATCAATGTTGAATAAACTAGAGCAGCGAAGAGGACATTGATCCGACCTTGTTGATCATATGGACTGTCCGAGCAAATGGGCTGGTTCTTGGAAAATGGTTTTTGGACCTATTTGAAAATGGCATTAGACATGAAATAATTGGACATTTGAGTGACATAATGTTTGTCAAAATATTTAGTGTATATCACGTGTAATGTTTTAGGGAAAAGGAAGTTCTTACTTGGAAAACCCAACCGGTCAAAACGGACATTTCCAGACTAAACTCAGAGAAATAAATGCTAAATATATTAAATTTCGTTCGCAAAATTACCATGCAGTTATTGACATGACATATTCACATCATATAGTAATTTTTCCAATATGAGCGTCCGTATTGTCTAAATTTCATCCACATCGTACTTTGACACTATCAACGTTGGCTAAATTTTTCCACAGTAGCATCCATGTAGGAGTCTAAGATGACTGAGTTTTACCCTTGTTATAAATCAAGCATTGCCTAATGGCCACATCAGTGTATTTGGCCTGAATGTTGGTGTTCGATGGACATGATTATTGTATGATTCATTTAAAAGTAGATAATTTGATTAGACAAATTAAGATTACATAGAGTTAATTAAGAAAAAAAATGTGCAGATAAAATGACGAGATGGTTCTAGAATGTCTATGGACTACGATAGTGAATACCCTCGCAAGAAATGGGCCGACAAAATCTTCACGGGCCTACATGAGCCAGCCTTGTCTCTGTCCTTTAAGTCTTCCTCAATAAAAAAGACAATGTACGGGAACAAAATTGATTTCGGACCTGTTTAGTGATGTTGTCGGGTTTCAGATCGAGGGAGGACGAGATTCACCCATGAAATATTGAGTCAAAATAATGTGTATTGCAATCATTAACAAGTTAAAAATTACAAATCTTGAATTGAAAATTTTGTGAATGGTGTTCTTAGAATACTCTATACGAACTTAAATAGTTATCTAAACAAGATTTTTTGATTGATGAGTACAGATGATGACAATATGTAACTTTAACATTGTGTTTAACAAGAAGTTCTCCACCAAAAATATTTTCATTAATGATGGTTTTATCGTATATAAAAACTCTTTTTTCAAGGACGGAAAATTTTACCTAAAAAAGATGGGCCATTGTATGTACAAAGCAGTATATATAACGAGGAGGCGGCAACGTAAGGGAAGTGGACGAAAATCTCTAGTTGTTTTTCTTTAAAAGGAAGAATAGATCATTGTTGCTTGATAGAGCAAGAAGAGTGTCTCAGTTATCAAGTCTTTTCATAAAGCTTAATTCCCTCAAAAAACAATTTTAAGTATGATCTCAATTTTTACCCTGAATTTTGTCATCTAAAAAATAATCACAAATTTTTACTCTAGTCCCAAATATTCCATGCATCTAACAATCGCCACTGATTTCCTCAAAATTATCGATATATTCCATATGAAGGTAAGGATGATGATGAAGACATGTGTTCTGGTATTGAACATATAACTGGCCCTAATAATGATAATTCTAAAAAAAAACTAGTAGTGATTATTGGATGTGAGGATAGATTTGGGATTATAGTGAAAGTTTATGATTTTCTTAGACAAAAATGTTTGTGATAGAATTAAGAGTGACGAGTTGTGATTTGTGTCTTAGTCAATTAATGTGATTGGAGAAAGTATTTCATGAATTTGAAATTGACAAGTTACCTCAAATTTAAGTTAACCATATTCTTATCATTAGAATATTAAGTTTTCTTTTATTGACAGAACGAATTTTTAAAAAGGAAAATGTCAAAAAAGGGCTTGTAATGATTAATAAAATAAATACATAAATTAGTAAATAATAGCAGGAGTATGCCAAAATGAATGAGCATGGACATCAAAATTTTAAAATGCAAATCATTAGTGGCCCCATTTTGTTCTGGAGTACTCAGAGGGGAAATTACCAAAAAAATCTCAAACTTTTTGCAATTGTGCCAATTTAATCATAAACTTATTTTTTTGGCCAATTGAGTCATAAACCTTTTATAATTGTGCAAGTTCAATCCTTTCGGCCAATTGCGATGTGGCCATCAAGCGGCGCGACAACAAATTTTTTAATAATATTTTATTTTTCCGAATTATTTTATTAATTTTTAAACTTTTTACCTTTCTTTCTCTCTCTCTCTTTTTCCTCCCTCCTCCTTCCTCTTCCCTCCTTCTTCCTTTGGCTCTAGTGACCAACCCTCACCGATGGCCGGACTGAGGTGGCCAGGCGAGCTCACCTCGCCATCGTTGGGTGAGGGCAAGCTCACCCAGCCACTGGTGGGGCAAGCACCCGCCGAGATCTAGCGAGAGCTCGCCTCGTTGTCGCTAGGCGAGGGAGGCGAGGGGTAGCTCGCCTAGCCACTAGCGGGGCAAGCCTCGGCTAGATCTGGTGAGGGCTCACCTCGCTAGCTCAAGCGACAACGAGGCCCCCGTCGCTAGTGGCTGGGGAGAGCTCCCCCTCACCCAATGACGACGAGGCGAGCCCTCACCAAATCTGGCAACCGGCGAGGGCTAGCCAGTCACCGAAGCCAAAGGAAGAAGGAGGGAGGTGGAAGGAGGAGGGGAGGAGGAGGGGGAAAAAGAAGAGAGAAAACAAGGTAAAAAGATAAAAAAAAATTAATAAAATAATTCGAAAAAAATAAAAATTATTAAAAAATTTGTTGTTGGCGCCGGCGCTTGCCACGTCGGTGCCAACCGACCAATTTTAGCTAGAAGGACTGGCGGCACAATTGTAAAATGTTTAAGACTCAATTGCCCAAAAAAATAAGTTTATGACACTGAATTGGCACAACTGCAAAAAATCTAGGACTTTTTTCGGCAATTCTCCCATACTCGGACATGTACCTTGGTTGGCAATACCACTTGTTTTCAAATGTGCCCAAAACTCGAGTCCATTAAATTAATCAGGTTGCCATTTGACACGAAAGGAAATTGGCCAGAAAAGTCATGCTTGGCTGTAAAATTGAAAGTGCGGGTGAGAATAACAAGCAATTAGCTGATGCATCCAACGGATTAAAATTCGCAACATTATAGTAGGGACCAATTTTCCTTCACGACGACAATTTAGTTTCAGGTATGAGTTTCAACTCCCATATCCTATTAAGAGACAGAACAAAAGTCTAAGGGTGAAAATTAGAGTAGAAGTAGAGTAAGACCGATAAAAATAAAAATAAAAATTGGACATATTAAAAATGGAGGCCAAATCCCTCCTAAACATGGACCTGCGCTCAGAGAGAATAAGGCAGTGCTGCTCCATGCTTGGGCCACCTTGCGCCCTTGCCCCGCCGCCCGCTCCTCAGGGAGGCGCCCCCTATGTATGCCTAACAGGGCCACAGTTGGCTGGACTGGGGTGATCCCAAATTGCGAGAACCCCCTGTGGGACGAGCGGTTCTATATTCCCAAGGCACACCCAATCGTGAAGGTGGCGTTCTATGTGAAGGAAAATGACATATTTGGGGCGGAGTTCATCAGGGTCATGGAGATACCAATGGCCAAGATTATGTCCAGCAACATGATCAATGACTAGTTTGCTGATAATCAGCAACTTTGGGAGCCCCCTCAAGTACATTCACACCAAAATGCTGATAACGGTGTCTGTACATCTTCCACACGTTCAATCGCACCAAAATGCCAATAAGGAGACCCCGATCACTTCGACCATTTCTCCATTTATTCTCATTTCTTCATAAGACGTGTTTCTCGATCCTTTTGTATATTTTCATTTAAGGCAAGGACGATAATGCGATTCGAGAATGAACTTCCATGACCAAAGAGACATACATAATGACGGAGACAAGGAGAATATGACAAGGAAGGGGTGAATTCGTGACGCATGACAAGGAGAGGTTAAACGGATAGACTCTCTCTCCTTATCTCATCTAATCTTTTCATTCCCTCGTTGTCTTTAATCATAAATGTTCATTATCAAAGCGCTTAATCATTCCCCCCACCGCAAAAAATAATTAAAAAGGATATATCATACGCCATGGAAAGAAGCGATAATGTCATGGATAGAATGTCAATGGAATAGGGATCGGCATCATCTCTATTTTGACAGAAATAAACATGCAATAAGAGACATATAAGGACTGGAACAATTTGCGCCTAGAACTCGTCAATCTATCAACGTTTTATCCATCTCGTGCACCATATGCCAACGATAAAGTCCGCATTTGGATATAACTTTTTCACAAAGTGAAAATTCAAGAATCAAGCGTAGTCGACAATTGTCACCAATTCGATTGCCTAGAGTAAGTATTATCCTCTATGTCAAGTTATTGCGATTCCAAGAAACAATCGTAGAACATACTAAAAACGAAAGGGCAAAAATAATCAGTAACGGGAATAAACTATCTGTTTATCATGAAAATTCTAATGAAACAAAAAATGTATCTTTGAAACATCATTCTAAATAGTAGTGATCAGTGGACACTCCGTGGAAGGAAAGGACATCATGATTGAGCAGCTCGCAATTGGTGTTGTGCACAATATATTGGCAAAAACACGCACAATTGAAGGATCAGTTAGGTCTAAGCTATAGCTCTTATAAATAAAGCCTGGAAATTGGTGAGCGTCGAAGGAGAGGAAGAGAATATTGGTTTTTTGATGGCAAGTGTTATCCACGCAATCTTCTTAGACAGGTTTTGTTGAGAGATTACGGGGAAAAAGTGAGAAAAAAAAAAAAAAAGATGTAAATGTATAGGGAAAACAATTGGAAAATTAAGATCATTTTTAGAGTCAAATCTAAATGATTTGGGATGAGGATGATTTAAACATAAATATTTAGGATCTGTAAGAGATTTAGAAAATAATATTATAATTATGTATATTGACCTTGTTATTAGCTACGTGATTTAGCCGTTAGACAATGATTAGATCATGCATGAGCCAGTGTGTGCGAATGACGAAATATTTAGATTATTTTGCCAATTGTTAGTTTTTCGGTTTGTCGGAAACTAACTGCTTTCATTACTTGAAGTGATACCAGAATTACATGACCAATTTGCCTCCAAGCAAACAAGGTCCGATAAAACTTGTGGAAGATGAGGGACCCAATTGCAAGGAAGGATTTTGCAACAATGAGCCTTGTTAATTCAGCGCCTCACTTGATTTGCTATCCAAATGTGCTTATAATGTGCCTTTAGGAGATTGCAATCGGTGAAAGTGGTTGCACTTCCTAAGATGGCAACTCACGATCTATGATTGCACTTATCACCTATGTAGCACGGACACGCGACACGGACATGCGACACGACACGACACGACACGACACGTCGACATGTCATTTCTAAAAAATAGAGAATTCCGACACGTTGCGATACGTTGAATATTAAATGAATATTTTTATTTTTAATTAATTTGATTCAAATTCATAAATAATTAATTAATTAAAAAAGAGCCTATAATAAATTTACACTAATAATATTAATAAATCAATTCATTTGAAATTCGAAAGATATATTTATAGTTAATGCGAAACATGTTTTTAATTTTAACAAAAGTTATTGATGAAATTAATAATTAATAAGAAATTAGAATCAATTTATTTAAATAAATTCATGATTTTCTAGAATGACCAAAATTTATCATTATTCAAAATTCAATACTTTTACTTTTCGAAATTATTTTTCAATTTCATTTATTTAATTTTCTGATAAAAAAATCCCTAAAATCCACCCCTTCGTCCATTTCCTTCCACCCCAAACTTATTTTACTTTTTTTCCCTCCCCACACCATTGACAAACAGGTTGTCAACCTCACTTCCCCCTCCCCCAAAAGTCAAAAGTCACGCCATCGTCCCCCTCTTTTTATTATTTTTAGTTCCCTTATCAAAAACCCGAGCGACCCTCTTTTTCCTCCTCCTCCTACCGCTCGCACAAAAAACACCAGACCAAGACAAACAAGCAGATAGCGGACCTCGCTCCCCTCTTTCGCACCTCATATCGTTTCGCAGCTTCCGACGATGGAGCGGACGCGACACCGAGGAGGAGGAGATGCCGCCACCGTCGCCGCCGCTGCCGCCACTCGGTGCCCCCTTGGGCCCCGATCCCTTCCTCTTCTCTTCCTCTCGATTTTCTCCTCCTCCTCCTCGCCACACGACCGCCTTCCTCTCCGCACGACCCCCTTCCTCTCCTCTTCCTCTTGATCCTTCTCCTCCTCCCTCCTCCTCGCCGATCCATTGCAATAGTGGCGGCCCTCGCCGCTCTCTCTGGCCGTCTCTCGCCGTCTCTTGCCGTCACTCGCGGCCTCTGCTCCCCTCACCCTCCCTCGCCTCCACCCAGAGTCTTCCGGACACGCATCGACACGCGTGTCGCCGAAAAGTTGACCGCGTGTCGGAAAATCCGACACACGGTCAACGTGTGTCCGACTGTGTCTGAGCGTGTTGATGTGTCCGACACGCTTCGACACGTGTCCGACACGACACGGAAGCACGGACAACATGTCCGTGCTTCATAGCTTATCACTCACCTCCTTCGCAAATTTATCAATTAACCTCTCAGTCTTGTCACAACACATTCCAACTATACTTCCCACTGAATCTCCGACCGCAAAGGACCCGCTTATGTTAATTTTCAGCACTCTCTTAGATGGTTGATTCCAAGCCACACGTGAAGTTTCTTGCCGTCATTCTTTCCTTTTCCTTCCTCGATTCCACCACCCATCTTAAGTCTAGGTGTGGCAATAGGAAACCACTAAATATTTTTTTCCTAACCAATGACCGGAAGATCCTGCACACTGGTCTAAGACATAATTGTTTTATTATTTTATATATTTTTATTGACATGAATTTATGGAGGAGAAGTAATATGCAACGATTATAATAAAATAAATATTACACCAATCAAATTTTTTGAAGCTTGTAAATGAGCAAAAACTACAAACAAATTAGATATTACGGCTGTGAATTCATTAATTATCACTAATTTGAAAAGTAAAACTTCTCTTGTAATCCGATCCTTAGTGGAATGTGGTCGACAAAGAAAGAGACAGTTTCCAAGAGAAGACGATTGATTGACCGACGTGGTAATAACATGGGTTCTGGGAGCGTCAAAGCCGAAATTGAGGTGGAAGTCCCGCGGCCAAAAATAATAATTACAAAAAGAGAATAAATTCGACCCCATCACCCAAGCATTTCAGTCCGATTGACCCATTAAACCATGGCCATCTCACACCCAGCCCAGCTCCACAAGCTTCAGCCTCACCCGTACGCTCAATATGATTACTTAGGTAATGCTCGTCGGGCGTTTGGTGATGTGCTGTTCTGAGACATAGGCTCATGGAATGCAATGATTTTTGAGTATTGTTAGAAATTGCCGAAGCACTAAATATTTTGCATTCTATGAAGTTGCACAAAATAGAGATGGATTCTTCTGTAACCCTATATATCTGCTCACCATTTTTCGCTCAATTTGAGGATGCAATTGAAGCATATTACCCGATGGAAAAGTGTGAAGGGGTTTCTCCAAATAAATGGAGTAAGGAGAAGAGATTTCTGATTTGATTTTTATACAAATTCATCGAAAATAATCGGGAAAATCAAACATGATAACGATATCAGCCATGTGATCGATTTTTTCTAGAATTACGTACAATTTTTCACCAACAATCACAGCCTACAGATGGAGATTAAATAGGAAAACAAGACTTTTAATTGAATTCAACAATTTATTCAGAGAAAAAATCTCACGTCGTATCAACGCTCAGCATCGGTCCAATGCAAAAAAGGAATAAAATGGAATAAAATGAATGTTTCTAAACCATATGTTATGCAATTTATTTTTTATTTTTTGGGGGTAAAAATTAACCCATTTTTTATGCAAAAATTTAGGTGTCAACATTGAGTTTAAAAATGTACTTACTCAATTAACAACACACATTATAAAGAAAAATCTAAATACGGCCAGGTTAAGGAACACAATGATGGATGGAACAAGTATTCTTGTAAATAGTTATCGTCCTGTCTAAGGACAAATATTCGAGAGGCCATAAATGATAATGTGAAATGAAGAAATCAATGAATAATAAAGAGTTCCCTAGTCGATTGCCTCACCTATTGTAATATTAGTACTTTGTACTTGATGTACTGAATTTCCAAGCTTTTAGAATCATTAATCAATTGAATTCTTGAAAAATTGGTAATATACAAAATCAATAGATTAGGATCAAGCAGTCAGGTAGACTTCTCCAATTAAATAATTAATTAATTGAAATATGCAAAAGTAGAGTAGAAACAAGTTGTAGATTGTGAAAGTTTGGGAATGTGAAATTATGACCAGCCTAGATAAGACCAGCAAGGAGGTCAAATGCCAAACAGACAAGGGAGCCCCCGATATGCTTATCAAGGACCTATGCAACGGGATGCTCCGCAAAATTATCCTCCTCAGCAAAGTTATGGTCCCTCGGGGCAAGGAGAAAGAAGAAACCCTATGCCAATTGGCAATATGAATTATGCCTTTGGTGGAAGGGATCCATCTCAAGGGTAGAGGAGAGATCCGGTACCTTCATACCAGGGAAACTACAATCAACAGTCATAACAACAGTTACTATCAGCAACAGAGAAACCTGCCACAAGGAGATAGATGGAGCTCTGCACCTTTAGTGCTGAATGATTATAGGAGCGACAATCGGAACTATGCACCTGCTCCTGGTGGAACATATGGGCAGGGTTCTGATGGATTTCAAGGGCAGGCTACTGGTAGTGCACATGGCCAAGGAATGAATTCCAGTTATGGACAGAATTATATGGGATATGGCGAAGGACAAAGGTTCACACCACCAGGGCAAAAGAATGTGCAGGAAGACCAGTGGAGCACGCAGCAAGACCAGAGGAGCTACAGACCAGAAGGACAAGGGGGAATTGAGCAAGTAAGTTTTTATAGTCTATTGAAATAGATCCTTGAGTGGAGTAATATATAAAGAGTATGGTACTCATTACTTGTTAGCCATGTGTAAAATGATTTTCATTGTACGAGATTTCAACTATGCCAAGTTTGGGTGATGCGTTGAGGCAAATGAGTACTTTGATATGCATCTGCCATAAGATTATGAAGAATTGGATTTGATTGTTGCTATTTTACGCTTGAGAGAGGTGTTAAGTGGGATGCTTAGCGAGATTTCTTCACTGAACTTGGATAAGGGGGCGGTTGATCTATGTCGTGTGTAAACTTAAGTAGTTTCCGGTGGGCGGTTGCTCTTGTGAACAAGGGCCGCGAAGTTAGTCTTGCTGCTATTCCAAAGTAATGCACATTTTCTTGTTTTTAGATGGAGATACATGCTTGCACTGCATCTGTCATGACATTGGCTTTAATGTTGGTTGCGGGCTGGACCTTGAAATTAGCCATTTTTTTCTGTGATTAAAATACGGATGAACTTGCCCTGTCGCATGATTTTTGTGCATACTCATCCAAATCTCATTATATTTGTGTATTTTCTTTTCCTCTCGGGTGGAAGCATACTTCTGCATTGCAGTCTTTAACATGAGAATTTTGCTATCTGATGTGTTATTTTGTTTTCCATGGGGTTAGCTTTTCCAAGTTTATGGGCAAGGTAGGCTCACAGGCATTCATTACCTCTTGCTCTGCCCCGGAAATATTATAGAAAAGAGAGAAATTATTTTAGTGTTGTCCAGTATTGCATCTGCTTTTCTTCTCGTCAATTTTGCCGTGACCATGACCATCTCATTGCTTTGTTTGGGGATATCTTAACTTGTTACATTGTAGCTGTTAAGTGTGAGCTTTTCTCATCTTGCTGCCTCTGACATACCTCAACACCGCTGTCTTCTGCAGAGGAGATATTAGAGAGCTCAAATGGGGTCCTTGGGATGGCAAGGCTTGCAAAGATGGTGATTTACATGACTTCTCTCGAGAGGATTTGATGTGGTTCCTGCAGGAGTCGCGATATTACCAAAATTAATGCGATTGTGAGTTGGATTATGCATTTGTTTTCTTCCAGAAAATTTGGATTTCTTGCGTCAGACTTAACTTTCGTCGCCGAGTCTGTGTACTTATTCAAAATATACCTCGTTGGATCGTCACTTTCTTGCACCACTGGTGAATAAGCTGCTTTACTAAATGCCTGGATATGGTTCAACGAAACTTGTTGCCTTTTTCCTCTAGATCTCACAGATACATGTGTGATTTTTTTCTCCTTTTTCAGTGGACCATGGCAAAGTCAATTAATTAAGTTTTGCTAATGACTAGAGAGGATGAATCGAATGACATTCGACCCCCTAATTCCCCGCAATTACTTTCCCATCAACCATCTAAAATTGAAAGGTGTACCTCATCGGGTCACATGAGAAAGGGAGTCACCAAGACGAGTCCTTGAGATAAAGATGGTTTACACATCATCATGTGAGGCTTCCTACCATCTTCGCTTTCGATTTTTCCTGTATTTTCTCTGTGGTGTTGTCTTTTGACCATTTCCCTCTGTTTTCTTTCTCTCCCACGAGCGAAAACCTTGCAAAGCTCTTTTTCCATTGTCTGGTGTCTTTTCGTCTCCCCAATCCTGGGTCCTCCCTGCTTTTTCCAAGACCAGGTAACTCTCCTTTTCACTCTTTTTCCTTCACGTCAAGCTATTTCCCCAAGGGGTAAAACTCTCTCCCTTCAATGGCGAGTCCTCCTCTACCAGCTGGGTAGTCCTCCCCATCTTCACGGTAAAAGATCGACTTCTCAGGTTGCCAATCCCTATCTTCCCCTTCAAGAGATGTGGAATGGCGATTCCTCCTCTACCAGATGGGTAGTTTTTCCCAAGGTCCGATTCATTTCTTTTGCTGATAAACCCTAACTTTCCCCTCAATCCTCGACTCCATCACATCACCATATCTTCATCCCCTCAACCAATCGATTTCCCTTTAACCAGAACCCACTATTAAACACCGACTGAACATTCACCCCATACAGACCCTAATATCCATCTCATCCTCACATTGCTGTTTCCAACCCATTGTTGCCATTTCTCAGTCGGAGCTCCCTTCAATCGAATCCAGGAGACAAGAGATGGAAGGTCATCTTGCGGAAGAACGGCGCCTAGCTGCCCTGTGTAAAAGCTTAGGTGAGTTATGGTCTGAAAATGATGTTGTTGATATCAAAAGTGCTATCTCAGAAGAAAAATTGATTGAATGCCGGAAAACTGTGTTTGGGAAGCTGTACTCTAAACCAAATGTGAATTTCCTAGCTTTCGTGAGTACTATGACACGAGTATGGAAAGTCGACAAGGTTACATGTACTCAGCTCGGACCAGGATACTTCTCATTTGCCTTCCAATCGGAAGAAGATAAACAGAGGGTGCTTGATACCGGACCATGGTGTTTCTCTAGCAATCTACTAGTACTACAAGAATGTGACCCTGACACCCCTGAAATTTGTTATGAGTTTACCCACTGTGCATTTTGGGTTAATTTATATGGCTTACCGTTTGGGAGAGTCACTAATGAAGTTATCCGGGACATTGCTTCTAAATTGGGGGAAGTTATTGAGGTGAAACTAGAAGCAAGAGGCAATAGTCATTACAAAATAGGAAAAGCAAAGGTGATGCTGAATCTGGAAAATCCATTAAAGACGGGAGTTCTTGTGAATTTAGAAAGGAAGAAATTATGGGTTGAGTTCAAATATGAGAGACTACCCCACTATTGCTACTCATGTGGCAAAATAGGGCATTATGCTACTGCATGCAAGGATATTCCTTATGAAAAGTCAGGGTTGCCAGATGACTTACCGGGAAGATTTGGGAATTGGCTCCGAGCGGATGTGCATGAATTAAGCCCGTATGGGAAAATTTTCTACGGCAAACAAGAACCAATCCTTGAAGAAACAGAAAGTGTGCCAGAAACTCCCATGCACTCTATATCAGATAACCAGCAGCAGGATCAGCACTTCAATATAACATGTGGACGGAACAATGTTGAACAAATGCCTCAAAAGGATACTAATTCATCTACAAAGCGGTTAGCGTTACAAATTATGGGAGATAAAAGCCCATAGAAGAGAGGGAGCTACTGCATTGATGAAGAATCTATGATGGTCCTCTACAAAGAACAACAAAAGGAAGCAGAAGTTGATATGCTAGAAGCTGAAACAGGGGAGGAAGGGAAGATCAGGCGAAAATCCAAAGGCACTAAGCACAACTCAGCTAAGAAAGGAAAGCGTTTCTGCCCATATGGAGCGCAAAGTTCGAAATCACAGGAGTTAGATAGTACTCAGTTGATCGAGACATCGATTGAGGTGGCAAAGAAGTCATGTCAGTGGGCTTTGGTGGCTAGCCCTAATAAGCCACCGAAAGAGCCATAAAACTATTAAGTTGGAATTGTCAGGGGTTGGTTACACCCTTGACAATTCAGGTGTTGCGAGTCTTAGTGACTCAAGAAAGGCCCAGTATTTTATTTTTAATGGAGACTAAGAATCGGGAGCAAAAGGTACATCAGTTAAGGAGGAGGTTGAAATTTCAGAACTATTTTGTAGTGAACCCAGAAGGAATAGCAGGGGGTATGGCTGTTTTTTGGGATGAACAGGTAGTGCTATCCATCAACTAATTCTCAAAGAACTATATAAGTGTTCAATGTCAAGTAATAGAAAATAGAAAGCAAATGCAGATCACCTTTATACATGCCCCTTATATCTTTAGAGAAAGAGTTCAACTATGGGAGGATATGTATAGAGCGAGTAGAAGCTACCACTTACCATGGCTTTGCGTTGGGGATTTCAACGAAGTATTGAATCATTGGGAGAAAGTAGGCAGCAAACGAGCAGAAAACTACTGACTAACAGCCTTCTGGGACTTTCTTGGCAAGTGCTCATTAATGGATTTGGAATCCAAAGGCTGTGCTTTCACTTGGACAAACAACCGAACAGGAGATCAACTTGTCAAAGAGAGACTTGACAGGGGACTATGCAGTCTTGATTGGAGAATATCTTATCCTAATGCAGAAAGTATAGCACTACTAGCGATAGGGTCGGACCACAGCCCTATTATTATATCCCTACATGCGCAGAAAGATAAGAAAAGGAAGGCCTTTCGCTATGAAGCTTTCTGGGCAGAAAATGAGGAAAGTATGCAAATAGTCAAAAAGGTATGGGCTGAAGGGGAATCTCAAGGGCTGAACATAGCACAAAAGCTGCGGATGGTGGCTAAACAGTTGGCACGGTGGAGTAGCAAAAGATTTCACAATGCTAAACAGAAAATTGATGAGCTGAAAAATGTATTACAAAGGCTGACAAACGGAAATGATGTACATAATGAAACTGTGATAGCAAAGGGGATTAAGCAGGAAATAGAAAAGCTTTGGCAGCAAGAGGAGATGTTTTGGGGGATGCGCTCAAGAATCAACTAGTTAAAATGGGGCGATAGAAACATAAAGTTTTTCCATGCAACAACTATTCAGCGAAGAAATAGAAACAGAATCACCTTATTAAAAAATGCAACTGATGAATGGGTGCAAGGAGATCAGCATTTGAAGGAGATGACTGAAACTTTCTTCAAAAACCTCTACCTGTTTGTGGGGGCGCGTGACTTTCAGCCTGTCATACAACAAATCCCTACCTTAGTGGATGAAAGAATGAACCAGAGGTTGGTCAAATCTGTTACAATAGAGGAGGTTACAGAGGCAATGCAGCAATTAGGAGCTAACAAGGCTCTAGGACCGGATGGCCTCAATGGGATGTTTTATAAAAAGCATTGGCCACATCTTAGTCAGGGGATTTTCAGCGAAGTACAGCAATTTTTTGAAACAGGACAGCTAAATCCAGACATAAACAGAACCCACATCATCCTTATTCCCAAAGTCCAAAACCCTGAAAAGCTCGAACAATTCCGTCCCATCAGCCTATGCAATTTCATCTACAAAATCATTTCCAAAGTAATGACTAATAGACTAAAACCCTTACTACCAAACCTCATAGCTGAAGAACAAAGTGCATTTGTGGGGGGGAGACAAATTCAAGACAATAGTTTGATTGTTCAAGAGGTGCTACATAAGCTGCGAACTCGGGATAGAAAGAGGAAGTTCCAAGCTGTCCTTAAACTTGATCTGCAAAAAGCATATTATCGAATTGAATGAGACTTTTTACAAGCTTGCTTGATGAAGATGGGATTTAGTGCACAATGGGTAAAATGGGTGATGCAATGTGTGTCAACGGTATCTTTCAAAGCATAAACTTCAATGGCGAATCCTTACCTTTTTTTCAAACCTACCGAGAGGATTACAACAAGGTGACCCAATTTCCCCATATCTTTTCATTTTAGTGGCCAATGTGTTATCCTTCCTAATGAAACAAGCAATTATAGATGGTACTCTACGAGGTATTAAGCTAAACAGCTGCTGTCCTAGCTTGTCACACTTGCTATTTGCGGATAATTCAATATTTTTCCTACATGGCACTGTTATGGAATGTCAAAATTTGACAGCTATCCTACACCAATATTGTTTCGCCTTAGGATAGGCCATTAATCTTAACAAATCAGGTATCCATTTCAGTAAAAGTTGCCCTATGAATCTGAGAAGAAATATGGCCGAGATGCTAAGAGTCCAAGAAATAGAGAAAATAGGGAAGTATTTAGGGATTCCATTGGATTGGGAAGGATCAAAAAAAGAAATATTTGCATGGATTCTTGCAAAAGTCAGCATGAAGTTAGAGAGCTGGAAGGATAACTTGCTGTCAAAATTTGGGAAAGAAATATTGATTAAATCAGTAGTGCAGGCCATCCCACAATATGCTATGTCTGTTTTCAAACTCCCTATGTCAATTTGCAAAGCCATTGAGAAGAAAATTGCCAATTTTTGGTGGCGAAATGGGAACAAAGCTACTGGAATTCATTGGAAAAAATGGGAAAATTTAAAACTCAGAAAGGAGGAAGGAGGGCTCGGCTTTAAAGATCTTTTAGATTTCAATAAGGCGATGTTAGGCAAGCAAGCTTGGCGTATGTCTTAGCAGCCATCTTCACTTCTAAGTCAACTAATGAAGGGCCTTTACTACCCACAAGGTGACTTTTGGAAAGCTGGAAAAGGTTGTAGACCGTCTTGGGGATGGCAAAGCATTGTCTTGGGGAGAGACTCGATAGCTCCTCAAGTGATGTGGGCTGTTGGCAATGGATAGTCTATTTCAATCAAAGAAGATAAATGGCTAAGAAGTGGCATTATCGGTGGGCTAGCGACAAGGAATGAGCCAAAGAAGTGGGGGCTTTAATAGAACAACGAGATGGGAAATGGAATGAGGTTATGTTGCGGACATTGTTCGATGACCACCAAGTCAAGGAAATCCTAGAAACTCCTATTGGACTACCTTCTACAGTAGATAAGCGGGTATGGATGAGCAACAAATCAAGGGACTATTCGGTGAAAAGTGGATATATCCATAACAGAAATCAAACAGCCCATACACTAAACACATCAGCATCTTCCTCGCATCAGACAAAGCCAGACTTTTGGAACTCAATTTGGCAATCAAATACTCTACCTAGAGTTAAACAGTTTCTCTGGAACATTTGCCAGAATGCAATTCCTATAGTGGAAAACCTGCACAAGAGGAGAATAGTACCCAATCCTCTATGCCCAATTTGTAAGAAAGAAGTTGAGACTACCGAACACGCGCTATTGCTATGCCCTTGGACCATCCAGGTATGGCGAGTGAGTCCCCTGCATATCTAGATTTCCATAATTGGGTTAACACGAGTTGATGAATGGCTATACTCAAAAAGCAAAGACCCAAACAGAGATCGAGATTTTAACTTAATTGCCACGGCCATGTGGTGCATTTGGAAAGACTGAAACCGGTATATTTTTTAGCACCATCCCCTGACTCCACATCAGACCCTATCCACAGCAATCGCCTTACATGAGAACCATATGAGTTGTAACAGAAAGCAAGCCGCAGCAAAAAACAGTGCTTCTCATAAGCAAAATTGGAAACCGCCGCCAATCAACACTCTGAGCATAAATATAGACGCTTCGTTTGTGGGGGATGGAATTGAAATACCAGACTTGGAGAGGAACCACATGGACGAGAACAGAGAGGACCAAGCTAAGGCTGAGAACAGGGGTTTTAACGACACCTGTTATGTTGGGGAAGAAATGGAAGATCCAGATTCGGTAGTTGACAGAGAAGAGAATCAGAATCGTAGAATAATAGCTACTGAGGACGGCTGGGCAGGGTCATCGAACAGAGTCTCGAATAGCAAAGTAGATCTGGAAGAAATAATAGAGGAGGGTCAAAATTGCACAACCCATGCTCTCGAAGCAGAATCTGCAGGGACCGAGAACAGAAACGTACACAGAGCCCCCTCTGTTGGGATTGCAGGAAACTCACCAGATCTGGAGGAACGTGGAGAGATAGTGACCCGATCGAACCGAACAGCACTAGATGTTGGACAAACTAGAGGCAGAACCGAGCACAGGAGCACCATCGCCTGTATTTGCTGTGACTCCCGGGGCTACCTAGTGGACGGCTTCGCGAAGATGATAGCAGCCTCCTCAGCTGAACAAGCGGAAGCCATCGCTCTCATGGAAACCCTAGATTTCCTTTCTAACAGCTCGATCAAAGTTTTCGAAGTACACTCTAACTCACTGTCGTTTGTGCAAGCTGTTCGGGAGGAGTCAAAACCAAAGCGGGAAGTTGCGGGGGCTGGTGGACCGGGTCGAGAGAAAAGAAAAAGATTTCCAGGCCTGATTGTGGCCCACTGTAGCAGAGATGCCAACAGGCCCGCTGACTGGCTTGCAAGGGCCCAACGGCAGCATTTCCTCCCTCGAAACTGGGTAAGCTACCCCCCAATAGGCTTAATTGATTTACTAAGCGCTGATGCTACTAATGTAATTGCCCCGAACTTATCTATGTAAATGAAAAGAAGATGCACTTTCGATCAAAAAAAAAAAAAGCTATTTCCCCAAGGCTTCAGATTTCCGGGCATACTGTTTTTACCTATCGATCAATTGTGATATGAGGATTGTCATTTCCTTGAATTACAAGATCTGTTAGCCCTGTTTGGTAACCATCCAAACATGGCCAAATTCTAATTCTTTGTTCCCGGGAGTAGTTTGGAAACAGAATCGCGTTTGGAAAAATTTTTGTTCTTGGGAACAAATTTATTCCCGAGGAATAGATTTGGAGTGGAATCAAGAATTAAAAAAAAAGTTGATTCTTGTTCGGGAACAAATTTGAGAATCAAAACCAACTTTTCTTCTTCTTCCCTTCCGCCATCCCGCAACCGCCGTCCACCACCACCCGCCGCCGTCTGCCGGCTGCCACCGCCGCCCCGTCGACCGCCGGCCCTGCCCCCGCCGATCAACGGTTCGCGATTGGCCACAAGAAGAAGAAGAAGAAGAATAGGAGAAAAAAAAAAAAAAAGAAAAAAAAAAAAAAGGAAAAAGGTAAAAAAAATATTTCAAAATTCAAAGAAATTGATTTGGAACAAAATCAATGAGCACGGTACCAAACGCAATTCTATTCCAGAATCAGAAATTTTGGACAGTTACCAAACGTGTTTTTTTACTCAGAATCAGTTCCCAGAAATAGAATAAAAAAGAATAATTTCTTATCAGAATCTACTCCCAGGAACAGAATCGTTATTAAACGAACCCTTAATCTTTGTTCTTTTTGGAAAAGTTATTAAAGATTTTCTTGTACCTCTTTTAATGAACTTACGAATGGGAACATTTTCTCTCATGCGCAAGAAAAATAATGTACCCTAATTCCGTGTGATTTTCAGCAAGGAGCACCTGCGGATCCTAATTCTGCAGAGACCGAATTCGTTGAGGGTTTCAGAAATTAAGTGAACAAATCGGTACTTTCCTTTAGAGCAACTGAGTTTCAATTTAGCAGACCGCATCAGCTTTTATTAGGTATGAAAGTCTGCCCAAATTTGGGTTAAATTGAGGTAATCAAGAAGTGCTTGAAAAGATGGAAGATTGGCACCCGGCGCAAAGAAGCGTGGGCAACGAGGATGAAATCCCAGGGAACGCAGACACTGAACCGGGACAACTCAATGGGCTTAACGTCACAACAGGGCTTGCACGACGAATTGGACTTGTAAATAGTGGAGGCCAAATCCCTCCCAAACATGGACCTGGCATCGGAGAGAATAAGGCAGTGCTGCTCCATGCTCGGGCTCCATGCTCGGGCCACCCTGCGTGCCTGCGTTACATGGGCAGCGGCCCGTCCCTGCCCGCTCCTCAGGGAAGAACTCAATGATCACGAGTGACCCCTACGTATCCGTCTGCCTGGCGGGAGCCACGGTTGCCCAGACCCGGGTGATCCTGAACTGCGAGAACCCCCTGTGGGACGAGCGGTTTTGCGTTCCCGTGGCGCATCCGGTTGTGAAAGTGGAGTTTCATGTGAAGGACAATGATGTGTTTGGGGCTGAGCTCATCGGGGTCGTGGAGATACCAGTGGCCAAGATCGTGTTTGGCAGCATGATCAATGATTGGTTCCCAATAATTGGCAACTTCGGGAGCCCTCTCAAGCCCTACCCGGAACTTCACATCTCAATCCAATTCAGGCCGGTCAGTGACAATCCCTTACACAAGGATGGTGTTGGGGTTGGGCCAAACTATGTTGGTGTCCCAAACACATATTTTCCACTTAGGAAAGGTGGGGATGTGACACTGTACCAAGATGCTCATGTCCCAAAGGGCAAGCTGCCTTAGATTTTGCTTGATGATGGGAAGATTTATGAGCAAGGCATGTGCTGGGAGGACATATGCCATGCCATTATGGAGGCCCACCACTTGATCTACATCATTGGTTGGTCCATTTATCATCCTGTGAGGCTTGTGAGAGAGCCCAAGGGAATTGCCGAATGGAAAAGAGCTCTCTTTAGGGGAGCTCCTAAATTACAAGTCCGAGGAAGGTGTCCGAGTGGTCGTGCTTGTTTGGGATGACAAGACTTCACACGACAAGTTCCTCTTGAAGACGGTAATACTAAACCATGCTTACATGTAATTCATTGCTGAAACATGGAAATGTCTTTATGGTTTGCAAAATGATCGGAATACTGCTGGGTCGAGAAAAATTTGTCCACCCATGGCTTCCAACACTATTGATTTGTTGGGCCGGTGGAGTAGAGTGGTTCAAGTTATGACTAATGCATCAATGGTGATAAGAGCCGTATGCGAACACATTTTTTATTCTACCAACATCGCATTTAAGGATCACCCTTTTATCAATGGTGCATAGTTAGTAAAGGATTTTCTTACTTTTACTGTTGGCTTACAATAAGAAGTTTTCTGTTTTTTAACACAAAGGCTGGAATAATCAAAATCTTGACCTTTAATAGTTCTTTCTTTCACTTAGCCTTTACAAAATGTGAATGGAGAATATGTTATATCATGGCTCTTTCTTGGATAAGTATCCTTAGTTATGGTGCAACCCACCATTTGGCCAAATTTCAAATCCATGATCTTTGTGACAGAAAATCTGTACGTTTATCAACTTAGGAAAAGATAGTTCTTTATTGAGATCTCTCATCATTGAGACTCGGCATGTGCCATGTTGTTAGTGCAGGATGGCGTGATGCAAACTCATGATGAAGAGACGAAGAAGTTTTTCCGACACTCTGGCATCCACTGTGTGCTTGCTCCTCGTTATGCAAGCACCGAACTCAGCATTTTCAAGCAACAGGTATATATCCTTAGATGTTTAGGTCGATTCTTAATCAAAATCTCATTGTTTGATTGCATCAAAAGCATTGCTTTTGCTGTATATTACCTGATTATTTTATTCGGGTATAATTTCATAGGAAAGGTTTTCTTTTCATCAGACAATCCGCGGAAGTTATTGATCAGTCTCATGCTGTCCTAGATCATATCATGTGTTCTCTAACCTAATGACATGCATTTAGGATAGTTCTAATAGGGAATTTTACTATGTTGCAGAGGCTGCCCATTCGAATGAAATCCAGCATAATCTACGAAAATGTTTGGTTTAATTTGTTGGTGTATGGATCTTTTGTAGTTCAGGTGGTGGTTCTCGAAAAGTGTGGTTCTCGACACTCAAGCCTCGGGAAACCAACATTGGTGGGTTGGACCTATGTGATGGCCAATACAACACTCCCGAGCATAGACTCTATAGCAATCTTGACACTTCTTTAAGAATGACATTCACAACCCAACATTCACGGTAATTAAGCTAATGTTTACCTTCAGCACTGTAAACATATGTAAATGTTCTTTTCCGATCATTTGATCATTGCTTCTTCTTTTTTTTTTTTTTTTTTTTTTTTTTTGTGACAACTGTAGTCCACTGTCAATGTCCCAAGGCAACCGTGGCATGATCTACATTGCAAAGTTGAGGGACAAGCTGCATATGACACATTGAAGAATTTCGAACAGAGATGGAAAAAGACGGCGAAGTGGCGCGAGTTCCAGCTGAAAAACGTCAAGCGTTGGCATGAGAATGCTCTCTTAAGGTTCGATAGGATTTCATGGATACTTTGTCCCTCGACAAGTCCTGATGGCGACAAAAAAGTACAAGTTAGGGACGAAGACGACCCGGAAAATTGGCACGTGCAGGTCGGGAAATTTTGTGTGAAATTAATGACCATTTTTAAGGACTTCATTCGTAAACAAAATGAAGTGTAATGATTGTCTTTCATTTCTATTTTACGTTGGCCTAGATCTTCAGATCGATTGATTCGGGATCTGTAAAGGGATTCCCAAAGAGCGTTGAAGAAGCTGCAAAGCAAGTAAGTTTTAGCTGCTAATACCATGCTGGTAGATTTGCAAGTGGCTGTTATATATGCGTAACTCCAAAAGTTTTCCTCACGTTAGAAAGTCAATCTATTTCCTTATGCACAATCATTAGTGTTTTTGAATATAGATTTTCCTTTTTTTTTAGTAGAGTTTTTGAATATAGATTGAAGCCCGCAATGATCATGTTGTTTCTTCCAATCTCTTCATGGTTGCAAAATCTTATATGCGGAAAGAACTTGAAACTCGACAAGAGCATTCACACGGCTTACATGAAAGCAATTAGATCGGCATAACACTTCATCTACATTGAAAACCAGTATTTTCTTGGCTCTTCCTACCATTGGCCATCATACAAAAATGCAGGTATAAGTTTCACATTTCTATTCATTCTGACTGACTTGAGTTTAGTGAGCAATAGCACCTCTAGTAAAGAGTATTCATACTTTGCTTCCTCTGGGGATTGTGTATCAGCTAATAATAGCTAGAACTCAGTGTGTAAGGCATTAAAATTTACTTCTGTTTCAATATGTTTATATTCCTAAGATCAAAACTTTTAAAATTTAGATTTTTCCCCCATTTCTAGTTTTGTTTTGGGCTATCTAATTTCTTGAGTTCAAGTTTTGATGGCAAACAACGCTTGATTTGGTTTTGACAAGCAGGTGCAAACAATTTAGTGCCGATGGAGCTGGCATTGAAGATCGCGAGTAAGATAAGTGAAAACGAGCGCCTTTGTGTGTATATAGTGATACCGATGTGGCCGGAGGGTGTCCCTACTAGTGCTGCAGTGCGGGAAATTCTCTTCTGGCAGGTCAGATCAAGGATAAACTCTTTCATCTTGCAAAGAAATAGCGATGACACATGCCTTTCGATAACGGTATATCAATAAATATAATGTCCTAGCAAATTGAAACTAAATAACACAATGAACAGAGTTAAGTAGAAAAGGGAGTGATCCAAGCAGAACAAACCTAGCTACTTGAAGGGGAAAATTTGAGACCCGACCTTGTTTAGGCCATTTTAGTATTTTTCTCCAAGAGATAAACATTCACTACTCTCATATTTGTGTATTGATAATGTGGACAGGGACAAACCATGAGGATGATGTACAAAATTATAGCCCAAGCTCTCGAAAAAGCCGGGTTGTCACACAAGTACCATCCTTCAGATTATTTGAACTCCTATTGCCTTGGCAAGCGGAAGCCCTTGTCCTCTACACAGTCTTCATCCCAAGCAATGAATCAACAATTCGAAAATAATGCCTTGGTATATGTCTATACTCTTTTCATGGATTCTTCCTTTGACTTATCTATTAAAAAAGCAAAACGAAAATAGTCATTAAGAGCTATGGTTTTTGAATGAGTGGTAAAAAGATTTCTGGTTTGAAACATGCTATCGTTTCTATCCATGCAGGCTTCGGTTCAAAAGTTTCGTAGGTTCATGATATATGTGCATGCCAAAGGGATGATAGTAGATGATGAGTATGTGATCATGGGATCGGCAAATATCAACCAAAGGTCTCTAGAGGGCTCAAGAGACACCGAAATCGCGATGGGGGCTTATCAGCCACATCACACTTGGGCTGGGAAAATGCAATTCTGAGTGTGCAAATTAGAGGCATTCAATTCTGAGTGTGCAAATGCAATGATATATAACAAAATTTTCAAGTGATTTTGGGTTAAATTGCAGCGTTTGAGTAGCTGAAATTGAGAAATATGAGTAGAATGAGCATTCATGAGCAGGACAAAGTTCTGATTCAAATGGATACTCTCTACTAATTAAAGCAAGTTGTGGAAAGGACACACGATGCCATTGTTGTATAAAATGCTTTGAATGAGTTGATGTTATCGTGTGGACATTAAGATAAATTCATATGGTTCATCAAGTTCTTCTTGGCTAAGTGTTTTCCATTCGAGATTTATAGCATAAACTTCTTAGAGGGAAAAGATTCAACTTTTTCCAGATTAGGGGACCTCCAATAAGCAGGGTCATAAAAAATAATTACTATCATCAACAGAGTGACCTGCTACAAGGAGATGGATGGAGGTCTGTACCTCCATTGCAGAATAGTTTATAGGAGAGACAATCGGAACTAGGGACCTCCTCCCGGTGGAACATATGGGCAGGAACCTAATGGATTTTAAGGGCAGGTTATTGGTAGTGCTAGTGACATGCTTTTGCGAATTCTATGGGGGAGGGAGGAAAACAAAAATCATATCTTTGAAACATCATTCTGAACAGTAGTGACCAGTGAAAACTCCGAGAAAAACGACATCATGAATGAGTAGGTTGCAATTGGTGTTGTGCATGGTATCTTGGCACAAACACACACTTGAAGGATCAATTAGATTTAAGCCATAGCTCTTGTAAATAAGCCTTGAAGGGTGAGCGTCAAAGGAGAGGAAGAGAATACATGTACTTTGTTGGCAAGTGTCATACATGCAATATTTCGAGGGGCCTCATTGACCAGCTTCGTTGAAAGATTTCCTCAGATCTGGCTAGTCTACCAGATCACCTTCAAAATATGTGTACTAGTAGAGGGTTTGCTTTGGAATCGCAAGAATTATGGAATTAAACTTCAATTAACATTAGAGTCCTCTAAATTATTTATCGGGCCAAGACTCTCATGGCAATATCAAGCACAATCAATTTAATCATGCACATGCATATTACTCATCCACGGGCAATAAAGAAGGCAACCAAACTAAGACAAAATCCATCTAATTCATGCGTATTCCACAAATTCCGGGACACGTTCAAAATTGTAACAGAGCATAAAAACCACAAATCGTGATCGTTTGATGACTAATTGACATGAATAGAAGCCATATCTTCCTATAAGTGCATATGAGTCTACTTGATCAAAATGACATCAATCCAAGACCAAATTAGTGAACAAAACAATCATGGTCAGCATGCAATACTTCATTCTAGCATATTCAAGTTCGGAGATGAACCCAATTCTCGCTAAATGGTATGAGATTCACCCTATTACTTTCCTAGCATGAACATATATGATCCCATAACCAAACTAGCCTCAAGCTGGAATCAAAAGCACACCCAATCAGGGATATCAAGACAGGGTCAGTATACATGGATCAATTTCCAGTAGAATTTCATTCATTCATGACATAATTTCTTTTCCAAGCAAACATGAAATTCACCATAAGACAATCTTATATCACTGCACATGATTACTTGAGTGGAATAGCATAAAATCAAGGACTAATCGACATCAGCTCAGGGCCGCAACAATGGCGAATCAGCAAGTATTGACAAGGTTCCAGCAGATTCCAAACAAGTTTGAAATTGAACACCTATGGTTTTTCTATGAAGAAATTGAACTCAAATATGCTTAAATGACCAGAATAGATCAACAATCTAGTAATCAAGGGAATTCTCGGTCAAGAACTGAAAAAAAAATACACACCGACTTAGTTTAGGAATTTCATCAAACAAGTTGCATACATTAATTTCGGCCGAGGAGCACTACTTCAAATCATTAATACAACCCTTCAATCACAGTCGATTTGCACACAGACAGTAGCAATAGGAACGGAAAACAAAGCATATATGGTTTAGTTGAATAGAGAACGATTAGCTATAGCGATTGAGATCGGATATGAGTAAAGAAATAACAGAAGCAACATCAAGGGATGGAGTCATCGAAGTAGGCAGCCATGATCGAAGTTCGAGCACTCCGACATTACAAAACTTCTTCGCGGCAGCAGAACAAGTGGTGATCGGGAAGCGGTGATGACAAGCAGCGAAGTGAGAGGAAATGATTCAATTGAAATCAGCGAGAGCCTTCGATCAATGCTCTCTGTCCTTTCTCCCTTCTCAGCGTGCCATGTCGTGTGGTGGCCAGCAATGGACTCTCGGCGGCGGCTGTTGGTGGATGGATAAAAGGGAATCGATGGATCGTTAGTTGAAGATCAAGAGAGTAAGAAAGAGAGCTAGAGAGAGAGTGAAAGGAAGAGAGAGGGCCACGTGATGTTGAGTGCGTGTGGGTCCCACTGAGAATTGTGTCTTACCTAATACAAATTGATTTTCGATTCAAAGGAATAGAGAGCCAAACAAAGCAATGAAATATTGAAGGAATACCTCACGGCCTATAAAATCGCATGCGAAAATTCTCGTTTCTCTTCGTGGTGATACCAGTTACCGAGGACTTGGTCCGGCTCTGCTCCACAGCTTTCTATACTCAAGACTCGCAAGGATGGGAAGTCCTCATAGCACGGGAATTTCAGAGAGTATTTCTCAGGTAAAAAGCTCCTGAATTTCGGCAACTCGAAAAGTCTAAGAGTAGTTAACTTGGAGAAGGTGATTGTGGTGCCGGTCGCTTCTTCCCATTTTTCATGGCCAGCAATTAGTTCCATATCTTCACATGACTCCACCACCAGCTCTTCGATTTGCCTGAGAAATTTCGCAGTGAAGGTAGGGAAAACCATTTCCAAACGGGGGCACCTCACGGCCTCTACGTCTCTCAAATTTGGGAACAGGATGTTTGGGAGACTGTTGGACTGCCAAATGCTCCTCAAGTTTTCGAGATCACGCAAAACCAGCGTCCTCAATTCACCAGTCTCTGTATCCGTCCCATCACCTTCATATATGATCTCGATCGAAGGGCATGAAATCACTTTGAGTTCCTTGAGACAGAGCTGCAGCTTCTTCCACATATAAGAAGTGGCAATACATTGAAGATTGTCACAGTTGCTCAATTGAAGAGATTCCAACTTCTCAAAGGAATCGGTGGGAATTTGATCGTTACATAGCTCTTTGGACTGAAGGCCACTAATTTCCAGTCTTGTTATATTAGGAAATGTAACCTGCATGAGGATAATGTGAGAAAGGAGGAAAAGTAGGATAAATTTATTACATTGTTCGTTCTAATACATGATAATGCGAAAGGACCTACAGTCAAACAACGATTTGAAACTCCAACTTCTTCTAGATTGTGCAATCTCCCTATGATTGTCAAAGGGAAGACATTAGAGTAGCTCAGAGCTATTTTCAAGGATGAGGGTGGCTAATTCGCAGAAAGAACTTCTTGGAAGTTCATCTTGCCATATCCTTTTGAAGGATCCTACTGAATGAAGCCATAAAAATTCCAAGCTTGACAAACTAGCTTACTCATGAGAGTTATACGTTAGATCATAGCTATGAAACATATGGCAATTTGGCCTAATCCTAACAATATATTTGATATGATGGAAGAATGAATTTTCACTAATGGCCTTAGTATGAAAAATGTAATTATAAGTAATGAACACATTCTAACTAATAAAACCAAATAAAATTCTTCAAAGAGATTTTATTACACCCCCCACAAAGCATGTGCCTATGGCTATTATGGGTAAAATCTCGATAGAAGGGATTTGTACCTTTCGATCAAAGAAGGAATTGGAGTGAGTATCTTGCGAATCTGAAGTAGTGGTTACTGGCTCTGGCTCTTTCTTTCCATGAGGATATGGGAAGAATTTCTCCATTGGACATTGCTGTATAGATAGATGCTCCAGTAGTGGGAACTCTATAATATCATATGTCCCTTCGTTTCTTCCTTCTTCATCCACAATCACTGCTTTCATATTTGGACAGTCGCACATTCTTATGACTCTAATTTCTCTCAAACATTTAGCCACATACACCGAAAAGAGAAATAACAGCCCCGTTTTATAGACAAAGAGGTCCCTCAAGTTTTGAAATATCGATATTCCTTGTAATTTTACATCCCGTTTCCACATGCGCTGCAGGTTTGGTAAGTGATCTAATGTCAAATTCGTTAGCCGAGAGCAAATCTCGACATCTTCGATGACTTTTAGCTCCTCCAGATCAAAAACTACTTCAGCTGTTGGAGAGCTCTCAAGTGACATTGATTCCAAATTCGGCGACTTCAAAATCCAATCTAATTTCAGAATACTCTTCCATGCGGATTTAGATTTTCCTATCTTTAGCCATTTGAGATTGCTGTATTTTAATGAAGGTTCACTATAGAGTATCTTTTCTGGGTCATGGAATCCAAACATTGTCAGGGATTCCAAGTGAGGCAATGAAACCTGATGTGGCACCATAATGAAGCTCATTAAAGGTAAGTTTGTTACAAGTAAAGCTATTTTCACAAGAAAATAAGTGGAACTCTAGGGTTAAAATTAAAAAAAAAAAAAAAGGAAAGAATTTCTCTTCCGTGAAAAGCAAAATCATTTTCATGAGGAAATCCTCACCGCTATCATGCCGTTAATGCAGCTCAAATTAACAGTGATGTTGATCCGGTGATGTTGGCAACTTGGAATGACATGTTGGAATCAGTTGCAAATTGCATGTTAGGTGGGACATGAATTATGGGGACTTTCTTTGTTACGTGGCTCCATCCATTCATTGAATCTCTGGACGGCGCTTTCTTCATTTTGAAATTACTGAATTTTATTTATTCATTCAAGATTCATTCTCCCTTTCATTCGTTCAGCACATTATTTTTTCATCTCATTAAGAATGTTAAATAAGTAATAAATTAGTCACAGAAGAAACCTAAGTTAGCAGTGCAATTATATAATGTTGAATTTTTTTTTTTTTGAAAAATTAAAAAAATCAGTCATGGAAAGAGGCTTCCCTTTAACTATAATATGGTATGTGTTCTATTTGAGAGGATTTTTTATTTGTAAATCAAAACCTAAATCAAATTGTACAAATAGTCAAAGTTAAATGCAATATGTACTGACGTCGAGTGAACACCAATATCATCTCATCCTAACAGGACAAATTGACACGGGGAAAAAATGAAAAAAAAAAGAAGAAAAGAATTACCTGAATTGATGTATCACAAAAGCCTGTCATATTTGGTAACTCAAACAATTGCAAACGACATACGTTAGGCAACTCAACTCTGTTATTGGTAGAAACTATATCTTCTCCTGCATCATGCGCGACAATGGATTGCATTGAGCCACATCCGCTCACGCTAATCCCTTCCAACGATACAAGTCCTTGCACATCTGAAAGACGCCATAAGTATTTCAATTGGTTGCATTGTTTGACAGTCACATCTTTCAATTTGTTGAAGCACTCTGGCATGATGGGGCCATGGCATATCTTCTCCAAATTAGTAAGATTTTCAAGAAAAAAATTCTCTAACTTCCCAAAAGCAGTGAGAGAGAGGCCATTGGATGAATCGGCAATGTACTTGATTGAGGGGCTGTCACTAATGCAAAGAACCTTCACTTCTCGGAATCCTTGGGTGCACAATTCCTGAGGGCTCTCTTTGAACTCACTCAACCCCCTTAAATATAAGTATTGAGTCTTCTGCAGAATTTTCTTAACCCATTTTTTTGAAAGAATACTATCGCACCCTTTCAAATTGAGATTCATGGTTGTCAAACCTTCATATAACATTGGAGTATTTCCTATCTTGATCTTAAATCTATCCAGGTTCTCAAATGGCAGGTCACCATCCTTCAAGAGCATGGTGGGATTAGGGATCAATATTGCCAGAGCGGATAGCTTTGTCAAGCTCTTCAACTCGGCAAGCCTAGCATTACATGATTCCGACGGTATTTGATCCTTACCCATCCATCGAGAAAAGCCGTAGATATGTAACTCTTCCAAGTTGGTTAAGCGGTCGAGGACACCAGGCTCAATTGTTTCAAGCTTGTAGCATTCGATCAGATTCAACGATCTTAGATTTGTAAGTTCCCCGATTTCTTTAGGCAACCTAGAAATGGTGGACAGTGCGAAGCTGAGAATCTGCAATGCTTTGAGCTTGCCAAGAATTGCCACATCCTCCACATTGCAATATTTTAAGTATAAAGAGCGGAGGTTCCCAAGGATTCCAATTGAGGGAGGTAAACTGGCGATATGCATTGAGCAAAAATATAGGACTCGGAGCTCCTTCATGTATGTGAAATCTAGTAGTCTCGAGCAATCTCCCACTTCACGTTCGTGTTCTTGTTTCCAACGCCAGCCTCCCGGTTGAGACAACACGAGTATCTTCAAGTCAGGAAACTGACACTTCAATAGTTCATCAAGTCTCTCTTTATCAACATCAGCTAGGCTTATAGCCCAACATTTCTCAAGCTTTTCCTTTGACCAGAAGCCGTAATTGCTGTTCATCATCAAAGAATTCTGACCTCCAAATGGAGTTGAGATAACCACCTCGCTATAGAGATCATGTATGGTCACTTTGTTCTTGTTGTCACCACCATCCAGCAACAAACAAGCGGAACGGAGTTCATCGAGTATAGTATTCAATCTATCCCTCGAATCTTGCATCGTCCTTCTGAATTCCCCAAACAAGCCTAAACCCATGCCTAGAACCAGCAGAGTTTCGACTTGAATGGTCCCGCCAATAAGACCGCACAGCAAGAATAAGGTCTTGGTGTCCTCACTCTTCAAATGGTCGTAACTCAACTCCACTATAGTCTCCATCTTTGAGTGGTCTATTTTTTTTGAAGCGATTCTCCATGCGGTCACATCCTGATGTTTCAAGCCACACGCGACGGAGATAATCAGAAGAGGCAAACCTGCAAGCTTCTTGACGACTTTAGGTGCTATTGCTTTCAATTCCTCATCGTCTTTGAGCCTGTCACCGACCGTCTTCTCAAATAGCCTGAATGCTTCTTTGTCCTTTAAACCTTCAAGATGAAATATGGGAGTGTCACACTTCATTTGCTCCAGAACATCTTTAAATCTCGATGTTAGCAGCAACTTGCATCCCCTGCTCTCATCTCCCGAAGGAATTCCAACCTCCTTCAGATCAAATTCTTTCCACAGATCGTCCAATATTATGAGAATCTTCTCACTCGGATCCTTCTGTAATCTCTTGAACAGAAGATCTCTTCTTCCGACTTTGCTGGGCTCATTCTTCAGATCCAGTTTCAAAGCGTAAGCGATATCCTCTTGGATATTCTTCAAGTCCGGAGTCTGCGATACTTTCGATTTGACGATCATGTTGAATGGTCTCCCCTCTTTCCTGAGTTTCTTCTCAACTACCTCCAACAGTGTCGTCTTCCCCACGCCGCCAGGCCCGTAGACCCCAACCACCTTGTGCTTCTCGTGATCCAGAGTATTCATTATGTCCTCTAAGATGGAAGCTCGAGAATCGAAGATAGTGTGACCTTGATCACCGGCCGAGGAAATCACGTCAGTAGTGCCATCAACGCGCCCTGGAGAAGGATCGTCGTAGACCTCCCCGGATGGTTTCTGATCAATGAGGCTCTGGATGCGTTCAGCTTTCCTCCTCGCCTCCCTGCCGAGACGATATCGCACCTTCAGGTTGGGAAGCCACCCATAGAAGCAAGTTTCATTAGCTCTTCGGTAGTCATCCAGAGCACGGCACGCCTCCTCGGCGTGCTTGTCCACATCTTCCACCCATTTATTGACATAGGCTCTGATAGGCTTCACGTTGTTTTGAGCATAATTGATGGAATCCTTCACATTTTGCTTCGCAATGTCCAACTCCGCAACTTTGGCCTCAAGTTCGCGAACGTGGCTGTCGTAGGATATCACATAGCCGCAAAGACGATCGACCGGAGCCACCAGGCACCCCGCCACTGTGGAAGCCGCACACAGAACGACTTCCGCCATTTTCTCCCTTTTTGAATTCTTTCTGGTTTTCTTCCCTTCTCTACGGAGAAACGAGAGTTAAAGAATGTATATATGCCGAGGGAGAAGGAACATTATCCGCCATTTTCCCCAATCGAATTACTTCCACCGAAATACTTGAAGACAAAAGCCAACAACAGAAAAATCAGACAAGTACCGACTGTTCGTTTCAACGAAATACTTCGACATCATTTCCAATATTACTAAGCATTCGTTTTCTGCTAATCTCCCCGGTTTCCTGGAAACTTCCAACCATTCGTTTCGCCTCGGCCTGAAACTCAGTGCTAGCCTAGACAAACCAACCTCCCAAAAATTACAACAACCGGACACTCACGGGCAAAATTGCCGACTCGATAGCCAAGCTGGTGCAATCAGCCACCAACAAAAGAAACTAAAACTATAAAAATAAAAATAAAAAGAGGCAAAAACAGCAAAGAGAAAAATAGAAAAGAAGAGTACAAAAATCAGGGAAAGAATCAACTCACTGTTATGAGCCGCGAAGGTAGTGGATCCGAAGCCGAATCGGAGAGAGCTGGAACTTCTTGTCGCTTGGAGTCTACGACTTACAGCAAGAACATTCCTCGCCGTCTTGTGCAGGGAAACCACACCGGAGCAGGGCGGAGAAGGAACACAACGACGCAGGCCGAAGAAGCAACGAGCTCTGGGGCACAGACCGAAGATGACCCGGCACCGGGGCAAGGCGGAGGAGCAACGTGCTTTGGGCCAGAGAGCGAGTTCTCACCCAAAATTTTGAAGTGAGAAGGAAAGAAATGACGAGAGACAAAGCTCATTTAATGCATGCAGGCCTACTCCATTAGAGAGGAGAGAGAAAAAAGCGGCAGCAGATCTATTAATGACTGTAAATTTTTAAGCAGAAAAGGGACAATAATATACTTTATGCATAAAAACCAGTGGAGCCACTAGCGCATCGTGGAGCCACGCATCACTTCCTCATTGGTCGGGGTCCCCAAATTTGATTCATGCTTAATGGTCTAACGCATCTGACCTTAGCACCAGAAATCAGCAGCACTGCAGCAGCGATGCACCAATCTCCACTTGGCAACGAGCTAAGCCCAGATACCGATTCAGATGATGCACCCCAATATCAATAACTTCACTTCACGAGCTCTTTTTAAGTATCAGCTTTAATAAAGTTGTACAAATTATAGAGTCCCACTAAGTGCAATGATACTTTCTCCTGTTGTGCTATGTGGCGACCATCAGTTCCGTCCTTTCGTCCACCGTAAAAGTTTGTCATTTTCATGCTAAAACATTTCGTACCGCTGTATTGCTAACTTCAAAAACTCTCATAATTTTCACACACATTCATTTAAATATCATAATTTTTTTCAATCTCCTAATTTTTATAATTTTTTATTATTTAAATATCATGACTTTTAAAAACTATTCACTTAAATGCCATGATATTTTTGAAAACATACAAATGCGATAAAATCAATATATCCAAGCGATTGTAATGACACAAGTATAGAGAAGTGTTTGAGTTGAAGCTAGCCTATAATTGGCTTAAGATAACATCGGTAAGGGTCGTGTTACCACTGTCATCAATCAAATGTCTTATAACAAGACATACTCCTTCAGATTCAGCATCTAATGGTTTCATTACACCTTCTTCATCATTCGATACGGCCACAAGCTCGGTAATAAAACTAAGGGTGCGTTTGTTTTGCAAAAAACATTTTCCTCATTTTTTGTCATTTGGTTCACTTAAGAAATGAGTTAACGGAAATGGTTTTCCTATCAAAACTTAAATTTAGGAAAACAATTTCTCATTTAAAAGAACCGGAAAATGTTTTCCCAAATATTATTCTACTCTTTGGGACCTTGGTTAATGAAACTTTTATTCTCATAAAAAATAATTTTAAAAAAATAGATTATTTAATTTTTTATTCAAAATTTTTTAAATTTTATTTTATTTTCTTTTCTCTTTTTATTTTATTTTTTTTTTTCTTCTTTTCTCTTTTATTTCTTTTCCTTTCTCCTTCTTCCTCCACCAGCCGTGTGTCTCGACGAAAGCCAACAACTCTGCGACCGGCCAAGATGCAGGCCGACAAGCTCAAGGCTTGGCCAATCTAGGTGAGCTCGAGCTTGATCAAGGCAGACGAGCTTGCAACTCACTAGATCCAAGTGAGCTCAAGCTCGTAGCTCACTCGATCCCGACGAGCTTGGGCTTGCAACTCGCTCGATCTCGACGAGGCCAAGCTCAGCCGAGGCGGGCAAGCTTGCGGCTCACAAGATCCAGGCGAGCTCAAGCTCCACTGAGGCCAGTGAGCTCGAGCTTGACTGTGGTCGTCACCAACTAGTCACCGTGGGGGGGACTCGAAAAAAGTAAAGGAAAGAAAAGAGAAAAGAGAAAAGGGAAAATAAAAATAACTAAAAATTCTAATTTAAAAAGAAAAAGAAAAGAGAAAAAAGAAAAAAGTAAAAAATAATTAAAAATTTGATTTTTTTAAAATTAAAAATATGATATTAAAATCATTTTTCCAATGAAGTGTAAACATCATAAAGCATTTTTATCATATATTACCAAATAAACGAAAACTAATGGTATTCCTAGAAAATGTTTTTATCTTATCATTGAGTTTTTCGTGAAATACATGCACCCTATGCTTAATCTTCAGCTTAACCCATTCTCAAATGATCAATTTGATGAGTTCCTCATGTCTGTTGAGAAGAATTGCCAAAACAAGTCAAAAGAAGAACTAAAAAATAACATTTCACACACTGTTTGAACTCGACTTAAATTGTTCAACAAAAAAAAAATGACTTGAATTGTGGATATTAACGTGCAACAATGTCTCCTGTACAGGCAGCACAGTGCAATTTTCATAAGTTGTACCTTTTAGGTGGTAGCTCCAAGAGACATCCAATAAGTCTCCAAGTACTTTAAAGACTCTAGGCTGTTGCCGCCTACCATGGCTCTTGGCTTAGGACAGACTTTCAGTTCAACACACCTAAGCTTCTTCAACAAGCATAGATTAAGTAATCTTTCAATTGAATCACAGTAGGAAATAGGAAACTGTTGACTGCAACAAAGATCATGATCACCGCAAACCTTGAATCTCAACAAGTCTTTTTATTTGAGATGTCTACAAGGCCTGTAGCCGATGGACCAAGTGTCCTCATGAGGTATTTGCACCTAATAATTTGCAGTTCCCTCAACTTCACCATGCCTTTCAAAACAAGAAAGTGCCGAGCATTCATTGATAATGAGAGTTGACAAGCTTTCAAGTTCGTTTGAAATATGTGGCAATGTTGGGACAACATCAAGTTTTGATGTCGACAAACTACAATGATGCTGCCATGGTGAGAAATGTTCCTCCAACTTGGACCTCTTCAGAAAAGATAAGATTCACCAGAGTTACACTCAATTTCTGCATAAATCTTAATAGTTAAGCTAATTGTGCCGTGACAATCAACTCCTAGTTCTTCAAAGCTCGTGATCCATAACTTTTATAATTTGATTTTAATTGATCATGTCTCATTATTTGAATCTAAACTTTAATGAATCTTTTCTAGTATAGAAGAAATATTCTTGTTCCCTAAAACTTTTGGGAAAAAAAAGTACTTCAAGCTAGGGATGAAATCGAGACTTTTGATAAGCTATCTATTAGGATTTAGAAAAAGGCTTTAGTATCGTTTGGTCCTTGGCATCCTAGAGGATTCCTTCTTGATCACCATGGCAGAACAGCGTTTCATACATCGGATCTGGAGATAGAGTCGGCATTGATATCTAAAAGTGCTCTCATCTTTTTCATCTTTTAATGAAAAGGATGTGATCAAAATGGTTCACCTTTGTTTCGACACGTCCACATATGTTGAATTATCATTAGCAAAATGGTCCATTGAGGAAGTCATTATAATGGGATTGCAGTCATATAAACCGTGAATAACTGTGCACGTATTAAATAAATTTGCGTGTATGATCAGGATAGTTTACTGGGTTAAATAAAAGAGAATGACTCCTTTATAAAGTATGGAGAAATGTACAATAAAACAGCGAGTCTGATTTAGGGGTGCCAAATCCTGATGTGCCTCCTCCTTTTGGATGATTAGTTGATTAATGACCACAGAAATCATAATGTCAATTAATTCCATGTTTGGGTAGTAATCTTCTCTTAAAAAGATATTCCCCAAAAAATATCTTATCCCCTTTGGAGGAAGTTTACTTCCACCGGCGACGAAAGAAAATAAACCCATTTTCAAAGATTTTGCATTCGACGAACAATGAAAGAAAATAAACCCAATTTCAAAGATTGTGTTGCTCTCACCAGAAGCCCCCATCACTATGTCATTCGTCCACGTTTGAATTTGTTTTCTTTTTAATTTCTTTCTAAAATGTGGTTCAGTTGTCACGATGACAACGAGGCAATGTGGACGTTCCACAGTTTATTGAAAAGCAATGTTTTATTTAAGCTCTAAAGTAATTGTTATTTGGTTAAAATAATTAGAATCTACATTATTAATCGCTACCAGCTTGGCCCTATCCTACAATTGAGATTCCCTTTCTAATTGAAGAGGGCACATTACGTATATTTAATAATTTTAGTGAGATGGGAAAAGTTAGCAGTGAGATGAATAAAGACTAGGTTAGGCATTTTGAATGTAGAGCAACATGCTATGAATTTTTCTTAAGTTATATTTCGATCGTATTTTCTTTACTTAATTGTTGCATTTCACATGGACTGCACCTTCGTTTTCTAAAATACCAAACATAGTTTTTATTTATTCAAGACACGAAAAGGATTTGTTTCCCATAATTAGATGCAATATCATAATCCACCCTGCGAACCTAAACAACATATCCTTTTCCCATAATTAGATGCAATATCATAACCCACCCTGCGAAACCTAAACAACTCAATCCAGAAATACTTGTTTGTCCTCGTAATCTAACTTCTGGAAACTTATCATCAACATTTCCTGGGCTTCCTTGGGATAATCACCCGTAACTTCTTCGACGTGTCTATCCACATTGATTTGTTTTTATAAGAAGGATATGAACCGATGAGCTCAAGAGCCAAAGCAAGCATTTGGCTTGGGCCCATGAAAAAATGACATGTTTTATAAGATAAAGCTAAACACAGAAGTTAAAATACACAATGAGATTAATCACTGTCATTTGCTCTTTATGAAAGTAGACCGTGACCGATGTAATAAAGAAAATGACGATAAGCCCGTGATGTAGCTGTTCTTACTATTTAATGTGTGTACAACCATGTCTCACTAGAAGATAAACTGGCATTATTCTACTTTCTTCAATTAATTGATCAATTATTGGCTTAGTCTTAGTCTACCCTTAAACAACTATTTAATTTGTGTACAGCGATGTCTCTTGATTAGCCCATGGTGTTGTTTATATATAGCTATTACATTATATTTGGGAAAATTCCAAATAAGGGCCTGAAGTGCTCTTATTTTCTCAAATAAGAGTATGAAGTGGCCATGATTATTTCAAATAAGGGCATAAAGTGACCATAGTAGTTTCAAATATGAGCTTAACGTAGCCATAGTCATTTCAAATAAGGGCTTGACTTTACCAGTCTTCGGTTGGCTAATTATTTCAACCAATCAAAAGCGTTTTCATCCAATTACAATTTTAATCTAAATTATTTTTTATTCTTTTCTTTTCTTTCCTTTTTTTACAATTTTATTTTTTCTTTTCTTTTCTTTTCTTTTCCGGCAAGGGTTAGCAGCGGCTGGCCAGGACTCGACCACCCTCACCAGCTATTAATAAGGGTCGATGATGGCTCTACCAGCCTCGTCAACTACTTCTAAAGGCCGACAAGGCCTACTAGCCTTTGCCGGCCGTGGACGAGGGCTCTTTGACCTTCGTCGACCACTGGCGAGGGACGGCCAACAAGTCCTCGTTGGCCCTAAGCAAGGTTGACCCTTGCTAGATCAATCGAGGGTGGCCTTGCCTGTAGTTGGTAAGGCCGGCAAGCCTTGGCCAGCCCTTACCAATGGCCGGCGAGGACGACCCTCGCCTAGCCTTTCTAGCATCACTAGTGGCCGATTGGCCATCGGGCCCTTGATCAACTAAAAAGTCAAGCTTTTATTTGAAATAGACATAATTACTTCAAACATTTATTTTAAACAAGATTCACTTTAAACTTTTATTTGAGAAAATAATAGCACTTCAAGCTCTCATTTAAAATAAAATCCACTTTAGGTCATTATGTGAGAAAATGAAGGCACTTCGGGTCTTTATTTGGAATTTTCTCCATTATATTTGAATCTAAAAAGAAAACCCTTTTTTTTTTGTGATTAAAAAAAAAAAAAGAAAAAACTGCCTAGTTATAACTCTTAAATTTGGTCTAACCAATAAATGTGGAATTTTAGCGAGTATTGAAGATTTGTTAATGAATGGTTTTTATAAATTTGTACATTTATCTTTTGTAATATCAATCGAAACTTGTGACCGTCACTTTTTTAGATGTAGGTCATGAGCCCATCATTACCGCCCGTAACTTCTCGGAATGACATGTTCTAAGAGGGTGCGATAGTTGTTTAGAGGCAAGTCTCTTGTAAACATAAGTCTGCTGAAAAGCTGGAGGGCTTGATCAAAGTACATGTTAACTACCTTTTACTTTTTTTTTTTTTTAAGAGAAAAGAAAAAGGAAAAGGAGAAGCACTATAGACACCCTTTCAAGGCCGCATTAGTATTATTATAAAAAAATATATATTATTAAAAATTATCCATATTAGCATCGGCCAACCAAATTTGGCTAAGTAGATTGAATTGGCATAATTACAAAAGATTTAGGATAGAATTGACATAATTACAAAATGCTTATGACTAAATTGGCCAAAAAAAGTTTGGGACTGAATTAATAAAATTACAAAAGGTTTAGGATTTTTTTGGTAATTTTCTCAAGAACGAAGGATAACATGACTGCCCTGGTGGCTAGCTTGCAAGGAAAGGTCGCAAATAATAATAATAATATATGTTTTAATACTAAAATTTTTGGCTCACATGACTATTGTCGAGTTGCATGCCATCATTTAAATAAGAAAGGAAAGGTTGAGCAATTGACAACAAAACGTGAAAGCAGTAAGGATGGACTTGAGAACCAGATCGAACTACCCTAAATTGACCAATTTGGTCCGGTCTAATCAAGTTCTAGGCTAGGATCAAAATCAATACACATCCCTTGTACTTATCTCCTATATTTTTTGAAAAAGACATTTCCTAGAAAAAATCTTTTTGCTTTTCGTGGAAGTTACCTTCCACCAGCAATGAAAGAAAACAAACCAATTTTCAAAGATTGTCTGGCTCTCGGCTTGTTTCGAGGAAGTTTCGTTCAATCATCAATTACAGAATAAAAAAACCATTTTCATTGATTTTGTTGCTCTCACGAGAAGCCACCACCACTACGTCATTCGTCCAAGTTTGAATTTGTCTTTTTATTAATTTCTTTTAACTTTTTTTTAAAATTTTTCCCGGCAAGGGTTAGCAGCGGCTGGCCAAGACTCGACAACCCTCACCGGCTATTAATAAGGGTCGATGATGGCCTTACCAACCTCATCAATTGCTTCTAAAGGCCAATAAGGCCTATTAGCCTTTGTTGGCCATGGATGAGGGCTTGGTGACCTTCGTCGGCCATTGGCGAGGGATGACCACCAAGTCCTCGTTGGCCCTAAGCAAGGTCGACCCTTGCCAGATCAAGTGAGGGTGGCGTTGCCTGCAATCGACAAGGGCTGGCACGCCTTGGCCAGCCCTTCACAATCGTCGGCAAGGATGACCCTCGCCCAACCTTTCTAGCATCACCGATGGCCGGTTGGCCATCGGGCTCTTAACTAACTGAAAAGTCAATCTTTTATTTGAAACAGACATAATTACTTCAAATATTTATTTGAAACAAGATTCACTTTAAACTTTTATTTGAGAATATAATAGCACTTCAAGCTCTCATTTAAAATAAAATCCACTTTAGGTCCTTATATGAGAAAATGAAGGCACTTCAAGCCTTTTTTTGGATTTTTCTCAATTATATTTGATTCTAAAAAGGAAACCCTTTTTTGTGATTAAAAGAAAAAAAAAAAAAAAAATTGCCTAGTTATAACTCTTAATTTTTTTTTTTTTTTTGGTAACCTAGGGAACCCCCGCACGGCCGACAGCCGGAGGGTAAACCCTAGGGTGACACATAAGCGAGAGGACCCACTACCCCCGTATAACTCTTAAATTTTGTCTAACAAATACATGTAGAATTTTAGCGAGTATTGAAGATTTGTTAATGAATGGTTTTTATAAATTTGTACATTTATCTTTTGTAATATCAATCGAAACTTGTGACCATCACTTTTTAAGATGTTGGTCATGAGCCCATCATTATCACCCGTAACTTCTCGAACGACATGTTCCGAAAGGCTACGATAGTTGTTTAGAGGCAAGTCTCTTGTAAACGTAAATCTGCTAAAAAGCTGGAGGGCTTGATCAAAGTACATGTTCCCTACCTTTTTTGTTTCTCTTTATTTTTTTAAGGAAAAAGAAAAAAGAAAAATGAGAAGCAACTATAGACACCCATTCAAGGCCGCAATAGTATTATTATCAAAAAAAATATATATTATTAAAAATTAGGGTTAATACCCTGAAAAACCCCAAACTGGTACATCTATGACAAATTTACCCCAAACTATTTTTTTGACCACCAAAAACCCTAAACTGGTATACCTTTGACAAGTTTACCCCAAACTGGTACACTTGTGATAAATTTACTCTCTGTTAGTTTTTGTTAAATTTCAATTAAGTTAAATGACACGTGACAATTGACTGATATATCAATTTAGGATTTTACACTTTGTTTGTCATAGTTTACAATTTTTGTGATTTTTTTGTGGTATTAAACCAATTTAGCGGAGGGTATAATTGTCACAAATTTACCAGTTTTGGGTTTTTTGTGGTCGATTAAATTAATTTGGGGTAAATTTGTCATAAATGTACAAGTTTATGGTTTTTTATGGTCAGTCGGGGTAAATTTGTCACAGGTGTACCAGTTTGGGGTTTTTTAAGGTCAAAAAAATAGTTTGAGGTAAATTTGTTTGTGGGTTTGGGGTTTTTAGGGTATTAACCCTAAAAATTATCCACATTAGTGTCAACCAGCCAAATTTGGCTAGGTAGATTGAATTTGCATAATTAGAAAAGATTTAGGATTGAATTGACATAATTACAAAATATTTATGACTAAATTGGCCAAAAAAAGTTTGGGACTGAATTAATAAAATTACAAAAGCTTTAGGATTTTATCGGTAATTTTCTCAAGAGCGAAGGTTAACATGATTGCCCTGGTGGCTAGCTTGCAAGGAAAGGTCGCAAATCATAATAATATATGTTTTAATACTAAAATGTTTGGCTCACATGACTATTGTCGAGTTGCATGTTGTCGTTTAAATAAGAAAGGAAAGGTTGAGCAATTGACAACAAAACGTGAAAGCAGTAAGGATGGACTTGAGAACCAGATCGAACTACCCTAAATCAGCCAGTTTGGTCCGGTCCAATCAAGTTCCAGGCTAGGATCAAAATCAATACACATCCCTTGTACTTATCTCCTACCTTTTCTGAAAAAGACATTTCCTAGAAAAAATCTTGTTGCCTTACGTGGAAGTTACCTTCCACCATCAATGAAAGAAAACAAACCAATTTTCAAAGATTGTCTGGCTCTCGGCTTATTTCGAGGAAGTTTCGTTCAACCATCAATTACAAAATAAAAAAAAACCATTTTAATTGATTTTGTTGCTCTCACTAGAAGCCGCCACCACTACATCATTCGTCCAAGTTTGAATTTTCCTTTTTATGAATTTCTTTGCACTTTTATTTTTCTGGCAAGGTTAAGCAATGGCTGGCCAGGACTCGACGACCCTCACCCACTATTAACAAACGTTGATGATGGCTCTACCAGCCTCGTCAACCGCTTGTAAAGGCCGATAAGGCCTACTAGCCTTTGCCGGCCGTGGACAAGGGCTTGGTGACCTTCGTCGACCACTAGCGAGGGACGACCACCAAGTCCCCGTTGGCCCTAAGCAATGTTGACCCTTGACAGATCAAGCAAGGGTGGCCTTCCTTGTAGTCGACAAGGGTTGGCAGGCCTTGGCCAGCCCTTACCAATGGCCGGCGAGGACGACCCTCGCCCAACCTTTCTAGCATCACCGGTGGCCGGTTGGCTATCGGGCTCTTGACCAACTGAAAAGTCAAGCTTTTATTTAAAACAGACATAATTACTTCAAATCTTTATTTGAGACAAGATTCACTTTAAACTTTTATTTGAGAAAATAATAGCACTTCAAACTCTCATTTAAAGTAAAATCCACTTTAGGTCCTTATGTGAGAAAATGAAGGCACTTCGGGCCTTTATTTGGAATTTTCTCCATTATACTTGATTTTAAAAGAAAACCCTTTTTTGTGATTAAAAAGAAAAAGAAATAAACTGCCTAGTTATAACTCTTAAATTTTGTCAAACCAATAAATGTAGAATTTTAGCAAGTATTGAAGATTTGTTAATGAATGGTTTTTATAAATTTGTACATTTATCTTTTGTAATTTCAATCGAAACTTGTGACCGTCGCTTTTTAAGATGTAGGTCATGAGCCCATCATTATTGCCCGTAACTTCTCGGAACGACATGTTCCGAGAGGCTATGATAACCGTTTAGAGGCAAGTCTCTTGTAAATGTAAGTCTGCTGAAAAGCTGGAGGGCTTGATCAAAGTACATGTTCCCTACCTTTTTGTTTTTTTTTTTAAAGAAAAAAGAAAAAGAAAAAGGAGAAGCGGCTATAGACACCCCTTCAAGGCCGCAATAGTATTATTATCAAAAAAATATATTATTAAAAATTATCCACATTCGCGTTGGCCAGCCAAATTTGGCTAGGTAGATTCAATAGGCATAATTAGAAAAGATTTAGGATTAAATTGACATAATTACAAAATATTTAAGACTAAATTGGCCAAAAAAAGTTTGGGACTTAATTAATAAAATTACAAAAGGTTTAGGATTTTATTGGTAATTTTCTCAAGAACGAAGGTTAACATGACTGCCTTGGTGGCTAGCTTGCAAGGAAAGGTCGCAAATAATAATAATAATAATATATGTTTTAATACTAAAATTTTTGGCTCACATGACTACTGTCGAGTTGCATGCCATCGTTTAAATAAGAAAGGAAAGGTTGAGCAATAGACAACAAGATGTTAAAGCAGTAAGGATGGACTTGAGAACCAGATCGAACTACCCTAAATCGGCCAGTTTGGTTCGGTCCAATCAAGTTCCAAGCTAGGATCAAAATCAATACACATCCCTTGTACTTATCTCCTATCTTTTTTGAAAAAGACATTTCCTAGAAAAAATCTTATTGCTTATTGTGGAAGTTACCTTCCACCAGCAATGAAAGAAAACAAACCAATTTTCAAAGATTGTCTTGCTCTCAGCTTGTTTAGAGGAAGTTTCGTTTGACCATCAATTACGAGAATAAAAAAATCATTTTCATTGATTTTGTTGCTCTCACTAGAAGCCGCCACCACTACGTCATTCATCCAAGTTTGAATTTGTCTTTTTATTAATTTCTTTTCACTTTTTTTTTTCCGGCAAGGTTTAGCATCGGCTGGCCAGGACTCGACGACCTTCATCGGCTATTAATAAGGGTCGATGATGGCTCTACCAGACTCGTCAACCGCTTGTAAAGGCCGATAAGGCTTACTAGCCTTTGCCGGCCGTGGACAAGGGCTTGGTAACCTTCGTTGACCACCGGCGAGGGACAACCACCAAGTCCCCGTTGGCCCTAAGCAAGGTTGATCCTTGCCCGGATCAAGCAAGGGTGGCCTTCCTTGCGGTCGGCAAGGGTTGGCAAGCCTTAGCCAGCCCTTACCAATGGCCGGCGAGGACGACCCTCGCCCAACCTTTCTAGCGTCACCGGTGGCCAGTTGGCCACCTTGACCAACTGAAAAGTCAAGTTTTTATTTGAAACATATATAATTACTTTAAACCTTTATTTGAAACAAGATTCACTTTAAACTTTTATTTGAGAATATAATAGCACTTCAAGCTCTCATTTAAAATAAAATCCACTTTAGGTCCTTATGTGAGAAAATGAAGGCACTTTGGGCCTTTATTTGGAATTTTCTCCATTATATTTGATTCTAAAAAGAAAACCCTTTTTTTGTGATTAAAAAAAAAAAAGAAAAAAACTGCCTAGTTATAACTCTTAAATTTTGTCTAACCAATAAATGTAGAATTTTAGCGAGTATTGAAGATTTGTTAATGAATGGTTTTTATAAATTTGTATAATTATCTTTTGTAATATCAATCGAAACTTGTGACCGTCGCTTTTTAAGATGTAGGTCATGAGCCCATTATTACCGCCCATAACTTCTCGGAACGACATGTTCCGAGAGACCGCGATAGTCGTTTAGAGGCAAGTCTCTTGTAAACGTAAGTCTGCTGAAAAGCTGGAGGGCTTGATCAAAGTACATGTTCCCTACCTTTTTTTTTTTTAAAGAAAAAAAAAAAAAGAAAAAGGAGAAGTGGCTATAGACACCCTTTCAAGGCCGCAATAGTGTTATTATAAAAAATATATATATTATTAAAAATTATCCACATTAGCATCGGCCGGCTAAATTTGGCTAGGTAGATTGGATTGGCATAATTACAAAAGATTTAAATTGAATTAATATAATTACAAAACATTTAAGATTGAATTGATATAATTACAAAATATTTATAACTAAATTCGCTGAAAAAATTGAATTTCGCCGAAAAAAAATTGAATTAATAAAATTACAAAAGGTTTAGGATTTTATTGGTAATTTTCTCAAGAACGAAGGTTAACATGATTGCCCTGGTGGCTAACTTGCAAGGAAAGGTCGCAAATAATAATAATATCTATTTTAATACTAAAATTTTTGGCTCACATGACTATTGTCGAGTTGCATGCCGTCGTTTAAATAAGAAAGGAAAGGTTGAGCAATAGTCAACAAAACATTAAAGCAGTAAGGATGGACTTGAGAATCGAACCGAACTACCCTAAATCAGCCAGTTTGGTCCGGTCCAATCAAGTCCCAGGCTTGGATCAAAATCAATACACATCCCTTGTACTTATCTCCTATCTTTTCTGAAAAAGACATTTCCTAGAAAAAATCTTATTGCCTTTTGTGGAAGTTACCTTCCACCAGCAATGAAAGAAAACAAACCCATTTTCTAAGATTGTCTTGCTCTCGGCTTGTTTCGAGGAATTTTCGTTCGACCATCAATTACAAAATAAAAAAACCATTTTCATTGATTTTGTTGCTCTCACTAGAAGCCACCACAACTACATCATTCATCCAAGTTTGAATTTTTCTTTTTATTAATTTCTTTTCACTTTTCTTTTTTTCTTTTTTTTTTTTCTTTTTCTGTTTTTTTTTCGACAAGGGTTAGCAGCGATTGGCTAGGACTCGACGACCCTCACTGGCTATTAATAAGGGTCGTGCTTCTAAAGGTCGATAAGGCCTACTAGCCTTTGTCGACCATGGACGAGGGCTTGGTGACCTTCGTCGGCCAAGGGCAAGGGATGGCCACCAAGTCCTTGTTGGCCTTAAGCAAGGTCGACCCTTGTCAGATCAAGCGAGGGTGGCCTTGCCTGCAATCGGCAAGGGCTGGCAGGCTTTGGCCAGGCTATTGCCTTGGCTAGCCCTTATCAATGGCCGGCGAGGACGACCCTTTACCAGCCTTTTTAGCATCAACGGTGGCTGGTTGGCCATCAGGCCCTTGACCAACTGAAAAGTCAAGCTTTTATTTGAAATAGACATAATTACTTCAAACCTTTATTTGAAACAAGATTCACTTTAAACTTTTATTTGAGAAAATAATAGCACTTCAAGCTCTCATTTAAAATAAAATCCACTTTAGGTCCTTATGTGAGAAAATGAAAACACTTCGGGCCTTTATTTGGAATTTTCTCCATTATATTTGATTCTAAAAGGAAAATTAGAAAACCCTTTTTTTGTGATTAAAAAGAAAAAAAGAATAAAAAAACTGCCTAGTTGTAACTCTTAAATTTTGTCTAACCAATAAATGTAGAATTTTAGCGAGTATTGAAGATTTGTTAATGAATGGTTTTTATATATTTGTACATTTATCTTTTGTAATATCAATTGAAACTTGTGACCGTCACTTTTTAATATGTAGGTCATGAGCCCATCATTACTGCCTGTAACTTCTCGGAACGACATGTTCGAAGAGGCTACAATAGTCGTTTAGAGGCAAGTCTCTTGTAAACCTAAGTTTGCTGAAAAGCTGGAGGGCTTGATCAAAGTAAATGTTCCCTACCTTTTTTTTTTTTTTCTTTTTTTAAAGAAAAATAAAAAAGAAAAAGGAGAAGCAACTATAGACACCCCTTCAAGGCTACAATGGTATTATTATCAAAAAAAATATTATTAAAAATTATCTACATTAGCGTCGGCCAGCCAAATTTGGCTAGGTAGATTGAATTGGCATAATTACAAAAGATTTAGGATTGAATTGACATAATTACAAAAGATTTTTTTTTTTTTTGAATTGACATAATTACAAAATGTTTATGACTAAATTGACCAAAAAAAGTTTGGGACTAAATTAATAAAATTACAAAAGGTTTAGGATTTTATGGATAATTTTCTCAAGAACGAAGGTTAGCATGTCTGCCCTAGTGGCTAGCTTGCAAGGAAAGGTCGCAAATAATAATAATAATATCAGTAGGTGAGAAATATGAAAATGGAGTAATCATGCATAGACACGCGTGACTACATAGTAATTGTATATCTAGAAATCATTGATGTCGATTTTATCTATATAATAAAAAACTAATAGATTTAGTCATACAGAGTGGTGATAGCCCCATATATAAAAATAAAATCTCCGAAACCTTGTACCCCTCTGATTAAAATCAAGCGCTAAAATTGCGTCGGGCCCACTGCCTGCAAAATCCCAGAGTTGTCCGGCATTATCATCCTCTATGGAAGCTTATCATCAACATTTAATATACGTTTTCCCATTTGGAGGGAGTTTCTTTCGACCAGCAATGAAAGCAAATAAGCCCATTTAAAAAGATTGGGTTGTTCTCGTCGGAAGCTGCCATTGCTACGTCATTCGTCCGCGTTTGAATTTGTTTTTATAATTTCTTTTAAAATATAAATTAGTTGTGGTGATGACAAAGAGCCAAAGGTCCATATTTCTTGAAAAGCCACGTCTCGTTTAAGCTCTAAGCTATTGTTAGTTGATTAGATAATCAGAATCTGAATTATTTGGTTGCCACCAGCTTGGCCCTTTCTTAAATTTGGTGTGAAACGCTAACAATAAAATAAATTAAGACTGGGTCACGCATTTTGATTGTTCATCGACATGCAAAGGATTTTCCTTTTGTGCAATTTTGCCTTTCTACCGTGATTTTTTGGACCAAGACCAGATTCTAAAGTTGGAAACAGGATTCGCTGTTATGACTTTTTTTTTCCTTTTCCTGTTATGACTTGACTTGTTGCACTTACACATGGATTGCAACTGCACTTTTAAGAATACTTGATCACGCCTAAATACTTTCCAATAAATCAAATATGCATTTTTGTAACGAAACATAATAAATAAAAATCTGAATCCATTAGAACCACCATATCGACCCTTTTCGGATTTATGAATCTGGCCCGAATCCGTAACTGGGCCATGAGAGAATTTTTTCAGACAAGTCCAGTTCACTCAATTTAATTCATAAATAAGTTCGGCCCTTTTTAATAAACCATCAATATATGTCCACACAATAAAGAGAGTTCACGGACTCTTTCTTTCGCGGAGGGCGCCGCGTTGGTTTTTTTTTTCTTTTAACAAGACAATCCTGTCGAGAAAAAGGTTATAGAATTTGCTGAGCTGGATAGATACTCGTTACAGAATTGATTTTGCATTACTGTACACATTTGTTATGGAAGAAAATAGAGGCCATATTTTTTAACAAAGTGATAAATTCATGTCAATATGAAGCTAATTGCGATTCATGTTTCGATTAATGTATGAAAAGCTAAACTTCACGAAAAAGTGATAAGCACGTAGGCAACACCATCAATATATTTTCATAAAGTAAAAAATTACACCATCATTTTTCATGGAAAATATCTCTTTTTCTCCCTTTTTTTTTTTTTTTTTGGCGCTTTTCTTTTGCCCCCAAAACCCAATTTTGATTATTCCTCTCATGCATCAGTAACTTGTGAGACTAAACGTGGCTTTTCATGGACTTATGTTCGGGCTGCCGAGCTTCCTCTGTGGAAGCTTATGATCAATGTTGAATAAACTAGAGCAGTGAAGAGGACATTGATCCGACCTTGTTGATCATATGGACTGTCCGAGCAAATGGGCTGGTTCTTGGAGAATGGTTTTTGGACCTATCTGAAAATGGCATTAGACATGAAATAATCGGACATTTGAGTGACATAATGTTTGTCAAAAATATTAAGTGTATATCACGTGTAATGTTTTAGGGAAAAGGACGTGTTACTTGGAAAAGCCAACCGGTCAAAACGGACATTTCCAGGCTAAACTCAGAAAAAAAAATGCTAAATATATTAAATTTCGTTTGCAAAATTATCATGCAGTTATTGACATGACATATTCACATAATATAGTAATTTTTCCAATATGAGCGTCCGTATTGGCTAAATTTCATCCACATCGTACTTTGACACTATCAACGTTCGCTAAATTTTTCCACAGTAACATCCATGTAGGAGTCTAAAATGACTGAGTTTTACCCTTGTTATAAATCAAGCATTGCCTAATGGCCACATCGGTGTATTTGGCCTGAATTTGGTGTTCGATGGACATGGTTATTGTATGATTTAGTTCAAAGTGGAATAATTCGATTAGACAAATTAAGATTACATAGAGTTAATTAGTAAAAAAAACGTGCAGATAAAATGACGAGTTGGTTCTAGAATGTCTATGGACTAGGATAGTGAATACCCTCGCAAGAAATGGGCCGACAAAATCTTCACGGGCCTACATGAGCCAGCCTTGTTCTATCCTTTAAGTCTTCCCCAATAAAAAAAGACAGTGTGCGGGAACAAAATTGATTTCGGACCTATTCGGTGATGTTGTCTGGATTTAGATCGAGGGAGGACGAGATTCACCCATGAAATATGGAGTCAAAATAATGTGTATTGTAATCATTAACAAGTCAACAATTACAAATCTTGAATTGAAAATTTTGTGAATAGTGTTCTTAGAATATTCTATACGAACTTAAATGGTTATCTGAACAAAGTTTTTTTGCTTGATGAGTACAGATGATGACAATATGTAACTTTAATATTGTGTCTAACAAGAAGTTCTCCACTAAAATTTTTTTAATTAATGATGGTTTTATCGTATATAAATACTCTTTTTTCAAGGACGGAAAATTTTACCTAAAAAAGATGGGCCATTGTATGTACAAAGCAGTATATATAACGAGGAGACGGCAACGTAAGGGAAGTGGACGAAAATCTCTAGTTGTTTTTCTTTAAAAGGAAGAATAGATCATTGTTGCTTGATAGAGCAAGAAGAGTGTCTCAGTTATCAAGTCTTTTCATAAAGCTTAATTCCCTCAAAAAACAATTTTAAGTATGATCTCAATTTTTACCCTGAATAGTATGATCTCAATTTTTACCCTGAATTTTGTCATCTAAAAAATAATCACAAATTTTTACTCTGGTCCCAAATATGCCCCGCATCTAACAATCGCCACTGATTTCCTCAAAATTATTGATATCAAAAGGCTGCTATTATTTCATATGAAGGTAAGGATGATGATGAAGACGTGTGTTCTGGTATTGAACTTATAATTGGCCCTAATAATGATAATTTTGAAAAAAAACTAGTCGTGACTATTGGATGCGAGAATAGATTTGGGACTACAGTGAAAGTTTATGATTTATTTAGACAAAAAAGTTCGTGATAGAACTGAGATTGACGAGTTGTGATTTGTGTCTGAGTCAATTAATGTGATTGGAGAAAGTATTTCATGAATTTGAAATTGACAAGTTACCTCAAATTTAAGTTAACCATATTCTTATCATTAGAATATGAAGTTTTCTTTATTGACGTAACGGATTTTAAAAAAAAGGAAAATGTCAAAAAGGGCTTGTGATTATTAATAAAATAAATAAATAAATAAATTAGTAAATAATAGCAAGAGTATGCCAAAATGAATGAGCATGGACATCCAAATTTTGAAATGCAAATTGTTAGTGGCCCCATTTTGTTCTAGGGTTCTTGGAGGGGAAATTACCAAAAAAATCTCAAACTTTTTGCGGTTGTACAAATTTAGTCGTAAACTTATTTTTTTACCAATCGAGTCCTAAACCTTTTACAATTGTGTCGGTTCAATTCTTCCAGCCAAAATTGGCCGGTCGGTGCGACGTGGCCATCGGCAACAAATTTTTTAATAATGTTTTATTTTTCCGAATTATTTTATTAATGTCGCGACCTCCCTCGAAGCGGCTTTTGTGCCACCTAAGGGTTCGGCTAATGGATTGTTAAGCCTAGACTTAACTCGGGCTCTCCCAAGCCCATACCAATTCGCGACTTAGGTTTTGGGTTCTTAACATGCAAATGATTTTCAATTAGAGTCGCTACTAATCTATTTTTTGGTGGGTTGATTAGAAACCCAAGTAAAGCAACGGGAGGTTTACTTTACTCCTACGAACCAGAGACTATGGGTACGGGGACTTGGTTACACTAGATTTCTCTAATGCCCTTTCGGTACCATTCTTTTTATTTCAAAAAAACATTTTGCAGGCAGCTTGAATTGATTTCAATTTATCTTCCTAACATATGAGGTGATCATGCGGGTGCGCAAACCACCAATTTAACACCCAGATAAAACAGTAAATAAATTGCAAAAACTTACCTCAAAGTAACGAAAGCATCTGCGTAGTTAGATCAAAATTCACATCATCAACCTTAGATATGATTTCTAATTAACACGCAATTTCTTTTTTTTGTTTTCTTTTTCATGATTCAACATAAAATTGCTATTCTAAACATGCAAAATAAGGAAAACAAACCTAACCCTAATTTTCCTTTTCTTTTTTTTTTTAAATTTTTCGAAATTAACAATTCCTAATAATTAAACATGTAATTTCAAGTTTTTTTAAAAAACTAACAACCTAAATCAATTGATTCATTTTTTTTACCTTTTTATTATTTAAAAAAATGAGAATGAAATTTCTATCCGGAGCATGCAAACCCTAAAACTACATTTTTGATTGATTTTTTTTTAAAAGAAAATTAATTTTAAATAACACCACAACAAATCAAGCAATATTAATACCCCAAATTGACGAACCGTATCTCGCACATGAGAACGGGTTGGTCAATTTCACATAAATCACGAATCGGATCTCGGGCGGGAGATTGGATTAGCAATTTTTAAAGTGATTGCAAGTCGGATTTCGGGCGCGAAAATCGGACTAACAATCACTAATTCCCATGCAATTTTATAACATGTAATCTCAATTTCACATGAAAGGGTAATTAGACTACAAGAGAACAAATAAATTAAAGCAATAAAATAACAAAAATAACAAAAATAAGGTAGATAAGTAAATAAAAGAAAAAGAAAACTACCTAAATTGACTTTTTTTTTGTTTTTGTTTTCTTTTGTTCTTCCCCACACGGCTTGGCCGCTCGTGGTGGGTCACCAAGGGGACTGATCGCCGGCGTTTCGGTGAGGGGCGGCGGGGGGCGGAGCCGCCGGTGTTCGGGGCACGGCGAGGAGACTAAGCGGCGAGCGGAAGAGGGCACCGGGCAGCGAGGGGCGACGCTCGGACGGAGGACTCGGGCGGCGAGCTTTGGCGTCGCGGGTCGCGGGCGGGCGTGAGCGAACGGTGCTCCGGCAAGCAATAGGGCGAGGCGGAGCGGGGCTCGGCCGCTGGTGCTTCGGGTGGAAGGCGGCAGGCGGGGCCAACAACAACCTTGCTCGGGCTCGGGCAAAGAGCGTAACAGCTCGACTCAGGCTCGGGTCGAAGCGTCGGGTCAGAGATCTGCTGCAGGTGGTGCGGTGGTGGGCGATCGGACGCGGGCAGCGCAAGAGCGCAGGAGCAGTGGCGTCGTGGCCGGGTTGCAGGCGGAAGGGCAAGCGGCGGGCGGAGATCCGCAGGTGGCGCTCGGGTTACAGCGGCTGTGCGAGTTCGCGAACGAGGCGGTGGCTTGGTGGTTCGGTGCGGCTCCGGGGGTCGGTCGATTGAAGGAGAGCAGCAACCGACTTCGAGAGCGTCGTAGACTGGCTGAGGGCGGAATCGGTGAGGGTTCCGACTGCCGGCGGCTTGGGCAGCAACGAGCGAGCAGGAGGAAGCGTCGGGTGGACACGGTGGGCGCTGGGTTGAGCTGATCGCGCACAGAGCAGGGGAGCTCTGGCGGTGGCGATGGGCTCGGATCTCAAGCGGCGGAGACCGGCGAGGGGGTTCGACGGGCGGTGGTGGCACGCGGCCAAGGCGCGCACGGAGTCACGGGTGAGGCGGCGGGCAGCGCGACGGGCGGCGGCTTCGGTGTCGGGTTGGAGGCAAAGGGGGAAACCGGCGAAGGGTCCTTTGAAGAAGAAGAACAGTGATTCTTCTTTGACCCTTTTTTTTACTTTTTTTTTTTTTCTGCAGCAACCTGCTGCCCGTCTCTCTCTCCACTCTCTGTTCTGCTTTTTGCTTTTTTTTTACTTTGATGTTTCTTCTCTCCTCAAAACCCACGAACCCTCTCTGACTTCACCTTCTTTTAGTTTTTTTTCTCTGACAAATCTCTCTCTTCGTCCCCCCCTTTTTTAATCTTTTCCTTTCTCTCCACTCGTATGTCTTTTTTTTTTCTGACAAACCTCCCTCGTAAATTCCTTTGTTCCCCCATTCGTCGTTCCGCCGTTTGCGTATTTATAGGCTTGAAGTTCAACCCACAACCGTTGATTTTCCCTTGCTTGTTACTTGCTTCATCCTTCGACCGAATTTCCGTTTCTTCCGACAACCCATACTTGAGGGAGTATGGGCTTCCCTTTGCTTCTTCGAGGCTCCTAACGTCTGCGGAATTCTTGTACATGCATGTGCATGCATTAATGAGGAGGAAAAAGGGATGCGCGGGGACTTCTTTCCTCTTTTTTTTATTGACTTTCGCTCTTTTGCGCGTTCAGACAAGCGGAGAGAGAGACCTTCCTTTTTCTGAATATTATCGACCACGAGCCGCTGCGTCTTGTTGTCCTTTTAGTACCGATGCAAAAATGCGACTTCATGAAATGCAATTTTACTTTTTTTTTTCTTTTCTTAATTTTAATTTTTTTTATGCAACTAATTACTAAATGATTTAGGCAAAATTTAGGTGTCAACAGCTGCCCCTCTTTGAAGGTGAGCTCGCGAGGTTACATTCAAAGACAATATGATACCTAAATTTTGACCATGAACATGCAATGGATGGTACTTTGGCGGGGCTTTTTTTTTTTTTTTTTTTTTTTTTTGGAATGCGAAGTCATAAAAATGGTAATGCAAATGTGAGATATTGAAGAGGAGAGCATACCTGTAATTACTTACCAATCAGAGCATCATGAAGTACGGGATGAATTTTTATCTGCTTGGCAAGTGTCCAGGTTCCCTGAAGAGTCCACATGAATTTATCCAACAGACGCTCAATGTTAGGTGAGATGCCTTGTTGAATTCAGATGACTCGAAATACCTAGATTCACACTAAGGTATAACGAGTAAGATAGACGAGATTTGAGACATCCAGATCCGGGCTGAGATGTCATGAAATTGGGGACTTAACCAATAGACACTCAATGTTAGGTGAGATGAATATTGAATTAAGAGGATTCGAAATATCTAGATCCAAACTAAGGTATAACGAAAAAGATCAGAAAGCATTCATATCCAGAATGAAATGCTTAACAAAGAAGTTTTGAGACATCTAGATCCAAACTGAGATGTCAAGACTTTGGGGACTTAACCAATAGACACTCAATGTTAGGTGAGATGAATATTGAATTAAGAGGATTGGGAACTTAACCAATAGACACTCAATGTTAGGTGAGACGAATATTGAATTAAGAGGATTGGGAACTTAACCAATAGACACTCAATGTTAGGTGAGATGAATATTGGATTAAGAGGATTCAAAATACCTAGATCCGACTAAGGTACAACGAAAAGCTCGGAAAGCATTCATATCCAGAATGAAATGCTTAACAAAGGGTTTGAGACATCCAGATCCAGACTGAGATGTCAAGACTTTGGGGACTTAACCAATAGACACTCAATGTTAGGTGAGATGAATATTGAATTAAGAGGATTGGGAACTTAACCAATAGACACTCAATGTTAGGTGAGATGAATATTGAATTAAGAGGATTGGGAACTTAACCAATAGACACTTAATGTTAGGTGAGATGAATATTGGATTAAGAGGATTGGGAACTTAACCAATAGACACTCAATGTTAGGTGAGATGAATATTGGATTAAGAGGATTCGAAATACCTAGATCAGACTAAGGTACAACGAAAAAGCTCGGAACGCATTCATATCCGTAATGAAATGCTTAACAAAGGGTTTGAGACATCCGGATCCGACCGAGATGTCAAGAATTTGGGAACTTAACCAATAGACACTCAATGTTAGGTGAGATGAATATTGAATTAAGAGGATTGAGAACTTAACCAATAGACACTCAATGTTAGGTGAGATGAATATTGAATTAAGAGGATTCGAAACTTAACCAATAGACACTCAATGTTAGGTGAGATGAATATTGGATTAAGAGGATTCGAAATACCTAGATCTAGACTAAGGTACAACGAAAAAGCTCGGAAAGCATTCATATCCAGAATGAAATGCTTAACAAAGCGTTGAGACATCAGATCCAGGACCGAGATGTCAAGAAATTGTGAACTTAACCAATAAACACTCAATGTTAGGTGAGATGAATATTGGATTAAGAGGACTCGAAATACCTAGATCCGACTAAGGTATGACGAAAGGATTGGAAAGCATTCATATCCAGAATGAAATGCTTAACGAAGAGTTTGAAACATATATCAAGAATTTGGGAATACCTAGGACAAACGGGATATTCGTGAAGGTCACTTACCTCTTGGTAGAAAGAAGTTTTGGGACATCGACAATGTACCTCAAATATTCATGAAGGTTTCTTACCTCAAGGCTTCTGAAAGGAATATGAATGTCAGGAGCTCTTGGGTCTTTGAGGAAACATTACCTGTCAGACATGATTAGAGCAAAAAATACATGCATTTACCAAAGAAGTAAGCAATTCAGCACACTCGAAAGTCCACTGAGGCTTTTATCCCTTCAATCAAGATTTATGCATGATGGTTTTACCATATTTGCACCACCAAATTTCCACTGGGGAGAATCATCGCTTAAGACAATTTTTACTCATGACATGGATTTTCAAGAATACCAAATGAGAGACTTTTAGTTAGAAAGGACTTTCACTCACTCTCATTAAGAAGGCTATTTTGTCCCAACCATTAATGTGGGATCACAGAATCACTCAATCTCACTTTCATCATGTCGACGAGGGTTCGAGTATTCTCGCAAAGCGGTACGACCTTGTCAACTGAGAGGCCTTTATCAAGACTGTAATGTGGGCTTGGTCAATGGCTCAACAAAGAGGGACTCTTCGAGTCAAGGCTAATGAAAGAACAATACTTTGCAATCATCTCCGGGTTTACAAGTCAAGTAACCTGCGAAATGAGATAGAAATGGTCTTGCTCGCACTTCTTCGAGCAATGCTTATAAACATGTGAATTCCTACATTAATTTCAGTGCCCTAATCTGAAGAGACTTTGTAAGGGACGTAACGTAGGTCAAGTTTATGGGTTGAGAAATGAATGGATCATTAGGCTCAAAATGTGTATAGGGGGATGAGAATTGGTGCTCATCTTGGCATTGTCACGGGTTTTCTTCTCCACCATTGGGAATTCACCCTTTTACAATTGATCATCATCTATTTCGACTCTTTCTTTCATTTTCTATGGGCATTGGCCTTGCTTTTACTAGGCACACTGCTTTTTCATGCCCCTTTTGTTTTTTTTTTTTTGAATAACCACGCAATGTTTTAACATTTGGGTTCTTGAGGAGTTTTCATTTTTTGTCGGCACTTGGGATTTTGCTGCTTGAACATTTGTCTTTTGCCTTGCCCCAAGTGTGGGGATGATCACCAATTGGGTTTAAATGAAACGAATTTACGGGCTCAAGGGGGTACGCAATGGATAAAGTGTGTAGGATAGAGAAAGAACCGCTCTTCATCATCCTAAGGCACTTAAATTACCGTATGAATTCAATGTAATAGCAATACCTGAAGATTGATGCAAGTGAGAGCAAGAATATTCCTATCAATTTCCTCATCTCATGATGTCGTCTTACCTCCAGCCTGCCCCAATGTGGGGTGGTTCTTGACAGGGGTAATTTAAAAATTATCCACATGTGTAGGCTCAAAAAGGTTTAAACAATGGACATGTAGTGTTTGGAATAGAGAATAAACCACCTCTCATCATTTCGATTATCGTACCTTTCGCGAGAGAACTCTTTACCTCACAGACATGGAACTTCCTTCACTCATCACACCGGTGTATGAGCAAGGGACTGTGTATAGGATAGAACTTGCTTTTCATCATTCTGACATGTCTCATTTATCATGTTCAATCCATTCCACATCATTCATTAACTTGATCTGCGGTGATAATCTTCAGTGGAATTGGTAATTTAAACAGGTAAAACTATAATGCAAAAATTTCCTTTGAAAGGTCACAATTACTTCATGAACTCATTAGCTTTGAACACAGAGAGTTTGCATCTTAAAAAATAAAAGGATTGAAAAAATTTGTTTTTTTTTTTTGTTTTTGTTTTTTTTTTTTTTTTTTTTTTTTTTGGGTTTTTTTTTTTGTTTGGCAAACTTGTTGCCGTTTCCGTGGATCGAACCCCGGTCGTTCTCGGACCCATTCATTCCCATGCCACCAGCCGAGGCGCCGGTGGTGTCCTCGGAGGCATTTCTTTCTGACTTTGTGTCAACACGTCTGATATACCGAATCAAATGAATTCGATATGTGTATGGAACAGGGCCTACTTTTCATCTCATTCAATCCATTCCCACACAATTCAATGAAGAAATGAGTACCTTCGATTCACAACAAATTCTATCAAGGGTAATATTTCTTCACCGCATCAGAGTTAACAGGATTAGAAAACTCACGACCATCCATTTCTGTAAGGATTAAGGCACCACCAGGGAGTACCTTTTTCACCATATATGGGCCTCTATAATTTGGAGCAAATTTGCCTCCAGGATCAGGAAAAATCGGCAACACCTTTCTTAGAACTAGATCATTTACTTCGAAGTGTCTCGGCCGTACTTTCCGATTGAAGGCCTTAGCTACCCTTTGTTGATATGCCGACCATGGCAAAGAGCTTTTAACCTTTTCTCATCAATCGAGTTCAAGCTGTTCGAACCTTTGTCGTGTCCATTACGCCTCGGACAATTCCACTTGGGATAAGACTCTCAAAGAGGGGATTTCTACTTTCACGCAAGGCAAGACGCCTCCATGCCATAGACTAAGGAGAAAGGGGTCGCCCGGTAGATGTTCGGATCGATGTCCGATACGCCATTAGAGTAAAGGGTAACTTTGTCATGCCAATCCCGATAATTCTCGGCTGTCTTAGCCAAGATCTTCTTGATGTTCTTATTAGCTGCCTCAACAGCTCCATTCATTTGTGGGCGGTATGGTGATGAATTCAAATGCTTGATTTTGAACTTACTGAACAACTCATCAACAAACTTGTTATTCAGATTTGTCCCATTGTCAGTGACAATTGCTTCAGGGGTGAGAACTTTGGGTTTTTCATGTGTCTTTGTACTTCAATGGAGTCACCATTCGGCTCCTCAGGGTCTTCATTGTCATCGCTCATGGTATTGGACTGAACCAATTTCACCCCATTGCCTACCATAAGGTTGCTCTCTTGTGGGCTAGCACCCATTTCCTCCGATGGTTCTTCGTTAATGGCACCTATAAGGAGATCATCAAATAAGGTCGTGATCCCTTCCATCTCATTATCTGGATCCTCTGTCTTTGAAGTTGTCGGGTCATCCATGCTACTCCATCCATCGGGCGCGATACCTCGGGAATTGATCATTCCTCCTTCATCATGCATCATTCTAGGGACCGGGGAATGTCTTGCGGATATCGAGGAATAATAAGTTTTCCTCTCTCGTTCATGTCCTCCTCCTCTTCCATGGTACCCTAATCCGGAACGAGGCCTTCGAGGGATTTCAATTGGATTCCGGATACCCTGTTCTTTTTTACCAAGTCCACGACCAGGAATAAAGCCATTTCCAACCATCACTCTCGCTACCATAACTGCTGCATTTGACACATCAGGGATGGGTGGTGTCGATCCTCGAGATGCATGAATAGTGGACACGAGCTCGAACGATTGGTAACTCGACTCCTCCCTAGGTTCCAGCTCGACATAAGGGATAGCCGTCTCATGATAAATCCGATGATCTTCCTCACCATGAACAGTGACTAGCTTTCCTTTGACAACAAATTTCACGCTTTGGTGAAGACTTGATGGCACGGCTCCAGCATTATGAATCCAAGGATCGACCTAACAGGAAATTGAACCTCGTAGGGATGTCCATTACCTGGAAGAGGACGTTGAACGTCACCGGACCTATTTGCGAGATCAAGGTGGGTCTCCCCTATCACCTCTTTTCTTGTACCATCAAAAGCTTGGACGGAGGTCTTTGCAGCACTTATTTTTGAAGGATCTATTTTAAGGCGATGAAGAGTCGTCAATGGACAGATATTCAAGGCAGACCCATTATCAATGAGTACTCGAGCCACATGGGAAGCCCTGCACTTGACTGATATGTATAATGCCTTAGTATGTCCCCTCCCTTCAAGAGGGAATTCTTCATCAGAAAAGGCTATTAAATCCTTGAGAAGAATCGACCCTACAAATTCCTCCAACCTGTTTACCTCGATCGTCTCCGGTACATGAACTTCACTCAAGACCTTCATTAGAGACTTTTGATGCGTAGGAGACGTTTGCAAGAGTTCAAGTAAAGAGATTTGAGCAGGCAATTTTCGCAACTGGTCGACCACGTTATACTCACTCGCTTTGATTATAGCCAGAAATTCTTTAGCCTCTTCATCAGTAACTGGCTTTGCAGGTTGGATATTAGCTTGAGCATAGGTTCGACCAGACCTTGTAATCAGGTCAACATCTAGCTCGTATGACCAGGGGACGGCTTTGTTATCTTTGTACTGATACAACTGGGGCATCTCAATTATTATCTCCTCATCAGTTGAAGGCACTTCCACCATCAGTCCTTCGTGGTTGGAGGCGTCCTCAAGTGGGGGCATATCTTCGATCAATGGATCGGGTTCGCTCTTTTCGAACTTAGCTCAAGCAAATTCTTTCTCCCAATCAATGATGACTTGAGAGATAGTTGACACTATTCCAGTTTGATCAACATACCCGATCATGCCAGCCTTAACCATTTCTTGAACCCTTTCCTTCATGGTAGGCAAAGGAGGATTCTCATTTATCGGATAGTAACCAATTCTAACTAATCCGCCGTAGATATCTTTGACAGACACCTTCAAGTTCATCTTTTTGCCAAAGCATTGAACTCAAAGATTGCATTCACGTTTCCCTCATGTTCCGGCAACGGATTCTTCTTCACATTTGGTTGGGTGGTCCGGAAAGAAAATGCCTTAGTATCCAATAAATTTTGGATCTTGTGCTTCAAAGTCATACATTCATCAGTCGAATGGCCCACCTCTCCCATATGATACTCACATTTTTTGGAGGGATCATAGTTGGAGAATTTTTCAGCATTGGGTCGCTTTGGTTCGTGGGAGATCAATCCCTTTTTTTGGAGTATCGGCAGGACCCGAGATAGAGGACCGGGAAGAGGAGAGAACCGCCTTTTGAATTGTCGCGGTGCATGCATTCGGCCTCCATCTTGCTGATTCCCGGGGACACGAACAATTGGAGGCTTACTAGGGGTTGCTTGCGCATAAGCAACATTAACTTCAGTGATCGGTTCTTTGTCTTTCTTTGCAATTAATCTTTTACCTGCAGAGGTTGGTTCATTAAACCATCCATCTCTCAGCCCCGTCTCGATTTGTTCCCACTGGGATGAGTTGACTGAAGTTCTCAACATACGTGCTGGCCATTTGATTACGAAACTCGAATGGGAGGGTTTTGACAAACAACTTCATCAATTCTTTGTCAGTGGGTTCGGGAGTGATTTGAGCGGCTAGATTTCGCCACCTTATGGCATATTCTTTAAACGACTCACTCCTCTTTTTCTCCATTCGTTCGAGATCCTCTCGTGAAGGTGCAATGTCCATATTGAACTTGTACTACTTGAGAAATGCATCGGCCACCTCATTCCAAGTGTCGAGGAGGTTTATGTTTTTCATAATATACCGGTTCAAAGTGCGGGCCCGACCAAACTCATTTGGAATGATTGGATCATAAGAGGCTCATTTTTGACATCTTTGAGCCATCCTTACATGGTACATCCGCGGGTGAGCTTTCGGGCAAGAAGTACCATCATACTTCTCGAACTCCGGCATTTTAAACTTGTTTGGCGTCTTAACCTTCTCATAAACGGACAAGTCAATTGGAAGTGAATTCTGCGATCCTTGCAATTGTTTCACTTTCTCTTCAAGTTTCGCAAGGCGTTCACCTTGCTCCGTCTTAGGAGTGCCGTCAGACTTGGCTTTCTCGGCGGTGATTGGAAGTATGTCGTCCTCCAATTCAGGCATGTCATCATCAACCATTTGGACCTTCCTTGCCTGTTTTGGGATTATTAACTCAGGTAGAGCAGGTGCAGAAACGGGATTCACCCGGAGGGATTCGATTTGGGCAGTCATAAGTTGCATAGATGTAAGCAACCGTTTGAGCTGATCTTCCACCGGTAATACGATCACGCATCTCGGTTTGGTCAGCCATTTTAGCTCTTGATCGTGTAATAATAGGCGAACGTGGCGGATCCGTTATCACCTAAATTGCAGAAATGAACAAAATAAGTATCTCATATGAAACACGTCGGTCCATGGCAATTGTCTAAAAAATTTTAAGGGAGTTTTTGACACAGCCTAACAAAATAGAAACTTGAAATGCCCTAAACAAATAAACTAGAAAGGCAAATGACTCAACTTCCTAAACATTAATCTAGAAATGAAAACAACAAGATTGATTCAAGCACTTCATCTAGCTTGATCAATATACACTCGGGACACCACTCGGCGCAATCGCTTATTCTCCTCTTGAACTTTTCAGCAACCCTTTTGAGGCGTTTATTCTCGCCGCAGTTGGTGATCTTCGGTGGCACCTCCGGTATCTTTGGAAGTAACTCCCGGAATCTTGTGTTGTTGAATGTACTTAATTGAGGCATAGTACTTCCTTTCTTTACCCTTCAGCTCCTCCTCAGGCCATTTGAGCTTTTGTGGATGACACATGTCCCACATTGATTTGATCGTGAGAATGGAATCCTCATGGTCTTGATCTCCATCAATGAAGCTTACTCGGAGCGGATCTGTTTGCAAAGCTGGTGGAAGCTCCGCACCACTTGATACCGACGGGTCACTCTAGTCGGATAATATTCCATTGCTCCAGTGAATCCCAGTAAAGGAATTGGGCCAGCAGCTCCACATGAGAGTCTCGCCACACGAACTTGGAACCACTTAGCATGCCATAGGAAATCCTTGGAAGTTGGTTTTTTTATGAAAGCTAGCCATCTAGAATAATGGTAATCCGGTGCATGTTTTTGGTTGTTCTCAAATCTCATAATAGGGTGATTAGAGTTATTAACATCATGTATAGTCATTGAACCACCAAATCCTTTTATATGAGAAAGAAACCAAATTTGCAAAAGCTCGGGAGAGGCATGGAAAATCTTATCACCGCCCTCTTTGAATCGAGTGAGGGAAAGAAAAGTTTCAGTCAGAACAGTGTTTACAAAATTTTTTCTTCCAACACTTGTTTAACTAATTGAGCAATCAAAGGGTTAATGACATTCTTGCAATGAGGGAAAACTATAAACCCAAAGAACGCTAAAAGGAAAACCCTTCGCATTTGAAATGAATTGCCATTTTCAAAACATTCTTTTAGAAAAGATAAATGACATGTATTGCGGTGAGCTTTTAAAACCTTTCTTACATTGTCCTCCTTAATTTTTAAAAAATCGGATAAGGCCACAACGGGGTCTATTCCGATAGGTGGGCTAATTAATTCAGCTTTCAAAGATTTCCCTATGGCAGTGCTATATTCTTCCAAGGTGGGCGTGAGTTCATGCTTACCGCCAAAGATGAAAGTAGAGGTCTCGGGGCACCAACAATGAGCAAGTGCTTGGATGAGGCCGCCATGGATGTTGATATGCAGCGGTGGAAGTAGTCGTCCAATGTGCGACTCGAACCGACGGCTAGCTTGGTCTAACTTGTCCCACCAGGTGCTAAGCTCTTCCTTCGGAGGGAGAATAATTCGAATGTCCGGTATTCCCATTGTATATTGATCAAGACTCAGGACAATCCTAATGCCATGAACCGACCAAATGATATAATAAAGTAAGTAAATTGCAAAGGCAAAAATTTAGAGAACTTACTTTACCGATGAGGGGCAATCGCATAGACATGCGCATGGTAAGTGGCTCGATTTCTAACCTATAAGGCTTATCAAACCGAAGCCACAAGGATGATCGAGACTAGCCGCGGGCGTGCGGACTAAATCGGGTCCTCATGACTTCGGCTTGGTCAAAGAGCCGACCCAGTCGCGGACATGCGGACCGAGGTGGGTACTCTTGACACCAAAAAGAAATTTCGGGATCGAGATGGGCGACTCGTACACCGCGAGCATACGGTCGAGTGGTATCCATCTCGATACCATCCTAGATAATCCTATGCGGCCCAGGTTCGGCGGCAGGTTGTGTGTGCAAAAGTGTAGTGATAAATGCAAAGCATGCACAATGCAGTTTAAATCAAGCAACACTTCATATATGAAAATAAACCATACATTCCTACACCTCCTCGCGGAACAAAGGTCAGCAAACACTTCCCCCTTATACCTCCCATCTTGCAAAAACATTTAACACCTTAAATGTTAGGGACGTACCTGGGATCCTTGCTACCAAGCAAAAAACATTTTTTCAAAAATTGGCCTAAGTCCACTAAGTGTTTTAACACAAATCCCCAGCGGAGTCGCCAATGGCCGAGGGCGGAATCGGTGAGGGTTCCGACCGCCGGTGGCTCGGGCAGCAACGAGCGAGAGGAGGAAGCGCCGGGAGGACACGGCGGGCGCGGGTTGAGCTGATCGCGCACGGAAGCGGGGAGCTCTGGCGGTGGCGATGGGCTCGGATCTCAAGCGGCGGAGACCGGCGAGGGGGGTTCAACAGGCGGTGGTGGCACGCGGCCAAGGCGCGCACAGGTCACGGGTGAGGCGAGCGGGCAGCGCGACGGGCAGCGGCTTCTGGTGTCAGGTTGAGCAGCAAAGGGGGAAACCGGCGAAGGGTCCTTTGAAGAAGAAGAACAGTGATTCTTCTTTGACCCTTTTTTTTTTTTTTTTTTCTGCAAAGCAACCTCGCCCGTCTCTCTCTCCACTCTGTTCGCTTTTTGCTTTTTTTTACTTTGATGTTTCTTCTCTCCTCAAAACCCACGAACCCTCTCGACTTCACCTTCTTTTAGTTTTTTTTTCTCGACAAATCTCTCTCTTCGTCCCCCCTTTTTTAATCTTTTCCTTTCTCTCCACTCGTATGTCTTTTTTTTTTTCGACAAACCTCCCTCGTAAATTCCTTTGTTCCCCCCATTCGTCGTTCCGCCGTTTGCGTATTTATAGGCTTGAAGTTCAACCCACAACTGTTGATTTTCCCTTGCTTGTTACTTGCTTCATCCTTCAGCGAATTTCTCGCTGCTTCTCCTGACAACCCATACTTGAGGGAGTATGGGCTTCCCTTTTGCTTCTTCGAGGCTCCTAACGTCTGCGGAATTCTTGTACATGCATGTGCATGCATTAATGAGGGAGGAAAAAGGGATGTGCAGGGACTTCTTTCCTCTTTTTTTTTATTGACTTTCGCTCTTTTGCGCGTTCAGACAAGCGGAGAGAGAGACCTTCCTTTTTCTGAATATTATCGACCACGAGCCGCGTCTTGTTGTCCTTTTTAGTACCGATGCAAAAAATGCGACTTCATGAAATGCAATTTTACTTTTTTTTTTCTTTTCTTAATTTTAATTTTTTTTATGCAACTAATTACTAAATGATTAGGCAAAATTTAGGTGTCAACAATTAATTTTTAATCTTTTTAACCTTTTTTCTCTCTCTCTCTTTTTTTTTCCTCCCTCCTCTTCCTCTTCCCTCCTTCTTCCTTTGGTGCCAACGATCGACCACCCTCATCGATTGCCGGGCGAGGCGCCCGGGCGAGTGCGCCTCGTCGTTGTTGGGTGAGGGCGAGCTCACCTAGTCACTGGCGAGGCGAGTGCCCGCCGATCTAGCGAGGGCTCGCCTTGTCGCCGTTGGGCGAGGGGTAGCTCGCCCGGCCACAGCGCGGGCGAGCCCCACCAGATTTGGTGAGGGCTCACCTCGCCGCCCGAGCGATAGTGAGGCCCCCCTTGCTAGATCCGGCGGGGGCTTGCCCGGTCGCCTTAATCCAGCGACCGACGAGGGCTGGCCGGCCACTTTGGAGCCAAAGGAAGAAGGAGGGAGAAGGAAGGAGGAGGGAGGGAGGAAAAAAAAAGAGAAAAAAGATTAAAATTAATAAAATATTATTAAAAAATTTGTTGTCGGCACCACCCCGCCGGCCTTTCGCTGCCAACCGGCCAAAATGGGGCGAAAGGACTGAACTAACACAATTATAAAAAGTTTAGGATTCAATTGGCAAAAAAAAAAAAAAAAAAAAGAAGTTTAGGACTGAATCAACACAACTACAAAAGGTCTAGGACTTTTTGGTAATTCTCCCATACTCGGACATGTGACTTGGTTGATAATACCACTTGTTTTCAAATGTGCCCAGAACTCGAGTCCATTAAATTAATCAGGTCGCCATTTGACACGAAAGGAAATTGGCCAGAAAAGTCATGCTTGGCTGTAAAATTGAAAGCGCAGGTGAGAATAACAAAGCAATTAGCTGATGCATCCAATGGATTAAAATTTACGACATTACAGTAGAGACCAATTTTCCTGCATGGCGACAATTTAGTTTCAGGTATGAGTTTCGACTTTCACGGCCTGTTAGGAGACAGGACAATAGTCTAAGAGTGAAAATTAGAGTAGAAGTATAGTAAGATCGATTAAAAAAAATTGACATATTAAAAATGGAGGCCAAATGCCCCCTAAACATGGACCTGCGCTCAGAGAGAATAAGGCAGTGCTGCTCCATGATTCAGCCATCTTGCGCCCTTGCCCTGCCGCCCGCTCCTCAGGGAGGCGCCCCCTATGTATGACCAACGGGGCCATAGTTGGCCAGACTGGGGTGATCCCAAACTACGAGAATCCCCTGTGGGACGAGCGGTTCTATATTCCCAAGGCACACCCAGTCGTGAAGGTGGCGTTCTATGTGGAGGAAAATGACGTGTTTGGGGCCGAGCTCGTTGGGGTCATGGAGATACCAGTGGCCAAGATTATGTCCAGCAACATGATCAATGACTAGTTCCCGATAATCGGCAACTTTGGGAGCCCCCTCAAGTACATTCACACCAAAATGCTGATAACGGTGTCATTACATCTTCCACACGTTCATTCGCACCAAAATGCCAATAAGGAGACCCCAATCACTTCGACCATTTCTCCATTTACTCTCATTTCTTCATAAGACGTGTTTCTCGATCCTTTTGTATATTTTCATTTTAGGCAAGGACGATAATGCGATTCGAGAATGAACTTCCATGACCAAAGAGACATACATAATGACGGAGACAAGGAGAATATGAGAGGGAGGGGGTGAATTCGTGACGCATGACAGAGAGGTTAAACGGATAAACTCTCTCTCCTTATCTCATCTAATCTTTTCATCCCCTCGTTGTCTTTAATCATAAATGTTCATTATCGAAGCGCTTAATCATTCCCCCCACCCAAAAAAAAAAATAATAATAATAAAAAGGATATATCATACGCCATGGAAAGAAGTGATAATGTAATGCATAGAATGTCAATGGAATAGGGATCGACATCGTCTATACTTTGACAGAAATAAACATGCGATAAGGGACATATAGGGACTGGAACAATTTGCGCCTATAACTTGTCAATCTATCAACGTTTCATCCATCTCATGCACCATATGCCAACGACAAAGTCCGCATTTGGATATTACAATGAAAAATATAACTTTTTCACAAAGTGAAAATTCAAGAATCAAGCATAGTCGACAATTGTCACCAATTCGATTGCCTAGAGTAAGTATTATCCTCTATGTCAAGTTATTGCGATTCCGAGAAACAATCGTTAAACATACTAAAAACAAAAGGGCGAAAATAATCAGTAACGAGAATTGACTATCTGTTTATCATGAAAATTCTAATGAAATAGAAAACGTATCTTTGAAACATCATTCTAAATGGTAGTGACTAGTGCACACTCCAAGGAAGGAAAGGACATCATGATTGAGCAGCTCACAATTGGTGTTGTGCACAATATGTGGGCAAAAACACACACTATTGAAGGATCAGTTAGGTCTAAGTTATAGCTCTTACAAATAAAGCCTGGAAATTGGTGAGCGTCAAAGGAGAGGGAGAGAATATTGGTTTTTTGATGGCAAGTGTTATCCACGCAATCTTCTGAGGCAGGTTTTGTTGAGAGATTATGGGGAAAAGTGAAGGAAAAAAAAAAGATGTAAAAGTACGGGGGAAACAATTGGAAAATTTAGATCATCTTTAGAGTCAAATCTAAATGATTTGGGATGAGGATGATTTAAAAATAAAATTTAGGATCTGTGAGAGATTTAGAAAATAATATTATAATTATGTATATTGACCTTGTTATTAGCTACGTGATTTAGCCGTTAGACAATGACTAGATCATGCATGAGCTGCGTGTGTGCGAATGACGAAACATTTAGATTATATTGCCAATTGTTAGTTTTTCGGTTTGTCGGAAACCAACTGCTTTCATTACTTGAACTGATACCAGAATTACATGACAAATTAGCCTCCAAGCAAACAAGGTCCGATAAAACTTGCGGAAGATGAGGGATCCAATTGCAAGGATTTTGCAAAAATGAGACTTGGTAATTCAGTGTGCCACTTGATCTGCTATCCGAATGTGCTTATAATGTGCCTTTAGGAGATTGCACTCGGTAAAAGTGGTCGCACTTCCCAAGATGGCAACTTGCGATCTATGATTGCACTTATCACTCACCTCTTTCGCAAATTTATCAATTAACCTCTCAATCTCGTCGCAACACATTCCAACTATACTTTCCACTGAATTTGCGATCGCAAAGGACCCGCCTATGTTAATTTTCAATGCTCTCTTAGATGGTTGGTTCCAAGCCACATGTGAGGTTTCTTGCCATCACTCTTTCCTTTTCCTTCCTCGATTCCACCACCCATCTTAAGTCTAGGTGTGGCGATAGGAAACCACTAAATATTTTTTCCTAACCAATGACCGGAAGATCCCGCACACTGGTCTAAGACATAATTGTTGTATTATTTTATATATTTTTTTCAACATGAATTTATGGAGGAGAAGTAATATGCAACGATTATAATAAAATAAATATTACATCAATCAAATTTTTTGAAGCTTGTAAATGAGCAAAAACTACAAACAAGTTAGATATTACGGCTGTGAATTCATTAATTATCACTAATTTGAAAAGTAAAACTTCCCTTGTAATCCAGATCCTCGGTGGATTGTGGACGACAAAGAAAGAGACAGTTTCCAAGAGAAGACGATTGATTGACTGACGTGGTAATAACATAGGTTCTGGGAGCGTCAAAGCCGAAATTGAGGTGGAAGTCCATCGGCCAAAAATAATAATTAATAAAAGAGAATAAATTCGACCCCATCACCCAAGCATTTCAGTCCGATCTGACCCATTAAACCATGCCCATCTCACACCCGGCCCAGCTCCACAAGCTTCAGCCTCACCCGTACGCTCAACATGATTACTTAGGTAATAATGCTCGTCGGGCGTTCGATGATATGCTGTTTTGAGACACAGCTCATGGTATGAATGGTGTTTGAGTATTGTTAGAATCAGGACGTCGCCGAAGCACTAAATATTTTGCATTCTATGAAGTTGCGCGGAATAGACATGGATTCTTCTGTAATTCTATATATCTGCTCACATTTTTCGCTCAGTTTGATGATGCAATTGAAGCATATTACCTGATGGAAAGTGTGAAGGGATTTCTCCAAATAAATGGAGTACGGAGAAGAGATTTCTAATTGGTTTTTTATACAAATTCATCGAAAATAATCGGGAAAATCAAACATGAGAACGATATCAGCCGTGTGATCGATTTTTTCCAGAATTACGTGAAATTTTTCACCAACAGTCACAGCCTACAGGTGGAAATCAAATAGGAAAACAAGACTTTTAATTGAATTCAACAATTTATTCAGAGAAAAAAAAAAAACTAAACAGAAACACTGAAACTTACAGATGCTTGCTGAGTAGAAGTTACTTACTTTATTTATTTAAAGCTACTATTCTATTCAAGATTTTACTGAGTAAATGAAAAAAAAAAAGCCGCCTCTTTTTTTTTTTTTTTTTTGTCCCCCTGTTTTGTCACTTGCCATGGCACCTATTTTTCCTCCTCACCAGCATCAACAGATTTTCCCGAGAAAATCCTAGAGGTCTAACAGATGGGACGCCCTCGAGGAGAGTCATGGCATAAAAAATGTCAGTCTTGCTAGAAAATAAAATTATCTTTAAAGACTCCAGGCATGTTTTGACAAAATTCTAACTTATTTCAGCAACACTCCGGTATATTCAAGCGACTTTCAACAATTCTGAACAAATTACGGCAACTCCAAGTAAACTTTTAGTGAATTCTAGCAAAGCTACAACAATAATCTTCTGGCAACACCTCGACAAAAATTCGGCAAATTCCAACACATTCCAGCAAAAAATCAGGGGTCCAGTTCGTGGAATTTCATGATTCAACTTGCAATGCTAAAGACAATTGATCGCACCACCACTTTAGGACCAAATATCGACAGAACCTCTCTATAAATGGAATCCTAGAATAAGCTTTGGCCGACACGAAAAGCTATGGCCTCAGCGAGCACATATAACCTCCCGAGTAAATACCGTTCCGGCCATCTCGAATGTGTACACAGAGGAAGGTCCGAAGAAGGCAACCGGTATTATCGAAAGTGATCGCGACCGCACCTCCTTGGCTTCTACCGTTGCAGTCCCGCTTCTGGCTTTTGGTGACGAGAAGTGTCTTGGCACGACGACCAAACAAAGGTCGGACGGAGCAGTCAAATGAAAGGCGAAAAGAATAAAAACTGAACGGAGATCAAGAGAGGCGAGTCTATAACAAACCGACAACAATAACAAAGTTTAATTGGAGAAGAGACGACCTGACGATTTGGTGGCGACTCAGTGACTTCCAGACAGCGAGCACAGCCTCACTATAGCATTGATTCTAATGGCCAGCAACGGGACAAAATATCGGATAGTCTTTCGGTCATTTCATCGAACACTTCCTGAGCAGTATCCGTACGAGGACGACTCCTGGGCTTGATTTAGAGCAAGAAGTGAAGAGCTCAATCGGCGGAGAGAAGATTCGAAAGTGATGGTTAGGAGTCAACTGAGCCCGAGCGTCCTTTTCCATGGGATTCGAACCTACCGCAAGCTTCCACCGATCACTGAAGCGAAAGAACGAGCCGAAGGAGCGCCTCGCGGTCAGGACAGCACACGATCGGAACCGCAACCAGACGATCACTGGAACCCCCAATCGAAGTCATGAACACTGGAATCGACGTTGGTTCACCTCTGGTGAAGCTCGAATCGACGAAAATGAAGTTCCGATTCCAGGATCGAGCTTGGTGTCTCCTGTGCGTGTAGTGTGTGCCTTCCTTCGTGCGCCTGCCGTGGTCGGAGATGGAAGGCCGGCCGGCGGTGGCTTCCGGTGGAGCTGGCGGCCGGCGGTGAAGCTAGGGAGGACGGGAGGGAGAGGTTAGGGACGCGCAGCGGAATCAGTCAGAATCCAGAACTTCCTCGTCAAATGACGAAGACCAAAAATTCCTTTTTATATTTCTCTCGTCAAATGACTAAAGTGCCCCGATTTAGAATGACGAAAATGTCCTTCTGGTTATTGCTCTCATAACCGATTACCAGAGAGAAGGGAAAATCGGTGATGAGCCCCAGGGAATCAAAAATTCCATGGTACTTGGTGCTGCGTATGACAAAATTTTTGGTACCAAAAATTGTTGAGAATATTAAAATTAATAAAAAAAAGGGTCGAAGGTAAACATGACTGAAGTGGCGACTAGCCTACAAGGAATGGTTGACAATATTAATATCAGCTCTAGTACTAAAATTGTTGGCTCACCTAACTATTGTGGAGTTAAGTGCTATTTTTTAAGGAGTTACACACGTCCAAATAAGAGAGGAAAAGTTGAAAATATATAAGCGATAGAATTTTTTGTTATAACAGTAAGAATGGGGATCTTTTGCTAAAAAAGAATTTGTAAAGTGAAAGAAAAATAAATACATAAAAATAGCACAAGTATGCCCAAATGAATCAGTATGGGCATCCAAATTTTTAAAAGTGTATTGTTGGCAACCCATTTTGCTCTAGAATTTGTGAACAAATGATTTGATTGACGATATCATTTGTCTTTAATTGTGCCCAAAACTGGAGTTCATTAAGTTCTCCTCCTCTGGTCACCACAACATGTATTAAGGTCATATAATTATATTTTGCGCGACTAAATTTTATTGATTAATTATATCAAAAAATTTCTCTCTCAAAAAAAGTTCAAACTTAAGGAGGTTTTAATTGAGTACCTTTTGTTGAGACCAATAAATTGCCTCATTGTTAGAAGTGTCGACTTTATTAAAGTACCTACTCAATTAACAACATACACTATAGAGAAAAATTTCAATACGACCGGTTTAAGGAACACACCGACAGATGGGACAACTATTCTTGAATATAGTATGGTCCTATATAAGGACAAATATTCTTGAGGCCATAAATGATGATGTGAAATGAAGAGGAGCATCAATGAATAATAAAGAGTTCCCTCAATGCGCTCTGGTATTGATGTGACTCTAATAATAAATTTATTTCCATCTCTGGAAGTCCTTAGCCTCAGTTCCAATCAATTGTGCGGCACCTAAGCAACGAACATTTTCCTTTTGCCAAAGCTGACATGTCTCTCTCTATCAGGCAACGTTGAGCTTTCGGGTTACTTCATAGCTCTTCGAAGGTTTTGGACTTGTCCTCCATAGGGTTCTCTGGAGCATTGATAGAGTCCATAGGCGACCTGCATTCTTTGGAGATACTTTGGCTTAACCAGTGTAATTTCACTAGCTCTACTCCATCGTCACCCGGTAGCGTAACACAACTTAACAGTTTGGAACTCTCATTCAATGAGCTTAGGAGGCATGTTCCTCCAACTCAGTCAAACTTGGATTGGCTCACTCTGCTCGATCTTCTCTCCAACAATTTCATAGGTCTAGTTACCCAATATCTTCAACAACCAGAAACGACTTCTTCAACAAGGTTTCTAGCATAATCTCTTCACAATTCCTATTCCACCAAGCCGCTTGGAGTCCAAGCATAAAGAATCTTTCCAATCTTGCCCAACTTGACATATCCAATAACCTCATTCTCTCTTCCATCCTTGATGAGAGTAGACCTGAGTAACAATGGGCTCAGCGGTCACATAGACAAGTTCCTTGCTGCACCCTCATTAGACCACGTTAACCTGAGTAGTAGTCGGTTGCATGGGGTCATGCCGACTTCGGCTTTTCAGCTTACAAACCTCACCTGAGCATCTCAGCCAATAACCTAACCAATATTTGAGACCTACGCTTGTTATCCAGACTCAAAAGTCTAAAAGATCTCGATCTCTGACCAATAGCAAAAATGTCGATCATGTCTTGCCAAAACTCCGAAAAGTCGGTCTTTCTGGGTGCAAAGTTACTGAACCCTGCATTCTTGAGACATTCAACCAGCGTGGAATGGATCCTGCCAAGCAACATAATCCACGGTGATATCCCGTCATGGATGTGGCATGTCTCAGCTGAGTCAGTCTTATTTCAATATCTCTCACAACTTCTTCACTAGCTTGAAACAAGTTCCATAGAAAAATCTTACAGTTCTCTAGCTGAACATGAACTAGATCCAAGGGCCGCTTTAACCTCCATCGCTCCTAAATATGGTTCTCATCTTCTCTCTAGCTACCAATCAATTGACTGGCAAAATCCATGGCTCTCTTTGTGAAATGAAGGACCTACAAATTCCGGACCTCTCTTGTAACAATCTCATTGGAACGAAACCTCAATTTCTGGGGAAGATCAGCGACGGCCTCTTAGTGCTGGACCTGCAAGAAAATGGACTTTCTGGCACAATCTCACTCACATTCGGCAAAAGAGCCGTCCTGAGAAGTCTTCACCTCAATAGGAACAAATTTGAAGGCCTGTTTCTGCGCTCTCGGCGGTAACAAGTTGAACGCCATTTTCTCAAAATGGTTGGCAACACTTGCCGGCCTTGTGAAGAAAACAATAAAATAAAATAAAATAAAATTAGAATTTCTTTTTTAAAATTAAACCCAATTGACCGCAATAATATCAACTTTCCACGTAGGATAGTCAGCGCTGATTGGAATGTCACATTAGCGATTTATGGCAAAAATAGTGGGAGGAACTACATTTATAATTTTTAAAAGATTTAAGATTAAATTATCACAATTGAAATGTTTAGAATTAAATTAGTACAAAAATTTAGGACTAAATTGGCTGTCGTACTATAAGTTTAAAAGTTTTTGGATAATTTTTCCCCTTAACTAATGTGAGTGCCATGATTTGTCAATTAAAAATTAAGACAGCACATTTCCCATGCTGTGGAAATCGCTTTTATCAAAGGGAACACGAATCCGTCGGCAAGGTGCTCGTTGCTCATTGCTCATCGTTAAGTGGCGCCCCAATCTCTGCATCGACCACCTCTGTCAAAAGACAGGCGACTCCTAAGTGAGGCCGACCAAGAAGCCGAAGACGACGATGCTGACGGATGATCCCGAAGAGGACGATGCTATTTTCTCATCTCGTTTCCTCTGCGATATCTTCCTCAGCTCCCACGGCGCCGACACCCCCCCGCCACGACATCGTGGATCACCTCTACCGCGAGCATGTGCTCAGCAGTGTGCCGTGGCTCCGGCTCGACGAAGAAGGCCTCGAGTGAGGGGAGGAGATAGTGCCGGGCCTTCTGGAGGCGATCGAGCGACTCGGCGCCGTCGTGGCCATCATCCCCGAGAACTATCCCGCATTGAGGTTAATCAATTTCAAATTTACGCCTTTCATCTGAATTCTACTGATTTGAAGGAGCCAAACTTTACTGATTGCAGCAATCTAGTTGACATCACTGGTGTCCGGATATTGAAATCTCTGAGGCTTTTACTCTTGGGAGAGAAGAATTGAAAAGGTGAAAAAGATCACTCATAACTCCCATCTGAGGAAAACTACTTTAACTGTAGCAAAAAGATGGATGAAGATCATCAGTTCAGTTTCTCCACCTTCGTTCAGTATCTTCAATCATGAATGCAGAAAGTTTGACCTTAAATGTGTTTTATCATAAGAAATTTCAGGTTGCTCTAAAGCATTTGCACAACTCGAGTGTCCCTGGGAGTGAGATTCCTGGATGGTTTTCTCAGGAAGTTCCTCATTTTGCTGCTCCTAAGAAGAACCGCGAGGTTAGAGGGAATGATTTTCGCTGTTGTCTCTATGGACAGTGCAAACCGGGCAAACATTCCACTACCAGCAATCGAGGACATTGAAGGAAGGCTTCTCAGGCTTGAAGATCCGATACACGTCAGACATTAAATGAGATAGGCGAAGACCAGCTTTACCAGATTAGATATCCAGAATTCAAGCCAATGGTTCGGATGTTCAAAGGAGACAGGAATAGATATAGTCCTGCGAGACCCACCATACTTTCCTGGCTCTTGCTGGAAAAGCGCGGGATATAGCTGGTTTTCGAGAATGATGATGATGGCGATGGTACTGAAGAACGATTGGACGAATCCCAGCAGTCAAGTGTCTCAGAAACTTGGCCAAGTTCATCAGCTCCTCGTGAGATATTTGGTCCATCGTTAAGGTGATTATATGCGATTCTTGCAACGGCTTTTGCTTACAGAATAGAATAGGATACTGCTCCAACAGATATCCTCTGCCTTTCTCCTGGATAAGACGGAATGATCAAGTACAAAGCTGCTGGTACTTATGCAAGGACCGAGCCGAGTCCATAATTACTTCTGTGTTGGAAGGGGATCCTAGGACACGGTTGGAATCAGTTATAAAAATCTGAGAAAATGTTCCTTCTTCAACTAATGAGGTGCTTTCACCAATCGGACTTTTAGCAATTCCTAGGACACCACCCGACTTTTTCGACAGAGGCACGGTCAGTTTGTCATCCTCAAACAACTTCGGGATGCAGCCAGCGATGGCTCCCAGAGTAGCACCTAAAATAACCTAACAGTTAACACATCTCCCACTCAACCAGAGAAAAAGCGACCAGAAAATTAATGAACAGGCAAAGGAACTCCTTATTGCTGCCATATAAGCAGTCGCAATGCAAGAAATGAGCAGCGTGGCTGGGAATAAAAGGTGAGCCTCCTTTGTGAAGCAAGCTTTGACAAGAAACAATGAACAGGAAGATATAAAGAAAACGTTTCCAGAAAAGCATTTAGGACTTTGCGTTTGGGCTAGAACTAGCCCATAATTGCACGAACAGAATTAACGTAAGCTGCTTTCCTACTGCTCTGAAACGTGCGATGCTCTTGGCGTTCGGAAGGAGTCCAGAAGTCTGTTATCATCACATCCCTCCCTTTCCTTCCGTTTAGGGATGGGTACAAATTTTGGAAGGGAGAACCTAAAGATCGTATGCTTGTGATTCTGACAATAATAGAGAAACTCAGACAGTCTAAAAATTTTATTATCCAGTATTAAGAAACATATCTGTAAATCGGAGCTCCTGGGCAATGTCTTCAGCTTCGTCCTCATCCCGTGGCTTGTGCCCTTAGAAATTCCTGTAATATCTGATAATCATATGGGAAGAACCACCTTTGAACCCTATAACCAAGTGCATGAAAAATCAGTTCGTGAAAAAAAAAAGGAAAAGAAAAAAAGAGAAACTAATCAGAGGAAGTATCCATTTCGATTGCCTGAAGAAAACCCTCGTTGCTAATAAACAGAATCTGCAAAATAGAATATGGTGAATCCAGAAATCAATCGCTTGAGATGAGTGAGCTGTCAAGTTCCCACAAGCCAATAAATACTTATACCAATTAAGGTTGATATATGGATTTATCATGTAACCGCATTCCAGAAATAAGGCCATCTTCAGCCCAGAGAGGAGGAAGAGGGGTTAGAGAGAGAGAGAGAGAGAGAGAGAGAGAAGCAGCGCAGATGCAATTCCCAAATGATGGACCATCTGAGAAACTGGAAAAGTACGGACGTGACAAGCCCTGTATGTTGTCTTGGAGCAAATAGGGAAAAAAGGACCCACGAAATCGACAATGAAGATGAAGAAGGCTATTTGAACGAAAAAGGAGGTCCTCCATTATATTTTCCATGACAAACGACATTTGTTACTTTTAAAAAAGCGAAATTGCAGATTCGCAATCAGTATTCATGAGCAAATTTACTTGAGAACTATGTTACAGTGTTACTCTATTTCTAAACGAGAAATATGTCTAAGAACAAAAAAGCCCGACTGTTTTTTTTTTTTTTTTTGGGCCAGATATGAGTCTGAAACCTTACCCTTGGCATAAGAAGTCACCTAGCAGTGCGACAATTGGAACCAGAAGAAATGTCAGGTAGAAGTAGACTGTACTCATTAATACGTGGATGACATGGTAGAGACTTTCTTGCGCATACATGTAATAAGACGAATATCAGAATAATTGCTATCCAAAAGAGGACTAGATGAGGTGAAGGGAAGAAAAGAACCCCCAGAAAGGGAGAAGACTCACCCTCATAAGTGAACATATGAAAATAAAAACAAACATCCCAAGGATGCTTCCACTGACAGCGATATGAAGGCATCTTGTTATTGAATTACACATCAAAAGAAGGCATAAGTTGACAGTGACAACAATAAAGGTAAATGCCATTGTGCTGACGTCCCAGAGGTCGAACATTTTTCCCGATGAATTTAGACCAGTAGAACTAGAAGCTGCCACAAAGTGATAAAGGACGAGAGACTGGTAGACCGCAGAAAAAGACCAGGCTGCCACAACTCTACAGTTGAAGTATGAATTCCGTATTCCCTCCTTGTACAGTTGTGGATACATCTTTGAAAATGGCACTAACAACCTGGAAAAACATGCAAAAACACTGTCAAGTAGTTGCTCCAATTGTGATCTGTGTTGGAGTATATTTATGAATATTAGTCGACAGTTAGCAGGTGGTCACAAATAAGGTAATCGAAGCTTTGTTAATGTCGCTCATGCTTTATAAGTGGAGCTACTATATACTCTTATTGAGTAAAGGTGTAGTTTTTGTTGATTCTCTCTCTCCCTCTCGCTTGCAAATCATAGAAATATTTCCATGGTATAAGAGCCACCAAGGAAGAGGGATCCAAATCAAAAGTCCAACTGTATCTTTCCCGTTGCCTTCAGTAAAAAGAACATAGCCATCACTATTCAGTCAGCTCCATCTGAACAATCTCTTCATGTTTGTCCACATCATTTGTCTATGGTGATAATCCTTGTTGAAGCATCAGTCTACGGTGTCAATTAAAGCTCGCCCTCTGTTCTTCTCAGCTTTATAAATGCTAAAAAATCACCCGAGTTCCTTTAATCAACGATATTTTTTCTTGCCCCTTCTCAGCGTGACATGTCCTGTGGTGGCCAGCGATGGAGGTGTGGCAGCTGCTGTTGGTGGATGGAGGGTGACAGAGAGGACAATGAAGAGGGAATGAAGATTAAAGGAATAACTGAGGGCTAGAGAGAATTTGCTGAGCTCCTTTTCCGTCCATTAGATGTAGAGAGACAAGAAGAGAGGCAGAGAATTCTGCGGAGGGCCGCCTGATGTAGAGTGCATGTGGGTCCCACTGAGAATTGCTGCTAATACCACTGATTTTGGATTCAAAGGGCACAACTATGGATTTGTGTTGGAAGTTCAAGTATGTCATATTTCCATGTGGTTACAGCTATTTAATAGCAGGTACTAGCTGAACACCCAGTGAGTGCATTGACATTCATCAAAAACTTGAGCTTGTGACTAATAATGTTTAATTGATGCTGCGCAGGCTTATGGTTATAGGATGTCGCTTTGGGTGGAGCACTTGGGAGATTTAGAGGACAGCTTCAGGGAGCCGCAAAGCACTAATGCATGAAGAGGGTGAACAAAATAGCCAAACAGAATTGGAGGGCTTATGCAGATGAGGACCAACATAATCCCATGGAAATGAGAGGCCACCTGATGCAATATCCGATCCATCTGAGCAAAGACGGTAAAGTCGGTCCTTTGGCCAGTTTCAAAACATTTCCTCAGGTGGGTGGCAAAATCCTTAGATCGCCCACCACTCTTCCCAATACAATTACAACATGATCAAATATGTAAATTAGTCACATTGGATTCTAAAGCAATATGGCTCACGGTATTGAGGTAATTTCAACTATTGAAAATTGAGAAATACGAGTAGTAGAATGACGATGCATGAGCATGATTTAGATAGATAGAGACTAGTAGCTAAAAACTGATGAGAAATCATCTGCACGTCGATGTACCATCATGTGCTACCGAATTAACCCTCATATGAAACCAAGATCTATCAAATCCAATCCTAGCCCACATATGATGCAAAAAACACATTGAACTCTATAAGAAATCAACATGGAGTCGACATGAATCCAACATATATTGCTAATGTGACTTGAATAACTGGGAAACAACTTTGATTTTACACAACAGGAACTCTTGGGACCAAATACTAAACACCACATTCTAATTACCCACGGGTGGCTCCAGCAGAGACATTTTCAAAGAACATCATGCTGCAAAAACTGAAACGCATAGCCACGTAAACACAGGAAAACAGCATTGAGCCACATTCTACAATCAATTCTCATGGATGAGACTAGTTCAGCAACAACTGAACGTGCATACAAATTGGCAATGTGAACAATGAATCGAGCAAAGCATTTGGCCATGGCATAAACAGCTCATTATGAACTCAGCCATCGAATGTCAGTATGACAGGGACTCACGCTATTCACAGAAAAGTTACAAGCAAATGACATCGAGGAATGAACTTCAGAATCTTCAGTAAACGAAGAAAATCAAAGAGGTAGAGGCCCATGCATTTGCCAAAAAAAATGAACCGAATATCATTGGCAGTGTGAAGGGGTTCAGGTATCACTGAACGGATCGAGAAATGCAAGGCATAACCATCCATGCACACGAAACCAATTACAAGTGAGATCAAGCAAAGGATAAAGTCTGCACAGGAATTCACTGAAGTACACAGTAACGATGCACATTTCGAAGAAGGATTTCACAATTTCCAATTCAAAGATGGTCATTGTCTTGACTATTAAAATAGCCATATACAAAATCGTAGATTGATAAGGAAAACATAATTCTGAGTAAATTAAGCCAACACGGCATGTTCAAATTCTCAGTCATGGGAGCATTGAGCACAACCGGGAGAGTTCAACCAACATCAACGAAAATAATGTCATATGCCCTGGAGAACTCTCAGTTTAAGCACGCCATTGCCAGATAATCATCACGATGCAAGAATACATGCAAAATACGCATGCTAGTACCGTCCAGGAATTCAATCAAACATATGGTAGGCGCTTCAGTAAAGGGCACCTGAATGAGTTCATCAGGACAGTCCCGAACTCGACCAGATTTCACGCCGGAGGAATCAAGCACTCGGTCCCTACCTCCAGGAGAAACAGAGTGAAGTTTACCTTGATTAGAATCATGAAGATTCAAATACTCAACCCACTCAAAGGAATCCTCGTTATCACCGATTCCAATTCACATTCAACCTTCGTCGAACTCGAAATCATAATACCGTCCCTCAAACTCAAACAGTTTCAGCCTCCATCAATTGTCAGAGAGAGAGAGAGAGAGAGAGAGAGAGAGAGAGAGAGAGATGGGAGGAGGAACATGGGCTTTCCCAGATTGCAATCTCCTTGATCTCCTTCTTCCTCCTGTGACGGTTGTCGTGAGGTAATTCATCACGACTTCGATTGCTTAATATAATAGCACATACATTTTCTAATATTACGGGAAAATTTATAAACACGATAACGCACTTGATTAGAATTTATACATCATAACCCCACAATTTATGGTCCAATGACTGGCCACTCGTCACTGTAGCCCAGGACACAAACCAAAGAAATGAATAGGCAAGAAAACAGTCACACACTTCGCGGAAAGTGTAGAAGAGAATATAGAAGAAAAAAACAAAATCTCACATTACCAGATGCGTCCATTTTGTTTTGCCAAACACCATTCGTTGCAACATTCACAAACTTTTGTGGCTCACTTCATAAAACTAATTATTCCGCCTAACTTTCTTCCCCAATTTCGCGCTCTGCCTCCTCAATTTCGCGGTCAAACTGCTCAGTTTCCCCCTCACTTTCCTCCACACGTCGGTTGCCTTGGTCCGGCTCTGTTCTACTCGAGTTATCCAAGGATGGGAATTTCGTAGAATATTTCTCTGGTAAGAAGCTCCTGAATTTGGGCAAATTGTAAAGTCTAAGAGTGGTTAACCCAGAGAAGGTGATTGTCTTACCAGTCACTTCTTCACATTCTTCATGGCCAGCAATTAGTTCCATATCTTCACATGACCCTACCACTAGCTTTTCGATTTGCCCAAGAAATTTCGCCGTGAAGGTGGCGAAAAGCATGTCCAAACGGGGGCACTTCATAGCCTTTACGTATCTCAAATTTGGGAACGGGATGTTTGGGAGATTGTCGTACCACCAAATGTGCCTCAAGTTGTCTAGATCACGCAAATCCAGCGTCCTCAAATTACCGCTTTTTGCCACCGTCCCATCACTTTCGTATATGATCTTGATTGAATGGCATGATTTCACTTCTAAGGTTTCCAGACAGTCTTGCAGCCTCTTCCACATATGGGATGGGGCAATATGTTGGAGATTGTCACAATCCTTCAATATAAGAGATTCCAATTTGCAAAAAGAATCATTAGAAATTTGATTGTTCCATAACTCTTTGCACCGAACGCCTCCAATATATAGTTTTTCTAAATTGGGAAATGTAACCTGCACAAGGATAATGTGAGAAAGGAAAATAAGTAGGACAAATTATTACATTGTTCATTCTAAAACATGATAATGCGAGATTAAAGATGATCACAATAAGATAGAGAGCAAACCATATCATTGAACAATGGTCGGGGCGATTCATCATTTTCTTCGATCATTTCACCTAACTGCCTCTTGGCACTTGTAGGACTCCATATGAATGCTCTAATGTTAGGGCACCGCCAAATAACCAAATTAGCTAAGGAATGGAAACTCATCACTTCTGCCTTGGATTGACCACCTTCTTCCTTGGGAACCACTTCCTTCATTTGTTCGCATTTGAGAATGCACAGGGTATCGAGTTTCTCTAGAGTTGTGGCCGTATAATTGGGGAAGAGATATCTCAACTCAGAGCAATTAAAAACAAAGACTTCTTTTAGATTAGGAAAACCCAAAACAGTTTGGGAATCACTCATCACCATGTGTCTCAGCCTTCCTGCTCCATCCATGCCCACTTCTTCCAATTTGGGGAGCGATACAATTTTCTGTTCTATACTTGAATCAAGGGGCCCCCAATTAAACAACGATTCCAGGGAGGGACAGCTTAAAACCTTGACTTTTTTCAATTCGGGGAGCAACACAGTTGTCTGTTCTGTATATGAATCAAGGGATCCAAAATCAAACAACGATTCCAACGACGGACATCTTGAAACTTCGACTATTTTGAGGTTTAGCAATCTGCCCATGATTGTCAAAGGGAAGACATCAAGTAGGTTGGAGCACTTTTTAAGGGTTAATTCAGCCAATTTGTCGAAGGAACTTTTGGGAAGCCCACCGTGCCATATCCTTTTTGACGATACTACCGACTCAAGTTTTAACTTCTCCAAGCTTGGTAAACTTATCTGCTCATATGAGTTATGCATCAGATCATAGCTATGAAAAATTTTACAATTTGACCTAATCTTATACCGATCTATCTAATGCGATGGAGGATAGAATTTTCACCAACGGCCTTACTCTAACAAGTGTAGCTATAAATTATAAAAACATTTTAACTAATAAACCAAATAAAAAAATCTTCAAAAAAATATTAATACTTGCCCCACCAATCGCGTGCCTGCGACTATTATGGGCGTAAGCTCTAAAGAAATGTTTCATACCTTTTGATCAAAGAAGGAATCCGGATAAGTATATTGTGACTCTGAAGTAGTGGTTATTGACTCATTTTTTCCATGAGGATATGAGAAGAATTTCTCAGTGGGACAGCGGCTTATAGATAGTCGCTCCAATAATGGGAACTCTATAATATCATCTATCCCATCATCTCTTCCTTCTTCATCAACAATCACCGCATTCATAATCGGACAATCCTCCACTTCAATCTCTCTAATTTCTCTAAGACATTTAGCCACAGACATCGAAAAGAGAAATGACAGCCCTGTATTGTTGATAGAGAGCACCTTCAGATTCCGAAATATTGATGTTCCTTGTGATTACAAATCTTGCTTCGGGGTGAGGTTGGCTAATTTGTCGGAAGAACTTTTGGGAAGCTCATTGTGCCATATGCCTCGCCCAGCAATGGCGAGGCCAAGCCCAAAGCCACGGGGAGAGGATCCTAGCGAGTGGAGAATTAAATTCTCCAAGCTTGGTAAACTTATCTGCTCATAAGAGTTGTACATCATATCACAGCTATGAAAATTTTTACAGTTTGGCCTAATCTTATACCGATCTATCTAATGTGGTGGAGGATAGAATTTTCACCAATGGCCTTACTCTAACAAGTGTAGCTATAAATTATAAAAACATTTGAACTAATAAACCAAATAAAACAATCTTCAAAAAAATATTAATACTTGCCCCACCAATCGCATGCCTATGACTGTTATGGGCGTAAGCTAAAACGAAAGGATTCGTACCTTTTGATCAAAGAAAGAATCTGAATAAGTATCTTGTGAATCTGAAGTAGTGGTTATTGACTCTTTTTTTCCATGAGGATATGAGAAGAATTTCTCCGTGGGACAGCGGCTTATGGATAGTCGCTCCAATAATGGGAACTCTATAATATCATCTATCCCATCATCTCTTCCTTCTTCATCAACAATCACGGCATTCATATTCGGACAATCCTCCACTTCAATCTCTCTAATTTCTCTAAGACATTTAGCCACGAGACATCGAAAAGAGAAATGACAATTCTGTATTGTTGATAGAGAGCACCTTCAGATTTCGAAATATTGATGTTCCTTGTGATTGCAAATCTTGTTTCGGGGTGAGGTTGGCTAATTTGTCGGAAGAACTTTTGGGAAGCTCACTTTGTGCCATATGCCTCGCCCGGCAATGGCGAGGCCGAGCCCACGACCACGGCGAGAGGATCCTAGCGAGTGGAGTATTAACTTCTTCAAGCTTGGTAAACTTATCTGCTCATAAGAGTTGTACATCAGATCATAGCTATGAAAATTTTTACAATTTGTCCTAATCTTATACCGATCTATCTAATGCGGTGGAGGATAGAATTTTCACCAATGGTCTTACTCTAACAATTGTAGCTATAAATTACAAAAACATTTTAACTAATAAACCAAATAAAAAAATCTTCAAAAAAATATTAATACTTGCCCCACCAATCGCGTGCCTATGACTATTATGGGCATAAGCTCTAAAGGATTCATACCTTTTGATCAAAGAAGGCATCCGAATAAGTATCTTGTGAATCAAGTAGTGGTTATTGACTCTTTTTTTTCCATGAGGATATGAGAAGAATTTCTCCGTGGGACGGCCCGGCTTATAGATAGTCGCTCCAATAATGGGAACTCTATAATATCATCTATCCCATCATCTCTTCCTTCTTCATCAACAATCACCGCATTCATATTCGGACAATCCTCCACTTCAATCTTTCTAATTTCTCTAAGACATTTAGCCAATGGCATCGAAAAGAGAAATGACAGCATTTTTGTATTGTTGATAGAGAGCACCTTGATTCCGAAATATTGATGTTCCTTGTGATTGCAAATCTTGTTTCGGGGTGAGGTTGGCTAATTTGTCGGAAGAACTTTTGGGAAGCTCATCGTGCCATATGCCTCGCCCGGCAATGGCGAGGCCGAGCCCACAGCCATGAAGAGAGGATCCTAGCGAGAGGAGTATTAACTTCTTCAAGCTTGGTAAACTTATCTGCTCATAAGAGTTGTACATCAGATCATAGCTATGAAAATTTTTACAATTTGGCCTAATCTTATACTGATCCATCTAATGCGGTGGAGGATAGAATTTTCACCAATGGCCTTACTCTAACAAGTGTAGCTATAAATTATAAAAACATTTTAACTAATAAACCAAATAAAAAAATCTTCAAAAAAATATTAATACTTGCCCCACCAATCGCGTGCCTATGACTATTATGGGCATAAGCTCTAAAGGATTCATACCTTTTGATCAAAGAAGGCATCCGAATAAGTATCTTGTGAATCTGAAGTAGTGGTTATTGACTCTTTTTTTCCATGAGGACATGAGAAGAATTTCTCCGTGGGACAGCGGCTTATAGATAGTCGCTCCAATAATGGGAACTCTATAATATCATCTATCCCATCATCTCTTCCTTCTTCATCAACAATCACCGCATTCATATTCGGACAATCCTCCACTTCAATCTTTCTAATTTCTCTAAGATATTTAGCCACAGACACCGAAAAGAGAAATGACAGCCTTGTATTGTTGATAGAGAGCACCTTCAGATTCGGAAATATTGATGTTCCTTGTGATTGCAAATCTTGTTTTGGGGTGAGGTTGGCTAATTGTCAGAAGAACTTTTGGGAAGCTCATTGTGCCATATGCCTCGCCCAGCAATGGCGAGGCCAAGCCCAAAGCCACGGCGAGAGGATCCTAGCGAGCGGAGTATTAAATTCTCCAAGCTTGGTAAACTTATCTGCTCATAAGAGTTGTACATCATATCATAGCTATGAAAATTTTTACAATTTGGCCTAATCTTATACCGATCTATCTAATGCGGTGGAGGATAGAATTTTCACCAATGGCCTTACTCTAACAAGTGTAGCTATAAATTATAAAAACATTTTAACTAATAAACCAAATAAAAAAATCTTCAAAAAATATTAATACTTGCCCCACCAATCGCATGCCTATGACTGTTATGGGCGTAAGCTTTAAAGAAATGATTCGTACCTTTTGATCAAAGAAAGAATCTGAATAAGTATCTTGTGAATCTGAAGTAGTGGTTATTGACTCTTTTTTCCATGAGGATATGAGAAGAATTTCTCCGTGGGACAAAGTGGCTTATAGATAGTCGCTCCAATAATGGGAACTCTATAATATCATCTATCCCATCATCTCTTCCTTCTTCATCAACAATCACGGCATTCATATCCGGACAATCCTCCACTTCAATCTCTCTAATTTCTCTAAGACATTTAGCCACAGACATCGAAAAGAGAAATGATAGCCTTGTATTGTTGATAGAGAGCGCCTTCAGATTCCGAAATATTGATGTTCCTTGTGATTGCAAATCTTGTTTCGGGGTGAGGTTGGCTAATTTGTCGGAAGAACTTTTGGGAAGCTCACCGTGCCATATGCCTCGGCCAGCAATGGCGACGCCGAGCCCACAGCCATGAAGAGAGGATCCTAGCGAGTGGAGTATTAACTTCTCCAAGCTTGGTAAACTTATCTGCTCATAAGAGTTGTACATCAGATCATAGCTATGAAAATTTTTACAATTTGGCCTAATCTTATACCGATCTATCTAATGCGGTGGAGGATAGAATTTTCACCAATGGCCTTACTCTAACAAGTGTAGCTATAAATTATAGAAACATTTTAACTAATAAACCAAATAAAAAAATCTTCAAAAAAATATTAATACTTGCCCCACCAATCGCGTGCCTATGACTATTATGGGCATAAGCTCTAAAGGATTCATACCTTTCGATCAAAGAAGGCATCCGAATAAGTATCTTGTGAATCTGAAGTAGTGGTTATTGACTCTTTTTTTCCATGAGGATATGAGAAGAATTTCTCCGTGGGACAGCGACTTATAGATAGTCGCTCCAATAATGGGAACTCTATAATATCATCTATCCCATCATCTCTTCCTTCTTCATCAACAATCACCGCATTCATATTCGGACAATCCTCCACTTCAATCTCTCTAATTTCTCTAAGACATTTAGCCACAGACATCGAAAAGAGAAATGACAACCTTGTATTGTTGATAGAGAGCACCTTCAGATTCCGAAATATTGATGTTCCTTGTGATTGCAAATCTTGTTTCGGGGTGAGGTTGGCTAATTTGTCGGAAGAACTTTTGGGAAGCTCACTGTGCCATATGCCTCGCCCAACAATGGCGAGGCCGAGCCCACAGCCATGAAGAGAGGATCCTAATGACTGGAGTATTAACTTCTTCAAGCTTGGTAAACTTATCTGCTCATAAGAGTTGTACATCAGATCATAGCTATGAAAATTTTTACAATTTGGCCTAATCTTATACCGATCTATCTAATGCGGTGGAGGATAGAATTTTCACCAATGGCCTTACTCTAACAAGTGTAGCTATAAATTATAAAAACATTTTAACTAATAAACCAAATAAAAAAATCTTCAAAAAAATATTAATACTTGCCCCACCAATCGCGTGCCTATGACCTTATGGGCGTAAGCTCTAAAGAAAGGATTCGTACCTTTTGATCAAAGAAAGAATCTGAATAAGTATCTTGTGAATCTGAAGTAGTGGTTATTGACTCTTTTTTTCCATGAGGATATGAGTAGAATTTCTCCGTGGGACAGCAGCTTATAGATAGTAGCTCTAATAATGGGAACTCTATAATATCATCTATCCCATCATCTCTTCCTTCTTCATCAACAATCATCGCATTGATATTCGGACAATCCTCCACTTCAATCTCTCTAATTTCTCTAAGACATTTAGCCACAGAAATCGAAAAGAGAAATGACAGCCCTGTATTGTTGATAGAGAGCACCTTCAGATTCGGAAATATTGATGTTCCTTGTGATTGCAAATGTTGTTTCGGGGTGAGGTTGGCTAATTTGTCGAATGAACTTTTGGGAAACTCATTGTGCCATATGCCTCGCCCAGCAATGGCGAGGCCGAGCCCAAAGCCACGGCGAGAGGATCCTAGCGAGTGGAGTATTAAATTCTCCAAGCTTGGTAAACTTATCTGCTCATAAGAGTTGTACATCATATCATAGCTATGAAAATTTTTACAGTTTGGCCTAATCTTATACCGATCTATCTAATGCGGTGGAGGATAGAATTTTCACCAATGGCCTTACTCTAACAAGTGTAGCTATAAATTATAAATACATTTTAACTAATAAACCAAATAAAAAAAAATCTTCAAAAAATATTAATACTTGCCCTACCAATCGCATGCCTATGACTCGTTATGGGCGTAAGCTCTAAAGAAAGGATTCGTACCTTTTGATCAAAGAAAGAATCTGAATAAGTATCTTGTGAATCTGAAGTAGTGGTTATTGACTCATTTTTTCCATGAGGATATGAGAAGAATTTCTCAGTGGGACAGCGGCTTATAGATAGTCGCTCCAATAATGGGAACTCTATAATATCATCTATCCCATCATCTCTTCCTTCTTCATCAACAATCACCGCCTTCATATTTGGGCAATTCACCACTTTAATGTCTCTAATTTCCCTAAGACATTTAGCCACAGACACCGAAAAGAGAAATGATAGCCTTGTATTGTTGATAGAGAGCACCTCCAAATTCCGAAATATTGATGTTCCTTGTGATTGCAAATCTTGTTTCGGGGTGAGGTTGGCTAATTTGTCGGAAGAACTTTTGGGAAGCTCATTGTGCCATATGCCTCGCCCAGCAATGGCGAGGCCAAGCCCAAAGCCACGGCGAGAGGATCCTAGCGAGTGGAGTATTAACTTCTCCAAGCTTGGTAAACTTATCTGCTCATAAGAGTTATACATCATATCATAGCTATGAAAATTTTTACAGTTTAGCCTAATCTTATATCGATCTATCTAATGCGGTGGAGGATAGAATTTTCACCAATGGCCTTACTCTAACAAGTGTAGCTATAAATTATAAAAACATTTTAACTAATAAACCAAATAAAAAAATCTTCAAAAAAAAATATTAATACTTGCCCCACCAATCGCATGCCTATGACTGTTATGGGCGTAAGCTCTAAAGAAAGGATTCGTACCTTTTGATCAAAGAAAGAATCTGAATAAGTATCTTGTGAATCTGAAGTAGTGGTTATTGACTCTTTTTTTCCATGAGGATATGAGACGAATTTCTCCGTGGGACAGCGGCTTATAGATAGTCGTTCTAATAATGGGAACTCTATAATATCATCTATCCCATCATCTCTTCCTTCTTCATCAACAATCACCGCATTCATATTCGGACAATCCTCCACTTCAATCTCTCTAATTTCTCTAAGACATTTAGCCACGTAAATCGAAAAGAGAAATGACAGCCCCTGTATTGTTGATAGAGAGCACCTTCAGATTTGAAATATTGATGTTCCTTGTGATTGCAAATCTTGTTTCGGGGTGAGGTTGGCTAATTTGTCGGAAGAACTTTTGGGAAGCTCACTATGCCATATGCCTCGCCCAGCAATGGCGAGGCCGAGCCCACAGCCACGGCGAGAGGATCCTAGCGAGTGGGGTATTAACTTCTTCAAGCTTGGTAAACTTATCTGCTCATAAGAGTTGTACATCATATCATAGCTATGAAAATTTTTACAATTTGGCCTAATCTTATACCGATCTATCTAATGCGGTGGAGGATAGAATTTTCACCAATGGCCTTACTCTAACAAGTGTAGCTATAAATTATAAATACATTTTAACTAATAAACCAAATAAAAAAACTTTCAAAAAAATATTAATACTTGCCCCACCAATCGCGTGCCTATGACTGTTATGGGCGTAAGCTCTAAAGAAAGGATTCGTACCTTTTGATCAAAGAAAGAATCTGAATAAGTATCTTGTGAATCTGAAGTAGTGGTTATTGACTCATTTTTTCCATGAGGATATGAGAAGAATTTCTCAGTGGGACAGCGGCTTATAGATAGTCGCTCCAATAATGGGAACTCTATAATATCATCTATCCCATCATCTCTTCCTTCTTCATCAACAATCACCGCCTTCATATTTGGGCAATTCACCACTTTAATGTCTCTAATTTCCCTAAGACATTTAGCCACGACACCGAAAAGAGAAATGATAGCCTTGTATTGTTGATAGAGAGCACCTCCAAATTCCGAAATATTGATGTTCCTTGTGATTGCAAATCTTGTTTCGGGGTGAGGTTGGCTAATTTGTCGGAAGAACTTTTGGGAAGCTCATTGTGCCATATGCCTCGCCCAGCAATGGCGAGGCCAAGCCCAAAGCCACGGCGAGAGGATCCTAGCGAGTGGAGTATTAACTTCTCCAAGCTTGGTAAACTTATCTGCTCATAAGAGTTGTACATCATATCATAGCTATGAAAATTTTTACAGTTTAGCCTAATCTTATATCGATCTATCTAATGCGGTGGAGGATAGAATTTTCACCAATGGCCTTACTCTAACAAGTGTAGCTATAAATTATAAAAACATTTTAACTAATAAACCAAATAAAAAAATCTTCAAAAAAATATTAATACTTGCCCCACCAATCGCATGCCTATGACTGTTATGGGCGTAAGCTCTAAAGAAAGGATTCGTACCTTTTGATCAAAGAAAGAATCTGAATAAGTATCTTGTGAATCTGAAGTAGTGGTTATTGACTCTTTTTTTCCATGAGGATATGAGAAGAATTTCTCCGTGGGACAGCGGCTTATAGATAGTCGCTCTAATAATGGGAACTCTATAATATCATCTATCCCATCATCTCTTCCTTCTTCATCAACAATCACCGCATTCATATTCGGACAATCCTCCACTTCAATCTCTCTAATTTCTCTAAGACATTTAGCCACAGAAATCGAAAAGATAAATGACAGCCCTGTATTGTTGATAGAGAGCACCTTCAGATTTCGAAATATTGATGTTCCTTGTGATTGCAAATCTTGTTTCGGGGTGAGGTTGGCTAATTTGTCGGAAGAACTTTTGGGAAGCTCATTGTGCCATATGCCTCACCCAGCAATGGCGAGGCCAAGCCCAAAGCCACGGCGAGAGGATCCTAGCGAGTGAAGTATTAACTTCTCCAAGCTTGGTAAACTTATCTGCTCATAAGAGTTGTACATCAGTTCATAGCTATGAAAATTTTTACAATTTGCCTTAATCTTATACCGATCTATCTAATGCGGTGGAGGATAGAATTTTCACCAATGGCCTTACTCTAACAAGTGTAGCTATAAATTATAAAAACATTTTAACTAATAAACCAAATAAAAAAATCTTCAAAAAAATATTAATACTTGCCCCACCAATCGCGTGCCTATGACTGTTATGGGCGTAAGCTCTAAAGAAAGGATTCGTACCTTTTGATCAAAGAAAGAATCTGAATAAGTTTCTTGTGAATCTGAAGTAGTGGTTATTGACGTTTTTTTTCCATGAGGATATGAGAAGAATTTCTTCGTGGGACAGCGGCTTATAGATAGTAGCTCTAATAATGGGAACTCTATAATATCATCTATCCCATCATCTCTTCCTTCTTCATCAACAATCACCGCATTCATATTCGGACAATCCACCACTTCAATCTCTCTAATTTCTCTAAGACATTTAGCCACAGACAGCGGAAAGAGAAATGAGAGTCCCGTATTGTTGATAAAGAGCTTCTTCAAGTTCTGAAGTATCGATATTCCTTGTAGTTGTACATCTTGTTTCCACATGTGCCGCAGGTTCGGTAACTTAGATAATTCCAATGTACTTAGCCGAGAGAGAATCTCCACTTCTTTGATGACTTTTAGCTCCTCTAGGTTGAAAACAACTTCTACAGATAGAGTGCGTGCAATTTTCATTGACTCCAAGTTCAGCAACTTCAATATCCAATCCTTTAGAATAATCGACGTGGATGTAGACTCCTTTATCTCTAGCGATTTCAGATTATTGTATTTAAATGAAGGTTCACTATAGAGTATCTTTTCTAGGCCAAGGAGTGCAACCATCACCAGGGATTCCAAGCAAGGCAATGAAACCTAATGAAGCACCACAATGAAACTCATTAAAGGTGAGTTTCTTACAAGTAAAGCTATTTTCAGGAAATTGCTTTCAGACTTCTCATGGATACAAGAAAATGACTATACAGAAAAAATGAATTTCTCTTCTATGAAAAGGGATCATTTTCATGAGGATATCGTCACCACTATCATGTTGCAAATGCAACACTATCGCACAATTCTCTCTCTCTCTCTCTCAACTGTCATCATATTTTTTTATCTTTTCTTTAGCTGATCTTGAAAACTATGACCATAATTTTTTTTCTTTTCTTTTGAAATCATTTACCTATCTTCAAAACAACTACCATAATTTGGTTATCTTTTCTTTTGTTTTTTCTATTTTGAACTTCAAAATTGATAAAAAAAAATCATATCAAAGTTCAATTTTTCATAAATTTTTTGTTAAATTATTGGTTTTCATTAAGAACAAGTAAAAATGACTTATTCGGGCTTGTTTCTATTAAGGATCCATAACAGTTTTTGTCTTCACTTTGTAAATTTTTGCGCTTCGTTAATAAACATCATAAAACATCTTTTCAAATTGCGTTTTCAGTAGAACCAAATACAGGGAAACAATTTCTAGAAAAAACGATTTACCAAGAAAACATTTTTCAACAGTAAGGAATTTTCACTAAAACAAATGGACATTGAATACATGGATGGGCTCGATGTCTCTTAAGAATGTCAAAAACTTAATTGATCAAAATTAAATATTCAAAAATCAATTGATCAGAGGGCGGAATATGTAGATTTTTTGTCGTGCCTGAAAGAATGGAGAAGGAAATATCCCCTTAGTAGCTGAAGAAAGGGATGACGGAAGCAGAACGACGTTGACATGGTGAGGTTGGCATGACTTGTTAAAATCAATTACAACTTGCATGTAGGTGAAACATCAATTAGGTGGACTTTCTTTGTTACGTGGCTCTTGGTTTGCCTTCCATTTATTTAATCTCACTTTGTTCATTTCGAGATTGTTGAATTTCGTTCACTCATACCGATTATTTAATGAATAACGACAACCAATATTCATTGACTCCAAATTTGGCAGCTTGAGTATCCGATCTTTTGGAATACTCGACGTCGATTTAGACTCTTCTATCCTTAGCGATTTCACATCGCTGTATTTTATTGAGGGTTCACCGTAGAGTATCTTTTCTGGGGCAAGGAATCCAACCATTACCAGGGATTCCAAGTGAGGCAATGAAACCTAACAAAGTGCCACAATGAGACTCATTAAAGGTGAGTTTGTTACAACTCAAGCTATTTTCACGAGAAAATAAGTGAAACTCTTGGGCTAAAATACAAAAAAAAAAATGAATTTCTCTTATGTGAAAAGCAAAATCATTTTCATGATGATCTCTTCACCACTATCATGCTGCTAGTGCCGCACAACTGCACGGTCATGTTATCACGGCGACGTTGGCAACTTGGCGTGACATGTTCAAATCAGTTACAAAATTGCATGTTAGGCGGGACATGAATTATGAGGACTTTCTTTGTTATGTGGCTTCTCGCACGCCATCCATTTATTGAATCTCTGGACGTCGCTTTCTTCATTTTGAAATTATTGAATTTTATTTATTCATTCAAGATTTATTCTTGCTTTCATTCATGCAGAACACTACTATTTTTTCAACTCATTAAAAATGTTTAATAAATAATAAATTAGTCATAGTAGAAACCTTAGTTATCAGTCCAATTATCTACCGTTGAAATTTTTTTTTTAAAAAAAAAAAAATAGTCGTGGAAAGCAGCTTCCCTCTAATTATAATGACCTGTGTTCTATTTGAGATGATTTTTCATTTGTAAATTAAAACGCAAATAAAATTGTACGAATAATCAAAGTTAAAATGCAATATGTACTAACATTGAGTGAACACCAATATCATCTCATCCTAATAGGACAAATTGACATAGGGAAAAAGTGAAAGAAAATTACCTGGATTGGAATATCCTCTGATGTGATTTCAGCTTTGGTGCAAAAGCTTGTCATATTTGGTAACTTCAATGTCAAATGACGTACATTAGGCAACTCAACTTTGTTATTGGTAGAAACTATATCTTCTCCTGCATCATGTGTGACAATGCATTGCATTAAGTCACATTCCCATACTTTAATCTCTTCCAACTGTACAAGTCTTTGCATATCTGAAAGACACCACAAGTATTTCAATCGGTCGCAACGTTGGACACACACGACTTTCAATTTGCTGAAGCACTCTGGTGCGACGGGGCCACGGCATATCTTCTCCAAATTAATAAGATTTTCAAGGAAAAAAGACTCTAACTTCCCAAAAGCAGTGAGAGGGAGGCCATTGGATGAATCGGCAACATACTTGATTGAGGGGCTGTTTACAATGTTGAGATACTTCACTTCTCGGAATTCTTGGGTGCACAATTCGCGAGGGCTCCTTGCGAACTCAGTCAAATTGCTTAAATATAAGCATTGAGTCTTCTGCAGATTTTTCTTAACCCATTTTCTTGAAAGAATACTATCGCACCCTGCCAAATCGAGCTTCATGGTTGTCAAACCTTCATATTTCCACCCCCAAAATTTTCCTATGTTGATCCAAAATTTGTCCAGGTTCTCAAATGGTAGGTCATCATCCTCCAAGAGTATGATGGGATGAAAAATCGATATTTCCAGAGATGCTAGCTTTGTCAAGTTCTTCAACTCGACAAGCCCAGCACCACCTGATTCCGAGGGTATTTCATGCTTGCCCATCCACTTATCAAAGCTTCCCCTCATATGTAACTCTTCCAAGTTGATTAAGCCTTTTAGGGCTCCAGGCTCGATTATCATAAGCGAGTAGCAGTTGTTCAGATTCAACGATCTCAGATTTGTTAGTTTCCCGATTTCTTTAGGCAGCCTAGAAATTGTAGACCGTGCGAAGCTGAGAATCCGCAATGCTTTGAGCTTGCCAAGATTTGCCATATCCTCCACATGGCAATTTATGCTTAATGACTGGAGATTCCCGAGGATTTCCATCGAGGAAGGTAAACCGGTGATACGCATGGAACAAAGATAGAGGGCTCGGAGCTCCTCCATGTATGTGAAATCCATTCTACTGCAATCTCCCATATCGTATTGTTCCAACAACATAAGTATCTTCACGTGGGGAAACTGAGGCAGCATTAGTTCAGCAAGCCTATCGCTGCCAACATTAACTAGGCATGCCCAACATTTCTCAAGCTTTTCCTTTGGCCATGAGTCATAATTGTTGTTAATCATTAAGAAATTTTGACCACTAAATGCATTTGAGACGATCACCTCACTATAAAGATCATGTATGATCACATTTTCCTTACCATCACCACCATCTTGTAACAAACAAAAGGAATGGAGGCTATTGAGCATCGTATTCAATCTATTCCTTAAACTTTGCATCTTGTTATTGAATCCCCTAAACAAGCCCAAACCCATGCCTAGTCCTAGCAGAAGTTCGACTTCAATGGTCCCACCAATAAGACCACAAAGCAAGAATAAGCACTTGGCTTCCTCACTCTCCAAATGGTCGTAACTCCACTTCACTATTCTCTCATTATTTGGGTCTTCTATTTTTATTAACATGTCTTCCCATGTGGACACATCGCTACATTTTAAGGTGCTTGCAACGGAGTTAATCAAGAGAGGCAAACCTGCAAGCTTGGTAACCACTTGAGCCGCCTTTTCTTTCAATTCCTCATCGTCTCTGAGCCTGTCGCCGACTATCTTTTCAAATAGCGTGAAAGCTTCGTCTTCCTCTAAACTTTTCAGACGAAATGTTTGATCGGCGTGCATCCTTTGCTCGAGCACTGTTTTATCTCTCGAAGCGAGCAACAATTTGCATTTCATGCTCTCATTTCTCAAAGGAATTCCAATTGCCTTCAAATCAAGTTCCGCCCACAGGTCGTCCAATATTATGAGAACCTTCTCACTCGGATCCATCTGTAACCTCTTGAACAAAAGATCTCTCCTTCCCTCTTCACTCGGCTCATCCTTAAGATCTTTTAGACCCAAGGCGTAAGCGATATCGAATTGGATTTTCGTCAAGTCTGGTGTCTGCGAGACTTTCGATTTGACGATCATGTTGAACGGTCCCCCCTCTTTATTGAGTTTCTCCTCGACTATCTCCAATAGAGTAGTCTTCCCCACGCCGCCAGGCCCGTAGACCCCAATCACTTTGTGCTTCTCATCATACAGAGCTTTCATTACGTCCTGAAAGGTGGAAGCTTGCGATTTGAGCATAGTGTTGCCCCCATCACAGGCCGACAAATTCACGTTGGGAGCACCGCCAACAAGCCCCGGTGGAGCACTTTTGAGGTAGACCCCCTCTAATGTGCCCTGTGGAATACATGCCTGGATGGCCTGGATGGCCTGGGCTGTCTTCCTCGCGTCCCTGCCGCGACAATAACGCTCCTTCGGGTTGGGAAGCCACCCGCAGAAGCAAGTTTTCTTGGCTCTTCCCTCGTTATCCAGCACGCCGTGGGCCTTGTTGGCAGAGTTCTCTGCCTCATTCTTCCATCTGTTAACGTCGGGTCTTATCTCCCTCATGTTGTTTTCAGCATCACTGATGGAACGCTGCACCCCACCTCTCACTTCATCGAGCTTCGCTAGTTCGTCCTTAAGTTGGCGAACGTAGCGGTCGGAGAATATTACGTAGCCGCAGTGCCGACCGACCGGAGCAACCAGGCACTTTGCCACTTCGACAGCTACAGACACAGCAGTATCCGCCATTTTCCCCCCGTTTCGACTTCTTCTACCTTTCTGGCTTTTTTTCCTTCTTCTTTGCGGAGAAACGAGAGTTAAGAATTTATATATTCGGAGGAAGGCGAAACTGAGGGAACCCGGAAACGACAATGACAGAAGAAGGGGAAGGATTCAATACGATGCACACGCGGCGGTTCCAACAAAAAGAACAGCCGCAGAAGATCAGGTGAAAGAGAGGGTTTCTAGAGAGAGGAAGAAATCATTTAGACGATGCAATGGTGGTGGGAGAAAGCGGCACGAAGCGTTAATTTATACATGTGGCGTTACTAGATTGATGTTCCCTAAGATGCCCCTCGCGTCCTCCATTGCTTGACCTTAAGGATGCTGATTTAAAACAAGTGGGCCCCACTCCGTCATTTCTTTTTGGAATAAAATTACCTTCGGACCCCACCGCTTGAGGAACGCGAGAATTGTCCAGCTGTCCACTGCCATCGTCGTCCATCAATCATCAGCAGCTCCGAGGCCCCAAGGCTCGAGGCTAGCCCGCGGTCGGTCGGTCGCCACTGTAGCCAGCACCAGTCAAGGACGAAAAGCCAAAAAACAAAAAAAAAAACAAAAAATGAATTAAAAAAAAAAGGAAAAAAAAAAAGAGGAAGGAGTAGGGCTAGTAAGAGTGTGAGATATAAGAGGGTCCCTCGCTTATTTTAGAAGATTTTTTTCCCCTAAAGAAAATGTTTTCCTCAATGGGTTTATTTTCTGGAAATGAATGGAGTCTTAATTTTACAAAGATTAATAAGCATAATCATCCATTATTTCTGAGAACCTTACTTTGATAATTCTAAAAAAACCTAATTCATTGATTAATTACATCTCATTAAGTGTACTAAAGAATATAAAGTGTATTTGTATGTAAATATGCATGTTAAGGGGACCATTGACTCCATGTTAGCGTGGCATGGACTTGATAACGTGAGCTTATTTCAGGGATTATGCGGATCTCATGCTAATTAATGGTCAAGCCTGACTTTTCTGTGACCTCTCTCTGCTAATAATCTCCCCATAATGACTGTCTTTTCGATTCTCTGCAAAAATAATGAAATAATTCACCTTCTTATTGCAAATTCCCAATCTGTACGTGCATCTCCCTCCCTAACACTTGCCAACAACGCGTCCACCATTGTTGCTCTAATGCTGTTGTTCTCTCTCTCTCTAAAACGCAAAGTAGGAGGAAGATAGAATCATATAATTATTTTATTGTTGAGTTTTGGTCTTTTGAGCATGTTGAGCGTGCTTAATATGTACGAAAGCTTGTGAAAGACATAGAGACTATTAAGAATCATCATCCAAGAGAGTTGAGAGTGTGAGAAAACTCATTTCTTGTGACTGATTCTTGTGATACTCCATGATTGAGGAACACTTATGAGTGAGTGTAATTGAGTAGTTGTAATCCATTTTTCGCCGATTATTATGAAACCATCTTGTTAACTCTCCCCATAAAGTAGGTTTTACCATCGAACAACGTAAATCCGTTGTGTTTAGGTTTTATTTGTACAATTTATTTCTTACTTAAATCATTTTCTTTTGTTCACGTTTCCACATTAGTCGTAAAAAACTAGTATCAAAGACTGAGGTAGCTGTTAATTGATTGTTCTCGGTATTTTGTCTGTTTTTAATTATTGCTATGGCTTCTAAGAAATTCGAGTTGGAGAAATTCACCGGTAGGAATAATGTTATTCTATGTGGCTCATTAAGTCCATGTTGTTGGAGACATGGGGTTTGGATTTGGCGTTGGAGGGAGATGATGACTTTGAAGAAGAAAAGAATAATTTGAATAATTTGAGGAAGAATCCCTACGCTGAAGGAAAAGAATCCTAAGCCAAGTATCTGAACTAAAGGATGAGAAAAAAATCCTCAACCATCTCATCATTTCTTCACTTTGGAACCTTTAAATAAAAGGAAAAATAATCCTCTATCGTAGAAGCCAAGTATCTGAAATAAAAGATGGGATACTGGAAGATGAGGAAAAAAATCCTCAACCATCTCATCTTTTCTTAACTTAAAAACCTTTAAATAAAGTGAAAAAGAATACTCAAAATAGTCTATATGGGTCACTACGATGTCGGCGTTGCTAGAGACATGGGGTTTGGATCTATCGTTGGAGGGAGATGATGACTTTGAAGAAGAAAAGAATAATTTGAATAATTTGAGGAAGAATCCCTACGCTAGAGGAAAAGAATCCTCTATCATGGAAGCCAAGTATCTAAACTCAAGGATGAGAAAAAATTCCTCAACCATCTCATCATTTCTTCACTTTGGAACCTTTAAATAAAGGGAAAAATAATCCTCTATCATAGAAGCCAAGTATCTGAACTGAAAGATGAGAAAAAGATCCTCAACCATCTCATCTTTTCTTCACTTTAAAACCTTTAAAAAAAGTGAAAGAATACTCAAAATAGTCTATATGGGTCACTACGATGTCGAGTTCTTTGGAGACATGGGGTTTGGATCTAGCGTTGGAGGGAGATGATGACTTTGAAGAAGAAAAGAATAATTTGAATAATTTGAGGAAGAATCCCTATGATGGAGGAAAAGAATCCTCTATCATGGAAGCCAAGCATCTAAACTCAAGGATGAGAAAAAAATTCCTCAACCATCTCATCATTTCTTCACTTTGGAACCTTTAAATAAAGGGAAAAATAATCCTCTATCATAGAAGCCAAGTATCGAACTGAAAGATGAGAAAAAAATCTTCAACCATCTCATCTTTTCTTCACTTTAAAACCTTTAAAAAAAGTGAAAGAATAATCAAAATAGTCTATATGGGTCACTACGATGTCCGAGTTGCTGGAGACATGGGGTTTGGATCTAGCGTTGGAGGGAGATGATGACTTTGAAGAAGAAAAGAATAATTTGAATAATTTGAGGAAGAATCCCTATGATGGAGGAAAAGAATCCTCTATCATGGAAGCCAAGCATTTAAACTCAAGGATGAGAAATCCTCAACCATCTCATCATTTCTTCACTTTGGAACCTTCAAATAAAGGGAAAAATAATCCTCTATCATAGAAGCCAAGTATCTGAACTGAAAGATGAGAAAAAAATCCTCAACCATCTCATCTTTTCTTCACTTTAAAACCTTTAAAAAAAGTGAAGAAGAATACTCAAAATAGGAAAAGAAAAATATGAAAGAATCATCCTGCACTGGAGAAATCTCTTCCATCGCATTTTATGGGACTTCGATCCCAAGTCATTTTAAATGGGTCAATATTTGATCAACATATACCGAGTCCTATTCAACTAGATTCCCAATTTTTTGGCCCATTTCTCCCATCGATAAAAAATTATCTCTCTGGCCTTTGATAAGTAAAGATTTAATGCAACAAAAAATATAGTGTCTTGTACTTTGTTCATGATGACATGATATTTTTTCTTAAAATATTAAGGTAAATATGTTTGAAACATCTACAAGACAACTGGAAAACATGTGGTACATAAGCTGTGCACGCAAGTGATGGTTCATATAGGAGAACCACCTTTCAAGATGCAAACAAACCACAATGCATGTTCCTACTTTCACTTTCCTTCTAAGGGAAAATGAAACGAAAAGAGTCCCTAAACTTTGATTTAATATGCAATGTTGCTTATGAACTTGTAATTTGTTAGATGTGGTCTTTGAACTTTTGTAAATGTTCAACGTAGTCCCCAAACTCTAGACTATTACCAAAGGTTCAATATAACTTCTAAACTATATCAAATTGTTTAATGTCGTCCTTTCGTTAATTAAAGTTAACGAAATATGCTAATGTAACTTCCATTCCATTAATTCTGAATTGTAGACAAAAAAGTATATACATGGATCATCCACATAAGATATTTATCTCAAATTAACAAAATAAATTTGCACATGAGATATTTGAAGTCCCTAATTTGTTTTTTCCTTTTCTAAACTATAAATATAATAAGACAAATATCTTGACTCATCATTTTTAACAATTCAACTCAACATATTATAATCCGTGTCATCATAATGTTGTTTGAACAAATAGAATGACTATGCTAAATATTTACCAATAGTTCAAAGATCACCTTAAACAAATTAGAAATTTAGAGATTACATTAAACATTTACCAAAATTTTATGGACCACATAAACAAATTAAAGTTTGAAGATGACATTGGACATTGAACCAAAGTTCAGAGATAATTTATTGTCCATTGCACTTCTCTACTTTCACAAAGACTATTGAGAGGCACGATGTAGCCCCACCAATGCCTTCAAACCTTCTGATAGCCTTTCAAGCATGCCATTAGAAAAATCTATTGACCTCAAAAACTATTGGACGCTCAATAACTTCACTTGGGGAGATTGTGAAAGAGAGTTTAAGTCCGAGGTTCTCAACATATCTAATTTTGGATCAATTAGGATATATTAACTATCCTACCAATTTTCCAATGTATAATTTTTTTAACACACTTACATGTGTTTCTCATCAATCTCCCCCTCACTCATGAATGACTTCAATAATATGTCTATTCTACCCTAATTCAAACATGAATCTCCACTTTGTTGCGTGTGAGGGCTGCAACAACAACAATGCCCACCTTCATCACAAACTGCTGTTGAGACTGCTGTGCTATGCCATGATGCTAGGCTGCCCGAAACCGCTGGTCATGAGATTTCTTCCTTGAGATATTCACTAAACACCGATACACATTAATTTCCTTGAGATATTTACCAAACAATAATACACATTAGGAGTCCAGGGAGATTGTCAAGAGAGAATCGAAATCTGAGCCTATCAACATATTCAGTTGAACTTCAAAAATTTAAATCAATAAGTTATAGACCAACTATGATATAACTACTTGCATCACATCAATCTTTGATGTGTAACTTTCTAATACAACTCACATTTGTATCTTGACAAACATCTAGCCTAACCTGCAAATGACATATAACTATGCTCGTGTATCGATTTCTCAAATAGTCCTTATGCATGACAAGAAGAAACTAGTAGATTTCTCCATGAGGTGCAACCGTGACGGCCAATGACATAACTCAAGATCGAATCATGCTATCACCGATTGAGAAAATAGTTGGCCAGGGACCAAAAAAGGAAAAAAATCGAAGAAGTTGATAACAAAATCCTTCAGCAAGCTTTGAGTCTTTTTTATAGAATTGCAATTTTCAAAGTAACCGTCGGAGAGTCTTCAGGGTGGTCGAAGTGCCGTTGGACGCAAGAGCACAATCGCCGCCCTGCAGACTGACCATGCAATTGGCAAAATCTTGTACTCCGCTGATTAAAATAAATAGGCCCATTTCTTCGTACTATAATTGCCTTTGGGCTCCACTTCCTCCAAAATGCTAGAGCCATTGGACCGTCCCGCACTATTATCTTCTATCGAAGCGCATCCACATTGGACAAAAGGTAGCTGCCTGTTTGGCATTGAGACTGCCCCCCCTCCCTGCTACGTAGTTTATCCGCACGTAGAATTTTTTATGATTACGATGTTGGTTCTTTAGGCCATGAGAACAACTGATGGGATCTAAGCCGACAACAAGAAAGTCGTCATTAGTAAGGAAAATTATTGTCAAGTTAAAACCTAGGCTCATCATCTAGGATGCTATAATCAAGCATTTAGGTCATTACGTTAAAACCTGGTGGCAGCATTTGCAACTAACAGCAACATAGTTTCATGCGCAAATGTTAACTTCACGCATAGACACATGAATTCATCTTGATTTATTAATTTATGGTTTATGAAGCAAGGTCACACAATCTAGAGAGAGTGATTCGATGAGCCTATAAAAGTCTTGGCTGAACAACGGAGAAGTTAATCATGAAAGCTAAAGTGACCTGTTTTGCCTCATCAGTCAAGGCCACGTATATAATATATTGGTGCTCATTTTACTCTAAGAGGACCCGAGTCCAGTATGCATAGGCACTTTCTCATCTTCACAGAGTTGGAAGTACAAAATAAAAATAGATCGAATGAATGAAGAAGGATCTGATCATAAGGATCTGATCATTCTAGCAGTCATACATTCTGATAATGTTGAATACAATATGTGGATGTCATTCTTCCGCACACAAGCACCAACCCCAACAGGACATCAAGCTCGGATCTTTCAGCTCGAATAACGCAGGAGATGCAAAATTCTGAATTGAAATGAGCTTTGACATTGAAGAAGATAGCTATCCATCCTCAATTCAAAAGAACCAGAATCAAAATAAATCAGGCACCTTGAATGCGGGCGATTCGCTGAGAATGATCCTGCAGAAGATGCTGTCTTTGGTCGAGCCCCGGTCCTTGGGATCACGATACCCACAGGATACAGAATTGGTTAACTAAAAGCTCAACAAACCAACTCTCTCGAGGGTGAGTCTGTTCGATGAATTGAAGATTCCCAAGCGCAAGAATTTGAAGACTCCCGGCCACAGAATTGACGAATCAAGCTCTAATTGCTTCAATTTTTCCCTAATTTTAAGATCGACAAAGCATCATTTTGGAGAGTAGTTAGCTGACATCGATTTATAGTTGACTACCCTGTCAGATCTCTAATGTCGATCTTGGACAGCAATTTATCATGGATCAAATTCGGGATTCAAGTGAAAGTTCCAAATCAAAGATATTAAAACGCGGTCAGCATCCATGGATCAATTTCCAGTGGAATTTATTTCATTCAGGACATAATATCTTTTTCCAAGCAAACATGAAATTCACCCTAATACAATCTTATATCACTGCACATGCTTACTTGAGTGGAATAGTATCAAATGAAGGATCAATGGACATCAGCTCAGGGTCGCAACAGTTACGAATAGGCATGTATGGACAAGGTTCCATCAAATCCAAAGCAAGTTCAAAATGGAATACCTATGATTTTCGATGAAGAAACAGAACTCAACTAGGCCAATATGACAAAAATCGATCAAAAACCTAGTAATGAATGAAATTCTCGTCATGACCCGAATCAAAATAAACACTTATTTAGTTCGGGAGTTTCATCAAACAGGTGGTATACATTCCGGCCAGGGAGCTTAGATGCAAAAGTAAAGCGACGATTCACATCCATATCATTGCAAAGGAAATGCAGCAACTTCAAATCATTAACACAGCCTCAATCACAATCCATTTTCACACAGATGGTGGCAATAGCTCCCAGCCTCTGCTTCGTACATAAAGCGATGGAAAACAGAGCATATGCAGTTTGGTTGAATGAAGAATGATTAGCTATAGCGATTGACCTTGGATGAGTTAGGAGATAACAGAACCAACGTCAAAGAATGGCATCGTCGAATCAGGCAGTCATGATCGAAGTTCGAGCACTTCGGCATCACAGACCTTCTTCACGGCAGCAGAACCGTTAGCTGATCGGGAAGTGATGATGACCAGCAACGAAGTGAGAGGAAAGGGTTCAATCGAAATCACCGAGAGAGCGGCTTAGGGATGCTAAAAAATCACCTGAGTCCCTTCTACCAATGCTCTCTGTTCTTGCCCCTTCTCAGCATGGATGGTGTGGCAGCGGCCATGGGTGGATGGAGGGCGACGGAGAGGGCAATGAAGATCAAAGGAATCGGAATCACTGAGAGCTAGAGAGAATTTGCACAGCTCCTTTTGCGTGTGTGAAGGTGCTCTGTTCTTGTTCTGGCCCCCTTTGCAGAGTGCACCGAGCCTGAGCTTAAAAGGGAATCGGCTCAGATCGTTAGATGGATAGAGAGAAAGGAAGAGAGCCGTGGAATTCTGTCGAGGGCCGCATTATGGAGGGTGCACGTGGGTCCCACCGAGAATTGCGTATTAGCTAATGCAAATTGATTTTCGATTCGAAGGGTACAACTATGGAATTGTGCATAGAGTTCAAGTAGGTGAACACCATCGCTGAGTGCATCGGCATTTATCAAAAACTTAAAGCTTGTGACTGATAATGTTTAGCTCGTGCTGTTCAGGTTTATGGTTATAGGATGTCTTCTTAGCCTTTTCGATCGGGAGGGAAGAAACCTGTTTTGATCTTTTTTACGAGACAAAATTATTATAATTGTAGTTTCATTAGTAAACTCTTTTAAATCTATTTTGTAAAATTCTTTGTCTTTCTTTGGTCCGTCTTGTGAAATTCTTGAAAGAGCCTAAAAATCTAGTATGTATAAAACAGTAAAATAGATTTTTGCACATTAAATGCATTCTTATTTAATAAAATGATTCTTTTTTTTTTTTTCCAAATAAGATTTGAAGAGCTTTGTCAAAAGAAAAGTAAAAGCATAGCAGGAAAATCTATTGGTAATATATTATAATAAAAGTGCTTTTTGCTTACTAAATGCGTTCACCATTAATGAGTTTAGAGCAAAATTTCTTGTTAATAACAAGTAAATTTGACTTTATGAACAAGAAAATTTTAAGTGCAACTTTCCAATATTTCAAACATCACATCTGAAAACTCTCAAGTAGTAAATAGTTAATGAGAATGAGAAAACATTAATGTTTATAAATTCCAATAAAAAAAGAATTATTTGCACCTAATAGTCATTTTCGATGAAAAATCACTTGAATATTTCATTTTCTATTCCGAGATTCTCCATGCATGACATGTGATGTCATATAGATACAAATGTAATGTTTCAGAGAGAAAATTGATTTCACTTCTTACTAAAGTTTTTTTGGTTCTATCAAATAAAACAAGTAGTAAGATACAAAATTAGAGTTAATGTTGCTTAAAGAATACTCATCTGTTAACATAAATGAACTATTGAGTTGACCTACCTTAAAACTTATAAGCTATTTGATATACATAGAGTGATTTGACACATAAGGCTAAAACAACGTAATTTTGGTCAAATTTATTTTTTTAATTCAATTTTTTTGGTCAGATAATACAAAAATCCTCCTTTGAAAGTGAATGTAGCTATGAATCTCTTCCACTATTAATTTCTTTTTTCGATTGTCAGATTGAACAAATCAATTTAATTTTGTTGACAAACCTTGATTTATAATTATGTCGATATTCTTAATAGAAAATCTGTTCAAATCAATTTCATGAGTTCAATTATTTTTATATTATCTTAGAGGTGAAGTCCCTCTGATAAAAAAAAAATCACTTTTTTATTTATTTATTAACAGCTCTATTTACTTCCTCTTCATTAATTCCTCATTTATATGCCATCATTTAATTTCATGATCTCTCTCTCCCTCCCCCCTCTCCATCCCACAAAATTCATTATTTGTGGTTTTGCCTATTAAATTTATATCTAAAGATTCTTCCTACATTAAACACTCATTAGTTGTCTACATTTGTCGATTGCAGTTTTTCTATGAAGAGTAAACACGATAAGAATGAAGGTTCAATGCGAGGGATTTAGAAAGATCATTGAAATACAGGTGTCAAGAGGTTCCGGTTCAAACTTGCCATTCACGGAGATGAAGGTACACATAATATGCATGTCACCAATCGACAACATTAAGCACGTTATCACAAGAATGATGGTGAACATGCTGAATTGGTTGCTATCCTATAAGGAAAGGTTGAAAATATTTAAGCATAGAAAACAAAACGTTAAAGCAATGAGGATGGAGATCTTTGGTCAAAAAATGATCTGTAATGATAAATAAAATTAAATTATGAAAAAAGACAGCACAAGAATGCCGAAACGAAACGGCATGGGCATCCAATTTTCTAAAGCAAATTGTCGGCGACTCCATTTGGTTTCGGAGTATGTGGACAAGAGTTTTGGTTGACGACACCATTTGTCTTAAAACGTGCCAAAATCTCAAGCCCCTTAAATCCGCCTCCTCCAGTCACCATAACACGTATTACCATAACTAATTTTCGAAAGCTCCCTCTCATAAATTGTTGCGACCGTCTCCAAGGAATCTTAGAGGGGTGGGGATACCGATTTGTCGAATTAAAATAAGCGATCCCTTTGTTCGAGGTGCTCGCTCTTATATAACGCGAGCTCTCTTAAATCCTAGCTATTGCGACGTTTGAGTTTCAATTGATTAATCAAAGAAATTTTATTTTATTGGAATCGCCACTACTCTATTTAGGGTCAATTAAAAGCCAAGTGAAGTGCGATAGTACACTTCACTCCAGCAAACCATTGTTCAAGGTCGGGGGCTTGATTATGCTAATTATCTAATGATCATCCTTTCAGTACTGATTCTCAATCTTTCAAATATATTATTCATGTGATCTTTGCCCATTGCATTATCGTACACCACTAAACGATGTAAATGCATGGGTGCACAATCAACAAGTAACCAATCACAATCAATGCAATAAACGCAGAGTGTGAGAGAATAAACCCGATACAATGTCAGGTAATGAATATACATGGCCTCATTATTGAGCCCCGGGACAAGAATCCCCGTGAGATAAATCCAAGATTCATTCTATTTCAAAGCAGCAAGTAAATATCCCCTAATAAATGAAATTCCAAGGAAAAACGTATGACGTATACGCAAATGATCTGGTAAACTAAAGAACCCGGCCCGGGGTCATGGCCACTTATAGAAACTAACCCGGGACACGTTATTTGACTAAGGAGTCGTCCAAAACTTGTAGTCTATGGTTTGGAGAATGGCACGTGACCTCTATTTATTCAAGCAAATCACTACTAAAACATTAAAAATTGCACATGACATGAATCCAACATATTTTGCTAATTTGACTCGAATAACTTGGAAACAACTCTGATTTTACACAACAGGAGCTCTAGGGACCAAATACTAAAGACCACATTCTAATTACTCACAGGCGGCTCCAGCGGAGACATTTTCAAAGAACATCATGCTGCAAAAACTGAAACGCAGAGCAACATAAACACAGGAAAACAACATTGAGCTGCGTTACACAGTCAATTCTCTTGGTTGAGGCTCATTCAGCAACAATTGAATATGTATACAAATCGGCAACGTGGACACGGAATCAAGCAAAGCATTCGGTCATGGCATAAACAGCTCATTATGCACACAGCAATTGAATGTCAGCTATGATAGGGACTCGCACGCCATTTACAGAAAAGACACAAGCAAATGACATCAAGGAATGAACTTCAGAATCTTCAGTCAACCAAGAAAATCAAACAGGTAGAGGCCTATGCAATCGCCAAATAAAAAAAGAACCAAATATCATTGACAGTGAGAAGGTATTGAGGTATCAATGAATGGATCAAGAAATGCAACGCATAATCATCCAAGCATACGAAATCAAGTCCGGACAGGAATTCACTGAAGTACACAGTGCACGATGCAAATTTCAAAGAAGGATTTCACCATTTCCAATTCAAGGATGGTAATTGTCTGGAATTTTAGAATAGCCATATACAAACATCATAGATTGATACAGATAACATAATTCCGAGCAAATTAAGCCAACATGGTATGTTCAAATTCTCAGTCATGGGAGCATTGAGCACAATCGGGAGAGTTCAACCAATGTCAACGAAAATAATGTCATATACCCTGGAGAACTCTCAGTTTAAGCACGCTATTACCGGATAATCATCACAATGCAAGAATACTTGCAAAATACCCATGCTAGTGCCGTTCAGGAATTCAATCAAACAAGTGATAGGCCTTTCAGTAAAGGGCAGCTAAATGCGATGATAAGGAAAAGGTTCGTATCCACAATCACCGAATCATCGAAACGTGTTTGAGTTCATCAGGACAGTCTCGGCCTCAACCGGATTTCATGCCAGCACAAACAGAGCATGCGAAGTTACCTTCATGAGAATCATGATTATTCAAATACTCAACCCACTCAAAGAAATCCTCGTTATCACCAATTCTAACTCACATTCAACCTTCGTCGAACTCGAAATCATAATACTGTCCCTCAAACTCAAACAGTTTGAGCCTCAATCATCAGAGAGAGAGAGAGAGAGAGAGAGAGAGAGAGAGAGAGAGAGAGAGAGATGGGAGGAGGAACATGGGCTTTCTCAGATTGCAATCTCCTTGATCTCCTTCTTCCACCTGCGACGGTTGTCGTGAGGTGATTCATCACGACATCGATTGCTTTCGTCGGATCATGAAGCAATCGAGTTTGTGATTTTGGTGGCCAATTCCTTATAAATTTATATGAAAAGAAAGATTTCTTCAATAATTTTTCGATCCTGAATCACACATCTTTACATGCAAACGAACAAATCATGTGCAGTTTTTTTTGTGTCTCGGGCGGAGATCCAGATGTCCCACGAGTGTCCGAATTCGGACCGCCTGAACCAGCGGCTCGTTACTTGCGAAGCCTGCTCGACTGCGATCGAGACCGCTAGGGAAGAGACGATCTTGCAGAGGCAAGAGAGGGAGAAGAAGACGTCGGCGTGCCCCAATCGTCGGTGCAGAGAGCTGCCGAGATTCTCCCACACCAGCACGTGCAAGGCGTGCGGCCTCAAGGTGTGCCTTGAGCACCGGTTCTGGGGCCAACGGTGGCTGCGCGGTGGTGCCGCCGGTGGTGGCGGTGTTGGAGGGGCAAATTAAGGACTGTTGAGAAGTTATAAAACAGAAGTTTCTTTCCCTCTAGAATGCAAATTCACAATGGAGAACTCGCCGGTTGGGGGACGGGCATCACCAATGAGCGTTACGAAAATTTGATTCTTCACGAAAATTAAGCAGATATTAAGCTCTGTCAAATATTAAGAATTTTCGTGGTTTTCTTGAACATGCTTAATATAATAGCACATACATTTTCTAATATCACGGGAAAGTTTATGAACACGGTAATGCACTTGATTAGACTTTATACAACACCTTACAATGTATGGTCCAACGACTGGTCCCTCGTCATTATAGACCAGGAGAAAAACCAAAGAAATGAATAGTAAAAAAAATCAGTCACAAACTCCACGGGAAGTGTAGAAGAGAATCCAAGGAAAAAGAAAGTTCTCATATTACTAGACACATACAAGCTTATCGGCCTTGTACTCCTTGTTGAGAGACATTGTGCATTTTGTATAGCCAAACGCCATTCATTGCAACATTCACAAACTTTGTGGTCGCCCTTCATAAAACTCAAAATTCCCCTCACTTTCCCCCACACTCACGATTTCTTCCGACTCAACGGAGTCTTCTGACTCGCTTAACTCCCTTTCCTCAATCACTTTCGTCCTCAATTTCCCCATCACTTCTTCGTCCTCGCCTTCCTCCTCACTCACAGATTCTGACGACTCAAGGTAGCTTTCTATCTCGCTTAACTCAATTTCCGAATCACTTTCGTCCTCAATTTTTCCATCACTTCTTCGTCCACGCTTTCCTCCTCACTCTCGGATTCTGACGAACCAAGGCGGCTTCCTATCTCGCTTAACTTAATTTCCCATTCCCAATCACTTCCGTCCTGGCTTTCCCCATCACTTTCGTCCTGGCTTTCCCCATCACTTTCGTCCTCGCTTTGGGAGCTTTGGTCCCACATATCCAAGGATGGGAATTTCATAGAGTAGTTCTCAGGTAAGAAGCTCTTGAATTTCGGCAAATTCCAAAGACTAAGAGTATTTAACTTGGAGAAGGTGATTGTCGTTCTGGTCGCTTCTTCACATTCTTCATGGCCAGCAATTAGTTCCATATCTTCACATGACCCTACCACTAGCTCTTCAATTTGCTTGAGAAATTTCACTGTGGAGGTTGCGAAAAGCATTTCCAAACGGGAGCACCTTATAGCCTTTACATATCTCAAGCTTGGGAACGGGATATTTGGGAGGCTATCATACCGCCAAATGTGCCTCAAGTTGTCTAGATCACACAAAACCAGCATCATCAAATTACCACTCTCTGCCACCGTTCCATCACTTTCATATATGATCTCGATCGAACGGCATGATTTCACTTCTAGGGTTTTGAGACAGCGCTGTAGCCTCTTCCACATATGGGATGGGGCAATACGTTGGAGATTGTCACAGCCCTTCAATTTAAGAGATTTCAAATTGCAAAAGGAATCATCAGGAATTTGATCGTTCCATAGCTCTTTGCATTGGACGTCTTTGATTCCAAGCCTTGTCATATTGTGAAATGTAACCTGAACGAGGATAATGTGAGAAAAGAGGATAAGTAGGACAAATTATTACATTGTTCATTCTAAAACATGATAATGCGAGATTATAAATGATCGCAATAAGGTATAGAGCAAACCATATCATTGAACAACGGTTGGGCCGATTCATCATTTTCTTCGATCATCTCGCCTAACTGCCTCTCGGCACTTGTAGGACTCCGGATAAATGCTCCAAGGTTAGGGCACCCCAAATAATTAAAGTAATTAAGGAAGGGAAACTCATCACTTTTGCCTTTGATCGACCACCTTCTTCCTTGGGAACCACTTCCTTCATTTGTTTGCAATTGCTAATTACCAAAACCTTGAGTTTATCTAGAGTTGTGGCCATGTAATAGGGGAAGAGATATCTTAACTCGAAGCAATTGTTAACCATGACAAATTTTATAATAGGGAAATCGAAAACCGTGTGCAAGTCACTCAATACTATGTGTCTCAGCCTTCCTGCTTCACTCACAGCAACTATTTTCAATTTGGGGAGCAATACAATTTTGTGTTCCATTTCTGAATCAAGGGACCCACAACTGAACAAAGATTCCAGGGAGGGACAACTTTCAACCGTGACTTCCTTCAATTTGGGGAGCAATACAATTGTTTGTTCCGTATATGAATCAAGGGATCCAAAATCAAACAATGATTCTAGGGAGGGACACTTCAAAACTTTGAGACTTTTTAGGTTGTGCAATCTCCCTATGATTGTTGAAGGGAAGACATCAAGTAGGTCAGAGCACCTAGAAAATGTGAGGTTGGCTAATTTGTCGAATGAACTTTTGGGAAGTACACCGTGCCATATCCTTTTGAGGGATCCTACTGACTTGAGTAATAACTCCTGCAAACTTGGTAAACTTACCTGCTCATAAGAGTCATGCATCAAATCATAGCTATGAAAAATTTGACAATTTGACCTAATCTTATACCTATATATCTAATGCGATGGAGGAAGGAATTTTCACTAACGTCCTTACTCTAACAAGTGTAGTTATAAATTATAAAGACATTTTAATTAATAAAACCAAATAAAAAATCTTCAAAGAAATATTATTACTTGCCCCACAAATCGCGTGCCTATGACTATTATGGGCGTAATCTCAAAAGAAAGGATTCGTACATTTTGATTAAAGAAGGAATCAGAATAAGTATCTTTTGAATCTGAAGTAGTGGTTATTGACTCTTTTTTTCCATGACGATATGAGAAGAATTTCTCCATGGGACAGTGGCTTATAGATAGTCGCTCCAACAATGGGAACTCTATAATATCATCTGTCCAATCATCTCTTCCTTCTTCATCAACAATCACCACATTCATATTCGGACAATCCTCAACTTCAATCTCTCTAATTTCTCTAAGAGATTTAGCCACAGACACCGAAAAGAGAAATGACAGCCCTATATTGTTGATAGAGAGCACTTCCAGATTCCGAAATATTGATATTCCTTGTGATTGCAAATCTTGTTTCGGGGTGAGGTTGGCTAATTTGTCATAGGAACTTTTGGGAAGCTCACTGTGCCATATGCCTCGCCTAGCCATGGCGAGGCCGAGCCTCACATAGCCACGGCGAGAGGATCCTAGCGAGTGGAGTATTAACTTCTCCAAGCTTGGTAAACTTATCTGCTCATAAGAGTAGTACCTCAGATCATAGCTATGAAAAATTTTACAATTTGGCCTAATCTTATACCGATCTATCTAATGCGGTGGGGGAAGGGATTTTCCCTAACGGCCTTACTCTAACAAGTGTAGCTATAAATTATAAAAATTTTAACTAATAAAACCAAATAGGAAATTTTCAAAGAAATATTATTACTTGCCCCACAAATTGCGTGCCTATGACTATTATGGGCATAATCTCAAAAGAAATGATTCGTACCTTTTGATCAAAGAATGAATCGGAATAAGTATCTTTTGAATCTGAAGTAGTGACTACTGACTCTTTTTCTCCATGAGGATATGAGAAGAATTTTTCCGTGGGACAGCAACTTATAGATAGCCGCTCTAATAATGGGAACTCTAGAATACCATCCGTCCCATCATCTCTTCCTTCTTCATCAACAATCACCGCATTCATATTCGGACAATCCTCAACTTCAATCTCTCTAATTTCTCTAAGAGATTTAGCCACAGACACCGAAAAGAGAAATGACAGCCCTGTATTGTTGATAGAGAGCTTCTTCAAGTTCTTGAGTATCGATATTCCTTGTAGTTGTACATCTTGTTTCCACATGCGCCGCAGGTTTGGCAAGTTAGATAATGCCAATGTACTAAGCCGAGAGAGAATCTCGACTTCTTTGATAACTTTTAGCTCCTCTAGGTCAAAAACTACTTCTACAAATGGAGTGCCCGCAATTGCCATTGACACCAAATTCGGCAACTTCAATATCCAATCCTTCAGAATAATCGACGTGGATTTAGACTCCTCTATCTTTAGTGATTTCAGATTGTTGTATTTAAATGAAGGTTCACTATAGAGTATCTTTTCTAGGCCAAGGAGTCCAACCATTACCAGGGATTCCAAGCGAGGCAATGAAACCTAACAAAGCATCACAATGAAACTCATTAAAGGTGAGTTCTTACAAGTAAAAAGCTATTTTCAGGAAATTGCTTTCAGACTTTTCATGGATACGAGAAAATGACTAAAACTCTTGGGCTAAAATACAGAAAAAATGAATTTCTCTTCTGTGAAAAGGGATCATTTTCATGAGGATATCCTCACCACTATCATACCGCAAATGCAACACTACGGCACAACTCTATCTCTCTCTCTCTCTCTCTCTCTCTCTCTCAACTGTCATCATATTTTTTATCTTTTCTTTAGCTGATCTTCAAAACTATGACCATAATTTTTTATCTTTTCTTTTGAAATCATTTACCGGTCTTCAAAACAACTACCATAGTTTGGTTATCTTTTCTTTTGTTTTTTCTATTTTGAACTTCAAAATTGACAACAAAATCATATCAAAGTTCAATTTTTCATAATTTTTTTGTTAACTTATTATTTTTCATTAAGAACAAGTAAAATGACTTATTTGGGCTTGTTTCTATTAAGGATCCATAACAGTTTTTGTCTTCACTTTGTAAATTTTTGCACTTCGTTAATAAACATCATAAACATCTTTTGCGAATTGCGTTTTCGGTAGAACCAAATACAGGGAAACAATTCATTTTCTAGAAAAACGATTTGCCAAGAAAACATTTTTCAACAATAATGAATTTTCAATGAAACAAATGGACATTGGATACATGAATGGGCTCGATGTCTCTTAAGAATGTCAAAAAGTTAGTTGATCGAAATTAAACATTCAAAAATCAATTGATCAGAGGGCGGAATGTGTAGATTTTTTGTCGTGCCTGAAAGAATGGAGAAGGAAATATCCCCTTAGTAGCTGAAGAAAGGGATGGTGGAAGCAGAACTACGTTGACACGGTGAGGTTGTCATGACTTGTTGGAATCAATTGCCACTTGCATGTAGGTGAAACATTAATTAGGTGGACTTTCTTGGTTCGCCTTCCATTTATTTAATCTCACTTTCTTCCTTTCGAGATTGTTGAATTTCGTTCACTCGTACCGATTATTTAATGAATAACGACAACGAATATTCATTGACTCCAAATTTGGCAGCTTGAGTATCCGATCTTTTGGAATACTCGACGTGGATTTAGACTCTTCTATCCTTAGCAATTTTACATCGCTGTATTTTATTGAGGGTTCACCGTAGAGTATCTTTTCTGGGGCAAGGAATCCAACCATTACCAAGGATTTCAAGTGAGGCAATGAAACCTAACAAAGCGCCACAATGAGACTCATTAAAGGTGAGTTTGTTACAACTCAAGCTATTTTCACGAGAAAATAAGTGAAACTCTCAGGCTAAAATACAAAAAAAAAAAAAAAAAAAAAGAATTTCTCCTGTAAAAAGCAAAATCATTTTCATGATGATATCTTCACCATTATCATGCTGCTAGTGCCGCACAACTGCACGGTCATGTTGTCACGGCGAAGTTGGCAACTTGGCATGACATGTTGGAATCAATTACAAAATTGCATGTTAGGCGGGACATGAATTATGGGGACTTTCTTTGTTACGTGGCTTCTCGCTCGCCATCCATCTATTGAATCTCTGGACGTTGCTTTGTTCATTTTGAAATTATTGAATTTTATTTATTCATTCAAGATTCATTCTTGCTTTCATTCATTCAGCAAACTACTATTTTTTCAACTCATTAAAAATGTTAAATAAATAATAAATTAGTCATAGTAGAAACCCCAGTTATTAGTCCGATTATCTACCGTTGAAAATTTTTTAAAAATTAGAAAAAAAAAAGTCGTGGAAAGCAGCTTCCCTCTAATTATAATATGACCTGTGTTCAATTTGAGATGATTTTCATTTGTAAATCAAAACACGAATAAAATTGTACGAATAATCAAAGTTAAAATGCAATATGTACTAACGTTGAGTGAACACCAATATCATCTCATCCTAAAAGGACAAATTGAACAGAGGGAAAAAGTGAAAGAAAATTACCTGGATTGGAATATCCTCTGATGTGATTTCAGCTTTGGTACAAAAGCTTGTCATATTTGGTAACTCATTCAATACCAGACGGCGTACATTAGGCAACTCAACTTTGTTATTGGTAGAAACTATATCTTCTCCTGCATCATGTGTGACAATGGATTGCATTGAGTCACATTTCCACACTTCAATTTCTTCCAACTGTACAAGTCTTCGCATATTTGAAAGACACCACAAGTATTCCAATCGGTCGCACCGTTTGACAGTCACGACTTTCAATTTGCTGAAGCACTCTGGTGCGACGGGGCCATGGCATATCTTCTCCAAATTAATAAGATTTTTAAGGAAAAAAGACTCTAACTTCCCAAAAGCATTGAGAGAGAGGTCTTTGGATGAATCCGCAACGTACTTGATTGAGGGGCTGTCTTCAATGTTGAGATACTTCACTTCTCGGAATCCTTGGGTGCACAATTCGCGAGGGCTTCTTGCGAACTCACTCAAATTGCTTAAATATAAGCATTGAGTCTTCTGCAAATTTTTCTTAACCCATTCTCTTGAAAGAATACCATCACACCCTTTCAAATTGAGCTTCATGGTTGTCAAACCTTCATATTCCCTTGCCTCAGCATCTCCTACGTTGATCCAAAATTTCTCCAGCTTCTCAAATGGTAGGTCACCATCCTTCAAGAGTATCTTGGGATTAGAAATTGATATTTCCAGAGATGCTAGCTTTGTCAAGCTCTTCAACTCAGCAAGTTCATGCTTGCCCCTCCATTGACTAAAGCTTGCCTTCATATGTAACTCTTCCAAGTTGATTAAGCCTTTTAGGGCTCCAGGCTCGATTATCTTAAACGAGTAGCAGTTGCTTAGAGTCAACGATCTCAGATTCGTTAGTTTCCCGAGTTCTTTAGGCAGCTTAGAAATTTTAGACCCTACGAATCTAAGAATCTGCAATGCTTTGAGCTTGCCAAGATTTGCCACATCCTCCACATGGCAACTTATGCTTAATGACTGGAGATTCCCAAGGATTTCCATCGAGGAAGGTAAACTAGTGATATGCATGGAGCCAAGATAGAGGACTCGAAGCTCCCCCAAGTATGTGAAATCCATTCTACTGCAATCTCCCATATTGTACTTTTCCGACAACATAAGTATCTTCACGTGGGGAAACCGACGCAGCATTAGTTCAACAAGCCTATCATTGCCAAAATTAACTAGGCATGCCCAACATTTCTCAAGCCTTTCCTTTGGCCATGAGCCATAATTGTTGTTAATCATTAAGGAATTCTGATCACTAAATGCATATGAGACGATCGCCTCGCAGTAAAGATCATGTATGGTCACATTTTCCTTACCATCGCCACCATCTTGTAACAAACAAAAGGAATGGAGGCTATTGAGCATCGTATTCAATCTATTCCTTGAACTTTGCATCTTGCTATCAAATCCCCCAAACAAGCCCAAACCCATGCCTAGTTCCAGCAGAAGTTCGATTCTAATGGTCCCACCAATAAGACCACAAAGCAAGAATAAGCACTTGGCTTCCTCACTCTCCAAATGGTCGTAACTCCACTTCACTATCCTCTCATTATGTGGGTCTTCTATTTTTATTAACATGTCATCCCACGTGGACACGTCGCTACATTTTAAGGTGCTTGCAACGGAGTTAATCAAAAGGGGCAAACCTGCAAGCTTGGTTACCACTTGAGCCGCCTTTACTTTCAATTCCTCATCGTCTCTTAGCTTGTCGCCGACTATCTCTTCAAATAGCTTGAAAGCTTCGTCTTCCTCTAAACTTTTCAGACGAAATGTTTGATCGGCGTGCATCCTTTGCTCCAGCACTCTTTTATCTCTCGAAGTGAGCAACAATTTGCATTTCATGCTTTCATTTCCCAAAGGAATTCCAATTGCCTTCAAATCAAGTTCCGCCCACAGGTCGTCCAATATTATGAGAACCTTCTCACTCGGATTTCTCTGTAATCTCTTGGACAGAAGATCTCTCCTTCCCTCTTCACTCGGCTCATCCTTCAGATCTTTTAGACCCAAGGCGTAAGCGATATCGAATTGGATTTTCGTCAAGTCTGGAGTCTGCGAGACTTTCGATTTGACGATCATGTTGAACGGTCCCCCTCTTTATTGAGTTTCCCCCTTCCCTTTTCACTCGGCTCATCCTTCAGATCTTTTAGACCCGAGGTGTTAGCGATATCGAATTGGATTTTCGTCAAGTCTGGAGTCTGCGAGACTTTCGATTTGACAATCATGTTGAACAGTCCCCCCTCTTTATTGAGTTTCCCCTCTTTATTGACTTTCCCCTCTCTCTCTTTTTTGAGTTTCTCCTCTTTCTCTTTCTCCTCTTTCTCTTTATTGAGTTTCTCCTCTCTCTCTTTATTGAGTTTCTCCTCGACTATCTCCAATAGAGTAGTCTTCCCCACGCCGCCAGGCCCGTAGACCCCAATCACTTCGTGCTTCTCATCATACAGAGCTTTCATTACGTCCTGAAAGGTGGAAGCTTGCGATTTGAGCATAGTGTTGCCCCCATCACCGGTCGACGAATTCACATCGGAAGCACCGCCAACACGCCCCGGCGGGGATATCTCGTTGTACACCCTCTCGAATTTACCCTGCACAATGAGATCTTTGATCTCCTTGATCATCTTGCTCGCCTCGTTGCCAAGACGATAACGTGCCTTCGGGTTGGGAAGCCACCCGCAGAAGCAAGTTTTCTGAGTTCTTCCGTCGTAATCCAGCACGTCGCGTGCCTTGGTAGCGACGGTCTCCACTTCTTTCACCCATGTCTCGACCTTGGCTTTGATCGGCTTCATGTTGTTTTGAGCATCATCGATGGAATGCTGCACTTCATCCTTTGTGTCATCTAGCTTCTTAACTTCAACATGAAGTTCGCAAACGCGGCGGTCGGAGAATATTACGTAGCCGCAGTGCCGACCGACCGGATCCACCAGGCACTTTGCCACTTCGCAAGCTACAGACACAGCAATATCCGCCATTTTGCCCCCGTTTCGACTTCTTCTACCTTTCTGGCTTTCTTTCCTTCTTCTTTGCGGAGAAACGAGAGTTAAGAATTCATATGTTCGGAGGAAGGCGAAACTGATGGAATCCGGAAGCGACAATGACTGAAGAAGGGGAAGGATTCAATACGATGCACACGCGGCGGTTCCAACAAAAAGAACAGCCGCAGAAGATCAGGTGAAAGAGAGGGTTTCTAGAGCGAGGAAGAAATCATTTAGAGGATGCAATGGTGGTTGGAGAAAGCGGCATGAAGCGTTAATTTATACAAGTGGCGTTACTAGATTGATGTTCCCTAAGATGCCCCTCGCGTCGTCCATTGCTTGACCTTAAGGATGCTGATTTAAATTAAGTGGGCCCCACTCCACCATTTCTGTTTGGACTAAAATTACCTTCAGACCCCACATCTTGCGGAATGCGAGAATTGTCCAAGCTATCTACCGTTATCGCCGTCCATCAATCATCAGCAGCTTCGAGGCCCCAAGGCCCGAGGCTAGCGCACAGTCGGCCGTCGGTCCCCACCGTAGCCAGCACCAGTCGAGGAGGAGGAAAAGAAAAAGAAAAAGAAAAAAGAAAAAAATTATATTTAAAAAAAAAAAGTGAGGATTAATAAGAATGCGAGATAACAGACAATGAATGAAGAAAATATTTTCCCTTCTTTATTTTTAAGATTTTTTTCTTTCAAAGAAAATATTTTTCTCGATCAATTTATTTTTCAAAAAACAAATGAAGTCTTAATTTTATAAAGATCAATAAGCATAATCATCAATTATTTTTGAGAACCTCACTTTAACAATTCTGAAAAACAACTTCATTGATTAATTACAACACATTAATTGTACTAGTAAATATAAAGTAATATGCATGTTAAGGGGATCATTGACTCCATGTTAGCGTAGCATGGACTTGATAACGAGAGCTTTCAGGGATTGTACGGATCTAACACTAATCAATGGTCAAGCCTGACCACCTCCCTCTATGACCTCTCTCTCTCTGCTGAAAACCTCCCCGTAATGACCATCTTTTCGATTCTCCGCAAAAATAATGAAATAATTCACACTTCTCATTGCAAAACTCCAAATCCGTACGTGTATCTCCCTCCCTAACACGTGCCAACAGCACGTCCACCATCGTTGTTCTAATGCTGCTCTCTCTCTCTCTCTCTCTCTCTCTAAAACGCAAAGGAGGAGGAAGATAGAACCAAGTGATGTTAAGAGTTAACCAAGGTGGAGTTAAAGTTTGCTCTTCAGCCATCGTCGGTCGCTTGGCAATTATTAAAGCTTGTGTTACTCAACCTGGTGGTGCGCACGGGTAGTGCGACCTTATGCACGTGAAGGCTACTGCCCAACTCCACCGAACCATCCCATTTATCTTTGCTCTTACTTAGATGCTTTGTACGACAATTGACATGTGAAAAGTATATGAAAATGTTCAGCCCCCTACATCAATTGTACAGAAGATAGGTGTTGCGTCTCTGATAACGCTCAATTTATTTGACGAAATGTAATAAAGATAAAATCCATCAGAGTCGTGCTCAGTTTCCTGTCAATCTTAAGCTAATTATGCTACGACTGTCAACTGCAAGTTCTTCCAAGCCGGTGATCCAAAATTTTATCGTTAAATTTTAATTGATCATGCATCATCATTTGAATGTAAACTTTAGTAGAACTAGTTTCTCATTTCCAACATCTTAATTCTTTTCTTTTTCAAATAAATAAACATGAATAATGTGAGATTAAGGTTAGAATTTAAAAAACTAATAGTTTCTAGTATAAAAGAAATAGTCACCAAACCTTCCTAGGTATTAAAGGGCAAAAAAAAAAAAAAAAAAAAAAAAAGAAAAAAGTGGACAGGGGCTCAGCTACCAAGTTTAGACCGTTAAGCTACCAAAACCAACTTAGAATAGAAACTAGATGAAAAAAATCAAGGGTGGCAACTTGTCTATTTTCAAAAGCATGTAATCTAAAAGGTAAATTTATTTCATATGTACTAATAAAAACCGTTTATCTCCGGTAATTATCCGACGTGTATGAAATGGAGGGACCACCCATTTGATGGAGATTCGTCTGATGCTCAAAGAGACCTAGGCACTCCATTAATATTTAAGAGACACCAATGTGAACATGCATAGACTTTGAGCTACATAGACAACTCTTTTAAGAGAAATCGGAGGTCCATGAAAGACGGCTTTTCATTTTATTATTTTTTATAGAATTTACTAAATACTCATCATTTATTTTTCAAAACCTCACTTTAATAGCCCGATTGCATTGGTTGACTACACCTCATTAACAATATAATGACCCTCTTCCTATTTCTCTGCAAACTCCAAATCCTTGCGTCTCTCTCCTTCCCTGGCAAGTACCGACCATACCCGTCCACAATCATTGTGCTGATGCTGCTGGTCTCTCTCTCTCTCTCTCTCTCTCTCTAAAACGTAGAGGAGGAGGAGGAGGAGGAGGGGAGGAGTAGGAGGACAAAACAAAGTGAGGTTAACAGTTTAACCGGGATGGAGTTAAGTTACTTTTTGACCACTGTGGATCACATTGCAATTGTTGAATGTCCGTGTTATGCTAACCTCATGATGCGTACGGGCAGTATGACGTTATGCATTGAGGATCATGTTGTAATTGTTAAAGCTTCTTGCTTTTTCAACCTCACGCCGAGGGGCTCAACTCCACCGTACCATCTGCTCTCTCTCTCTCTCTCTCTCTCTCTCTCTAAAACGTTGTCCCATGTAGCTTTGACTTAATATGTGCGTAGCCATATATGATTATATATTTGGTCCCAACTTCCCTTTCACATTTGTGAAAATCCTAGGACTTGTTATTGAGGATCCCTTGATCTTTGGTCAATATGATGTTATCTTTCATCAGAAGCTTGGCAACTCTTACCTTACCGGTATTTTTTTGCATGGACTCTACGAACCTTGGCTTCATTTCATCTTTTTGTTGATGCATGCAAGCTGCCTATACTTACATGTATCGTGTAAGGCTTCACCTACTAGAGGACAGGCGTCGCCTCTAAAGTTGTTCTAAGTAGGAGAAGCTGAGACTGAATTGCAAAATTTGTCATATTTAGACACGTGATGGTTAACCACTAATACAACTCTGAAGGATAATATACGTGTATGTTTGTAAATAAATAAATAAATAACCGAGAATCATATATGTTTCAATCGCTTGAATATCCTAATAAATGAATAACTTGATTCTAATTATATCTTTTTTAAGTTGTATTTTTCTGACATATTCATATTCGTATTTCAGCGTATCGTCCTATCATCTTTACGCAACATCTAAAGAATTTCCAAAAGAACAAATGCCTCCATGTGATCACGCTGATTGAAAACAAGAGGGCCCACTCCGCCATTTCTTTTGTACTGAAATTGACTTCAGGCCTGCCAGCTAAAAATTACAAGAGCAATGCTTGGCTCTAGCAAATCAGCAGCAGCCAAAGTCCAAATTTCGGTTCAGATAAAGGCACTCCAATCTCAGTCACTTCACGAGCTCTTTAAGCGTCGGCCTTAATAAAGTTGGACGATATAGAGTCCACTTAGTGCAATAATGCTTTCTCCTGTTGTACTATATGGCCACCACCAGCGTTGGCCAAGATGCTTTTTTATCAAGAGATTGTGTTATTTTCCTTGTAAAAGCATCTTGCATGCAATAAGTCTGCAATGGCCTAAGGCTAACTTCAGAAAAATGTCATCACAAGTTCCTCTTTTTTATTTCTTAATCTAATTTAATTAATGGAATATGCATAGGTTCTGACCTACATGCACAACTCCATCGAGAGAAATTGAAGGTTCATGGAAGATGACTTTTTCAATTTTTTGTGTAGAAGTTACAAATTATAATCATCATTTATTTCTCAAAACCACACTTCAATAGTTCTAAAAAAACCCAATTTTATTTGATTGATTACACCTCGTCAATGGATCCAATGAATATGAACTGTATTTGTATGTAATTATGTGTTTATGTTAAGGGATCATTAACTCCATATCAGTGTTGCATTGCACTCGATAATGTCAGCCTATTTCATGGATTATATGGATCTCTCTGTCTAATCTCTCTTTGCCAATAACCTGCACGTAACGACGTTCTTTCAAATTATCTGCAAAAAAATAAGTAACGTAACAATTCACAGGGCCGACGCTTCTCATTGCCAAATTCTAAGTCCTTACGTGTCTTCCCCTCCCTGACACGTCTATCATCACGTCCATCATCGTTGCTCTGATGCTGCCCTGTCTCTCTCTCTCTCTCTCTATAAAACGCGCAGGAGGATAAAGACAGAACAAAATGAGGATAAGAATTAACCAGGGTGTAGTTAAGTTTGCTTTTTGGCCATCGTGGGTCACTTGACAATTATTATAGCTTCATGTTATGTCAATCTCATTCATGCTGCAGATGGGCAGTACGACTTCGGTGCATCGTGGGTCGCATTGCAAAAGATATTTTCCTCCAAAAAGTGGGAGGAATGGAGGGAAATGCAAAATGAGTTCCCTGTTTTCAATTGAAATGCAAAATTCGGGTTCTGTCCAACTATTCCCCACAAGTGCTACCTTCTACCTGTCATGGCACTTGTGGTATGGGAGTTATAGAATTTAAATAATCAATTAAAAGTTATGATACTTAGATAAAAATTAAAATTTAAAAATTAGGTCACTCAAGTGAATATATATATTTTTTAAAAGTCATGATACTCAATTAATAAAAAAATCATGACACTTGAATAATTGCCGTACAAAAGTTGCCTGTCGTATTCTTATCTCGGTTAACTTCTATTAGAATTGGAAAGCGTTTGAATCAAGATATGCACTATTCAATGGCCAACTGCACTCTTCAAGTTGCACAAGAGTTGAAGCTAGCAGATAATTGACTAAAGATAGGACCACCAAAATCATCTTGCAATTGCCACCAATGCTATATATTACAACAAAGCGATGTCTTCACTATGCCTTCTTCTTGATCATTCAATATGACCAAATGATCAGTAATGAACTTATGTTTGATCTTCAGCTTAACTTGAAGCTCACAAACGATCAATTTGATGAGTTCCCCGCTTCTGTTTGTCGAGAAGAATTGCCAAAACAAGTCAAATGAATAACCGTAAAATAACATTTTAATACAACTTCCAAGAAAATATGGTATTTGAACTTAAACTATGGAACGTCAACGTACAATAATAATCCTGTACATGTAGTGCAGTGCAATTTTGCACACTGCTTCGAGTATTGTGGTCGGGTATATAAAGCTCTATCCACTCTTAGGAGAATGTGATTATTTTATCTATAAGTTTTTTCCGTTATTGAACCCAAATTTCCCATAACTCCTTCATAAATTGTCATACCATACAAACAACCATTATTGAAAATTTGTAATTGTTTGTGTGGTATGGCAATTGTGCAGAAATCATGACACTGAATTTGGGCTCGACAAGATACAAAGGGGGATTGGTTCTTCACGTGACCTTAGAAGGCTGGATAAAACGTGCAATAAGTTGTTCGGCTAATTGACTTGTTATCATAACTAGAGTTGTCTACAATATGTGATCGTTGTTTGCAAAACAGGGCGACATCCACTCAACTAAATATTCGTAGATTTCTGGAAACTAGGGAACCGGGATACGACATATGGTAACTAAGAGGCCATATTGCAGTAAGCTTAAATCTTGTGGCTCAACTGTCAATATCAATTAACACTATACAAGCCACCTCGATTGGGGCCACTTTCCACTGCTTCGGTTCATCAGAACCAAATTATATCTCATCCTGAGTCAAGTCAATTCTATAGAGTTCGGTTTGAAGCTTAAAATCATTAGGGTCAGCGTCCTAAATAATAGGAGAATATCTTTCTTCCCACCTAATTTTGACGTTGGTTCTACGCATAGACAATTTAAAAGATTGATATTAGAAAATTGACTATGTCGGACGGTAGACATTCACGTCATCGATTTCCGATTAAAATTGACTGAGATGACTATACTGAGAAATCATTAAAAGATTTTAGACTAAACAAACATAAAGAAAAGGTTTAGGACTGAACTGACCGTCATACAATAGGTGTCGGACTTTTTGAGCAATTATCCCCATTATTAACAATGACAACAACAAAAAGAACAACAACAACCACCACCAAAGAACCATTGCCTAATTTTCTTACCATCGATCACTAATTTAATTCAAGGACAAGCATGTTGTCAAAAAATATTAATCCCAAGAATAGATAGCTACGTCTATAGATGAATCTCTTCCACTGCGTTGCATACACATTAACCATATTGTACTTCTGCTTCTGATACTTTCTGTTCATACCATGAATAAAACTTGCTTGATTATAAATGTTCAAATTAAGATCAACCATCAAACTGATGAGGTACCTCATCAGGAATCAATCTTCATAAAGAGACATCTAATCCGTCTCTTTTTTGGTTGATCTCGACAACATGGGTGGCACATTTCGAGAGATCTACAACCTTTGGTCTGCAAGAAGACCCTAGGCTACTGCGGCTGTCCATGGCTCAAGCTCTTGGCTTAGCATAACCCCTCAGTTCAACACACCTAAGCTTCTTCAGCTTGCATAGCTTAGGTAATCTTTCAATTGAATCACAAGAGGAAACTGTTAGGTGCAACAAAGATCTCGATACCCGCAAACCTTGAATCTCAACAAGTCTTTCTAATTGAGAGGCTCCAAGGATTGTAGCACAACAGATCTGGTGTCCTTACAAAGCATTTGCACCTAGTAATTCGTCGTTTCCTCAACTTCACCAAGCCTTTCAAAACAGGAAAGTGCCGAGCATTCATTGATAATGAGAGTTGACAAGTTTTCGACTTTGTTTGAAATATGTGGCAGTACCGCGACAACATGAAATTTCGATGTTGACAAACTAGAATGGTGCTGCCAGGGTGAGAAATGTTCCTCCAACTTGCACCTCTCCGGGAAAGATAAGATCCACAATAGTTGCACTCAATTTCCATATAAATCTTAATATTTAAGCTAATTATGCAGTGACCATCAACTCCAAGATCTTTGAACCTTGTGACCCATAACTTTTATAATTAGATTTTAATTGATCATGCGTCATCATTTGAATCTAAACTTTAATGAAATATTTCTAGTGTAGAAGAAATATTTTCCAAACCTTTCCCATGAGTTAAAAAAAAAAAAGTGGGGCCAAGCTCCCAAGTATAGAACATTAAGCTGCCAGAATCGACTTCGAATATAAATTGAGATTAAAAAATCAAGGGTGGCAACTAAAATATTATCAAAAGAATGTGATATAAATCCATGATCACAATGATATATATCATTTACAAAATCAATAAACTTTTATAAGGGAAAATTAACAGTTTTCACTTTAAATTAGGTCAGCTTTCTTCGTAGAAAACTAAGCGGCTCCCATCTTTTAAATCTATGAAGTTGCTCAAATGGTAATTGTGACTGAATCACCATATTTGTGCATTTACTTAGGGCCACCTTTGGGAGCATAGGCATGTATCTCCGATGATCATTGATGTGTGTGGGACAAAAAGACTGCCATACTTTATGAGGATTATTAGAGTGTTCAAATAATTCTATACATTCTATTGATATCTAAAAGACACCTATTTATTAATCTTGTAAATATGCATTAAGCTATGCACACAACTCCATTGGAATACTGAAGGATCACAAAAGATGCCTTTTCATTTAATTTTATAAAAATTAATAAGCATAATTATTATTTATTTATGAGAACCTCAATTTAACGGATCTAAAAAAACCCACTCCACCATTTCTTTTGGAACTAAAATCGCCTTCGGACCCCACCACTTGTGAAATGCAGGAATTATCCAGCTATCTATCACTATCACCGTCCATCAATCATTTCATACGTGCTCAGCTCTGGCAGTCAACAGCCCCGAGGTCCAAATCTCTATAAGTCCAAAATCCGATTCAGATGATGCACTCCAATTTCAGTCACTTCATGAGCTCTTTTAAGTATCAGCTTTAATAAAGTTGGACAATAATAGAGGTCCGCTCACTGCAATAATACTTTCTACTGTTGAGATCACCAGTTTTGAGCAAAATGCTTTTCCCGTCTCCTTTTCTTCAGTAAAAGTTTGTATCATTTTCATGCGAACACATCTTGCAGTGCAAGAGTGCTTGCATGATAGTATTGTCATAGCATGTCAAAGTCTGTAATGCCCTAGTTATATAAGGCTAACTTTGAATAATTATAGTGTCATTACTTTTTTTTTTATAACTTAAATGCTATAAAACTTCTAAAAATATTCACTTTAGCGCTATAATCTTTTCGAAATCGTTCCCCAAAAGTGCCACGTATTATGACACTTGTGGTGAGAGTTATAGTATTTAAATGATCAATTCAAAGTCATGAACACTTATTAGAAGTTAAGTCACCTAAATGAACTTTAAAAAAAAAAATTCATGACATCAAATTAATCAACAAAAAATTATGACACTCAAGTAACTATCATATAAATGGAATGGGAGCTTAGCTCCCAAGTCTAGACTGTTAAGCTACCAAAACCAATTTCGAATAGAAATTGAGATGATAAAATCAAGCGTGTCAACTTGCTCATTTTCAAAAGAATGTAATATAAAAGGTAAATTTATCGTAGGTATATCAATATAAATTGTTTGTCTTTAGTAATTATTAGATGCGTGTGAAATGGAGGGACCCCTGCATTTGATGGAGATTCACAGGAGACCTAGGCACTCCATTAATATTTAAGAGACACAAATCTATTAATTTTGTGAACATGCATAGGTTTTGAGCTACATACACAACTCCATTGAGAGAAATTGAAGGTCCATGAAAACCGCATTTTCATTTTTCTTTTCTATAGAAATTGCTAATTATTCTCGTCATTTATTTCTCAAAACCTCACTTTAATAGTTCTAAAGAACACCCGATTCCATTGATTTATTATACCTCGTTAACAACTCAATGACCCTCTTTCCGGTTCTCCGTAAAATCCAAATCCTTGAGTGTCTCTCTCCTTCCCTAACATGTACCCACCGCACACTTCCACGACCATTGCTCTCTGATTCTGCTCTCTCTCTCTCTCTCTAAAACGCAGGGGAGGCGGAGGAGGACAAAACAAAGTGAGGTTAAGAGTTTAACCCGGGTGGAGTTAAGCTGTTTTTTGGCCATCGTGGATCAAGTTGCAATTATTGAAGGTTCGTGTTGTGTCAACCTCGTGATGCATGCGGACAGTATAACTTTATACATTGTGGATCGTGTCGCAATTATTAAAGCTTCTTGTTTTTTCAACATCACGTCGAGGGATCCCACTCCACCGTACCATCCCCTCTCTCTGTCTGTCTAAACTTTGTAGCGGCTAGCTTCGACTTAATATGTGCAATGCCACACATGATTATAGTTTGGTCCCAACTTCGTAGAAATTGTTTTACGAATAAGAGCGAAAAAATATTCTAAAAAAACCAACCTCTTAATTCGGTTAATCATCATAACCAAAAGAAAAAGAAAAAATATTCAGTCGATCACCCAAAACAGAAACTGCTTTAAACGATAGGAAAGCATACTTATAAGTATGACCGAAAAATTTAAATAACTTGATATAATCAAATAGTAATTATGCAGGTATAGTTGTTTTAGCGTCGCAATAGGAGTTGCTATTCTATCAACTAGGACCTAACAAAAATTTCTAGTTAAAAAGGTATGATGTTCAATTTCTATATTGAAAAATAGGTAACGTAAACAATTAAAAGATATTGATCAATGAAAGAAATTAAAAGAACCTCTGGCTCCTATGTAAAACATCTCCATGCACCATTGCTGAGGATCAATACGTCGTCTTGTTCGTCCACTTTTGTTCTTTGTGCAAACCATCTAACATCTCGTCTTTACTTCTTCGTTCTTGGTATAGCTTGATGGGCCTGAGAAAAACAACAAGCTAAAATCTCTAGTGCAAAACATTATTTGAGCTTAGAATAGTACTGATGTTATTAATGTTTCTTTGAGGAACATCTACTAATGCAACTATAGTCAGGTCAATACATATTGTCAACGAGGACACTAACACTTGTGGGAGAATTTTTACATTTTTAGTTTCACATCAAGCGAAAGATGTTTACAGACAAGGAGCCGCTCCAAATGTTTGCTACCTTGATTTTTCTTCTGAGAGCAAGACCCGTATATATAAAACCGAATGGAGCCATTCCGTAAAATGAAAGCGGGTTTCCGGAGTTGAGTGAAAAGGAGTGAGAAAAATAAAGATTCAAGGAATACAAAGAGGATAGTACAGAAAGATTTTCTTGTGGGGGCCCACAGGATATTTTCCTCCGGAAAGTGGGGGGAAAGAGAGGGGAAATGCAAAATGAGTTCCTTCTTCCCTTAAAAGACAAGTTCAGTGGGGCCCCCAACATATTGCATTTTCTGCACTCTAGTTTGTTTCGAGATGGGACACACGTGATAGATGTCTGGATTACCGTGAAGGATAGAAGACGCGGAGGACACCGATTGAATGGGGAGATGTCTGGTAAAAAAAATGGGGAGATGCGAATTGTGGATAGAATTTCTGAAAAAGATTGGTCGAGGCTCCTAAAACGTCAACGAAGCTGTCACCAACAACTTTCGGTGAAGGATTGAAAGGACGCAGAATGACTGAGATGGGAAATTTTACAGATGTCCGATGGGTTGAGGTTCCGAAATTATCTGCATGGCTGTCGGTAACACTTTCGGTGAAAGACAAGAGACAGTGGAGGAGGGACATAAAGTGAATGCAAGATGGGAAATGTGATTTGATGTTCGAATGAGATGGATGAGAGCTCCAAAAATATCTATGAAGGTGTCGGCAACACTTTTTTTTAGTGAAGGACCCTCGACTATCAGAAAATGTTCTAATCTCTGTGCATGAGCCCAGATAGACTTTAGTTAGAATGGCCAACGGGCCGTGCCACTTCGGACGTATTCTCTTGGGTCACATGTGCCCCAAAAAAGAAGGGCAGGCCTCGAGCACTTCAGTGCCGATTTCTAGTAAGGTGAATGAATATCTCAGCAAGGATGATGGGAACTGTATTTGAAAAATTCGAGGAAGACAATGTCTTCCTTCTACAATGATGGAAGGCCAAAGTATTGTGTTTTCCTATTCTTTCTATAAGGAAACATGACATGCTCACTCTATCAAATGTGAATTGTATCATCAAAATCCATCTTCACTACCAACGGATGGATTATTGGAGATAGTATGCAAAATGTTGAGTTACTATAATGTAGATCGTTTACATCTCTTGGCCTGTCTTCAATGCGCATAGATTGTATAGTATGTCATCTGATCATTTTCAACATCTACATGATCACTAAAAGAAAAAATAAAAAAATGAGTCCTTTGATTATGCTTGACCTCAAAGAATCTAAAATTATTTTTTGAAAAAAAAAAAAAAAAAAAGCCTCCCAAATCCTATGCTCTGCTAATTAAAAACAAGGGAGGCACTACACCATTTCTTTGTACTAAAATTGCCTTCGAGCCACAATACCTACAAAATACGTGTTTTATTCAATTGTCTCACACTATCATCCTCTATAAAAGCTTATCATCAACATTTAATTCATCGTTATGACTTGATTGTTGCAATTTCGCATCGATTGTAACTTCGTGTGCTGAAATACCAAATAAAGTTTATACTTATTCGAGAGAAGAAAAGGATTTTGTGTTTATATAATTGGAAGCAAATGAAATCTCAAGGGTCAAATGCTCAGTGCCGACTACTCCACCATATATTTGCGTTTTTTCCAATATGGAGACAAAATTGTCTATTATCATTGTTATTGTCGAAAAAGATTGTTGTTGATTAACCTTACCAAAAAAAAAAAAAAAGATTGTTGTTGATTATGCCACTGCGCATGAAGGAAATTGTCTCGACTTCATGGTGGAAGTGGGAATTCGTCGAAGTGGAGTCACAGCCCTTCATTGAGGGGCATCAACGGTGACTCAAATGTTTTTGCTGGAAATTCTATTTGGAGTTTCTCCAACCCACAACAATCGTTGACCCCAAACGGGTGAATGTGTTGGCCACAATATATCGTTCAAATTAATTCCGCCAAGTTATTCGCATAATTGTCCAAAACGGATAATAGATTGGGATATTAAACTTGCGACCTTTGACTTGCAAATCAGGTCTTGGGCCACTTGACCAGTCACTTGGTCGGTTTTTCAACTGAAACTTTATAAACATTAGTTTTATTTAAGCCTATGCTATTCTCAACATATTTATTCATTTATTTTGCTTCTTTATTGACTCTTTGCCACGTTTAATCATTTCTTCACTTTGAGAACCTTTAAATAAATTGGAAAAGAATCCTCGAATAGAAAAATAAAACACGAAAGAATCATCTTTCACTATAAAAAGCCATCTCTTTCTCTTGCATTGTACCAATCTTTATTTAATCTTCCACAGATTTTTGGGACTTCAACCTACCAAATGGGCGAGATCAAATTGGGTCCATATGAATCCGAGTCATAAATGAAGTCATTGAGTCAATATTTCATCAACACATACCTGATTCTATTTGATTGGATTGTCCCATATTTTTTGCCCATTTCTTCCATCGATCAAGAAACTACTCTACCTTTGGTAAGTTAAGATCGGACGCAACGACACATACAATGTCTTGTTGTTTGTTTGTGACTGACAGCATGGTATTCTTCTTCGTATATTAGGTAACTATTTTTAAAGCTATCAACCCCTAAATTTTAGTAGACAAATTAAGCATACACTTTTCTAAAAAAGAGCATAAAAACAATGAATGATAGTAAAAAGAACAAAAAAAGAGAATAATTAAAAGATAAAAATAAATGACAAATAAAAAAGCCAATTGGCGCGGCCCACAAGAGCAAACCCATTGATTTGATCCGCAGCCCAGACCCATCAGCCCCATCACTGCAACATTTAAGCTTTTTCCCCTTCGCTCCCCCTGACCTAGCCTTCTTTCCCCTCCTCCTCCGCCCTACAAGGACGTTGCTGTTGATTTGACCAAAGAAAGGAGTGCTCACTCTGCCTTGACGCTGAGCTTGGAGCAGATAGAGACTCCTAGTCACGTTCGTTGTCTCCGGCTAGCAATGTCTCTGCCAGAAGGACCTTCAGGCATACCAGATGTAGACCATTGCCATCGCTACTCGTTTCCATGAATTCAAGCTCCAGCTGATGTCATTCCAATTGCTTCCTTCTTATTCGGCCGTTTTAATATCCAGGCGAAACTCCTTTTAGATGATCTTGCTAGTATCAAAATGGTGCATCGATGATTATTGTCACGATTATTGTTCTAGATTGTGTCATTTTGTTCTTAATGGAAGGTGTTGCGACCTAACCCCTTGGGGGAAAGAAAGTTATGTTTGGGAGTGTTGTCATATTTTCCATTGACTCGAGTTCTTCCAAGCTCATACTTCGCACGATATTGGATGTTCAAATTTTAAATCAATTAAGCATATGCAAATTTTGACAAATGAGTCACCATTAGCCTTTTCGGTAGACAAGAAGCTAAGTAAGATATGTAAGGATATCTTACTTTTTGTAATAAGATATTCTAGACTCGAGAATTTGATTACGTTAGCCTTAAGACTAATGTCCTTTCAGTACCTACTCGATTATGTGCCGACGAATGCCATAACGGCCTAGCCAAAAGAAATCTAAGAATCGTCTTAACCATTCTAGAATAGAAAAGTAACACTCAAAATATTGAGATGCACGATCAGTTATTATCGTAAAGAAAACTATACAAGCATTCTAATATCAACCCTAAAAAAAAAAAAAAAAAAAAAAAAAAAACAATGCCAAACAAAGAACCCTATTTTTCGTTTCACTTTTTTTAGAAATTTTCCCATTTTTGAATTTTTGGATTTTTTAGGATTTTCTGAATTTTTACGATTTTTCTGAATTTTCAAATTTTTGAATTTTTTTTCGAAATATTATTTTTTGATGACCTTTCGGATTTTTTTTTTTTAAATTTTTAATGATTTTCTAAAATTATGATTTTTTATTGATTTTTGAATTTTATAAAATTTTTTATTTGTTTTTTCAAATTTGTAAATTTTTTTTATCGATTTCTGAATTTTTAATTTTTTCGAATTTTTTTACTTATTATTATTATATTTGGGGAGTGGGTTCAGACTGTAAACCCGATCCAACCTGTCTACCCGGATCCAACCTAGTCGGATTTACAAAAGATATATTTTGAAGGAAAAAGCCACCAAAAACCCTTTCGCCCAAAGTAACAAATTTACCCCAAATTTTTTGTGACATGAAAAATCCGAAGTTTCTTGCTAACCGTGACACATTTACTTTCAAACTTTTATTTGTGACACAAAAACCCCGAACTTTCATTTGTGTGACACATTTACGCCAAATCATAAGGACATTTTGGTCTTTTTACTTTTTATTAAACTTTTTTTCACTTTTTATATTTTTTTATTTGTTTTTTCTTTGTTTTTTCTTCCCTCCGCTGGCGTCTCGCGAGAGCCGCCCTTGCCGGCGTTGGGCGAGGGCTCCGCCATGGCCGGTGGAGGGAAGAGAGAAGAAAAAAAAAAATTTTAAAAAATTTTTTAAATAAAAAACAGAAAAAAATAAGACGAAAATGCCCTTAATGGGGTAAATGTGTCGCACACAGAAAGTTTAGGATTTTTATCATCACAAAAAAAAGTTTGGGGTAAATTTGTCACTTTTGAAGCGAAATTTGGGGTTTTTGGTGGCGCTTTTCCCTATTTGAAAATTTTTATTGATTTTCTTTTCTTTTTTTTTACATTTTTTTTCCTCTTTTGTCTTTTTCCTTATTAAGTCCTTTTCTGCGGCACTTCTTATTCTTCTTCCCCTTTTCTTCCCTGAAGCCATTTTTTCACTCCGAACGTTCATCTTCTTCTCCATTTTTTGAACCCATATAACTAGAGGCCATCTACGGACACCGGCGCTCACACCACTACACACCGTCACCAGATTACATCTCCGGCCGTCGTCGGCCTATCGCCGGTGACGGCCAAATCAAGTTCGGCTTTGCATGGCCGTTAACGAACATTAAAAGGTGGGCCGTGAAATCAAGAAAAAACATAGCAAAACACGAAGAAAGCAGACGTGCGTTAATAACATATGCGCAATCAAGCCTGGAACTAAATTTTTAACGTCGATCGGATAACATGGATTTGGGTGCATGATTCGAGCATTTTGTCGAACCCATGTTGTGCAGCCACGAGAACAGGTTTTTGATTCAGCTTTAACACTATTTTCCAACCAAAACACAACGCGACAGGCTCTAGACATCATTATCTCGCACGACTGTATCTCGTTTTCGCAGGGTTGATCCGCGAGTATATCGATGAAGATTCACGCTCTCGGTGCCAGAATAGGGGGAGAATAGAGTGTTTAAGAAGAGGAGCTCACGGGCATTGCTTCGGTGACCGTCACTGCACAGACGCTCTTCTCACGAGCGTTTGTGCGCGCAAGAAGAAAGAGTGATGGGCTGGGCTTCCTTTTAAGGCTCTGGTGGGCCAAAGAAAACAAGGAAAATGGGCCAAAGAGAATAAAGTAAATGGGAAGCCCGGTTAAGGGGTGAGCGGAAAATGACCAAGTGGGCTAGACACGCCGGCCCACACGACTTCATTTTCATCGTTCATTCATTTTATTTGATCCATTTTTATTCATTATTCATTATTTTTTATTTTCCTTTATTTTATGTTTATCTTTTTTTTTTTTTATAAATTTTTATACTTTTTCGAAATAAATGGATATTTAGAACGTCAATAAAAATTTCGGTGTCAACAGAAGGTTTTAGTCAACTCGATCCCTTTGATGCAAAAGAGCTATGCAAGCGAAATTGACTCCAGAGTTTCCTTCTTCCCTTGGATTCGGACTTGAAAATTTTGAAGTCAGCAATTTGAGTTTTATTCGTTACTGAGAGAAAGACAACCTCTATCACAAGGATTTCCTTTGCATCTCTTACCTCTGTTTTCTACACTCGATTTCTCTTTTGGGGAAATTACATGAATTTTTTTCTGAAAAAATAAACAACTCGAGTTGAAATGCAGGAAACTGAAATTGCAAGCAAATTAAAAGTACAGGTGAAAAATTGAATAGGGAATCTAGAGTTGTACTGAAATTGACAATGTATTTAGAGAAAACTAAAGGCAAACAATAAAATTTATGGATGCCGAGTATAAGTTACTTACTTCGTTTATCACAAGATACCGTTTTATTTAAGATTTTACTAACTGTATGAAAAAAAAAATTACCAACAGCAACAGATTTGCCATGGAAAATCATTGATGTCTAACAAGTCGGATGTCCTTGAAAGTCAAAGCTTTAAAATGTCGTCTTGCATGTGGTGAACTAGAAAATTATCTTTAAAAGAAACAGATTATTATTTTAATCTACGATTCGAGTGCCCGGATGGCCTCGGCTGTCCTCCTCGCCTCCCTGCCGAGACGATAATGTGCCTTCAGGTTGGGAAACCACCCGCGGAAGCAAGTTTTCTTGGCTCTTCTTGTCATTTTCCAGCATGCCGCGCGCCTCATCGGCCAGGATCTCCGCGCCTGTCTACCCATTTCTAGATGTCAGCTTCGATCGGCTTCGTGTTGTTTTGAGCTTCGTCGACGGAATGCTGCACCCTTTGTCTCGCGTTAATTAACTTCACAGCTTCCTCCTTAAGGTTGCTCAACAGGTATCACAACATAGACCAATTCATTCAGTTTAAACTGAGAACCCCGCGGCCGTTGAACAGATAGATGGTGTGGATGGCACAGAGTTCCGCCTCAACAGGAGGATGAATCAGAGCCGCCAATGGGGCTTTGAGAGGCAACGGTGTAAGTGTGGTTTGTCGGACAGGAGAGAGTAGAGCGGAGCCGTTTCCCGGAAGAGAGAGAAAGTGGCGGAGGACGAATCGAAGCAGCCGGAGAGGCAACAGTAGAGATGGCGCCGTGGTTCATAATAATAGAGAGGCGCCTTCGAAGTGGCAACACTAACAGGCCATGGCCGTGCCACCTTGCTTCGCCACGATGTGCACCGTGCCCTATATACAGCCGCGGTGTATCTCCCTAGCAGTGTCTATGGTGCTGGCCTAACCAGTAGAGTCAATTCCAAGCGGCAGTCCCTTGTTCAAATAGGTGGAGTTGGTTGCCTGATTGGTCTTCCTTAGGTAGAAAACCCTGGTGGTCGATATCCGGGCAGGCAAAGTAGTGGTGAAGTCATTCACCACCGCCGGAGCAGAAGCCGGCAGAGATGACGATATTGGAGGCCAGCGAATCTGATGCATGTTGCTTGGGTTTCTCTGTTTGCTATTTCTAGGGGAAACTCTGGACGGTTTGGTTTGGTTTGGACAGGGCCAAGCACGGGAGAGAGAGAGAGTAAGTTTTCTAGTCGTAAGTAGTCAAAAAAAGAAGTGGGTCTTGCACTGAGCTTGCCAAGCATTCTTCTTTTATGCAATGACGTACCTCTCGTTAATGGAACTAGTGAATATATAAAGTGCATTAATCCGTATCTGCTAATGCATTAATGCGATTAGAAAGGCAATGGAAATTTGACCAAATTTTGTAATTTCAAAAGTCATTATCTACCTTCAACAAAGGAGAACTTACCAGTACGTTCGAGGACAATATACCAATGCTAAGCTACCTTAGTGTGAAACTAGTATTTAGTGAGCATGCTCGGAAATACAAACTATATTTGAACATTTGTTGAACTATTCTGATTTTCAAAGATATAATCTACCGTGAACATGGAGATTTATGGTACAGAATTAGAAAATTTCTTTCCTTGTTGGGCTGGAATGAGTGCGAGGGAAGTGAAGAAGAGAATGGCAGAGATAATTTTTCTCGTGGCCCACAAAATATTTTCCTCCTCAAAAGTTGGGGGAAATAGAGGGAAATGCCAAATGAGTTCCTTCTTTTCCTCTGAGATGACAAGTTCTTCGGTTGCTGCAATTATAGTAGCTTTTATCTATTCCCTTGATTCAATTTCTTCGGCGTTTTCATCTCTTCATCATATTGTAGTCAGGTATACCTCTCTTTTCGAGCCATATTCAATTTTCAGTCTAGAGTTTCGATCTCGATTTTCATTTAATATCTCATAGCATTCTTTCCATTTCATGATATTAGTTTCAACTAGAGCTTTTTAATTCAAATGAATTATCGCCCTTCTTTGTTTAAATTAGAAAAAATAATACTGGAGAGTCTTTTTTTACCCAACAAAATACCCCCTCCCTTTAAAGTCAATGTAGATAATAATCTCTTTCATTACTAATTTAGTTTTTAGATTGTCAGATTTAACTAATCAATTTAATCTTTGTGATGAAACTTCATGAATCATCATATTGACGTGTTGAATAGAAAATCTATTCAGATAAATTTCGTGAGTTCTCTTATTGTAATGGTGAAGAATACTCTGATCAAAGGATTTTGCACCCTTTTGTTATAAGCTCTATCTACTTCCTCTCCATTAATTCCTCATTTATGTGCCTTCATTTAATTTCATGAACTCTCACCCTCCCTCTCTCCTGCATGGAAAGGTTGAAAATATCAAAATCTGTTTTAATACTAAATGAAGTTACATGCTGTTTTTAGGAAGTTACACACGTCCAAAATATATAGGAAAGTTAGATAGAAAACAAAACGTTAAATATGTAAGGATGGGGATCTTTTGTCAAACAAGTATTTGTAATGATAAATAAGAATAAATAAATAATTTGGGATAAGTATGCCAAAATGAACCAACATGGGCATCCAAATTTCTTAAAGCAAATTGTCCTCGCTAACAAGTTTAGTCAGGCAACGTGTATAACTAATTTTCATTTGCTAGTTATATTAGAATTGATCTCTATTGAAAAATAATTCAAAAGGATAATGTAAGGTTAAAAGATCATTCAATAAAATGGGGGGTTTCTATTGTGTACTTATTCTCGACCCAAGTAAACTGTTTTGGGAAAGAACCACAAAATAACAACTTTCATTGGTGGGTTGCACCTATGCGATGGTCGATATGACTCTCTTGAGCACTAGCTCTATAGCGATCTTTACACTGTCTTTAAAAATTGACATGCACAACCCTACATTCATGGCAATTAAGCTAATGTCTACATCTAGCACTGTAATAACATGGATATGTTATTTCCTTATCATGAGATCTATGTCCCAAGGCAACCGTGGCATGATTACATTGCAAAGTTGAGATGATATTTCATACTCTTGTTTCAGGTTGGAGGAAGCAAAAAAGAATATTCGTGCATGTAGCACGATCACCAATCTGGGGTTTTAGGCTGTGATTACCAAAGCAGAATCAAAGCAAATCAAAGGCAAGTGTCTTTGATAAGTTTCCCATTGCTATCAATGAATGATTAATAATTGTATCGTCATTGTGCACTGACATATTAAGTTATAAATAGATCTACCTGTAGTTGTCTTTATATTACCCGATTCCTTCATTGATCCCCAAAACAAGGAGTATGGAGGAATGACTTGACTCCACAGGAAATTTCATCTACTCTACGTCTCTGCCACAAATCTTTTTCAGTTATTTAATCCATTCAAAATACTCTAATTCCATAAGCTCAACTTTCCAATGGATATATGATTTGTGAACCTGCAGCGCTTGTTGTTTCGTTAAACTAACTAAATCAGTAGTTGACAAGTATGAAAATGGAGTAATTACTTGTAGAACACCTCCGGTTCAGTATGGGAGGCCAGGTGGTAGAATACCATATCGCAATTGAAACTATGACCAACCTATATATGACGGGCAAGGAGGTCAAATGGCAAATAGACAAGGGAACCTTCCACATGGCTATCTTCTCCTCAGCAAAGTTATGGACCCCGGGACAAGGTGAAAGAAGAAACCCCATGCCAATGAGCAATATGGATTATGCTGCCAGCGGAAGGGATCCTTATCAAGGACAGAGGTGCCTACATATCAGCGAAACTATAGTCAACAAGGTCATAACAACAATTGCTATCAACAAACAGAGACCTGCTCCAAGGAGATAGATGGAACTCTGCACCTCCAGTGCATAATGGTTTATAGGAGAGACGATCTGAACTATGCACCTTCTCCTGGTGGAACTTGTGGGAAGGGCCCTGATGGATTTCAAGGGTAGGGTGCTGATGGTGCTGGTGACTAATCTTCCCTCTCCAGTAGAATTCGCAAATGCAACCCTCAAGTTGTTGCTGTAAGTTTCGAGGCGGCTGCCCTTGCTTGAGGGTTACTTTTGTGAATTCTGTGGGGGAGGGAGGAAAACAAAAATCATGTCTTTGAAATATCATTCTGAATGGCAGTGGCTGGTGAACACTCCGTGGAAGGAAAGGACATCATGAATGAGTAGATCGCAATTGGCGTTGCACACAGTATGTTGGCACAAATACATTTCAAGGATCAATTAGATCTAAGCACTAGCTCTTATAAATAAGCCTTGAATGGTAGGCGTCAAAGGAGAGAGAGAATATTGGAATTTTGTTGGCGAGTATCGTCTATGAAATATTTTGAGGGGGCCTTAGTGACTAGTTTTGTTGAGAGATTTCCTCGAAATTGGCTAGTCTACTGGACGCTTTTAGATGAAGTCAGTATTTTTCAAAATATTCAATATTACAAAAAAAAAGTAGATGCCGCAGCTCTAAAACTAGTAGAGGGTTTGCTTTGAAATCGCAAAAATCATGAAACTAAACTTCAATTAACATCAGAGTCCTCTAAACATTTATCAGGCCAAGACTCTCATGGCAATATCAAGCATACATCTCATCAATTTAATCATGCAATTGCCATCGAAACATGTGAAATTGACAAGGAAGTTGCAAAGGCCATATCAATTATCCATTGGCAATAAAAAAAGGCAACCAAAATAAGACAAAATCCATCTAATTCATGCTTATTCCGCAAATTTCAGCACACGTTGAGAATTGTGACGGAGCATACAAGACCATAAACCGTGATGGTTTGATGATTTATTGACATAAAATTGAAGCCATATCTTCCTACAAGCACATATGAGTCTACTTGATCAAAATGGCATCAATCCAAGACCAAATTAATACCGAATTCAAACAAAGCAATCACAGTCAGCATGTAATACTTCAATTCTAGCATATTCAAGTTTGGTTATGACTATAATTCTCGCAAAATTGGCACAAGATTCACCATATTACTTTCCTAGCATGAACATACATGATCCCATAACCGAACTAGCCTCAAGTTGAAATCAAAAGCACACCAAATCAGAGATATCAAGACACGGTCAGCATACACGGGTCAATTCCTTTTAATAGTCCTAAAAAAAACTCAATTTCATTGATCATTACACCTCATTAATGAGACCAGTTAGTACAAGTGTCTGTGTGTAAGTATACATATACACTACAAATGCCGGAAAGAAGGGTGACTTCATATACGTGAATGTTAATATTATTCAAGTAAAGAATATCTTTTTATTCAAGTATATGATACCTAGGAAAATAGAAATTAAAAAGCAGAATTGCTGTCAATCACCCAAAATAAAAATAAAAAGCTTGAAAGACATAATCGAATAGTCACGTTAGTATTGCAATAGAGGCACAAATAATAAAATACTGTATAAAATAGATAATTCTGGATAAAAATTGAAGTATATCGTTCAACAAAAGAAATTAAAAGATCCTCATGAACCGCCACGAGGAAAGCCACCCTTGACATCGAGTAAGCCCGAATTGAGTACATGTTGAAGGATTCAAACTTGGCTTTAAGCCCCTTGCCTCTCGGATTTCTGGATGAGATCCTGACTAATTGGGCTAAGAGGTTACTTACAAATTAAGTCAGGCTAGGAGGTTACTTACAAATTAATCTGATACAAGTAAATTAATTAATTTTTAATAACCTACAAACCACGTTTCTATTTTTCTTTTTTTAAAATACGTAATTTGCTAATTTATTACTAAATCCCCTGCAATGTTGATAATGTACCAGTGAAATCTAGAAGAAGTTGGTAATTTACTAATCCATTCATATGTTGGTAAAATTCTTCATAATTTTGGTAGTTTATGAACCACGCTTGCAGAATCTAAACAAGTTGGTAACAAAATCCTTCGGCAAGCTTTGGAATTTTTATTTTTATTTTTATTTTTATTTTATAGAATTGCAATTTTCAAAGTGGCCGTTGGAGAGTGTTCAAGGCGGTCAAAGTGCTGTTGGACGCAAGAGCACAATTGCCGGCCCGCAGACTGGCCATACAATTTGAAGAATTCTGTACTCCGCTGATTAAGAATAAGTGGGCTAACTTCACCATTTCTTCGGGCGCCACCGTCTCCAAAATGCTAGAGCTGTTTAGCTGTTCAGCTGTTCCACACTATTATCCTCTATGGAAGCGCATCCGCATTGGATGAAAAGTAGTTGCCTATCTGGTACCGAGGAACCGCCGACCATCCCCCGCTACATAGCTTGCCATCGGATATAAAGCTGCTCCTCCCATGCCAGCGATCCAGCTTCCGGGCGAGGGATCACAGCAAGACCCACGTAGCATTAATGTACTCGACGCGAATGTTGAACAGTAAGGCCACAGCTTTGCAGGAGACCATGGTCGAAGCGCTGCGTTCTTACATAGTCTTCATTGCAAAAAGATTTTTCAAGAATAGAAGTTCGGTTTGTGAAAAAACAAAAGTGCGAAATTCCCTGAGAAGACATTCTGCATTAATAACAGTCAAAAGCCCTCTGTCTCTTCAATGCTCTCATTTAGTCTTTACATTCAAGTGCCAGGGTCTAAACTGATCTGCAAGTAGAATTTTTTAATTAATAAGATGTGGGTTCTTTAGGCCATGAAAACAACTGCTAGGATCTAAGTTGACAACAAGAAAGTTGTCATTAATAAAGAAATTTGTTGGTAAGTTACAAAGCAAGACTCGATCATCTAGGATGCCATAACAAAGCATCTGCAACTAACAGCAATATAGTTTCATGTGCAAATCTTAACTTCACGTATGGACACATAAATTCATCTCAATTTATTATGAAGCAAGGTTTCACTATTTGGAGAGAGTGAGACTATAAGAAGTCCTGGCTGAACAATGGAGAAGTTAACCACGAGAGCAAAAGTGACATTTTTTTTTGCCTCATCAGTCAAACCCATATATATAACATATCGATGCTCATTTTACTGCAGAATGTTAGATGTGTAACACCTTATACATGACTCAGAGGACTCGCATCCAATATGCATTGGCACTTTCTTGTCTTCACAGAGCTGGAAGTACAAAATGAATGGATTGAATGAATGAAGAAGGATCTGATCATCCTAACAGTCATACATTCTGATAATGTTTGTCAAATACATAGCTGCAGCAGCAATGTTTAATTATGCACAACAAATCAGTGCAATGCTGAAAAATCAACATTCAATCAAGTTTTCGCATAGGCAAAATGTGAATACAATATGTGAATGCAATTCTTCCGCACACATTTGCCAACCTGAACAGGACATCAGGCTCGCATCTTTCAGCGAGAATAATGCACGAGGTGCGAAACCATGGATTGAAACGAGCTTTGACATTGAAGAAGATAGCTATCCATCTACGATTGAGAAGAACCACAATCAAAATCAATCAAATACCTTGAACGAAGGCGATTTGCTGAGAATGATCCTGCAGAAGATGCTGTCTTTGGTCGAGCCCCAGTTCTTTGGATCACGGGACCAATAGAGTACAGAACTGTTTTATTAAAAGATCAACAAACCAACTCTCTCGAGCGTGAGTTGTCGGACGAATTGAAGATTTCCAACCACAAGAATTTGAAGACTCCTGACGGCAGAATTGAAGAATTGAGCTCTAATTGCTTCGCTTTTCCCAAATTTTAAGACCAACAAAGTATCATTTTGGAGAGTAGTTAGCTGACATGGATTTATTGTTGACTGCTCTGTCCGACCTCTAACTGCGATTTTGGATGGCGATTTATCAAGGGTCAAATTCTGGACTCAAGTGGAAGTTAGTGATTTTTTTAGACAAAAAAAAGTTTGAGTTAGAATTGGGAGTCGACATAAAGTTTGTGCTTTTTTAACGAATTAGACCGACATAAATATTCGCAAATGAGTATTTGACCTCTAGGAGTTGAGACCCTTTGCTAATATGTATCTAGTGGGACTAACATCTAGCTAGCGCCATCTGAACACGTGAAATTGACAAGGAGCTTGAACACAAGAAATCACTTATCCATGGGCAATAAAAAAGACAACCAAACTAAGACAAAATCCATCTAATTCGTGCTTAATCCACAACTTCTAGCACCTGATCAGAATTGTAACAGAGCATACAAGACCACAAATCATGATTGTTTGATGACTAGTTGACATGAAATTGAAGCCATATATTCCTACAACTCCATATGAGTCTACTTGATCAAAATGGCATCAATCCAAGGCCAAATTAATACCGAATTTAAACAAAGCAATCACATGACTATAATTCTTGCAAAATTGGCATGGGATTCACCATAGTACTTTCCTAGCATGAAGATATATGATCCCATAACCAAACTAGCCTCAAGGTGGAATCAATTGACACCAAATCAGCTATATCAAGACACGGTTAGCATCCAAGGATCGATTTCCAGTAGAATTTAATTCATTCATGACATAATATCTTTTCCAAGTGAACATGAAATTCACCATAACGCAATCTTACATCACTGCACATTCTTACTTGAGTGGAATAGCATCAACTAAAGGATAAATTGACATCAGCTCAGGGCCACAACAGCTTGCGAATCAAAATGTATTGGCAAGGTTGCAGTAGATCAAAGCAACTTCAAAATTGAATAACTATGATTTTCAATGAAGAAACAAAACTCAACTAGGCTGATATGACCAAAATCGATCAAAAACCCAGTAATGAATGAAATCCTCGGTCAAGACCTGAATCAAAATACACACTAATTTAATACAGGAATTTCATCAAACAGGTGGTATACATTTCGGCCAAAGAGCTTAGATACGATTCACATCCAAATCATTGCAAAGGAAATGCAGCAAGTTCAAATCATTAATACATCCTCGATCACAGTCCATTATCACACAGACGGTAGCAATAGCTCCCAGCCTCTGCTTCCTATATAAAGCAACGGAAAACAGAGCATATGTGGTTTAGCTGGATGAAGAATGATTAACTATAGCGATTGACATCAAATATGAGTAAGGAGATAACAGAAGCAACGTCAAGGAATGGAATCGTCGAAGGAGGCAGCCATGACCAAAGTTCGAGAACTTCAGCACTACAACTTCAGCACTACAGACTTCTTCGCAGAGGCAGAACTGTTGGGGATCAGGAAGCGGTGACGATACCAAGCGAGAGGAAAGGATCAAAAGAAATCTCCAAGAGAGTGGCTCAGGGATGCTCAGAAATCACCTGAGTCCCTTCGACCAATGCTATCTGTTCTTTGTCCCTTCTCAGCGTGTATGTTGTGTGGTGGCCAGTGATCGAGGTTCGGCGGCGGCTGTTGGTGGATCCAGGGCGACAGAGAGGACAATGAAAAGGGAATGAAGATCAAAGGAATCACCGTGTGCTGGAGAGAATTTGCTGAAAAGGGAATCGACTCAAATCGTTAGATGTAGAAAGAAAGGAAGGGAGGCAGAGAATTCTGTTAAGGGCCGCGTGATGTAGAGTGCATGTGGTTCCTACTGAGAATTGTGTATTAGCTAATGCAAACTGATTTTCGATACGAACGGTACAACTATGGAATTGTGTATGAAGTTCACATATTTTTTTTTTTATACTTCCATGTGGTTGCAACTATTAAATAGCAGGTACAAGCTGAAGACCTCTGCGAGTGCATCAGCATTTACCAAAGACTTAAGCTCGTGACTAATAATGTTAACTTGTGTTGTGCAGGTTTATGATTATAGGATGTGGCTTTGGGCGGAGCACTTGGGAGATTTAGAGGACAGCTTCTAGGAATCTCAAAGCATTGAATGCGTGAAGAGGGTGAACAAAATAGCCAAATGGAATTGGAGGGCTTATGTGGACGAGGACCAACATAATCCCAAGGAAATGAGAGGTCACCTGATGCAATTTTCGATCCATGTGAGCAGGGATGGTAAAGTCAGTCCACTGGCTGGTTTCGAAATACTTCCTCAGGTGTGCAGCAAAATCCTCGGATTGCCTACCACTCTTCCCGATATGATTATGACATGATCAAATATTTGAATTAGTCGCATTCAATTCTAAGGCAATATGGCTCAAGGTATCAAGGTAATTTGAACTACTGAAAATTGAGAAACATGAGGGATAGAATAATGATGCATGAGCGCGACCAAGTACGTCGTGTGTTTTAGATAGATAAGAGACTCTCTACTAATTAAAGCAAGTTTGGGTAGTGCTTCGGCTGAGTTGGGATGTTATTTTCATATGGTTCCGTAATGTCTTCCTGGTTAAGTGTTTTCCAATTCGGATTTATACTTTAAATTCTTGTTATCTTGGTGGGAAGAGGTTCAACCTTTTCAGATCAAGAAAAATAATGTCTTGCTAGCCTTGTCGGTTGAGAGGAAAAAACCTGCTTTGATCTTTCTTATGAGACAAAATTACTAAAGTGCAGTTTAGTTAGTAAACTCGTGTAAATTTATTTTGGGAAATTCTTGAAATAGCCTAGAAATCTCACTTAAAATTGACTTTTGCACATTAAATACATTCATATTACATAAAATGATTCTTTTCTTTTCCAAATAAAATTTGAAGAGCTTTGTCAAGAGAAAAATAAAAGTATAGTTTGTCAAGAGAAAAATAAAAGTATAGCAGGCAATCTCTTGGAAATATTTTATAATAAAAGGGCTTTTTTCTTAGTAAATGCATTCACTATTAATGAGTTTAGACCAAAATTTCCCGTTAATAACAAGCAAAATTGACTTTATGAACAAGAAAATTCTAAGAGTTTCTTTCTAAAATACTAAGTATAAACATCACATCCAAAATATCTAACTCTTACGCAGTAAATAGTTAATGAGAATGAGAAAATATTAATGTTTATAAATTCAAATAAAAAGAGGGATTATTTCGTACCCAATAGTCATTTTCGGTGAAAACTCACTTGAATATTTCATTTTCTATTTTGAGAATCTCTATGCACCACATGTGATGTTATTAAGATACACATGTAATGTTTAGAGAGATAATTGATTTCGCTGCTTAGTAAAGTTATTTTGATTTCATCAAATAAAACACGTAGTAAGATGCAAAATTAGAGTTAATGTTGCTTAAAGAATAATGATTTCTTAAAAGAAATGAACAACTGAGTTGACCTGAAAAAATAGTCCATAAACAATTCAACTTTTGCGCCTTAAAAGTTTTTACGTTCAAACTAATAAGATGTTTGATAAGTATAGAGTGATTTGATACATTTTCCAAATAAATACACCTGTAGAATTTCAGAAAAGTTGGTAATTCACTAATTTGTTTTATTCTACAAACAAGGCTAGAAAATTACTAGAAACTTTTAAATTTTATTAACATGGATATTTGTCCTCGAAAACTGCGAAACGGTTATCTCAAATATTTGCTTATTAATGCAGAACCGCAATATCATTTCTTGAGACGAACTGGATGCAATGCACCTCGTTATTGTCCATGAAAGACTCTTAAGAAATTTAGGGGAAGTGACTGGGAATCTCTAGCAACTCTTACATTCTTGTCGGTTATCGTGCTTGTCAGTTGAGACATGTCTTTGATGGACTGTCATTTATTAGAATTGTGCATCAATAGCAACTCTACATTCTCAATCAGAGTGTCAAGTGACCTCGCTCAGCGCGGCCTCAGATCCAAGGGACAGGAGACGAACCAAAGTGATGAATATTGAAGGAACTACTCACAAACTTTGTGGGGGAGTGTACAAGAGAATGCAGAAACGGAATATCATATTACCGGACGCGTTATTCAATATTGCCAAACACCATTTTCCGTTGTAGATGTCCTGAACGCCCTAGTTATAAAGCATATAGTTAAACCAAAATTCTTCAGGGTCAAAAATCTTGTTGGTTTGGTAGCTTTCCCAGTCACCAAGGACTTGGTCTGGCATTGTTCCACAGCTTACTATACTCAAGACTTGCAACGATATACAGTTTGAGGATTTCTCAGCTAAGATCCTTCTGAACCTTGGCAACTTGAAAAGTCTAAGAGCAGTTAACTCGGAGAAGGTGATTGTCATACTGGTCGCTTCTTCACATTCTTCATGGCCAGCAATTAGTTTTATATCTTCACATGACTCTACTATCAGCTCTTTGATTTGCCCGAGAAATTTCGCTGTGAAGGTTGTGAAAAGCATTTCCAAATGAGAGCACCTCACAACCTCTACGTATCTCAAGTTTGGGAACGGGATGTTTGGGAGACCATTGGACTGCCAAATGTGTCTCAAGTTTTCGAGATCCCACAAAACCAGCCTTGTCATTTTATCACTCTTTGTATCTGTCCCATCACTTTCATATATGATCTCGATCAACCGGCATGATCTCACTTCTAGGAAGGTGAGACAAAGTTGAAATCTCTTCCACATGTGGGATGGGGCAAGACATAGGAGATTGTCACAGTGCTCCAATTGAAGAACCTCCAATTTGCAAAAGGAATCATTGGGAATTTGATTGTTCCATAGCTCTTTGCACTGAGCGCCTTCAATTTTTAGTTTTCTTATATTGGGGAATATAACCTGCACGAGGATAATGTGAGAAATGAGGATAAGTAGGACACATTATTAGATTGTTCGTTCTAAAATATGAAATGCAAGAATACAGATGATCATAGTAAGGGATAGAGCAAACCATCTCATTGAATAATGGTTGTGGTGATTCATCATCCCTTTTGGCCTTCTCCTTGAGAACCACTTCCTTCATTTGTTTGCAATTGCTAATCCATAGGCTCTCGAGTTTCTCTAGAGTTGTGGCCATACAACTGGGGAAGAGATATTTTAGGTTGGAGCAACTGCAAACACTGACATTTTTTAGACTAGGAAAACCCAAAATCATTTGGGAGTCGCTCTTCACCATGCATTCCAGCTTTACTTCCCTCACTGTTATTACTTCCAATTTGGGGAGCGATACAGTTGTTTGCTCATTATTTGCATCAAGGGACCCACAATCAAACAATGATTCTAGGGAGGGACAGTTTTCAATCCTGACAATTGTCAGGTTGTGCAATCCCCCTATGATTGTGGAAGGAAAGACGTTGTGTAGCTGAGAGCAATATCCAATGGAGAGGGTGGCTAATTTGCATAAGGAATTTTCCATAAGTTCATCGTGCCATATCCCTTTGAAGGATCCTACCGACTCAAGCTCTAGCTCCTCCAAGCTTGGTAAACTAACCTACTCATAAGAGTCATCCATTAAATCGTAGCTATTAAAAATCTAAGAAATTGGCCTAATCTTAACGATCTATTTGATGCGGTGGAAGAATGAATTTTCCAATAGTGGCTTCTATCTAACAAATATAGTTATAAATTATTACCATATTTTAACCAATAAAACCAAATAAAGATCTTCAAAGAGATTTTATTACTTGTCTTGCAAACTGTGTGCTTCTGGCTATTATGGGTATAATCTCAATAGAAGGGATTTGTACCTTTTGATTGAAGAAGGAATCAGAATAAGCATCTTGTGAATCTGAAGTAGTGGTTACTGACTCTTTCTTTCCATGAGAATATGAGAAGAATTTCATTGTAGGACAGCGTGTTATAGATAGTCGCTTCAGCAGTGGGAACTCTATAATATCATCTGCCCCTTCATCTCTTTCTTCTTCATCCACAATCACTGTCTTCATATTTGGACAGTCCATTACTTCAATGTTTTTAATTTCTCTAAGACATTTAGCCACAAATATCGGCAAGAGAAATGACAGCCCCGTTTCAAAGATAGAGAGCTCTTTCAAGTTTGAAAGATCGATATTCCTTGCAATTTAACATCTTGTTTCCACATGTGTTGCAGGTTTGGTAACTGCCTCAATGTCAATTCAATTAGCTGAGAGAGAATCTTGACATCTCCGGTGACTTCTAGCTCCTCTACATCGAAAACTACTTCCGCTGATGGAGAACTCTTAATTTTCATTGACTCCAAATTCGGCAGCTTCAGCATCCAATCTAATTTTAGAATATTCTTTGACGTGGATTTAGACTCTTCTATCTCTAGCGATTTCAGATTGCTGTCTTTTGATGAAGGTTCAATGAAGAGTATCTCTTCCAGGCCAAGGAGTCCAACCATTACCAGGGATTCCAAGCGAGGCAATGAAACCTAATGAAGCGCCACAATCAAACTCATTAAAGGTGCGTTACAAGTAAATATATTTTTAGAAAAATGCTTTTAGAATTTTCTTGTGTTTGGATACGAGAAAATGACCTAAACTCTCATGCTAAAATCCAAGAAAATGAATTTCTCTTCCATAAAAAGCAAAATCAATTTCAATAAGGATATCCTCACGACTATCATGATGCTAATGCAGCACAAGTGCACAAGTCTCTCTCACGGGCGTCATCATAATTGTTATCTTTGATTTGGCTGATCTCCAAAGCTATGACCATAATTTTTTTCTCTTTCTTTTGAAATCATCTACTGATCTTCAAAAGAACTGTCATCATAATTGTTATCTTTTCTTTCATTTTTCTATTTTGACCTTCAAAATTGAAAACAAATTCATGTCGGAGTTAAATTTTTAATAAATTATTTGTTAACTTATTGCTTTTCATTATGAACAAGTAAATATGACTTATTTGGGTTTATTTCTTTGAAATTGTGTTTTCAGCAGAATCAAATACAAGAAAAGAAGAAAAATGAATCGCTAGGAAGACATTTTTCAGCAACAATGAATTTTCAGCGAAACAAAAGAAACTTAAATATATGAATGAGTTTGATGTCTCTTAAGAATGTCAAAAAATTAATTGAGACGAAGGGATGACAGAAGCAAAACGACATTGACATAGTGAGGTTGGCATGACGTGTTAGAATCAATTGCTAACTTGCGTGTAGGTGAAACATGAATTACGTGGACTTTCTTTGTTACGTGGCTACTAGTTCGCCTTCTATTTATTTATTCTCTCACTTTCTTCATTTTGAAATTGTTGAATTTCGTGCATTCCTTTAAGATTCATTATGTATAATGTTTTTTATTCTCATTAAAAATGTTAAATAAGTAATAAATTAGTCATAGTACAAACCCATGCTAAAGCCCAAATAATTAGTGCAATTATCTAACACTGAAATAAATTGCAAAAAAAAATCGTAGAAAAAAGCTACAGTTTTTTTTTTTGGTCGATCATGCTAAAAAAAACTTTTGCCTTGCCTCTTCGCAGGGCGTGGGAGTCGAAACCCACTCCTGAAATTAAATCTTCCCCACCCCAAAAAGGCTTGAACCCCCAAGCTACCGGGGCGAACCCTCGTGGTTCCTTAGCTACGATTGAATGTGAATAAAAAGGTATGGTCTGTGTTTTCTTTGAAAGGATTTTTTATATGTGTTTCATGATGTACAAATAATCAAAATTAATGCAATATTCACTAAGGCTCGGTGAACACCAATATCATCTTATCCTAAATCCCCCTCTAATAGTATAATCTAGGTATTTTTTTGCAAGATTAAGAATTAAAGAAATTTATACCCAGAAAATGAAAACGTTACCTGAATTGGAGCACCCTTAGCTCTAGTGCCAAAGCTCGTCATTTTTGGTAACTTACGCAAATCTAGACGTTGTACAATAGGCAACTCAATCATGTCATCAACAACAACTTCTACTTTTCCTGCATCACCTGTGATAATGGCTTGTAATGAGTCACATTCACGTATTTCGATCTCTTCCAAATGTACATGTCTTTGCATCTCTGAGAGGAACCACAAATTTTTCAATTGGTGGCACTTTTTGATACACAAAACTTTCAATTTGCTGAAGCAATCTGGTGTGACAGGGCCATTGCATATCTTCTCCAGATTAATAAGATTTTCAAGGAACAAAGACTCTAAATCCGTAAATGCAATGAGAAGGTCATTTAATGAACTGACGATGTACTTGATTGAGGGGCTGTTCTGAATGTCGAGATGCTTCAGTTGTGTAAATCCTCGAATGCACAACTCGTGAGCATTCTCCTTGAACTCTCCCAATCCGTCCAAATATAAGTGTTGAGTTTTCTGCAGAGTTTTCTGAACCCATTTTTTTGAGAGAATACCATCGAATCCTTCCAATTGGAGTTTCATGGTTCTCAAACCACGAAATCCCCTTCGATAAGCATTTCCTATGTTGATCCAAAATCTGGTCAAGGTCCCAAATGGCAGGTCATCATCCTTTAAGAGTACAATGGGATCACAAATCGATATTTCCAGAGAGACTAGCTTTCTCAAGCTCTTCAACTCAGCAAGCCTACCATTATATGATTCCGCTGGTATTTCATCATCAACTGTCCATCGACTAAAGCTTCCCCTCATATATAACTCTTCCAAGTTGACTAAGCCTTTCAGGGCACCAGGCTCGATTATCATAAGCGAGTCACAATCATGTAGATTCAACGATCTCAGATTCCTAAGTTCCCCAATTTCTTTAGGTAGCTTAGAAATTTGAGATCCTGCCAAGCTGAGAATCTGCAATGTTTGGAGCTTGCCAAGAATTGCCACATCGTCCACAATGCAATAGTGTGAGGATAATGAGTGGAGGTTCCTAAGGGTGCCAATCGAGGAACGTAAATTGGTGATATGTATGAAGCGAAGATATAGGACTTGGAGCTGCTCCATGCCTGTGAAATCTAGTCCACAACAATCTCTCACATCATGTCGGTGTATAGGTGCCTCGAACAACCCTAGTTGAGACAACATGAATATCTTCAAGTCGGGAAACACGCACCGCGTTTTTTCAGCAAGGCTATCACCATAATCATTAACAAGGCATATTGCCCAACATTTCTCAAGCTTTTCTTTGGCCACGAAACATAATAGTTGTTCATCATTAAGGAATTCTGACTTCTAAATGGAGTTGAGACGACCACCTCACTATAAAGATCATGTATGGTCACATTTTCCATGTCATCACCATCATCTTGCAACAAACAAACAGAACGGAGGCTATCGAGCATAGTATTCAATCTATCCCTTGAATCTTCTATCGTGTCATTGAATCTCTCAAACAAGCCCAACCCCATGCCTAGTCCCAGCAGAAGTTCGACTTTAATGGTCCCGCCCATAAGACCACAAAGCAAGAATAAGGACCTCGCTTCCTCACTCTCCAAATGGTCATAACTCAACTTCACTATAGTTTCTATTTTTGGATCATCTATTTTTATCAATGCGTTTTTCCATGCGGACACACGGCTGTATTTCAAAGTGCTTGCGACGGAGATAATCAAAAGAGGCAAACCTAGGAGCTTCTCGACCACTTGAGCTGCTATTGCTTTCAATTCCTCGTCTTTGAGCTTGTCGCCGACTATCTTTTCAAATAGCCTGAAAGCTTCATCGTTGTTTAAACCTTCAAGACGAAATGTTTTATCCGCATGCATCTTTTGCTCCAACACATCTTTAAATCTTGATGCTAGCAGCAACTTGCATCCTCTGCTCTCGTCTCCCGCAGGAATTCCAACCGCCTTCAAATCAAGTGGCCCCCACAGATCGTCCAATATTATGAGAACCTTCTTTGTCGGATCGCTCTGTAATTTCCGAAACAGAAGATCTCTTCTTCCGACTTCGCTTGGCGTGTTCTTCAGATCCAGACTCAAGGCGTAAGCAATGTCATCTTGGATTTTCTTCAAGTCTTGAGTCTGCGATACAGTCGTTGTGGCAATCAGGTGGAACAGTCTCTTCTCGTTCCTGAGTTTCTTCTGGACTTCCTCCAAGAGCGTAGTCTTCCCCACGCCGCCCGGCCCGTAGATCCCAATCACTTTGAGCTTCTCATCATCCAGAGCATTCATTATGCCCTCAAAGAAGGAAGCTCGTGAATCGGTGATAGTGTCACCCCGATCACTGGTAGAGGAATTCACTTCGGGAGGGCTAGCGACATGCCCAGGCGGAGCACTCTCGTAGTAGACCCTCTCGAATTTACCCTGAGGAATGAGTGCTTGGATGTCCTGGACTGTCTTCCTTGCGTCCCTGCTGAGACAATAACGCTCCTTTGGGTTGGGAAGCCACCCGCAGAAGCGAGTTCTGTTGGCTCTTCTATCATCATCCAGCACGCGATGCGCCTTGTCGGCGACGGTCTCTGCCTTATTCTTCCATCTGTCAACTTCGCGTTTTATCTCCTTCATGTTGTTTTGAGCTTCATCGATGGAACGCTGGATCCCGACCCTGGCGTCATTCAGCTTCTCAACTTCATCGTTAAGTTGGCGAATATACCTGTTAGGGAATATCACGTAGCCGCAGTGACGACCGACTGGAGCCACTAGGTACTCCGCCACCTTGGAAGCTACACGTATAATAATATCCGCCATTTTCCCCCTTTTCGACTTCTACTTTTCTGGTTTTCTTTCCTTTCTCTGTGGAGGAAGAAAGTTAAAAAATTGTAATATGCTGAGGAAGGCGGGACTGCAGGAACCCACAAAGGAAATGATTTAGGAAGAGGAAAGAGAACAGAAAGAGAAGAAGAATATTGAATCACCTTCAAGAAATGGAGTTGGGAGGCGACAGCTTGGTGGGGGCGAAAATCGAATTGGGAACAGAGAATCAAACAGAGAATATCATCTTTCGGAAATCAGATGCTAACAAAGAGAACAGAGCTGGGAGACGAGGTGAAGCTGATTTGTGAAGCTTAAGAAAGGAGCAACAGCGAATAGCCGGAAACACGTGGCAGGTTGACGCCAACCCACCAGCTTTCCCAGAGGAATCTAAAAAGGACAGCTCTTTAACCGACAATAGCCGGTCTCCGGGTTCATCTCCCTATTCGGTATCTGATTCCCAATAGATTGAAAGTTACTTTTGATTAACAAAATTTACTAATCAATTCACAAAACACTGGTAAACTACAATCATGCATTACTTTTGTCAATATTTAAAGCTACTCACCGTTGTGGAAAAAATATATTTGTTCTACTTGGCTTTTCAATGAGAAAAATTATTCATCTCTTTGAGAAGTTTCTTTTCCTCATATAAACGTACTAGCCATCATGAAATAGTAGTGTATAAATGGGTACAAATATCCATCTACCTACGCTACCAAATACTAATAATATCATGTTTGGACCTAACATTTTACATGATTTAGGATATCGGTAGGGTATTTTTATGGGTTCATGTATTACTAGTCAGGGCAGGCTTCCTTGTCATAGAAAAATGGGTATAAACTTACTTTTCAAATAAATAATGATAATCTATCATAATTACTTGGTAATTTAAAACTTACTTTTCTATGCGAAAAATTACTAATCACTTGGAGAAGTTTCTTTTGCTCGTTTAAACATACTAACCATCATCAATGGTATAGTTTACAAATGGGTATAAATATCCATCTTCCCACACTACCAAATACAAATAATATTATATCTGGACCATCTATCTGGATCTTAACTCACATTTTACATGATTTAGGATATTAGTAGCATATTTTTATGGGTTCATGTTTTACTAAGCAGGATGGGCTTCCTGGACATAGAAAAAGGGTACAAACTCACCTTTTAAATAAGAAAAGTTACTACCGACCAAAAAAAAAAAAAAAAAGAAAAGTTACTGACCAAAAAAATAAAATAAGAAAAGTTACTAATTGATGTTCAATAATTACAAACCTTGCATTTATTGATACTACTTTTGTAGTTGAAAAGTTACTTACCACATGTAAGTTGAATGTTACTTATGATCCAAGAAACTCTTCAATTGCTTTGGAATAGTACAAGTTGCAAATGGATACGTATCCACTTTTTTCAATGTGTAAACTTGAATATCATTTAAAAAAAAAGAAGGAAAAAGCCACCAAGAACCCTAAACTTTGTCCAAAGTGACAAATTTACCCCAATTTTTTTTTTTGTTATATGAAAAACCCTAAACTTTAATAATCGTAACACATTTACCCCAAACTCTATGGCCAATGGCATTTTTGTCTTTTTCTTTTCTTCTCTCTTCCTACCGTTGGCCATGGTGGAGGGAAGCCGTACTCAGGCGAGGGCGACCCTCGCCTGGGCCAGATCTGGTGAGGAATCCTCTTGCCCGATGCCAGCGAGGGCCGCCCTCGCCAAATCTGGGGAGGGTCATCCTCACCCGACACAGACGAGGGCTGCCCTCACCTATGTTGGGCGAGGGTTGCCCTCGCTAGATCTGGCACCACGCCCGATGCCGGCGAGGGTCGCCCTCGCCTATGTCGGGCGAGGGGTTGCCCTTGCCGGATCTCGGCACCTTTGTCGCCCGATGCTAGCGAGGGCTGCCCTCGCCTACGTCGAGCCCTCGCCGGCATCGGCCGATGGCAATTACTAAGGACTTTGTATAATTTGCGCATCTTCTTTCTGTTTCTTTTATTAAATTGAATGGCTGATATGTAAATATCGTTCTTTCTTTTACTTAGATGGAAATTTAAGATGATGGCATATGAAAAGTATATGAAATTATTTAGCCCCTACATCTCGAAGCATATAATCAATTACACGAAAGAAGTCAACTGAGTCATTGAAAAATAAGAGTAAAGATTATCTTTCATCCAAGTACATAAAAAAAGAAAAAGAAAAAAAAGGTACATGTATCTACCTGTACACCTAGTAAAATAGAAATTCGAGAGGAATTACTGGAAAAAGCTTGAAAGCGTCATGTTAATGCATGCAGAACTACTTAATTCGGTCAATTATCTAAAACAAAAATAGTTTTAATCGATGGAAAAACATACTTACATATAATTCATAAATTTACATCACCCAATATAATATATGTTCCATATGTAGCCGTGATATTCAAGCTCTATACTGAAAAACAGGTAATGTAAGATAAACAATTACAAGATATTGATCAACGAAAGAAATCAAATGAACCTCTCGCTCCTATATAAAATATCTCCAGCACCATTAGTGAAGACCGTAACACCCTCGTTAGATCTAGGCTAGGCGAGAATTTGGCAGCCCTTGCATAGGCAATGGCTTGCACACCCTCGCTTTGGCTGGCCATCACTCCAAAAACCAAAACGAAAGTAAAGAAATGGAAAAAGAAAACCAAAAATGTTCAAAAATGTTATTAAAAATGTCCACTCCAATGACATCGTGCCAAGTAGGATGCCTAGTGTTCATGTCAGTAATTTCTGGCCGTTGGATAGACTCAATTCGCAAAATATCAAAAGGTTTAAGACTTTATTAGCAAAATTAAAAATGCTTAGAACCGAATTGGCAAAAATACAATAAGTTTAGAATTTTTTGGATAGTTTGCCCAATCTTGTTACAAACAAGATTGTAATCCTCAAGCATCTCATCATTTCTTCACTTTGGAAAACTTTGAAAAAGTGAAAAAGAATCCTCAAATTGGAAAAGAAATATACGAAAGAATCTTCTTTCACTTGCCATCCCCCCACCCCCCTCCTCGTACAGCTCTGTCTAATCTTTTATTGTGATATCTGGGACTTCGACCTACCAAATAGATAAGATCAAATCGGAGTTCAATATAAATCCAAGTTATAAATCAAGTCATTTTAAAAGGGTCAATATATTGTCGACACATATTCGATTCTATTCGACAGGTGATTATCCCTTTTTTTTTTTTTATGGCATGACCCGTATAGAATCCAATCGGGTCATTTCATTGAGTAAAGCGGGTTCTAGGACCCGGGTTAAAAGGAGACGAAGAAATAAAGAAAGAAGGAAATAGTGCTTGCCTTGTAGGGCTTGAGTAAGTGCGAAGAAAGTGGAAGGAATGGAAGACAAAAATGTTCCTGTGAGGCCCACGAAATATATTCCTCGTAAAAGTGGGAAGAAAGAGCAGGAAATGCAAAATGAGTTACTTCTTCCCTTACACGACTCTGTGGGCCCACCACATATTTGCTTTTCCCTGGACTCTTTTTCATGTCTTTATCCTATGTTATCTCATCTTTTTTTGTTCCTTTTTTCCCCTTTCTCTCATCTTTTTAGTTCAATAATTAATAACTTGAAAAAACTTGATAATTCACTGATTTATTGAGAGGTTGGTAGGTTCTTTATTGAGTTGGTATTTTACAGAAAAAAGTTGTGAGATTTCAAAGAAATTGATCAATAACCATATTAGTGAAATATAGGTTACTTTATTATATTATATTATATTATATTATATTATATATAAAAAAGCTTGTGAAACTTTAGAAGAGATGATAATTTACTAATTGTTTAGACTTGACAAAATCCTGATAATATCGACAACTTACTGAAGGGTGATCTTATAAGTAAGTTAGCGGTCATATATTTTTCCAAACAAGATTTGAGTTCTCAACCTTTTCATTATTTCTTCAATTTGGAACCTTTTAAATAAAGTGAAAAAGAATCGTCAAAAGAGGGAAAGAAAAAAAGATGAAAGAATCATCTTTCACTAAAGAATCTCTAACATCCCTCTTTTTCTTTCAATCTCTCTCTTCACTTATAATGCTCTTTGTTTAACCTTTCACAACGATTTGTGGGACTTTGACTCGTCAAATGAGCAAGATAGGATCTGGGCTTAATATGAATTTGGGTCATAAATCAAGTTATTTTATATGGGTGGATATTTCATTAACACATACCTAATTCATTCAACATCATGATCTCCTTTTATATTCCTTATTGTCCAAAACGACTATTGGACAAAACCTTTAGTATCAATCATCCAATCCACCTGTTGGATAGGAAAATTTGATTCCTTTTGGATTGCTAGGATAAGAGTCTCCCTTGATTGTGCTGCTCATACAACATAGATAAGGTTTCCATAAGTTGATTACTCTATTTGGAAAGTGCGTCTCGTCTCCAAATGATTGTCGCATGGATATCAAATATCCAATCAAGGAAAGATTATGTGAATGTCCATCCCTCCTAGACAATCAATACTTATAGCTAGAAATCCAAGCCAAATTCCTAGCCATTGGGCTCCATATAATATGAGTGCGAAGATCTGAGATCTTCTCGTAATGTTTGATGATGTGTATTGTCTTGATAATCCTCATACAAATTATACCATTGTCCTTGATTATCATAACACAACACAATCTTCATCATAGACAACCAGAATGTGTTGATAAGTCTCTAAGTCTGATTATCTGAGTCTGATGAATAACATTTAATGATGCATTTCAGAGTTTTCACTTGAAAAAACTTACTATCAGAATCATTAAATACTTATGAAAATGTTTTGTCGATCTTCAAAATCATTTAGGAAAATTTCCTCAACATCCTCATGAGGCATTCGCACTGAATAATTCGTGCTTTCCTCAACTTCACCAAGCCTTTCAAGACAAGAAAGTGTGCCGCCTAGTATTCATCAATAATGAGAGTCCACTGGTTTTTCAAGTTTGAAAAATGTGGCAGTGCTGCATCGGCTCAAGCAACATTTTTATCATAGTATATTCCATCTTAATTACTCTAAATTTCCTCACATTTTCGATTGAATAGGTAGGTTGAGTACTCGCGAGCACGATAAAATATAACTCAAGCAATATAATTCTCCGGTGGAGCACGGAAGCAATGACAAAATGTAATAAAGATAATATCCATGAGAGTTGCGCTCAATTTCCCTATTTATCTGAAAATTCATGCCAAATATGCCATGACCATCAACCAAAAGTTCTTCCAATCCCGAGACCCAGAATTTCTACTGCTAGATTTTGATTAATCATGCCACATCATTCAAATTTAAACTTCAATAAAAATAGTTTTTCAGTCTGTAACTATGCGCAATTTGCATCTCAATTCTTTTCTCACATAGAAAAACATAGGTATTGTGAGATTAAGGTTAGAATTTAAATAAGCAATAATTTCTTGTATGGAAGAAATATTCTCCAACCCTTCCCGGGAGTTAAAAGAAAAGGAAAGGGGGCTTAGCTCCCAAGTTTAAAATACTAAGTTGCCAAAATCAACTTCGAATATTATTGAGATGAAAAAATTAATTGTGGCAACTATAGAATTTTCTAAAAAACGTGATATAAAACCATGATCACGAGGAGACAATTCATTTGGGAAATTAAGAATTGTTCTCTAAGGAAAAATTAATTGCTTTCATTTTAAATTAGATCAGTTATCTTCTAAGAAAACTTAGCGACACCTATCTTTTAATCCCAAGTAATTGCTCAAGTAATAAGTGTGTCTATCCTCCTCGCTCAAGGCGCATGACTAAATCACCATATTTGCGTAGTCTCTTGGAGTCGCCCATAGGAGCAGGGACTTATGTGTTTCCGAGAATTACCCAATGTGCGTGAGACAGAGGGACAGACGCACTTGATGGACATTAGTTAGATGTTCAAAAAGCCCGAGGTACTCTCCAATGAGATCTACGAGACGCCTATGTTTATTAATCTTGTGAGTATGTATTCGTTTTGAACAACGTATGTAATTCCATTGGAAGAAACTGAAGGTTCATGGGAGATGCTTTTACATTTTTTTTTTTTTTAAGTACTAAGCAAAATCATATATTATTTATGAGAACATCACTTTTCCAAAAAGAATCCAATCTAAATGATTAACTACGCTTCATTAACGGGACCAGTGAAAATAAAGTGTATCTGTATGGAATTATATGTGTTAACAGGTTCATTAACTCCATGGATTTTATGGATGTCGCGTTATTCAATGGTTGAGCCGGACCACCCCTCTTTCCAAAAAAGAACCCAATTTAATTATATGGTTCACCATCGTTGTTCTGTTGCTGCTGCTGCTGCTGCTGCTCTCTCCCTCTCTCTCTCTCCCCCTCTTCGCTCTCTCTCAAACGCAGAGGAGGAGGAGGGAGACAAACGCAGAGCTAGACCAAACAGAAGAAAAGAACAGAGTGATGTTAATGGTCGCACATGGTGGAGCTTGGTCTTATGTAAACCTCACGCTGTAGATGGCAATTACTAAGGACTTTGTATAATTTGTGCATTTTCTTTAATTAAATTGAATGGTTGATATGTGAATATCGTTCTTTCTTTTACTTAGATGCAAATTTACGATAATGACATATGAAAAGTATATGAAATTATTTAGCCCCTACATCTCAAAATGTATAATCAACTGCACCGAAAGAAGTCAAAACTCAGTCATCTGAAAATAAGAGTAAAGATTATCTTTCATCCTAGTACATTTATAAAAAAAAAAAAAAAAGTACATGTATCTACCTGTACACCTAGTAAAATAGAAATTCAAAAGGAATTGCTGAAAAAAGCTTGCACAACCATATCTAATGACATATTTAGTCCCAAATTTGTACATATTGTTTTACGAATACCAGCAGCAAATTTTTAAAAAGCGCAACCACTTATTGGGTCAATTGCCCAAACAAAAACTGTTTTAATCGATGGGAAAACATACTAACATATAATCCATACATTTACATCACCCAATACTAACATATTGATCAACGAAAGAAATCAAAAGAACCTCTTGCTCCTATAGAAAATATCTCCAGCACCACTGCAGAGGATGAAGACGTCACTGCATGCATCCACCTTGTTTCTTTACGCATACCATCTACAGCTCATCTCTATTTCTTCGTTCTTTAGCATAGCATCTATAGTCAAGTCGATGCACACTGCTGTTGACGATAACAATTAGTTTTTTTTTCTATATTTTTTTATATTTTTTTTCTTTTACTCTTTTTTTTGGTCTTTAGAGTGACGGACGATGATCCTCGCTATTTTGGGGAGAGGGCATTGCAATCCTCAACGGCCATAGTGGCCCTTGTCATGGCAGTTGAGGGCTTGGGCTAGGGTCGCAACGTTAAGCGAGAGCACATGAGCCTCGCCAGATCTAGTGAGGGTAGTGACACCCTTGTTAGATCTAGGTAGGCGAAAAAGAAAGTAAAGAAATGGAAAAAAGAAGAAGAAAAAACTAGAAAAGTTCAAAAATGTCGTCAAAAACGTCCACTTCAACAACAACGTGCCAAGTAGGATGCTCAATGTTTATGTTAGCAATTTCCGACCGCCTGGATAGACTCAATTGACAAATTGTCAAAAGTTTAGGACTTTATTGGTAAAATTAAAAAGGCTTAGAATCAATTTCGCAAAAGTATAATAAGTTTAGGACTTTTTTGACAATTTTCTCGATCCTTTCACATATAGGATTGTAATCCTCAAGCATCTCATCATCTCTTCACTTTGGAAAACTTTGAAAAAGTGAAAAAGAATCCCAAATTAGAAAAGAAAAATACTAAAGAATCATCCTTCACCTTCCATCTCTCTCTCCCCCATCTTGTACTGCTCTACGTCTAATCTTCCATTGTGATATTTGGAACTTCGACTCACCAAATGGGTAAGATTAAATCTAGGTTTAATATGAATCCAGGTCATAAATCAAATCATTTTATAAGGGCCGATATTGTATCGACACATATCCGGTTCTATTCAACATGTGATTGTCCCCCTTTTTCTAGTGGCATGAGCCATGGAATCGAATCGAGTCATTTCATAAGTAAAGTGGGTTTTAGGACTCGGATTAAAAGGAGAGGAAATAAAGAAACAAGGAAATAATGCTTGCCTTGTAAGGCTAGAATTAGGGGTGTGTAAAAGAACTGGCTTGGACCACTTGGAATCGGATCGAAACCGCCTAGAACCGGTGGCTCTTAAGGGAATTGGTCCGCTTCCTGATTCCAATTTATAGTATCCGGTGGGTACCGGTCCGGTTTCCGATTCCATGAGCAGATCCGTCCACCCGTCCAATCGAACCGGACTAATTATATTATAATAATATATTAATTTTTAATATTAAAAAATTTCGAAATTAGCAAATCTAAAATTCATAGCTCCAATCTCCATCTCGTCTCTCTCGGTTTGAACTCTCCCCTGACCTATGCAAGAGTCTGCCATTGAAGAGTACTTCAAGCCAATTGACAAGTAGGCTGAGGCCATCATGAAAATGTAGCTTGAGGGTGAGGAGAGGACAATGAAGGAGATGGTGAAAACCATGCAGAGACAGGCCTTGCTTAAGAGAGAACTAAGACAAATTAGCAAATGCGAAATGTGCTGATGTCGATCGACAAAAGCAGTTCAAAAAAAAAAAAGGAGGAAACGAGAACATGAACAGGTAATGGCGTGTAGCAATTATCGGCAAAGTAATCACTATTCAAAGATTAAGACAATTTTGTGGAGCTCAAGCGATTGTTTTTAGGCTTTTAATTGGTCATTATATAAAATAATTTCATGTTTCTAGTAAACACTTTGTATAACTATTAAATAGCTTTTAATGAGACCGATTTTATGGATTCACTTGAGAATCAGACCGGACTGACAATCCGATCTCGGATGGATCGATGCGACTAATGTGCGATTTCTAATTCTAATTTTTCAGAATCAATTCACCCGGATTATACACACCCCAGCTACAATAAGCGTGAGGGAAGTGGAAAGAGTGGTAGAGAAAACTGTTCTTGTGGGGCCTAGAAAAATTATTCCCCGCAAAACTGTTCCTTCTTCCCTTACACCACTGTGTGGGCCCATCACATATTTGCTTTTTCTTGGACTCTTTTTTGTGTCTTTATCCTATGTTATCTCATCTTTATTTGTTCCTTTTTTTTTTTTTAATCTCATCTTGTTAGTTTAATAATTAGCAACTTGAAAGAAACTTGATAATTCACTGATTTATTGAGAGGTTGGTAGATTCCTTATTATTATTTTTTTTATAAAGGAGAGGTTGGTAAATTCACCCTAAAACTTACACTCAAGATGGCAACAAAGTCAAATCGAGTGAAAGGGAGTCAAGGAAGGAACACAACCAACAAGAGCAGTAACAAAACAGCCAAAGCAGCGGCTATTTTCCTTATTGAGTTGGTATTTTACCAAAAAAAGTTGTAAAATTTCAAAGAAATTGGTCAATCACTGTATTAGTGAAATATATATAAATATATATATATGTATATATATATACTTTATTATATTACTAATATATAAAAATGACGCTTGTGAAATTTCAGAAGAGGTGATAATTTACTAATTTGTTTAGACATTGACAAAATCCTAATAATAATTACAACTGACTTAAGGGTAACCTCATAAGTAAGCTAGCGGTCATATATTTTTTAATCAGGATTCGAATTTTCAATCCTTTCATCATTTTTTTAATTTGGAACCTTTTAAGCAAAGTAAAAAAGAATCCTCTAAAGAGGGAAAGCAAAAAGATGAAGGAATCATCTTTCACTAAAGAATCTTTGCCATCTCTCTTTTTCTCTCAATCTCTCTCTTCACTTGTATTGCTTTTGTTTAATCCTTCACAGCGATTTTTGGGACTTTGACTTGACAAATGGGCGAGATAGGATCGGGCTTAATATAAATATGGGTCATAAATTAAGTTATTTTAAATGGGTTGATATTTCATCGATGCATGCATCTTCTACTCAATTGGATTGTGCCATATTTTTTAGCCCACTTCTCCCATCGATCAAGAAACAAATATGGCCTTTGGAAATCAAAGATTTGACACAACACTTATAGTTTGTTTGGATAGCGTGGTATTTTTTTTCATATATTAAAGTAAATATATTCGTAACTGTCGACACCTGAAACTTAGTTGATAAATTGAGCATGCATTATTGTAATTGAAAAAAAAATAAGAACATCAAAACAATGAATGGTAGTAAAAAGAACAAAAGAAAAAGAATAATAAAAATATAAATAAATAACAAATGGAAAAGGACAATTTGGTCCAACTGGCGCGGCCCACAAGAGCAACCCATTGGCTTTTTTCCCCAGCCCAGACCCATCAGCCCATCAGCCCATCACCACAACATTTCAGCTTTTTCCCCTAGCCTGGCCTTTTCTCTCCCCTCCTCCTCCGCCCTGCGAGGATGTTGCTGCTGATCCGACCAAATAAAGGAGCGCTCGCTCTGCCTCGATGCGAAGCTCGGAGTAGATAGAGATTCCAAGTCACGTTCGTTGTCTCCGGCTAGCGATGTCCCCACCAGAAAGACTTTCAGGCACGCCAGATGTAGATCATTGCCATCGCCGCCCGTTTCCATAAATTCAAGCTCCGAGTGATGATGTCCTGCCGTTGCTTCCTTCTTGTTCGGTTGTTTTGCTATCCTGGCAAAACCGCTTCTAGATGTTCTTGCAAATATCAGAATGACGCGTTGATGATTATCGTGACGTGCGGTGCATTGATGATTATCGTTCTGATTGTGTCTTTTTGTTCTTAGTGGAAGGTTTTGTTCGACTCGATCAATCTGAGGTGGTGAACTATGCAAGCAGAATTGGCTCCAGAGTTCCTTCTTCCCTTGATTCGAACTTGAAAATTTTGAAGTCAGCAGTTTGAGTTTAATCTTTATTGAGAGAAAGTCAGGCTCGATCATTGAGATTTTCTGCACTCAATTTCTCTTTTTTGTTAAATATACATGAATTCTTTTCCAAAACAATTGACAACTCAAATTGAAACGCGGAAAACTGAAATCACAAACAAATTGAAAATACCGTTGAAAAATTGAATAAGGAATCCAAACTTGTATTGAAATAGCAATGTACTTAGAGAAAACTAAAAGCGAACAATGAAATTTACAGATGCCAAGTAGAAGTTACTTAATTCATTTATTGAAGTTATTGTTCTGTTTAAGTTTGTACTAAGTACATGAAAAAAAAATTACCAATAGCAACAGATTTGCCCCCGAAAATCATTGAGATCAACCAATCAGACGCACTTGATAGTCAAAGCTTAAAAATATCAACTCTTAGGTGGTGGTCAACTAGAAGACTATCTTTAAAAGGAACAGATTATTATTTTAATATGGTCAATTAAAAATTCCTAATTGCATTATAATGATCAAAACTATCTTTTAAGTCCTGATATATTGATTTATCTGAGGATTCTAGTAGTAGACCTTTCGGAATTCACTCTGCGATTCAAGTGCCCGGATGGCCTCGGCTGTTCTCCTCGCCACCCTGCCAAGACGATAGTGCCTCTTCAGGTTGGGAAACTACCTGCGGAAGCAAGTTTTCTTGGCTCTTCTGTCGTTTTCCAGCACGCCGCGCGCCTCATCGGCAAGGATCTCCGCGCCTGTCTACCCATTTCTGGACGCCCGCTTTGATCGGCTTCGTGTTGTTTTGAGCTTCATCGACGGAACGCTACGCCCTTTGTCTCGCATTAATTAAATTCGCAGCTTTCTCGAACAAAGCTGCGGGAGAATATCGTGTCGTCGCATACAATCAAAGGTCCAATTCATGGAATTTTACGATCCAACTTGCAATGTGAAGACAATTAATCACACCACCACTTTAGGACCAAATATCATTTCATCGAACACCTCCTGAGCAGTGTCCAAACATTCATTTGACGCAAGAGCAACTTTCATTCTGATTCCCAGAGCTTGACGCGAGGACAACACTCCGGCTTGATTTAGAGTAAGAAGTGGAAGAGCTAAATTAGTGAAGAGAAGATTCGAAACTGATGGTTGGAGTCAACCGAGCCGAGGCGTCTTATTCCATGCGGTTCGAACTTACGGCAACCTTCCACCGATCACTGAAGTGAAAGAACGAACCGAAGGAGCGCCTTGCGGTCAGAACAGCACGCGATCGAAACTGCAGCCAGACGACACTGGAACCTGCAATCGAAGTCATGAACACTGAAATCAACGTTGATTCACCTCCGGCGAACCTCGAATCAACGACAATGAAGTTCGGATTCCAGGATCGAGCTTTGTTTCTTCTGTGCGTGTGTTGTGTGCCTTCCTTCGTGCGTCTGCCGTGGTCGGACATGCAAGACCGGCGGTGGCTTCCGGTGGAGCTGGCGACCGGCGGTGAAGCTAGAGAGGACGGGATAGGCTACGGACGCGAAGCAGCTTCGAGAACTTCCTCGTCAAATGACGAAGGCCAAAAATTCCTTTATATACTTCTCTGAGTCAAATGACGAAAGTGCCCTGCTTCAAAATGACAAAAACGTCCTTCTGGTTATTGCTAATGCCCAACCTCGCCGGTCTGGTCCCGTTCCCAGGGACGGGTCGGTCTTTGGTCCCGAAATTCCAAAACCAACATGTTGTGTGTGGGTTGATCCGATCCTAAGAGTTTTGGGTTGGTCAACCAGGACCAACCATGTATATTATATTATTTATAATTCTTTTATATATTCAAACCTAAGTAAAATGTCTGTTAAAAAAAAAAAAAACCTAAGTAAAATGATGTTAAAGCGTTGACTCCTCGTGCTCATAGTCATGGACAGACGGCATCCAAAGGCGTGAAGTTTACGCCACCAAGGTCTTCACGGCATCCTCCTCCACAGTCCGGTATGTTCTTCACCGTGAGGACCAAGGAGTCCTCACAGTCACGGACTCGCGACGTCCAAAACGGCGCAAGGTTTACGCCGTAAATCTCCTCACGGCTTCCTTCCCCAAAGTACGTTCTCTTCCATTCTGTCTTCTTTGTTCTTCAATTTTGCATATGGTGTTATGAATATTAAAGATAGATGATTACAAGAACTTTCCATCTTGTCCCATATCTCGATGAGCGGTTAGTAGGTACGAAATTTCCATTATTGTGTCATCTTATATTTGCTGAATATGAATTGGTATTTATAGTTTAGTTGCACAATGCCGGATTGTCGATGGATGTTTAATTTGAATTTATAGGTTTGCTTTTTTAGGGAATATAAAAAACAAGACGAAAAAAATTATCGATCGGTCCCGAGTTGACCCTAGAATTGGACCGAACCCATTGGTTGGTCCGGTCCTTGATCCCAGGCTCAATAGGGTCGGTCCTCGGTCCTAAAAATTGAGGACCGACACTGTATGGGTTGATCCTAGGGTTAGGGGGTGGCCCGGACCAACCCCGACCATGCTCACCCCTAGTTGCTAATTTCTGTCCTAACCGAATTCAAGAGTAGAAGGGAAAATCAATGGTGGGCCCCACGGAATAAAAAAATCTCTCGTTCCAGCAATTGCGTGTGGCAATTTTTTCCAGTTATTGTTGTTCGTAATTTTGTCGGTGCATTGTTGGCAAAATTTAGACATTAATAATTCCAAATTGCGATAACGCCCGTGGGACAAGTGGTTCTATACTTCCTTAGCACAGCCAATAATGAAGGTGGAGTCTTATGTGAAGAACAAAGATGCGTTTGGGGCGAACTCATTGGGGTTGTGGATATACCAATGGACAAGATTGTATCTAGCAACACAATCAATGACTACTTCCCAATAATTGGCAACTTCAGAAGCCCCCTCAAGCCCTATCCAAAACTTCACATCTCGATTCAATTCAAGCCGATCAATGATAATCTGTTATGCAAGAATGGTGTTGGGGTTGGGCCAAACTATGTGGGTGTATCGAACACATATTTTCCACTTAAGGAAAGGTGGGGATGTGACATTTTAGCAAGATGCTCATGTCCCAAAGTGCAAGCTGCCTCGGATTTTGCTTGATGATGGGAAGATTTATGAGCAAGGCAGGTGCTGGGAGGACATATGCCATGCCATTTTGGAGGCCCACCACTTGATCTACATCATCGGTTGGTCCATTTATCATCTTGTGAAGCTTGTGAGGGAGCCCACAAGGGAATTGCCGAATGGAGGAGAGCTCTCTTTAGGGGAGCTCCTGAAGCACAAGTCCAATGAAGTTGTGTGAGTGGTCGTGCTCATTTGGGACGACAAGACTTCACTTGACATGTTCCTCTTGAAGACGGTAATACTAAACCATGGTTACATATAATCAAGCATTGCTAAAACATGGAAATGTCTTTATGGTTTTCATGATGAGTGGAACTATCGGGTCGAGAAAAATTTGTTTGCATATGGCTTCCATCACTATTGATTTGTTGGGCTAGTGTAATAGAGCGGTGGGAAGTCATTACTAATATATTCCATCAGCATCGCATCTAAGGATCGTCCTTTTATCAACGGTGCATATGTAGTGAAGGATTTTCTTATTTTTACTGTCGGCTTAATGAATGTTTACAGAAGGAGAAGTTTTCTATTTCTTGACACAAGATCTTGACCCCTAATAGTTCTTTCTTTCAGCTTGCCTTTACAAAATGCAAATGGAGAATATGTTATGTAATGGCTCTTTCTTGAATAAGTATCCTCATTTATGGTGTAACCCACCATTTGGCCAAATTTCAAATCCATGTCCTTTGTGACAAAAAATTTGTATGTTTATTGACTTAGGAAAAGATAGTTCTTTATTTAGATCTCTCATAATTGAGACTCGACATGTGCCACATTGTTGCATAGGATGGCGTGGTGCAAACTCATGACAAAGAGACGAAGAAGTTTTTCCGACATTTTAGCGTCCGCTATGTGCTTGCTCCTCATTATGCAAGCACCAAACTTAGCATCCTCAAGCAGCATATATGTATCCTTAGATGTTACATCAATTCTTAATCAAAATCTCATCATCACATTGCACCAAAAGCATTGCTTTTGCTGTATGTCACCTGATTATTCTAATCGGATTTAATTTCATAGAAAAGATTTTCCTTTCATTAGACAATCTATGGAAGTTTATTGATCTGTCTCATGCTATCCTAGGTCATATCATGGTTTTCTAACCTAGTGACATGCATTTAGGACAGTGCTAATAGGGAATTTTAAAGTAGTGCAGCAGCTGCCCATTTGATTGAAATCTGGCATAAACCTAAGAAAATGTTTGGTTTAATCTGTTGGTGTATTGATCTTTCGTAGTCCAGGTGGTGGGGACCCCATTCCCACACCACCAAAAGTGCGTGATTCTCAACACTCAAACCTTAGGAAACAACCATAAAATAACAGCTTTTATTGTCAAGCTGGATCTATGTGATGACCGATACTATGAGAAAAATCCTCTTAAGGTATTTTGAAGTCGACAAAACGTTTCTATCAGTCTAGTCTGAAGACTTGCAGACTCTACTGATAAAGTCTGAAGACCAAAAATCTGAAGACCGCCAGACTCAAGATTCAAAGTCTACTCTCATGGATAGTTTCCAGACCGACAAAGTTAAAACTTCTATTCTGATTCTGTCTAGTATGGTTTTGACTCCAACGGTTAAGGAATATCTCTCGACTGGAATTAGCACTACAAGATCTTCTATTCGTATTCGAATAATCTAGATTCTCTAGATTTGCAACTTATACTTGGAAGGTTCTACTTATGGAAATCAAGATCCTGATTGTATGGGCGGCGGGATTGATGGGCTATCAACACTTGCTTTAAGGAGCTCGAGATCTCTCTAAATTGATTTGTCCAACGGGTTGATTGGAAGAACTTCTTTGGAAGGTGCCAACGGTAATGAAGGCATGAAGAAGTATTTAAGGGAGACGCTCAAGTTGTTTAAGTGTGCCAGATAGAAGAATTCCAAAGTCTGAATCTCTTTGTTATTTTGTGATCTTATTCTTCGAGCTATACTTGTAATCAAAAGAGAGACTAAAGTGTGGTGAGACCTTGAGGAAGTGTAGTAGAGACTCTGTTTGTGGAATCAAGGGCGTGAGACCGTAAATTCTCTTTTTGATTCTTAGTGAAATCCAGCCGAGGGCTGTCCATGCGAGAGAGTGGACGTAGGCTTGGTTTAAGCCAAACCATTATAAACTGAGTCTTGATTCTCTATCCCTAATCCTTTTACTTTACATTGCTTTCACTTGCAACGATTATTGTTTTCAAATCCTTAATTCTTCATCAAATAAATTGTCTATACATTCTGTTAATTTTATAAAAATTGTCTTAGTCACCTATTCACCCCTCTCTAGGTGCTCTTACTAGTTCTAACAATTGGTATCAAAGCTCGTGTACTCGTTTATTAGAAGTGTTTTTACTTATGAGTTAAAGATCTATGGCTAGTATGTTGCCTACAGGGTTGGTTGAAGGTCAAAGCAACACCGGACCTCCATACTTTGATGGAAAAGACTATGGCATATGAAAAAACAAGATGAAAGCATTCCTAAGATCGAAAGATCCCTTGGAATGGGAAGTAGTAGACAAAGGAATCATTCATGCTGCTACATCAGAATTAGAGAGAGGAAAAGAAGTTGATGCTCCTATTGAGATGACTCAAGAAGAGATAACCAAGAGACAGACTCTTGACGCTAAAGCCATTTATTCCTTATATTGTACTTTATTCCCTACTTAGTATAACAGAATATCCTCTTGTGATACAGCAAAAGAAGTCTGGGATAGGCTTCACATTACCTATGAAGGAACTGATCGAGTGAAAGAGACAAGGATCAATATTCTTTTGGGACAATATGAAGTTTTCAAGATGAGATCAGGAGAATCAATAACTGACATGTTTAGTCATTTTACTGAAATTGTGAATGGTCTTGAATATTAGGGACATCCAATCTTAGGACATATGAAAGTCAACAAACTTCTACGTGGACTCTCTAAAGACTGGAATTACATAAAGACTTCAATAAGGGAGACACAGATGATTGCACCACTCTCTGTAGACGAACTGGTTGAAACTCTTCAGCCTTACGAAGTAGAGCACACCAACGAAGAAAAAGATTCAAAAGGTAAGAAATCTATTACCTTAAAGTCTAATGATTATTTTGATGTTACAGACTCTGAAGAAGATCTAGATGATGAAGAACTGGCACTCATGATAAAGAGATTCGAGAAAGTTGAACGAGAGAAAAGGAAGAAAATTCAATTGGAAGAAACAAAGCTCACAAAGGTTTCAAAACAAATCAACAGAGGTAGATGATTCTAACAAAGAAGTGACTTGCTTTGAATGCAAGAAAAAGGGACACATCGGAACCCAACCTGTCCCTCGTTAAGGAAAAGGAAAGGAAAGGCGAGAAATACGAAATGCACTCAAAGCGAGAGACTTGGAGTGATCGAATGTGAAGAAAGTGATGATGATTATGCCAATATCTGTTTGATGGCAAAATATGATTCGACTCGCACCTGAGCAGATACGACTCAGGCAGTGAGCTTGAGGTTAGTAATCTAAAAATTCCTGTCAAAGTTTCGAAATATATTGATGAACTTTATCTTAGTCTAAAAACTCTCTTAAGAGGATCTCCGAATTAAAAAGGGAGAATTCTACATTGAAGCAACACGGTAAAAAAACTTTGGAAAGAAAAGTTTGAAAAGTTGGATAAGAACTTTACTATCTTGAAAGAAAACTCAGACTATGTTTCCAAAGAAAATAATCATTTGAAAAATGATATTTCTAACAAATCAAAAGGATTTTCAAATGGTTCTGAAAAATTGGATAAGATTCTTTCGATACAAAGACCCTACTTTGATTAATTAGGTCTCGGTATGACTTCTGAAACTATTCCACTAATTGATTTCCCAAAGGTGAATGAAAGAATCAAACAAAGACCAACAAAAGTTGTTTATAAAAATCATTTCCATAAAGTCTTTGTAAAACACGAAATGCTCTAAAATGTTTAAAGTGTCAAAGCTCGAACATTTTGAGAAAGAATGTCATTTGGTTTGGAGACTTATTAAAAGGAATTGGGCAAAGACTGCATTTATTGCTCTAACTCTTCGGACCCAAAATGGTGTGGGTACTAAAGAAAGCTTGAATTCTTTTTAATTGCGGGTCACTATCAAAAGGAAGATTAAATGGTATCTAGATAGTGGCTGCTCAAGACATATGACAGGGAGACTCAAGGTTGCTTCATAAAACTTGTCCAGATAGATGGAGGAAAAGTTTCTTTTGGTGGTAACAACAAAAGAAGAATTACTGGTCGTAGAACGGTAAAGATTGGAAGTCTATCAATCAAGAATGTCTCCTTAGTGGAAGGATTAAATTACAATTTGCTTAGCATAAGCCAATTGTGCGATACTGGATTCAAGATCAATTTCCATGAAGGAACGTGCTCAGGAATCAGTAAAGACTTTACTCAATTTTTTACTGGACGTAGACATGGAAATATTTATCTTATGGATGTGAATCAATAAAGATCACAGTGCTTAATATCAGTACAAGATGAAGCTAATCTATGGCATAGAAAGCTTGGCCATACCAACATGAAGCAAATCGCCAAGATCTCTTCCAAGAAACTTGTTCGAGGATTGCCTATTCTTAATTACCTAAAGTCTGATCTATGCACACCATGCCTACTGGGTAAACATGTTAGAAACTCTTTTAAACCAATAAATAAAGTTTCCACTAATTGTGTACTGCAGTTTCTGCATATGGATTTATTTGGACATACAAGAACGCAAAGCATTGGTGGAAAAAAGGTTATGCCTAGTAATAGTGGATGATTATTCACGATTTACTTGGGTCTACTTTCTTGCAAGTAAGTTCGAGACTTTCTCTCATTTTCAAAATTTGCTAAGAAGGTGCGAGAATGAGAAAGGTCACACTATTTCAAGCATTCGTACAAACCATGGAGGTGAGTTTGAAAATCAAGACTTTACTCAATTTTGTGATAAATCTGGTTTTCAGCATAAATTCTCCTCTCCATACACACAAGAACAGAATGGGGTTGTGGAAAGGAAGAATAGGTCTTTACAAGAAATGGCAAGGACTCTTTTAATTGAAAGTAATATTTCTTTAAGGTTTTGGGCTGAAGCTATTTCGACTGCTTGCTATATTATTAACAGAGTATTTTTAAGGCCAATTGTTTCATATTTTCAAGTATTTGGTTGTAAATGCTTTATCCTGAAGAATGCAAATGATCGAGTTGGTAAGTTTAAAGAAAAATCAGATGAAGGATTCTTTCTTGGTTACTCAACTGCAAGCAAAGCCTACGAGTATTCAACAAGAAGACTCGGATCGTGGAAGAATCAATGAATGTCAAATTTCAAGACTCTCCACAAATTCAGCCAATTCAGATTGAAGAATCAGAATCTGCTCCAGACTCTACTAAGTCTACCTCCCTCGAAGCAGTTCAAAATTCAGAAGCAGTACAACAAGTTGTTGATGAAGAATCAACTCAAGAAAATGATCAACAACCTATCAGACCATCCAGTAACTTGAAGCATAAGTCCAGTCATCCCAAAGAACTCATTATTGGAAACATTAATGAGGGGATTAGTACAAGATCCAAAAGGCGAGAAGAGTCTAGTCGTGGCGCCGATTTCGAAATAGAACCCAAAAATATAGAATAAGCTTTAACCGATGAAAGCTGGATTGAAGCAATGCAAGAAGAGCTCGGACAATTCAGCATTAACGATGTTTGGGAATTAACTCCTAAACCAAAAGGTAAATCTGTTATTGGAGCTAAATGGGTTTTCAGGAACAAAGTCGATGAAAAAGGCAAAGTGACAAGAAACAAAGCAAGACTCGTGGCTAAAGGATACACGCAAGAAGAAGGGATAGACTATGATGAGACTTACGCTCCTGTAGTAAGGTTAGAAGCAATCAGATTATTACTTGCTTTTGCATGCTATAAGAATTTCAGGTTATTCCAAATGGACGTCAAAAGCGCATTCCTAAATGGATTTATCCAAGAAGAAGTCTATGTGGAACAACCTCCTGGATTTGAAGACTCAAAGAAACCAGACTCAGTGTTCAAACTGAAGAAAGCTTTATATGGATTAAAACAAGCTCCTCGAGCTTGGTATGAAAGGCTAAGTAACTTTTTAATTCAAAGTGGTTTTACTAAAGGAAAGGTAGATACTACTTTATTTATTAAAAAGGAAGGTAAAAGCTTTTTACTTGTTCAAATTTATGTCGATGATATTATATTTGGATCATCTAATGAGACTTTGTGCAAGAAATTTTCTAAGTCTATGCAGGATGAATTCGAAATGAGCATGATGGGTGAACTATCCTTCTTCCTTAGTCTACAAGTGAAACAATTGAAAGAATGAATCTTTATTCATCAAGAAAATATATGCAAAAGATCTTGTTAAAAAGTTCGGTCTAGAGAATTGCAAAAAGACTGATATACCCATGTCAAATTCCTTGAAGATAGACAAAGATGAAGCAGGGAAGAAAGTCGACCAAAAACTATACAAGAGTATCATTGGTTCACTTCTTTATCTTACTACATCTAGACCTGACATATTATTTAGTGTTTGCATATGTGCTAGGTTTCAATCGGATCCTAAGGAATCTCATCTAAGTGCTGCTAAACGTATCATTAAATATGTTGCAACTACTACTAAGATTGGTCTATGGTATCCCAAAGAAGGAGACTTTACTCTACTTGGTTATTCGACGCAGATCTTGCGGGTTGTAGAGTTGAAAGAAAGAGCACTTCCGGCACTTGTCAATTACTCGGTAAGAATGGGGCTGTATCTTGGTTTTCAAGGAAGCAAAGTACAGTAGCTCTTTCAACAGCTGAAGTAGAATACGTAGCTCTTGGAAGTTGCTGTTCTCAAATACTTTGGATAAAACAACAACTACGAGACTTTGGAATCGAAGACTCTTGTACCGAGATCAAATGTGACAATACCAGTGCAATTAATCTTACAAAGAATCCTATTCTACATTCAAGAGCAAAACATATTGAGATTCGACATCATTTTATAAGAGATCATGTTTAGAATAAAAAAGTCTTGATACAATTTATCGACTCAAAGAATCAACTGGCAGACATCTTCACAAAGCCGCTTGAGAAAAGTTTATTCGAGTCTATTCGTTCAAGACTCAACATTTTATCTCCTGAAGACTGTTGAAATTCAGACTCAGAATCTAAGTCTGAAAAGTATCAGACTCAAAAGTTCAGACTTAGAAGACCAAACGTCACGACTGTAAGTTATTTCAATTACAGTTCATTTATTAGTTTAAACTGATATCTCGAAAAGGTAAGACTGCTTGTTAATCTCTAATTAATATTATTAAGGTAGTTATTTAAAAAAAAAAAGGGGTGGTTATCGATTTGTTTAAAAGGCAGTTTTTTTTTTAAAAGGTATTTTTATTTTTTCCTTTTGTGACGTTTCACATACCCCGTATCGATTGCATTTTTTTTACTCTCTCTCTTCCTCTTCTCACTTTACCCAAAAAAACCCTAGAACACAAATTTTCACTCTTTGAGATTTTCCTTCGCAAGTTCATCTCTTCAAGTTTTCACCTTTCTTGCGATACAAGTGTGAAAGTTCTCTCAAAGACAAAGTGACAATGTCGTACCAAAGGAAATCTTCGAGAATAGCAAGCGAGGGGACCACAAGGCTCGGGTGAGGGGCCTACGCACTTTGATCTTACTGAAGAAGGAGACTCTCCAAGTGGATAGATGCATCAACATTCTCAACAGCGCACTTCTTTCACTAGATCACATGTTCGTAACCCTCAACTTGCAGAGGAAAATATCATTGAGGATGTTGAACCAGTAAGATCTCTTAAGCCAGCTTTTGTATATAGGCTTTACTCTACTTTGAAAGAAGGGGGTTCAAGGATGACGTTTATTGATGAGTTCTTGAAAGAAAAGGGCTATAAAAATGAGACTCATTTTCTGACTGTGATGGAACGATCGGGTGTTGTTCCCGCGGAACAAACGGCAAAAGACTTTTGCTAACTTCCAAAGTGATCCACGATTTGGTGGTGTCACTCAGCCTGAGGGGAAGGATGATGATGAGAAGATGTTTATGCATTTTAAGCCAAGGATGGGTGTGGCTGCACATCTTCGGGGAAAGAGAGAAGAATTGTTTCGATCGGAGGAACATAATCAGGTGTATGCTAAATTGCTGAAGCGTGGGGTGATGAACTCACGAACTGTGGATTTTGATTTTCTCGATCTGTTGAGCATTAATTTAAGGGAGAAGTTTGAGAAACTTCAACTTCATCAATTCTGTACTGAGAGCGAGGTTGCTCATTTTGAACTGACGGCTTATTTCTACTATAACCTCAGTTTTCTTGATGCAAACAGTTTTTTATTTAGTGTGAGAGATAAAGAGTATGTGGTTGATACAGATACTCTGGCTGACATTATTGGTGTGGAAAGAGGAGCTTTCCAATCAATTTCTGTATCTGTTAGCCATGCAACATTGGAGCTTGCAAAGGATAGAATCGCAGAAGGACGTCTCTCTTATTCAAGGATGAATGTATCAAACATTCTGCTTCATAAAATTGTAATCAACTGTCTTAAACCCAAGTCGACATCGAAGACAGATGTATCCATTTCTGAAGCAAAGTTGATGTATGTCATCAAGATCGGCTATAACTTTTCCTTACCCCATACCATCATGTTCCACATGTATCGGTCTATGGCGAAGGACAATGGCAAATTCCCTTATGCTGCTCTCATCACTCGTTTATTCAGACATTTTAATATTCAGCCTCCCAACATTCTATGTGTGAAGACTATTGATCAAATGGTCATCGAGCTGAGGATGATTACGAAAATGCGTCTGAAAGAACTCATCAAAAAGCTTGAGCGGTTCAAGGAGAAGACCCTTGTCAAGACTAGACTAGACTCATTTGCTGCAAAGAGGAAATGAAAAGATCCTATGACTGGTCCTACCAAGAGAATGCGGACGATCATCTTGCAGGATGAAGATGATGAGGATGACATTCCTATCTCTGCTTTTGTTATACCACACTCTGTTCCTGAGTCAACAGAACCAGAACAACAAGTTGGAGAAGAAACTGAGAAAGGGAACCAGGAGAAGGAATTCTTGCAGACAGAAGAAGAAGAAGAAGAAACAGCCAGAACAGACTCACAAAGAACGAGCGGAAGAACAACATGACGAAGAAGATCGTGCGAGATTCTCCGGCGAAAAGGAGGATCAAAAATAGCTTGACACTGAAGAGGTTTCTCAGCAAGAAGAATACTTCTCTCCTCCCGAAGGCATTGAAACAGGGGGAGATGTTCCAAGAGAAAGTGCTCCTCTTCTTTTAACCTTTATCAGTGCAAGTGTCAGTCATTCACCTGCTGGTGCAGAGGATGTCCATGCCTCTCATTTTCCTGAGGAAGAGGCAACATCTCCACATGATGATCTCCCTGCTGATATTCGCTCCACTAGCTTAACTCCACAATCAGACCATATTGAAGCAAGCACGCAAACTGACAATTCAGGAGATTTTGGAAGATTGCTTAAAATCATTTTGGAGCTCAAAGGCCAGATTTATGCTTTAGGATGCGAATTCCAGACTTTGCAGAATGAGAATCGTGCCATGTTCATCTCCTTGCAAGATCAAATTAAACATATTCAACTTCGAGGTTCGGGCCCAGGCCAAAGCACCAAGGGCACAACTCTCACTCAACTGCAGGAGGATTTAAGGAAACTGGAGGGAACTGTCAAGTCAATGGAAGACTTTCAACTTGTTCGCATTCCTCGTGCACCCTGACTTTTTCACTTTTTTATGCTGACAAAAAGGGGGAGAAGTTTTTGTAGATTTTTATTCCAAACTTTCAACTTTCATCATTTGAACATACTTTGGTTTTAATATTTTGATGTGGATGTGTTTGACTTTATCTTTGGTTTGGTTTTTGAGCTTTGGATTACTTGCCTATTATTGCAGTACTTTAAGCTATTAAGTTAGATAAAGATAGTTGATTAATATCTATACAAGACTAACTTGTTTTCTGTGGATGCAGATCTGTGTACAGGACAACTTTCACTATCTTTATCCTAATCTTTTATGAGATATCATTACTAGCTTAAATGTTGTATTGTAGGGCATTAGTATTCAAATCTGCAGGAAAATTTTGTCACCATCAAAAAGGGGGAGATTGTGAGAAAAACCCTCTTAAGGTATTTTGAAGTCGACAAAACATTTCCATCAGTCTAGTCTGAAGACTTGCAGACTCTACCGATAAAGTCCGAAGACCAAAATCTGAAGACCGACTCAAGATTCAAAGTCTACTCTCATGGATAGTTTCCAGGACCGACAAAGTTAAAACTTCTATTCGATTCTATCTAGTATGGTTTTGACTCCAACGGTTAAGGAATATCTCTCTGTTGGAATTAGCACTACAAGATTTTCTATTCGTATTCGAATAATCTAGATTCTCTAGATTCGTAACTTATACTTGGAAGGTTCTACTTATGGAAACCAAGATCCTGATTATATGGGCGAGCAGAATTGATGGGCTATCAACACTTGCCTTAAGGAGCTCGAGATCTCTCTAAATTGATTCTGTCCAACGGGTTGATTGGAAGAACTTCTTTGGAAGGTGCCAACGGTAATGAAGGCATGAAGAAGTATTTAAGGGAGACGCTCAAGTTGTTTAAGTGTGCCAGATAGAAGAATTCCAAAGTCTGAATCTCCTTGTTATTTTGTGATCTTATTCTTCGAGCTATACTTATAATCAAAAGAGAGACTAAAGTGTGGTGATACCTTGAGGAAGTGTAGTAGAGACTCTACACTGTGGAATCAAGGGCGTGAGACTGTAAATTCTCTTTTTGATTCTTAGTGAAATCCAGCCAGAGGGCTGTCCGTGCGGGAGAGTGGACGTAGGCTTGGTCTAAGCCGAACCACTATAAATCCGGAGTATTGATTCTCTATCCCTAATCCTTTTACTTTACATTGCTTTCACTTGCAGCGATTATTGTTTTCAAATCCTTAATTCTTCATCAAATAAATTGTCTATACATTCTGTTAATTTTATAAAAATTGTCTTAGTCACCTATTCACCCCCCTCTAGGTGCTCTTACTAGTTCTAACATATACGACACTCCTAAGCATAGATTCTATAGCGATCTCAACCCTGTCTTTAAGAATGACATTCACAACCCCACACTCACAGTAATTAAATTAATGTTCCTTTAATACTATAATTACATGTGCATGTTAGTTCTGATCATGTGATCACCGCTTTTTTTTCTTTTGTGTGAGGACCGTAGTCCACTGTCAATGTCCCAAGGCGACCGTGGCATGATCTACACTGCAAAGTTGGGGGACAAGCTGCGTATGACATATTGAAGAATTTCGAATAGAGATGGAGAAAAGCGGCGAAGTGGCGCAAGTTTAAGTTGAAAAAACGTCAGGCATGGATTAAAAATGCTTTTTTAAGGCTCGACAGGATTTCGTGGATACTTTGTCCCTCGATAAGCCCCGACGGCGACAAAAAAGTACAGGTCATGGATTAACACGACTCGAAAAACTGGCACGTGCAGGTCGGGAGAATTTACATAAAATTTACCGGCATTTTCAAGGGACTTCAATCGTAAGCAAAATGAAGTGTAACGATCGTCTTTCACTTCTATTTTATGTTGGCATAGGTCTTATCAATTGATTCGGGATCTGTAAATGGATTTGTCGAAGAAGCTACAAAGCAAGTAGGTTTTAGCTGCTAATATCATGCCTGTAGTTTTGCAACTAGCCATTATATATGTATGACTTGAAAAGTTTTCCTTAGCTATGAAAGAAGTGGAAGGAGCACAGCCGATTCGGAAACATTATCTGATTCATCAGAAACCGACTAACGTTAGAAAGCCACTCTTTTTTTTCTTTTGCACAATCTTTAGTGTTTTTGAATAGAGATTGAAGTCTACATTGATAATGTTGCTTCTTTCAATCTTTTCATGGTTGCAGAATTTTATCTGAGTAAAAAACTTAAAAGTAGACAAGAGCATTCACACAGCGTACGTGAAAGCAATTAGGTCAGCGCAACACTTCATCTACATTGAAAACCAGTATTTTCTTTGCTCTTCCTATCATTGGCCATCATACTAAAATGCAGGAATAAGATACACATTTCTATTCATTTTGACTGAATGAGTTGAGCGAGCGACAATCCCTCTAGTAAAGAGTATACGGACTTTGCTCCCTCTGGGGTTTGTGTGTTACCTAATAATAGCTAAAACTCACTGTATAAGACATTGAAACTGAATTCTGATTCAATATGTAATATTTCCAAGACCGACCCTCTGAACTTTTTAAATTTAGGTTTTTTCCTCCATCTTCTAGTTTTGTTTCAGCTCATCTAATATCTTGAGTTAGAGTTTTGATGGCAACCAATGCTTCATATGGTTTTGACAAGCAGGCGCAAACAATTTAGTGTCAATGGAGCTGGCCTTGAAGATCGCAAGCAAGATCAGTGCAAACGAGCGGTCCGGTGTCTATATAGTGGTACTGATGTGGGCGGAGGGTGCCCCTACTAGTGCTGCCGTGCAAGAAATTCTCTTTTAGCAGGTCAGATCAAGGATAGACTCTTGCATCTTGCAAAGAAATAGCAATGACACATGCATATCGATAACAGTATATCAATAAATATAACGTCCTATCAAATTGAAACTAAATAACACGATGAACAGAGTTAAGCAGAAAACGATGTGATCCAAGTAGACCAAGCCTAGCTACTTGAGGGGGAAAATTTGATATATGACCTTGTTTCAGTCATTAGTATTTTTTTTCCAACAGATATGATGATATAAAAAGATTAACAATCACTATTCCACTGGATTACTTGAACTTCTATTGCCTTGGCAAGCGGGAGCCCTTGTCCTCTTCGCGACCTTCATCCCAAGCATTGAATCAACAATCCAAAAATAATGCCGTGCTATATGTCTATACTCTTCTCATGGATTCTTCCTTGACAAACCTGTTAAAAAAGCAAAACAAATGAAGTCATTAAGAGCTATGGCTTTTGCATGAGTGGTAAAAAGACTTTTGGTTTGAAACATGCTGTTGCTTCTATCCATGCAGGCGTCGGTTCAGAAGTTTCGCAGATTCATGATATATGTGCATGCCAAGGGGATGATAGTAGATGATGAGTATGTGATCGTGGGATCAGCAAATATCAACCAAAGATCTTTGGTGGCTCAAGAGACTGAAATCGCGATGGGGGCTTATCAGCCACATCACACTTGGGCCGAGAAAAAGAGGCACCCGCGTGGCCAGGTTAGTTACATCGGGTTAGGCTCTCATCTGAATAGCATATACAAAGCATACGCCCGAGTGAGTGTAGCGACATTCATTCAAAAACTTAAACTTGTGTCTAATTATGTTGACTTATGCTATGCAGGTTTACGATTATAGGATGTCACTTTGGGTGGAGCACTTGGGAGATTTAGAGGACAGCTTCAGGGAACCTCAAAGCACTGAATGCGTGAAGAGGGTGAACAAAATAGCCAAATGGAATTGGAAAGCTTATGTGGATGAGGACCAACATGATCCCAAGGAAATGAGAGGGCATCTGATGCAGTATTCCATCCATGTGAGCAGAGATGGTGAAGTCGGTCCTTTGGCCGGTTTTGAAACATTTCCCGATGTGGGCGGCAAAATCCTCAGATCGCTCACCACTCTTCCTAATGCTCTCACGATATGATCAATCATGTAAAATTAGTGGCATTCGATTATGAGAGTGTGCAAATGCAATGAAATATAACAAAATTTTCTAGTGATTTTGGGTTAAATCGCAATATTTTGAGCAGCTGAAATTGCGAAATATGAGTGAAATGAGCATTCATGAGGATGACAAAGTAAGTTGTGATTTAGATAGATACTCTCTACTAATTAAAGCGAGTTGTGGAAAGGACACACGATGCCATTGTTGTATAAAATGCTTTGGATGAGTTGATGTTATCGTGTGGATATCAAGATAAATTCATATGGTTCATCGAGTTCTTCTTGGCTAAGTGTTTTCCATTCAAAATTTATAGCATAAACTTCTTAGAGGGAAAAGATTCAACTTTTTCAAATTAAGGGACCTACAATCAATAGGGAGACTTGCTGCAAGGAGATAGATGGAGCTCTATAGCTCCATTGTAGAATGGTTTATAAGGGAGACAATCTGAACTATGCATCTACTCCCGGTGGAACATGCGGGCAGGTCTTGATGGATTTCAAGGATAGGGTATGTTGAAAAAACTCCTATTAGGTTTTGAAGTTGACAAAACTTACCTTCTCTCATTCTTATTTTGAGGAATATTAGACTTCTGTGTTATATCGTGGAAAGCTATCAAAGTCTATTTTACTTCAGAAGTCTTTCCCACTCTGACGAAGATCCAGACTGAAGCCAAGTGAAGAACAAAGATATAATCAGACTTAGGATTATTGATCTTTCAACAAGGATTCAGTACGAACAAGATATATCTAGTTTTCTGGAGGAGAATCTCACTTACCTTTTGTAAATATATTGATGAAATTAATCACGGATTGGTGAAATCAATTTCAAAGACAAGTTCCTTTTTGGAAAGCATCTACTTATAGAAACCTAGATTCTGATTGTATAGACGACCGGGATCATCGAATTTTCACCTTAATCTTCAAATGAGTATAATATTTCCTTAATTGATTTTGTCCAACGGATTGATTTGAAGAATTCCTCTGGAAAGTGCCAATGATCATAAAGTCATGGAAGGGTATTTAAGGAGGTCATTCGATTCATTTGAGAGTGTGCATGAGAATTAAAATTCCAAAGTCTGGAGCTTTTCAAATCACTTGTTCTTCATTGATAGTGCTTACATTTGTACTCAAGAAAGAGAAACACAAAGAAGTGACTTAGTGAGAGAAAAAGAAACTTTTCACTGAGCGATCATACTCATGTTGTTGTAATTCTCTTTTGATTCATAGTGAAATCCAGCCAAAAGGCTGTCAGCGTGGGAGAGTGGATGTAGGTTTGATCTAAGCTGAACCACTATAAATCTTATGTTCAATTTTCTCTTCCCTTAACTCCTTTAATTTGTTTGTTGTGATATTTTTCTACGTTTTGCTATTTTTCAAAACATCTTATTTAAGTCTGAATCTATATCAAAAGTCTAGTGTCAGTCAGACTTAGTTTGAAGAAAACAATTTTTATTGCATTTGTTGATCAATCTATTTTTATACCTATTCACCCTCCTCTAGGTGATAATACTAGCTTTTTGGGGGTACTGGTAGTGTTGGTGAGGGTTGCTTTGGCGAGTTCTATGGAGGGAGGAAAACAAAAGTCGTATCTTTGGAACATCATTTGGAACAGCAGTGGCCAGTGAACATTGAACACTCTAAGGAAGGATAGGACATCATGACTGAGTAGGTCGCGATTAGTGTTGTGCACAGTTTGTTTGCACAAACACACACACACACTTGAAATATGCCTTGAATGGTGAGTGTCGAAGGAGAGGGATAGAAAACATGTACTTTGTTGGCGAGTGTCGTACATGCAATATTTTGAGGGGTCTCATTGACCAGCTTTGTTGAGAGATTTCCTCAGATCTGGCTTAGTCTACTAGATCACCTTTAGAATATGTGTGCTAGTAGAGGAATTGCAAGAATCATGCAGTTAAACTTCAATTAATATCAGAGCCCTCTAAATCAGTTATAAGGCCAAGACTATCATGGTAATATCAAGCACATATCTCATCAATTTAATCATTCACACGCAATATCATTTATCTATCGACAATAAAAAAGGCAACTAAACCAAAGACAAAATCCATGTGATTCATGCTCATTCCAAAGATTCCAGCACATGTTCATAATTATAAGAGAGCATACATGATAGCAAATCGTGATCGTTTGATGACTAGTAGACATGAAATTGAAGCCATGTCTTCCTACAAGCCATATGACTATAATTCTCACAAAATTGACATGAGATTCACCATATTACTTTCCTAGCATGAAAATATATGATCCCATAATCAAACTCGTCTCAAGATGGAATCAACAACCCACCAAATTAGGGATATCAAGATAGAGTCAATATCTACATATCGATTTCTAGTAGAATTTCATTCATTCATGCCATAATTTCTTTCCCAAGCGAACATGAAAGTCACCATAACACAATCTTATATCACTCACATGCTTACTCAAGAAGAATTGCATCAGTTCAGAGCCACAACAGAACAGTCGCAAATCAGCATGCATTGACAAGGTTCCAGCAGATTCAAAACAAGTTCGAAATTGAATACCTATGGTTTTTCTTATGAGGCAACAAAACTCAAATACACTTGTATGACCAAAATAGATCAAGAATCTAGTCAATAACTGAATCAAGATACACACAAATTTAGTTCAACAATTTCATCAAACAGATGGTACACATTTCAATGGTGGAGCACTAGTTCAAATCACTAATATAGCCTCAATCACAATCAATTTGCGCACAGATAGTAGCAATAGCAATGGAAAACAGAGCATACATGGTTTAGTTGAATGAAGAACGGTTAGCTATAGCGATTGACATCGGATATGAGCAAGGAGACAACAGAAGCAACATCAAGGAATGGAATCGTCGAAGTAAGCAGCCATGATCGAAGTTCGAGCACTCCGGCATTACAGAACTTCTTCGCGGTAGCGGAACAGGTAATGATCGAGAAGAGGTGACGACCAGCAACAAAGTGAGAGGAAAGGATTCAATTGAAATCACCAAGAGCCTTTGATCAATGCTCTCTACTCTTTGTCACTTCTCAGCGTGCCATGTTGTGTGGTGGCTGGCGATGGACTCTCAGCAGCGACTATTGGCGGATGGATAAAAAGGGAATTGATAGATCGTTAGTTGAAGAGAGAAAGAAAGAGAGCTATAGAGAGAGAGACAGAGACAGAGACAGAGAGAGGGCCACGTGATGTAGAGTGCGTGCGGGTCCCACTGAGAGTTGTGTCCTAGCTAATACAAACTGATTTTCGATTCAAAGGAATAGAGAGCCAAACCAAAGCAATTAAATATTGAAGGAATACCTCACGTCTAGGGAAATAGCCCTAGCAAATAGCCTGCGATGTTCTTGTACCATTTGGTGGAGTGCTCAGTTACCAAGGACTTTGTCCGACTCTGCTCCACAGCTTTTTATACTTAAGACTCGCAAGGATGGGAAGTTCTCGGAGCACGGGAATTTCAGAGAGTATTTCTCAGGTAAGAAGAACCTCCTGAATTTTGGCAACTTGAAAAGTCTAAGAACAGTTAATTTGGAGAAAGTGATTGTCGTGCAGGTCCCTTCTTTCCATTTTTCATGGCCAGCAATTTGTTTCATATCTTCACATGACTCCACTGCCAGCTTTTCGATTTGCCCAAGAAATTTTGCCGTGAAGGTAGGGAAAAGCATTTCCAAACGGGGGCACCTCACAGCCTCTACGTCTCTCAAATTTGGGAACGGGATGTTTAGGAGACTATCAGATTGCCAAATGCACCTCAAGTTTTCGAGATCACGTAAAACCAGCCTCCTCAATTTACCACTCTCTATATCCGTCCCATCACCTTCGTATATGATCTCGATCGAACGGCATGAAATCGCTTCTAGTTTCTCGAGACAACACTACAGCTTCTTCCACATATTGGAAGTGGCAATATGTTGGAGATTGTCACAGTTCTTCAATTTAAGATATTCCAACTTCTGAAAGGAATCGGTGGGAATTTGATTGTTCCATAGCTCTTTGCACCGAAGACCCTTAATTTCCAGACTTGTTATATCAGGAAATGTAACCTACATGAGGATAACATGAGAAAGGAGGATAAACAGAACAAATTCATTACATTTTTCATTATAAAATATGATAATGCGAGAACATGAACAATCATAGTAAAGGATAGAACAAACCATGTCATTGAACAACGGTTGTGGCGATTCATCATTTTCTTCGGCTATCTTGCCTAGCTGCCTCTTGACACTTGTGGGACTCGAGATGAACGCTCCAAAGTTATCGAGCTCCTCAAGTGTTAATTCACTTAAGCAAGGGAAACTTATCACTTCTCCCTCTGATCGACCAACTTCTTCCTCTAGAATTACTTCCTTCATCCGTTTGCATTTACTAATTTCTAGCATGTAAAGTTTCATAAGAGATGTGGCCATATATTTGGAGAAGAGATATCTCAGGTCAGAGCAATTCTCGACATCGATGGTTCTAAGACTAGGAAAATTCAAAACCATTTGGGAGTGGCTCATGACCAGGTGTCTCAGCTTTTTTGCTCTACTTACTCTCACTTTCTCCAATTTGGGGAGCAATATAATTTTGTGCTCCACATTTGAATCAGGGGACTCACAATTAAACAACGATTCCAAGGAGCGACAGCTTTCAACGTCAATCTTTACCAATTGAGGGAGCAATACCACGTTTTGTTTTGTATTTGAATCTAGGGACCCAAAATCAAACAACGATTTCAAGGATGGACAGTTTTTAACCTTGACATTTTCTGAAAGGAATATGTGGGAACAAACAATGGAATCAGTGGAACATGATTGTTCCATAGCTTTTTGCACGAAACACCTTCAATTTCTAGATATCTCATATTGGGAAATGTGACCTGCACAAGGATAATGTGAGAAAGGAGGATAAGTTGGACAAATTTGTTACATTCTTCATTATAAAACATGATAATGTGAGAATACAAATGATCACAGTAAAGAATAGAACGAACCATCTCATTGAATAGCGGTTGTGGCGATTCATCATTTTCTTCGGCTGTCTCGCTTAGTTGCCTCTTGACACTTCCTGAACCGAAACTAATCAGCTTATCGAGCTCCTTAAGTGTTAATTGACTTAAGCAAGGGAAACTCATCACTTTTGCCTCTGATCGACCAGCTTCTTTCTCGAGAATCACTTCCTTCATCCGTTTGCATTTACTAATTGTTAGCCACTCAAGTTTCATCAGAGTTGTGGCCGTATATTTGGGGAAGAGATATCTCAGGTCAGAGCAATTCTCGATATTGACAATTCTAAGTCTAGGAAAATTCAAAACCATTTGGGAGTGGCTCATGACCAGGTGTCTCAGCTTTTTTGCTCTACTCACCCTCACTTCCTCCAATTTGGGGAGCAATATAATTTTGTGCTCCGCATTTGAATCAAGGAATCCACAATTAAACAACGATTCTAGGGAGGGACAGATTTTAACGTCAATCCTTACCAATTGAGGGAGCAATACCGCGTTTTGTTCCGTATTTGAATCTAGGGACCCAAAATCAAACAACAATTTCAAGTGTGGACAGTGTAAAACCTCAACACTTTCCAACTTGTGCAATCTTCCTATGATTGTCGAAGGGAAGATGTGGAGTAGGTTGGAGCAACTTTTCACGGTGATGGTGGCTAATTTGCAGAAGGATTTATCGTGCCATATCCTTTTGAAGGATCCTACCGAGTCAAGCTTTAAGTCCTTCACATTTGAATCAAGGGACCCACAATTAAACAATGATTCTAGGGAGGGACAGCTTTTAACGTCGATCCTTACCAATTGAGGGAGCAATATCGTGTTTTGTTCCGTATTTGAATCTACGGACCCAAAATCAAACAATGATTTCAAGTGTGGACAGTTTGAAACCTCAACACTTTCCAACTTGTGCAATCTTCCTATGATTGTCGAAGGGAAGATGTGAAGTAGGTTGGAGCAAATTTTAACGGTGATGGTGGCTAATTTGCAGAAGGATTTATTGTGCCATATCCTTTTGAAGGATCCTACCGAGTCAAGCTTTAAGTCCTTCACATTTGAATCAAAGGACCCACAATTAAACAACGATTCTAGAGAGGGACAGATTTTAACATTGATGCTTACCAATTTAGGGAGCAATACCGTTGTTTGTTCCATATTTGAATATAAGGACCCACAATCAAACAATGACTTCAAGGATTGACAATACCTAACCTCAACACTTTTCAGGTTGTGCAATCTCCCTACGATTGTCGAAGGGAAGATGTGGATTAGGTCGGAGCAATTCTGGATAGTGATGGTGGCTAATTTGCAGAAAGAATTTCTATAAAGTTCATTGGGCCATATCCTTTTGAAAGATCCCACCGAGTCAAGCTCAAAGTCCTCCAAGTTTGGTAAACTAACCTGCTCATAAGAGTTATGCGTTTGGATTACAGTTATGAAAAATTTGACAATTTGGCCTAATCCTAACCGCTAATCTAATGCGGTGAAAGTATTAATTTTTACTGACAAATGTAGGTATAAACTGTGAACATATTTTAACAAATAAAACCAAATAACAATCTTCAAAGAGATATTATTACTTGCCCTAGCAAGCCGAGTATCAATGGCTATTGTGGGTAAAATCTCAAGAGAAGGGATGTTTACCTTTTTGTCGAAGAAGGAATCTGAATAAGTATTCTGTAAATTTGAAGTAGTGGTTACTAACTCTGTCCCTTCATCTCCTCCTCCTTCATCCACAACCCCCGCCTGAAAGAATATGAATGGACCCAAAGTGTACGAATGGGCTTATCGCTTTTAAAAACATCGAAAACTTAATCGATCAATATAAAATATTTAAATTTCAATTGAATGGAGAGCGAAAGCTTAAGATCTTCCGTCGAGCCTGAGAAAATGGAGAAGGAAAAATCCCCAAACTAGTTGACGTTGACACAGTTATGATGGCATGATATGTTGGAATTAGTTCCAACTTGCATGAAGTCGGTACATTAATTATGTGGACTTTCTTTGCTATGTGACTCTTCGTTCGCCTTCGGTTTATTTAATCTTCGGAGGTTGCTTTATTCTTTTGAAAAAATTCAATTTCGTTCATTCATCGAAGGCTCATTCGTTCAATACATTGTTTCTTCTACTCATTAAAAATGTGACATGAGTAATAAATTAGTCATGGTAGAAACCCTTGAGCTCAAATAATTAATGCAATTATCTCAAATTGGGAAAAAAGAAAAGAAATAAAAAGCAGTCGTAGAAAGAGGCTTCTCTCATCTATTGTTGAATAAACTTATACCCTCTCGATAAGACAAACTGACATGGGGAGAAAATGAAGAAGTTACCTGAATTGGAGTACCTTCTGAAGTCATCTCAGCTCTTGAGCAAAAACTCCTCATATTTGGTAAGTCAGCCAAATACAGATGACGTAGGTAAGGCAACTCAACTCTGCAATCGGCAGGGACTGTATCTTTTCTTGCAATGGCTCGCATTGAGTTACAATTCTGCACGTCAATCGTTTCTAACTGTACAAGATTTTGCATATGTGAAAGACTCCACAAGTATTCCAATCGATTGCACTCTTCGACTCTCACAACTTTTAGTTTGCTGAAGCACTCTAAGCCAATTTGGCCATGGGATATCTTCTCCAAATTGATAAGATTGTCGAGGAACAAAGTCTCTAAAATCGCAAAAGCACTATTGGACGGACTGACAATATACTTTATCAATGGGCTGTTCTGAATGTCGAGATGCTTCAATTGCGGAAATCCTCGAATGCACAACTCGTAAGCATTCTCGAACTCTCCCAATCCGTCCAAACACAAGTATTGAGTTTTCTGGAGAGTTTTTCGGACCCATGTTTTTGAAAGAATACTATCATGCCCTTCCAATTTGATCTTCATGGTTCTCAAACCTTTAAATTCCCTTCCGTCAACATTTCCTACGTTGATCCAAAATCTAGTCAAGTTCTCAAATGGCAGGTCATCAACCTCCAAGAGTATGCTGGGATCACAAATCGATATTTTTAGAGAATTTAGCTTTGTCATGCTCCTCAACTCAGCAAGCCCAGCATTACACAATCTCGATGGTTTTTCATTTTTGGCCATCCATCGATCAAAGCTTCCCTTCATATGTAACTCTTCTAATTTGATTAAGCGTTTTAGGACACCAGGCTCGATTCTCTGAAGGTCTTCGCAGTTGCTTAGATTCAATAATCTCAAATTTGTAAGTTCCCCCATTTCTTTAGGTAGCCTAGAAATTGTGGACCACACAAAGCTGAGAATCTGCAATGCTTTGAGTTTGCCAATAATTGCCACATCCTCCACATTGCAATAGTGTAAATATAATGACCGGAGGTTCCCGAGAATTTCGACTGAGGGAGGTAAATTAGTGATATGCAAGGAGCGAAGATACAGGACTCGGAGCTCCTTCATGTCCTTGAAATCTAGTAGTCTTGAGCAATCACCCACATCATGTCGATGTTTTGGCATCCAGCTCTAGACTTTTGGCATAGACAGCATAAGTATCTTTAAGCTTGGAAACTGACACGACATTAGTTCAGCAAGCCTATCTCTGCTAACATCATCTAGGAATATTGCCCAACATTTCTCAAGCTTTTCCTTTGACCACAAATAATTATTGTTGTTCATCATTAAGGAATTCTGATCTCGAAATGGAGTTGAGACGGCCACTTCGCTGTAAAGATCATGTATGGTCACATTTTTCTTGTCATTGCCACCATCCAGCAACAAACAAGCAGAACGGAGATCATTCAGCATCTCATTCAATCTATCCCTTGAATCTTGCATCGTCTTATTAAATCTTTCAAACAAGCCCAACCCCATGGCTAGTACAAACAGAAGTTCGACTCGAATGGTCCCACCAATAAGACCACAGAGCAAGAATAAGTACTTTGCATCCTTACTCTTCAAATGGTCATAACTCAACCTCACTATCGTTTCTTTTTTTTCTTTATTTGAATCATCTAATTCTATCAGCGCGTTTCTCCATGTGGACTCATCGCTAGATTTCAAAGTAGTTGCAACAGAGATAATCAAAAGAGGCAAACCTGCGAGCTTCTTGACCACTTGATCCGCTATTGATTTCAATCCCTCATTGCCTTTGAGCTTGTCGCCGACCTTGTTTTCAAATAGCCTGAAAGCTTCGTTGTCCTTTAAACCTTGAAGAAGAAATGTTCGATCGGCACCCATCTGTTGCTCCAGCACATCTTTAAATCTTGACGTGAGCAACAACTTGCATTTGCTGCTCACGTCTCCCAAGGAATTCCAACCGCCTCCAAATCAAGTTTTACCCACAGGTTGTCAAATATTATGAGAACCTTCTCATCCGGATTACTCTTCAATCTCTTCGACAGAACATCTGCTTTTCCCTGTGGGCTTTGCTTGTTCTTCAGATCCAGACTCAAGGCGTCAGCGATCTGGTCTATGATACTATTCAAGTCTGGAATCTGCGAAACTTCCACTTTGACAATCATGCGGAACGGTCTCCCCGCTTCTCTGAGTTTCTTCTCAACTTCCCTCAACAGCGTAGTCTTCCCCACGCCGCCAGGCCCGAAGACTCCAATCACTTTTAGCTTCTCATCATCCAGAGCTTTCATTATGCCCTGAAAGATGGAAGCTCGCGAATCGGTGATAGTGTCGCCCCCATCACCAGCCGACGAATCGACGCTGGAAGCGCCAACGACAAGCCCTGGCGGAGCACTTTCATAGAAGACCCTCTCGAATCGACCCTCCTGAATGAGTTTCTGGATTGCCTGGACTGTCGTCCTTGCCTCCCTGCCGAGACGATAACGTGCCTTTGGGTTGGGAAGCCACCTGTACAAGCAAGTTTTCTTAGCTCTTCCGTTTTCTGGCACGCCGCGCGCCTTGTCAGCGATGGTCTCCACGTCTGTCACCCATTTCTCAACGTCAGCTTCGATCGGCTTCGTGTTGTTTCGAGCTTCATCAATTAAATGCTGCACCCTTTGCTTCGCATTTTCCAGTTTCTTACGTTCTTCCTCAAGTTGGCGAACGTAGCTGTCGGGGAATATCATGTAGCCGCAGTGACGACCGACCGGAGCCACCAGGTACTCTGCCACTTTGGCAGCTACCGACACAACAAAATTCTCCATTTTCCCACTTTTTGAATTCTTTCTGGTTTTCTCCCTTCTTTGTGGAGAAAGGAAAGTTAAGAATCTATATAAGCTAAGGAAGGCGGGACTGATGGAACCCAAAAACGAAATGACTGAAGAAGAGGACAGATTCAATGAGATGAATACAATGAACAACTGAGAGAGAGAGAGAGAGAGAGAGAGAGAGAGAGAGAGAGAGAGAGAGAGCTAGTGGCTTGAAGAAGACAATGAAGGACAGAGAGTGGAAGTGCGAGAGAGGAAATGCCACAGATGTCTGGATGAAATGGGGTGAAGCTGCCAATTTATAGACGTAGGTGTTGGCCAAGAAAAGTCCTGAAGACAATCTCATTTTTCCTCGACCGAGAAAAGAATAATTTGGATAATAATTTCCTATGCTGGAGGTAAAGAATCCCCTATCATAGAAGACAAGAATCTGAGCTGAAAGATGAGAAAGAATCCTCAACATGAAGGGCGAGAAAAAATGAAAGAATCCTCAGCCATCTCATGATTTCTTCACTTTGAAACCTTTAAATAAATCGAAAAAGAATTCTCTAAACAGGAAAAGATGAATATGAAAGAATCATCTTTCGCGAGAGAAATCTCAGCCTCCTCTCTCTCTCTCAATCTCTCTCTTCACTTGTACTGCTCTTTGTTTAATCTTCTACCGTGATTTTTGCTACTTCGACCCGCCAAATGAGCTAGATTGGATTGGGGGTCAATATGAATCCGATTCTATTCAACTGGATTGTCCTTCTTTTTCTTTGGGCCATTTCTCCCTTCCATCAAGATATTATTTTGGCCTTTGGTAAGTGAAATTTGACGCGACCAAACATATAGTGTCTTGTTCTTTGCTCCGGATGACACAATATTCTTCTTCTAAAATTAGGGTAAATGTATTCAAAACATCAACAAGACCTAACAGAAAACGTACGGTACGTAAGCCGAGTACATAAGTGATGGTTCTCCGAGAAGGGACCAACGAAAGCACCTTGCAAGATGCGAAGAAATCAGAGAGCTTGTTGCCACTTTCACTTTTCTTCTTCGACACAACGAGTCGTGACCATGCCAGCATCACGGTTCTAGCTTCAGTGAAACAACCATTGATGATCTGTTGCGCTTTGCTGCCTTCACAGAGACTATTAAGAGGCACGATGGAGCCTACCATGGCGGATGGCCTTCGAACCTTCTGATCGCCTTTCAAGCATGCCACTGGAAAAGCTATTGACCTCAGAACATGCAAGCATACCCAAGAAACACTAAGGAAACAAACGCCTAGCCTAGCCTGCGAATGTCATATAGACAAGTAAATACGCTTGTGTATCGATTTTATCAAATAGTTATTATGCATAGCAAGAAGAGACCAGTAGATTTCTACATGAGGTGCACCGTGACAGCAGACAACATAACTCAAGATCGACTGATGTTGTCACCACATGACAAAATAGTCGGCCAGGGACCAAAAAAAGGGGAATTACTAAAAAGGCCACTAAGGAAAAAAATTCGCACCTACTTATATCTTAGTCAAACTCATTAACTAAAAGAAATACCTGCCTCAGAGAGGAACTTCCCCTAAGAATACATATGATTCATGAATATGCATCAAAATATCTACGAAGGTTCCCGTAGATTTGGTTGGTAAACCTCCAGCCGAGTATGCTTGAGATCAGCTGTCTCTGCAAGTGCACTAGGCCATGACGCTGTGATGTGTTGACTATGAGTCAAAGTTAATCCCAATTGATTTGAAATTCGACTCATAATTGAATCGCAAAGCAATTTAGGCCATATTAGGAAGTCCAAATTGGACTCTTGCCAATCGGACTGTGGGTGATGCAAGAAGGGAAATTAATTTCTCACAAGAATTCTTTTCATTATTGAACATGAAATCGACATTGTTGTCAAAGAAGGGCTGATAATTTTTTTGCATATAACTATTTTATTGTTGAGTTTAGTCTTTTAAGCATGTTGGGTGTGCTTAATATTTATAAAAGCTTGTGAGAGACAAAGAGACCATTGAGAATCATCATCCAAGAGAGCCGAGAGTGTGAGAAAACTCATTTCTTGTGACTGATTCTTGTGATACTCTAATTGGGAAACACTTATGAGCGTAATTGAGAGGTTGTAATCCATTTTTCACTAATTATCATGAAACCATCTTGTTAACTCTCCTCATAAAGTAGGTTTTACCATCGGACAATGTAAATCCGCTATGTTATGGTTTTACTTATGCAATTTTTTTTCCGTACTTAAATCATTTTCTTCTGTTCATGTTTCCGCATTAGTCATCACAAACTGGTATCAAAGACTGGAGTAGCTATTAATTGATTGTTCTGGGTATTTTGTCTGTTTTTAATTATTGCTATGGCTTCTAAGAAATTCAAGTTGGAGAAATTCACCAGTAGGAATAATGTTGGTCTATATGGCTTATTACGATGTCCGCGTTGTTGGAGACATGGGGTTTGGATCTAGCGTTGGAGGGAGATGATGACTTTGAAGAAGAAAAGAATAATTTGAATAATTTGAGGAAGAATCCCTATGCTGGAGGAAAAGAATCCTCTATCAGGGAAGCTAAGTATCTGAACTGAAAGATGGGATACTGGAAGATGAGAAAAGAATCCTCAACCATCTCATCTTTTCTTCACTTTAAAACCTTTAAATAAAGTGAAAAAGAATACTCCTCTCTCTCTCTCTTCCTTTTACGGCTCTTAGTTTAGTCTTCCACCGCATTTTATGGGACTTCGACCCCAAGTCATTTTAAACGGGTCAATATTTGATTAACATATACCGGGTCCTATTCGACTAGATTTTCTCAATTTTTTGGCCCATTTCTCCCATCGATCAAGATAATCTCTCTAGCCTTTGGTAAGTAAAGATTTAATGCAACAAAAAATATGGTGTCTTCTAGTTTGTTCATGATGACATGATATTGTTCTTCATAAATATGTTAGCAACATCTACAAGACAACTGGAAAATGTGTGGTACGTAAGCTGTGCACGCAAGTAGTGGTTCACAGAGGAGAACCACCTTTCAAGATGCAAAGAAGCCACAGTGCATGTTCCTACTTTCACTTCCCTTCTAAGGGAAAATGAAACAAAAATAGTCCATAAACTTTGATTTAATATGCAATGTTGCTTATGAACTTGTAATTTGTTAGATGTGGTCTTTGAACTTTTGTAAATGTTCATCGTAGTCCCCAAACTCTAAACTATTAACAAAGGTTCAATCTAATTTCTAAACTATATCAAATTATTTAATGTTGTCCTTTTGTTAATTAAAGTTAACGAAATATGCTGATGTGACTTCCATTCCATTAATTCTGAATTGTAGGCAAAAAAGTATATACATGGATCATCCACGTAAGATATTTATCTCAAATCAAAAAAGAAATTTGTACATGGGATATTTGAAGTCCCTAAATTGTTTTTTACCTTTTCTAAAGTAGATAGATAAAAAGATAGATATATTGACTCGTCATTTTTAACAATTCAACTCAACATATAATAATATGTGTCATCATATTGTTGTTTGAACAAACAGAATGACTATATTGAATATTTACCAATAGTTCAAAGATCACCTTAAACAAATTAGAAGTTTAGAGATTACATTGAACATTTACCAAAAGTTTATGGACCACATGAACAAATTAAAAGTTTGAAGATGATATTGCATATTGGACCAAAGTTCAGAGATAATTTATTGTCCATTGCACTTTGCTACCTTCATAAAGACTATTAAGAGGCACGATGTAGCCCCACCATTGCCTTCAAACCTTCTGATCACCTTTCAAGCATGCCATTGGAAAAAGCTATTGACCTCAAAAACCATTGGATGCTCGATAACTTCACTTGGGGAGATTGTGAAAGAGAGTTTAAGTCCAAGCTTCTCAACATATCTAGTTTTGGATCAACTAGGATATATTAACTACCCTACCAATTTTCCAATATAGAATTTCTTTAACACAACTTACATGTGTTTCTCATCAATCTCCTCCTCACTCATGTATGACTTTAGTAATTGGTCTGTTCTACCTTAATTCAAATATGAATCTCCACTTTGTTGCGTGTGAGAGCCGCAACAACAACAATGTCCACCTTCATCACAAACTACCGTTGAGACTGCTATGCTACGCTACGTTGCTCGGAAACCGCTGATCATGAGAATTCTTCCTTGAAATATTCACTAAACACTGATACACATTAATTTCCTTGAGATATATACCAAACATTAATACAAATTGGGAGTCTAGGGAGATTGTCAAGAGAGAATCCAAATCTGAGCCTATCAACATATCCAGTCGACCTTCAAAACTTAAGCTAATAAGTTATAGACCAACTATGATATAACTACTTGCATCACATCAATTCTTCAATGTGTAACTTTCTAATACAACTCATGCATGTACCTCGACAAACATCTAGCAATGACATATAGAAAAATAAATATGCTCGTGTATCAATTTCTCAAATAGTCATTATGCATGACAAGAAGAAACTAGTAGAATTCTCCATGAGGTGCAACCGTGACGGCAAATGACATAACTCAAGATCGAATCATGCTATCACCGATTGAGAAAATAGTTGGCCAGGGACCATAAAAGGAGAATCACTAACGAGGCCACTAATGAAAAAGATTTGCCCTACTTTAGTCAAACTCATTCCCTAAAAGAAATACCTGCCCTCGGAGAGGAACATAGCAACCCGGGCACACGTTAGGAAAGTCGGGATTCAACTCTTGCCAGCAAGACTCCGGGTAATGCAAAAAGGGAAAGCTATTTCCCACAAGAGTTGTTTTCTTTATTGAAGAAGAAGTCGATGTTGTCGTTAGACAAGGGCTCATAGCTTTTAGCATGTAAATACTCTGTTGTAGAGTTTGGTCTTGTGCGCATAGTGATTGTGCTTAATATGTGTGAAAACTTGCGAGAGACATTAAGAGCATTGAGAGCCGTCATCTAAAAGAGTTAAGAATATGAGAAAACTTGTTTTTTTTTTTTTTTTTTTTTTTTTTTGTATTGATTCTTGTGGTTGATATATGTTGTCAAAATCTTTGCTACAATTGAAAATGTCATGAAATTCTCAGTATTCCGTTGTTTAAAGTATGCTCTTTTTGCCCACCCGATCAACATAGAGAAAAATCAGGAAAGAAGCTAAGATTGAAAAGACCACCATTTTCGCAAACTAAAATGAAGGTCGGTAATCATCATATATGTCTTCAACTCTCACATTTGAGGAAATCCTGGGACCTATTGTTGAGGATCCTGTAATCTTGTTGGTTTGTTGTAATCTTTTGTCGATATGATGTTATCTTTCATCAAAAGCTTGGTAACTCTTACCTTAACTTTATTTTGCATGGACTCTGGGAACATTGGCTCAGTCACGTACATTTATCGATGTATTTTACATGTATCGGGCAAGGCTCCATCTGTTATATGACAGACGTGGCCTTTAAGGTTGTTCTAAGCAGAAGATATTGAGATTTGAGTGCAAAGTCCATCATATGAAATTTGTTCGCTAATACAACTGTAGAGGATGCTATATGTGATAACACACGTGTGTATTAGTAAAAAAAAAAAAAAAAAGAAAAAAAAAAGAAAAGAGAACCATATGTACATCTATATATATATCGCTCGACTATTCTAATAAATGAATAATTGGCTCTAGTTATATATCTCCTGTGATAGGAAATGATTAGGTAGTATTAGGTGAAAATAGCGTACAAGTATCCATATGAAGAAAAAAGAAACACATCACTTTAGAAAAGAAAGTTAGATGATTGTAAGAAGAAGAGGATTTAGAATCAATTCTCGAAAGTAAGATATTCATATAGATATTTCAATACTTATTTTCATAATTTTAAATTATCGCGAAATTTTTAATTTTGTTATGCCTTGTCTACTATGATATATATCTTAACAAAAGACACGAGACATTTAATCTAATTTTTCAACAAAAAGTTTGAGATTAAAATTGTTACTAGGTTTGATTTCTCCGTAGTCGAAACAAAAGATGCGGAGGGCCCTCGTGCAGAAGAATTATTTAGTTAAATAAATTAGGAATGCGGTCCTCACCATCTCCTGACCGCATAGCGCAGTGGATTAGCGCGTCTGACTTCGGATCAGAAGGTCGTGGGTTCGACTCCCACTGTGGTCGCTTTTTTTCTGCTTCTTCTTTTGCCCCTTCTATTAATTTTGTTACCATGCTAATATTTGCTTTATTTTTTTATTTATCTATTTTACTTTTGCAAATTTCCATATCTATCTATCAACAATTTGACATGGATTCTCCTTTTATTTAGCTGCAAAATCTATAGTCGAGAATCGTGGGAAAGGCTTTTCCCCCAAAACTAAATACTACCCTAACTATTGAAAATACATGTCAAACACTAATTTTCTATATTTGATTCAGAAAATGACAAGGAATGCTTCGACGCTACGTAAAGAAAAAATTATCATTCTGGAAGCACCCTTTATCTCGTGTTACACATGATAGGTACATCGAAATATAAATTGTCCTTTATTAAGTACGATCAACAAGTGTCCCTTGAACATCAATTAACAAGATTCGTTCGGATTGTTTGGCAAAAGTGTTATTGCGACATAAACTCTTCCGGATCCTTCCTGGTGATAATTAGTCGATCTGCTATTCGGAGGAAATTGTTAAAGCTTATAGATGTTGGCCTCATATTAAGCACCTTTTTTTGGAGATGGGACAGCCACTTATCTCTAGAATATTGACAAGCAAGTGGTTTAAGATCTTGCTATGTCCCGCCATCCAAAGGTTGTAGATGTTATTCAAGACCAAAGTCAGCACTGGCCTGCAATTAGATTTAAGAACTTATTCGAAACTGATTTATGTGGTTCTTTGGATCCTAATCCTTCTATTAAAGAGTGCTCCAACGTCAAGCAAAGAAAATTTTTCATTTTGGAAGCACTCTTTTTCTCATGTTACGCACGATTGGTGCATTGGAATCTAAATATTTCTATATTAGGTATGATTAACAAGTGTCCTAGGGGTATCTTTGAAAAAGATTAATTTCGATTGTTTGGCATAAGTATAATTGTGAGATAAACGCTTTCGGGCTTTTCCCGTGATAACTAGCTCATCTTCTCTTTGGAGGAAATTGTTAAAGCTTCCATATGCTAGCCTCATATTTAGCACCTTTTTTGGAGATGGGATAACTACTTATCTATGGCTTGACAATTGGCATGTCTTAGGACCTCTGCAAAGAATGTTGACAAGCAAGTGGTTTAAGATTCTGCTGTGTCCTACCATTCGAAGGTTGCAAATGTTAATCAAGGCCAACGTCGGCATTGGCACACAGCTAGACCTAAAAATCTAGTTGAAATTCCAACCTGTTATTCGTGGTTCTCTAGTTCCTAATCCTTCTATTAAAGATTGCTTCAATGCCAAGTAAAGAAAAATTTTCATTTTGGAAGCACTCTTTTTCTCGTGTTATGCACCATTGGTGCATTGAAATGTAAATATTCCTTTATTAGTGAAACAATTAGGTATGGTTAACCAATGTCCTAGGGATATCTTTTAACAAGATTTGTTCAAATTGCTTGGCGTAATTGTTATTGCAAGATAAACCCTTTTGGACTCTTCCCGTGTTAATTAGTTCATATTCTATTAGAAGGAAATTGTTAAAGCTTCCGTATGCTGGCCTCATATAAAGCACCTTTTTTGGAGATGGGATAACTACTTATCTTTGGCATGACGATTGGCATGTCTTAGGGCCTCTGCCAAGAATATTGACAAGCAAATGGTTTTGTCCTACCATTCAAAGGTTGCGGATGTTATTCAAGGCCAAAGTCAGCATTGGCCCGCAGCTAGACTTAAGGATATAGTTGAAATTCCAAGTTGTTTTTTATGGTTCTCTAGTTGCTAATCCTTCTATTAAAGAATGCTTCAACCCCAAGTAAAGAAAAAAAATTCATTTTGGAAGCACTCTTTTTCTCGTGTTACGCACGATCGATATATTGAAATGTAAATAGTCTTTTATGATTTTTTTGCTATAAGTTAATATTCCTTTACTGGGTATGGTTAACAAGTGTCCTAGTGGTATCATTTAACAAGATTCGTTCAGATCGCTTGGCATAAGTGTTATTGCAAGATAAACCCTTTTGGACTCTTCCCGTGATAATTAGTTCTTCTATTCGTAGGAAATTGTTAAAGCTTCCCTATGCTGGCCCCATATCAAGCACCTTTTATGGAGATGGGATAACAACTTATCTTTGGCATGATGATTGGCATGTCTTAGGACCTCTGCTAAGAATATTGACAAGCACGTGGTTTAAGATTCTGCTGTATCCTATCATCTAAAGATTGCAGATATCATTCAAGGTTAAAGTCAGCATTGGCCTGCAGCTAGACCTAAGGATTTAGTTGAAATTCCAAGCTGCTATTTGTGGTTCTCTGATTCCTAATCCTTCTATAAGAGTGCTTCAACGCCTAGCAGAGAAAAATGTTCATTTTGGAAGCACTCTTTTTCTCATGTTATGCACGATTGATACATTAAAATGTGAACATTTCTTTATTAGGTACGGTTAACAAGTGTCCTAGGGTATCTTTTAATATGATTCGTCCAGATTGCTTGGCATAAGTGTCATTGCGAGATAAACCCTTTTGGACTCTTCCTGCGATACTCAGTTCCTCTTCTATTCGGAAGAAATTGTTAAAGCTTCCAGATGTTGGCCTCATATTGGTAACCTTCTTGGAGACGGGATAACTACTTATCTGTAGCATGATGATTGGCATGTCTTTGGACCTCTTCTAAGAATATTGACAAGCAAGGTGGCTTAGGATTCTGCTATGTTGTACCACTTAAAGGTTGCAGATGTCATACCGTTAAAGAGTGCCTCGATGCCAATTAAAGAAACAATTTCATTTTGAAAGAACACTTTTTCTCATGATAGATGCATTGAAATGTGAATCTTCCTTTATTAGGTACGATTAACAAGTGTTGCGTGGGCATCGATTAACAAGATTTGTTCGGATTGTTTGGCGTAAGTGTTGTTGCAAGATAAACCCTTTTGGACTGTTTCTGTGATATTTAGCTCCTTTTCTAGTTGGAGGAAATTGTTAAAGCTTCCAGATGCTGGCCCCATAGTAAGCACCTTCTTGGAGACTGGATAACTACTTATCTCCAGCATGAGGGTTGGCATGTCTTGGGACCTGTGCTAAGAATATTTACAAGCAGGGTGGTTTAAGATTCTGCTATGTCTTGCCATTCAAAGGTTAAAGATGTTATTCAAGGTCAAAGTTGGCATTGGACCGCAGCTAGACCGGAGGACTTAGTTGAAACCCTAAGCTGCTAGTCGCGGTTCTCTGGTTCCTAATCTTTCCGTACCTGATCGACTTACTCGGAGGCTGACTACTTCAGTAATTTTCACAGTTGGGACTGCTTGGAATGAGCTTAGGCCTAAGGGTTTGCGAGTTGCTGGAACCGAGTTTGTTTAATCCAACCATTCCAAAACATTGCTTCATTGCTTGGCTAGCTACGCTTAAAAGGAGTCATTTGTTTTAGGCTTGTTCTGTTTCTTCCAGGGCCTGGACTGCTGCTCTCGAGCTGCGTCTCATCCCTCCAATTCCTGGTAGCTGGGATGATGAAGTTGCTTGGGGCAGTTTTTAGTTATAATGGGAAGTTTTATCCAAATCTGCCTTTCAAGCTCACTTGAAATGCCTATCTCCTATAACATTTGGTTGGCTAGGAACGAATGTTTGCGTGACTCTTCTTGATCTGTAAACGTGGATTGGATTGTGGAAAAGATAAAGAAAGTTCTTAGGGATGAAGATTCTTACTTGACACCCCAAGAACATTTTACTCTAAATGGAACCTTCATTAGCTTTTGTAAGTTTTGAGCATGTAGCAGGATTTTGCTCACCTACTTTAGGTACTTTACAATAACAGTAACAATAACAATAACAATGATGATGATGATTCATGCAATGCACGCCGCATTCATCTTTATAAAAAGAATTGGGTATTTTTTATTTTTATCATTGGTGAATAGCTAATTGTGAGCTCTCATCCACAACTTCCTTTTTTTTTTTTCACTTTATAGGTACCTCCCCTATCAATTTATCCTCTCTTTTTTTTTTCACGTCTTTTATGAAAGTGATGCGTGTACTGCAAAGAAAACCATTCCCTCCATCTCGCATATGAAATTACAATTTTACTTCGACGTTATAAGAGAATATTACTGTTAACACATGAACTTTAGTCGATATATCAAATGGCATTTAGATAATGAAAATTAATACAAAGAAACAAAAAAGAGATAAAAGTAAAAAAAAAAAAAAAGAAAAGGCCCGGTCACTCAATTCACATGGCCCAATCAGCGCAACTCTGGCCCATCTATAAGATTTGCCGATTTCAGCTTTAGTGGGCTTTGGTGCATGAAGCCCAAAAGAATAGAAGAAAAAAGCCCAGTCTTTCTAGGTTACCCAGGAGGAAGAGCTCCATCTCCGGTCATCTTCTTCAGCAACATTTACCTCAGGCTTGGCCGCCGCCGTTAGCCTCCGCTGCCGATCGCCGTGAATCCCGATTTCATTGCTTCTCACTGCTTTAGCCCTTCCTCATTCGCCACCTTCCTTTCTCCCCTTCGTCGACGTTCTTTTCCGCGAGAAATACACGCCATACACGACACGAGAGAGAGAGAGAGAGAGAGACGAGGAAACTCGAGGGCGAACGCATCGTGGGAAGTTGATTCTTGAAATTCGCTCGTTGTCCCCGACGTCACTAACCATCGTTCGCTGCTGCTGCTGCTGCTGACCAGCGATTCGGGAGGAGAACTAGAGTTACTCTGTTCTCGGTTGCTCAGCGTGCGGGAATATCGAGGTGGCAAAATCGCGCTCGGGACACGCTCGGCAGCGGTGAATCCAATCATCGGAGATAAAGCCAAACTCCCATCGTTGATCTAGTCGCCGATCGCAGCTCTGTTTCCACGATTCGGCCCAGGTAACGCTAATGTCCTGACCTGCTCTGCTTTGATGAAGGAGGGAACCGAGATGTCTTGATCTCCGTTGGGATAGGAGTAGGTTTTGCTCATGTATGCCTTCCTGACTCTGAACGTCTGTCTCACCATGTTTGTGTGAGTCTAATGTAGAAGCCGAACAAACGCGCGTCGACCGTTCGACGAAATGTCTAGGAGAATTCAGTGCCGGTTATTTTCGTTTCCGTCTAATCCGAAATCATGTTTTGACCTGGATTAACTGATGCTAATTGATTTTTAAGTCATTCGAGTATATTTCGAACTTGTTTCTCCATCCCTGTTTTCCTCCACTCGATGTCCTATGCATCCACTGCCGTTAAACCCGTGGTTGGTCGCGACAAAGCGGCCAGAGCCGATGTCGTCTTTGTATATTCTCCAAGGACGTTCCAGTTTGTTCCCTTACCAGCTCCCGCATTGTCTCGGTGATTCACGGCGGTGATGGTGTACGGTGAATGAGGATGGCGACTCGGTGGAGGGCGGCGGCGGCGGTGGTGATTTTGCCTGTGTTTAGTTGAGTAGTTTTAGCTTAATTTGGTTGGTGAGATTTGGGGTTAGTTCTGGTTATAGGGGCTTGTGAGTGCTGGGATCAAGTTGAAACTTTGGTAAGTTGGGCTTGGTTTAGGTTACAATGGGTTAGGGCTTAATTCAGTTTTGGGCTGAATTTGAATTTTTAATTAGGTTTGTTTGGGTTGAGATGGGCCCGATATGATGGCCCGCTCTTTGCTTGCGTCCAAGACTCTTTGACCCAGCCCGTCCCTACTACCGGGATAATTAAAAAAATTAAAAATTCGAAAATAATTAATTAAAAAAAAATCAGGAAATGGCTCAAAATAAAAAACCTTGGTAAGATTGTTACATCTTAGAGATTGCTTTTAATCGTTTTTGTATTTTGATTTGTCTTCTTAGTCGAATGGTTAGGTTATATTCTAAGACCATTAAAAATGCAAAATCATATGAGGACCTTAGGATTCATAAATTGATGAAAAGATTGCGTAGATATCTTAATTAACAAATAAAATTTAGAGGTATCGAAATGGTAGTAGATAGATAACTGGTGTAATTAAACCTTTGACCTTAAATCTCTACATAAGAAGTGAGTATGCTTCCATATTTCAACTGGTTTCTAGCTTACAACCCCTCATATAATATTCACATATGATTAATTGAAATATAAATGAAAATCCCAACACCACACTAAGTAAGGGTTTGGGAAAACAAAAAAAAAAAAAAAATAAAAAAAAAAAGGAAGAAAATTAAAAATAATTCGAATTAAAAAAAAAAAGAAAAAGAAAATTTGTAGGTGTAGATTAAGTATTAGTGGTCTTTAACTTGACAGTATATCTAAACTTATTCTTTCCTCGACACCTGTGTCAAAGAGGTCTCGACAATTAAATGTCAATAATATATTAGATATTTCGAGGGTGGATACCAAATTCAAAAGTTGACTTTGTACATAGAGTATATAATAATAATAATACGCCAATTCACACTGCGCAAAATGTTTGATGGCTCTATAAAAATTATATTAATAGGAATATATATGTATATATAGAATAAACGCACAAAATGGGAGAAGTCAATAAAAAAAATGGAATTTTAATTAAGTCACAGCGAGAAAATGGTGATTATTTCTCAAATTTCTTAGCTAATAATAATTTAGTTTCATTTGGCGGAGGACGAGGCGGGCAAGCGGCTGGCGATTTTAGGGCTTTAGCTCAACTCCTGCTCTCTCCCGCTCTGCATTTCTGGCAAATTCTGAAATTTCTGTAAGTCTCTCTCTCGTCTACACTCCAATCTGCTTTCGTGCTCGTCATTTCTTCGCTAATGCCTTCTTCTCGTTCGTCTTCGGGGTTGTGCAATCTTAGGTTCGGTTTCTTTTTGTCGTTTGTGGTCGTGTTCTTGGGTTCGGTTTCGCGTGTTGGGTTCTTGCCTGTTTGTTTGTTTGAGCAGCTTCGAATGTTTGTGTTTTATTCCTACCCTTTTCTCCACAGGGGCAGTGCGTTCTTGGCGAATTTGAACCTTTGAAGGGCTCTGTTGGCGAACTTTTTCTTGCCACATATGGCTTCGGTTGGACAGGCGCCGTCTCTGAAGAGGCGGGATCCGCCGGCCGGGAGAGAAGGCGACCAGCTGGTCATCACTCCTCTCGGCGCCGGCAATGAAGTGGGTCGGTCCTGTGTCTACATGTCTTTCAAAGGGAAGACCGTGTTGGTACTGCTTCGTTCCTGGTTTTCGTGGGTTCTTCCGGGTTTAGAGTTTTAGCCGACACAGGGTCGGTGTCTGTCGTGATCTTTTCATAATTAATTGTATGTGGATGGCAGTTTGATTGTGGAATTCATCCTGCTTACTTTGGCATGGCTGCTCTTCCGTACTTCGATGAGATCGACCCTTCGACGATTGACGTCCTTCTAATTACTCAGTACGTGTTGTCTACCTTCTCTATCTTAGCTTTGGTAAGGAGGCCCACTCCTTCCATTATGTGCAGTTGCCTTTCCTGGTATTTGCTCTTAATTTGCTTCAGGAAAGATTCTTTCTTGCTACAACGTGCCAAAGGAATTCATCATTGCCCCTTATTCTCGGATCCCTTTCTAGTTGGATCCATTGGGCTGTTATCAGATTATCAGCACCTGTGTAAATTTTAGGACGGGCTTCTCACTAGCTTGTTGCTGATTTATCTTTCTACCCTTCGCTTTGATATTTAGCTTCCACTGTAAAGGTCTCTAGTCTTTATCAGTTGATGTTGACTGCTTGCAGCTTCCACTTGGATCATGCAGCTTCCTTACCATACTTTTTGGAAAAGGTTGGCAGCTACATTAGAGTAAAAACATACTTTTAATTATCAAATTTTACTCTGATACTGATAACCTGAATTGCTCTCATTTTTTCAGACTACATTTAAAGGACGCGTCTTCATGACTCATGCTACGAAGGCTATATACAAGCTGCTTTTGTCAGATTACGTGAAAGTGAGCAAGGTCTCAGTTGAAGATATGCTTTTGATGAACAGGATATATTCCGTTCAATGGATAAGATTGAGGTATTTCCTTTATATGTTAAGCCCAGTCTTCACGCCACACAAATTTGCTTGCTAATGTTTGCCTTGGGGATTCCTCCTTTGTGACCAGTTTGTTAAATTTTGCTTGTTCTAGACGGGATAATATCATTGATGAAGAAGTAGAATAATCTTGGTTTTTCACACAGTCATGGATGGATTGCTTGTGTATGCCATTTACAGTCAGAGGCATGTGCGGGCTTTAGCTATACCTCCGGCTCAGTAGGATTCAATTGTTTTTTTGTTTTTTGGTGAATTGAAGATTCTCCATATGCTTGAACCCACCGTTCCCTGTATGGTACCTTTCAACAAATCAATGTTCGGCATCAAGCTGATATGAGTTTCATCTGTTTTAAGATAAAGCACAGGATCCTTCCTCTGTTGCTGCTCAAGCTGTCTCCAGCCGCTTTTATGTATAATATAGTTTATTTATCCCTAGTTGTGGCACCTGTATGAGACTGGATAAACGAGTGATCTCAATGGATAAAATAGTTGTCTCGATAGTGATGTGTCATGCAGTTTGCTATACATGTCATATATTTGTAGTATATATTCTATGGGATTTTGTCCTAGGATGATCACTTGATGTTGTCTAGTCTATGAGACATTAGTGATTAACTTCTCATGGATATGTTGGCTTCTGTTTCATGTGACAATGTCTTCCAATAGAATGTTAATTAATTATTGTAGATGAACTGGCGATCATCTTACTTTTGCTGTTCTTTGACATTCCTTGTACGCATAATGTCTAATTTAACGATCCCACTGCGTGTAAATCATGTTACCTAATTTTAATTGTAGGTAATTGATTTCCACCAAACGGTTGAAGTGAATGGTATTCGATTTTGGTGCTATACTGCTGGCCACGTTCTCGGTGCTGCAATGTTCATGGTCGATATTGCTGGTGTACGAGTCCTTTATACTGGTGATTATTCCTTCGAAGAAGACAGGCATCTCCGAGCTGCAGAGATTCCTCAGTTCTCACCTGATATCTGCATAATTGAGTCCACATTTGGAGTGCAGCTTCATCAACCTCGTCATATTCGGGAGAAACGCTTTACTGATGTCATCCATTCTACTGTTTCTCAAGGAGGTAGAGTCCTTATCCCAGCATTTGCTCTTGGTCGTGCTCAAGAACTTCTATTGATCCTTGATGAGTTCTGGTCCAACCACCCTGAGCTCCATAATATTCCTATATATTATGCTTCTCCACTTGCAAAGAAGTGTATGGCAGTTTATCAAACATATATCAACTCCATGAATGAGAGGATCCGTAGCCAATTTGCAACCTCAAATCCTTTTGACTTCAAGCATATTTCACCACTAAAGAGTATTGAGAATTTTAATGACGTCGGTCCATCGGTTGTTATGGCTAGTCCTGGCGGGCTTCAAAGTGGGTTATCGCGTCAACTATTTGACATGTGGTGCTCTGACAAGAAAAATTGTTGTGTTATTCCTGGATATGTCGTGGAAGGGACACTGGCGAAGACCATCATCAATGAACCGAAGGAAGTCACTCTGATGAATGGTCTCACTTCTCCTCTTAACATGCAAGTTCATTATATTTCCTTTGCTGCCCATGCTGATTTTGCTCAGACAAGCGCGTTTTTGGATGAGATAATGCCTCCAAACATTGTTCTTGTTCATGGAGAAGCAAATGAGATGGGAAGGCTCAAACAGAAGCTCATGACTCAGTTTGCTGATCGCAACAACAAAATCGTCATGCCAAAGAATTGTCAATCAGTTGAAATGTACTTCAATTCAGAGAAAATGGCAAAAACTATTGGGAGGCTGGCTGAGAAGACCCCAGAAGTGGGTGAGACCGTTAGTGGCCTTCTGGTAAAGAAAGGCTTCACTTATCAAATAATGGCACCTGAAGATCTTCACGTTTTCTCTCAGTTGTCCACAGCAACTATTAATCAGAGGATCACGATTCCTTATACAGGTGCGTTTGGTGTGATAAGCCACCGGCTGAAGCAGATATATGAAAGTGTGGAACCTTCGGTAGATGAGGAATCTGGCATCTCAATGCTACGTGTGCATGATCAAGTAACAGTGAAGCACGAATCTGATAAACATGTTTCAGTGCACTGGACATCGGATCCTATAAGTGACATGGTCTCGGATTCTGTTGTCGCTCTTGTCTTGAACATAAGCCGTGAGATTCCGAAAGTTGTGGTTGAAACGGAGGCCACAAAAACTGAAGAAGAAAGTGAGAAAAGGGTAGAGAAGATCATTCATGCACTTCTAGTTTCTCTCTTTGGGGATGTGAAGTTTGGTGAGGATGGGAAGCTGGTGATAAATGTGGATGGAAATGTAGCACATCTGGACAAGCAGAGCGGGGATGTGGAGAGTGAAAATGAAGGCCTTAAGGAAAGAGTAAGTACTGCATTTCGGCGAATCCAGAGTGCTGTAAAACCAGTATCTCTGTCGTCTTCTTAGGTAGCTTTCGTGTTTCTTGTAGCTCCTTGTTTCCAGTCTTTTTCTAACTGTAGATTCTAGCATCAAGCTCGTGGTTTTATGGATATCCCCAACCCACAATCTAAGTCCAGCTTGAGTTTTAAGCATCTAAAGTTAGATCTCAGCCCTCAGAACAAGTTTCAACAGTTGCACTTGGATTACTTAGATTTTTGTACTTCTACAAATTTAATTTTGGAAGGCTGGCAAGGCTTGATTGTCACCTTGCGGATTAGACTTTGCCATTTCTTTTCCTCAATGCAATTTTGCCAATTCATGCCAGCAGGCTAGTGAAAGACAGCCTGTGCTAAATGATCGATCTCTTTCAACGGTTGCAAATGCTTTAGCAATCGATCTGTTTGTTGAACTGACAATTATGCCACCAGATCATGATCATCTTTTGATCATTTGCCAACACTGGACCGCGAAGTTTCATGAATTAGGCCTTTGAAGATCATGACCATCTTGTACTAATGCCAACGATACGACACAATGATTAATGGGCAAGGCCTTTCTCTGACCTACGCTCTCCCAATAGTTTTCTTTTCAAGTTCTTACCACTAAACCCACACCTCTCACTGCACAAATCAATAGTAGCGGGGCGGGTTCGGGACTAGTTGAAATCCAAACTTGACGGTACCGAATACACATCTGATGTCAAACCCAAAGAACAACTTTTTGAACGAAGTTCTAATGACATCCGAGTGAAGTACATGAGAACCTTAAACATATAGGAATCTGCATGATTGGAGATCGGATTTCACTAGTTACTTTAGTTGCGCTTTGCGCAAGCATGTCTATTTGCTTTTCTCTAATAGGCATTCAAGGGCTTTCAGAGGCTGGCATGAAAAGAGGTATTTGGTTAGTTTAAAGTGTTTTAGGTCAGGAAATGTTGGCATTTGAAATGAAGCCCAGCGTCGCAGGTGGGGACGAAGCTTTTGAAAGTGCACCGCTTTTAGCTAAAGATTTTGGAAATGGTTCACCTCTATTGTTCATCCGTTGACTTTTTTTTTTTTTTTTTAAAACCGATCATCTTCCCCGCATCCCAACCGCCGTTGATCGGCGACGGAGTTTCATCGGATTTTATTTTTATTTTTTTTTAAAATAATAAAAACCCTTTGCAAATGTTGGGTTCACCTTTTTTTTTTTTTGTCATTTTTATCTTTTGACAATCAATAGCCCAACTTTTTATCAATACACTAGAATAATCATTAATTAACGAAGATGATTAATACTACAATAATAAAAAAAAAATTATTCAAAGTTGAAAACAAATCTAAAAGAACCCTAGGCCAAAAGTTGAGCTTTGCATCTAATCTATAATCAAATTATTTTAATATAATTTTTAAATAAATTTACTAATATATATTTTTTACATTACTCTCAACATGAAAATGTAAAAGGTTATATAGTCATTGTTTATTTTTTGTACTTTTAAAAATACTAAAACTAAAAAACTTAATTTTTTGAGCTTTGCATTTAATCTATAATCAAATTCTTTTAATATAATTTTTTAATAAATTTACTAATATATATCTTTTACATTACTCTCAACATGAAAATATAAAAGGTTATATAGTCATTGTTTATTTTTTGCAATTTTAAAAATACTAAAACTAAAAAACTTAATTTTTTGAGTTTTGCATATAATTTATAATCAAATTCTTTTAATATAATTTTTAAATAAATTTACTAATATATATCTTTTACATTACTCTCAACATGGAAATGTAAAAAGTTATATAGTCATTGTTTATTTTTGCAATTTTAAAAATACTAAAACTAAAAACTTAATTTTTTGAGCTTTGCATCTAATTTATAATCAAATTCTTTTAATATAATTTTTAAAATATTTTCCCAAAACAATAATATGAGATGTGATGTAAGAAATAAGATGGGATTGATTTGATGATTATATATTGTCTTCCGGAAGAATATCAATATTTGGTGGAAGGACCGTTTCCTAAGTACACAGAACATGAATAGAAAACAAAATGATTTTTAGCATACGATAATGAAAGCTATATTTGAAATAAGTTCATTAGAAAGGTAGAATTTTTTTTTTTATAAAATGCAAATGCTCTATGATTTTAAATAAATTGTAATTTAATCATTTTTTACTTAAACATTACATAGGAAGTTTGAGATAAAAAAAAATCATTTTTTTTTGTAATATTAAAGTAACAAGAGTTAATTATATGTTCAATTTACTCATTATAACAAAAATAAATCTAGTAGGTCTTGTTATGATGAGCTATAAGTTTAGTGAAATTCATAATTTCTCAAATCAATAGAGTTAATTTGTTCACTATAATTTTTTAACACGCTATATCAAATTACTCAAATAAATCAAGTATGCTTCAATCAGCAACAATATATTCATATAACATGTAGCTACAAAGTGGAACTTATTGAATTAATGGCATGAACTATACTTAAATTATAGCAAAATGTAAATTTTGTACTTGGCCTTCAATGAATACATATTTTAATCACTTCTTACAAGTTTAAGCTCGATATTAGATAAAAATCTTGATATACTTTCATTTAATCAATCAACCACTTGACCCAACCTATTCACGGTTTTAATGAGAAATACAAGTCTTTGCAGATTCGTGATATACTATGTCGCGGTTATGAGATACCATAATATAATTATAACATCATTTTCTGCTATAAATCTTGTTATAAGTTCATAACAAGCCAAAAACAAAGGCGGTCTCGGACTCGGCCAAGGTTGTTACTTGTTAGGATGCGATCCTACTAAGGATCAATGAAGGTGTCTAAGAGGACTGAATTGTAACATCCTAAAAATTACACCAACAATGCGAAAAAATCTTTGGATAGTCGTATGGAATTTATTAGGTATGAACAATGTGTGTAGTTGAAACTTCAAAATAGCGTGAATTTAAAGTTATGCCATCTTTCTACTATATATACAAGGAAATTGACTTTTCTATTACCTAAGTATAAGTATATACTATATATTAGGATAAACTTATTTCAAGGTTGAAGTATGTAAAAGTATGATCAATGGAACCGGTAGGATTGTATCGATCCTATGTTCCCTTTTCTTGTTAGTTTTGGATCAAGACCATGTAAAGATCCTAGCAATTTAAGATCCTACTTAAGGTCCAGATCTTTTCTTAAGTTTTTAAACATAGGATCCTTTTGACCAGAAAGAAAAAAAAAATGCTACTTATGCAATTTTATTACTTCACTTGGGAAGATATGGCTTGGTTTCGTTTTGCATGCATAACGGTGAGTACTAAAACGATTCTATTGATTGGTCATACCATATAGGCTCAAGTCGTACATACAATTATTTCCACTGATGTCCTATCGTGAAAAGTTTTTTCAGGCTAGGATGATGGGAATGGCAAGAGATTGCATCGCGAAGGTAAATTTTCATGGATTGCAAACATATTTCTACTCTTAAGGCCTATATCACTTGAGGTTTCGTTACAGAGTCCTTGGCTACAAGTCGCGAGGAAAAATGTGGCAGGCCTTATGCAAATTTCTATTGAAAAGTGGCTTCTAGCGCATTAGTGGTGATGGGGAACAGCCGTGTGCTTAATGCAGTGTGTAACAACCATTCTAAAAGCTAAAGTCTTGTTGGTCTATGAATGCGTGGTTTTATATTTAATTATTTTAATACTTCCTCTCATGCTTAGCGTGGTCTTCTAGTCAAATTTTGAACTTATAACTCTGACATCATGTGAAATTTTGTGAGATTATTAATTGTTCCAAAAGTTTAAATTATTAAATGAAAGCATAATTTTATAATTAATTATTCTAACACAATGCTTGTACTGATGTTGGCATGAGAATTTGCGGATTACTCCATCGAGCCGGTCGAGGGGCGTTCATACACAAAATCAGGATCACAAAGTTCCCTCGAGCTGTTTGGTGATTCGATCCGACCAAATAATCATCCTCCCAGGTTTCGTCCCTCTTGTACTTTTTATTCAACGTGGCATACCAGAAGCTCCTGAAACCTTGTTGCGGTGTGGCAGGAGTTTCAGGACAATGGAGGATCTTGATTTGTCTGGATGATCTTGGTACTGTTCTTCTTCTCAAAGAGGACATGCAAAAGATGTTCTTCTTTGAGAATCCGTCCTTAATTCTTTAAAATTAAAGAGATCATCAAATAAATAGTTCAAAACTTTGACTTAATATTTAATATTGTTCTTGAATTTTTAATTTATTCAATATGATCCATAAATTTTTAACTCAATGAGTAATGTCATCCCTAAACTTTTTGGTATATATTTAATTTAGTCATTGGATTGTATACTGTTCTTGAATTTGAATTAATGAAATGACAATATTGAATATTTTCATATGGTCCAAAGACTAAAAAATTTTAAATAAATTAAAAGTTTTGGGATGATATTACACATTGAGTTAAAATTTAGGAATCTCACTAAAAAAATGGTTGTATCGTTTGTCCAAAATTATATGGTGAGCTCCTTTCTTCAGAACAGCCTACTATTGTTGACTGAATTGCTAGCAAGAGAATTCGCACCGGTGCTTCAGTAAAGCTGTTTAAACCCATGCAGGAAGAGTCAGTGCATGGTATGCAAGGCCTCAAAATTGTTGAAAAGAAAATGGTTTGAAATGTTGTGAATTGGGGAACCAAGGGTCGTTTTCTGCCAAAAAAAAAAAGATAACTTACATCATAAATATATTTGTGAAAAGAATAAATGAAAATAAAAATATTCGATAAGTTTATAGTGATTACTCCAATACGTGCTACATGTAAAAGTTTCATTGCTAAAAAATAAACTTAAATTGGTAAGTGAGATATTCATAAATATTTAAGGATGGATCATGCATAAAAAATTTCGAAAATTGTGATAAAAATAAGATTGAGTTCTAAAACTTTCAAAAAATGTAAATCAAATTTGTAAATTTATCAATTGATACAATCAAGTCATTTCGTTAATTCCGTCAACTTATCTAATGAAAAATGACAATATGACATTTTTTATTAGTTTTTCTCTCCTACGTGGCAGCGATCAATTTAGCTAATGCAAGACGTTTATTTATAAAACCAAAACGACCTCCTTCTGACCCGGTATCCTAGTCGAAATAGGAAATTTATCAGCAGTTGAATTAAAGCTTATCATGGCAGATCAAAGGGCAAAATCCTATAGATTAAATCCTAACAAAATTTCAGCATTATTAAATCATACCTGACTTAAGTTTTTGGAAATGGTGGATCACAGAAAATCTCTCACTCACATGTGGCATCGATTCACATTGACTTGTACTGAAAAGATTCAAGCGGACATTCACGCTGATATTTTCTGGCACTTCCACTTAAGCATCCGCCGGAGGACACGACCGCTTTGCCGGCGTCCCCCGGAGCCTCAACGTCGACAGCGCTGGTGTCTCCACGGCCCAACGAAGGCTGGTGGTGCTCCGCAAAGGCCTTCTTCCAGACCTCACGATTCTTCGATCGCTCCGCCATCAACTCGTCGTGCTTCTGCTGCAACCGGTTCAAAACAAGCGGCAGCGCGCGCTGTGGATCCTCCCTCAAGTGCTCCACCATCTCGGCCCCTCGGTAGTCGTACATCGTCTCGATGAACCTCAGCTCTCCGGGCGTGAAACCACAGCCGTCGCGGCGCCCGGCCGCCAGATGTTTCCCGATGCGGGACATCGCCGATTGAGCGATGTTGATCGTCATGTCTCGGTTGCACATGTCGTCCTCGCACTCGAACAGGACGCGCTCGTGATCGTTCTTGACCGGCTGTCGGAAGGTACCCCTCGGCCTTTCTCGTTTTATCTCGCCAGTGTTCAGAACCGCGAGTTCGTTCCCCAACCCGCCAAACGCCTCGCGACCGGCGGAGCCACCGGCGCCGTCAATGGGAGCGGAACCTTCGGACTGAAGTTCCACAAATTCCGCCATCAAATCTTGATGGTCCGCAAAGAGATCGCGCAGCTTCCCGAGAACCCACTCCTCGCCCTTCTCCTCGCACAGAATGCAGGTCTCGCAGAACGCTGCGAACACATCTTGGCGGCGCGGGAACCGGATCTTCACCTTGTTGCCGAAATCCACGAGCCGACGGAGCCGACGCTTTCTGGCCACGGTTGGGCAAGGCGGTGCGCTTTCTTCGAGGGATCGGCACGGGGCTGCTCATCTTCTTCTGCTTCTCAACGGTTTCTCAGAAGTCAGAAGGGAAGGGAACAATGGATGATATCAGGCAAGAACTGAGGACGAAACCTTGGTTCTTGTGGTCTTGTGGCGGGAACTGGGCGGTGCTCTTCAACTTAACTGCTGAGACCTTTCCTATATAAGAACTCTGTCCAGCCTGGAAGTGAGAGAAAAATCTACCTCAAGATCTCCGCTTTTGAATTTTGCTCCAACATTCAAATAAATATTTCAAGAATTAGGTTAAAATAATCTATAGCTTTGCATGTTGTTCTTCGCGTATTAGTCAAGTTTTCGCTTATTGAAAAATTATATAAAAATTAAAATGGAAATGTCTAAGGATAATGAAACTTAGTATCGGTCAAAATTCTCAACAACAACAAAAAAAAAGAAAAAAAAATTATAAAGCTGACCATGCTATTTTTGTATGTCTCTTAGGAGACTTACCAATATTTAGTTATTAGCGGTCCCTTGTTATGTGATCTCTAATTAGAGACACTTTTGTTTTGATTGTTGGCGAAATAGATTCAGTTTCAATGATAACAAACTATGCTTGATGAGTTGGCACGGGCATGTCCAACCCCAATGCATGCGTCTCTACAGTTTGTAATCCTTTGTCGGGTTTGTGGTATAAAAAATCATGAGTGCATTTGATTGTAAGACAAAGAAGATCAATAATTATAAATCCAGATTCATCGAATAATTATAAAAAAAAAGGCCTAAATAAATTGTACAAATTTCAATTCGATCCTAAATTTTATTAATCTGATTAATTCAATCCTACACATAACTATTTGTAAGTGTATTGATAGGAATTCGTTGATGTTGACTTACTTTTAACTATTTTTGGTCGGTATATGTGGGATTAAGCACAAGAAAAGCATTATTTCTTGAGGCTTTCCTCCCTATTCCAAGAGAACAATAGGAGCCTGCACAATTTAAAAAAAAAAATAAAAATCTCAGAGATATTTTCACACGGCTCCCATTAAACTAAAAAGGAAAAAAAAAAAAGAAATCTTCGAGTAAAAAACGAACTTCATATATTAATAAAATGCTGGTTGCTCCCAAAACATCCATATCAATAATTTCCAATAAATATTGATGGGATGAATTTAATTGGCAAAATGCAAAAAATATTTGATGTTAAATTGACATAATTCTTGTATTTTTTTGTCCGAAGAGAGTTATATTATATAGGATAATTCCAAAGTACGAAAACCTTGTCCTCTTTAATTTATGAGAAAAAGAATTCAACCTGAAAAAAAAAAAAAAAAAAGGAGCCACGGGCCCTCGCTGGTGGGCCGCTGCTGCCGCCGCCGCGCAATGCCGGAAAGGGCCCGCGGAGGTCGCCGGAGTCTCGCCGGCGTCCGGCGACCGTCGCTAGCTTCGGGCGAGGCTGACGCAGCTCAACATCTTTCCTCCTGCGTCCATTCCGAACCCGTCCAAAGGTTGCCAATGGCGGTTCGAGTGGGAAGAAGCGGAAGCGCGGGGCGAAGAAGCCTCTCGTTCTGGGCGTCGCCGGGCCGAGTCATTCGTTCAGTTTCACACGCGCTGGCTCTGCAAACGCGAGCGGCGGGGGAGGAGGATTTGTGCCGGACGGCGAGCTTCCCCGTCGACGTCCTGGAACGACTCTCCTCGACGTAAAGCTGGTCATGGCGTCTCGGGCCTGGAGCTGATCATGCTGGCAGGAAGTTGGTGAAACGAAGGAAGGGGAGACTGTGGGATCCACACAGATGGGTCGTTTCGTCAACTTGAGTGCGAAGGGCGTGGAGAAGAAGTAATAAATAGTCAATTCTATAACAGTAGTAATTTCGTCCAGGGCTATAGCTCAGCTTTGCTCGCTTCTCTCTGCATTCTTGGCAATCTCCGTAATTCTTTAAGTCTTCTCGTCACACATTTCAATTTGCTTTTCGTCCTGTTACAACTTGAATTTTGATCTTTCGCTATGATGCATGTAAACCCCAAGTAACTGTCAATAACTGTCACTGTTCCTGCCAAAGTTCAGAGATTCCGAAATGGGATATTTCCTTGGCGCTGGGTTTTCTTGGTAGGTGGCGGCGGCGGCGGCAGTGATTTGAATTTTGATGATTGTTATTTGTTAATGCCATCTTTCTTGTTCATCTTGAGTTCGCGAATTTTGCGGGTTTGACTTCGAGCGTTGGGTTCTTGCGGTTGTTTGAACAGCTTCTGACGTGTTTGAAGTGCGGTACATTCTTGGTGAATTTTAAAGGCCTGTGCGAATATCTCTTGCCATATGGCTCTGATAGGACAGGCACAGTCTCTGAAGAGGCGGGGGCCTTTGAAGATCATGACCAGCTTGTACCAATGTCAATGGTACAAGACGATGATTCATGGGCAAGGCCTTTTTCTGACCTACGTTCTCCCAATAGTTTTCTTTTCAAGTTCTTACCACTAAACCTGCACCTCTCACTATGGCAGCGGAGCGGGTTTGGGGCCACTAGAAGTCCAAACTCGACAAGTCAAACCCATCCAATGTCAAACCCAAAGGACAACTTTTTGAACAACTTTTTGGACGAACCGTCGGGGATCTTAGATCTAGCCGGAGAAGACGACCGGAGAGGGTTGGCTCCGGAGGAGAGAGGCTAGGGCTGTAAGTAGAGAAGTCCAGATTTGAGGGAGGCAAGCCGTCCCAAGCCAAGTTGCCGCCGTCCCTGACGTCGCAACACCAGATCTTTGCCAAAGCCAGGCCGCTGCTGTCGCTTTGACCGAGCACCAGCCGCAAACCACAAGATCCCGACGCCGGTTGCTGCTGCTGTCTCCCCACGAGCCGCTTCTGCTCCGAAGCTCGAGGAACTAGCGCGAAATCGAAGCCGTCGTAGCGGAGTTTCCCCGGTCGGGCTGGTCCATCGTCGCTGCCACCATATCAACGCTGTGGACAGGTAACTACGAGTCTCGCTTGCCCCGTCACCGTCGTCGTCCCCCCCCCGAAACCCTAGCCGTTGTCACCGCCGCGTCCGTCGGTCCCCGATGTAAGTCCCGGCTACTGCTACTGTATTGCGACGCCGTCCTCGTAAGCGGTTTGTAGCCGTCGTCGCCACTGTGGTCGCTGCCATCCCTGCCTACCGCTTCATCACCACCGCCCAACCTCTCCATTGGCGCTGCGGATAGAGAGAGGGAGGAAATGTCGCGAAACCGAGTGGAACCGATAACCCGGTTCCCTTAGGGTTTCCTCAAGCGGGTTGGGTCGTCGGGCCGATTTAGGAACTCGGGCCGAGCACTCCCTTTTTAATTAAAATAGGCCAAATTCCGGTGTGTGGGTTGAGCCCTTTTTTAAAAGCAAAACAAAAATCCCGAGCTAGGCCTACAACACAGGCTCGTCCGGGTCTTGGGCTCGCGGTCTGGGTCGGACCCAACCCGAGATCTGACTCGATTCGTTTTATAATAATATAATATTTTAATAATGCTTTTTATGTTCAAAAAATGAGAAAAAGACCAAAAAAATGTTTCTTTTTCTACAAATGCATGGAAAATCTCGAAAAAATCAAAAGCCTTAGAGTTTAAACAAGATTAGGTACCGAAAGGGCATTAGTGATTAACTAGTGTAATCAAGTCCCCGATCCTAATTTCTTTAGTTTTGTAGGAGCGAGTATTTCTCCCGACATTTCGCTTGGGTTTCTAATCAACCCACCCCAAACCGATTAGTGGCGACTCCTTTTAAAATGAACTTACAGTTAAAAAAAAATTGATTATTAAGTTGTGAATTGGTGGACGTAGGAGAGTCTGGGCTACGCTTAATAAACATAGCCGAACGATTAGCCTCCACAAGGCGCCCGCCCCAATCGGGCGCCGAAAAAAGAGGTTGCGACACAACCTCCCTTGGAGGAATGGGACTTTGGCTAACAACCTTTGCTAGGCTATAAAGTTCCTATCTGGTAAGGACTTCTATCACTCTATCGCCTAGTTCTCTTTTGGGGCTCTTTGCCACCTTATTTGGAAATATAGGAATGAGATTCTCTTTAGGAACTATACCTTCACGTTTCCGGCCATGAAGAACCACCTTATTAAAGTGGTTAAGGATAAGGCTCTAACCTTCTTGAATGTTGAAGATAACCCAAGAAACAGGAGACTTCAACATAGCTGGGGGATAGACCCCTGCATCTTCTCTTCTACTCCGGCGCATCCATAATATTTCCAGATTAGAGTAGTGGTGTAGGAGGGTCCACTGCTGTGCTTGTTGTTTCGGTGCTGGCCTTGATTCTTGCCGATTGTCTCGTCCTTTCCGTTTGGGTGATGACGTTTTGTTTGGTTTTAGTGTGGGTTGCCATTGTTTGGCCGGCTAATCGACTTCTTCTGTTTGGTCTGTCTTTTGGATGTGGCCGTAGTTGTGTGGCTTAATCGTGTTTTGTGCCTTGTTGGCTTCCCTTTTCTTCTTCCTTCGATACCCTTCCACTCATTATGCCTCTGTTCATTATGAGTGTATGTTTTGGTGCCGTTTTTTGTAAATATTTATTATCTTATTATGATTACCTTTTATAAAAAAAAAAAGAAAAAAAAAAAAAGACAAGTTCAAGTCCTGGAGAAGTAGCCTTCCATGCGTGATCAGGTAAGATGATACCCTAATACTTACCAATTCAGGGTTTGCACCCCATATCACTCATTCCTGGTAAGTAACTACATGTATCTTCTTATCTGTCTTAGTACATACAATGCTATATTGCCTTTTTTGCATAAAACATTTGGTTCCAAACAATATATAATCTACTGCATATGTATGGACAAAATTTAGGTATCGATTCATCTTTGAATGCAACCTTTGCAAGCTCACTTTCAAATAAATACAATTGTCGACACATAAATTTTGGCTAAATATTTAAGATTAAAATTGTATAGAAAATAAGGGACCAATTTGGCCCTAACAAAAAAAAAGAAAAGAAAAGATTTTTCACATCACCTAAATATTAATATAATTTGCATATATAAGTTGTATTTTCTATTTTATTTTCCCTTATCTTATCTTATTTGCAGATACATATATTTTTTAAAAACCCATGGGGGCTGGGCCTTTGCGCCTAGCACCCCTTCTTCTTTTTCCCAATGTGAGCCCGAGGCCTAGCCTATTCTTTCCCTTGGCTCGGCCACCTCCCCCTTGTCTTTTTTCTCCCTTTTTCCTCTACAACCCACACGAGACCCAAGCAGAGGAACGAAGGAGGGGACATCTCGCAGGTGTCATCAATGCCGTCAATTGGCATAGTGTGAAATCTGTTGAGAAACCCAAATGAAGGGATGCTTGGTGTGACATTCTCAAAATTTGACCCTATTCAGGATACGATAAGGGGTTTACTTCTATCAATGCGCAATTAGTAGAATTAGACTTTGAATTGGTTTGTGAACCATTCAAGAGTCTTAAACTTATTGGGAAAGGCAAATTAGGATTTTGATACGCATGACCAAAGAACTTAACCATGGATTGACAATTCAATCATAAGGATCGATAAGGGACAAATTTAAGCCGTTTCAAACCGATCTAGGAACGGTTATAGATCGATTCGATAATAGTATATAATCGGATTGTAGGTGATTCGGCACGATTACTATATTGATTACGAACAACCCTAAACCAATTCCAAATGATCATGTACTTTAGAACGAGTAATTGACCTCTCACGATTACATGATAACCGAAGATCATCCATGAATTGAAAAAAGGGCTTAAACATGGATTGATATCAAATAAATCACGGGTTGAACTCACGAAACTCCTAAAGGCTGTCTGTTGGTTTTATAGAGGATTAAGAAACAACCATTGGGCATTACTTAATCAAATTCCTTATTTATCGGTAAACCTTGAATTTTGGATAAGTGGAATTGGACTGGAAATTGGAAGCCCAAAGGGGGCCTATGAATTTGGAAAGGCCCAATGGGCCACATTCCCTTTAAAATTCGTCCACAAGGGCCCAAGTAGGTGGAAATTACAGTTTTGCCCTTTGAGGCCCATTAAGCTTGTTTAGGCACAAATTAGATTAACTAAGCTTGAGCCCAAGTTTGTCAAGCCCATTAAGATAATTGGGCCATCTTGGACCTGGCCCATGTGCGTGAATAGTGCACGTGCGTAGTAACCTAGCTTCCAGAAGGCTTTGACTTTTGTGGCAAGATGGAGGGATAGGATTTATTCTTGCTCCCCAAGTTGGAATGAAGGGCCAAGATGTATTCTTGCTCCCCAAGTTAGGACAAGAAGTCAAGGGGCATTGAATGACCAACTTCTTCCCCAAATTTTCCTCTTTGTCCATCATTTCTCTCACTTTCTCTCTCTACCCCTCATTTGGACGAATTTCCTCCATCACTCTCCCTCATCTCATACCCATTTCTCTCTTTTTCTCCAGTGGTTGTGGTGACCGTGAGCCATCGTCCACCGTTCAGCTCGTCGGGCTACCCTTGCCACAAGATCTCATCGTGCCGTCGTTCCCATGTGTTGGCCATGAGTCCCAAGCCATTGCTGAACCTCCCTCAAGTCGTGTGCTACTATTCCTTGGCTGTTCTAGCCTTGCCGTGGGCTACCGACCACTGATTAGCCACCATTGCGCCTTGTGGAGCTTCACCGAGAGCCGCCTCCACGCCGTGAGCCTTGCTGCCTCTTGTCGTGGCCTAGTTTTGGAAGTGAGTAGCTTTCTAACCCTTGATTAGGGCGGTAATTACGCTTTGGAGTAGAGTTAGGATTGGTCTATGGTTAATGGTGATTAGATTATGTGATAAGTGAATTAAAGTGATAAGTAGTGGTGATAAGCTATTACGATAAGTGATAAGTGGATGCGATAAGTTATCGCGATAAGTGATAGTTAGATGTGATAAGCTATCGTGATAGGCTATCGTTAGATGTGATAGGCTATCATGAAGTATGATAAGTTATCATCATAGGCTATTGTTAGATGCGATAAGCTATCGTGATAGGTCATAATCAGATGTGATAAGCGATAGTTATAAGTTATTGTTGGATGCGATAACCTATCTTGATTTTGATAAGTGCGTATTATGTTTGTGGCTTTTAATGTGATATGTGTTTACTAAAGCCTAATTTTAAAGATAGTAGATACTTATGTAATCCCTTATTTTGGAAATGATGAGTGTTCATTATGTTGTGAATTCTAAAGTGTGTATGCTTGTTGAATGCTAGTTTTTAAAGATGATATATGCTTGTGCAATTCCAAAGTTGAAAAGGGTAAGCATTCGTAGCATTCTATAACTATAAGTAATGAAAGACTATTTTGAAAGGTAATATGCTAAGGTTGTTTGATTTGATATTGTCATCGGAAGCAACTTGTGATGTTATTGGATGTGTTCATTCTATGTGATGTTGTTTGGTATGGATGGCAATGTTTTATATGTGTTCATTGGAAGTAGTTTACACATGTCTTCATTGTTCATGGTCAATGTGTGAGAACACTTCAAGCCTCCGAGACAGGATATACGATGGTTCTTGGACGTGCGTGGAAGCATGTCGGGTCAAGTCTCTCTCTTGGATCGGCGATATTGAGGCGTATCATTCCTGAACCAAGTTTGGTACTAAATCGGTGATTATGTCACGACGAGTCAGTCCTTCTTGGCCTCAATGCGATATTGAGACATATCGTTCCCGAGCTAAGTTTGGTACTTGGCCGATGATCATGTCATGACAGATTGGTTCTTTCTTGGTCTCGGTGTGATTTCGAGGCGTATCGTTTCTGATTCGAATTGGACTTAGGCCGGTGCTCAACGTGTCGTGTCAAGCCACGGACTCTCGTTTCGTGCTCGGCATATTTTATTGATGTAGTTTCGATAGATCATGAGACACACTCCGTCTGGCACACCATTGAGACATTCATACTTGGTTAATGAGAAAGATAACAATGGACGTGGGTTGTGTGATGGTATGCCCATGTAATCACCTAAATACCCTGATGCGTATGATTATGAGCGATGATGCCTAATTAAGTTTGGAGTGTTGTATGCTCATGTGATCACTTAAATACCTTGATGTGTATGATTATGTGGGGTGATGGCTCTGTCCTGATGCGTATGATTATGCGGAACGATACTTGATTAAGTTCGGATGCCCCCAAGTCAACGAGATGCGTTCGCGGATGGATTTCGGAATGAAGCTTCTTATTGGAATGTTGTCCTGAAGCGTATGCATACATGGGATGATGCTGTGCCTGATGGGGCGGGATGATGCCCGTTTAAGCCGGATGACTGCGAACCTTCAGGTTGGCCTTGGGTGCTGAGTGACCATAATAATCTGGACATGGTTGTGTGAAAAGTGCATGACTGCATGACTGCATATGATAAGAATGATGCCATTGTCTGTCCATGTGTAGCATGGATATATATGAGTTACATGAGAAAAGTCCATGAGTTAAATGTCATTTCAGTGACTTATGTGACACATGCATGCTTTGATAAACCCTGTTTATGAATTGAGACACATCAGGAAGTCTGCAAGTCGATAATTAAGTCAAAAAGGCACAAATAAGGTTGTGGATTTGTACGCCTTTGACTAGGACTTGTAAGATTTAAGTTGCTGCATTGTGCATGGGATTGTTGTTATTCATGTCTGGATTATTAAATTGTGAACATCGTATGCTTAATGGAATTGTGCACTCACGTAGTGATTGTTATATTATAATTGGACATGTGATAGAGTGTCGCATGTTGAGCAGCCTAATTCCTGTTAATAGATAATGCAAAGCAAAGGCCTTGCTATTGATCTACCATCGATAGATAAATTGCATGTTTAGGGCGTCTCTGAGGCAAAGAACCCTACTACGCGAGGTTTAGGGAGTTTACTCGTTGAGATATTTATATCTCACCCCATCGTGGTTTAATATTTTTTAGGCCCGCAGTATGGAGAACCGTCATGTTCGGTTCGGGGTTACATTGGAGACGAGAGTTTGGCCTAGCGTTAGTGAAGTTTAGATTAACCTTGACCCACTATTGGTTGGTTGGAAGTTGTCGGTGTAAAGACTTGTAATCACTAAACTTCCTAGGGTTAATAGTAAATTTGTAAAGGAAGTATTTGGTCTTTTGATGTTCTGATGTATACCTTTTACTGTCCCTATTGTTTGTTAATGGTTGGGAGATGTTTGTTCTACTTCCGCTTGCGTATAATCAAAAGATAAAATGAATGGGTCGGCGATGCGTCTTGGAACGTCGCAATTCCATGACCGAAGAGATTGAGGGATGCCACGCGCTTGAGGGTCGGGTCGTGACAATTGTCGAAGGTCTTCAATGCATGCCTTCAATGCCAAGGAGGCCCCCACGGAGAAGAAGGGATGGGACATCAGTTTGGTTGAAGTAATGTCGGCCGGCACGCCAAGGACTGACGACTAGACCACCTCTATCGACTGACCTCCTCAACCTATAAAAAGGGTGTCCGTGAGCCAAAGAAAGGGGGGAACAAACAAAGCCAAGAGAGAAAGCACACATGAAGAGAGAGAGAGAGAGTGTGTGTGTGAGAGATCTATGAAAGTTGAGAGAGAAGGCTGCGGGATCGAACCCTATTGCCGTGTGCAGCACTAGTCCCTTGGACCGACGCCGCTACTGTTCTACCACCGATGACGCCACCTGCTCGGGTTGTTCTCGTTGCCGCCTACGTCTAGATCCGGTAAGCCAGGGCTCTATTCTCGCCCTATTTCGGACATGCCACGTCAGAGCTCGTGGCTGTCTAGCTCGCGCCAGCTTCGGCCTCGATAGTGCTTTATCAGGTTGCTCTGATTGGCACTTATTAATTGCCTTGAGCCTCGACGCGATTTCGAGCCTCAATTGGTTCGATTTGTTCCTTTTTGGCCAACGAACTCCAAGCGTTCGACAAATTGCTTGAGAGAGTTGGCTCTCGAATCCCTTTGTTCGGCGGAGGCGATGGGAGTCGTTCTGACTAGTAGCAAACAGTGGTTGGCCGAGTGAAGGTCAAGCCGTCGGTCCTAGCGTTCGAGGTGATGCTGCGCCGTGCATGCCACCGGGTCGAGGCGAGTGACGTCGCTCATGGCCAAGAGAGGTCATGAGTGGGGTCCGCAACGGTGAACCAAGTCAGAGCGTAGGTTTGGTTAACTTGGCTTGCCATGACTTCAGGTAGGGTTTCTTTTAGTGGGCGTTTTGGTTTAGTTGATGGGTTGGGCATTTCTTTTAATTGAAAATGGGCCTAGCTTTGTTTTTTCTAAAATTGAAAGAATTCCGGGCTAGGCTCGTGCTGCAGGCCTAGCAGGGGGCAAAGGCCGACGAACCAGGTTGTTTTTATAATAATTAAATATTAAAAATATTAAAAATATTTTAATAAAAAATCAAAAATCAGAAAAACCAAAAAATGATCTACATTTTCCAAAAATCAAAAAAATCTGCAATTTTTTTTTTTTTTTTTTTTTTCACAAATGCATGGAAAATTCTTGAAAATCCAAAATAAAAAATTGAGGGTTTAAACAAAATCAAACAGCAGAAGGGCATTAGTTGATTAACCGGTATAATCAACTCCCTGATCCTTGTTTCTCTGGTTGTGTGGGAGTGATATATTTCTCCCAATATTTTACCGGGTTTTAATCGACCCACCCTAAATTAATTAGTGACGACTCTATTTGAAATTGATTTGCGGGTTAAAATCTCGAACCATAAGTCGTAAATTGATAGACTTGGAAGAGTCTGTGCTAAACCTAATACTTAGGAAGCCATTAGCCTTTGCACGCGCGTAAGGGCGCTGAAAGGAAGGTCGCACCAGGCTAGAATGAGTGCGAAGAAGAGAATGGAAGATAAAAATTTTATTGTGGGCCCACAATTTATTTTCCTCTTAAAAGTGGGAGGAAATAGAGGGAAATGCAAAAGGAATTCCTCCCAATCAGATTGCAGTCAAATGTGCCTCTCATTTCAACAAGCCGCATTCAATCTTAGTCTAAAGTTTTGCTCTTGATTTTCGTTTTAATTTCTCATACCATTTTTTTTCCATTTATGATATTAGTATCGATTAGAGTTTTGTAAGTTAAAATTCAATTGTATATAGTGTTTCGGTTAAGTCAGGAGGTCATTTTCAAATGGTTTCGTAATTTTTTTCTTGGTTAAGTATTTTTCATTTCAGATTTATACTATAAACTTCTTACTATTTTATTGGGAAGAGGTTCAACCTTTTCAGTTTTCAGATCAAGAAAGACAATGTCTTGTTAACCTTGTCGATCGAAAGGGAAGAAACCTGTTTTGATCTTTCTTATGAGATAAAATTATTAATAGTGTAGTTTATTGAGCAGACTCGTTTAAATCTATTTTGCAAAATTCTTGAAAGGGCCCAAAATTCCAGTATATATAAAACAGTAAAATTGACTTTTGCACATTAATGCATTCATATTTAATAAATTGATTCTTTTCTTTTCCAAATAAAATTTAAAGTAGCTTTGTCAAGAGAAAAAGTAAAGGAATAGCAGGAAAATCACTTGGTAATATCTCATAAGAAAAGTGCTTTTTGCTTACTAAATGCATTCACTATGAATAAGTTTAGAGCAAAATTTCTTGTTAATAACAAGTAAATTGACTTCATAAACGAGAATATTTCAAGAGCAACTTTCTCAAATACTAATTATGAACATCACATCTCAAAAATCTAACTCTTAAGTAGTAAATAGTTAACGGGAATGAGAAAATATTAATGTTTATAAATTCAAATAAAAAAGGGTTATTTCATTCATGATACTCATTTTCGATGAAAATTCTCTTGAATATTTCATTTTCTATCGTAAGAATCTCTATGCACAACATGGGATGTCATATAGATACACATGTGATGTTTAGAGAGAAAATCGATTTCACTGATTAGTAAAGTTATTTTGGTTCCATCAAATAAAACAAGTAGTAAGATACAAAATTAGAGTTAATGTTGCTTAAAGAATAATGATTTCTTAAAGGAAATGAACAACTGAGTTTACCTGAAAAAATAGTTCATAAAAAATTCAACTTTTGTACCTTAAGCCTTATAAGATGTTTGATAAGTATAGAGTGATTTGATATATATTGCAAATAAACACACTTGTAAAATTTTAGCAAAGTTGGTAAATCACTAATAATGATGGTAACTTACTCACGGGTGACCTAACAATCAAGTTAGCGATCATATCTCTTTACAAACGAGACTGGAAAATTACCAAAAACTTTTAAATTTTATTAACACGAATATTTGTCCTCGAAAATTGCCAAGTGGTTATTACAGCTATAGGAACAAATCTCCTTTAGGTGAAGCCGGTACCACACCACGAAAAACTCGAAGGTATGTCCCTTTCATATATTTGCCTATCAATGTAAAACCACAACATCATTTCTTGAGACAAATTGGATACAATGCACTCGTTATTGTCCATAAAAGACTCATTAGAAATTTAGAGTAAGTGGCTGGGACTCACTAGTAACTCTTACATTCTCGTCGGTTGTCGTACTTGTCAGTTAAGAGACAATGTCTCGATGGAAAGTCATTTTTTTGAATTGTGCATTAATAGCAACTTCACATTCTTAATCAGAATGAACAATTGACCACGCTCAGCACGGCCTTAGATTTAAGGGACAGGAGACAGACCAGAGCAACGAATATCAAAAGAAATAGTCACCAATAGTTCAAATTGAAGGAGGTTTTTGTTGAGTACTTTTTGTCGAGACAAATAAATAATTAAGTTTAAAAAATTGATTGCTCAAATGAAGACGCACATTGCCGAGAAAAATTTCAATATAAGACCAGGTTACAGAACACGCTAATAGATAGAAAAATCATGCTTAAAAATAGTTATGGTCCTGTATAAGAACAAATATTCGAGAGGCCATGATTGATTATATGAAATAAAGAGTAGCATAAATCCACAATGATGAGTTCTCTAGTCGAATACGTCAACCATATTAGTATAAGTACTTTGTACTTGATGTAGAGAATTTCCAAGCTATTAAATTAATAGTCGATTGAAATTTGTAGCAAAATAAGGTCAAAAAACATTGATAATATACAATATCGATGGACTATAATCAAGCAGTCAGGTAGACTACTCCAATTGAATAATTATTTAATTGAATTATGTGAAAGTAGAGTAGAAACAAGTTGTTTAATGTGAAAGCATGGGAAATGTGGATATCTTACTCCTTTTCATCTTATAATTTTTTGTGCAAAGGAATGCTGTAATTTTTTCATATGAAAATTATTCTTTGACTTACCTGTGCATCACATGGCCTATAATGCTAGTAGTTACTAGAATAGTGTTTCACTCAACGTTAAAAAAAAAAAAAAGGAAAAAAAAATCAGAAATTCTAAAATTTGTGACAATAATGCATTTGAGTTCTAAAATTTTCACAGTTTATTGACTGTTGATTGGTCCCTGCCGACATCATTGTCCAGTACTCTTGAAAATGTCAGACGGACATATTAAGTGCTCTTAGAAGTTCTAAAGGAAAAGTTTATTTCCCTCCGAAATGCAAATTCATAATGGAGAACTTAGAAATTGATAATAGGCATGCATGTGCAGATAATGTGCATGACAAAAATTTGATTCTTGACGAAATGAAGCGGACATAATGCTCTTCCAAATACGGAGAACTTTAGTGGTTTCCTTAAACATGCTTAATATAATAGCGTATATATTCTCAATATCATGTAAAAGTGATTATTTTTACTTATTAAGTGATTCAATATTATCAAGATAATGCACTTTATTAGAATTTATAGAACACCCTACAATGTATGGCCCCATGATGGGTCCTCATCATTATAGCCAAGAATTTATACAATACCCTACGATGTATGGTCCCATGATGGGTCCTCATCATTATAGCCCAGGAGACAATCCGAAGCAATGAATGGTGAAGGAAATAGTCACAGCCTTTGTCGGAAGTGTAGAAGAGAATGCAGAAAATTAATCTCATGTCACCGGATACGTCATTTTGCATTGGAAACACCATTTTCATCGCAATAGTCGCGAACTTTGTGGCTACATAACCCGACAACAACTGTCAAGTGCACTGTCAACCATCTCCTTCATGTCATCAATACCATCAGTGGACCACGTGCTATCTGAGGGTCGGTCCGGCTTTGTTATGAGTGGGAATACCTGAGAGTATTTCTCTGGTGAGATGGTCCTTAAATTCGGCAAATCCTCAAGGCAAAGCTTAGTTAAGTTGGAGAAGGTGATTGTCGTGCCGATTGCTTCTTCACATTCTCCCTGGCCTGCAATTAGTTTCATATTTTTACAATCCTTCACCAACAGCGTTTCGATTTGCCCAAGAAATTCCGCCGTGAAGGTTGGGAAAAGCGTTTCCAAATGTGGGCAATCTAAAACCCTCACAGATCTCAAGTTTGGAAACGGGACGTTCGGGAGATCATGGAACTGCCAAATGTGCCTCAAGTTTTCTAGAGAGCCTAAATAGAGGCTTCTCAATTTACCCCACTTTGTAACTATCTCATCACTTTCGTATATGATCTTGATCGATTTGCAATAAATCACCGTGAGGGTATCGAGACAATGTTGCAGCTTCTTCCACATAGAGGATGGGGCAATATGTTCTAAGAAGGGACAAACCATCAATTCCAGAGATTCCAAATTGCAAAAGGAATGATCAGGAATTTGATTGTTCCATATTTCTTTGCAAAAAGATCCTCTTATATGTAGAATTCTTATATTGGGAAATGCAACCTGCACGAGCATAATGTGAATAAGGAGGATAAGTGGGACAAATTATTGCATTGTTTGTTCTAAAATATGAAATCCAAGGATAAAAATAACCATAGTAAGGAGTAAAGCAAACCATCTCATTAAACAACGGTTGTGGCGATCCATGATCCTCTATGTCTATCTGATCTAATGGCCTCTCGACACTTGTAGGACTCCAGATGAACGCTTCAAATTTTCCGCACCACGTAATAGATAATTCTTCTAAGGTGGCGAAATCACATGAACAACTTCTTGAGCTGAAGCAAATCAGGTTCTCGAGCCTGTCAAGGGTTAATGACCTTAAGCAAGGGAAACTCATCACTTCTGCCCTTGATTGACTACCATCTTCCTTGGAAACCACTTCCTCCATCTCTCGGCAATCGCTAATATGTAGCATCACAAGTTTCTCTATAGCTGTGGTCGTACAATTGAGGAAGAGATACCTTAGGTTGGGGCAACGGTATAAGCATAACGATTGCAGGTTCCTGAGGATTTCCATTGAAGAAGGTAGAGTGGCAATACACATGTACCGAAGATATAGGACTCGGAGCTCTTTCGTGCATGTCAAATCTAGTATACTGCGATCTCCCTCATCTTGTCGGTGTGCACGACTCTCGAGCGAGTCTTCTGGTTGAGACAATATGAGTATCTTCAAGTTGGGAAACTGACACCGCATTAGTTCAGCAAGCTTGTCACTGCCAACATTAACAAGATGTATTGCCCAATATCTCTCTAGTTTTTCCTTTGGCCACCGGCTATTATTGGTCTTAATCATTAAGAAATTCTGACCTCTAAATGGAGTTGAGGCAACCACCTCGCTGTAAAGATCATGTATGGTCACATTTTTCTTGTCATTGCCATCATCCTGCAACAAACAAATGGAACGAAGGCTACCAAGCATAGTATTCAATCTATCCCTTGCATCTTGTATCGTCTTATCGAATCCCTCAAACAAGTCTAAGCCCATGCCTAGCACAAGCAGAGTTTTGACTTGAATGGTCCCTCCTATAAGACCGCAGAGCAAGAATAAGGACTTCTCGTCCTCACTCTTCAAATGGTCGTAACTCAACTTCACTATGGTTTCTATGATTTCTATGTTTGACTCACCAATTTTAATCAACGCGGTTCTCCATGCGGGCGCTTCTTTATTTTTCAAAGTGCTTGCGACTGAGGTAATCAAAAGAGGCAAACCTGCAAGCTTCTTGACCACTTTAGCTGCTATTGTTTTCAATTCCTTGTCCATGAGCCTGTCGCCAACTGTCTTTTCAAACAGCCTAAAAGCTTAGTCGTCGCTTAAGCCTTCAAGATGAAATATTGGATCGGCAAGCATCTTTTCCAGCACATCTTCATATCTCGACGATAGCAGCAACTTCCATTTCCTACTCTCCTCTCCTGAAGGAATTCCGACTGCCTTCAAATCAAGTTCACCCCATAGATCGTCCAATATTATGAGAACCTTCTCGCCCGGATCCTTTTGTAATCTCTGACATAGAAGATCTCTTCTTCCTACTTCGCTTGGCTCGTCCTTCAGTTTTAGACCAAAGGCGTAAGCGATATCGTCTTGGATTTTCTTCAAGTCTGGATTCTGCGATACTTTCGATTTGACGATCATGCGGAACGGTCTCCCCTCTTTCCTGAGTTTCTTCTCGACTTCCTCCAACAGCGTAGTCTTCCCCACACCTCCTTGCCCGTAGACCCCAACCACTTTCACCTTCTCATCATTCAGAGCTTTCATTATGTCCTGAAAGATGGAAGCTCGTGAATCGGTGATAGTGTCACCTCCATCACCGGCAGAGGGATTCGCGTCAGAAGAACCGGCGACTTGCCCAGGCGGAGCACTCTCGTAGTAGACCCTCTCGAATTTACCTTGCCAGAGTGCCTGGATGGCCTGGACTGTCTTTCTCGCACCCCTACCAAGACTATAACGCTCCTTTGGGTTGGGAAGCCATCCGCAGAAGCAAGTTTTCTTGGCTCTTCTATCGTAATCCAGTATGTCAAGTGCCTTGTTGGCGACAGTCTCCGCTTCTTTCACCCATTTCTTGACATCGGGTTCGATCGGCTTCATGTTGTTAGTAGCTACATCGACAGAATGCTGCACCCTTTGCCTCGCGTTTTCCAGCTTGTCAAGTTCTTCCTTAAGTTGGCCAATGTAGCTGTCGGAGAATATCACATAGCCACATTGACGACCGACCGGAGCCACTAGGTATCCTGCCACCTTGGAAACTACAGATAGAACAGTATCCGCCATTTCTACCCTTTTTGACTTCTATCTTTCTGATTTTCTTCCCTCTCTCTTTGTAGAGAAATGAACGTTGAGAATTTATATATGCTGAGGACGGCTGAAGTGATGGAACCCGAAGATGAAACGACTGAAGAAGAGGAAAGGTTCAATAAGATGAATACAATGAACAGCTGAGAGAGAGAGAGAGAGAGACAGAGACAGAGACAGAGAGAGAGAGCTAGTGGCTGGAAGAAGACAGTGAAGGACACAGTGAAAATACGAGATAGGAAATGCGACAGATGTCTGAATGAGATGGGGTGAAGCTCCCAAAATATATACGAAGGTGTTGGCCAAGAAAACTCATAAAGACTGCCATCTCATTTTTCCTCATTCGAGAAAAGAATAATTTAAAGATGAATCCCCAACGCTGGAGGAAAAGAATCCTCTATCGTAGAAGAAGAGTATCTGAGCTGAAAGATGGGAAAGAGCGCTCAAAATGAAGGGCAAGAAAAGAATGAAAGAATCCTCAGCCAAATCATCATTTCTTCACTTTGGAACCTTTAAATAAAGCGAAAAAGAATCATCTCGAAACAGGAAAGGATAAATACGAGAGAATCATCTTTCACGAAAGAAATCTCTGCTGCCTCTCTTTTTCTCTCAATCTCTCTTCACTTGTACTGCTCTTTGTTTAATCTTTCATCGTGATTTCTACGACTTCGACCCACCAAATGGGCGAGATCAGATTTGGGGTCAATATAAGCAGGTTCCATCCTACTAGATTGTCGCTTTTATTTTGCCATTTCTCCCTTCGGTCTAGAGATAACTCTGGCCTTAGGTAAGTAAAAATTTGACGGGACAAAATATACAGTGTCTTGTACTCCATTCCCGATGACACGATATTCTTCTTCTAAAGTTAGTGTAAATGTATTTGAAATATTTACAAGAATTAACATAAAACATACAGTACGTAAGCCGAGCACACAAAGTGATGGTTCTCCGAGATGGGATGGACGAAAGCACCATGCAAGATGTGAAGGAACCAGAAAGCTCGTTCCCACTTTCACTTTCCTTCTACGAGGCGATGGTGCCGTAACATTGTCACGCATCAAGGTTCTAGCGCTAGTGAAGCAACCCTTAATTGCTGTTGCGCTATGCTGCCTTCACAGAGACTATTGAGAGGAACGATGGAGCCCACCATGGCCTTCGGACCTTCTGATCGCCTTTCAAGTATGCCTCTGGAAAAGCTATTGACCTTACAACATGTAAGCATACTATTAGAATCGTTAAATATTAAATCATGCATTCGCCTAACAGTTTAAGCTTTTATAACAATCGGCAGTGGTCCTCAAATCTCACATGATATCAAAACTCAAGGTCATGAATTTGAATCTTTCTAGGCTCCATTTGTCTCTCTAATTAAATATATCCACGCTTAGTACTAGGTAAAAAAACTAGACTAAGCGTGAGGGAAAGTGTTAGAATCATTAAATATTAAACCATGCATTCATCTAGCTGTTTAAGCCTTTAAAACAGTCGGTAGCGATTCCACAAAATCTCTTACATACCCAAAAAACAGTAAGGAAACTGACGTCTAGCCTAGCTTGCGAATGTCATATAGATAAGTAAATACGCTTATGAATCGATTTGTCAAATAGTCATTATGCATAGCAAGAAGACACCAGTAGATTTCTACATGACGTGCAACCGTGACAGCAGACAACATAACCCAAGATCGACTCATGTTGTCACCGGATGACAAAATAGTTGGTTAGGGACCAAAAAAATGAATTACTAACAAGGCTACTAATGAAAAATACCTACTTATATCTTAGTCAAACTCATTAACTAAAAGAAATACGTGCCTCAGAGAGGAACTACCCCTAAGAATACATATGATTCATGAATATGCATCAAAATATCAACGAAAGTTGCCATATATTTGGTGGGTAAACCTCGAGCCCAGTATGCTTGAGATCAGCTGTCTTTGCAAGTGCACTAGGCCATGACGTTGTGATGTTTTTGATTATGAGTCCAAGTTAATCCCGATTGATTTGAAATCTGACCCATAATTGAATTGTAAAGCAATCCGAGCCGTATTAGGAAGTCCAAATTGGACTCTTGCCAATCGGAGTGTGGGGCCATGCAACAAGGTACACTAATTTCTCACAAGAATTATTTTCATCATTGAAGATGAAATTGATGTTGTCGTCAAATAAGGGCTGGTAATTTTTTGCATATAACTATTTTATTGTTGAGTTTTGTCTTGTGAGCATGGTGGTGAGTGTGCTTGATATGTATAAAAACTGGCGAGAGACATAGAGTATTGAGAATCGTCATCCAAAGAGTTGAGAGTGTGAGAAAACTCATTTCTTGTGATTAATTCTTGTGATACTCTATGATTCAGAAATAATTATGAGTGAGTGTAATTGAGCAGTTGTAATCCATTTTTGGCCGATTATCATGAAACAGCCTTGTTGACTCTCCCCATAAAGTAGGTTTTATCGGACAACGTAAACCCGTTGTTTTCAAGTTTTATTTATGCAATTTATTTCCTATTTAAATCATTTTCATTTGTTCGCGTTTCTGCATTAATCGTAACAAACTGGTATTAAAGTCTAGGGTAACTGTTAATTGTTTGTTCTAGGTATTTTGTCTGTTTGCAATTATCGCTATGGCTTCTAAAAAAATTAATTTAGAGAAATTCACCGGCAGGAAGAATTTTAGTATGTGGCTCATTAAGAAGTCAGCGTTGTTGGAGACATAGGATTTGGATTTAGCGTTGGAGGGAGATGATGACTTTGAAGAAAAGAATAATTTGAATAATTTGAGGAAATAATCCCCATGCCTGGAGGAAAAGAATCCTCTATCATGGAAGCCAAGTATCTAAACTGAAATATGAGAAGAAATTCCTCAACCATCTCATCATCTCTTCACTTTGGAACCTTTAAATAAAGGGAAACGAATCCTCTATTATAGAAGTCAAGTATCTGAACTGAACTGAAAGACGAGAAAAAATCCCCAACCATCTCATCATTTCTTCACTTTGGAATCTTTTAAATAAAGTGAAAAAGAATCCTCAAAATAGGAAAAGAATAATATGAAAGAATAATCTTCCACTAAAGAAATCTCTCTCTCTCTCTCCCCCGTCCTTTTACGGCTCTTTGTTTAGTCTTCCACCGCATTTTATGGGACTTCGACCCCAAGTCATTTTAAATGGGTCAATATTGGATCAACACATACCGAATTCTATTCAATTGGATTTTCCCAATTTTTTGGCCCATTTCTCCTATCAATCAAGAAACAATTCTCTGGCCTTTGGTAAGTAAAGATTTAATAAAACAAAATATATAGTGTGTTGTAGTTTGTTTATGATGACACGATATTATTCTTCAAATATTGAGGTAAATATGTTTGAAACATCTACAAGACAACTGAAAAACGTGTGGTACATCAGTCTTGCATTCAAGTGGTGGTTCACCGAGGAGAAGGACCTTGCATGATGCAAAGAAACCAAAGAGCATGTTCCTACTTTCACTTTCCTTCTAAGGGAAAATGAAACAAAAATGGTCCCTAAATTTTGATTAAATTTGCAATGTTACTTATGAACTTTTAATTTATTAATTGTGGTCTCTAAACTTTTGTAAATGTTCAATGTAATCCCCAAACTCTAAACTAACAATAAATGTTTAATGTAGTTTCTAAATTATATCAAATTGTTTAATGCCATCTTTTGGTTAATTCAAATTAACAAAATCTGCTAATGGTGACTTCCATTCCATTAAGTTTGAATAGTAGGATATTTATCTCAAATCAAAAGAAATTTGCACGTGGGATAATTGAAGTCTCTAATTTGTTTTTTTCTTTTTCTAAAGTAGATGGATAAAAAGACGAATATGTCGACTCATCAATTTTAACAATCTAACTTAGCATATAATAGTCGATGTCATCATATTGTCGTTTGAACAAATAAGAATGACTATATTGGATATTTACCAATAGTTTATGGATTGCATTGAACAAATCAAAAGTTCGGGGACTACATTGAACATTTGTCAATAGTTCACAGACCATATTGAAAAAATTAAAAGTTCAAATACTACATTACACATTAGACTAAAGTTCAGGAATTATTTGTGTTATTTTTCCTTCCTTATATGAGGTGACTTTTCTTGATTGTATGTTGCACTTCACTACCTTCACAAAAACTATCGAGAGGCACGATGTAGCTCCATCGTTGCCTTCAAAACTTCTAATCGCCTTTCAAGCATGCCATTGGAAAAGCCATTGACTCAAAAACTATTGGACGCTTGACAACTTCACTTGGGGAGATTGTCGAGAGAGTCTAAGTTCAAACTCCTCTACATATCTAATTTTGGGTTAACTGGGATATATTAGCTAACTACATCAATTTTTTCACGTAAGACTTTTCTAACACAACTCAAATGTGCATCTCAACAATTTCTCCATCACTCAGGCGTGAGTTCAGCATTAGGTCGGTTCTACCTTATTCACATGTGAATCTCCACTTTGTTGCATGTGAGGGTTGCAACAAAAACAACGCCAACCTTCATCACGAATTGCCATCAAGACTGCGGCGCTACATCACAACTCTAGGCTGCTCGGAAACTATTGATCCCGAGATTTCTTCCTCAAAATATTCACCAAGCATCAATACCTATTGGGCTCCTTGAGATATTTACCAAACGCCAATACACATTGGGCGTCCAAGGTGGTCGCCAAGAGACAAATTTGAGCCTATTAACATATCTAGTGAGACCTCAAAAACTTCTAATAAATTATAGATCAACTTGGATATATTAACTATCCACACCTCATCAATTATCTAGTGTGGGACTTTTTAACACAACTCACACGTACATATCAACAAACGTCGAGCCTAACCTACAGACGACATAGAAAAATAAATATGCTCGTGAATCGATTTGTCAAATAGTCGTTATGCATAGCAAGAAGAAACTATTAGATCTCTCCATGAGGTGCAACAGTGATAGCATATGACAAAACTCAACATCGCATTATGTTATCACAGATGGAGAGAATAGTTGGTCAGGGACCCAAAAAAAGGGAATCACTAACAAGGCCACTAATGAAAAAGATTTACCCCTGCTTTAGTCAAACTCATTCCCTAAATGAAATACCTGCCCTCCGAGTGGAATTACACCTAAGAATAAATAGATCTATGAATATGCATTAAAATATCTATGAAGGTTCCTGTAGATTTGGTCGGTAAACCTCGAGCCACATATGACTGAGACCAGTTGTCTTTGCAAGCGCACTAGGCCATGACGTTGTGATGTGTTGATTATGACTCGAAGTTAATTTTGATTGATTTGAATTCTACCCATAGTTTAATAATAACTTGGGCACATAATAGGAAAGTCGAGATTGAACTCTTGCCAACAGGATAATGGGTAACGCCAAAAGGGAAAGCATTTCCCGCAAGAGTTCTTTTCGTTATTGAAGATGAAGTCGATGTTATCATTACATAAGGGCTCATAGTTTTTAGCATATAAATATTCTGTTGTGGAGTTCGATCATATGTGCGCACAGTGAGAGCGCTTTATACATGTTAAAATTTGCAAGAGACACCGAGAGCATTAAAAATCGTCATCTAAAAGAGTTGAGTGTTGAAAACTCTTTCTGTGATTGATTCTTGTGGATGGTACATGTTATCAAAAAGTTTACCACAATTGAATATGTCATGAACTGTGTGTCTTGTTGTTTAAAGTAAACTCTCTTCCCCTACTTGATCAACGTCGAGGAAAATCGGAAAAGAAGCTAAGATTGAAGAGACCACCATTTTCGCAAACTTAAATAAAGGCCGGTGATCATCATATATATCTTCAACTCTTACATTTGAAGAAATCCTGGGACCTGTCGTTGAGGATCCTGTAATCTTCTCGGCTTGTTGCAATCATTTGTCAAAATGATGTTATCTTTCATCAAAAGCTTTGTAACTCTTAACTGTATTTTTTGCATGACTCTGGATCCTTGGCTCGGTTACATACTTTATCGATGCTTGCAACTTACCTGCATTTTACATGTGTGGCCTCTAAAGTTGTTCTAAGTAAAAGACATAATCACATTGAGATTTGAGTGTAAAATTCGTCATATTTAGACACTTGAAGATTCTTCATTTACTCGAAAATTTCGGGTACTTACATCAAGAACATCTGCGCATATTAAATCAAACAAGGCAATTATTAAAGTAACAATCATAGCTACCAAGATCCTAATTGCAATAAAATTAAATACGTGCAATTAAACATAATTAGAAATGCAACTTAAACATATGACATAATCAAAATATAAGCAAATAAAGGGGTGAATTTCCCAATTACTAGGGTTTTTTTTAAACAATAATTTTTTTATTTAAAAAATGGGGAAGTTCTCTCGTTGGGCGGAATTTTGCTATCATATTAAATCAAACAAGGCTATAGGGGGATGAATTACCCAATTACGCGGGCTTGCTTTGGCCGGGCTTGTTGGCCTCTCTACTGCAATGGGCCAAGGAAAGGCCCTGAAACTCTTTTAATTTACCTCTGATCCGGTCCATAGTCGGCAACAGCTTCCAGCAAACATCCTCTTCAAACTGAACTCCCCGCACGAGCGTGAGACAATCTGAGTGTACTTCCCATTTGCTGTTCGTGCGGCTGGAGAGAAAATTTAGGGTTTCCAAGAGGGAGATTGCTTCTGCTTGTTCCGCCGAGACCGCCTCCACCGATTTTGCGAATCCATCGATTAGGTTTCCCCGTGAGTCCCTGCAGATGCAGGCGATGGCTGCTGTGTTTTCCATCTTTCCTCTGTTCTCGGCCGGATTAGCTGGCTCGGCTTCTCGCTGGACGAAGGAGGCATCGATGTTTGCTCAAAGTGAGCCGGAGGGTGGGGTTTGCCATCTGTGCGTGTGAGTCTTTCTCTGTTTCTTCTTTTCTGTGCTTTTATTCTAGGTTTCGAAGCTTGTTTGTAGTGTTGCTGATCTATACAGGGTCTGTTTCGGGTGCAGGGCTTTATCCTCGAAGATGTGCTGGTTTCGATCTTGCCATATACACCACAAGGTTGTTGCGATCTGGTTAAATTTTGTTGCGTGTTGAGGGTTTTCTTTCTGTTTTTGCAACCATTCATCCAACCTTGTTAAGCCTACCCTGCTGATCTTGATTTGTAGCAAGCTGTCCTGCCAGATTGGAGCCGTCCATGGGCATAGCAGCAGTGTATGTTTGATGGTCTCAACTTCTCTTTTGCATATGGGGCAAAGTGGTTCAGGTAATACTCTTCGCCGATATAAATTTTCCACTGTGGGTAATGCGTTTTGGCATGCGTTCCAGAGAAATAGCCGTACCTTAGGAATGATTCCTGAACGCCAGATATGTTTCCACAGATCCGACGGAGTTTGGTGAGAGGAAGTAGCTTGGTTTTGTTGTGGGGTTGCTGCACTTTCTCTTGTAGTGTAGTAGCCGCTTTTTACTGTATATGACCCCGATTTATCTTGCGTCCATACTAATTTATCTTCTGTTGTGGGTAATCCAATTGGTGTAGCAAGAATTTCTATTGCCCTTTTTTCATCAAACATCTTTCGGATCATTTGTTCATTCCATGTGTCAGTCCTCTGCTCTATTAGTTCGCCCACCTTCTTGGCTCATCTCTGGCGGCCGGGCCTCCAATGATTCCACTTCTCAGCCATTTATCTTCCCTCACCAAAATTTTGTTGCCATTCCCAACGGACCACATGACATTTGGAGATATTGCGTCCCTTCCCACAAGAATGCTTCGCCATCCCCACGAGGGTCTTGATCCATTTCCAACCTTCCAGAAATCGCACTTTGGGTAATACAAGCCCTTCATTAGTCTACTCAATAGAGAGTTAGGTTGCTGTGAAACCCGCCATGCTTGCTTTCCTAGCATTGCCACATTAAATGCTATCAAATCTTTAAAGCCAAGACCTCCTTCATCCTTCCTAAGCTTCAAAGTCTCCCATCGCTTCCAATGAATCCCAACAGAGTTTTTCCCATTTTTCCACCAAAAATTAGCAATTTTCCGTTCTATTGCTTTACATATAGACACCGGAATCTTGAAAATAGACATTGCGTATTGTGGAATGGCCTGCACCACCGATTTGATTAATATTTCCTTTCTTGCTTTAGTCAGCAAACTTTCCTTCCAACTTTCTAATTTCTTGTTCACTCGAGCCAAAATCCAGGCAAAAACATCTTTCTTAGAGCCGCCCCAATCCGAGGGGATGCCAAGGTACTTCCCTGTTTTGTCTATTTCGGGAACCCTCAACTCTGCTGCCATATTAGCTCTTAGTATCCTCGGACAGCTCTTGCTGAAGAATATACCTGATTTGTTAAGATTTATAGCCTGTCCTGAAGCAAAGCAATATTGGTGTAGTATTTCCGCTAGGTTTTGACATTCTAAGATAGTGCCATTTAGGAAGAATATGGAGTCATCCACAAATAGCAAATGGGATAGAGTAGGACAGCCACTATTAAGTTTAATCCCCCGTATTGTGCCATCTTCCACAGCTTTTTTCATCAAATGTGAGAGGACATTGGCCACTAGGATAAAAAGATACGGGGATAAAGGATCACCTTGTCGAAGTCCTCGTGTAGGCTTGAAAAAAGGTTGCGGCTCGCCATTGAAATTAATGCTAAATGAGACCGTTGACACGCATTGCAGCACCCATTGCACCCACGTCTCACAGAACCCCGTCTTAAGCAAGCATTCTCTAAGGAAATCCCATTCGATGCGGTCATAGGCCTTTTTCATGTCCAGCTTTACCACCGCTTGGAATTTACGTTTTCTCTCTCGAATTCGCAACTTATGTAGCACTTCTTGCACCATCAGAATATTGTCTTGAATCTGTCTTCCCCCCACAAAAGCACTATGTTCCTCTGCAATAATGCTTGGTAGTATAGGTTTGAGTCTATTTGTCATCACTTTGGAGATTATTTTATAAACGAAATTGCATAGGCTAATTGGCCGAAATTGTTCTAGCTTCTCGGGGTTGGGGATTTTGGGGATGAGCAGTGATTAAGGTTTGTTTAGATCAGGGTTGAGGTAACCTGTCTCAAAGAAATTCTGAACTTCTCTGAATATGTCCTGGCTGATAGATGTCCAATGACTTCGATAGAAAATTCCATTCAGCCCATCTGGTTTAGGAGCTTTAGTGGCCCCTAGTTGTTGCATTGCAGTTGTGATTTCCTCCATTGTGACTGGTTCTACTAGCCTTTGGTTCATGTTTGCATCAACTAAAGCTGGAATTTGTTGTATGACAGGTTGTAAGTTACGCTGCCCCACTAAAGTATACAGAGTTTTTGAAGAAAGCTGCTGTTATCTCCTTTAAGGCCTGATCATCTTTCACCCATTCATCTTCGGCATTTTTCAGCAAGGTAATGCTGTTTCTAGATCTCCTTTGGATCGTGGTTGCATGAAAAAATTTTGTGTTTCTATCACCCCATTTGAGCCATGAGATTCTTGAGCGCATGCCCCAGTACATCTCCTCTTGTCGCCATAGTTGTTCAATTTCCCGAGTTAGCTGCTTTGCTGTCCCACTTTCATGATCCGTCTCCGGAGCATTTGTTATCCTTTGTAACTCATTCCTCAGCTCATTAATTCTGTTTTTGCATTATACAGCCTCTGTTTGCTCCATTTTTCTAGTTTTTGTGCCACCATCTGCAACTTCTCAACCATAGTCAAGTTGTGCGATTCCACCTCATCCCATGTATTTCTAACAATTTGTCCGCATTCCTCATTTTCCGACCAAAATGCCTCATATCTGAAAGCTCGCTTTTTCCTCTTCCTGTGCACATTCAATGATAATAAAAGTGGGCTATGATCCGACCCAATAGCTAGTAATGCGGAACATTCGGCATTAGGGTGTGCTATCCTCCATTCTAGATCACATAATGCTCTATCTAGCCTTTCCTTAACTAAATGCTCCCCTGTTCTGTTGTTTTTCCAGGTGAAAGCACAGCCCTTGCTCTCCAAATCCATTAAGGAGCATTGGAGAAGGAAATCCCTAAATGCAGTAAGTCGGTAAGTTTCTGCCCTCCTCTTGCCCACTTTTTCCCAATGGTTTAGTATTTCGTTGAAGTCTCCCAAGCAAAGCCATGGTAGATGGTGGCCAGTACTAGTTCTGTATATATCCTCCCATAACACCACTCTATCGTGAAATTCGTTAAGGGCATGGACAAAGGTAATATGCATTCGCTGCTTGGTTTCTTTAATGAGGCATTAGGCATTAATATATCTATTTAACCAAGAGTCCATGGATAATTCTACCTGATCATCCCAGAAAAGAGCTAATCCCCCTACAATTCCTTCTGGATTCACCACAAAACTGTTTTGGTATCTCAGCCTTCTTCTTATGCGTTGTACCTTTTGTTATTGATTTTTTGTCTCCATTAAAAACATAACACTGGGCCTTTCCTGGGTCGCTAGGACCCTCAGAGCTTGAATTGTCAAGGGTGTGCCCAACCCCTGACAATTCCAGCTTAATATCTTCATGGATGATCCGGTGGCTTATTAGGGCTAGCCACCAAAGCCCACTGGTTAGACTTCTCCACCACATAGACAGGGTTTTCCACCAACTGTGTGGTGTCATAAACCTGAGTTTTTGAAGACTGAGCGCCATACGGGCAGAAGCGCTTGCCTTTTTTCGCATTTGAAGTCTTTGAGATTCGAGTTTTTATTTTAACTAGCCCCTCTTCCTCTGAAAGTATCTCTTCTACATCCATTGTCGCCTCCTTAAGATGTTCTTCGTATAGAATCATGGCTGACTCTGCATCAATACAACTACTTCCTCTCTTCTGTGGTCCTCTCTCCTCCATTAATAGCATTTCGATGGGCTGATATGGATTTATGTTCTCCTGATGTTCCTGCTGTGCTGTAGTACCCTATTCACATATGGGTAAAACTTGTTCTGAATTTAGTTCTTGCTGGTTCTTTTCTGTTTCAGGAGCTGCATATATGGGCGTCTCGGGCACACTCTCTACTTCCTCCGGTAATATCTCTTGTTTGCCATAAAATATCTTACCATACGGACTTAGTTGACGAACTTCCGCTTTTAACCATTGGCCAAACCGTCCCGGTAAATTCTCTGCCAACCCCGATTTCTCATAGGGTATTTCTCGGCAAAAGGTAGCATAATGCCCAATCTTTCCACAAGAATAACAGTAATGTGGAAGTCGTTCGTATTTGAATTCTACCCACAGTCTTTTTTCTCCAAATTAACTAGAACTCCTGTCTTCAGTGGTTTTTCCAGATTCAGCCTGATTCTTGCCTTGCCAAACTTGTAGTTGCTGTTGCCTTTTGTTTCTAGTTTCACCTCAATCACTTCGCCCAGTTTCACTGCTATATCTCTTATAACATCATACGTTACTCTTCCAAATGGAAGCCCGTAGAAGTGCACCCAAAATCACAATATGTAAAATCATAGCATAACTCAAGAGTATCAGGATCGCATTGTTGTAGTACTAGTAGATGACTAGAGAAAGACCATGGCCTCATATCGAACACTCTTTTTTTCTCAGCTTCGGATTGGAAAGAGAAAGAGTAGTAACCCGGTTCGAGGACAGTGCAAGTAACATTGTCAACTCTCCACACTCTTTTCATTGTATTGAGAAAAGCAGTAAAGTTCGCATTCGGGTTAGTGTAAAATTTCCCAAACAAAGTTTTTCGGCATTCAGACAGTTTTTCTTCAGGAATATTACCTTTAATCTCCACTACGTCCTCTGCCGACCATAGATTTCCAAGGCTTTTGCAAAGAGCCGCGACTCGCCTCTCTTCATCATTCTGACCTGCCATTGGTGTCTGCAGATTACTCTGGTTGGCTTGAAGGAAAAACTAAGGATCCAGCAAGGAAGCTTTTCCTGTTCGATCGAAGGGAGCTCGGATTTCAAGGTTTAGCGAGATGAGGATGCAAATGGGTTGTGATCTGACACTGACTTAGGGTTACTCTGGTAGAAACCTATTCGATTCCTCAGAATGAGGATTGTACAAGCGTGAGCTTGGGAAATGGGTATGGATGGGTTTTTAGGGTTTTAATATGGGGGTGTAGTGTTTTGGGATCTGGGAAAGTTCCGAGTGAATGATTGTGTACGATGGTTTGTGGGTTTCCATTATAGCGTAATCGAAGATTCAACCTTGAAGGAGATACAGATTGAAACTACCCATTCGGTAGGGTGGTACTCGCCATTTGGGAGCGCGAGAGAAAAATTACACTTAACTAACACTAATCAACCTTTAAGTGTAATTAGCAAACTAAGAAGGCATTAGAGTATAAAACTCACCCAAAACGACGGCAACGACGTGAGGATCGACTTTCCTCAAAGCGGGCCGAGCATCGGGGGAAGGCGGCCAAACGGGCCAAAACCCCGCTGCGATACCCATTTTTTTCGCTTCGTGCGCCGCTGGTTGAGGGCGAAGGAGGGTGGATTTGGGGCTGATTTGGGTTGAGAAGGGGCGGAGGAGGTGCGGTGGTGCCGTGCGGCCAACGGCGGGGGCCTCACGGTGGCGGAGGGAGCGCCGGCGGTGGTCCACAACCACCGGAACGAGCTAGACAGAGGGCCGAGAGAGGGGGAGGCCGAGGCGCGCGGAGGGCGGCCGCGAGCAACGGAGCACGCGGCGACGTGCGGCATAGGCGAGGCGAACGGTGACGAGGCGGCGACGGTGCTCCGGCGTGACGGCGAAGCCGCCGCCTTCCGCCGGTTCGAACGGCCAAGAGGGAGAGGAAGAGAGAGAGAGGGGGCGGAGGCACGCGGACGGGACGGCGGCTCGGCGGCGGGCTCGGGTGCGCGCGAGGAGCTCCGGTGGCTCGCGGGCGGGCGTCCGACGACGATGGCGCTCGGCCGCTGGTTCTTGACTTATTTGGGTTTTGAAGAAACCAAAGAGGGAGATGGGGAAGAGAAGATGCGTCGGGGAAGAAGAAGAGAAGAAGAAGAAAGGGAAAAAAATCAATTTTCCCCTTTTCTCTCACACACTCTCTCTCTTAGGTCATCACACTAGGCCCACCATGACCTCATATGAGGTCATGTTCCACTCACCATTTCTTGACAAATATACCCCTTCTAGAAGCATTTAGGTAGGCCAAAGAGTGGGGGTATGGGTGGCATACGAATTGTTAGGTTTTTCCTTCCAATTGAACCTTAATCCCACTTGAATTAAATCAAATTGACCCACATTAATTCATTCAACACCTCATCAACCAAATTGATATTTTTCCTTACTAATATAGTCCAATTTATCTAATCGAAATTAGAACCCAAAAATCGGGATGTCACAACTCTCCCCCTCTTATAAAAATTTCGTCCTCGAAATTTAAACCTTTTACCAATCATTAATAAAAGGTGGGGGTGTTGTCGTCTTATCGAGTCTCACTTTTTCCTACACTTATCCTTCGGTCTCGTGGCGTTGTCTGACCACTTTAACCAAGGAGGCCATCTTGGTACACAAAATCTGCTCTTTCTGAACTAACAATTGAATTGAGCTTCTCACATATGACACTCTGTGGTTCACCTCTAATCTCTTTTTCTCGACTTTCTAATGAACTTCAAAGTTCAACAATTTACAATTCTGACGGTTCTGTGCGGTCTTTACTCTGACACTGATCTGACAAATGCAATCACTGATTACTGAGCTGACTCTAGCTCGTGTTCTTTCTTCACTTTCTTTTACCACTGAAATTCTGTACTCTCTGCTATGCACTGCTTAAGAAAGAACCTCCTGAACTCTGCTAAGCTTGCAAACTCTTATGTAAATTCGAAATATAATTCGCCCTCGGCACTCCATGCTAATGAATTATTTGATACACACCCGCTTCGGCATGCCCATTTAAATCTTGATCTTTTCATATTGTACTGAAGTGAATCGGTTTCATCTATTGGTCGACCACAATCCTCATAGGGAATCGATACTTCCTCGATTCCTTAGTAAACCCGTCACAATGTTCCATTGTGATATATTTTCATTCCCGCTTGGGACTCTCGGGTGATGGTAAAAGTTCTCTTGATTTGCATTATTGGACTTCCACTTACCGACAACTCGACACTTGCAACCTGCCTGACGGTATCTATCTTCATACCAACCTACTAATCTAGCTGACGCCAATTCTGATCTACTTGCACTGTCTAGTCACAAACTGCAATACTATGGTGAATTTCTGACAAGATCTTTTCCCTAAGTGCTACACTGTCAAGTGCATTCAATCACTCATGGAACCCGAATGTTCCATCCTTAGAAGTCTTAAAGTTAGATTCTTTCTTACCAGTATCCTCTTATAAGATCTTCTGAAAATCTTTATCTGTCAATCACGTGTCGATTCTAACTTGAACAACTGGTTCAATTTTGAGGGTGGCTATAGAATTCAAAAGGTAGCCTACCTCAATTTGTAAACCAAATTTCGAACCCTATTCAAGTAAGGTCCATACTTTAGCCAGTTTATGCACAATCGGAGACTCTCGGCTCCACACGTTAATGACTCATTTCGTTCCTCCAAGGTGATGCCTGATATCACCACGATAGTCTTGCCAACATACTAATTCACGTCACCGTCTCATATTCCACTTATTGGGTCTTAACTGGCGGGACGGTTATGCAACAATCTTCTCATGTTGTATCAATACGTACCCAGTCCTTTGCAAGACACATCACTAAATATTTCGCGCTCTCCAAAGCCAAATGAAAAGTTTAGCACAAGTGCGGTAGCCTGTTCTTACTTAAGCTGTGAAAACTATCCTCGTACTTGTCTATGACGATGAATTTCTCTTCTTTCTTAAGAGGTCAAGCCCGCAATGATATTGATGCTGAAAATTCTCTCACGTACATTCTGTAGTAATCTGTCCAATCCCCACGGCTTCTGATCTCTGACATCATTGTCGATTCCGGTCCATTAATAATTGATTTGATCTTGGCTGGTCCACAAAGATCCCTTCGCCTGAAATCTCGTGATTTAGGAACGCAATATGAATTAACCAAAACTCGCATTTGCTAACTTAGTTTCCAATTCATGAGTCTTTAGGGTCTGAAGTACCATCCTCATACAGCTCTCATGCTCCTCAACACTCCCCAATTACTCGGTTCATCAAATCTATAAAAGCCGTTAGGGTGCTTACCAGACCAACCGGTCTTCTAATTCTCTCGTAAAAACCATCTCATGTATTAAATACCGAATTCAGTATACACTTCTTTCTGATCCTCAACTGATGATGCCTTGTCTCAAGTCGACCTTTAAAACATCTACACTCTTTATAACCAGTCACCCAATTCGTCAATCTTTGACAATGAACACTTATCTTTGATCGTCACTGGATTGAGTCGACTATAGTTGATACATAATTGTAACGAACTATCTTTCTTTCTTTCTAACTATGAGGCTGATGTTTCCCTTAGGTAATGCATTGATATACATGAATTCCTCATTCATCAATCCTCACATTTGCACCATTGGTTCTATCCATTCAGACAACAACAACTGGTAAGAAACTTTAGAAAATGGTTCTGTTCCAGATGCTAGCTCGTACGTAATTCTATCTCTTTCTCTGGCGACGGTCTGACCATCCTTCTGGCAACACTTCCAGGAATTCTTGGACTACTGAGGAGTCACCAATTTTCAATTCTTCAATCTGTCTTATTTTGACAATCGTCAAGTAACCTAGGCAACCTCCGTTTAACAAACGAATTGCATCAAGTGACGAGATTAAAGAAGTTGAGGACCCTTCTCAACTCTTAGTAAAACTCGACACTTCCACCTGTTCCTGAAACAAGCTGGGTTATTCTACCATGACAATTTATCATCACAAGATGTTCCAAGAGTTAATTCTTTTCGCACTCGACAAATAATTTATACACCAACAGCCAATCAAGTGCAGCTCTAATCAGTGATCCTTTTCTTACCACCTTAACAAACAACTGAAATTCCACAATTGTATTCCCAACTTTCTCTGGCACCATTTTGATGAAATCACCTCAAAACATTCTTTTATTGAATAAGGCATGGTCAATTCCGTTCCTGTTCCTTTTTGCCATCCTAATGGCGTCTTATCTGCGGTGGCGGTATCAATGTTCCCTTGGACTTACACTGATAGTTTTTCACCTGACAGCCGTGCTAACTACCATTATAGCACGTTTTAGCCATTCTCAGACAAGATTAATCCATGTATTACCTCCATACTTTTGGCACTTACCTAGTGATTCTTCCTCCTGTCAAGTGCCAGCATGCACTGTTTCTTGTACCAAAGACTTATCCCAAAAATCCCACAATGCGTTCTATGGTGTACTCCTTCTGCCCTATCCTAACAACGGTGACAGCAGTAACCATTGTCGAGATTCCATCTACTTATGCGGATACCCTACAAATCACTGTCCGTGCTAGCGACACTTACCACAAATTCCTATCCTCAAAATACACGAGACTGATCCATACCGTCTTCCATGGAACGACATGTTCCATTGTCTGAATGCTGACTTGACTATTCCACCCTTTCTATTGTGTGGAACGAATACCCTTCCCTCAACAACAATCTTTACCCTGATCGAATCCCAAATCCGCTTGCACCGAATCTTGATTCGGATATCGAAATCTATTCCCCGATTATCCTTCCGGTTGGACCTCAACAAAGGTAGCAATAACAACAATTTGATTCGATCCCGATCTCACTGGCTCATCCAGATCTCAAGGAACACTTGCAACATATTGATCTTATCAGACTTAGGATCAGTCAACATTGCCACACTCGTACCAACCCACAGTGGCACTCTTACGCTCGAGCTAGCCAGAGTCAACACTCTGCCTTCCGAATCCACAATAATTAAAAGCAAGCGATTCACACACAACAAACAATTCTACCAATCAACTACCAAAGACATGCACCAGTCATGAATTTAAAGGCCTTCCTACTACTATCCCAAAAGTCATCGCTCCTTATCACTCCAATACTTAACCATTGCTCGATACCACAAAAGGGGATGTCACGCCCGACCCTGGTCACGTGACCATCCTAAGCTTTGGTCGATTTAGACATGCGATATCCCAGGACTACATATCGCCGACCCTTTTTCTTTTTAATGCACAAGCGGAAGCGATTATAAAAATCCCTGCACAATAAAGCAATGGAATATACAAGTAGGACTAGAAATATGAACCAGAAAACTGACACCCTTATGAACATATACAAGCCCGATAAAAAACAAGGTCTACAAACAATTAGGGGGGGTTCGGGTCCACATCCTTCTCTTCATCATTCTCCACACTCCCACTGGAACCTTCAGCAGACTGCCCCAAACTTCCGAGATCTTCAAAATCCAAGTCTATTGAATCTAGGGACCTGAAATGGTTATTCAATAACCAATGAGACTATGTCTCAGCAAGTTCTACCCCCTAAGACCCGATTAGTAAACCAATACACCCTAGGGCTGCCTATGCACAACATGAGTCGAGAGGCTTACCTTGGCCTCGCTTCCCACCCGCATATTAGCACATGACCAAATATACACCCAAACAATCACAAAGACCGATCGAACATCGATCAGATCGACCTAGTCGATTTCACACCAACAAGACTACTTACGGTCATTCCATTCAATCAATCAGACTCAGACAATGATCGATCACATCAAATCACACCCAGTTTGAATCATAAATCAATCGACTTAGTCGATTACATGCCAGTCGAAATCATCACACGATCATTTCGACTATTCATTCTCAACTCTCAATCATGGCCTTACAGGTAAGTCTATATGTAGTGGCATCACGGCCCCACTCGGTAATGTTATATGTAGTGGCATCACGGCCCCACTCGGCAATGTTTCATGTAGTGGTATCACGGTCCCACTTAGCACAATTAGAATCAGTGGCATTACGGCCCCACTGGGCGCGACCTTTATCAGGTGGCGATTTACGGCCCCACTGGGCGCGACCTTTATCAGGTGGCAAATTACGGCCCCACTGGGCGCGACCTTTATCAGGTGGCGAATTACGGTCCCACCGGGCGCGATCTTTATCAGGTGGCGAATTCATAAAGAATACAGGTCTAGTTGGCTTAGCCACTACTGCGACCGGGTCTATCAACCAGCACACGACAAATCATTATTGACTTTCAGACATTCCACATTTCATCCACACACTTCAATTTCAATAGTAAACCATAACAACCAAATTTTTGCATCAAAATCCAATACTCAATTTACCACATACATTCATCAAATTCAAATTCTAAATGCACAAAGAACGATCAAGACGAAATTCTAAGCAATTGAGGCCATTATCAACTCAATAACTCAATCTCAATCAATTCCAAAGAATTTGGGGTAGAATCCCTAAAATATCACAATTTATTTAATTCCATGCAACGTAGAAAGCTCAATTAAATAAACTGACTACACCACGACAATCGCATTAAATTCCGGTCACCGGCCATCCCAGGTCAATTTCCGGAAAAATAAATAATTAAATAATTAATTTCGAAAATTAAATAAATAAATACAATAAATTCAATTAAAGACAATATAAAGTTTCAATTAAATAAACAGATCGCACCACGATCATCAACATAATATTCCTGTCTTCATTATCCTAGTTAATTTTCGGAAAATAATTAATTAATTAATTTAATTCCGAAAATTAATATTTAAACGCCAAAATTCCACTTTGCTCGAATTGCTAAATTAACACCCGATAAATTTTAGGGAAAAATCCCAAGAAGATCCAATAAATACTATAGCAATTCTTTAGTTAATTACACAAGTCATTTAACTAATATGCCATGAAATCAACTAATAAACACTAATCCACTCTAATCCAACAACCTAATTACACTTAACTAACACTAATCAACCTTTAAGTGTAATTAGCAAACTAAGAAGGCATTAGAGTATAAAACTCACCCAAAACGACGGCAACGACGTGAGGATCGACTTTCCTCAAAGCGGGCCGAGCATCCGGGCTCGGGAAGGCGGCCAAAACGGGCCAAAACCCCGCTGCGATACCCATTTTTTTCTGCTTCTGTGCGCTGCTGGTTGAGGGCGAAGGAGGGTGGATTTGGGGCTGATTTGGGTTGAGAAGGGGCGGAGGAGGTGCGGTGGTGCCGTGCGGCCAACGGCGGGGCCTCACGGTGGCCGGAGGGAGCGCCGGCGGTGGTCCACAACCGCTGGAACGAGCTAGACAGAGGGCTGAGCGAGGGGGAGGCCGAGGCGCGCGGAGGGCAGCCCGCGAGCAACGGAGCACGCGGCGACGTGCGGCCGAGGCGAGGCGAACGGTGACGAGGCGGCGACGGTGCTTCGGCGTGACGGCGAGCTGCTGCCTTCTGCTGGTTCGAACGGCCAAGAGGGAGAGGAAGAGAGAGAGAGGGGCGGAGGCACGCGGACGGCAGCTCGGCGGCGGGCTCGGGTGCGCGCGAGGAGCTCCGGTGGCTCGCGGGCGGGCGTCCGACGACGATGGCAGCTCCGGCTTCGCTGGTTCTTCAGCTTGCTGGGTTTTGAAGAAACCAAAGAGGGAGATGGGGAAGAGAAGATGCGTCGGGGAAGAAGAAGAGAAGAAGAAGAAAGGGAAAAAAATCAATTTTCCCCTTTTCTCTCACACACTCTCTCTCTTAGGTCATCACACTAGGCCCACCATGACCTCATATGAGGTCATGTTCCACTCACCATTTTCGACAAATATACCCCTTCTAGAAGATTAGGTAGCCAAAGAATGGGGGTATGGGTACGAATGTTAGTGTTTTTCCTTCCATCAACCTTAATCCCACTTGAATTAAATCAAATCACCCACATTAATTCATTCAACACCTCATCAACCAAATTGATATTTTTCCTTACTAATATAGTCCAATTTATCTAATCGAAATTAGAACCCAAAAATCGGGATGTCACAAGCCTCACCGTGACAGAGGCGGCCACGATGAGTGGCGTCGCCCGCCACCGTCCGGCCAAAGACGCGTCTGGGTGTCGCCTCAACAGAACGAGACAACCCACGGACACTCGGTTTTAGCGAAAAACAGAAGGACAAAAACTAGATCTCTTTGAAACATTTTGTCGAACGAGTGAAGGGCGCTCGCAGAGCGCGAGGTTTCCGACCCAACCGGGACTTGAGGTAGGCTAGAAATCCTCAGCAAATGACCAGCAACAAACGGCGACCTAGCCAAAGACCTACGGAGGCCGGAGCTCGCCCGAAACGGACGGAACGAGCTCCGGCCAGCTCGACTCAATAATTGCACACCAGGTGTTCGAAAGAATGCCAACCTGGGTTCGGAGGAAGACGGCAACGATCGGCGTCAGCTGGACGGCTCACCGGCGGTGGTATGGCGTCTCGAGGGCTCTCTGCTGCTTCACTCCTCCAGCGGCTATCTCAATCTCTCCTCACCTTTCGTTTCCCTCTCGGTTCTCTCTCCGTTCTTTGTGTGTTGCTGTCTACTAGACTCCGGTGGGGTTGGAGGCTGTCGGCAATTCCGGCAACGATTGACGGTAGAGGTCGATGGCTCAGAGGGGTCTCTTCCTCCTCTCCTCCTCTCCCTGTGCTCTCTCTTTCTCTCTCTTGGTGTTTTTTCTGGTGTTGATTCCGTCCCCCTCTTTCATCTTTTTCTTTTGCAGGTTATCTTGCAAAGACTAGTCGTGCCAGCTACCGGTCGGGCCGCTCCCGACCCGTGGATCACACCGCCGCTCGCCATCATATCCTCTCGCTCGCTGGCTACGCCGCTCGTTGCTCGTTTTTCGCAGTCCTCGAGCGAAGACCGGCTAGAGGGAGGAAGAACAGGCGCGAGCCAGGCTAAAGGAGAAGGGAGGCTGGGCCGGCCCAGTGCAAGGGCAAAGGGAAAGGGAGGGGGGTGGGCCGGGCCAAGGCCAACTCCGAGCCAACCCAATTTTTTTTTAATTTTAATTTTTAATTTAATTTATTTTAGCGACTAATTCTTAATTTTGTATGTGATTAAGTTTTAAGTAAAATAGTAAAATTTAGGTGTCAACAATACATATATATACAAAGTTATTGAACAAAACAATCATACAAATCAACATCTAGTGACCATAGGAAGTCCACTATACAAAATCCTACCCAAATGATCACATCACAAATTGAAACACTCAAAAAACCCATTTTTAAGGCCTTTGAATTCCCAAAAAATCTTAGCCTAGAGTTTGCTAAAGCCATAAAACAAAAGAAAAAACTCTTAGGGAAATCAAAAATAGACCCTGTTCCTATACTAGACACACCTAAAATCTAAGGAAAAATTATTAGAGACACCCCTGACCAACCTACTATTAGCACCTTGACCAAACCTTGTAGTGACTCTGATAATGAATCAGTCGCTAAGGTAAATAGACTTAATTGGAGACAACCTCAAAAACTTTATTATAGTAGAGCCACCCCACCAGACATTTCCCAAGAAGAATCATCACAAAAAATACAAAATAAATACTCTCTAGATGCCATTTACGAATGGAACATAGATGGTGTAGCCGAAACCAATATTATGAACATATTAAATTGTGACAAACTGAATTTTCAGAATTTGTTTTCGACTAAATAAAATCGGGCATTTCACCGACGCGCCGATAGTGCTATTCTCTGAGCTGATCACTCACGAGATAACTGGTCTATCTGGGGAAACAAATAAGGAATCTAAATGAAATGGACTTGAGAATTCGACCAAGAATCGACTGCTTGACCATGTTAATCTGCAAGGGTTGTTACGATACTGTCAGAATCGGTCAGAGATCAAAGATAGGTCGATTCGACTGAGATATGTGATCAAAATGTGGGTGATTCCATTTGATTGCAAAATTCTCATCGATTGGTAGTAAATTGATTTTCTGTCGTTTTGGGTACCCTGTGTCAGTAATTGAAACCTTGAGATTTTCACGACAACCGAGAGTCGTTAATGTGTTGAAGATGCACTATGTGACTCGAGATAAATCGATCACGGGTCAATTGCACTAAAAATTCCTAAAAACTACCCGATAGACTAGGTCACGCTAAAATCACTTCGAAGTGAAATTAACCGTGAATTTGAACCCGATTTTAGAAATTGAAAGTTCCGTGGTGTCACGATCTATTTTGGAAACGTCGACTCATCATCCGAATAATTTTAGAGATTCCAGAATTTTTATGGAAAATCGGTTCGGACGTTGCGAAAAATAGCAAAAACTCAGATGGGCTAAATCGATGGAAATTGGGACTACTAAACTAAGCCTGCGAGTGTCGGGGATTTATAGAAAAATTGTTTGGAATTTTTCTTCATCGAAATCGGACCTCAATTTGAGAAATTGAGTAAGGAAATTGAATTTAATTGAGTGAAATTGGGTTTTGGACAAAGGGCTGGAAATTTTTGCATCAAAATTTGATTTAATGGAAAATCCAACTTAAGAAAGAATTAGGGGGACAATGCATTTAATTAAGTGGATGAAGCTTGGATTTTTAGAACATTTTAATCATTTCCTTGACCAATTGGCCTCATCCATTCCCCTTCTTCGTGCGTCTTCATCGTCGACCCCTCTGCTTTTGTCTTTCACTTTCATTTTCCTTCACATTTCTTTACTTTAGCTCTCAATTTCCCTTCATTTCTGTCGCCCCCATCCACTGTCTTTCTCTCTTACAATCTTCTCTACCAATTCCCCAAGCCCAAGCCCACGCCCACGATCTTTCTCTCTCTCTCTCTCTGCTGAATTTTTCTCTCACGGCCAGCATCTACTTTCATTCCCTTTTATTTTGTTGAATGAACTTGCAGCTCCACCGCTTCATCATTTTCGTTTCTTCTTTGCTCTCACCGCCACATGTCCACGAATTACTTCTCCTCAGTCAAACTAGCGAACCAAGATTTCTCCCTTCTGCTGATTGTTGACCAGCAGCGTCCCAGTTCGGCCACGAATCCAGCCGCCCTCCTCCCAGCAGCCCCGCGTCCCAACCTTCATCCATCTTCGTTTGCTTCTCCTCTGCCTCTGCCGATTTGCACTTGGACAGCGAAGTCAGCCCAGTCCATTCTCGTCCATTCAGCCGCGTGCAATTGAGCCCAGCGGCCCATCTCCAGCAAACTCCAGCAACGCTAATCCACGCTTGAGCAGCCCAGCGTTTCCGTAGATTTCAGCCCATCCAGCTCAAGTTTTGGCCCAGCATCTCCATCAAGCTCAGCCTAGTTCAGTTGCAATTCGGCCCAAAGATTTAGTAACTCAGGCCAGTTTCTTGAAGCCAGTCCATTTTCAGCAGTTGAGCCCGCAACCTTGAAGCCCAAGAAGCAAGCCCAAGCCCAGATCAAGCCCAATCCAAGTCTATGACAAATCTCAAATTGGGTTGAGATTTGTTCGCCACCCTGCGCCCGGCCCGAGTGTCTGTCGATGCCGCCAAAAATTTGGATTTTCGCTGCTGTCGCATTGTCGTCGCGGTGAACCGGTTTCCGCAATTAACCGGTGAGTTTATGCACTAAACTCTTTTTAGTAGGTTAATGACGTCTAAGGGATGTTTAGAGTTATTTAAGTGTAATTAGTTTAATTATTAGTTTATTTAGTTAAATTAGGTTAGTTAGATTATTTAAATTAGGTGGTTAGAGTTTAAATTTAATTGGCCTGTTAGGTAGTTTTATAGTTAGAATGGTTAGGATAATTTAGTTAGCTCAATAGGTGGTTAGATTAGAATTTTTAGCTTGAGTTAGTATTTTTAGTATTTAATTAATTAATTTATTTATTTACAGTAATTATCTAATTATTTGAATATTTTTCCGGAAATTAGGCCGGGGTAGCCGGTGACTCGGAATTTCGTGCTAATTGCAATGGTGTGGTTAATTTCGTAATCGAGTATTAAATTATGCAAATTGAGTGCCGATTGGATTTTTGGACATTTATCCCAAAAATTTATAAAATTCATTTTTTTTATTCATAAAATCCCAGGTGTCGGGTTTTACCACCGAAAATGGATTTTAAGTATTATATCAAATAGTGAGATTTGAAAAAGAAAGATATCAGTTTTCTGGTTCGAATTGATCGTGTACCCACATACGACTATTTTTAGGGTATTTTTAATACGAAGAAAATAGGCCAGGATCACCATTTTAATGGAGGCATTTGAGTGCAATGCACGGTGTCGTGGGCCGAAATTGATTGATCGTGTGTTGGTTAAAGAGAAACCGTCCTAGCGTTTAAGCCGGACGTTACTAAATCCCACTTTCGGGTTACCCATGCATTAGGGTAGCGGATCGCAGTAGATTCTGGACCTAAGCTCCTTCAAGATAGCCGTACTCAATGGGGAAGAGACGATGCCTGGCTATGCCAGCAGACTGCCGAACACGGATGTGGACAGTGCCTCAAGTGGCTTAATTAACAATTGGAACACATGATTGTTTGAGTTTGATGCGCCTGATTATGAGACAAAACTGTGTGGCATGGTATGGGCCGTGTCATAATGGTTTGGTCTTATAATCGGGACTCCTGTGATCGATTAGGTTGAGACCCCTGTGGTTGATTGAGAAAAGTAAGGTGTTTCAATTGTCGTATGCATTAATTGCATGCATTTGAGATATGAATTGTGCTGACCTACAGGAAGCAACTGACGCGAGGTAAGTTCCTTGTTCTAATTTTGGGGTTGTGTGTTTAGAGCACTCTAAGGCGTATTACCCTCCTAATTGGGGTTTAGTGGGTGGACTTGCTAAGACATTGTCTCACTGGTTATTGTATAACCATTTTCAGGGTCGTCGAGTGGAGGACCTGGAGCCGAGAGAAGGTAATTTGAAGTGTAGGTCAATTAGGACCATTTCTTTTTGGAAAGCAAGTTTTTGTAGTCTTTTGGTCATAGACCTTGTATATGACTCAGTGTTTATATAAAGGTGTGTTTGTTTTGAATTTCTTGTCCTGCTTTTCTATCCCGAGATGATTACTGTCATAGGATTTATTATTTGCTTCCACATGTGCAATAAAACAAAAAGGGGTCGGCGACTCGTCTTGGGAAGTCACAAAATATTATTGACCAAAGAGGGATGGGCACGCGCTCGGGGTTCGGGGCGTGACATAAATAACATGGTCATGCTTGCTAATGCTTACAAAACACAACAAGATGTTTCAGACCTTCTATAAATACACACCCTCGACACAGAAGAAAAGGACTCGAAATTTTCAGATCACACTTCTCCCTTCTCCTCCTTAACCTCTTATAAACCCTCGTCCTTTTAAGCCTCAAGCTTTCTTACCTTGTACCTCTGGTTACAAAGTAAGTTTGTTTTCAAATACATCTAGCATAGTTTATATAGGGTTACCAGCTTACATAATAGTTGGTTAACCATTTCTTGTAATACAAACATTAATACTCCCTGGAGTGCGGATTACCGCCCTAGTGAATGACTTGATGTTCTAGTTTCTGTTATTTTCAATACATGTAATTTCCATTTTATATAATACAAGCCATACCACCTTCATGGTTGGTTTTTGTTTATGCATACTCTTACTTTACATCTTATATGTTGCTTTCGCTCTTTATATTATCTTTAATTCACAAGATTTTATTTAGTCTTTTACATGTTTAGAATTATATGCTTTTTCTTAATCTTAGTCTTAACCATACAACTATTTTATGATATTATACATACCTTTTCAGAAACCCTCAGGTTAGTAAATGGTTTCATACCATTAGATTCTAACTGGGAAGACATGGAACCTATTAATTTCCTACTTCTCATATCTGGAACAGTTTGATATTTGAGAATTAGATACAATCCAAACAAACACAACCCAAACAACAACAAACGTAGACGTTTAGACTATTTTTTTTTTTTAATTATTCTCTTAGATCTGTTAATCTCTTATACTTCCTTATTCTCTCATATAGTACTCTGATCTTAACCCCTTTATGTTATATTTATGTATGTATTGTTTGAATATTATTATGAATGAATAATTGACTCTAGTAATATATCTCATGTGAGAGGAGGTGATTTGATAGGGTTAGGTGAAAAGAGCATACAAGTATTCATATGGAGAGAAACGAAACACATCACTTTAGAAAAGAAAGATGATTGTAAGATGAAAAGGATTTAGGATCAATTCTTGAAAGTAAGATATTCATAAAGATTTTTTTAATATTTATTTATATTGTTTAAATTATTAGGGAATTGTCCCTTTTGTTATACCAAAACAAAAGACACGGCAAAGGTAGGATAATTATTGTATGAGGTCTATCCAATGCTAGATGCAAAGACGCATGATAAATTAATACGAATATCATGAGTTGTCCCGTAATGAAACTCATGGTTGCTAATACCTTCTTCACCTTCTTCATAACCCGAGCTTGGAGAAAACTTAATCGAATTTTTCAACGAATAATTTTGAGATTAAAATTATTATTATGTTTGATTTCTTTATTCGAGATTAAAAAGTGCGGCGCCCTTTATGTAAAATATTATAAAAAAGTTAGGGATGGAGATCGAGGCATATGGTGACTGCACAGCGCAGTGGATTATCGCGTCTGACTTCGGATCAGAAGGTCGTGGGTTCGACTGCCACTGTGATCACCTTTTCTGCTTCTTCTCTTGCCCTTTTAATCAATTTCGTCACTATGCTACTATTTATTTTATGTTAATTTATCTATTTTACTTTTGCAACTCTCCACATCTGTCCATCAACAATTCGACATGGACTCTCCTTTTATGTGGCTGCAACATCTCTAGTTGAGAGTCATGAGAAAGTCTTTTCCCCGAAAGTACGGTACTACCCTAACTATTGAACATAACGTCCGATACTATTTTCTAGGGATAAAAACACTATAAATGCCATAACTTCAAGACAAAAAATGGACACTTAAGTGCCATAACTTTCGAAAGGTACACTTAAGTCGCCACATTTGAAGAAAAGTGGGACACCCGAGTGCCACCTTTGGCGAAGTCACCGGAAATCATACGTGACATTTAAATATTAATATTTTTCGCCAAGGTGGCTCGCTAGAGAGCCGAGTCGCCTCTAATTCACCCCAAACGACGTCGTTTCAGGTGTTGGCCAAAGTAGAACCCTTAAATCGGCCAAAACGACATCGTTTTGGCATAATTTGAATTTTAATATAATTTTAAAAATAATTAAATTAAATTTAAAACAAAATAATAATATAATTTATATTTATTTAAAAAAAAAAAAAGGGAAACAGAGGAGGAAGAAGGTAGCATTTTTTTTTTTTTCTTTTTTTAAATTTTTTTAATTTTAAAATTATTATTTTTAAATATTTTAATTAAATTTATTAAAAAACGGAAACGAAGGAGGAAGAAGGCAGCATTTTTTCTTTTTTTTTTTTTTTTTTTTTTAATTTTAAAATTATTATTTTAAAATATTTTAACTAAATTTATTAAAAAAAAAAAAGGAAACGAAGGAGGAAGAAGGCAGCATTTTCTTTTTTTTTTTCTAATTTTTTTTAATTTGAAAATTATTATTTTTAAATATTTTAAATAAATTTAATTTTAAATTTAGTTTAATTAATTTTTATATTATTTTTTACCACGTTAGCCAAAAACGATGCCGTTTTTGCATTTTTCGCCACGTTAGCGCAAAAAAAAGGCGTCGTTTTGCACCTCGCCCGCCGGAAAAATGCCTCGTATGCAATTTGGCGGGATTTTGGTCGGATTAGCACTCAGTGATCTACTTTGCTCCGATTTTGGCAGACTTAAGTGTACCTTCGAAAGTTATAAGACTTAAGATCCATTTTTTAGGTTAAGCCAAGCTTTAAGACTGCGGCCCGCACCTCCTATTTTCTATATTTGATTCAGAAAATAACAAGGCTGACGAGTGCTTCGATACCCAATAAAGAAAAAAAAATTGTTTTGGAAGCACTCTTTCTCTTGCGTTGTACCCAATAGGTGCATCATAATGTAAATCTTCCTTCATTAGGTATGATTAACAAGTTTCGCATGGGCATCAATTAGTAAGATTGGTTCAGGTTGCTTTGCGTTAAGTGTTGTTGCGAGATAAATCCTTTTGGACTCTTCCTGTGATACTTTGTTCCTTTTCTATTCAGAGAAAACTGCTAAAGCTTCTAGATGCTGGCCTCATATCAAGCATTTTCTTCGAGACGAGATAACTACTTATCTCTAGCACGAGGATTGGCTTGTCTTGGGACCTCTGCTAAGAATATTGACAAGCAAGGTGGTCTAAGATTCTGCTATGTCCTACCATTCAAAGGTTGCAAATGTCCTACCATTAAAGATTTGCTTCAACGCTGAGTAAAGAAATTTTTTTAATTCGGAAGCAATCTTTTTCTCAAGATAGATGCATTGAAATGTAAATCTTCCTTCATTATGTACGATTAACAAGTGTCGCATGCGTATCAATTAACAAGATTCATTCGGAGTGCTTGGCATAAGTGTGACAGCCTGATTTTCTAATTCTATTTTCAATTGAATAAGTCAGGCTTTTCATCAACGCGCCTATAGTCTTTTTCTCTGAGCTAATCACTCACGAGATAACTAGTTTATCTCAGGAAAAGCCGTTGGGGATTTTAACGCAATGGACTTGAGAATTTAATCAGAATCGACCGCTTGACCGTACTAATTGGCAAGGGTCATTACGCGCACCGTCAAAATTGATCGAGGAGACCGCAGATAGGTCAATTCGGTGCAGGTATGTGATTAAAGTGTGGGTGATTCCACCTAATTGCAAAGTTTCTGTCGAACGACATTAGACCAATTTTCTGTCATTTCCGTACCCTATGTCCGTATTTGAAACCTTGAGATGTTCACGACAACTGAGAGTCACCAATGAGTCGAAGATGTATAATGTGGCTCGATAAAATCTAGGTCAAGCTAAAATCGCGTCCGGTTGAAATTAATCGCGGAATTTAATCCAATTTCAGAAATTGAAGGTTCTGTCATGTCATGATTTATTTTAGGAATGTTGATTCACCGTTTGAAGATTTTTCGGCGAACCCAAATTATTGGCGGAAAATTCAAACTCGGTAATTCAAGTTGAGAAAAATTGGAAGGACCACTTTTAAGTGGGTTTCTGGCCTTCAATGAGGAATGTTTGGTGAAGGGAAATACAAGGAATTATTTTAGGCCTTACCATTGATACGTGAGACCATCAAATTGCAAATTCTTAAGGTGAAATTCAGTGCAAAGGGGTTGCAAATTCGGAGGACCAAATGCTAGGGACAATTGCACCTTCAATTGGGTCTCGGTTGTGGAAAGTAAGGTCATTTGTGAGTGGTGGAACACTTGACTACAAGTGGGCCAAGAATTCCATGGCCACAAGGATAAGAAGATAGGCATTGAAGAGGTAGGCCCCTTGGCCTTGACTTCTCTTTTCTTTTCCGCCCCTCGTGTGCGACTCCTTCCCCCTCTCACCCGACCGACTCATCTCTCTCTCTTTCCCTTTCTTTTCTTTTCCTTTCCTTTTCTTTTTCTTTCCGCTAGCTCTCTTGTCTTCGTCTCCTTCTTGCAGCTCGATGCTGCCCCTGTTTTGCCGACCGGACCAGCACACCAAAATAGAGGAAGAGCTCTATTTTGTGTTGTTTGTTCTCAACCAGATAACCCCAAATTGTAAACCGCTCCCTCTCATGTTCTGGTTTTCGCTTTCGTGGCACCTAGCTGTCGCTCACTCCCATCCATCGGCAGTCCGTCACCCCTCCAAATCCAGCGCACCACCTTCATCTCTCCTCCAGAAATTTTGCTTCTCTGCACCAGGTTGCTGCAGTCACCCCTTCGCCGTTCTTCCACCGCAACCAACCGCCAACCCTCCATCTATTTCAGTCCACCAACCTCCGCGTAACCCATGGTCTCTTCGTCCCTGCTGCTGCTCCATCGCCAGGACTCCAGCAGCTCCGGTCCAGCCAATCGTGCAACCAGCAGCTCCTGCCGTGCCACCGTCTCACCCTCGCTGCCCCTGTGTCATGTTTGGCCAGCTGCGACCAGCAGGGAGGGCCACCCCTCAGCCTTGAGCCGAGAACCTTAGAGAGCTTTCCCGGGCTAACCGGACCTCCTTTGGTGTCACCCAAGACTCGAGGTTTGCTCGCCGTCGTGCCGTCGTCGCTGGGAGTTATTTAATTCACAAATTAAGTGAGTTAACCTCCTAAACCTTGCTTAGGGGTTAATTACACTTATTAGGAGTTAGATTAGGCTTAACCATGTTTAGTGATTAATTTAGTTAGAGTAAATACTAGTTAGTTAAGTTAGCTGAGGGAACTAGGTGGTTAGTCTAGTTAGTTAATTTAGTTAGGCCATTTAGTTAGGAATTATAGTTTATTAGTTAGAATGGTTAGTTTAGGAAGTTAGTCTAGTAGATTGATTTAGTTAGTGTACTTAGGTAATTAGTTAAGATTATGATCAATTTAAATTGGTAGTTTATTTTGATAAACAGTAATTAAATAAATAATTAATTTAAATGAATTAATTATTATTTAATTAATTACTTAATATTTTCCGGAAATTATACCGGGATAGTCGATGACTGGAATTTCGTGCTGATTGCAGTGATATACTTAGTTTATGCAATCGATTGTTAAATTGTGCAATTGAGTGATGATTGTTAATTTGGAGTATTTATTTCAAAATTGTGAAATTTGGGGTATTTAATTAGAAAATACCATGTGTTGGGTTTTGACACCGAGAATGATTTTTAATACTATATTAAACAGTGGGATTTTAAAAGAGGGAATATCAATTTTTCTGGTCCGATCTGACCGTGTGCTCACACATGATTATTTTACTGTGTATCTTTAATATGGAGAAAATAGGCCAACTTCATTATTTTAATTGAGACATTTGAGTGCAATGCATGGTGTCCTTGGCCGAGATTGGATGACCGCATGAATGATATGAGAACCCGTCACAAGCCTTTGGGGTTGGATGATGCTCCTCCGGGAATGCCCCAAGTCAACGGATGTCGGTCGCAATGGAGGCTAGATTGTTGCTCTTTTATGGAATGCCGTCTAGATATAGACGTTGCCATGCTCGATGGTGCGAGACGACGTCCGGCTACGCTGGAAGACCGCTAACTATTGAGTTAGTCGTGGCCAGTGAGTCGAAATCAATTGGGATGCATGAATGGTTGAAATTGAAGTACCTGATTATGAGACGGAATTTTGTGACGCGGTATAGAACATATCATAACGATTTGGCCTTATAATCGGGACCCCTATAATGGTTGATAATATAAGTTGAGAGATCCTGATTGATGAGTGATTTTAATGCAATTATATATATGACCTGAACTGTACTGACATGCAAGAGGGGACTGGGGCGAGGTAAGTTTTCTAGGATACGTGATTGGACTACCCTTAGGTGTATTTCTTTCCTAATTGGGGTTTAGGGTGTGAACTCGCTAAGACGTCGTCTCACCCCGTCGTGGGCTTAATCTTTTCAGGTCCTTAGATGGTGGAGCGCCAAGTGAGGTACGGGGTTCCGCAAACAGTTGATTTTAAGTTTTTCTATATCTCCTATCAAGTTTTGACGGGCCTTCCGTTGGGACTGGACAGTAGGTGGCAGCTCACCCTATGGATATCGAGACATCTGACATTGTCGTAGTGGACTCTGATCCCATGGACGAGGAACCTAGTGCATAGCTAGCCTAGTAACTCTTCTTTTGAATTAGCCATTTTTTGTTATACATTCATTTGTGTATAAACTCAGTTGTTTGTTAAGTGTGTTGTATGAAAATTGCATCCTGCTTTTTTATCCCACTTTTGTGTTGTTTGGGGATTGTTCATATGTTTCCGCATGTGCAATAAAATAAATGGATCAGCGATACTTCCTGGGACGTCACAAATTTTATCGACCACCGAAGGATACGCGCATGCTCGAGATTCAGAGCGTGATAGTAAGTGTTGTTGCAAGATAAACCCTTTTGGACTCTTCTCATGATACTTAGTTCCTCTTCCATTCCATCCGGAGGAAATTGTTAAAGCTTCCAGATGCTGGCCTCGGCAGAAGAACAGCCCAAGTGCCAAAACTTGGCACGAATGGATACTTAAGTGCCAAAACTTCGGAAAGGTACACTTAAGTGCCAATTTCGGAGTAAAGTGTTACACTTAAATGCCACTCCGGCCAAAATCCGGCCAAATTGCTGACGTGGCAATTTTCCGGTGAGTTGGGTGCAAAACAGCGTCATTTTGCTCGGCGCGTGGCGGAAAATGCAAAACGACGTCGTTTTTGTGTCGATGTGTAAATAATTAATATAAAAATTAATTAAATTAAATTTAAACTTAATTTTATTTAAAATATTCATAAAAAATAAAAACTTAAAATTTAAAAACCTAAAAAATAAAAAACTTATAATTAAAAAACCTAAAAAATAAAAAACCTAAAATTAAAAAACCTAAAATAAATAAATAAAAAAGGGGGAGCCAAAGGGGGCTGAGGGCTTTTTTTTTTTTTTATAGGTTTTTTTAATTTTAGGTTTTTAATTTTTTAGGTTTTTAATTATAATTTTTTAATTTTTTAGGTTTTTTTTTAATTTTTTTAATTTTTTAGAATATTTTAAATAAAATTAGGTTTAAATTTAATTTAATTAATTTTTATATTAATTATTTACACATCGACACAAAACGACATCGTTTTTGCATTTTCTCGCCACGTCGAGCAAAACGACGCCGTTATGCACCAAACTCGCCGGAAAATTGCCACGTCGCGCATTTGGCCGGAGTGGCACTTAAGTGTTCCACTTTATTCTGAAATTGACACTTAAGTGTACCTTTTCGAAGTTTTGCACTTTTAAGTGTCCCTCCGTGCCAAGTTTTGGACTCCAGGTGTCCCAAACTCTGCTGGCCTCATAAGGAGCACCTTCTCAAAGACGGGATAACTACTTAGCATGAGGATTGGCATGTGGTCGGCCTTTTCTGCTTCTTCTTTTGCCCTTTTAATCAATTTCAACACTATGCTACTATTTATTTTATTTTAATTCATCTATTTTACTTTTTGCAAATCTCCACATCTGTCCATCAACAATTCGACATGGACTCTCCTTTTATGTGGCTGCAACATCTCTAGTTGAGAGTCATGAGAAAGTCTTTTCCCCTGAAAGTACGGTACTACCCTAACTGTTGAACATAATGTCAAATACTATTTTCTATATTTGATTCAGAAAATAACAAGGCTGACCCAGTAAAGAAAAAAATTTTGTTTTGGAAGCACTCTTTCTCTTGCGTTGTACCCAATAGGTGCATCAAAATGTAAATCTTCCTTCATTAGGTATGATTAACAAGTTTCGCATGGGCATCAATTAGTAAGATTCGTTCAGGTTGCTTCGTGTTAAGTGTTGTTGCGAGATAAATCCTTTTGGACTCTTCCTGTGATACTTTGTTCCTTTTCTATTCAGAGGAAATTGCTAAAGCTTCTAGATGCTGGCCTCATATCAAGCATTTTCTTCGAGACGGGATAACTACTCATCTCTAGCACGAGAATTGGCATGTCTTGGGACCTCTGCTAAGAATATTGACAAGCAAGGTGATCTAAGATTCTGCTATGTCCTACCATTCAAAGGTTGCAAATGTCCTACCATTAAAGATTTGCTTTGACGCCAAGTAAAGAAAAATTCCAATTCAGAAGCACTTTTTTTCTCATGATAGATGCATTGAAATGTAAATCTTCTTTCATTATGTACGATTAACAAGTGTCGCATGCTTATCAATTAACAAGATTCATTCAGAATGCTTGGCATAAGTGTTGTTGCGAGATAAACTCTTTTGGACTTTTCTCATGATACTTAGTTGCTCTTCCATTTGGAGGAAATTGTCAAAGCTTCTAGATGCTGGCCTCATATGGAGCACCTTCCCAGAGACAGGATAACTACTTATCTGAAGCATGAGAATTGGCATGTCTTGTGACCTCTACTAAGAATATTGGCAAGCAAGGTGGTTTAACATACTACTATGTCCTACCATTCAAAGGTCGCAAGTGTCCTACCATTAAAGAGTGCTTCAATGCCAAGTAAAGAAAAATTATCATTTTGTTAGCACTCTTTTTCTCACAATAGATGCATTGGAATGTAAAAATCTTCCTTATTTAGCTACGACTAACAAGTGTCAAATGGGCATCGATTAACAAGATTCGTTCAAATTGCTTGGCATAAGTGTTGTTGCGAGATAAACCCCTTTTGGAGTCTTCCTGTGATACTTAATTCCTCTTCTATTAGAAGGAAATTGTTAAAGCTTCTAGATGCTAACCTCATATTAAGCACCTTCTTGGAGACAAGATAACTACTTATCTTTAGCATGAGGATTGGCATGTCTTAGGATCTTTGCTAAGAATATTTACAAGCAAGGTGGTTTAAGATTCTGTTATGTCCTACCATTTAAAGGTTGTAGATGTCCTACTGTTAAAGAGTGCTTCAACACCAAGTAAAGAAAAAAGTTCATTTCGGAAGCACTCTTTTTCTTAGGATAGATGCATTGAAATGTAGATATGCCTTCATTACATACGATTAACATGTGTTGCATGGGCATCAAACAACAAGATTCGTTTGGATTGGCGTAAGTGTTATTGCAAGATAAACCCTTTTGGACTCTTCTTGTGATACTTAGTCTCTCTTCTATTAGGAGGAAATTGTTAAATTCCAAATGTGGGCCTTCTATTGAGCACCTTCTTGAGATGGCATAACCACTTATCTTTGACATGAGAATTGGCATGTCTTAGGACCTTTGCTAAGAATTGTCGCGACCTAAATTTCAGGTGCACCACCTAGGGTTTAGGCTAATGGACAACTAAGTTTTAAATTTAGTTCAGGCTCTCCCAAGCCCATACCAATTCGCGACTTAGGTTCAAATTTTTAACATGCAAATGAATTTTATCTAGGAGTCGCCATTAATCAGTTTATGGTAGGTCGATTAGACACCTAAGTAAAATAATGAGGGAATTATTTTACTCATACGAACAGAGAAGACTTTGGGTGCGGGGACTTGGTTATACTAGACTTCTTTAATGCCCTTTCGGTACCATTTCTTTTTTCTTTTTTCAAAAATGCTTTTGTAAGCAGTTTGGTTTAATTTTAACCTAAATTACTATTCTGCAAAAGGGTGATCACACGGGTGCTCAATCATTATTAAACACTCAATGAATCAAACAAATTGCATCAAAAGAAATAAACACACAAAGCAAACAATTTTTTTGGGTTTTCTTTTATCTCGAAATTAAAACATGCACTTTAACTACATGACCTAATTTTACTAACAAGCTATTTCTAATTAAATGAACCTAACATACAAACTAATTGACATGCACCTAATATTTTTGTATTTTTTTTATTAAAATTAGTAATAAAAAATAATTAAACTATCTAAAAAGGAATAATTTTCTAATATATTTTAGGGGTTAATTTGACTTAAACCCTATCCTATCTTAGCAAACTATTTTTTTCAAGAAAAATGAGATTATCAAAATGTGCAAACATTATTTAAAAGTCTATCTAAACAAAAAAATTCAATCATAATCTATTCCAAAAATTATCTAAAAGTGCAATCCTAAAAATGCAATTAATTTACTAAAGCAAAACACTCCGATGCAAGATTTGATTTTTGATTTTTTTTTTATTTTTCAGTGTTTTTCAAGACAAGCGATTATCAGATAAACATTATATCTAAACTAATCAAGATACTCATCAATAAAAGGATTAAAATAATCGAAAAAATAATCCGTTGTCTCACCGGTTGAATTAACGATTATTTTAGCCCTAAATATCACAACATATAAAAATTCAAAATAATTAAAAATTTGATCCGAAGTCTTACGGATCAAATTAATAATTATAATGATTTAATAAGTTAAAATACTATCAAAATGCCCAAAAAATTAATATAATTAAAAAAAAAAAATGATCCGACATCTTACAGATCAAATTAATAATTACAGTATTGGAGCAAAACCCTACGGATAATGCATAAAATATTCATAAAATGAAAATCACCTTCCAATGTACAATAATAACTATATATATATATAATAAATGAAAAATAAAAATAAACTAAACTACCTAAGGGGGACTTGGGGAAGGGCAGCATCGGAGCTCCGGCGAGGGGGACCGGCGGAGGTGTGACGCGGACGTACAACACTTGGGGGCAGAGGCGTTGCTGCTGGTTGCGGGCGAAGCAAAGGTGGTGCGGGCGTCGGCGTTGGCAGCGGTGCAGCGGAGGAACGGCAGACCGTTGGTGACGGGCAGCTGGGAGTGTCGAGCGCCGGAGGGCAACAGTGGCGTCGCAGGGAGCTCGACTGCTGAGATGAGAGCGTTGCAGGATGGAGATGGGGACGTCGGGCACCGGGTCGCGGCGCAGTGGCGATGCTGCTAGTGCTCGGGCGAAGGCTGGTGGGCGGCGACGGCAGGGCACAACAAGCAAGTGAGGGCGTTGGGGCATCGCGAGCTCGCGGGTGAGGCGGAGCTCCAGCGGCTGGCGGAACGGCAACCACTTCAAGCGGGCTGACGGAGCGGTGGTGCTGCTCGGAGACCGACGGTGCAGATGCTGCTCGGAGACTGGCGGTGCAGCTTGGAGACCGGCGGTGCAGGCTCGTGGAGGTGATGACCGGCGAAGGCTCGAGCGCTGCGGGGCTTCAGGGCGCGGTTGCTGGGGTCGTGGGACGCGAAGGTAGCTGGCGAAGCGACGAGTGGCAGTGCCGCGCAGCGGCCAGCGGGGGATCGGCAGAAGCCACGCGAGGAAGAAGACTTCTTTCTTCTTCTTCTTTTTTTTTTTTTTGGCTTTTTTTTCTCTTTCTCCTCTGTTCACGTCCCCTCCACGTCGCTCTCGCTGCACCACCCTGTTCTCTCTGCTGACTTTTCTTCAAAAGGTGAAAAGAAGTCCCTGTAGAGAAAAGACATTCTCTCTTTCTCTCTTTTTTCCGAATTCGCTTCCCATGATCGGTTCCTTAACACCAGAGTCGACTTTGCCATCATCAGTACTGGGATGCCACGAGTGGATGTGTGGGTCCAGGAATTCCTGAAGCATGAGATACCGTGCATTGTGGCAGACTACCTAGTTGAGTACGTGTGCAAACCAGGATACTCACTCGAGAAGCATGTGTTGTACGGCACACATGCCTGGGCAGAGAAGTCGTTTTCCCGACTGCAGTCAAAGGCAGAAGAGGTGGTGAACTTAACACTGCCAGATGATGGTGGAAGTGATATACGTTGCCAAGCTTGTGGTTCTTCTGATAGAGGGGAGGTGATGCTCATCTGTGGTGATGAGAGCGGTTCAGTTGGTTGTGGGATAGGCACTCATATTAATTGCTGTGATCCTCCACTCAAAGCTGTTCCAGAAGAGGATTGGCTTTGTCCAAGGTGTATCCAAAGTACAAAGAAAACTGCAAAATCTGCTCCAAAAAGGAAACGTGGAACTGCGTCATCAAGGTGCAAGTGATCAATTTATGTTATGTTAAGACTCTGATCGCGTCAAGGTGGGACATCTGTAAATTTTTGGGGGGTACAGGATAAAGGTAGTAATGCCAGGTTTAACATATTACTCCTAATAAGTTGCTTGATTCAAGTGCACCCCAGTTTTAACTGTAGTCATGTAGCAGAGAGAGTGACTACTCTTCTAGACTTGCTTGTTGATAGTCATGAAAGTCAGACATAATCGCGGATTTGTTCCTTCGCCGGCAATCTGTAATCCTGCAGCTTTTTGCTGCATTAACCTGTGAAATGATCATTTATTCCCATGCATTTCTTGTGCTTTGAATGACTATCCATTTTTGTTTCTCTAAGGCAAGGATCTATTGTTAGTGCCAGTTACAAGTTGGAACAACGTCATAATTGTAGTCTTTTCTCCATTTAGAAACCGAAAAGGATCCAATTTGAGAAAGTTGGAAACTCAATGAAGAAAATTTGTTGGAATTAGTGACTCTCTCGATAAACAGTTATCGATAGAAATTACTCATCCTCTTAGTTCTTCCTCTCATGTTTCTCTTCCAACGTCACTCTTTTCCTCGGTAGTCAGTAGGTGCCGATTGATAGAACCCGGAGTACATCGGTTAGAAGTGAAATCCATGGCTAAGAAGCTTGTCCTTCAAGACGTTTATTCTTTGCCTCAAGTCCTCAGTCCTTAGCACAGGCCCCGCCTTTGGCCACAAGTCCCTCTCCAATTTCAGCATCTCCAAACAAAATGTCTTCTCTATAATTGTGTCCTCATTCTCACATCTGCATTGCTTGTGCGAAAATGGAAATGCATTGCGGAAGATTGCGTCGGTCTTTTATTTGCTCTGATGCGATTTTTATTTTTTTTATTTTTTTATTTCCCTAGATTTGCCAAAATTAGGTGTCAACAAGAATATTGACAAGCAGGTGGTTTAAGATTCTGCTATGTCCTACCAATGAAAAGTCCTTCAACGCCAAGTAAAGAAAAAATTTCATTCCGGAAGCACTCTTGTTCTCACGATAGATTCATTGAAATGTAAATCATTTATCAGGAATGATTAACAAGTGTCACATGGGCATCGATTAACAAGATTCGTTCGGATTGCTCAGCGTAAGTGTTCTTGCAAGATAAATCCTTTTGGGCTCTTCTTGTGATACTTAGTTCCTCTTCTATTAGGAGGAAATTGTTAAAGCTTCCAAATACTGGCCTCATGTTGAGCACCTTTTAGGAGACAGGATAACTACTTATCTTTGGCATGAGGATTGGCATGTCTTAGGACCTCTGCTAAGAATATTTATAGGTAGGGTTGTTTAAGTTTCTGCTACGTCATGCTATTCAAAGGTTGTAGATGTCCTACCATTAAAGAGTGCTTCGACGCCAAGTAAAGAAAAACTTTCATTTCGGAAGCGCTCTTTTCCTCACGATAGATTCATTGAAATGTAAATATTCCTTCATAAGGTACAATTAACAAGTCTCGCATGGGCATCGGTTAATAAGTTTTGTTCAGATTGCTTGGCATAAGTGTTGTTGTGAGATCAACCCTTTTGGACTCTTCCTGTGATACTTATTTCCTCTTCTATTCGAAAGAAATTGTTAATGCTTCCAGATGTTGGCCTCACATCGAGCACATTCTTGGAGACGGGACAACTACTTATCTCTAGCATGAGGAATGGCATGTCTTAGGACCTCTACTAAGAATATTAACAAGCAAGGTGGTTTAAGATTTTGCTATGTCCTAACATTCAAAGGTTGCGGATGTCCTACCATTAAAGAGTGCTTTGATGCCAAGTAAAGAAAAATTTTCATTTTGGAAGCACTCTTTTTCTCACGATAGATTCATTGAAATGTAAATATTCCTTCATTAGGTATGATCGACAAGTGTCGCATGGGATCGATTAACAAGATTCATTCGAATTGCTTGGCGTAATTGTTGTTGTGAGACAAACCCTTCTAGACTCTTCCCGTGATACTTAGTTCCTCTTCTAGTCAGAGGAAATTATTAAAGCTTCCAAATGCTGGCCTCATATTGAGCACCTTCTTGGAGACGGGATAACTACTTTTCTTCGGCATGAGGATTGGCATGTCTTAGGACCTCTGCTAAGAATATCGACAAGCAGGGTGGTTTAAGATTCTGCAATGTCCTACCATTTATAGATTGTGGATGTCCTACCATTAAAGAGTGCTTCGATGCCAAGTAAAGAAAAATTTTCATTTTGGAAACACTCTTTTTCTCACGATAGATGTAATAAAGTGTAAATCCTCTTTCATTAAGTACGATTGACAAGTGTCGCATGGGTATTGATTAACAAGATTTGTTCGAATTGCTTGGCGTAAGTGTTGTTGCGAGATAAAACCTTTTGGACTCTTCCTGTGATACTTAGCTCCTCTTCCATCCGAAGGAAATTGTTAAAGCTGCCAGATGCTGGCCTCATATTAAACACCTTCTAGGAGACGGGATAACTAGTTATCTCTAGCATGAGGATTGGCATGTCCTAGGACCTCTACTAAGAATATTGACAAGTAGGGTGGTGAATGATTCTGCTATATCTTGCCATTCAAAGGTTGTAGATGTTATTCAAGGTCAAAGTATTGGTCCACAACTAGATTGGAGGATTTAGTTAAAACCCAAGCTGCTATTCGTGGTTCTTGATTCCTAATTCTTCCATACCTGATTGACTTAATCGTAGGCTAACTACTTCAGTAATTTTCACGGTTGGGACTGCTTGGAATGATCTTAGGCCTAAGGGTTTGCGAGTTGCTCGAACTGAATTCGTTTAATCCAACCATTCCAAAACATTACTTCATTGCTTGGTTAGCTATGCTTAAAAAGAATAGTTTGTTTTAAGCTTGTCCTGTTTCTTCCGGGGCCTGGACTGCTGCTCTGGAGCTGCATCTCATCCCTCCATCCCTAGTAGTTGGGATGACGAAGTTGCTTGGGCAGCTCTTAGTCATGAGGGGAAGTCCTATCAAAATCTTCCTTTCAAGCTTACTTGAAATGCCTATCTCTATAACATTACGGCCCGCTTGGTTCAGCATTCCCAAGGGGCTTTGAGTCCCCAAACCCCTTGGGAAAAATATTAAGTATTTGGTTCATATTTTTAGGCTCCATTTGCCAAATGCTAGCATTTGAAATGCTGAAAGCCCAAAGCAGTGGGCTTTTAGCATTTTTGGAATGCTAGGTTGAGGTTTAATAACTTTTTTTCTTTTCAATATTGCTCTTATTGATAATCATGTTTTCTCCTTTTGCCCTCAAAAAACACTGTTCATCGTCTTTTCCTTGGATTTGGACTTGCTGCTCCACTGCAAAGCTCAACCGGCAGGCGGCGCTCAACCGCGAGTAGCCAGATCTAGCCGCTAGGAAGCCTCGTCGAGGTCGCGCGACCTTAGGCGAGGTGGCCGAACGCATTATTTTGTGCTAAAAGAGTCTCCTGGGCATCGCCTGGGCAGCACGACCCAGGCGATGCCACCCGAGGTCGCGCGGCCTCAGGTGGCGTCGCCGGAGGTCGGTGTGACCCAGGAAGTTAAGTTGTGTGAGTTGCACGACCCAGGGCGTCGTCTGAGGTCGGAGGCCCCCTCCCAGCACTATCCATAACTGTCAATATTCCTGCCAAGGTTCTGAGATTTCGAGATGGGGTGATTTCCTTGGCGCTAGGTCTTCTTGGTAGGCGGTAGCAGCGGCAGTGATTTGAATTTTGATGCTTGTCATTTATTAATGCCATCTTTCTTGTTCATCTTAAGTTCGCAAATTTTGCGGGTTTGACTTCGAGCTTTGTGTTCTTGCCAGTTGTTTGAGCTGCTTCTGACGTGTTTGAAGTGCAGTACATTCTTGGTGAATTTGAAGGGCTTGTGCGAATATCTCTTGCCATATGGCGTCGATAGGACAGGCGCCGTCTCTGAAGAGGCGGGATCCGCCGGCCGAGGGAGAAGGCGACCAGCTGATCATCACTCCTCTCGGCGCTGCCAATGAAGTGGGTCGGTCCTGTGTCTACATGTCTTTCAAAGGAAAGACTGTGTTGGTACTGCTTTTTCTTGGTTTTCATGAGTTTTCCTGGTTTTAGAGTTTTAGCAGAAATGGGTTGGTTTCTCTCGTGATCTCTTCATAATTATTGTATGCGAGTGACAGTTTGATTGTGGAATTCATCCTGCTTACTCTGGCATGGCCGCTCTTCCATACTTCGATGAGATCGACCCTTCGACAATTGATGTCCTCCTAATTACTCAGTACGTGTTTTATCTGCCTTCTCTGTATTATCATTGACTTACCTTTGGTGAGGAGGGCCACTCGTTCCATTATGCTGTTTCCTTTCCTGGTGTTCGCTCGTAATTTGCTTGAAGGAAGGATCTTTCTTCTTACAACTTGCCAAAGGGATTCGTCCTTGCCCCTTCGTCTCAAATCGATTCCTAGTTCGATCCATTGGGCTGATATTAAATTATCAGCACCAATGTTTGTAAAGTTTAGGACGAGCTTCTCACTAGCTCGCTTTATTGCTGATTTATACTTCTACCCCTCCCTCTCATATTTAGCTTCCACAGTGAAAGTCTCTGGTCTTTTACAAGTCGGTGTTGACTACTTGCAGCTTCCTTACCATACTTTTTGGAAAAGGTTTGCGGCTATATTAGAGTGAAAACATTCTTTTAATTATTGAGTCTTACTTTAATGCCGATGAACCGGCATGCTCTCATTTTTCCAGACTACATTTAACGGTCGTGTCTTCATGACTCATGCTACGAAGGCTATATACAAGCTACTTTTGTCAGATTATGTAAAAGTGAGCAAGGTCTCAGTTCAAGATATGCTTTTTGATGAACCGGATATATCCCGTTCAATGGATAAGATTGAGGTATTATTAGAATTTAAATCTAGGCGCGGAAGCATGGTTTTGGTATTAGTTATAATTTTTAGTTTGTGATGTGTGCAAGTGTATGGTATATTTTGTAGAGAATGGACAAGGGACAATGTAGGATAGTTCAAGAATAAAGAACATGACTATGAGGAAAAATAGTTTCATTAACTGATGAAATAGTTAGATGGAGATTTGTGGAGGTCTAAGACCTCTCACGGTGGAGGGTTTTCCCACCACACAAGGTGGACCTCTCACACCTCAACTCCTATTTATAGGCGTGAGTTCACCGCCTTACACAACCGACATTGTACAAAAAATTAATATAAAATTTCAAACTTGCTTCTTTATCTCCTGCTTGTGCGGCTTCTTCGGATCTTCTGGTGGCTTCTCCATTTTTCTTCATTTTTCTAATCTCAGCAGCTTTTGTTGACTTTTCTTTCAAGATTTCCCATGTGCAAAATTCCCATGCACGAGACTTCTAGTTTGTTCTCCTTTTTTCTCAAATTTTCTATTGTTGCGGCTGCCCATTACTTTTGCTGCCCACGTAGTCGAGTGTGTTCTAGATTTTGTTGAAAATGGATCACCAATTTCCAACAGGTATTCCTTCATTTGTTGAGCCCATTCTTCATGTCACACAAATTTGCTTGCTAATGTCTGCCTTGGGGGAATGCTCCTTGGTGACCAACTTATTGAATTTTACTGATTCTAGAAGGGATGATATCACTGATGAAGAATCAGAATAATCTTGGTTTTCATGCAGTCATGAATGGATTGCTTGTGGATACCATTTGCATGTCAGAAGTATGTGCAGGCTTTAGCTGTACCTCTGGCTTAGTGGGATACAATTGTTTTGTCTTTAAGTGAATTGCAGATTATCCATATGCTTAGAACCCATCGTTCCATGTTTTTTACGTTTCAACGAATCAATGTTTCGTCTCTTTTAAGATAAAGTTGCAACTCAAGCTGTCCCTGCCGCTTTTATGTACAATATAATTTCATTATTCCCAGTTGTGGCATTTGTACGAAAAGCTGGATAAACTAGTTACCTCAATACTTTGTGTCATACAGTTTGTTATATGTGTCGTATACTCATATAGCATCTATTCTACAGGATATCGTCCTAGGATGATCACTCAATGTTGTCAAGTCTTTGAGACATTGACGATTAACTTATCATGGATATGTTTTTTTTTTTTTTTTGGTGAAGTTAATAAATATATTGAGCTTTAAACCAACCTGTACAAAAGTGATCACAGCACCAAAACATACACTCAAAATGCCTAGACATTATGAGTGGAAGGGTGCCGGGATGTAAAAGAAACAGCCAACCAAAAGAGGCAAAAACAAGCTAACCAGTTACACACAAAGACAACTGACTAGACAGCCCAAGGGGTGAACAAGCAAAACTGGCTTATAAGCAAGAAACCAGCAAAGCAGCAACAAGACAGGAGGAGGCGCACAACTCACAGCAATACCGCAACTGCCAACAGTAGCGCAACCACCAACCAAAAAAGGATGAGGCGAACTAGGGAGCCGTCGGCGACCACTTTGAAATCAGCTATGGTGATGATGTAGAGGTTAAGTCTCCCCGGAAGCGAAGATAATCGGATCTATGCCCCAATTACGCTGTAGTCTCCTATTCCTTGTAGTATCCTCCACATTCCTGAAGGTGATAGCCTTGTCTCTGACTACTTTAAACAAGTGGTCCTTCACTGCCGGAATCACAAGAGACTGCTCTCTAAATAGGATGCTATTCCTGTTCTTCCAAATAATATGACGAAGAGCATCAAAAGAGAAGCGGGCAATGCACTTATGGAATTCCTTGCCCAAGAGGAATGATACGACGCACCGGAGATTCTCCACCCGTGATCTATTGCGCCACGGTAGGTTGCATCTGGTAGCCCAAAAAAAAGCAATGCCAGCAGTGATGTGACATCCAAAAAATAGATGATCAATGGAGTCTGGCATAACATTACAAAAAGCACACGCACCAGAATCAATTCTACCATAGGCTAATAATAGCGCTTGGATAGGAAGCCTGCGCTTGGCGATAAGCCAGAGATTGACTTGGTACCTTGGTGTAATCGAGTTGTTCCAAATGAACTTATGCCAATGAACCCGAACCATCTTCCGCCTAATGGTCTCCCAAGCCGAAGCTACAATGAATGGGCTAGAAGAGTTCTCCTTCCAGCAAAAGTGGTCTAGGTACGAGGAAAGGACTAGCAGAGGTTGCTCCCAAGAATCCAATATAGACTTGAAAGCTTGGCCAGAAGTGGAGAAGAGATTAGCCACTGTTGCTTGCCTAGATAATCCAAAACTGTAGATGAAGGAGTCTGAGAATAAAAAGTTCAAAGGACCCCTAGGGTGCCAATTATCAAACCTGAGAGAAACAGAAAGGCCGTCCCCTGTCCTCCACAAGAAGGAGCTTCGAAAATCCATCCTAAGTTGAAGGATTTTCTTCCAGGCCCATGAGTTGAAGGTAGGCTTCTTAGCGACCCAGAAGTTCTTCCTATTTAAAAAAGTGGAATGGATCCACTTGCACCACAATGACTCATTGTCGAGAAAAGGAACTAGATATGTTTGAGCATGGTTGCTTTCTTGCACTCACGTAGTCTATGGATGCCAAGACTCCCCTCCTCTTTTGGGAGGCAGACATCCTCCCAGGAAACTTTTGCACCACCTTTACCCAAGTCCGGGCATTTCCAAAGAAATTGCCTCAGAAATCTCTCGATCTGTTCCAATATAGCTATAGGTAAAATGAAGACACTAGCTCAGTAGCCTTGAATCGCATGAAGGACCAACCTGATCAGCTGAAGGCGGCCGGCAAGGGAAAGAAAGCAATGGGTCCAAGATTGTACCCTTGCTATAATGCGGTTGACAAGTGCGTAGCAATCCGCCTTATGGAGCCTCGATGTAATGATGGGAACCCCTAAATAACGAACCAGAAGGCTCCCTTCATGGAATCCTAAAGCATTAAGGATCTGATTTCTTGTAGCCGGCGAACCTCTTGCGAGAAAGATCTCACTTTTACTTGTATTTGGATACAAACCACTCCAAGTCGAGAAAGTCTCTAGGCCCTCCTTGAGGATAGAAACGGAGGGCATATCAGCTCACAAAAGAGGAAGACGTCATTGGCAAAGAATAAGTGCGACAGGTCAGTTGCTTTGCATCTCCAATAAAACTTGAACTCCGGCTTCATCGATCGAAGATAGTGAATACTAGACAAAACCTCCATAACCAAAGTAAACAAGTAGGGAGATATGGGGTCTCCTTGCCGTAGTCCTCGTCCACTAGCAAAGAACCCATGTAACTCCCCATTTAAGGCAATGGAAAATTTAGGAGTTCTCACACAAGTCATGATGAGCTGAGTTAAGTTTTCCGGAAAACCAAAAGCAAGGAGGACAAGCTCGAGGAAGTCCCAGTCGACAGTGTCGTAGGCTTTGCAGAAATCCACTTTAATCGCGCACTTAGGTGAATAGGGATCAAGGTGGAATCCAGTAAAAAGCTCCTGAGCTAATAAGATATTATCCCTGATTCGCCAGCCTTTAACAAAAGAAAGGGGCTCACTATGTCCCGAAGAACAGCTGCCACCCGATTAGCCAAAACTTTAGTGATGCACTGTAGATAGTATTACAACAGGTGATAGGCCTGTAATTATCTACAGAAGTAGCATTAGGGACTTTCGGGACCAACACCAAAATGGTATTGTTAATCTCCCTCAAAAGCCTACCCGTGATGAAGAAGTCTTTCACCGCCGTCGTAACCAAATGTCCTACCGTATCTCAATTATGCTTGAAGAATTCAACGGTAAAACCATCCAGACCGGGGGCCTTACCCCGAGCTAGGGAAAAAACAGTATCCCGAATCTCAATATTGGAAATAGGACGAGCAAGAAAACTAACCTGGTCACCATTTAGGGGGCACCAGATAGTTTCCTGAATCTCTAAAGTCGTAGGCCTTTCTTGCACTAACTGCGGCGTCAAGAGGTTCTAGAAGTGGTTGACAAAATACTGCTGGACCAAAGCCGGATCGGTGATTTGATTACCATGGGCATCTATGACCGAGAGAACTCGGTTCCTCATCTGCCTTTTGTTGACATAATGATGGAAGAACTTAGTGTTTCAGTCTCCATCTTTAAGCCATTTAATCCTGGACTTCTGCTTATAAAAGGACTCCTCTTGCCACCAAAGGTTCACGAAAGTCCGACGCTGAGCCTTCTCCAATTCTGCAAGTTCAACATCGGTCGAGTCCTGCTGGAGGCCAACTTGTGTAATCTTTAGTGAAGCCCTCGCCTTAGATGTCTTGGCAGAGATGTTAGAGAAAGACTCTCTATTAAGGAGCTTGAGGCGGCCTTTAAGGGACTTAAGCTTACACATAAGTCTGAACATAGGAACACCATCACCCGGCTTCACCCAAACTTGATTAGCGATCGAGTTAAACTCCGGGTGCTTCATCCAATAATCAAATAACTTCAATGGTTTCCTTCGCATGACAAGATTCAAGATCTTTACTACCATAGGGGTATGATCAGAAATACCCAGGACAATGAAGGACGCTTCCGAATAGGAGAAGTCTTGGCTCCATTTGGTATTAACGAGAACCCTGTCAATCTTCCTAGATTTCCAAAAAGCTCCATAAAAAGTTGTCCAGGTGAATCGAAAATCAACATACCTTAGATCCTCCAGCTCTGACTGTGCTAAGCAGTCACTAAAATCATCAAAATGCGGAATCCAAGTATTTGTGCCACCCACTCTGTCCGACGGGTCCTTTATAGCGTTAAAGTCACCCGCCACCAGCCACGCCGAATTTTGCAGAGCAGTACTCTTAAGAATAAGGTCCTCCCAAAGCGGTCTTCTGGCTAGGAAGGTGTGCTGGCCGTAGACAACTGAAACACAACATACCGCATCCGACACCGAGTCCTTTAAGTTCCCATGGATCGCCTAATCACTAACCGAAAAGACTTCAAAATTAAAGAGGGGATTCCACCTAACCCATATTCTGCCTCTAGGAGAATGATCGTAATTTGCTAACCAGTTCCAATCCCTCAATAGCCCCGCAGAAATGGATGTGAAGCGAGACTCTGGGACTTTAGTCTCCAATAAGCCGATAAGACACAATTGATTAGTAAAGACCAGGCTACGAACTTCCACTTGCCTAACGGGGTTAAAAAGGCCCCTTATGTTCCAAAAACCTATATACATGTACAAAAAGTAAAGAGGCTAGGAGATACAAGTTACCTCTTCTTGCTAGGTCGGCCTTGGGAGAGGGGCTAGGAGAGAGCAGATCGTCCTCGTCAGAGTTGCCGAATAAGCTCGCCGAGTTAGCAAAGCTCTCCCCGTAGTTCACCGGGGTCAAGGAAGTATTGGCTGGGTTGGCCCTATCCACAACAGGGGAGGAGAGGCTGCTCATGCCCCTCAGGGCTTTCCGGGTTGAAATCGAGGGCAAACCTTTGCCAGAGGCGGCTTCCTTCAAATTCAAACTCTGTCCTCCCTCACTAGGATGCACTAGAAATGACATAGTGTTTCCCTTTAGCAAGGGCGGCTTCTTCTTCTTCCCCTCTACCTTCTTCCGCCCTGGCTCAGTCTCTATAGGGGGCGCTGCCACCACTGGAGTAGGGACAATAGCCATTTCAGGAGCGACAGCCTTATCTTTGGTGTGGGCCTACTTCCACCTAACTTCGGAAAAGCTAGGGGGCGCATCTCCTTCCGTATTAGGAGTCGGGCCCTGCATTTGAGCTGCAGGGGCATCGCTAGGTGGGACGAAAGAAGAAGGAACAACCAAAGGATCTGGGCACCTATGGCCAAAAGTGGCACAACTCGAGCACACAATCGGCCTCCATTCGTATTCAATCTCCACGGTACAAGACTCCCCATCAAGGTCGATATCAACCGAATTGCACCTCGGCTGTTTTGCAGAGATCTCAACACATACCCTTGCAAAAGATAGCATTTTCATTTGTTTTGTACGGAGGTCAACATACAATGGCTTGCCCACGGCACTAGCTATGGTGCTTATCCCCATCGTAGACCATAGAGCAAAAGGAAGATTTTTCAGCTTAATCCAAACCGGTACCGAGGAGTGGTTGTCTTTCTTTAGTTTCAACAATGGATGCCATTGCTGTAGGACTAATGGAACCCTTGCAACTGTCAACGGACCACTGTCCAATATCATCCTACGGAACTCAGTATTAGGGATGTGAAAAAAATAGAATCCCTGATCATTAGCTAACACTTCTACCAGATTTTGGCCCCACATATGCTTGAGGGCTGTCTCGGTTAGTTTGAAGGAAAGCCTCTTTCCAACATAATATCCCACAAGGCACTCATGCCATTTAGGGTCAACAACCTCCAAAAACTCAGCATATAGTTTAATAACAGGCTTATTATCAACATAAGTAGGGGGGATGAACGAGAGATCATACCCTTTGATCGCAGCTCTAGCTATGTTGGCCCATGAACAGGCGCGTGGGTTTTCCTTCCTTTGTAGTTTGCTGGGCTGTGGCCGCATAGAGGTGGACCTAAGACGGCTTCGACCCCGAACAGCAACAGGGCCTCGAGAGGCCTTACGGGCGAGCCGAGGGCCTTCACTCAAGGGGGCGGACAGAGCCTTAAGTGCTATCGTTTGACCAGCAGCACCAGAAGAGGGCTGAGCTTGAGGAGGTAAGGTGGGATTCCGTCCATCAGATCCATCTGTAACTAGATGGGCCAAATCCGAGCCGCCAGACATAGCAGCAGACGAAGACGCCATACCAAAAGCCAAACCCGAGTGAACACCAAAAACCCTAGGCCAAACTGAGCATAACTTCAGAGGGAAGGCGTACCAGTCAAATCAATTCGGAGGGATTGAAGAGGAGGCCCAGACGAGCCTTGCATCCGAAAATCAGCTCCAACCGTCAACCGGAACTCCAGAACTCGAGCAAGACCAGTCACGAGAGAACAATAGCGGAGTCTCCAGCGTAGAGAGCAAACATGAACAGTAGCAGTCACTTACTTATCATGGATATGTTGGGGTGTGTTTTTGTGAAAACAATGTCTTCCAATGATATGTTAATTATTCAATGTAAATAAACTAACAATGATCTTACTTTTGTTGTTCTTTGAAGTTCCTGTCGTGCATAACATCTATACTACCGATCCCAATGCATGTAAGTCATGTTACCTATTTCTAATTGTAGGTAATTGATTTCCACCAAACAGTTGAAGTGAATAATATTCGATTTTGGTGTTATACTGCTGGCCATGTTTTCGGTGCTACAATGTTAGTGGTCGATATCGCTGGTGTACAAGTCCTTTATACAGGTGATTATTCTCGTGAAGAAGATAGGCATCTCCGAGCTGTAGAGATTCCTCAGTTCTCACCTGATGTCTGCATAATAGAGTCCACTTATGGAGTGCGGCTTCATCAACCTCGTCATATTCGAGAGAAATGCTTCACTGATGTTATCCATTCTACTGTTTCTCGAGGAGGTAGAGTCCTTATCCCTGCATATGCTATTGGTCGTGCTCAAGAACTTCTGTTGATCCTTGACGAGTTTTAGTCCAACCACCCTAAGCTTAATATTCCTATATATTATGCTTCCCCCCTTGCAAAGAAGTGTATGGCAGTTTATCAAACCTATATAAATTCCATGAATGAGAGGGTTCGTAGTCAATTTGCAACATCAAATCCTTTTGACTTCAGGCACATTTCACCACTAAAGAGTATTGAGAATTTTAATGATATCGGTCCATCGGTTGTTATGGCTAAGTCCCAGCGGGCTTCAAAGTGGGTTAACGCGCCAGCTATTTGAGATGTGGTGCTCTGACAGGAAGAATGCTTGTGTTATTCCTGGGTATGTCGTGGAAGGGACTTTGGCAAAGACCATCATCAATGAACCAAAGGAAGTCACTCTGACGAATGTGTTCGTAAAATTCTAAACGCAAGTGAACGTGTCAAAAAAGTAATATAATGAAAAAAGAAAAAGTATCGTCCCACGGAAATCGATGATTAATAAACTAATTAAATACTAAAATAGATTAATTCTAAAATTTATCTAACAGATCAAAATATAACTGAGAATAAATTAAAAAACAAAATTTGGAGACTAAATGCAGTAAATCAACTAGATAAATATGTTAGAGTATCTCGATTTCACCATAATCACTAGATATGAATTTCAGATTGTTATGTATACAAGAACAATATCAAACATGTGATAACGGAATTTCCTAATCTATTTACTATCATATCTCTAGGTATAGCAAACCTACTCAGCTTATTAATCCACTATATCTCTATGTGAATTAAAATAAACATGAGTGCATTAAAAACTATGAATATTCCCGGCTTACAATGAGTCTTTTGGATCACTTTATCACCGAAAGCTACACAAATAACGCGGTATATCTCTATCCACGTTTAATTCATGATTATATATTATAATGAGCAATTGCATATTATTACTTCTCAGTCTCAAACATGCATATCAGATTATTCAAGTGATGGTCAGTCACTCAAAAGCATTAAGCACAATAATATATAACTCACATGAATAAAATCAATTGCAAAACATAAAAATCATGAAATTCACATCGTCATGGTTAGGCTATATCGTAGCACTAACAAAAGAAATAAAAATATAAATCAAACCCAGCATCTTGAATCAAACAACAAGAATTCTGTCACCGCTTTTGTCTTCTCTTCAAAATACTTGAAATACTCTCAGAATAATAAAAAACGATCTAACAAAAACCTAACTGCTCTCTCTCTCTCTCTCTCTCTCTCTCTCTCTCTGTTCTCCCATTTAGAGGATATATTCAAGCTCCAAGCAATTGCGCATAAAATCATGGAGTAAATCAGAGGATTTTTATTTAATATCTATCTTCCACTGCTTTTTTATTTGAATTCTTCAATTTTGCCATTATTTTCCTTATCTTCTCCATATCTCATTATTTTGCATAAATAAGGAAAATTCAAATAATCAGAAGGAAATTCAAATATTTTCTCATAGATATTATATTAATTGTTGCCTAAAATAGGTAAAATAACTCTATTTTTATAGAGTTATCAAACCCCAAACTTAACATTTTGCTAGTCCTCAAGCAAAATCAAGAGATAACACATACTCAAGCTAACAACCTCCTTCAAGACATCTTTCCATAATTGCTCAAATTCACAATTCAAAGAAAAACACAAATTTCATCCAAACATTGAAATTGATTTATAAGTGAAGACCAATTCTAACTATGTAATCCAAGTGTGTCTGTGAGAGTCCTCATCTTTTTCGAATTATATGCAATCCAGACAAATTCACATTGATATGCAACCTCTCAAAAATTCTCAATAATTATGACCAAGTCTCATAGGTTTGCTTTTTCATTCATCTCTCCACTAATGTAAGTTAATTATCCAACAAAAAATCAATAGGACTTTTCTCGGTTTGTAATGTAAGGCTGGGCTAAAAGCGAGATAATGGTAATTTTAAGCTCAAATCACCCATCAACACGTTGATTTCTAGGATCTAATTAGAGCCAATATTACTGTCCAATTTCACTCCTTCAAGATAATTTTTCTACCACCATATATCATCATTCCTTTTTTTTTCTTTTTTTCTTTTTTTTGAATTGCTTTATGGTGGAGTTTCTCCCAAAGTCTCTTATAATATAACATGAAAATTTCCAACCCATTGAGTATCCAAAAGGCTCACTCAATTGAAAGTTGGATAGGGAACCATAAAAGCAATTTTTTTTATACACCCCAAACAACCATAGTAATCACTTTTTTTTTCCTTTTTTTTTTCATACTCCATCCTTCCTCCCAAATTTCTATTAAGCTCAAATAATTTTTTTTATCCCAAAAGAAAATCAACGTGTTCATAGGGCATGAGACAATGATATAATTTGATAACAACTAGACTAAACATATATGGGGTGCCAAAGAAAAATTGGGTAATAATTAAGACTCAATGGAGTGACTAGGGATAAATAAATAGGGTTAGCTTGAAAGGCTCAATCAATCCAAAAATTGCCTCAATTAGATTTAGCTTAGGATTTCGCCTCAAGAGAAAATCAAACAAATTCTAGGATTTTGGTGAAATTTAAGAAAATCATATACTTCACATGAATGTTCTCTAGATTTACACACAATTCAAAAATTAAGAACTTTTAGTGCTCAGTAAGTAGATCAACATAATCAGAATTAAAATTAACTCACACATCAATTGCAAGCTTAAATAAAATTTAAATTTTCCTAAGAATCGCAAAAATTCACAACCAGGAATGCAATCATGATAAAAAAAAAAATAATCCAAAAAAAATTATCTCCCCCAAACTTGAATGAAGTAGTGTCTTCAATGCGAAAAATAGAAATAGGAAGAAGAAGACTCCTCTAGTTGTAGGATAAGTTCGGAGATGACCTTGATGATTAAACTCTTGAAATGTGATCCCTAAAAAATTAACCTACATAAAATAGATAAAAGTTAACATTTTTTTTTTTTGAAATCATAAACTTAACAATAGAAAAAAAAAAAAAAACATAATTAAAATGCTTGGGTTGCCTCCCAATAAGCGCTTGCTTTATAGTTTTTAGCCAAACTATCTCAGATGTCGCTGTTCTGGAGCATGAAGTTCAATTGTGGTTTTCTGCTTGTTGTAACCACCTTTAAAGTAAGGCTTCAAACGTTGACTGTTCACTTTGAATGTGCCCTCTGTGTCATGCGCAACTCCAACTGTTCCGTATGGGAATACCTGTATAACTATGAAAGGACTAGACCATCGAGACCGCAACTTTCCTGGAAAAAGTTTAAGACGAGAGTTATAAAGTAAGACTTTTTGACCAATTTTAAACTCTCTTCTGAATATGTGCTTGTCATGCCATCTTTTTGTACGCTCCTTGTACAACTTAGAATTTTTATAGGCCTCATTGCGAAATTTCTCCAATTCATTCAATTGCAATAATCTTTCTTCACCTGCAGACTGCATGTCAAAATTCAAAAATTTCAATGCCCAATATGCTTTATGCTCTAATTCCACTGGTAAGTGACAAGCCTTCCCAAACACTAGCCTAAAAGGAGACATCCCAATTGGAGTTTTGAACGCTGTCCTATAGGCCCAAAGTGCATCATCAAGTTTTATTGACCAATCTTTCCTAGAGGCATTCACTGTTTTTTCTAAAATTCTCTTGATTTCCCTATTTGAAACCTCTACTTGATCACTAGTTTGAGGATGATAAAGGGTTGCAACCTTATGTGTGACTCCATACTTACTCAAAAGTGCTTCAAATTGTTTGTTGTAAAAATGTGTCCCCTTATCACTTATGATTGTCTTATGAATGCCGAATCGGGTAAAAATATTTTTCTTCAAGAATTTGACCACAACCTTGGTATTATTTGTTGGCAATACTACAGCTTCTACCCACTTAGACACATACTCCACAGCCATTAAAATGTATAAATTGCCATAAGAAGGTGTAAAGGGTCCCATGAAATCAATACCCCAAACATCAAATAATTCACACATAATAATGTTGTTTAAAGGCATCTCATTTTTTCTTGAAATATTTCCAGTTCTCTGACACCTATCACATGAAACTACATAGGAGTATGCATCTTTAAAAAGTGTGGGCCAATAAAATCAAGATTGTAAAATCTTAGCTGCAGTTTTGGTGGGACCAAAATGACCACCTGTCTCTCCATCATGACAATGACGTAAAATGTTTGACTTCTCTTCATTTGGAACACATCTCTTTATGACCTGGTCTGCACAAACTTTAAACAAGAAAGGTTCTTCCCAAAAATAATTTTTAACATCATAAAAGAATTTTTTCTTCTGTTGATATGACAATTCAGGAGGAAGAACATTACTTATTAAATAATTTACAAAGTCAACGTACTAGGGAATTTTTGTGGAATTAATGGAAAAAATTTTCTCATCAGGAAACTCTTTCAAAATTGGCCTTATCTCTTCCTTTGAATTTGGAATTCTTGATAAGTGATCTGCAATTAGATTTTCAGTGCCCTTCTTATCTTTAATTTCCAAATCAAATTCTTGCAGCAAAGTAGAATCCACCGATTAACCGAGGTTTTTATTCTTTCTTTTCAAGCAGATACTTAAGAGCAGAGTGGTCAGAATAAACTATAACTTTTGAGCCAATTAAATAAGAATGAAATTTATCAAAAGCAAAAACTACCGCTAGAAGTTCCTTTTTTGTTGTTGAATAATTCAATTATGCACCTGACAAAGTTCGACTGGCATAGTATATGGTTCCAAAAATTTTATTCTTCATTTGTCCCAAAGCTGCTCCCTACCGCAAAATCGCTAGCATCACACATCAATTCAAAAGGTAAATCCCAATTTGGTGCTGCCATAATTGGTGCTGACATTAACTTCTCCTTTAAAGTGTTAAAAGCCTGCATGCATTCAATAGAAAAATTAAAAGGAGCATCCTTCTCCAAAAGATTAGAAAGAGGTTTAGCAATTTTTGAAAAATCTTTTATAAATCGCCTGTAAATTTCTACATGCCCCAAAATCCTCTAACAAGTTTCACAGACGTTGGCAAAGGCAATTTTGCAATGACCTCCACTTTGGCTCGATCGACTTCTATTCCGTTTTGAGAAATTTTATGCCCGAGCACTATTCCTTCCGCACCATAAAGTGACACTTCTCCGAATTCAAAACAAGAATAGTCTCCTCACATCTTTGTAAAACCAAAGCCAAATTATTTAAACAAGAATCAAATGATAAGCCAAAAACGGAAAAATCATCCATGAAAATCTCGATATATTTTTCAACCATATCAGAAAAATAGCCATCACGCATCTCTGAAAAGTAGCTAGTGCGTTACAAAGACCAAAGGGCATTCTTCTAAAAGCAAAAGTACCATAAGGACAAGTGAAAGTAGTTTTCTCTTGATCTTGTGGTGCAATAGGAATCTGATTATACCCTCAATATCCATCAAGAAAGCAATAAAACTCATGCCTTGCAAGTCTTTCTAACATCTTATCAATAAATAGTAAAGGAAAGGTGATCTTTTCTAGTGGCATCATTCAATTTTCTGTAATCCATACACACACGCCATCCAGTAACTGTTCTAGTTGGAATCAATTCATTATTGTCGTTTTTCAGAACAGTCATACCACATTTCTTTGGCACAACTTATACAGGACTTACCCAAGAACTATCAGAGATATGATAGATGATACCTGCATCAAGTAGCTTAATTACCTCAGCTTTCACTACTTCTTGTATCTTTGAGTTCAAACCCTTTGAGGTTGGATAGTGGGTTTATATTGTTCCCCCATCAAAATTTTATGCATGCAAATTGAAGGACTAATTCCCTTAATATCAGTTATTTTCCATCCAATTGCACCCTTATGCTCTCTTAATACTCTGAGCAGTTTCTCCTCCATCAAATCTATCAAAGAAGAAGATATAATTACCGATAAAGAGGAAACTCCATCTAAATAAGCATATTTCAAATGAGAAGGTAATGGTTTGAATTTAAGAATTGGAGGCTCTTCAATTGATGGTTTAGGCTTTGTTGTGTGTTGTCCTAACTCCTCAAAATTAATTGCCTTTTGCCTTGAATATGGTGGAATTGCCTCCATGAAATTTGCGTACTCCTTTATCTCCTCATTCTGAATATTTTTGTCCCTTGGTCGAATCAGATATGCTTCAAGTGGATCTTTAAAAATATTTTCCTGAAAAACTTTATTCACCAACTTATCAATTGTCTCAACTCTAAACAATAATTATCATCAGATGGATATTTCATTACTTTAAAAACATTAAATGAAACAAGATCATCTTGAACTCTAAGAATCAATTTCCATTGTTGTACATCGATAAGAGCTCTTCTTGTTTCTAGAAAAGGTCGACCTAAAATAAGTGGTGCCTCAAAATCTTCCTCCATGTCAAAAACTATGAAATCTGCGGGAAAGATAAATTTGTCAACTTTAACTAAAACATCTTCCACAATACCTCTCGGATATTTAATTGATCGATCAGCCAGTTGAAGTGACATTGTGGTTGCTTTTACCTCGCCTAATTCTAATTTCTTGAAAACTGAATAAGGCATCAGATTAATACTTGCACCTAAATCACATAATACTTTTTCAAAGTAAGAATCCTCAATAGTGCAAGGAATAGTAAAACTCCCTAGATCTTTTAATTTCGGAGGCAATTTGTTTTGTAGGATGGCTGAACACTCCTCATTTAACTTCACAATTTCATAATCCTCCAATTTCCTTTTTTTCTGCCAAAATCTCCTTCAAAATTTTTGCATAACTAGGCATTTGTGCTAAGGCATCTGCAAAAGGAATGTTAATGTGCAATTTTTTAAATATATCAAGAAATTTAGAAAATTGCTTATCTATTTTGTGTTGCTGGAGTCGCTGAGGGAATGGAATTAGCGGCACATATGGCTTAGGATTAACTAGAAAAAGTTTACTCTTGCTCCTTTTATTGTTTATTGATCATCTCTTGTCTCTGAAAATCTCATCTTCTCCCACTTGTTTACCACCTCTCGGGGTAATAAAATTTATGTTTTCAATTGGATTTTCTCGTGTTGCTCGGCAAAGAACCTTGTTGTCTCCCCGACATCATGCTTGCTAAGCGACCCACTTGCCTCTCCAGATTTCTAATTAAAGCCTCTTGGTTTTGAAATCTCACATCCGTGCTTCTGATGAAGTCATGAGTCGTGTTAGCAAGTTTGGTGACTATATCTTCCAAATTTGACTTTATCTCTTCTGATTGTTTGAATCCTGGTGGTCTCATCACATTCTGATTATTACATGAAAATTTGGATGATTACGCCATCCCAAATTGTACGTGTTGGAGTAGGGATTATTCTGTGACCTATTAAAATTCCCAACAAAATTAGAATTTTTATTATATTGTTTAAAAGTATTACCTACATGACACTCTATGCTAACATGTCCTACACCACAAAAATCACATGTCAAATTCTGAATTTTCATGGCTGAAACACTCATATTATCTAGCTTTTTATTGAGTGCTTCAAATTGTGCAGCAATTGCAACAAAAGCATCCACTTCGTGAACTCTACTAGCTTTTCTCATTGGTAGTCTCTTAGTAGGCCACTGATAACTATTTGACACCATCTCCTCTAATAGATTGTATGCTTCTTCTAGTGTTTTATTATTTAGAGTTCCTCCTACAGCTGCATCAATCATAGAACAAAGATTTGTACTAGAGCCATTATAAAAAGTTTGTACCTGCATCCATATGGGTAGTCCGTGATGTGGGCATCTCCTAAGAAATTCTTTGAATCTTTCCCATGCTTCGTATAATGACTCATTATCCATCTGCATAAAATTAGTAATATCGTTACGCATCTTTACAGACTTTGCGGGTGGAAAGAATTTACCAAGAAATTTCGAGCCATATCATTCCATGTAGTGATTGATCACACGGGAAGAGAAGAAAACCAACTCTTAGCTTTATCTCTAAGAGAGAATGGAAATAATCTCAATCTAATAACATCATCTGTAACTCCATTATATTTAATGGTGTCACAGATTTCAAGAAAAGCATCAATGTGAGTGTTTGGATCATCACTTGGTAGCCCACTGAATTGCACTGATTGTTGAAGCATCTGAATGAGTGACGGCTTGATCTCAAAATTGTTTGCTTGAATTGCAGGTCTTCTGATACTCGATGTGGTGCCTTGAACTGTTGGTGCAGCATAATCTCTTAAGAGTCTACGTGGATTTTCATTATCACTGTCCGCCATCTTCTTAGCGTGATTTCTCTGTTCTCTCAGTCGCTTTTTGAATGTATGCTCGATTTCTGGATCAAGCTCAGCAAGTCTCCCTTGTTGGCTACATGTCATAAACCGATGTACACCCTGAAAAATAAAACAAAACGAAAACTAGATTAAACTTAGAATTATCTGATATCAATATTAATTAGTATCAAACAAACGATCCCTGGCAACGGCACCAAAAACTTGTTCGTAAAATTCTAAACGCAAGTGAACGTGTCAAACAAGTAATATAATGATAAGAAAAAGTATCGTCCCACGGAGATCGATGATTAATAAACTAATTAAATACTAAAATAGATTAATTCTAAAATTTATCTAACAGATCAAAATATAATTGAGAATAAATTAAAAAACAAAATTTGGAGACTAAATGCAGTAAATCAATCAGATAATTATGTTAGAGTATCCGATTTCACCATAACCACTAGATATGAATTTTAGATTGTTATGTATACAAGAACGATATCAAACATGTGATAGCAGAATTTCCTAATCTATTTACTATCCTATCTCTAGGTATAGCAAACCTACTTATCTTATTAATCCACTATATTTCTATGTGAATTAAAATAAACATGAGTGCATTAAAAACTATGAATATTCCCGGCTTACAATGAGTCTTTTGGATTACTTTATCACCGAAAGCTACACAAATAACGCGGTATATCTTTATCCACATTTAATTCATGGTTATATATTATAATGAGTAATTGCACATTATTACTTCTCAGTCTCAAACATGCATATCAGATCATTCAAGTGGTGGCCAGTCACTCAAAAGCATTAAGTACAATAATATATAACTCACATGAATGAAATCAATTGCAAAACATAAAAATCATGAAATTCACATCGTCATGGTTAGGCTACATTGTAGCCCTAACAAAATAAAATTAGAACATAGTAGAAGAAGAAATAAAAATATAAATCAAACCCATTGAATCAAAGAACAATAATTCTGTTACTACTTTTGTCTTCTCTTCAAAATACTTGAAAAACTCTCAGAACAATAAAAAACGATCTAACAAAAACCTAGCTACTCTCTCTCTATGTTCTCCCATTTAGAGGATATATTCAAACTCCAAGCAATTGCGCATAAAATCAGGGAGTAAATCAGAGGATTTTTATTTGATATCTATCTTCCACTGCTTTTTGATTTGAATTCTTGAGTTTTGCCATTATTTTCCTTATCTTCTCCATATCTCATTATTCTGCATAAATAAGGAAAATTCAAATAATCATAAGGGAATCCAAATATTTTCTCATAGATATTGCATTAATGGTTGCTTAAAATAGGTAAAATAACTCTATTTTTATAGAGTTATTAGAATGGTCTCTTTGCTCATCTCAACATGCAAGTTCATTATATTTCCTTCTCTGCTCATGCTGATTTTGCTCAGACAAGCGCATTTTTGGATGAGGTAATGCCTCCAAACATTGTTCTTGTTCATGGAGAAGTACATGAGATGGGAAGGCACAAACAGAAGCTCTTAACTTAGTTTACCGATCACAACACCAAAATCATCATAACAAAAAATTGCCAATCAGTCGAATTGTACTTCAATTCGGAGAAAATGGCAAAAACTATTAGGAGGCTCGCTGAGAAGACCCCAGAAGTGGGTGAGACTGTAAGTGGCCTCCTGGTAAAGAAAGGCTTCACTGATCAAATAATGGCACTTGAAGATGTTCACGTTTTCTCTCAGTTGTCCACATCGACTATTAATCAGAGGATCACAATTACTTACACAAATGCGTTTGGTGTAAAAAGCCACCGACTAAAGCAGATATATGAAAGTGTGGAATCTTCAGTAGATGATGAATCTGGCATGCCCATGTTACGTGTGCATGATCGAGTAACAGTGAAGCATGAATCTGATAAACATATTTCAGTGCACTGGATGTTGGATCCGGTAAGCGACATGGTTTCAGATTCTGTTGTTGCTCTTATCTTGAACATAAGCCATGAGATTCCAAAGGTTGTGGTTGAAACAGAGGCCATGAAAACTAAAGAAGAAAGTGAGAAAAGGGTAGAGAAGATCAGCCACGCACTTTTAGTTTCTCTTTTTGGGATGTGAAGTTTTGTGAGAATGGGAAGCCGGTGATAAATGTGGATGGGAATGTAGCACATCTGGACAAGTAGAGTGGGGATGTGGAGAGTGAAAATGAAGGCCTTAAGGAAAGGGTAATGTCACACCCCAAACCTCGAGCACGCGCACATCCCACTACGGTCGATAGAAATGCGACTTCCCAGGACACATCGCAGACCCATTCATTTAATTGCACATGCGGAAGCGGATACATAATCCCCAGACAAAACTCAATTGGGATAGAAAAGCAGGATCACATTTTCAAATTCAAACCACACAACTTTATACATGTCAAACCGGTTCGGTTACTGGGGACTAGGCTATTAACAAAAAGATCTATAAAAGATCGGTCCTCAAAAACTAAAGCTGTCCTAAGATCGGCTAGATAGGTCCATTCGCCAGCCCTTCAGTCAGGATCGGCGAAGTCAAAAATCCTCTCAGCGACCCTCACTGGTCTACCAAAAAGCTTCGGAGGATCCGCCATCTAGGAACTTGAAATTGTTATCCCACAACGGGGTGAGACAATGTCTCAGCGAGTCCTACCCTCTAAAACTCGATTAGGAAGAAAATAAGCCCCAAGGCGCTCTAGCCACACAAAGAGGATTGAGGACTTACCTCGTCTCAGTCCATTCCTGCACGTCAGTACAATTCATACGTCTATCAATTCATACCATCTATCCATCCATTAATACAATCATGGCTCACACAAGCTGAAATGGATGCAATGCTCTCACAAGCTGATATAGATGGTAGCTCGCACAAGCTGATACATGGATCGTTGCTCTCACAAGCTGATAAACGATCATTGCTCTCACAAGCTGACATACAATGCTCACACAAGCTGACCCATATATAAACCAATTGCTCGCCAAAGCTGTACATATATTTAAACCATAGAACTGGATATACAATCCAATAACATCCAACGATTCAAACTGGTCCTACAAACCAATTACAGTGCCAAAAGCCAACACCGGGTATTTTCAAGTTAAATACCAAAACTTCTCCAATTTCACTCAAGTCCACACTTTTGGAATTATAAACCACAATCATCATTTTCACTCAATTTCGCAATTACGCATACAATTGATACAACCCGACTTCTTTGCGATCGGTGCGAAATTCTAACGACCGGCCATCTCGGCAATTGAAATTATTAAATAATTAAATTTAATTCCGAAAATTAAATAATTAAATATTATATTATAATAATATAATTTAATAAAAATAATATTTATAAAATTCGAAATAAATAATTAATTAAAATAATTAATTATGGCTTAAACTATATTACACTAATTTAAACATACAATTAGCCCTAATTAAACATCCATTAAACTAATCATACAACTAATCTAATTTACATTAAAATAATCTAATCTAACCACCTAAGCCTAATTAGACTAATCTAAACATCCCTTAAGCATGATTAACTTACTAAGCGAGGTTTAAAGGATAAACTCACCGGTTTTGCGCGCCAGTGAGTTCACGACGACCATGATGCCAAGGCGGTCGATAAACCCCAAAGCGGCGACACCAACGGAGGCCGGGAAGGGCTTGAAAACGGGCCATGAAGTCTCCAAAACCTTGCTATCTTCGCTTCGATCGGGTGAACCTGCGAGAAGAAACGAGCAACTTCAAAGGCAAAAACGGGCCGCTCGGAGCTCGCGCGGCGGGTGGTTGGCAACCGGTGGCTCCCGAGGGTCAAGGAAATCTTATTGGAGGTTGGTATGGGTGGAAGTAGGGTAGAAATGGGGAGAAAATGGCTGAAAACAGTAAACTTGGGCGAAACGAGGCGGAACCGGGCGGTTCCGGACGGTCCGGGGGCCGTTCCTTCGCGCCAAATTTCGGGAGGTTACAGGGCTCCTTTCGGGGCACCGTCAATTTCTCCTGAACGTTTTGGATGTGCTCTTCGCGATGGTGGGTGGAGCGTTGGCTGATTCTCACGGAAAGATAACTTTTAACTCGAATCTTTGACGAAAGGTCGACTGGAGCAGAAACTGGAACGAAGGGAAACGAGAGGAGGAGAAAACGACGGGCTTGGCTGGTCCGGTGGGTGTGCGACGGTGGGGCTGGCTCACTGGTTTCTCTCGGTTCTCTTGAGCTTCTAAACTCTCAACTATGGAGAAAGCCATGAAATAAGGGAGAAGAAGGTCTGCTGAAGAGGGGGCTCCCCTTGGGCTCACAAGCCTTCAACACTTCTCCAACTCTCCTCACTCATGCCCCCACCACTCTTGGCCCTCACCCTCAGCTTAGCTTCCTTAAGAAGCTTGCCAAATGGTCCAACAAGTTGTGTACCATGGGGGCTACGAATTTTGGACATTTCTCCCTCAAATCCTCTTCAATTCCAATCAATTCTCAATCAATTCAAATAAATTGAAGCTCAATTAAATCCGCCCATGTGTCCTTCTCTACATTGAATTTTTCCCATCAAATGATCCAACTTGCATTCCGAAGATTCTATTAAAAATGGCCCTTTGACAATCCCGAACAAAAACAGCCTTACTTTTTGCTTTTACGCCAAAAATCTCGGTTTGCAGAAAAAATCTTCGAGGATGAATCGACGTTCCTAAAATGAATTGTGACATGGCAGAACTTTCAATTTCTGAATTCGGGTTTAAAATCACGGTTAATTTCAATCTAGCGTGATTTGAGCGCATCCTAATCTACCGAGTAGCTTTTAGAAATTTTCAGTGCAATTGACCCGTGGTTGATTATTTTCAAGCCACGACATAATCTTCGACACATTGGCAACTCTTGATTGTCGTGAAAATCTCAAGGTTTCAAATACGAACACAGGATACCTAAAACGATAGAATAATCAGTTCAGTGCCGGTCGACGAAGATATTGAAATCAGGTGGAATCACCCACACTCTAATCACATATCTCAGTCGAATCGACCTATTACTGATCTCTGTTCGATTCTGACAGTGTCGTAATGATCCTTGCAGATTAATATGGTCGAGCAGCCGATTCATGGTTAGATTCTCAAACCTATTGCATTTAAATTCCTTAACGGCTTCACCTGATAGACTAGTTATCTCGTGAGTGATCAGTTCGGAGAATTGAACTATAAGCGCGTCGATGAAAAGTCCGTCTCATTTAATTGAAAACAGAATCAGAAATTTGGGATGTCACAAGTAAGGACTGCATTTCGGCAAATCCAGAGTGCTGTAAAACCAATACCCTTGTCGGCTTCTTAGGTATCTTTCGCGTTTCAGGTCATTTTCTAACTATATTGTAGCATCAAGCTCGTGGTATGTATATTCTCAACTCACAATCTAAGTTCAGCTCATGTTTTAAGCATCTAAAGTTGGATCTCAGCTCTCAGAAAAAGTTTCAACAATTGCACTTGGATTATTTAGCTACTTGTACTTTTACGTATTTAATTTTGATGTCCGAAGGCTGGCAAGGCTCGATTGTCACCTTGCAGAAAAGACTTTGCCATTTCTTTTCCTATTGCAATTTTTCCAATTCATGCAAGTAGGCTAGTGAAGACAGCCTGTGCTACATGAGAAGATCCATCCGTGCTAGGGGTGTCAAAAAAACCCGACCCGACCCAACCCGAACCGAACATGACCTGAACACGAAACAAGTATAATACATGTTTCGGGTCTTGATACTATTCGAGTAATAGATATAAACAAGCAAAGAAATATGTTTTGGATTGGGTCAAGGTTGGAACATTGTTGAAACACATTAACTCCAAATTCCAAACAAGCCAACAATTTACCCCCAAACACCGTGCGGTAATGCTGTAACTTTGTGATTTCTAGTTTTCATGTACCAAAACGCAGACTTTGTCATGGTTACTCATGTGACGAATTGGAATTGATGAGTGGTTGAGTAAACAGTTGTTGGGGAGAACTCGGGTACAACAATTCATCACAGCTAAACGCAATACATGATCAATTTCTCCCCCGAAGCTAAATCAACTAAAAATCTCTTCACCCCCAGCAACAACCAGCAATGTATAGCCTCACAAAATGCAAATATAATGCCGAAATGATAAGTAGACAAGGCAAATAACGACACCAAGGATTTAACGTGGAAAACCCAATGCGGGAAAAACCACGGACCGCCCAAAAACATCCACTAATCACTAAGAATAGCAGGATACATAAAGTATTCTTCTCTAGTCACACACTAGAGGCTCAACATCAACATTACAATCTCTTTTTCTCACCAAATAGGTAGATAAACAAGTTTGGAGCAAGAAAACATTAACCACAACTAGAGAATTCAAAGACGGTTCTCGACGAACAAAAACCATCAACTCGTAGCCCTCGGTCTCACGAACAACATACTGAAATTTGAGCCGATTCCGTCAATATTTGGCCTTCGAATCAAAGTCGCAAAGTTGCAGCCATCTTCATTTCTTCTCTTCTCCCTTGCTTGTGCCGTTATTTGTTTTCTCTCTCCTCTCTTCACTTTTCGATGGACACCCACGTACGACTCCACTTCTTTTTGTTTTTGGTTTCTTTTCTTTTTTTCTTTTTTTTTAATTTAATGCTAGCTCGGCCCCACATGAGGTGGACCCAGCCAACAACAGTTTGTGCTTGGATCATGCTTATTTAAGATGTCAAGTGGGGCTATATGTTTCTTTTTAGCCCGAGTTCGGGTTTGTCTCACTGATCTGTACCATTTTGATTACAATTCTCTCAATTAAACCAGACAATGTCGTATCAATATATCCTAAATCCTCGGCAGGTTTGAAAGGATTTGGAAATTACAAGATCTCAAACAATGGAGTATCAATATACACCTTTCCAAAGAGGATCCAAATCTCATCACACTACCCCATCTCGCCCCCTTCTGGTCTCTCTCTCTCTCCTTCAGAAGGAAAGTGATTGAAGTTAGAACCTTGATTTCATTTCTGACGGGGAAAGAACATTGTTCTAAGGAACAAATATACTTATCTTACATTAATACTCTTACTAGAAATCAGGTTGCCATTCTTGTTCTTAAGATTTGATCACAAAAGTTTCATGAATTAGGCCTGTAAAAGATCATGACCAGCTTGTACCAATGTCAATGATACAACACCATGATTAATTCGTAAGGCCTTTCTCCGACCCACGTTCTCCACTAGTTTTCTTTTAAGTTCTTGGCACTAAACCTACACCTCTTACTGCGCTGATCAATGGTAGCGGGGCCGGTTCGGGACTGCTAGAAATCCAAACTCAACAGGTACCGAATACACAATCCATGTCGAACCCAAAGGATAACTTTTTGAACGAAGTTCTAAAGACATCCCGGTGAAGTACATGAGCAGGAACTGGTGCGATTGGAGATTAGATTTCACTAGTTACTTAGCTCGTGCTTTGTGCAAGCATGTCTATTTGCATATTTCTAAATAGGCATCAAGCCAATAATATGTGATGTGGTGTAAGGGATAAGATGAGATTCATTTAATGATTATATGCAGTTTTATGGAAGAATATCATGCTTTATGGAGGCGTAAGATTAATATTTGGCAAAAAGGCCGTTTCCTAAGTACACAGAACATGACTAGAAAAAAAAATGATTTCTAGCGGACAATGATAGAAGCTTCGTTTGAAATGAAAAAAATGGGTCTTCCAAGGTCGTTGGGATGTGATCTGAGTTAGGATCGATGAAGGTGTCTAAACGGACTGGATCGTATTTTAAGAATTACACCACCTATGCAAAAATCCTGGATCGCCAACCATTGGCGAGGACTAGGCAAAGGTCTAACGCCGAATCTAACAAGGGGAGCCTCACCTAGCCCTTGCCAAAAGTCAATGAGGGCGGGCCTCACCTATGGCCGGGGAGGGCGTCTTTGAGGGAAATAAGAAAAAAAAATAGAAGGAAAAGAGAAGTTAACAAGAAAAGAAAAAGAGAAGAAAGATTAATAAAAAATTCGAAAAAAAATTAAATTTGAAAAAAATAAAATCCATGCCAGCGCTACCCTATCATGAGGGTGACCGATGTCCACGTTAGTAATTTTCAACCTATATCGGTCGAATGAACTAATTCGATAATAATGTGAAAAAGTATATAACTAAATTGGTCAACTCAAAATATTTATGGCTAAATTGATAATAATGTAAGGAGATTCATGACTTTTTTTATACTTTTTCCTCTGGAAGAGATAGCTCGGTTTTGATGGCGAATATTGAAATAAATCTATCGGTTGGTCATGTCGTATTGGCCCAAGTCATACATACAGCTGCTTCCGTGCCTGATTTTAGTACTGTGGAAAGTTTCTTTTCGGGCTAGGACGGCGGGAATGGCGTAGGGTGCAATACTCAGGAGGGACTCCAGCATCACGAAGGTCAATTTTCGTTGCAAAGTCCTTCGCCCTGATGCAATGTCCCATTGAAAAGTGGATTCTTGTGCATTAGCAGCGATGGGAACGACTGCGTGCTCGCCGCTTGGCGTGCGGCGGCATGTTTGGCTTCGCTTACATAGGCATCGGTCGCGAGAGCTGCATGGATCGCCTGATCGGGTCGGGTCAGTCAAGGGGCGTTCGTGCACAAAATCGAGATGGCGGAAAAGTTCTCTCGAGCTGGTTTGGTGATTCGATTCTGCCTGATGATCATTCTACTTCCTCTTGAACTTTCTATTCCAGAGGCTGCACCAGAAGTTGTTCCTGAAAACCTTCTTGTGGCTTGGCTTGGCGATTTTCTTGGGCAGAAAAGGGAATGGGGAGGAGACACAGAACATGGCCACTACTGGTAGATGTTATATTAGTTATTTTTTATTTCTCTTGATTAATTTGGTTCTATTTTAGCAAGTCATCATTCTTTTTCTGAAATGTTGTGAATTTGGGACGCAAGACTCATCTTCCGCCAAAAAAAGATAACTTCCATTACAAATCTAATTATGGAAAGTACAAATGATAACAAAAATATTTGATAGGTTATAGTGATTGGTAACCATAACAACACTCCAATATGTGCTGCTTGTATAGGTTTTGATGGCTATTACGAAAATTTACATTGGTAAGGAAGATGTTCATTAAAATATAAAGGGATAAATGCATCAAAAGTTGTAAAATGTTGTCATGAAAGTACAATTAAGTTTATAAATTTTCAAAAATTGCAATCAGATCCTTAAATTTATTAACTTGGTGCAATCGAGTCATTCTGTTAAGTCTGTCAATTTATCTAACAAAATATATTGAGGTGGCATTTTCATGTTAATTTCTCTTTCCTACATAGCTAAAGCATGATTTTGGCTCAAATCCTAGTTTATTTATTTATTTCAAATCTTACTTAAATTAGATTTAAAAAATGAAAATCATTAAAATTTATTTAAAAAGAAGAGAGCCACAGGGGATTAGTGTGACTGCTGTTTGCTCTTTTGTTTTTCCCCTGTTTTTCTCTATTGTTGCGTGCATAGCAGAAGGCGAGGCCTATTTTGTTCAAGGCACATGAAGCCTTTTGTGTGAAGCTACTGATTTGAGGCCTTTCATGTTAAAGATGGAGGCTGCTATTGATGCTGCGGAAGACCGAAAATCGGCGTCGCCTGGGCGTTCCACCGACGTTCGTGGAGCACGGGAGCCTCTGGCAAGCTCCTTTGTATAAGATAACACTCAACTTCTCCTAAGATATGTTGAACAAAAAAACCTCTGGTAAGCTCCTTTATATAAAATAACACTCAACTTCTCGTGATAAAAATTGATAGGAGATGAAAGTTCATTTCATCTATCTCAATTTCTAGGGTCGGTGACGGTCGATGTATATTGATGATACCCTGGCGACCCCTTGCTAGGACATATCTGGCGATGGGTTATGGTGGCGAGCTGCCGAAGACCGTGTCTTTTTTTCCCCCTTAAGCTCGGATTCTTTTTTTGGTAAGTTTTAGCCTTTTTCATTGTCTTAATCCAATGTAAGCAAGATTTGGGGAAGAAAATAATAAAAATGCCACGCAGAAGACCGCGTATGATTGAAAAAATGACACATCATCATTTTCGCGACCGTTATTCCGACTTCCGATGCACTTATTCCAAGATGAGAATGACAATTTCAACAAAGCAGTTGAAGTAATGAAGTAGGAGTGGAATTCAGATGAAGTCACAATGATTGATCATTTTCATTTACAACAGTAGAGGCGGGCGAGCAGGGCGTGGGTATATCTTAGGGCTTTAGCTCAACTTCTCCTTCCTTGCGTTCTGCATTCTTGGCAAAAATCTCTGAAATTTTCTGTAAGCCTCTCTCTCTCTCTCTCTCTCTCTCTCTCTCTCTCTGTGCACTTCAGTCTGCATTTTCCATGTTTGACTTCGAGTACTATGTTCTTGCCTGTCGTTTGACCAGCTTCAGACGTGTTTCTTTCTTCTTCTTCTTCTCTTTTTCCCTCCACAGGGGCAGCGCGTTCTTGGCGAATTTGAACTTTTGAAGGGCTCGTGGCGAGCTTTTCTCGCCGTACATGGCTTCGGTTGGGCAGGCGGCGTCTCTGAAGAGGCGGGATCCGCCGGCCGGGAGGGAAGGCGACCAGCTGATCATCACTCCTCTCGGCGCCGGCAACGAAGTGGGTCGGTCCTGCGTCTACATGTCTTTCAAAGGGAAGACCGTGATGGTACTGCTTCTTTTTTTCTTGGGTTTTCGTTGGGTTTTTACCGGGTTTTAGAGGTTTAGCAGAAATGGGTTGGTTTCTCTTGTGATGTTTTCGTGATTATTGTATGTGGGTGGCAGTTTGATTGTGGAATTCATCCTGCTTACTCGGGCATGGCCGCTCTTCCGTACTTCGATGAGATCGACCCTTCGACAATCGATGTCCTCCTAATTACTCAGTACGTGTTTTATCTGCCTTCTCTGTATTATCATTGACTTGCCTTTGGCGAGGAGGGTCACAAGTTGTAAGAACTTGCCAAAGGAATTCATCCTTGCCCCTTCGTCTCGGATCGATTCTGAGTTCGATGCATTGGGCTGTTATTAAGTTATCAGCACCAATGTCTGTAGAGTTTAGGATGGGCTTCTCACATCATTGCTGATTTATACTTCCACCCCTCCCTCTCGTATTTAGCTTCCACAGTAAAGGTCTCTGGTCTTTTACAAGTTGGTGTTGACTGCTTGCAGCTTCCACTTGGATCATGCAGCTTCCTTACCATATTTTTTGGAAAAGGTTTGTGGTTATATTAGAGTGGAAAAGTATTTTGATTATTGAATCTTACTTTAGTTCCGATGACCCGACATGCTCTCATTTTTCCAGACCACATTTAAAGGTCGTGTCTTCATGACTCATGCTACGAAGGCTATATACAAGCTACTTTTATCAGATTATGTAAAAGTGAGCAAGGTCTCAGTTGAAGATATGCTTTTTGATGAACAGGATATATTGCGTTCAATGGATAAGATTGAGGTATTTCCTCATTTGTTGAGCTCATTCTTCATGCTACAAGAATTTGCTTGCTAATGTCTGCCTTGGGGAATGCTGCATAGTGACCAACTCATTGAATTTTACTGGTCCTAGAAGGGATGATGTCATTGATGAAGAAGCAGAATAATTCTTGCTTTGCATCCAGTCATGGATGGATTGCTAGTGTAGACCATTTACATGTCAGAAGCATGTGCAAGCTTTACCTATACCTCAGGCTCAGTAGACTTCAATTGTTTTTTTTTGTCTTTAGGTGCATTGCAGATTCTCCATATGCTTAGAATCTACCATTCCCCGAGTCTTACCTTTCAAAGAATCAAGTTTGGTATCAAGCTGAAATAGGTTTCGTCTCTTTTAAGATAAAGCACAGGATCCTTCTTTCATTGCAGCTATAGCCATCTCTGCTGCTTTTATGTCCGATATCATTTATTTATCCCCAGTTGTTTGAGAAGTTGGATAAACTAGCGATCTCAATGGATAAACTAGTTAACTCAGTACTTATGTGTCATACAGTATGCTATATATGCTGTATACTTATAGTGTCTATTCTAGAGGATTTTGTCCTAGGATGATCACTCAATGTTGTCTAGTCTATTGGACATGGTAAATAATTAATCATGGATATGTTGGGTTGTGTTTCATGTGAGAACAGAGTCTTCCAATGGAATGTTAATTATTCAATGTAAATGAACTGGCGAAATTGTTAATTTTTGTGCTATTCTTTGAAGTTCCATGCATGCATAACTTCTAAACCATTCATCCCAATGCATTTAAATCATGTTACCTACCTACTTTTACCTGTAGGTAATTGATTTCCACCAAACAGTTGAAGTGAATGGGATTCGGTTTTGGTGCTATACTGCTGGCCATGTTCTCGGTGCTGCAATGTTCATGGTTGATATTGCTGGTGTACGAGTCCTTTATACAGGTGATTATTCCCGTGAAGAAGATAGGCATCTCCGAGCTGCAGAGATTCCTCAGTTCTCACCTGATATCTGCATAATTGAGTCCACTTATGGAGTGCAGCTTCATCAACCTCGTCATATTCGGGAGAAACGCTTCACTGATGTCATCCATTCTACTATTTCTCAAGGAGGTAGAGTCCTCATCCCTGCATTTGCTCTTGGTCGTGCTCAAGAACTTCTGTTGATCCTTGACGAGTACTGGTCCAACCACCCTGAGCTTCATAATATTCCTATATATTATGCTTCCCCTCTAGCGAAGAAGTGTATGGCTGTTTATCAAACATATATCAATTCCATGAATGAAAGGATCCGAAGCCAATTTGCAACATCAAATCCTTTTGACTTCAAGCATATCTCGCCGCTAAAGAGTATTGAGAGTTTTAATGATGTCGGTCCATCAGTCGTTATGGCTAGTCCCAGTGGGCTTCAAAGTGGGTTATCGCGTCAACTATTTGACATGTGGTGCTCTGACAAGAAAAATGCTTGTGTTATTCCTGGGTATGTCGTGGAAGGGACACTGGCGAAGACCATCATCAATGAACCGAAGGAAGTCACTCTGATGAATGGTCTCACTGCTCATCTTAACATGCAAGTTCATTATATTTCCTTCTCTGCCCATGCTGATTTTGCTCAGACAAGTGCATTTTTGGATGAGGTAATGCCTCCGAACATTGTTCTTGTACATGGAGAAGCAAATGAGATGGGAAGGCTCAAACAAAAGCTGGTAACTCAGTTTGCTGATCGCAACAACAAAATTATGACGCCAAAGAATTGTCAATCAGTTGAAATGTACTTCAATTCAGAGAAGATGGCAAAAACTATTGGGAGGCTGGCTGAGAAGACCCCAGAAGTGGGTGAGACTGTTAGTGGCCTTCTAGTAAAGAAAGGCTTCACTTATCAAATAATGGCACCTGAAGATCTTCATGTTTTCTCTCAGTTATCCACAGCAAATATTAATCAGAGGATCACAATTCCCTACACAGGTGCATTTGGTGTGATAAGCCACCGGCTCAAGCAGATATATGGAAGTGTGGAATCTTCAGTAGATGAGGAATCTGGCATTCCCATGTTACGTGTGCATGACCGAGTAACAGTGAAGCATGAATCTGATAAACATATTTCACTGCACTGGACATCAGATCCTATTAGTGACATGGTTTCAGATTCTGTTGTTGCTCTAGTCTTGAACATAAGCCGTGAGATTCCCAAGTTCGTGGTTGAAACAGAGGCTATGAAAACTGAAGAAGAAAGTGAGAAAAAGGCAGAGAAGGTCATTCATGCACTTCTAGTTTCTCTCTTTGGGGATGTGAAATTTGGTGAGAATGGGAAGCTGGTGATAAATGTTGATGGTAATGTAGCACATCTGGACAAGCAGAGTGGGGATGTGGAGAGTGAAGATGATGGCCTTCGGGAAAGGGTGAGGACTGCATTTCAGCGAATCCAGAGTGCTGTAAAACCAATACCCCTGTCAGCTTCTTAGATAGCTTTGGTGTTTTCTGTAGCTATCTTTTTTCAGGTCATTTTCTAACTGTAGATTGTATCACCAACCTCATAATACAGATATCCTCAACTCACAATCTAAGTTCAGCTCAAGTTTTAAGCATCTAACAGCGGATCTCAGCTCTCGGAACGTGTTTTGACAGTGGCACTTGGATTACTTAGTTTTTGTACTTTCACGTATTCTAATTTGGTGTTTGAAGGCTGGCAAGGCTCGATTGGCACCTTGCAGAAAAGATTTACCAATTCTTTTCATAAAATATGATTTTTCTAGCTAATGTGAGCTGGCTTGTGAAGAACCAGACAGTCTGTAATGCCTTAGAAGATGCATCCATGTGGTAATGCTGTAGCTTGGTGATGTCTAGTTTTCGTTCACCTGGGGCGGCCAAAACACGGACTTTGTCATTGTTGTTCATGTGACATGTTGATGGGGAAGTGATGAGTGGTTGAGTGAAGAGTTTGTGCTTGGTTCATGCTTTGTTAAAATGTCAAGTTGGGCTACATATTTCTTTTTATCTGAGTTGTGGTTTGTCTCACTGATCTATGCCCTTTTGCTTACATTTCTCCCAGTTCCACCAAACAATAGTGAGAATTTCCCCCTTCAAAGAGGACACAAATCTCATCACCACATTTGCCATCTCTTCCCTTCTAGGCTGTCTTTAGAAGGGTAGTGACTGAAGTTTGAACCTTGATTTCATTTCTGAGGGGGCAAAAACATTGTTCAGGTGGAACACTATGATTATCTTACATTTATGTTCTCAACTAGAAATCGGGTTGTGATTGTTATTCTTAAGATTTGACCACAAAGTATAATGAATTAGGCTTATTGAAATAATTATCAACTTGTACTAATGTCAATGATACAACACAATGATCAAAGGGTAATGGTTAAGGCTTTCTTCCCACCCATGTTCTTCAATAGTAATCAATGGTAGTGGCATGAGCTTGGGACCGCTTGAAATCCAAACTCGACAAGTAACGAAAGCATATTTGATGTCAAGTCCAAGGGATAGCTTTTTGAATGAAGTTCTAAAGACATAGCAATGAAGTACATGAGAACCCTAAACACACATAAACCAGCACGATTTGGAGATTAGATTTTACTAGTTAATTAACCTATGCAGCGGAGTAGGGTTGGGACTGCATGAAATCCACACTCGAGAAATTCCAAAAGCATATTTGATATCAAGTCTAAGGGATAGCTTTTTGAATGAAGTTCTAAAGACATTCTAGTGAAGTACATGAGAAACTTAAACACACATGAACCGGCACGATTGGAGATTAGATTTCACTATTTTAATTAACCCGTGTTTTGCACAAGCATGTCTATTCGCATACTTCTCAATAGTCAGTAAGCCAAAATTATGAGATTTGAAGGCAGAGAGAAAAAGATGAGATTTATCTTATGATTATACATAAGCACACATACATATGTATGGCTTACTAAAAGAATATCATTCTTTATAGAGGCTTAAAGATTAATATGTGATGAGAAATACGTTATAAAGTTATATCTCCTAAGCACACAGAACATGAATCGAATACAGTGATTGAAGCAACATTTGAAATAAGTCTATTTAAAAACTAGAAAATGAAATTAGATAATGTACAAATGCTCTATGTTTTAAATAAGCTGTAATTTAATATTGTTTGACTTTAAACATTTTATTGTGCGTGGTAAGAAATAAATCAATTTTTTTAATATTAAAGTAACAAGAGTTATTTATTTGGTTTAATTTCCTCATATTTAAAAAAATATTATATTAAATTGTGTTAAGAATTAGCTAATAATTTTGAAATTTGCACATTTCTCGAACTAATTGAATTTATTTGTCCACTATGCATTTTTTTTTATACATTAAATCAAATTACTCTAATAAAGTGAATTATACTTTAATCAGAAATAATATATTCGTCAACAACATATATCTTTAAAGTGCAACTTATTCAATTAATCGTATAAGCTATCCATAGATTATAGCGAGATACATTTTTTCTAGTTCATGCGGTCAACTTTTATATAACAAATTTGATTCACATAAGGTAAAATAAAGTGATATTTATCCACATAAAAAAAAAATACATATGTAAATAGTAATGTTTAAACTGAACGAATTTTTTAACTAATTGAGATCTATTATTATATAATAAACATACCACACTTGATAAGGGCACAAGATTTTAACTTAAAATGGATTTCCTTTCACAATCTCATTTCATTAAAATAAACTATACCATTTCAAGGTATATTTAAAAATCCTTTCTATTTATTTATTTAAGCACAACATAAGATAATAATTAGGAGATGAAAAATCATCAAATTAAAAATTTATTGGTTGAACCTCGGTCTCACGTGGCAATCATAGATGTAAAGTGAAGTGTCACGTGGCAATCATAGATGTAACTAATGTGTTTATAATGTGTGTGTGTAGTTTGATTGAATTGGCAAAGTGAACTTAGTCTAACATACAAAATTTTACATATTGGTCGAACCTTTGTCTCACGTAGTAATCATAGATGTAAAGTGAAGTGTCACGTGGCATACATAGAAATGAGCAGTTTTGGCTTTCATTATATGTGTTTATAATGTGTGTCTATATATATATATATAAAATTTTGATTGAATTGACAAAGTGAACTTAATCTAATACACAAAAGTGTACACATAACCTGAGGCCTTGTGAGAAAGATAATTACTTTTTGACCTTTTTCTTTCTTCTTGGAAGCCACTGTCATCCTTGTCTGTATAATATCTACCTGAATCTCACTCTGTGTCGCCTCGTGTTAGTACAGGAGCAAACGGGGCAATCATGGTATACAAGGACGTATACATATTACTATACGCGTACAATTCTACAGTACATTCTCCATATGCATCCCATGTGAAATGGAACGTAGCATGCCCATGTAGCAGAGTTTCCATGTAGGAGCGGGGCATTGCATCGGCATATTCTAAGGCTGTACGAGGAAAGAGAGCTCAAGAAAGGAAAGCAGCTGCGGAGTTTCCAAACGTTCGACCCCGACCCAATCTTGAAGAAGCAGGAGAGAGAGAGAGAGAGAGAGAGAGAGAGAATCCAACCTCTTCGGGTAAGAGAAAGAATCCGGGGACGGCAAGAGAACAGCGAATAGCATCTCATCGTCATCCCCGTAGGAGAGAAGGAAAAAAGGGTTGTCTCCGATTTTCGTCATCTCTTTCGACATTGTACTTTTCTCGAGATCTTCGAAAATCCTCTGACCTTCATGGGTACGCCTTTCTCACTCTTCTTTGCAAGAATTTTGATTTCTTTGCGTCTGTTTTCTTGTTTCTTTTAGTGATTTCTTGGTGGGAATCTGTCTCTGTATTCCTTCAATTCGTTTACAAGAGCAGCTTTGGTGATCCTATTGGGTTGGTTGGGTTTGTTATGGGTTGCCTCTCTGTTATGTTATTAGCAACTGCTTTTTGTTTGTTCACTGGGTTCTGAATTTTCATTCTTGAGCTTGTGGGTGCCCATAAAGGTTTGGAGCTTTCTTTTTTGTTTGTTCACTGGGTTCTGAATTTTCATTCTTGAACTTGTGGGTGCCCCATAAAGGTTTGAAGCTTTTCTTTTTGTTCTTAATCAAGTTGGTACGGTCTCTGATTCTGCATATTTGAGTCAATTATGGGATTAATCTTCTTTGTGGATGATAAAGGATGGGGCAGTAAATTCATAAGTATGGTTATCGAGGAATAAAGGGCCGTGTATTGATATTGAAGAGCCTCCGAGTGCTTTTTTGTCAAGATGGTGCTTAACGCACATTTGAATAGTGGGCATAGCAGTGAGAGTTTTTGATGCATTGCAACTTTTAGGCAAGATGGGAGAAAGAGGAAGAAAAGGAAGAATGTGAGGAATTGAGTGAGATCAAGGAGGAGGGGAATGAGGGACGAAACACAGAGACAGAATTGAAAAGCTTCGTGTATTCTTATACATGGAAAATCTTACCTACTGAAGATAGATTTATTCTTCAATTATGACAATTATCTTTTGGCTAGACAATCACAACTATCTGAATGCATGGATTAATAATAGTAAAGTTCTAATTTGCTTGTCAAGTCCTTTCTTAAGTTCCTATATGACCTATGATGTTTGATGACTTGTGGTTCGGTATTCCTTGCTTGGTCTTCCTCAAGCTTCTTCTTAAGCTTCACTGGGCTTGCCTTTTCTTCAACTTCCCATCTCATACTTCCATTTTTTCAACACATATGAACTGTTCAGATCTTGGTTTGTGAGATTAGTTCCAGTTCAGTGCGAAAATCCATCAGCGCTTGATCCGGCCAATTTACTGTTGTAATAAACATACAGGTCTTTCCAGATTTGTGATGTATTATGTCACAGTTGTGAGATCCCATAATGTAACTATAGCATTGTTTATGCTGTAAAGGTCGTTTTAAGTTTAGTAACAAGCCAAAAGTGATAGAAGACTGACGTTGAAGCTGCATAGAGTATGAGTTGGACATGTGCAGCACTAGGAACAAATAAAATGGTTTGGGTAGGAGGTCTCTGACTTAGCCAAAGTTGTTAGGATTTAAAATTGAAGAAGGTAACTATAAGTTGACATCCTAAAAATTTGGCAGCAAGGCAAAATCTTGGATTGTCATATGGAATCTACTAGTTATGAACGTTGCATGTCATTAAATTAAAAAATAGTGTGAATTTAAAGTTTGTGCCATCTTTATTCTGGATGTACCAGGAAAATCAACTTTTTAAATACCTGAATATGAGGACATACTGAATATCACTATATACTTATTTCAAGGTCAAAGTATGAAAAAATTGGATCGATGGGACCCGAAGGATCATATTGATCCTATGATTTTTTGGAGCTTAGGATCAGGGGGACCATGTAAAAATCATTGCAAATTAAGATCCTACTTAAGATCCAGGGCATTTCTTAAGTTTCGAATCGCAGGATCCTACTTATGCAATTCCATCTTCTTCATCTGGGAAGATATGGCCTGGTTTTGTTTTGCATGCGTTATGGCTAGTATTGAAATAGTTCTATTGATTGGTCATGTCATTTATAGCCCAGGTCGTGCATACAATTGCTTCCATACATGATGTTATATTGTGGAGATTTTTTGTTGGCTAGGATGGTGGGAATGGCGTAGGGTGCAATACTTTAGTTGTCCTAGTAGAGCTTGGTTTACTTTTGTAGAGGAATAGTCAGGAGGACTCCAGCACCTTGAAGATGTTTTTCGTGGATCTTGAACTTATTTCTACTCATAGGCCTAAATTAGTCAAGATTTTTTTATATAGTTCTTTGGCTGCTGGTTGTGAGGAAAAATGGGGAAGGCCCCGTTGCAATTTTTTATTGAAAAATGGCTTCTAGTGCACTAGCAGTGATGAGGAATGGTTGTGTGCTTGATGCTTGGCATGTAATGATGTGGTTTTCTTTTCTTGGAGGGTGCAATACTGTAGTTGTCCCAGTAGAGCTTGGTAGTTATTTTTGTAGAGGAGTAGTCAGGAGGACTCCAGCATCATGAAGATGAATTTTGTGGATCTCAAACTAATTTCTACCCTAAGGCCTAAATTAGTCAAGATTGTGTTATAGAGTTCTTTGGCACAGGTTGTGAGGAAAAATGGGGAAGGCCCGATGCAATTTTTTATCGAAAATTGTCTTCTAGCGCACTAGCAGTGATTGGGAACGGTAGTGTGCTTGATTCTTGGCATGTAATGACATGTGGCTTTGCTTTGCTTGGACTGGCATTGACATGAAAATTGTCCACATTGCCTGATGAGCTTGGGTAGAGGGGCATTCATACACAATCAGGAACACAAAGTTCCCTTGAGCTGTTTGGAGATTAAAATTCTGCCTAATAATCATCCTCTGATGTTTCCCTCTTGAACTTTCTATTCCAGACGCTATAACCTTCTTGTGGTTTGTCAGGACTAGAGGACCTATGGAAGGATCATGTGGGTGTTTGCATCCACAATGTGTAGTAGAATAGTGGGTGATAGTTAGCTTTGTATATATGCTGATTGTAGATGATTGTTTGGATGATGTTGGAGCTGTTATACTCAATGTGAAGGATGTTCGTCTTTGAGAAGCAGTGCTTGATTCTTTAAAATTAAATGATCAGCTTCTAGTTTAGAACAATCTATGCTTTCTACTTTGGGTTAGTCTGTCAAAGTTTGGTGGAGGATCAAGTTTCACAGAAACAGCAGGAGAAGAAGGAAACAATTATTAAAGTTGATCCTAAGGGGGCAACTTGATGGATTTCTAACTGCTGGTGACTGAATAGCTAGCAAGATCAGAAGTAATCATTCTGGTGCTTCAGAAACTGAATTCAATTTATGAAGTGCTTGGGCTCTCATTTGGTAGCTGAAAATAGCTTGTGATTTTTGAGGATATAAATCCAGGAGGGGCTTCTAGTAAAGTTGTTTAAACCCTGTAGGAAGTGTCAGTAGTCTGCAAGGCTTCAATTATTGTCGACATTCATATTTTACCCAAAGGTTTTCTTACATGTAGAAAAGGAAAAGAAAACATAAGTAGATGAGAAAATTGGATTTTTTGCTATGCATTGGATTCTTGCATGTCATATTTAAGTATTGGTAGGATTATTGAGCATTTGAGTGTACAATTGACTCCAGGGATATTTTAGTCATTTCATCTAACGCATGAGGCATTAGTAGTGCTTTTTAGACTTAATCTCAAGTACTGCATTTGAGTGATTTTGCATAACCATCCGGGGTTTGGGACATATTTGGTGATTTCTGGGCGGAAGAGGGAATGGGTGGAGAGACAGAGCATGGTCACTCGGTATTCTATTAGTTATTTTATTTCTCTTAATTGATTTGTTTCTCTTTAGCAAGTCGTTTTTATTCTAAAAAATTGTGAATTTGGGTCTAGAGACTCATTTCCCTCAAACAAGATAATTTACATTGTAGATAAATTTAGGAAAAAAATAATTGAAAAGAAATACCTTTTGTTCACGACCAACATGGATGTGGTGCATTGGTTCATTGGACCAACCTGTAGTGTGTTTTCCACGTTTGCTTAAGTCATGGTTCATTTTGTCTATAGATTATCATTTTTTATGGGATATTTAGTCTCTGTTTTTATTTTAGATTCTTAGTAACTGTTAGGGTTGTCTATATATATCTAGCACTCTCTATAACCGGGGATTGGACATTCACCCCTCTAAACATTTTACATGGTGGCATCCCACCTTTTTTCATGGCGGCATCCATGAACTCTTACCAATTCTCGTTTGCCACATTCACAAAATGCACACCCATGTCCAAGCAATTCGTCAGACCAGCATCACCCATTTTCCAATTTTTTACCCTTTATCATCCCATGCACCTTCAATTCTAGTCCATTAACATCTTGTGAAAGTCACTACGCCAGTTTGCTTTTCTATGCCACATCACATCTTTGGGATTCATCATTGAGCTGTTGCTAGCATCCGGGAAGTCACAATTCATCATTTCACTGCATCAGGTCATGTCGAGTTGTTGTTGCTGTAGTGACAGAGTTGCTTCTGCTGTGATGGAGTTGCTGCTGCTGTTTTGAGTGCGTCTGCTTTAGCCTTGTAGCTGTGATCAGCCATTGTGCTGTTGCCTGGATCGTCAAGCCTGCATTACTGCTGCTAAATCGGCCTGAGAATCGCCTTCCACAACGCTCTCATTGACTTGCTCTAGCCCAGCTGTGGTCCGTTATAACGATTCAGAGCGTGCAGCTTTGTCCTATCAAAGGTATATATGCTGGTCTACTATTGGGAAGTTTTTGATTTTAGCTTCAATTAGGTGAAGTAAGTGCCTTGAATGTCAATTTTGGTTTAAGCAAATAACTTAGATGCATGATTAGAGGCTCCGGAGTAGATCCATGCATATCATGAAATTGCTCTCAGGGATGGATGTTGTGAATTGTTGAAGATGTTGGAACATTGGGTTTGCTTATTCATTTAGACTTATTTCATGGCACAGGGTTAGTTAGGTTCATACATTCACATCATATTTTGTTTAAACTAAAAAATCATTTGTGGCACTAGTAAAATTCCTTTTTACACATATAGATTCTTATAGTTTATTATAATTATCCATTAATGTCTGTCTTAGTGTGCATTTAAGACATTTAGGTTGCATATTAGTTTCCATGCCTCATTTATATGTCATGAAAATCGAATATAAAATTCTTGTCTTTCATGTTAGTCATTTTAGATTGCATTTGCATAAAAATTCATTCAGGATTGCACTTGCATTCAGGGTAAAATTGCATTTTTGCATCATAATTTGATTTTTTTTCCTACTGCACAGTACACTATGGAAAAATTATTTTGCACAAGTCATAAAATGTTTAAAAATTAAGCATTCTTCCCTTACCAAGATTACACATACAATATTTTAGATTACATTACATTAGATTTTATTTCTATTTTTACCTCATCATGGGCAAGTAATTTATCTAGGATTTATTCTGGCATAGCCTGTTACATTTACATATTTTCTTTCCCTTTGATGCTTTAGTCTACTTTAGGGTAGATACAATAAAATTTTTGAACTTCCCATTTATGCTCAAGGAGATCCTGTCCTGGGGTGTAATAATGAGGTTACGTTCAATTGTTTTCAATGCAGCTTGGGTTGGTTTATTTCTTTTTATCTTGTTTTATAATTGCCCAAGATGGTTTAGGTTGCAATTTTACTACTTTTTGTCGTATGCCATTATTAATTGGTTGCTATGTTTTCTTGATTGCATATTGCATTTAATTGCATGATCTCGTAGCTGCATATTAGGAAATAAAATGATCGTATGAAGAGTTTCCTTTAAAAGAGAAAAAGGTACCAAATATTCGGCATTAGTGTAATCGAGTATAACCAAGTCCTTGAATTCATTTCTCTGGTTCGCAGAGGTAGAGTGATCTCTCGTGATTTACTGGGCTCCTGGTGATTCTAAGGTAATAATAAATTAATAAGAAAAACCAAGTTGCAATTGGTAGGACTTGAGAGAGTTTGTGCGAAGCGTAAGCGCTGCCTGCAAGAGGATTATTTGTGTCCATCTAGCAATCCGTTAGTTCTCATGGGGTTCACCTCGAGAGGGTCGCGACAATTATGAAAAGACTTTTTGAAAGTCAAGTGAGTAAGTGAGATTATTCTGAGTTTTGCAGGCAAATATATTTTTGGTTACGAGTTGATGCTGAGAATTCTGGTATGGGACAAACGGTTCCTTTTTGCAGCATGTGTTTAGTTCCAAGGGTAGTTTGGGATTGATCTATTAGTCTTCTTGTTTTTTCAGATGGTTTGGGTTCTCCTCATGCCTTTCAGTGGTACCATTTGTATGTTCTATAGCTCTTGAGTTTATTTCTTTCTCCTTTTATTTATTTGTTTATACTAAACATGATGTTGAATACAGTTCTCATCTGCATTTACCTAGGACATGTAGAATTTGTTTGGGATATTCTTTTGAGAAACTTTGGCATCTAATTAGCCGCTTGATTCATGGTTCACAGAAATTAAAATTGTATTTGAGACTTGCTCATCAACTTAACAATAATATCGGTAGGTTATTCATTTTCGGTTTGGGTCATTTGGAGGATTCATTGATCTGCTCCTACATTCTTGCAATCAGTATATATTAAGGTAGGCATGTCATCTGCAATTGTGCAGCCATAGTTATCATGAACCTTGTAAGTCTTGCTTGAGTGGCTTGTTTTTCTGTTTTTCTTTCAATGATTCCTTCGATTTATAATTGTCACTTTGAAGATGAGTTGAATTTAGTGGCAAGATTCCTTGCATTGTCATTGTTACTTTTATTTGTATTGATTGACTTATTGCTGGTTTTTTAAAGTAGGGGCCTAAAGCATTGTGTTGTAAGTACTTTGATCTGTTTATTGATGTGTTAAATTGTCCTTTCACAGGGATCCTTAACATTACCAGATTTGTTATGTCAAATTCCAGACCACCTAGTACCAGAAATTTGACATACTCTGGAAAGCATGTTTTCCTGCCTCCAAAAAGCCCATTCCCTGGCCTTTCGCCTTCATATGTTGATTATATTCCTAACCCTCCAATTGGATCTAAACCAGTGCAAAGGCCTGGAGAGGGGTATACCCGCCACCAACGAACGTCATCTGAGAGTTTTCTCATGGAGGATCAACCCTCATGGCTTGATGATTTACTTGATGAACCTGAAACTCCTGTACGTAGGGGAGGCCATAGACGCTCATCAAGTGACTCTTTTGCATACATAGATGTAGCTAACTTTTCTGACCCAGACCATGCAGCTCATGATGAGCACAAGTACAGAAATGTGTTTTCAGTGCCCCATTGGGGAACTCAAGAAATGGATCATCAAAGAGGTGGTCAGCATGCATATTTTGTTGCTGAGCAAAACCATGTGAAGCAGAAGAATAGGGTGTGGGAGTCATCTCGCAATGTTGCAACTCCCCCTGGTGCCCCACCTGTGGTTGGAGGTGATGTTGCTACTCAAAATTCTGCGCCAATATGTGTATCCCAAGAAGTGGAGAAGTATCCCTCCATGGTAAATGGGAAGCAAGACCAAGTTGAATCTGTAATTGATTTAAAGTCTTCATCTGAAAGGAAAGATGCTTCTCATGCTAAGCCATCTTCAACTGAGACAGATACTAAACGTGCAAAGCAGTATGTGCTGTGTCCCTTTCTCATTAATGTGTACACATGGTTAGAGATGTTACATTGTGTGGGATATGCTACAGTTTTGTTTTATAAAGCCCAATTAAATGTTTTGGGACAGACAAGTGTCGGACTATCTGAAAGAGAATCCAGAGGGTGTATTGTTGTCATAGGGTTCAAGCAATTATACCACTAGATAGTATACATAAATAAACTTGGCAACATCTTTATGTGAAAGCGTAGTAAACAAGGAATGACTTATTGATTGCTAAAAATTCTACAATTTTGCAGATGCATGCTGTGGCCAGGTAATCATAGGCCATAGAAATGACAATTACATAATAATTTCTATCCTCTTTGTCTGAGAAGTCTTTCATCCAGTGGAGTCAAATGGTTGTTTTCATTTTTCTAGCTCAAATTTCTCGTGTTATGAGTTGATATATATGTTAGAAATTTCATACTTGCAGCATGCACCTTTTTATTTTTTTCTGTTTTTGATAATTGGACATTGCAGTCTGTTCATATTTCATGTTTCATGCCCAAACTTGGAGCCATGAGATTATTCAAGACTGAGGATAACAATTCATTATAAAAGAAACTGGGGCCATTAGGATTTGATTATTGCCCTGATATGTGTAATTTTTTTTGTAACAAAATTAGACCTAGTAGAGAAAATGCGTTGAGCTTGGTAATGGACCCAAAGGGATCTTTATAATCTTGAGAATAGGTAGGGTCATTATAGGGTTTTAGTTGGTGAATTTTTATTTGGAATAATCTGCATATTATTTGAGACTTGTTAGTGTAATACAACTGATTTTTTGTTTGTGAACTTCGACCTGATAATTATGTAAATACTCAGAGTTTCCAAAGCCCATGCTGTGATTGGTAAATCTTGTTTAAGACTGCCATACCAGCTGTATCTCAATTGGCATATCCTGGGAAATCTAGGCAGTTCCATGGGATACTGTTTGAGGTTGACTTTGTCTTCAAATATCACTCGATGTCTGACCAGGTTTCTCAAGGCGCAAATGATAAGAAGAAATTGCTCAGATGTAGTAAAGAGAGTGGTAGTGATTTTTTAGGCGACTTGAGTTGGGGTCTAACTGGCAACTTTCACAACCGCTGCAGGCAATTTGCACAGCGTTCACGGGTCCGGAAACTTCAGTACATAGCCGAGTTGGAAAGAAATGTGCAAGCTTTGCAGGCAAGAATGAAATGCTGATATATCTTATGATCTCATGATTAAACAGTGCTGAGAAGTTGCTCACATTCTATCTCTGATGAGTGTTATGTTTTAATCTTATGTGCTCCTGTATGCAGGTAGAAGGTTCTGAGTTTTCCGCAGAGGTTGAATTTCTCAACCAGCGACACCTTATCTTGAACTTGGAGAATAATGCCCTCAAACAACGGTTGGAAAGTTTAGCTCAAGAGCAGTTGATAAAATGCTGTAAGTTTCTCTCACTAAAGAAGACTGTGAACAACCCGAGCTTTTTGGTTGTTGAAAACTTTCTTTTTATGTGGTTTCTGTTACTTCTGCTACAAGAAAGCTTTTACTTTGAATTTGGAGGTGCTTTTGAATTTTTATGACAACTCGAGTAAGCTTTTTGCTTGCATCAGTGTTTTGTGTTTATGTTGATTTGCTTGTTCTTATCAATTTGCATGTGTGAAGGAGTCTACCGTTCACTGTTTGCAACATATTGTATCAGAGAGTCTGGACTAGGGATGCCGTGACAGCCTATGGCTTTATTTTGAAAGTGTTGTAAATGGGATCACGAATAGTTGCCTATAGATATGCATATAAAAACCGTTTGGAGGGTTAAATAATTTGGGTATGTGATTTGCACCATGTCATGGTGAGTTATCTGTTGTTTTAAATGCTTGTTTTTCTTTTTTTCCATTACGGTCTGAAGTGAACGTTCTATTTGGAATTTGTAGTTGAGCATGAGGTTTTAGAGCGGGAAATAGGAAGATTGAGGGCCACATACCAGCAACAGCAGAATCAACAGCAGCAGCAGCAGCAGCAACAACCATCTTCTGGGCTTCAACGCAGCAGCAGCAGCAGCCGCAGCACCAGCACCAGCAAAGGCCTTGATGCCCAGTTTGCAAACCTCTCGTTGAAACACAAGGATGCTACTTCCAGGCATGACACTACGAGAGGACCTCTTCGTACTTAGTTGCATGATGCAACACCTGTGGGCGATGGTGCCATCTTTTGTTGGAGCCTCTGTCCCTTGTCTCTGATCGTTTGGCCATCTATATCTTCTCCGTCTCACCTTTCCTTTGTCATAATTGATATTTGGTGCGCCTGGTTATCATTGCCGATAGTCCTGTTGCCGGCATGTGATATACCTGAGGTGAGTCTCGCCTTATAGTATGTTGCTGCTCACATCTTAGAATCTATTTGCCAAGTGGTTTCTAGCCATAGAGTTGTCCGACCACCTAATAATACTCGAGGCATTGGTAAAGTTTTTCGTTGTGTTTTTTGGTTCTGCCTCTCCAGTGCTAGGCTGGGCATTACTTTGGAATGCTTTGCGAGAAGAAGATTACCATTTGGATGTATTAATTGTTATTGTTTGCTCAAACCAGTTCCGGTTCCATTGTACAAAAACTGATGGTGCCGTATCGAGCATGTCCTTTGATGATTTCTTAGTGATTGTTGAGAGGAACCATTGGAACTTCATGTAAGTTCACGATCATGTCGTGGCCGATGAATGCTACGAGGAGGCAAATAGTACATGCCCTTAACTCTTGCCACCATTGTCTTCAACGATCGATATCAATCGATGAATATGTCATAAACATTCCCACCATTTAACGTGCTACCAAGCATGGTAATTACTCCAATTTTCGTCTACCAAGTAGTCCTCGGAACATCACAACGTTTCTAAAGCTGTTTCTGAAAGAAATCTTTCAGACAAGACATCTTGGCGAGAAGCAAAGGGTGTAAATAGCTTGGTATAGCAACATTTGATAGTATATTGAATATCCTTTCCTACTATGTTATCATAGCTAGGAAATTGTTTCAAGATAATAATAATGAGTACAACTTTTTCTATAAGTGAGCTTTGATCAAACTGCTTTCGATTAAAATACATCAAGCTTTGCTAAAAGCGATTATTGATGATATCAATGACTCACCCGACTCCGACTTATACAGTTGCTCCCGAAACACATTGCTTCTGTTCTACAATTACTTGGCATGCGAAGTCCAACATGAGGAATGCTTTACTAGATCTATTTCCGAATCGCCAATGATACATACCAAATTCAGACATCCATTTCAAAAGCAATTCCTATTGTATGGTTCTAGCTTATCAGACATTTTGTGTGTTTATAAAAAATTGATCTGGAGTGACACATTCTTATACAGTGGAGTGGATAACATAAGAAACAGGACAGAAGGGTTATCCAAATGCCCACATGATACCGGCTAAAATAGCATAAGGGAAGCAAAAGCACATATTCTACTTCATAGCCTCCATGAGGAACAGGACTTGCCCTGAAGGCAAGAGGACTAGCAGAAGAAGGTACAAGTATTTTAACTGAACAGCCACACACAAACACAAAAGCACAAAGGGCATGCAAGCGCTTAGGCTTTATGTATAATAATGGATTTATCAAGACCATCACCACCAAAATCAAGAGGTTTTCAACAGTAGGATAGAATTGCAGTGCCATTTCGACACATAATTGACATCACTTCTGAGGAGCTTATTATAACGTCTAGTATCCTCGTACATGCCAGCATTTGATACCCCAGAAATTTGATGGTTGACAATGATGTACAGAAAACTGGGCCAGCATTGACGTCCCAGAAACGAAAAGTGCTATATTGTCAGAAAGAACATGCCAATCTATACAACAAAGCCGAAGTTTTGGAGGTGATATGACATGAATCCCAGAGTCATGACCTGCAACACCATTGAAGGAGAAAGTGAGATGAATATTCTCATTCATGTTCCATGATCACCAAAATTAAATAGGCAGTTGTCACTACTAGGGCAACACATTTACTTAGCAAGAAATGTATTGAATTTGAGTCTGTATGAGTATGACAACCAAGATTAGTATTTTTATTTCGACAATTTACAATAGAGTAATATGGTCTTTGGTACTCATAAGGGAGTATTAAGTATTTGAGAGAAAAAGGAGGCCATACCAGATATGGCATAAATGTGCATATCGGAAATTCAGGAGCTTGTAATTTGAATTCACGTCTGCCTGCGCCTTTTGGCATTGTCCTCATTGAAGAATTCCCAGTTTTTATGGTCAAGGGAACTAAAGTCATCAAGGTCCGCAATGGCAAGCAAGTACTGAGTAAGCTTCACAAGTTCTTGATCACTGTCTCTGCTTGAATGAGCCTTTCTGAATGGTTTGATAGTCAACCCGTTTTGAGGGTTCATAACAAAATTTCTTCGCAGGTCATCAAACATTATAGTGTTCTTCGCACTGTAATACTGACAAGTCAAGAGACTGTTGTAAGGACTCTTTACCAGAATCTGTATCCACCGACTTTCAAGATGATGTCTTATGTTTCTCATATGTAAGATACAAAATTAGGGGCATGCACAAAGTCAGTAACAATTATGATATTCAGAAAGAGAAAAACTTCTATGAATGTGAAAGTACAACACAACATAACGCCATAATACAAGGTCATGGCAGAGGCAGACTAATTGAATGCCAAAAGCTACCTGATTCATGGACAGATGCATGTGCCACGAAAGAGCACCTATATGAGACATGGCAGAGAGGTGATTGCACTAAATTTCTAGGCTAAGAATTAGGTTTATTGCAACAATACTGCCACATTATTCCCATATGAACTGAACTGATACCTATGTCATAACAGTCTCAACCATGAAGAAAACCAATTGATTCCCAGGAGCATGACAGAGTGAAGCACTTACATTCAAGAGTCACTTGCATGTTAAGTTTAGAGTGAAAGAATCTCAAAACAGATCGGTTTACACTACGAAATTGTTTAGGCTATTATCAACAAATGTGTGCATAAAAGGTTCATAGAACAAACTCTATTGTGTATGTTATTCTCGAGATAAGCACATTTATGTTATATACATACACGTGTGCCTATGTATGTACATCCACATTTGGTAAAAACAAAAAACTCCTGCTGAGGAGATGTATAAAGCAATTTCATCGGGTTACCAGACCACATGAAGAACATCTGTCATTTTATTATATAAAAGCTATACCTCTGGGAGTTGACCCCATATTACACCAAGTGGCTTGCAATCAAAGATTCCATGTGAATCTGATTGTACTGTGATCATTGCCATTCGGTCTAAGAGTGCTGTAATTTTGTAATTAGGATTGTCAAGTACCCCTAGCTGTCCCATCTTCAGCTCAACCCACTTCATGCTACAGAAAGAAAATAGACGTATTAGAAACAGGGTATCCAACTGTTAGTTTCCTACTGTTAGTTTCCTACTAAAATTTTGCTATTCCATCTCATGGTATTTCTGAAATGAATCTCTCATAGCACCTTTGGAGAAAACGCAATTCAATCACATAAGCTTAAAGACTAGGAAAAATGACAAAGGAACCCCCCAAAGGTGGAGCTTGGACAAATAACACATCCTACACCTCTATGATGAAAAAACAGTCCCCACAAAAGATGCTTAGTTATCTCTTCATTTTTTTAGTATCTAAACAAAATGCAGTCCGGTTGTGACAGAAAATGCTTGTAATGAGTGCAATTGGTTGCAAATTAGGTCCATATGCAACAGAACACAATAAGTAGAGTGACAGAACCTTTGCTAGGGAGCGAAAGGTATACTTTTGCTTTTAGAAGAGGTAGAGATGCAATTAACAAAAGCAGAAGGGGTTTGCACAATTTACTCTAGATAATAGACCAGCAACACAGAAAAATAATCTTAAGACCTGGAAAGGAAATTCAAAACAGAGAAGTCTTTCATACTTTTACCATGAAACCAAGACCAAATAAAGAAACAAGATAATCCATACCTGGTTGCAGACCATATAATGATATCATACTCTGCGTAAGCAGCAGTGAGAAACTCATGAAGATCTGCATGTATGGGTTTACAGTTAGCTAGATAGCAAAGAAAATAATTTGTAAATGTGTAAAATGCAGACTACTCACAGGGTCTCATCAATTGAAGAGGATTTTCTGCTGGGGACCGATGATCAAATAGAGTATAATCAATATCCAAAACAAGCAGTTTTTTTCCTTCACGACAAGGGTTTCGAAGTTCCATCTGCGTGACAAATCAATTAATCAGCACACCAACAATGTGCCGCAGGAAGCTCCTCTTATGAGAGCAATTTGAATATCCATGTTACACTTTTGGTAACAATAAGCTGGCTTGCCATTGAGTTTTAACCGTAAAATCAAAATAGAACAGAATGGTTATAATTCTATAGGTGAGTTATCCTCTCTCCTTTTAAAATGGAGATCAGAGGCATTATACATCAGTCTTCACATATTAGTTCTCCTCAGAGAATAAACGATGAATTTCAATTAACCAACATCATTTCCTCTCAGACAACAATTTAGACAAAAAATGATCCGATGCTTATCCTAGTAGTGTCTCAAAAACCATGTCTTATGTCTCCTCAAGGAAACTGTTTGTTTTTCCATCTGGATAGATAACACAAGCTTATACACCAGCTAAGGAGTAAGTAGTTAGCTTAAACCACTTCTGTGAAGATGAAATGTTTATGCCTCCAACAAAAAAGCAAATGCATTGAACAGATTCTTTCAGAGATAAAGAAATCTACACTCCATCATATGCCTAAGGACAAATGACATTGACTCATAAAAGACAAGTCCTCTTAGATAGTTCAAATATCATGGTTAAAAGGGGGAAAACTGACCTTGTACTGATCTATCCGTCTTCTGAGCTTCCGCTTATTGACTTCTTTATCTTTGATGTCAATGACATCATCTTGTCCAAGCTCAAAATCATCGACTATTTCAGGAGAGTCCACTTCATCCACAAGAAGATCATCTTCAACAGTCCTGCAAACAGAAAGCAATAGCCATCCAGCAGAGAGTCAAATTAAAAAAAAAAAAGAATTAAATTTGCTACATAAAGGCCTGTCTATGTACTGTGAAACACGTCTTTTCTTTTTTCTTTAATCTAATGAAACAACGTGATATTTGAACTAACATTCCAAATATTCATCATCAAAGTTGTAGGGAGACTACCAAATCAAATTTGCTACGTATAGAGGCTGGTCATTGCTACATGATGCTTGTCCATATACTGCGACAAGACAACACATTTTTTTTCCATATAATCTGACGAAACAGTATGCTAATCAACTAAAACTCCAAATTTTAATCAAACATAATCTCAGCTTATCATGCGACTGGCCCGACATTATGATATATAGCAGAAGGAAGTTGGTAGTAGACAGGGCAGGACAAATGCAGGCGCACATTAGGCAGTACAAATTGTGTCCATTGCTGAAGACATAAGAAGAGACCCTTCCCCAATCTGAGTTTCAGCTTGCGCCACTACTTCAGCATTCATTCAAATTATCATTACTTCATGGACAAAGTAGTCTAATTACTTTAAGTATGCAATTCATCTGACAGACACCACCAGACCGATCCTGACCCACAAAAGATTTCCTAAACTGGAAACAAAAGTTAAAAAAATAAAAAAAAAAACAAAAAAAAAACGAGGAAACCTAACAACCCATCATCTCATATGGCACCAAGATTCCAAATCCAAGAAAATTCACACAACAAGAATCCAGGACACACAAAGAACAACATGAAAAGTCCAAAGCTTTACAGAGAGAGAGAGAGAGAGAGAGAGAGAGAGGAAGAAGGAGAATAGGGACCCGATCATGGTCATCTTGAGGGAGGACTTGAGGGGGATCTGAGAGAGCAAGAGGGTGTCGTCGGCGAGCTTGGAGCCGACTTTCGGGTAGAGGAGCTTCTGGCGCTTGGGCAGCACGTTGGTGAGCTCGCATATCCTCAGCTTCAGCTCCCCCACCGTGTCGTCCCCGCATACCCGGACCGTGTACTCCTTCCCGCTCCACTTCACCGTCAGCGTCAGCTCCTCCTCCGTCGCCGGCGACGCCACCGCCGCCGCCGCCGCTTCTGAAGAAGCAGAAGCAGAAGCAGAAGCAGAAGGCGACGCCATTCTCTCTCTCTCTCTCTCTCCATCCGCTGGGGCGTTCGTGGAGATGTCGAGACTGATTCGGGTCGGGCGCACGCGTTTGGGACCCGAAAGAGACGACCCGCCCGATAAGCCGATCCAACACGACCCGGGGTAAGATTAAGAAATGTGAATAATTCATATCCGTCTTGGCCCAATATTTGAAATAGCCTGAACTGAAAAACTCAAGTAATCTAACTATCTGAACCCGACCCAATGTGATATTCCAAAAAGGAGAATTTTGGGCTTGAACTGATGCATTCCCGAAATCTGTTGTGAAATTTTACGAATTGAAATGACTTGTATAAATATATGATGTGTAATTGAATTTAATTGCCTGGCCGATCTAACTTTTTCATTTGCCACTAAATCTTATGTCGAAGCGTGATATAAACTTGTATTTGAATTATCCTAAACTCGAGAGAGTCAAAGACTTGTAATGACCCGAAATCGTGTAAAAAAATGGACAAAAAGAAACAAATCGATGAGAAACGATTCCATTTTGTCCCATCATGCACATCAATTGAAATTATCAAAGATAATTAATCGAACCGAAACCGATGTGGCCCATACATTTTCCACCTTTGGACCAAAATCCAAACTCAATTAGGCGTTCCAAAATCGATATGTGCAACTTGCCACATTAGATTTTGTTGGGAGACAAATTTTCGGAAAATGAATTAAAAAAAAGTTGCAATTATAGGTATTGATCAAGGGGTGAAAAATTCTTGTAGACTCATTTCAATAGACCCAATGCAATAATAACCATTAAATTTTATAAATACACCACATGAGATTCACATGATATCAATAAGTATAATATACCTGAGTTATTGGATTCGGGTCTTTTATAAGTTTACTTCTATCGAGCAATTAATACCCTCAAATGCATATTTTCCGGAGGTTTTAATATCATTTCGCATTTTGCCTATGAACTCTGAGGCTTTTGATGGATTTATCCTTCAAATTCATCTGTTAAATTTGAATTTGTCCCTACGTGCCTGATGTATCAAGGTTCAAATTAAGCCACATAACCTATTTGACCCAAACCATCGAGTCTCCCCTCCCTCCCTCTAGACAACGCGTGTGACCACGAGTACAGCCTTGAACGATTTACAACCGTAGCAAGAATTGGTCGCATGTTCCAGATCTAGACCAAAGACGTCGACAGTTCATTTAAATATCGAAGAGCAAAGTGTAAAACATAAAATAGAATGCAATAGCAACAATGATGCATGCAACAAATAGATTACTTTCTTTTAAAGATTGAAGTGATGAGAGAGAGAGAGAGAGACGTGATGAGGTCTCATACACGATAGTGACACAACACAGGAGAAAGGAAAAAAATGGGGAAAAGATGAAAAGTAATTTATCTTCCTATGAGATCACAAATTTGATTATAAATGGCTCATACAACATTATTTAGTTATGACACATTTCATGTGGAGAGACTTCTTGACTGTTAGCGTCGTAAATGAAATTATGATGACAGATTCGCCAATCTCAGACTTTTCGAGTCGCAGGTGGTGCGGAATAGTTATAACTCGAACCGAGCATTTCGTATCGCATCGAGTGAAATTGTTGGTAGGGACAAGGAAAATCGATATGGATTCGAGAAGATGGAGGGCTCGAAAAGTGGACTGATTCTATGGCCTCATAAACAGGAAACAGGAACTCCAGATAGCTTCAGAAACCCATGGATGAATGAAGGCACGTATGGAAGGAACACTTGATCTGGGAATGGTTCGATGAGGAACTAGTTAACGAGATTCTTGATGTACTGCTCAGCTCGACATCATCACTAGATACCAACGCTCTCAAGCAAACCTCAGTCACTCAAAAGATCACACAGCAGCCTCCTCTTCTTCTTGGGCCATTTCACAGAGAGAGAGAGAGAGAGAGAGAGAGAGAGAGTTGCTACGTTAGGGTTTGTAGGTGAAGCACATTTCGGAAGATCCATGAACAATCGTGGCATCTCCCGGCAGTCGCGTTTACTCCGCTAACCTCTCTCCCTTTCTGTAGCTGGCGAATCAAATTCATGAAGACGTTGTTAAGCCTGTCCTCTCCCCTTAAACGACCTATTGAGATGAGAGATTACGCATGGAGAGCCTCCTGCAACTGATCTTTTAAGCCCAGGGCTATCCCCTTCGAGCTTAACGACCTCGCTTTCGGGTCACTTTCCCCTCCAACCCGTCGGCTGGACTCGAACTCAGATGTATTCGAACGTTCGGCAGATGGAACATGTGTGGAGTGCCGCGTGCAGAGTCGGTCCACACTTATGCTTGATCGACTGCATAAATTATCATCTTTTTAATTTGTTTCACAAAGAGATCAGATAAGGGTGAGAACAGCTGAATCACCAAAAAGCAAAAGATGCCACAGCCAAGCATATGAGGTAATATTATGTGTTACCTCAAGTTTATCCTCTCTGGCGTTATGATTCTTCGGAAGTTGTCTGAACTCGTTAGTCAAACGGAGGCATTGCCAGATATTCTCAGGAGAGACGAAGTCAGTGGCAACTTTTGTGCATGACTACATAAAGAATGATGATAGTGCCGACAATTTAGAGGACTTACAATTCAAGGTGATAGTACAAGTAAAAGATGTAAAGAAACAGTTTGTATACCTTCGAATTTCTAACTTGGTGGGGACACCCAGCAGGAATAAAAACTGCTTCGCCTAGGTGTTGTTCGAATGTCCATGGTTCAATTCCTACATAGTTTCGAAAGTTACGTTGGACCATTGTATTAGAGTAAAAATTCGTCGGTTTTAGCATATACTAACCAAATTCCTCCTTCAACTTCCTCTTGTGCTCCAAAGTAAGATAAAATGATTGGTCATGGATTGGATGGATGACCTGAGCATCGAGGGAGTGAGTATCAGACCCAGGAACATGGCTTACATAAATATGCCAACAACAAGAGCAGCATAATTGTGCTGGGAAATTCACCTCTTTAACTGGAGCGCAGTATGTATGCCTGAATTCGTCATGGTGCTTGCGAAGATATGCCTCCAACAGGGGGATATCCTCTCTCCGGAAAATGTCCCACAACGCACCGCCTCTTTGCTTGATTTCTTGGTCCGAACAGAGATCGTTTCTGCGTTGGTCTTCTTCTTTTCCCTGGCATCCCTCACGGCCATTGAGGCCTTCAAGACCCCGATCTTGGCATCCTGATGCATCTACATTAAGCTCTTCACGTGCTTGACATTGAAGCTCCTTCACATCCTGTGCTTTGTGCTTCTCTTTCAATGTTTTCACTGCAGATTGCTGCTCCTCACTCAAGGACACTTCTGCGGTATGCACAAGGATATTCACCTGCCAGGCGGGTAAAAAGGGAGGGAAGTCAACACAACGCATGCAAGTGGTGTGTCTGATCATGACAAATATCTATTTGCATGCCATCACCTCATTCCTAATAAATGCAATGCATCTTCACAACTAAGCTGTGCCATCTACTGCCTAACCAATGTAGTACGTTCTAATTTTGGTGGACAGTGCTTGGAATTTAAAATCTTTTATCCAATTTTTTTTTTTTTAGGGTGTAATTTAAGGTTTTCGATGGCTTTTATACTATAACGAATGAATGGTGATTTACAAAATGCTCCTTAATGGAGACATATTAAAATTAAATTATAATACCAAGGACAAAAGGAAAAAGAAAGAGAGGTCATGTAAAAATTTTATCCCACGGGCTAAGCTGGAGAGTCGAGACCACAGTAACGCGTGAGAAAATATTAGGGGCATCTCATGGAAAACGCCCAAAATTGATCGACACGTGGCTTAATGGTCCCACTTTGCTATTTGTGCAAAGGCTTTTCTTCCTTTTTGACTATTTTCTTTCCCCTAGTATCACCAGACTTCACGCATTTTCTGAGACCTCTCTTTTCAGTTTATTTTCCTATTACAGGCACCTTTCTAATTTGCTGTATCCAGACAATCGAGATAATAGCAAATGTTTTAAACCAAAAAAGAAAAAGAAAAAAAAAAAGAAGTAATTTCAAACAAACTTACATTGAGTTCTTCACTATGTTATCTAAGTAGAGATTTGCTACTCTTGTCCGTAAATCGGATATCCGAATAAAAAGGTTTTCCTTGACCATAAAATCGATCATTTTTCAAATATTTTTCAAACTGTCAGACTTGTTCGGATGGTAGGGTTAAATAATATATATATATATTACCATTATTACAAATATGTAACTAAATTCTTTCCCATTTGACATCATATATCAAGATATGGCTAGTCATACACTCTCGAGAGCTTGTAAATAGAGACTTGTCTCTCACTTTTATTCCAAAAACATCTTCTATAATTCCCACCTACTTTCTTTACCTTCTTTTGCACTTTTTGGAAAGAATATCTTACAACCTTTGTACTTGGTAATTGGGGATGCAATAGGAGAACATTGAGTACTCTTCTTGTCCTTCCTAGTAATACGACTAGTTACAAAATAATCTGCTAAATTATCCATGTTGCCAGTAATGGGATCAGTTAGAAAATAATCCGTTAAATTATCCACTCCACGCGCTCTCCCTAATTCTCCCTAATCAGTTGACATCGTTATACGTTATGTGACGGTGAGTTAATCTAACACTAACATATGACCGTAACTCTGGCAACACATTAATTGATATAATATGATATTTGTTCTCTAATAAAATAATCTCATCCAAGTCCAACCCGCATTCATTTGCCATTTTCCTCACCTGCAAATGACCATAAGTTGGCAATTCCCCAAAGCAATTAGCACATCAAAGTGGTCAGTCAACCAAAAGCGAAATAAAAATTGCCCATTCACATGTCCCCACCAGTGAGCAACTCATCTCACGATCCACACCTTCCGAAATTTTTTATAAGTTCAATCACCAAGCTGTCTACTGCAATTTGCCCCACTTTTTGTACCAGCACATGATTTGAAATTTTTCCCCTAAAAAATGACGTTCATGTTTTAAAAATATTTCAACATTAAAGGTAAGCTGAAAACAAAGGTTGAAAGACAATAACTAAAAGTCAATGCGATTGCTATAGACTATGGACGAGGCGAAAATCCAGATACAAAATTTCCCGAAAATCAAATCAAAGAAGTAATTGAGGTGAGGGGCAACTTTAAAAATTCAAATAAAGTAAATTTGTCATTTTTTAAAATATGAATTGTGCCTGCCGCGTGTGGGTATGTATATATACTAAATTAAAAGTCAATTTATTATGAAGCATATCATCAAGTTTGACACATTTGCCCTAATAAAAAAAAATTGCATTACACTTACCCAAATTTTTTTTATATGTAACACAAACTAATTGATTGACACGTGGCTTAATGGTCCCACTTGTCAACCTCCCTTCGCTTTCTCACCGTTAGTATTTCTATTGGGCGTGAGCTTTTCCTCTCCTCTTTTGTAGCCCTGAGCTTTTGTTCATTTTTGACAATATTTTCTTTCCCCTAGTCTCGCTACCGAGACTTGACCTGCACACCTTGAGACATTTGCATTTTCTGCAAAACTTCCCTATTTTTGGGGAGAATTGGGACCTCTCTTTTCAATTTATCTTCCTATTTCGGGTACCTTCTCTCCCTTTTGGGTGGAGTTGTGAGGCTAGCGTGGCATGTATCATGTTGACATTTGGGCCAATCATCATAAATCCCTGCAACTTATCTCTCTTCAATTGTACAACTCTCCTTATTCTCTCTCTTATGCATTTCAAAGCCCTCTGACGGTCCGAAGACTCCACCACCTCCATCTTTTTTCCTTTTTTGTCCATTTGTCCCTTTCTTCTTCCATCTCCAGCTCTTTTCTCAAGCCCAAAGATGCCATCCTTGCTCTACGACTCCTTCATATTATTTAGGTATGTTTAAGTATGGTTTGAATTGATATTAATATTACGTAGAATGTGGTCATATTTCATAATCTAACATCATAACAACTAATCTGTTCGTGGAATTTTTAATTTTTTTTTTTTATCATTTCCAGCCTCCCTCCCGCATTTGGGTGTCTTTTTCACTAAAAACCCTAAATGGCCGGTTTCATTTGCACAGTTGTAGTTGGACGTTGATCGTTGGTTAATTTTTTTTTTTTTTTGGTAAAGGTAAGAATTATAATAACTATTGCAAAATGATATACAACTGTACAGCAATGGGAGCCCCGGCACCAGCTTGCACTCAGAGAGAGAAACGCAATGAGTGGAGGGGTGCCGGGGGGGTAGGGGGGGAGAAAAGAAAAAAGAAGCTGCGACGAGGATACAAAGAATGGGGACCAACAACAGTAGAAGGGCAACAAAGAGACCAGCAAACAAGAAAAAATCGAGAAGAGCACACAAACAAGCGTGGCTCGCACGGGGAAAGAACTACAAAAAACGGGTCAACACAACGGACCTAGGAGCCTCAGCTAGGCAGAGCGTCGGGAAGGAGGATGCTAAGGCACCCTGTAGATGTCAAGCAAATGGCAGCAGCAAAGGGACCAGCAACAACACCAATCAAGGGTCAATAGATGGAGGGGAGAGACCCTCATGAGAGAAAACCAGGAGAGTGCCCTTTAGCCACAAGGGAGGGGGCACAACGAAAGCCTTGGAAAGTCTAGCAACAGTAAAACCAAATCCACAAAAAACATGCTCAATTAAATAAGGAAGGGTGAAGGCCCCAACTCAATTGAAGTCTCCTATTACGGGGAATATCCGAGACCTTGGAGAATGTTGAAGCCTTGTCTTTAATGGCTTTACGGAGGTGCTCTTTTAACGCCGGGAAAAATAACCTTTGATTGCGAAATAGAATGTTATTCCTCTCTTTCCAAATGAGATAACATAAGGCACCAAAGGTAAAGCAAGCCAGGGAATGGTGGAAAGTAGCATCCGAAAGGTGATCAATAACCCATTGGAGATTTTCCTTCGAAGATTGATTATGCCAAGGTAATTTACAATTGGCCACCCAAAAAGAGGCGAGGTTGCTAGTAATAGGGCAGCCAAAGAAAAGGTGGTTCACCGAATCCGGCCTAGCAGAGCAAAATGCACAAGAAGCATTCGGTATTCTCTGATAAGCAAGCAACAATACCTAAGTAGGCAAGTGATTGCGAGCTATCAGCCAAAGGTGGGATTGGTACCGAGGAATAAGGGAGGAGTTCCAAACAAGTCTCGACCAGGAAACCCTAGGACCCCTCGGCCTTAGCAGGCTTCAAGCCGAAGCAGTAGAGAAGACTCCTGAAGAATGGCTAGTCCAAAGGAGGTGGTCACTAACCTCATCGAGGCTTGGCAAAGGATCATCCCAACCCACAATAGTGGTTGAAACAGCAGAGGGTAGAGGCAATGCTGTTAAGGTACCCGCAACAGATGCGAGGCGAGGAATTCCAGAGTAATAAATTTCACGATCAGAGAAGAGCTTATAGAGAGGTTCACAAGGGTGCCAATAATCGAACCAAAAGGAAACCGAAAGACCATTTCCAATACGCCACTTAAAATGATTCTGAATAAGATCATGGAGGCCAAGTAACTTCTTTCACGCCCAAAAGCAGAAGGTAGGTCTTGGGGCAATCCAGAAGTTTTTGCGCTTCAAGAAATTTGAATGAATCCATTTACACCCGAGTGATTCCTTATCGGTAAAGAGGAACCAAAGGTGTTTGATCATAACAACAACATTGCGATCAAGTGAACGGATTCCCAGCCCACCTTCCTCCTTGGGTAGGCAAACTTCTTCCCAAGCAACCTTTGCTCCCCTAGATCCTAGGTTGGGGCCTCTCCAAAGAAATTGCCGGAAAATCTGTTTAATTTGGTTAGTGATCGAGGAGGGCAGGATAAACACAGTAGATCAGTAGACCTGGATAGAGTGGAGGATCGATTTAATTAGTTGCGGTATGCCCGCTAAGGAGAAAAACTGATTGGTCCAGGATTGAACTCTTGCAGTTATTGCATTCACTAGGGAAATGCAATCTTCCTTGCCTAATCTAGATGAGATAATAGGCACGCCAAGGTACCTAAAGGGGAGAGAGCCTAGATGAAAGTCGGAGGTACTTACTAGGGCATCTCTTAAAGAATCCGGGCCGCCTGAAAGGAAGATTTCGCTTTTGTTGAGATTAGGATTTAATCCAGACCAGCCAGCAAAAGAATGAATTCCATCCATAAGAAGACGTAGGGAATTCATATTAGCTTCCGAAAATAGGAGGACATTATCTGCGAAGAAAATGTGAGAAAGTCTGGTATTTTTACATCTCCAAAAGAGCTTAAAACTTGGCTTCTCGGTTTGAGAGTTGAGAATTCCCGTAAACACTTCCATCACTAACATGAAAATATAGGGGGATATTGGGTCGCCCTGTTGAATACCCCTTCCACTTGAAAAAAATCCATGAAGTTCACCATTAAGGGAGATGGAAAACTTAGGAGAGCGAATGCAAGACATAATGTGGTTGACGAATTCCAGAGGAAACTGGAAGGCTAACAGGGTTAATTCAATAAAGTTCCAGTCAACCGAGTCATATGCTTTGCAAAAATCAACCTTAATGATATATTTGGGTCGATAAGGTTCATGATGGAAGTCGCAAAAGAGTTCATGGGCTAGCATAATGTTATCACTAATTCGCCTTCCTTTCACAAATGCATTCTGAGGAGGACTAATGATTGAAGGAAGAACAGAGGCTAACCTGTTAGCTATAATTTTGGTGATGCACTTATACGAGTGTTGCAGCAAGCAATGGGGTGGAAGTCATTGGCATTCGACGCATTATGAGTCTTCGGGACTAAGGTCAGAATAGTAGCATTGATCTCTTTAAGAAGCTGACCAGAATTGAAGAAGTCATGAACTGTCAATAAAACCGAGGGGCCTACAATCTCCTAAGAACGCTTGAAGAAATCCACATTAAACCCATCCTGGCTAGGTGCTTTGCCACTCGCAAGGGAGAAGAGAGTATCTTTAATTTCCTAGTCAGTAATAGGGTAGGAGATAGCACGAACTTGGGCATCATCAAGGGTACGATTCAACTTAGCTCGGATCTTCTCAATCATGGGAACACACGAAGGGGAGGAAGCCGCCAAAAGGGCTTGAAAATGAGATACAAAAAGCTGTTGTACCTCAGAAGGGTCAGAAATCAGGCTGTCCCCATTGTGAATTGATATAATATGATTCCGGAGATGGCTACGTTTGACCGAGTGATGAAAATATTTCGTGTTAAGATCTCCTTCCTTAAGCCAATGCACCCTGGATTTCTGTCTAAAGAATGATTCCTCCTGAAGATGAAGCTCAGAGAAAACCTGAAAGCAATCCTGCTCCGAGTCCGCCAGTTCCTGGTTGAGAGGGTCCATATGAATAGTAGTTTGGGCAATAGAAAGCTATCTTCTAGCCTCAGCTATTTTGGCCGAAATGTCTGCATAAGCTTCCTTGTTTAGAACTTTTAACCTGCACTTGAGAGCCCGAAGCTTGCAGCAAAGAATAAACATTAGCGTGCCTGAGAAGGAAAAGTCCCAAACCTGGGATACCAAGTCAAAAAACTCGGGATGAGACATCCGAAGTTGAAAAATTTAAAAGGCTTACGAGTGTTAGGGATAGGCAAGATCCTGACAACCATTGGGGAGTGATCTGAGACTCCAGGATTCAAGAAAGAGGCTTCAGAGAAGGAAAAAGCTGAGTTCCAGGAAGCATTAACCAATACTTTGTCAATTTTCCTTTGCCGACGAAAAGGACCAGAGGACGCTGCCCAGGTAAATCTATTACCCACAAACCTAAGATCATCCAGCCCAGCTTGAGTAAGACACACACCGAAATCATTAAATGCCGGGATCCAGTAATTGGATCTATTAGCCCTGTTAGAGGCATACTAAATAGCATTGAAATCGCCTGCAACAATCTAGGGTGAATCCGAGAGGTGGATACTAGTTCGAATCAAATCAGACTAGAGAGGTCTTCTCAGGACAAACAAATTCTCTGCATATACCACTGTGAGATTAAAAGAAATACCATTGTTCAGACATACCAGACAGCCATGGATAGCTTGAGAAGATCAAGAAGACAGCGCAAAAGGGCAGCAATAGGATTCCAACCCACCAACACTCTACCTCTAGGAGAGTGGATATTATTTGTGCACCAACTCCAACCGGGAATAAGGGCTCCGGAAATCACAGGGAACATCGCAAGGGAAATCTTAGTTTCCAAAATATCAATACAGCTAAGGTGATTGGAACTAACAAAATGCTGGATCTCAACTTGCTTGAGAGGAGCCCCAAGTCCTCTAATATTCCAAACTCCAAAAAGCATAACCAAAAAAGAGGGGGAGGATAGTTACCGCTTCTTGCCCCCTCGTTTCTTCACCGAGATAGGCAAAGGTTTGGGGTTCGGAGATATATTCGCATCAGCATAGGTAGATTGAAGAGTACCTTTTTGGCGAGCCGAGACAACCACCGAGGGTTTCGAAGGGAGCTGAGGGAGAGTCTCCTCTGGGATAGAGGAAGCAACCACCCGGGGGGAGTTTGAGTCACTACCACCAGAATTGATCTCATCCAAAACTTCTTCATCTGAGGATGAAGTCAACTTCGGCACAATATTTTCAGGCACATTTACTTGGTCCATAAGAGGAGGGACTAGGGACGTACCAGGGATAAGGTCAAAAGAAAGAGGGGAAAGTCCTTCCTTGTCTTTCGCTGGTGGTGCCAACTTAGTAACTGACACTTGCGGTGCAGAAGGGTGAATTTCATTTCCACAGAGAGGAGGAACAATTGAGTGAGAAGAAGGGGGAGCTTCATCCGAAACATGGATTCTAACATTCCACTTTCCACGCATTTCTCGCCATTCACTGGATGGAAGAGCCGAAGGGGCCTTAGAAACTTTAGGATTAACTTTGAGGGGGCCAGGTGCTTGAGGGTCAACACATCTATGGCCAAAAGTACAACACTTGGGATAGAGCATCGACAGCCATTCATACTGGACATCCACTGATCTAGGATCCCCATTCAGCATAAATTCAATAACTTTAGGGAAAAAACTTGAAGCTTCAATCTCAACAAAAACCCGGGCATAAGCCACCATAGCCATTTGTTCAGTATGACTGTCAACATAGAGGGGTTTACCGATTGCACTCGCAAGAGCACTAATACCAGAAGTAGACCATAGGTTAATAGGAACATTTCTAAGGTGAATCTAGATTGGAACCGATTTATGGCATTCTTTCTCAAGCTTCATCAAAGGGTGCCATTGTTGAAGGACAATGGGTATTTTGGCAACTATAATTGGCCCCCATTCCAACACTTTCCTCCTAAACTCCTTATCAGGAATGTGAAAGTAATAAAACCTCAAATCAGCAGCAATGACTTCAACTAAGTGATCACCTCAAGCATGCTTGAGAGCGTCCTCAGTCATTTTAAAATAGAGTCTCTTCCCAATATAATAGCCGACTAAACAATCATCCCATTTAAGGTGAGCAGCTTGCAGAATCTCATAAGAAATTTGCACTATAACCTTATTATCAATGATAACAGGCGGAATAAAAGAAAGGTTGTAACCTTTAGTAGCTGAATGAGTGACAGCATCCCACAAACGGGTGGAAGGTTGAGCAACATCAGAGGAGGGGGCTTGATAGGCCACATTCGCTTTACTCGCACTAGACACATGCACCTCATGTCCTTGCTCACGCTGAGCAGGGGACGATTCAGAAGGGGCAGCAATTGAATCACCACTAGCAATCCTTTTAATCTTAGCATTATGGCCCAAAGAGGAGGAGAAGCCATTAACATTCGAGGAGGGGGGGCTTGTTACCCAGGAGTGCTTAAGCCAGGAGAAAACCATTTCTCTCTCAATCGCGGACGCTGGCTCGAGGAGTTCTCGAAGACGAAGCAGCTACAGGGGGAGACATCGGTGGTTAGAGCGATAATGATAAGGGGTTCGATCGGCTAGGGTTTTTCCTCCATTCACGAGGGATCGAAGATTAAAGGCTAGTGGTCGGAGGATTGCGAGAGGAGTTCCGTTTCGCTCTCGCTCTACCGGTTCTCACTCGGCGGATCCCTCTCTTTCTCTCAATCACTCTCTCTCTGGCTCTCGGGATTCGGTTCTTTCTCGGAGATCCATCGTCTTTGTCCATTCTACGCTGAGTATCCTTCGCCGATGTAGCTCCTCCGAGGCTACTACTTCGAGCCCGGGCAAAAGAGCAGCCGCGGCACCTATCGTCAACGTTGTGAAAGAGGAGGTGATCAAGTCTCCCGTGGCCGAGCTCGCCGCCAATTCCCGAAGCCCTATCCTCAGCATCTTCTAAACTGGTCCTTGTTGCCAGAGATTCTGGTGGCGTCGGTACGTTGCTTCCTCTTTCCGGTGATCTTTGTCCTCTCTTGAAGTTTCGTTAGTAGAAAAGCTTGTCTAGGTTTGATGTTCGAACTTGACGAGCTCTATATTCTGAAATGACGATGCTTTGACTGAGCGATTCTGTTTGTGGATCTTTCTTTAGCTGCTTTTGTTTATTGTGAGTATGATATATCCAACCAAGTATGTGCGCTATGTTTTTCTTTAACAAACAGAGGTCAAGAATTTTAGATATTGGTCATGTCTGGATCTTATGAAATCGAGTTGCTATTAGTGACTTGACCTCAGATGATGATATGGAGACGAACTATTGACGTATTCCTGCATCTAGATCATTGGATGAAAGCGTCCGCCATATGTTCGACAATTTTCTAAATAAAACCGGGGTACGAATTTTAGTAAAGTTCCCGAATGTTAGCGTCTGGTTGATGATTTGATGTTCAAACTGAGATGTATTCGTTCGATCTCCTCATTGTGCCTTTGAATTGATCTGTTGTTTTGTTCCGTCGAGTCTTTGTTTGTTACCCAGGGGAGTGATTAAGCCGGAGAAAACCATTTTCTCTCAATCGCGGAAGGCGGCTCGAGGAGTTCTCGAAGACGAAGCAGCTACAGGGGGAGACATCGGTGGTTAGAGCGATGATGATCGGGGGTTCGATCGGCTAGGGTTTTTCCTCCATTGAAGAGGGATCGAAGATTAAAGGCTAGTGGTCGGAGGATTGCGAGAGGAGTTCCGTTTCGCTCTCGCTCTACCGGTTCTCACTCGGCGGATCCCTCTCTTTCTCACAATCACTCTCTCCGGCTCTCGGGATTCGGTTCTTTCTCGGAGATCCACCGTCTTTGTCCATTCTACGCCGAGTATCCTTCGCCGGTGTAGCTCCTCCGAGGCTACTACTTCGAGCCGGGCGGGTAAGAGCCGCTGCGGCACTGTCGTCAACGTTGTGAAAAAGGAGGTGATCGAGTCTCCGTGGCCGAGCTCGCCGCCGATTCCCGAAGCCCTATCCTCGGCATCTTCTAAACGGGTCCTTGTTGCCGAGATTCCGGTGGTGTCGCACGGTTCTTCCTCTTTCCGGTGATCTTTGTCCTCTCTTGAAGTTTCGTTAGTAGAAAAGCTTGTCTAGGTTTGATGTTCGAACTTGACGAGCTCTATATTCGAAATGACGATGCTTTGACCGAGCGATTCTGTTTGTGGATCTTTCTTTAGCTGCTTTTGTTTATTGTGAGTATGATATATCCAACCAAGTATGTGCGCTATGTTTTCTTTAACAAACGAGAGGTCAAGAATTTTAGATATTGGTCATGTCTGGATCTTATGAAATCGAGTTGCTATTAGTGACTTGACCTCAGATGATGATATGGAGACGAACTATTGACGTATTCCTGCATCTAGATCATTGGATGAAAGCGTCCGCCATATGTTCGAAATTTCTCTAAATGAAACCGGGGTACGAATTTCACTAAAGTTCCCGCATTTTAGGGTCCGGTTGATGATTTGATGTTCAAACTAAGATGTATTCGTTCGATCTCCTCATTGTGCCTTTGAATTGATCTGTTGTTTTGTTACGTCGAGTCTTTGTTTGTTACCCGGGGAGTGGTTAAGCCGGGGAGAAAACCATTTCTCTCTCAATCGCGGCCGGCTCGAGGAGTTCTCGAAGACGAAGCAGCTACGGGGGAGACATCGGTGGTTAGAGCGATGATGATAGGGGTTCGATCGGCTAGGGTTTTCCTCCATTGACGAGGGATCGAAGATTAAAGGCTAGTGGTCGGAGGATTGCGAGAGGAGTTCCGTTTCGCTCTCGCTCTACCGGTTCTCACTCGGCGGATCCCTCTCTTTCTCTCAATCACTCTCTCTCTGGCTCTCGGGATTCGGTTCTTTCTCGGAGATCCACCGTCTTTGTCCATTCTACGCTGAGTATCCTTTGCCGGTGTAGCTCCTCCGAGGCTACTACTTGAGCCGGGCGGAAGAGCCGCCGCGGCACTGTCGTCAACGTTGTGAAAGAGGAGGTGATCGAGTCTCCGTGGCCGAGCTCGCCGCCGATTCCCGAAGCCCTATCCTCGGCATCTTCTAAACTGTTCCTTGTTGCCAGAGATTCCGGTGGCGTCGGTACGTTGCTTCCTCTTTCCGGTGATCTTTGTCCCCTCTTGAAGTTTCGTTAGTAGAAAAGCTTGTCTAGGTTTGATGTTCCAACTGGACGAGCTCTATATTCTGAAATGACGATGCTTTGACAGAGGGATTCTGTTTGTGGATCTTTCTTTAGCTGCTTTTGCTTATTGTGAGTATGATATATCCAACCAAGTATGTGCGCTATGTTTTTCTTTAACAAACGAGAGGTCAAGAATTTTAGATATTGGTCATGTCTCTGGATCTTATGAAATCGAGTTGCTATTAGTGACTTGACCTCGGATGATGATATGGAGACGAACTATTGACGTATTCCCGCATCTAGATCATTGGATGAAAGCGTCCGCCATATGTTGGACAATTTTCTAAATGAAACCGGGTGCGAATTTCGTAAAGTTCCCGCATGTTAGCGTCGGTTGATGATTTGATGTTCAAACTAAGATGTATTCGTTCGATCTCCTCATTGTGCCTTTGAATTGATCTGTTGTTTTGTTCTGTCGAATCTTTCTTTGTTACCAAGGAGTGCTTAAGCCAGGAGAAAACCATTTCTCTCTCAATCGCGGACGCTGGCTCGAGGAGTTCTCGAAGACGAAGTAGCTACAAGGGGAGACATCGGTGGTTAGAGCGATGATGATAGGGGGTTCGATCGGCTAGGGTTTTTCCTCCATTGACGAGGGATCGAATATTAAAGGCTAGTGGTCGGAGGATTGCGAGAGGAGTTCCGTTTCGCTCTCGCTCTACCGATTCTCACTCGGCGGATCCCTCTCTTTCTCACAATCACTCTCTCTCTGGCTCTCGGGATTCGGTTCTTTCTCGGAGATCCACCGTCTTTGTCCATTCTACGCTGAGTATCCTTCGCCGGTGTAGCTCCTCCGAGGCTACTACTTCGAGCCCGGGCGGAAGAGCGCCGCGGCACTGTCGTCAACGTTGTGAAAGAGGAGGTGATCGAGTCTCCCGTGGCCGAGCTCGCCGCCGATTCCCGAAGCCCTATCCTCAGCATCTTCTAAGCGGTCCTTGTTGCCGAGAGATTCCGGTGGTGTCGGTACGTTGCTTCCTCTTTCCAGGTGATCTTTGTCCTCTCTTGAAGTTTCGTTAGTAGAAAAGCTTGTCTAGGTTTGATGTTCGAACGGGACGAGCTCTATATTCTCGAAATGACGATGCTTTGACAGAGCGATTACGTTTGTGGATCTTTCTTTAGCTGCTTTTGTTTATTGTGAGTATGATATATCCAACCAAGTATGTGCGCTATGTTTTTCTTTAACAAACGAGAGGTCAAGAATTTTAGATATTGGTCATGTACGGATCTTATGAAATCGAGTTGCTATTAGTGACTTGACCTCGGATGATGATATGGAGACGAACTATTGACGTATTCTTGCATCTAGATCATTGGATGAAAGCGTCCGCCATATGTTGGACAATTTTCTAAATGAAACCGGGGTACAAATTTCAGTAAAGTTCCTACATGTTAGCGTCTGGTTGATGATTTGATGTTCAAACTAAGATGTATTCGTTCGATCTCCTCATTGTGCCTTTGAGTTGATCTGTTGTTTTGTTCTGTCGAGTCTTTGCTTGTTACCCAGGAGTGGTTAAGCCAGGAGAAAACCATTTCTCTATCAATCGCGGACGCTGGCTCGAGGAGTTCTCGAAGACGAAGTAGCTGTGGGGAGACATCGGTGGTTAGAGCGATGATGATAGGGGGGTTCGATCGGCTAGGGTTTTTCCTCCATTGACGAGGGATCGAAGATTAAAGGCTAGTGGTCGGAGGATTGCGAGAGGAGTTCCGTTTTGCTCTCGCTTTACCGGTTCTCACTCGGCGGATCCCTCTCTTTCTCTCAATCACTCTCTCTCTGGCTCTCGGGATTCGGTTCTTTCTCGGAGATCCACCGTCTTTGTCCATTCTACGCGAGTATCCTTCGCCGGTGTAGCTCCTCGAGGCTACTACTTCAAGCCCGGGCAGAAGAGCGCCGCGGCACTGTCGTCAACGTTGTGAAAGAGGAGGTGAACGAGTCTCCGTGGCCGAGCTCGCCGCCGATTCCCGAAGCCCTATCCTCGGCATCTTCTAAAGCGGTCCTTGTTGCCGAGAGATTCCGGTGGCGTCGGTACGTTGCTTCCTCTTTCCGGTGATCTTTGTCCTCTCTTGAAGTTTCGTTAGTAGAAAAGCTTGTTTAGGTTTGATGTTCGAACTTGACGAGCTCTATATTATGAAATGACGATGCTTTGTGAAGCGATTCTGTTTGTGGATCTTTCTTTAGCTGCTTTTGTTTATTGTGAGTATGATATATCCAACCAAGTATGTGCGCTATGTTTTTCTTTAACAAACGAGAGGTCAAGAATTTTAGATATTGGTCATGTCTGGATCTTATGAAATCGAGTTGCTATTAGTGACTTGACCTCGGATGATGATATGGAGACGAACTATTGACGTATTCTGCATCTAGATCATTGGATGAAAGCGTCCGCCATATGTTCGACAATTTTCTAAATGAAACCGGGGTACAATTTCAGTAAAGTTCCGGCATGTTAGCGTCGGGTTGATGATTTGATGTTCAAACTATGATGTATTCGTTCGATCTCCTCATTGTGCCTTTGAATTGATCTGTTGTTTTGTTCTGTCGAGTCTTTGTTTGTTACCCGGGAGTGGTTAAGCCGGGGAGAAACCATTTCTCTCTCAATCGCGGACGGCTCAAGGAGTTCTCGAAGACGAAGCGGCTACGAGGGGAGACATCGGTGGTTAGAGCGATGATGATAGGGGGTTCGATCGGCTAGGGTTTTTCCTCCATTGACGAGGGATCGAAGATTAAAGGCTAGTGGTCGGAGGATTGCGAGAGGAGTTCCGTTTCGCTCTCGCTCTACCGGTTCTCACTCGGCAGATCCCTCTCTTTCTCTCAATCACTCTCTCTCGGCTCTCGGGATTCGGTTCTTTCTCGGAGATCCTTGTCTTTGTCCATTCTACGCCGAGTATCCTTCGCCGGTGTAGCTCCTCCGAGGCTACTACTTCGAGCCGGGCAGGAAGAGCCGCGCGGCTTTTGTCGTCAACGTTGTGAAACGGGAGGTGATCGAGTCTCCGTGGCCGAGCTCGCCGCCCGATTCCCGAAGCTCTATCCTCGGCATCTTCTAAGCGGTCCTTGTTGCTAGAGATTCCGGTGGCGTCGGTACGTTGCTTCCTAATTCCGGTGATCTTTGTCCTCTCTTGAAGTTTCGTTAGTAGAAAAGCTTGTCTAGGTTTGATGTTCGAACTGGACGAGCTCTATATTCTGAAATGACGATGCTTTGACAGAGCGATTCTGTTTGTGGATCTTTCTTTAGCTGCTTTTGCTTATTGTGAGTATGATATATCCAACCAAGTATGTGCGCTATGTTTTTCTTTAACAAACGAGAGGTCAAGAATTTTAGATATTGGTCATGTATGGATCTTATGAAATCGAGTTGCTATTAGTGACTTGACCTCGATGATGATATGGAGACGAACTATTGACGTATTCCTGCATCTAGATCATTGGATGAAAGCGTCCGCCATATGTTCGACAATTTTCTAAATGAAACCGGGGTACGAATTTCGTAAAGTTCCCGCATGTTAGCGTCGGTTGATGATTTGATGTTCAAACTAAGATGTATTCGTTCGATCTCCTCATTGTGCCTTTGAATTGATCATTTGTTTTGTTACGTCGAGTTTTTGTTTGTTACCCGGAGTGGTTAAGCCGAGGGAGAAAACCATTTTCTCTCAATTGCGGGACGCTCGAGGAGTTCTCGAAGACGAAGCAGCTACGTGGGGAGACATCGGTGGTTAGAGCGATGATGATAGGGGGTTCGATCGGCTAGGGTTTTTCCTCCATTGACGAGGGATCGAAGATTAAAGGCTAGTGGTCGGAGGATTGCGAGAGGAGTTCCGTTTCGCTCTCACTCTACCGGTTCTCACTCGGCGGATCCCTCTCTTTCTCTCAATCACTCTCTCTCTAGCTCTCGGGATTCGGTTCTTTCTCGAAGATCCACCATCTTTGTCCATTCTACGCTGAGTATCCTTCGCCGGTGTAGCTCCTCTGAGGCTACTACTTCGAGCCCGGGCAGAAGAGCCGCCGCGGCACCTGTCGTCAAAGTTGTGAAAGAGGAGGTGATCGAGTCTCCCGTGGCCGAGCTCGCCGCCGATTCCCGAAGCCCTATCCTCAGCATCTTCTAAACTGGTCCTTGTTGCTAGAGATTCCGGTGGCGTCGGTACGTTGCTTCCTCTTTCCGGTGATCTTTGTCCTCTCTTGAAGTTTCGTTAGTAGAATAGCTTGTCTAGGTTTGATGTTCGAACTTGACGAGCTCTATATTCTGAAATGACGATGCTTTGACTGAGCGATTCTGTTTGTGGATCTTTCTTTAGCTGCTTTTGTTTATTGTGAGTATGATATATCCAACCAAGTATGTGCGCTATGTTTTTCTTTAACAAACGAGAGGTCAAGAATTTTAGATATTGGTCATGTCGGATCTTATGAAATCGAGTTGCTATTAGTGACTTGACCTCAGATGATGATATGGAGACGAACTATTGACGTATTCCTGCATCTAGATCATTGGATGAAAGCGTCCGCCATATGCTCGACAATTTTCTAAATGAAACCGGGGTACGAATTTCAGTAAAGTTCCCGCATGTTAGCGTCTGGTTGATGATTTGATGTTCAAACTAAGATGTATTCGTTCGATCTCCTCATTGTGCCTTTGAATTGATCTGTTGTTTTGTTCTGTCGAGTCTTTTTTTGTTACCCAGGAGTGCTTAAGCCTTCCTTGCTCGGCTACGTCCTCTACTTCGCGAGCGTCCACGAACACCACGAACAGCGAAGAGAAACGAGCATGGGAGAGGCGGGGGGAGGGAAGGAACAAAACCATCTTTAGGGTTCTCTTGAGGACCTTTGCCCAATAAACCAGCTGGCGTAGCAGAAGAGGATGCCATTTTCAAACAGAGACAATTCTGCAAAATCAAAGCCCTAAAAGAGCGTAACGCGATTCTTGATAGAAGGAGACATACCAGGCAAAATCGCTCGGTGAAGGGGTAGATCGGTTCTGGAAGGAGCTCGTCTCCAAAAAATATCCTCACCGAACGACTGGATTCGTCAGAGCCAACAGTAGCCCCTTCTGATGTATAGTAGCACGCGGGAACAGCTTGAGAGCACTAAGATGAACATTGGCAATAGTTTTTGTTATTTCCCTGTTTGATCGTTGGTTATTTGTTATTTGTTAATTTATAAAAACTCTTTATCTTTTTCCTCTCACTCCGTCTCACTTCCTCTCCTATCTTTTCCTCTTCGTTCATCCGAGTTCGAGCATTTCTGAACAACATGCATCCTCCTCCAAAACATGAAAAAGGAAGAAGATAAGTCTCGAGGTAGGAGATAGAAAGTTCATGTGGAAACGTTATCAAATCCTTCGTAAGAATGCATGTGACAGTATCATACGAGAGTTTTTCAAGGACAATGGCTTTCATAACGAGGAATATTTTTTGAGGATTTTGCTAAGAAATCCCTTCTAGACGGAGAATCATCAAGGTAAGTAAAAATCATTTCCTCATCTCACTTCTTCTCAAAGAGTTCACTTCTTCTCAAATCTTTTACTCCTACTTCATTTAGGGCTAGGGTTAGTGCTCCAGTTGGAGGAGAACCAAATTTGATGATAAAAGAATGCCAAACTAAGAAAAGAAAGAGTGCTTCATTTTTGTGTCGCGAAGAGAAGGAAAAACAAATCGTGAAAATGGATGAACATAAAAGAAAAAGAGTTGTAACTCGAGTTTTTTGAGACACTAGAAGACGAAAGCAAATGACAATCACGATATTATCACATTGCTACTTTATAAAAATTATGTGCCCTAAGTGTGTTATGCACATGCACGTGCCGTGCCAGCATCGTGCACATGCCGTGCCTGCATCGTGCGTATTATGTGCATATTCCAACATCAACATAAAAAACCTAAATTTTGATTTAAAAAGCATCACAAATCTGATTGACATAAGTACCAATAAGTTGTTGACACCCGATTTTTTGTCAACATTTTAAACATTCTTTTTGCAAAAATAAAAAAAATAAAGAGCCAAAAAGATTTTTTTTTTTAAAAAAAATGATCAATGAATGAATGAAAACATAAAAAGAAATAAAAAGGAGAGAGAAAAAAAAAAAAAAAGAGGAAAAAGGAGAGAAAATGAAAAATGAAAAGAAAACAAGAAAAGAAAAGAAAAAAGAGAAAACAAAATAAAAGGGGGGCATTCACGATCTACTTTCTCTCTCTGACCTCACGCTCTCTCGGGGCTGACACTCTCTCTCGAAAACCATTTCTCTCTCAATCGCGGACACTGGCTCGAGGAGTTCTCGAAGACGAAGCAGCTACAGGGGGAGACATCGGTGGTTAGAGCGATGATGATAGGGGGTTCGATCGGCTAGGGTTTTTCCACCATTGACGAGGAATCGAAGATTAAAGGCTAGTGGTCGGAGGATTGCGAGAGGAGTTCCATTTCGCTCTCGCTCTACCGGTTCTCACTCGGCGGATCCCTCTCTTTCTCTCAATCACTCTCTCTCTGGCTCTCGGGATTCCGTTCTTTCTCGGAGATCCACCGTCTTTATCCATTCTACGCTGAGTATCCTTCGCCGGTGTAGCTCCTCCGAGGCTACTACTTCGAGCCCGGGCAAAAGAGCCGCCGCGGCACCTGTCGTCAACGTTGTGAAAGAGGAGGTGATCGAGTCTCCCGTGGCCGAGCTCGCCGCCGATTCCGAAGCCCTATCCTCAGCATCTTCTAAGCGGTCCTTGTTGCCGAGAGATTCCGGTGGCGTCGGTACGTTGCTTCCTCTTTCCGGTGATCTTTGTCATCTCTTGAAGTTTCGTTAGTAGAAAAGCTTGTCTAGGTTTGATGTTCGAACTGGACGAGCTCTATATTCTGAAATGACGATGCTTTGACGAAGCGATTCTGTTTGTGGATCTTTCTTTAGCTGCTTTTGTTTATTGTGAATATGATATATCCAACCAAGTATGTGCGCTATGTTTTTCTTTAACAAACAGAGGTCAAGAATTTTAAATATTGGTCATGTCTGGATCTTATGAAATCGAGTTGCTATTAGTGACTTGACCTCAGATGATGATATGGAGACGAACTATTGACGTATTCCTGCATCTAGATCATTGGATGAAAGCGTCTGCCATATGTTCGACAATTTTCTAAATGAAACCGGGGTACGAATTTCAGCAAAGTTCCTGCATGTTAGCGTCTGGTTGATGATTTGATGTTCAAACTAAAATTTCTTTTGAAGAAATTTTGATAAGAGGATGTTATATGATACTAGGATCATATACACTTTTTATCATTATTTCACCTCAAGAAAATATAAAATTGAACAGGATTTGTATCTTAACGATTTCTTTTAACCTATACTAATTCGAGTCATTTTCTAGATGGAGATATCAACAACATTCAGCAACCCAAAAAAATCCCCAAATAGGCAGCAGGACCAGAAAATTTCGAACTGACGACCCACGAAGAAACTGTAGCATGGGACTTTCTGATGATGAGTACATGGACGACGGATCCAGCGAAGATGTGGAAGAAGCCCGTCCAGTCAAGATGAGAACCCCCAGAAGAAGAGAGAACAAGTTTGATCCAACGATGGGGAAGTACGAGGTAACCTCTTTGTTGTCCATTCATCTACCAGTAGGTGTCACCAAGTTGCTTTCTATTTCAGGACAAAGGTTTCCGGGCTTCCTTTTCATTTATAACCGTGACTTGCTTTGAGCAAAATAAAGGAAAAGAGCGTGCGGTGTGTCACCAATGCGAGAACAAAGAACGAAGGATCGTTGTCCAATGTACCAAGTGTGAGCAGACTATGTGTTGTATCCAATGCATCAAGCAATGGTAAAACTTTGTATTGCTAAATTCGATAATATTACCTTGCTAATAATTGAACACTATATATTTACTAAGGCTAGTCTGATTTTGCTTTAAAGGTACCCTCAGATGGCAGAAGAAGACATAGCCAAACTTTGCCCATTGTGCCGAAGAAATTGCAATTGCAGCCGTTGCTTGCACAGTGGAGGCATTATAAAGGTGTGTTATCTTATTACATATGTAGCGGGGACAAATTTAATGAAATGGACAGTGTATGTTATTATCGCGACGTAAATTTCGGGTGCACCACCTAGGGTTTAGGCTAATGGATTACTAAGTTTTAAACTTAGTTCAGCTCTCTCAAGCCCATACCAATTTGTGACTGAGGTTCAAATATTTAATATGCAAATGGATTTTATCTAGGAGTCGTCACTAATCAGTTTATGGTAGGTCGATTAGACACCTAAGTAAAATAATGAGATAATTATTTTACTCTTACAAACCAGAGACTTTGGATACGGAGACTTGGTTACACTAGATTTTTCTAATGCCCTTTCGATACCATTCTTTTTATTTTCAAAAATGTTTTTTTTGCGGGCGGCTTAGATTCATTTTAATCTAAATCTCTATCATGCGAAGTGTGATCACACGGGTACTCAATCGTCATTAAACATTCAATAAATAGAATAAATTGCATCAAAAGAAATAAACACACAAAGCAAGCGATTATTTTTTTTTTCTTAGGTTTTCTTGAAATTAGAATTTTATCATAAAACATGCATTTTAACTACATGACCTAATTTTACTAACAAGCTATTTCTAATTAAATGAACCTAACATGCAAACTATTTGACATGCACCTAATATTTTTATTAAAATTGGTAATAAAAAGGAAACCTAATTAAACCATCTAAAAATCAATAATTTTCTAATTTATTTTAGGGATTAATTTGACTTAAACCCTATCTTATCTTAGAAAACTATTTTTTAAAGAAAAATGAAATTATCAAAATGTGCAAATACTATTTAAGAGTTTATTATATATAAAAAAAAACAATTCTAATCTATTCCAAAAATTATCTAAAAGTGCAATCCTAAAAATACAATCCTAATTTACTAAACCAACATGTTCGATGCAAGATTTGATTTTTTTATTTTTTTATTTTGTTTTTTTCAAGACAAGCGATTATCAGATAAACATTATATTTGAACTAATCAAGATATTTATCAAACAAATTATTAAAATAATTGAAAAAAATAATCCGTTGTCTCACGGGTTAAATTAATGATTATTTTAACCCTAAATATCACAACATATTAACCACCCGTGGTGGCGGCGTCGTTGGTTGGGCGCAGGTTCCTTTCACGAGAGGTCCTGTGTTCGACTCGTGGCGTCGTCAAGCGACTCTACCCGGGGCAGCAAGGGTGGTGGTGACTCTACTGCTCCTCTAGGGTTTACTCCGCCGCAAAGCGACGCGCGGGGGTACCCTGGGTCACCAAGAAAAAAAAAATCACAGCATATAAGAAAGTTCAAAATAATTAAAATTTTGATCCGAGGTCTTACGGATCAAATTAATAATTATAACGATTTAACAATTAAAATGCTATCAAAATGCCTAAAAATTAATATAATTTAAAAAAATGATCCAATGTTTTATGGATCAAATTAATAATTACAATAATTTTGGGCAAAACCCCTGCAATTAATGCCTACAAGATTCATGAAATGAATATTGACATCAAATGTTCTAATTTAAATAATTAAAAAAATAACATAAAATAAATGAAGAATAAAAATAAAAATAAACTACCTAAGGGGACTCAACACAATAGGAGAAGGTGCGGCGTGTTGACGAGTGGGCGGACCAGTAGCGTCAATGGGCGAACAGGTCGCGGGCAGAGGCGGCACGGGTTGAGGTGAGGGACAGCGGAGCTACAGACGTTGGCTGGGCGGCGCTTGGGCGAAGGGCAGCGCAATCGGGGCTGTTGGGCGTCGGAGGGCAGCACGACGACCTGCAAAGGGAACAGAGAACAAAAGCAGCGGCGGAGGAGTCGGGCGTGGGCTGCTGGGAGGCGCTCGCACTACAACCAGCGGCGACGAACAGCAAAAGGAGGCGTTGACGGCTGACGACCAGAGAAGAGCGGCGCTCGAGCAACAGGTGGAGAGGGCGTTGGGTGTTGGTGTAGTGGCGGGTGGCGCTCGGGCGACAGCGTCGGTGGCCGGCTGTGGGCGTCGGGCACCGCGTGTAGCAACAGTGGTGGCGCGGTACAGAGGCACGGGCGTTGACGGCGGTGTGGTGGATGCGTAGGCAGAGGCGGAGGCGGAGGCAGAGGTGTAGTCGTCGAAGGTGCAGGTGCGGCGTTAGGTGAGCAGAGACGGGTGGCGAAGGCACCTGGTGTTGGGCTGAGGCGAGCGGCGTGGAGGCGCTACTAGTACTCGAGCGAAACAGAGGAGGACCACCGGCGAAGGCAGGAGCGGCGTTGGGCGCTAGGTCGCAAAGAGATCAAATAAGGGTGAGAACAGCTAAATCACCAAAAAGCAAAAGATGCCACGACCAACTGTGTTATTATTTGTTAATCATTTATTTCCCGTGAATTGCCTGTAATTGTTCATTTTTTCTAATTGATATGTGATAATGAAGCAAAGAGAAATTTGGAATTAATATATATTTCAATGTTGAACAATGAAGAGTACATAAATAGAAATAGACTTTATTAGTTGATTATCTAAGATAACATATCATCAATTATGTATAATCAAAAGGAAAACACATGCACAATTTTAAGAGATGCAGAAAATGAAGAGAAAAAATATAGGAAATTATTATAGAGAAATATCCTAACATGGTTTATAGAGAATGTCAACTTGATTTTGGATTAAGGATTAGAAAAATGCTTAAGTGGATTGCTGAAGCAGTTCGATGTGGTGAAGAGCAAATTGGTTGACGCTAACATGGCTGCTTGTGTGTTGTCATAACTGTTGTGCAAGCTACATGATAAGACTATCGATCTAGCTTATTTGAGTACAATGAGTCTATTGGTGTTTGTCTATGGACAGAAACACGACTAATGCACTTGGCATTATTACGGAAATAGGTTCGATGGATGCTTCCTTAGATAATAGTGCTTCGTTGATTACGCAACAGCAGAACAAGCTAAAGTTGGCTATCGAAGATTGAGCAATGTTGAGGATTGACATTGCGAGAGGGATATTAGTAGTTGTTGAAAAAAAAGATACATGAAGTATGAGAATTGCATCATACCTGAGTGCATCTCCGGATTGACTAGCATTGATATCAAAAATAAGAAATATGCGGAAGTGAAAAATGTGGCATTTTGTATAATTTGAAGTGAGCAATGAAGAGTATATAAATCAGCTTTACTGGATAATCAAACTAGAGATATATGAAGAAATTATGAGAAATACAAAAAATTCAGGAATATATCCTAATATTTTCCAATGAAAAAAAAAATCTTAGAAAATTGTCTCTCGATGATTTTACTCATTTCACAAAGTGAAACGCAAACTCGTCTTCAATATCCACATTAGTAAACTTACCCTTGAATTTAGAGAACGTGTCGACAAATTGGTCAAACGCCTGCCCCAACCAACCATCGACTGTGCCAATGGATACACGTGCTAATTTACGTCTTAGATATATTTCTCAGCCTCATTTAGGAAAAAAACTATATAAAAAATGGACATTTTCGTGTCATTCCTCCATGAATTCTTTGTTTGTTTTCTGTATTTGTTGGTGCCACGTTCCACATTTTGTATCCCTGCCGACCAAAATTGTCCTTTTTTAATTCATATGCGAGTTTGGATTTGTACGGCACCTGTCGAGATATGAGAATCTTGCCGATGCACGAGCCTAGGTATTTATATAGTCATTGCTACTATTCATCTGACACCACCATACTGATCTTGACCCAGAAAAGATTTCCTAAACTCGAAGCAAAAGAAAAAAGAAAGGAGGAAAGCCAAGAACCCATCACCTCATACTGCGCCAAGATTCCAAATCCAAGAAATTTCAGACGACAAGAATCCAAGACATACAGGGCACAACACGAAAATCCAAAGCTTCACAGAGAGAGAGAGAGAGAGAGAGAGGGAGAAGGAGAATAGCGACCCAATCATGGTCATCTTGAGGGAGGACTTGAGGGGGATCTGAGAGAGCAAGAGGGTGTCGTCGGCGAGCTTGGAGCCGACTTTCGGGTAGAGGAGCTTCTGGCGCTTGGGCAACACGCTGGTGAGCTCGCATATCCGCAGCTTCAGCACCCCCACCGTGTCGTTGCCACAGACGCGGACGGCGTACTCCTTGCCGCTCCACTTCACTGTCAGCGTCAGCTCTTCCTCCGTCGCCGGCGACGCCGCCGCCACCGCCGCTACTGAAGAAGAAGAAGAAGAAGGCGACGCCATTCTCGCTCTCTCTCTCGCTCTCTCCCCTCAGAGGAGGACGATCGGGGCGCTCGTGGAGATGTCGAGGCGGATTCGGGTAGGGCGCATGCGTCGGAACCCGCAAGGGGCGACCCGCCCAATAAACCGATCCAACATAACTCGAGGTAGATTAAGAAAAGTTAATAATTAATATCAGGCTTGCCCCGTGTTTAAAATAGCCCGAACCTGAAGAATCCAAATAGTCTAGCTATCTGAACCCGACCCAACTCGATATCGAAGAAAGGGGAATTTTGAATAGACTTAAACCTGACGTGGCTTGAATTGATGCGAAATCTATTATTTAAATCTGGCTTTAGCCCAATTTAATTGCTCTTCCAGTTGCCACTAAAATTGATGTCGAAGGGCGAAATAAATGTGTATTTGTATTATTCGAAGCTCGAGAGAACCGGAGACTAGAATTAACCCAGACCAAATCGCATAAAAAAATGGACAAAAGGAAAAAGAAACAAATTGGTGGGGAATTTGATTCCGACCTGACCTGCACTTGAAATTTTATCGACTAAAATGACTTGAATAGGTACATAACACTTGACCAAAATTAATCTAACCATAGTTGATGTGACGCATACATTTTCCTCCTCTATACCTAAATCCAAACTCAATTAGGTGTTCTAAAATTCATATTTATAACTTGTCACATTGGATTTAGTCGGGATTTACAAAAAATCAATAAAATGGTTGCCATATTGAGTTTTTGATCTAAGGGGTGATAAATTCTTGTGTAATCTCATTTCCAAGAGACCAAATGCAATTATAACCCTTAAATATTTTGAGTGCACCACACGAGATTTACATCATGTCGATGATTGTAATAGACTTGATTTATTGAAATCGGGTCTTAATAAGGTTTACTTCTATTGAGTGATTAACGCCCTCAGAATGCATATTTACTGGAGGTTATAATATCATTTTTGCAGTTTACTTTTGAACTCCGAATATTCTGATGTATTGATCCTTCAAATTTGTCGGATGAATTCAAATTTGTCCATACGTACTTGACGTATCAAGCTCGAATTAATGCCACATTACTCATTTGACCCTAACGATTAAGTCTCCCCTCCCTCACTCCCTCCTCGTAGACAGCGTGCGTGCTCGCGAGCACAGCCTCGAGCGATTTACAACCATAGCGGGAATTGTTCGCATGTTCCAGATCTAGACCAAGGACATCGACTACTGTTGCGTGAGCAATTTCAATGCTGCCTACGCGAATTTCTAGCACGTTAGAGGTCACGACTTAGAGAGAGAGAGAGAGAGAGAGAGACGTGGCCATTGAAGTCTGGTCTACTCTAGTGAGTAGGGGTGGCGTGCGATGAGGTCTCGTACACGATAGCGACACCACAGAGGAGAAAGGAAGGAATGGGGAAAAATTGGTCAACAATTACTACTAAGGTGATGGCCTAGCAATGAAAGGCAATTTATGTCAACGAGATCACAAATTCGATTATGAATGGCTCCTAGACATTTTATATGGAGAAGCTTTCTAATTGTTAGCATTTTAAATGAAATTATGATAACAGGTTCGCCAACCTCAGACTTTCGAGTCGCGGGTGGTGCGAAATAGTTATGACTCAAAGCGAATATTTAATATTGGATTACGCGAAATTACAAACTGGGACAAGGAAAATCGATATGGATTCGAGAAGACAGAGGGCTCAAAAAGTGGACTGATTCAATGGCCTCGTAAACTGGAAACAGGAACTCCAGATGGCTTCAGAAACTCATGGATGAATGAAGGCACATGTGGAAGGAGCAATTGATCTGGGAATGGTTCGATGAGGAACTAGTGAACGAGATTCTTGATGTACATCATCACTAGATTCCAACGCTCTCAAGCAAACCTCAGTCACTCAAAAGATCCCACAGCAGCCTCCTCTTCTTCTTAGGCCATTTCAGAGAGAGAGTTGCCAAGTTAGGGTTTGTAGGTGAAGCACATTTCGGAAGATCCATGAGCAATCGTTGCATCTCCTTGCGGTCGCGCTTACTCCGCTACCTGTCTTAGTCTAAACCCTAACCTCTCTCCCTTCTGTAGCTGGCGAATCAAATTCATGAAGACGTTGTTAAGCCTGTCCTTTCCCCGTAAACGACCTATTGAGAAAAGAGATTACCCATGGAGAGCCTCCTGCAACTGATCTTTTAAGCCCAAAGGCCATCTCCTCCGAGCCTAACGACCTCGTTTTCGTATCACTTTCCCCTCCAACCCGCCGGCCGGATTTGAACTCGGACGTATTCGGACGTTCGGCAGATGGAAGACGTGTGGAGTGCGCGTGCAGAGTCGGTCCACGCCCATGCCTTTGGCCATACCCGTCGACGCATAAAACTTAGTCAAACCAAAACATCAAGACCACTAGGCAAGAAGTCAAATAATTCCGAAGCATCGAACCATATAAGTCCCATGATTTAGAAATCGCCACGTTTTGTTTTGTTTTGTTTTGTTTTAAGGGGGTTCGTGACTTAGAACTACTATTTCTGGCGTTCGGTGTGATAAATTGAATTCCGCCTGCATGATTAAGGGAGCGACAAATTGCATTCCCATTGAACGAATTTCCTCGATTTGACCATGACCATGTTACGTGCTAAGACCCCATTAGTTGTCTTAAATCCAAAATAGAGTGCGCAAATTTTAATTTTTAAGGAAAGGGAACGAGCATACTACATGGTTATTTTGAGAATTGTTGAAACCACCATATGGGGTTCAATTTGTTAGTCCATGTTATTATGTTTCATTCGTTTTTATTTGCATAAGTTACCCGTAATTTTACAAATTTTTTTTATTTATTTATTTATTTTTTATATAGATTCGAGATAGGCAAAGAGAAATGGAGAAATTAATATATATTTCAATGTTGAACAATAAAGAGTACATAGATAAAATAGGCTTTATTAGTTGATTATCTAAGATAAAATATTATGTTATAAAAAGGGAAAATATCAAAAAGTCATAAACAATTTTGAGAGATGCGGTCCTAAAAATGAAGAGTCTTAAACCTTTTAATATTGGGAAAATTTTATAGAGAGATATCCCTAACATGGCAATTTTTATGATTTTTTCAATTTTTTTATTAATTTTTTCTTTTTCCTTTTTTTCTTTTTTTTCCATTAAGGCAATTTTCGGCTTAAAATGCTCAAGTGGATTGCCAATGAAAAAGATTTAGGACTAAATTGGTGAAGAAAAGTTTTGGTTGAATTTGTAAAAATATTAAAGGTTTAGGACTATTTTGGTACTTTTCCCTTAATAAGCTACATGATAGGACACTGTCGATCTTCCTTGTCTGAGTGCGGCGAGTCTATTGGTATTTGTTTGTGGACAGAAACACGGCCAGTGCATTTAACATTATTATAAAACAAGCTTGATGGACACTTCCTTAAATAAAAGCGCTTCGTAGATTACATGACAGCAGAACAGGTCTAAGTTGGCTATCGAAGACCTAGCAATGTTGAGATTAAAATCGCAAGAGGGATATTATTAATTATTGAAAAAGAAGACGACATGAAATATGATAATTACACCACATTGGAGTGCACCTCAGGATTGACTAGCTTTGATGTCAAAACTAAGAAATATGCAGAAGTGAGAAATGTGGCATTTTGTGTGTTTTGATGTGAGCAATGAAGAGAACATAAATCTTCTTTATTAGATTACTATATAAGATAACATATCATTCAAGAACATGCATAACTAAATGGAGATATATGCACAAGTTATAAGAAATACAAGGAATCTAGAAAATATATTCTAATTATCTCTAATGGAAAAAAATATATCCTAAAAAAATTGTCTCTAACATTGATGATTTTACTCCTTTGTTAAAGTGAAAAGCAAACTTATCTCCAACATCCAAATTTGCTCTAAATTCGAGCACGCGCCGGCAAATTGGTCAAACGCCTGCCCCAACCATCGACTGCGCCTATGTATTCAATGAATACACGTGCTAATTTACGTCTTAGATATATTTCTCAGCCTCATTTAGGAAAAAAAACTACATAAAAAAAATAGACATTTTCGTGTCATTCCTCCATGAATTCTTTGTTTGTGCCACGTTCCGCATTTTGTATCCCCGCCGACCAAAATTGTCCTTTTTCAATTCATATGCGTTTGGATTTGTACGGCACCTGTCGAGATATGAGAATCTTGCTGATGCATATTATTAATTTATGACGTACACGAGCCTAGGTATTATATAGTCATTGCCACTATTCATCTGACACCACCATACTGATCTTGACCCAGGAAAGATTTCCTAAACTCGAAGCAAAAGAAAAAAAAACGAGGAAACCCAACAACCCATCACCTCATACGGCGCCAAGATTCCAAATCCAAGAAATTTCAGACAAGAAGAATCCAGGACACACAGAGAACAACGCGAAAAGTCCAAAGCTTCACACAGAGTGTGTGTGTGTGAGAGAGAGAGAGAGAGAGAGAGAGAGAGAATAGCGACCCAATCATGGTCATCTTGAGGGAGGACTTGAGGGGAATCTGAGAGAGCAAGAGGGTGTCGTCGGCGAGCTTGGAGGCGACTTTCGGGTAGAGGAGCTTCTGGCGCTTGGGCAGCACGTTTGGTGAGCTCGCATATCCGCAGCTTCAGCTCCCCACCGTGTCGTCGCCGCAGACGCGGACCGTGTACAGTGTACTCCTTGCCGCTCCACTTCACCGTCAGCGTCAGCTCTTCCTCCGCCGCCGCCGCCGCCGCCGCTGCTACTGAAGAAGAAGAAGAAGAAGGCGACGCCATTCTCTCTCTCTCTCTCTCTCTGTGTCTCTGTCTCTCTCTCAGTGTTTCCTTGGAGGAGGATGATCAGGGCGTTCATGGAGATGTCGAGGCGGATTCGGGTCGGGCGCACATGTCGGGAACCCGCAGGGGATGACCCGCCTAATAAACTGATCCAACACAACCCGAGGTAGATCATGAAAAGTTAATAATTGATATCCGGCTGGGCCCATATTTGAAATAGCCCGAACCCGAAGAATCCAAATGATCTAACTATCCGAACCTAACACAACTTCATATCGAAGAAAGAAGAATTTTGAATGGACCTAAACTTGATGTGGGTTGAACTGATGGGAACCCGAAATTTATTTCGAAATTTTACCGATTGATCTAACTATCCGAACCTAACACAACTTCATATCGAAGAAAGAAGAATTTTGAATGGACCTAAACTTGATGTGGGTTGAACTGATGGGAACCCGAAATTTATTTCGAAATTTTACCGATTGAAATGATTTGTATGCATATGACGTATAATTGAATTTAATCGACTTGAAACTGATTTAACTCTTCCATTTGCCACACAAAATTGATGTCAAAATGCGATATAAACTTGTATTTGAATTATACGAAACTCGAGAGAATCAAAGACTTGTAATGACTTGAATCAAACTGCATAGAAAAATGAACAAAGAGAAATAAATAGGTGTGAAACGATTCCATTCCGTCCTGCCCTGCACCTGAAATTCTATCAATTGAAATCACTTGTAAAGATAGATAACACTAGACCAAAATTAATCGAATTGAAACTGATGTCACCCATACATTTTCCACCTCTGGACCAAAATCCAAACTCAATTAGGTGTTCCAAAATTGATATGTACAACTTGCCACATCAAATGTTGTTGGGAGACAAATTTTCGAAAAATGAATAAAAAAAGTTGTAGTGATAAGTATTTGATTGAAGGGGTGAGCTCATTTCCATAGACTTGGTGCAATTATAGCCATTACATTTTATGAAGGCACTACATGAGATTCACATGATATCAATGAGCATAACACATATGATATATTAGATTTGAGTCTTTAATAAGTTCACTTCTATCAAGCAATTAACACCCTCAAAATACATATTTTCAGAGGTTTTAATATCATTTCACATTTTACCTATGAATTTTGAGGTTTTGATGGGCTTATCCTTCCAATTTATCTGGCGAATTTGAATTTGTCCCTACGTACTTGATGTGTCAAGGTTCAAATTAAGCCACATAACCTATTTGACCCAAACGATAGTCTCCCCTCCCTCTAGACAACGCGTGGGACCACGACTACAGCCTTGAGCTATTTACAACCATAGCGGGAATTGTTTGCATGCTCCCGATCTAGACCAAAGATATTGATGGTCCATTTAAATATCGAAGAACAAAGTGTAAAACATAAAATGGAATGCAATAGAAACAATGACGCATGGAACAAATAGATTTTCTACTTTTTAAGATCGAAATGATGACTGTTGCGTGAGCGGTTTCAACACCGCCTATGCGAATTTCTAGCACGTTAGTGGTCACGACATGGAGAGAGAGAGAGAGAGAGAGAGAGAGAGAGACGTGGCCATTGAAGTGTCGTCTACTCTGGTGAGTAGGGGTAGCGTGTGATAAGCTCTTATGCACGAAAGCGACACAACAGAGGAGAAAGTAAAAAAAGGGGAAAATTTGGCAAATATTTACTGCTAAGGTGATGGCCTAACTATGAAAGGTAATTTATCTTACATGAGGTCACAATTTCAATTATAAATGACTCGTATAACGTTGTTTAACTGTGACACATCTCATGTGGAGAGACTTCTTGACTGCTAGCATCTTAAATGAAATTGTGATGACGGATTCACCAACCTTGGATTTTCGAGTCGTGAGTGGTATGGAATAGTTATGACTCGAACTGAACATTTTATATAGCGTCTAGCGAAATTGCATGTCGGGACAAGGAAAATCGATAGGGCTCAAAAAGTGGACTGACTCTATGGCCTCATAAACAGGAAACAAGAACACCAGATAGCTTTAGAAACTCATGAATGAATGAAGGCACATGTGGAAGAAGCACAATGAGATTCTTGACGTACCGCTTAGCTCGACATCATCAGTAGATGCAACGCTCTCAAGCAAACCCCAGTCACTCAAAAGATCCCACAGCAGCCTCCTTTTCTTCTTAGGCCATTTCACACAGAGAGAGAGAGAGAGAGAGAGAGAGAGAGAGTTGTTAAGTTAGGGTTTGTAGGTGAAGCATATTTCAGAAGATCCATGAACAATCGTGGCATCTCCGGGCAGTCGCGTTTACACCGCAACCCGTCTAAACCCTAACCTCTCTCCCTTTCTGTAGCTGGTGAATCAAATTCATCAAGACATTGTTAAGCCTGTCATCTCCCCTTAAACGACCTATTCAGAGAAGAGATTACGCATGGAGCAGCCTTTTGTAACTGATCTTTTAAGCCCGAAGGCCATCTCCTCCGTGCTGAACGACCTCGTTTTCGGATCACTTTCCCCTCCAACCCGCCGGCCGGACTCGAACTCGGACGTATTCGAACGTTCGGCAGATGGAAGATGTGTGGGGTGCGCGTGCAGAGTCTGTCCACACCCTTGCTTTTCGCCATACCCGTCGACGCATAAAGCTTAGTCAACCAAAACAGGAAGACCACGAAGCAATAAGTCAAATAATTCCGAAGCATCGAACTATATTTTAAGTCCCATGATTTAAGAATCGACACGTTTTGATTTTTTCTTTTTTATATATACAACGAAAGGGAGTTCACTACTTAGAACTACTATTTCTAGCGTTCGGTGTGACAAAATTGAATTCCGAGTACATGATTAAGACAGGGCGACAAATTGCATTCCCATTGAACGGATTTCCTCAATTTGACCAGAACCTCGTTGCATGCTAACGTTGATTGTCTTAAATCCACAATATAGTTCGCAAAAAATTAAATTTTAAGAAAAGGGAATGAGCACATGATATGATTATTTTGAGAATTGTTGAAACCGACCACATGGGGTTCATTTCGCTAGTCCATGTTATTATTTGTTAATCATTTATATTGCGTGAATTGCCAATGATTTTACCCTTCTTTTTTTTTTTTTTTTTTATATAAATACGAGATATGTGGAATTTCTGTATATATCAATGTTGAATAATGAAAAGTACATATATATAAATAGGCTTTATTAGTTTATTATTTGAGATATTATATCAATTAAAGATATGCATAATTAAATAGAGATATATGTGCAATTATGAGAAATACAGATTTTTTTAAAAAAAATATTTTAATTATCTCTAAAGAGGAAAATATCTTAGAGAAATATCTCTAACATGGTGTATAGAAAATTTCAACATTAGTTTGGACAAAAGATTCAAAAAAATGCTTGAATGGATCGTCGAAGTGGCTTGATGCGGTGAAGAACGAAATCAGTTGTGTCAACATAACCACTTGTGTATTTATTGTGCAAGCTACTCGCTAGGATGTTGTTGATATGGCTCATCTGAAGGCAATAAGTCTAATGGTGTATGTGGACAAAAACATGGCTGGTGCGACTAGCGTTGTTACGAAATAAGCTTGATGGGCATTTCCTTAGATAATAGGGCTATGTAGATTATGCTACAACAGAATAGGATGACATTGGCTATTGAAGATTGAGTAATATTGAGGTTTGATGTTGAGAGAGGGATATTAATAGTCACTGAAAAGGATGATGACAAAAAACATGAGAATTGCACCACACTCGAGTGCACTTTAGGATCGACTAGCCTTGATACCAAAATAAGAAATATGTGGAAGTGAGAAAAATGGTATTTTCTTGTATATTCCGATGTGAACAATGAAGAGTACATAAATAAGAGTTATTAGATGATTATTTAAGGTGATATATAAATCAAATATATGCATAATTAAAGTGAGATATGCACAAATTTAAAGAAATATGGAGAATCAAGAGAAATATTCTAATTATCTTTAAAAGAAGAGAAAAGAGAAATATCTCTAATATTAATGATTTTACACCTTCCTCAAAGTGAAAAGCAAGGTCATCTCCAATATCCACATTACTAAATTTGCCCTTTGATTTCGAGCACGCGCATACAAATTGGTCAACCTCCTGCCTCAATCATTGACCGTGCCAAAGAATTCACTCCTCGTTATACTTGATTCAATTATTGCCTCCACGAGTACGCGTGCTAATTTACTCATTAGATATATATATTTCTCATTCGCATTTAATAAAACAATAAAAAATAGATATATTTGTCATTCCTCCATGAATTACCTGTTTGTTTTCTGTTTTGTTGGTACCACGTTTCACATTTTGTATCCCCGCCGACCAAAATATCCCTTTTTAATTCATATGCGATTGGACTTATAAGGCACCTGTCGAGATATGAGAATCTTGCTGACGTATGCTATTGTCTATGCGTACTAAAACTTTGGTATAATATAGTCATTGCCACTATAATAATAAATAAAGAAACGTGCCCATCACTTGAATTTATAAAAATTGGTATCAAGAATGAGGCATTGCCACTATAATAATGATAGACAAAAACGCGCCCATCTCATATCTCGCTGATGTATACTATTGTTTATGCGTACTAAAACCTTGATATAATATAGTCATTGCCGCTATAATAATAAATAAAGAACCATGCCGTATTGAGATAAGGATTAAGGTAAAGGTACTTTATTATTCTGTATGGACCGTTGATTAAATAAATGGGAATTTGACACTCAAAGCATGTGTCTGGAATCTCATCATCAATGCACAGTCACTTTCTCAGCAACTGCAATATGGGAGCTAATAATGCAAAAAAAGGAAAAGAAGAAGAAGAAGAAAAGATTGAATGATTGAAAATAATAATTTTCAAAGCCAGCTCAATCTATATATATAAATCCCACTTACGGTCATCCTCTCAACTATCCCACTCTGGCCCTTCAACGATACAAACCATACACAAGTCAATAGCTGCTCGATAGCAATTAGAAAATGCTTCCAGAAATCATGAGTCCCTTTGAGACCCATCAATGCGATCCTTTGAAATCTATCTGCGATCATCTTCTTCAGGATCATGATATAGTTGAGAATGCAAAAGTTTTTGCGCCGGTTTTTGCGCCAAGAAGTTTGAGCTTCAGCGATCTGTTGCTTGCGGAAAGTTGGAGCGAACTTCCTCTGAAAGTCGACGACTCGGATGACATGCTGGTGTACAGCGCTATGTGCGACGCGCTCAGTTCTGGGTGGTTGATGCCTTTGGCTTCGAATCAAGAACTTGATTCCCAAGCGACGACAGTTGATTATAACAGCATTGGTTCAGCAGTGCAGAAGAGACCGGAGGAGATGGTGGAGCGTGAGATGAAAGCGCCGGTCATGGAGACGCATTACAGAGGAGTGAGGAGGCGGCCGTGGGGAAAATGATGGATTTTATTGATGGGCCTAAGCTGGCCCGGCCACGATGGGCCTAAAGGCCCGGCCCACGGGAATTAGGCCCGTGGAAATGGGAAGCTATAAAAGGGATGAGAAAGAGAATGAACGCACCTTTTCGCATTTAGTACGTTCAGATTTCTCTCCCAAGACGCTCTCTCTCTCTCCAAGACGAAGAAGCGACTCCGTCATCCCTCTCCCGACGATTCTTCGACATCGGATCGAACAGGACCTCAATTCTCTTCCTCTTTGTGGCGTCGGTGCCTAATCTGTGGCCAACAAGGTACGCTCGAATCCGTGGTGTGCTTTTGATCGGTGATACGTGACAATCCCGGGCTTATCTTCCGCATATGATTTAGGGGTTCGGTTTAAGTGCCGAATCCGGTTTTGGGGACCCGATCCCTACATTGGTATCAGAGCCCGTGTTAGCGTTTTCCCGACTTGTATGATGTTGCATGAAGTTTCTTGATTGATTTTTTCGCAAATGATCTTCGGCCGTACGGATCGGGGCAAGGAATCCCGACACCCGAGAATGTTCGACTTTTTTTTTCGATTTTTCGTAAGTCGAAACCAAAATCTGATTGCACGGGGAGGAAGGCGACGTCGAGACGAGTCCGGCGACACGTCGCGAGCCGCCGGACGCCGCACGCGCCCACACGCGCGGCCGTAAGCCCGGCGCGCGTGGGCGCGCGACGCGCCAAGACGCGCGCTGGTTCGTCCAGCGCGTGCGGCACACGCGCCCGGTGACGAACCGGCGCTGCGTGCCGCCGGCCGGGCTGAAGCAAGACGCACGCGCTGTCCACGGACCGAGCGCGTGCGGCGTCACCGACGTCACCCAACGGTCGGTAACCGCCGGGGTGACGTCATCGCGACGTCACCGACGTCCGTTGGCCGGACGATCACCCGGCGGCGACCCGGCCGGCGACCCGACCCGGCGACCATGGGCGCGCACGCGCGCGCACGTGCCGGCCGACGTCCGCGTGGCGTCGGCCACGCACGCGCGCGGCACGTGCGGTCGGTCGGTCCAACCGGTCCGCCGGCGCGACGGCCCGACCGGTCCGACGTCCGACGTTGACGACCGTTGACCGTTGACTTCCGTTGACCGTTGACTTCCGTTGATCGTTGACCTTTGACCGTCGACCGTTGACTTCCGTTGACTTCCGTTGACCGTTGACGACCGTTGACTGTTGACCGTTGACCAAAAAAAAAAAAAAAAAAAAAAGGAATTTGTTTCTTTTTTCAATTATGTCTATATGGATTATATGTAATCCATTTTTTGTTCTGCATTTGTTGCAAGAACAATGCCTCCCCTACAGTTACGCACACCTATTCGTGTGATTACCGATAAACAAAAGACAAAACTTTCTAAGTTGATAGCTGAGTTGACTGATTATCGTTGGGAGGATGGTGACTTAATTGATCATGTTTTTGAAGTCAACGGGAAGATTCAACAGGTCATATGGAATGGTCATCCCATGTCACAGTCAGAGATGGTGCGATTTTTCATCAACACTCTTCCACCTGATTGGCAAGATGTGTTGAATCGCATTTGGGACGTCAACGGTGCTGCTTCATATAAGAAAATTGTGATAGATTTTGTAAACGAATATTACTGCATTGTTGCAAGGGATAAGGTCAAGAAATTGACCAAAGGAGGATCTTTCGATTCGTGTGAAGGTTATTTGTAAAATGTATTAGTTTCTTTTGTTGAGTGTGCTATGTGAACATCCTATGTAATGTTAGCTACCGATTGTTGTTATTGTAACGACCTATATGTTTGTTGTATTAACTGAAAGTATTATCATATTATTGTATGTCAATTATGTCACTGTTACTAATTGTTCTTGTGGGTAGTTAGGCATGTGGGTAGTAATAAAAGTTTTATTGTAGCTTCATAGAATTGATTTTGCATATGACAATCATATTAATGATAGTTTTAAGTTAGGATTTTTGGAGGATGATTGGAAACATAGTGACCTTTTGATTCTGAAACCTTACTTAAAATTATTAATTAATATGATGGGTTTGTGCAAAATAGGTGCATAAATGATAGGCATTAATAACTCGTGCATATATGTCTGATGTGTTCAGATCAATGGCTTCAGCCACGAAGAGCATAGTTGCAGAGCTGAACAAAGGTGAAAAGCTCAATGGTGACAACTATGAAATCTGGCAAATGAAAATCCAGTATGTGCTGGAAGAACAAGAAGCACTTGAGACTCTTATCATGACCATGGTAGAACCCGAAGAAGGAACCACGCACATAAGAGAGACAAAGAAGCATTTGCTGCATGGAAGAAAAAGAACTCTCTTGCTCGCATCACGTTGCTGAGCAGCATGGAAAATGACGTCATGCGAGAGTTTAGGCGTTTTGAAAATGCCAAAGACATGTGGGAAGCATTGGCGGCAAGATTTGGTCATACTTCGGTGACCAGACTAAGGCAGCTCACTATTAGGTTTGACTCTTATAAGAAGCCTCATGGTCAGACCATGAAGCAACATCTTAGAAAGATGTCAAACATGATCAATGAGCTTAAAGATGCTGGCCATGTCCTGACAGATGAGCAGCAAGTGCAAGCAGTGATTCGTTCCTTGCCTCAGAGTTGGGAGCATATGAAGGTGCACCTGACTCATAATGAGAATATCAAAACCTTTGAGGATGCATTGCGTCATCTTGAGCTGGAAGATGACCGCCTGTTGGCGGCTAAGCCGGAAGCTGAACTCTATCATGCTAGTTCTAGCTCAAATGGAGCTTCGGGCTCCAAGCGCAAGCGCCCTAACTGGTTTGATAAAGGGAAAGGCAAGGAAGCGGGTCCTTCGGGGAAGAAACCCAAGTTTAACCAACATGAAAGAGGAAAGCGTCCTCACATGAAAAAGCTAGCAAGGGTGAAATGCTACAACCGTGTGGCAAGAAGGGTCACTATGCTCGCGGCGTCGTGAGCCAAAGAAGGTAAGCACCCCTTGTATTTTTCAGAACTTTGCATATGTGTCAAGTTCTGTATTCTTAACTGAATCTAATCCTACGTGGACTGTGGATTCGGGAGCGACAGACCATGTAGCGAAGGATAGAGGATCCTTCGTGGAATTCCGACGAATACCAACCGGAACTAAGTGGATCTATGTGGAAACAACTCAGAGCGAAGTGAAAGGAATTGGCACATGCCAACTCAATATGCGTGGTGGACGCACTTTTGTTCCTTCATGATGTATTGTATACTCCGGAGATTCGTGAATTTAGTGTCTGTTTTAGTATTGGTTAAATTAGGTTTTAATTTGAACTTCTATGATAGAGGTGTGGATTTGTTTTTGAATACAAATTACTATGGTTGTGGATTTTTCTGGATGGTTTCATTGTATTAGATATTGATTATGTTAATACAAAGGTTTGTTATTCCCTTCTCACGTCTCCCAACACATATGATAAGGATGTGAACGTATGGCATGCTAGACTTGGTCACATTGGCCAGCAGCGTATGAATAGACTAGCCAAAGAGGGCTTGTTGGGCAAAATTGAAAAAGTCGATTTGCCTATTGTAAGCATTGTCTAGAAGGGAAAACGACAAGGAAACCATTTGGAAAAGGTAAAAGAGCTGAATTTCCTCTGCATTTAATCCATTTCGATATCGTGGTCCAATGAATGTGAGAGGAAGGCATGGGGCTGTTTATTTCATCACTTTCATAGATGATTATACTCGATTCGGATATGTCTATTTAATTTCTCACAAATCTGAAGCAATAAGTTGTTTCAAAAGGTTTATGAACCTGGTAGAGAATCAATTAGACAAGAAAATAAAATCATTGAGATCCGATCGAGGTCGAGAATATTTATCGATGAGTTCAGAAAATTATGTGATGAAAAAGGAATAGAAAGACAGTTATCTATTCCATATACTCCTCAACAAAATGGTGTTGCGAGAGAGAAGAAAAGAACCCTACTAGAAATGGTTAGGTCCATGATGGCGCATGCTAACTTGCCTATCACTTTTTGGAGTGATGCGTTGTTATCTGCTGCCTATATACTTAACCGTGTGCCTTCCAAATCAGTTGCTTCCACCCCATATGAGTTATGGACAGGTAGAAAACCAGACTTAAGTTTTCTTAAGCCATGGGGTTGTGCTGCCTACACACTTGAATCCTCTCACAAATTTGGGAAATTGGGTCCCAGAGGCAAGAAGAGTATTTTCATAAGATACTCAGAACACTCAAAAGGGTATGTGTTCATAGGTGAGCAGGAAAGTGGGAGCATAACTGAATTTGAATCACGGGATGTCACATTCTTAGAGGATGAATTTCCTAAGAAGGGCGAAATAGGGGAAGACAACACCCTATTCGAAACCTCGGATCAAGATAATGATCTTAGTGGAGTTCGTCCAAGTGGGAGTAATATGAGAAATGATGAATTGAATTCGACACATTCTCAATTGCAACCACATGATGAGACGACATCATTATCTAATCCAAGTGGGAGCATAATGGGGAATGAAGTGCAAAGAGCACAAACTCCCATACGGCGAACAAGTCGCCAAAGTATACCCCGTCGACGTTTTGACATTGAAGGGGAAACTTTTATGGTTGCTCCACAAGATGAGGATGAGCCTAGAAACATTAATGAGGCTCTAAATTGCCCCAGTAAGGAAAAATGGATTCATGCAATGGAAGAGGAAATGGAGTCAATGAAATCAAACCAAGTCTGGGAACTGGTTGATCTTCCAAAAGAACGCAGAGCTATTGGGAACAAATGGGTTCTCAAAGTAAAGCGAAAGGCTGATGGCTCGATAGAAAGGCATAAGGCTCGCCTGGTTGCGAAGGGGTATAATCAACGGGGAAGGAATTGATTATGAAGATACGTTTTCTCCTGTAGTGAGATTTACCTCGATTCGCATTATTCTGGCAATAGTATCTAGTATGGATCTTGAGTTACATCAAATGGATGTAAAGACTGCTTTCCTCAATGGAGAATTAGAGGAAGAAATATACATGGAACAACCAACTGGTTTCATAGTGAAAGGCCAAGAAGAAAAGGTATGTCGACTTACGAGATCGATATACGGCCTTAAGCGATCATCGAGACAATGGTATATACGTTTTCATAATGCCATAATGGCATACGATTTTACAATGATTGATGAGGATCATTGTGTATATATCAAAAGATCCAAGGATCAATTTGTGATCATATCATTATATGTTGATGATATACTAATTGCCGGAAGCAATATGGAGTTTGTTCATACCTGTCAAGAGTTGGTTGTCTTCCAACTTTGAGATGAAGGATATGGGTGAAGCTGCATACATTCTTGGAGTTAAGATTTCAAGAGATCGTTCGAAGAGATCGTTGTCTCTTTCGCAAGAAACATATATAAATAGAGTTCTTGAACGATTTCGTATGCAAGATTGTACACCCATAGACACTCCTATTGCGAAAGGTGAAGGATTGAGCCATAGACTGTGTCCGAGGACTCCACAAGAAAAGGAACAAATGAAACATGTTCCTTATGCAAGTGCAGTTGGGAGCTTGATGTACGCTATGATGTGTACCAGACCCGACATATGTTTTGCAGTTGGAATGGTGAGTAGATACCAATCCAATCCAGGTCCAGCACATTGGAAAGCCGTAAAGAGAATACTGAGGTATCTAAAGGGAACTGCTGATTTCAAGTTGAGTTACCAAGGAAAGGATCTGCGACTCGAAGGTTATTCTGATGCTGATTGGGGAGGAGATTTAGATGAAAGGAAATCTACCTCTGGTTTTGCCTTCTTACTGAACAATGGCGCCATATCATGGAGCAGTAAGAAGCAAACGTGTATAGCCTTATCCACGATGGAAGCTGAGTTCGTGGCATTATCGCAGCGGTAGCAAGAAGGAGTTTGGCTTAAGAGATTTTTGGATCATTTAGGTGTCATTGAGAAAGCTGCACATCCGTTATTGGTTAACTGTGATAGCCAAGCAGCTATAGCATACACCAAAGATCCAAAATATCATGGCAAGACCAAACACATAGATACCAAGTATAACTTTATAAAAGATATGGTTGCACGAAAGGATGTGAACTTGCAAGTACATATCTACGCATAGAATGGTAGCAGATCCTATGACAAAGCCAATACCTAGAGATGTGTTTTGTGGTCATGTAAAATCTCTAGGATTGCGTAGAGAGTCGATGTCTTGGATTGTAATTTCCCGAGTTGTTCACATGTATGAACTAGTGTTGTTTCATTATTAATGCCTATGAACCTTTTTTTTTTTTTATTTGATCTTTATGCATCTTAATGCTTAGTGCATTATATTATGTTGAGAAAGTATGTCGGACAGATAAAAGATTAGCCCTCTCACACGGGTAATCGCCTCTATTTACTATATGATAAATAGAGATGAGACAATTTTTAAGCTTATTATCTAGGTGATAATCGAGAGCTAAAGCTTAAAATACGAATGTCGCCTTAACGAGTGTTAAGATGAGGACATAATACTTACAATGTCCGAAAGTAAAATAACCCACATATTTTACTTTATCGTCGAGATGCCGATGTGAGTTCTGATGATTTTTTATGAATGAGTAAAAACGTGAACTCAAGTTAGACATTTGGTATGTCTGAACTATCATCTGTACGGTATTGAAGATGTAGACATACGCTCCATGGGAAAGGAGTCACTACCGTAATACGTATTTCATACTACGTATGCATGAGACGACCTATAAGAGCGACAAAAGTTTGATCTCAACTTTTATGACGTGTGAGACTCTTGAGGAATTGAGTTCCTCAATTTTTTAGTGCCCTCATGACTCTTACTTATTCTCAAGATTTCTATTTAGTGTTTGCTATCTTAGAATGTTGCCAATGGTCATGAGATGATTCGATCTAATGGGACATTTCTAGAAAAGCAAGTTGAACTGAAATCGAGAGTTTGAAGAAAAGAGGAAGATCGGATTTGTAGAATCACATTGTGGTTTTGTATTCACAGGTCGACCAATTATGACTGTCTTTGGGATAATCATAATTGTGAATACAATATATATATCATTGTTTAAATGAGATTAAAGAGATATAAATGTGATCGATCGATCTAGGGTACCGCATACTAAATTTACTCGGAAAATGACGCCCATTATGAGCTGCTATATATTCCTAACAGATGTATAGCAACGAGCTCTCAAAGTATGCTGGTCGCACGGATTATTCACCGGTATGAATGTTAAAAGAGAAAAAGAGGATTTTCAGTTGATGGGCCTAAGTTGGGCCTATCCGCCCATGTTGGTTTTTGACCCACCATGTGCGAGTGGGAGATGATGGATTTTATTGATGGGCCTAAGCTGGCCCGGCCACGATGGGCCTAAAGGCCCGGCCCACGGGAATTAGGCCCGTGGAAATGGGAAGCTATAAAAGGGATGAGAAAGAGAATGAACGCACCTTTTCGCATTTAGTACGTTCAGATTTCTCTCCCAAGACGCTCTCTCTCTCCAAGACGAAGAAGCGACTCCGTCATCCCTCTCCCGACGATTCTTCGACATCGGATCGAACCGGACCTCAATTCTCTTCCTCTTTGTGGCGTCGGTGTCTAATCTGTGGCCAACAAGGTACGCTCGAATCCGTGGTGTGCTTTTGATCGGTGATACGTGACAATCCCGGGCTTATCTTCCGCATATGATTTAGGGGTTCGGTTTAAGTGCCGAATCCGGTTTTTTGGGGATCAGCCGATCCCTACAGAAAATATGCGGCGGAGATAAAAGACCCTAAGAAGAACGGTGCGAGGATTTGGCTCGGGACTTACGAGACGCCCGAGGATGCAGGATTGGCCTATGACCGGGCCGCTTTCAAGATGAGAGGATCAAAGGCCAAGCTCAACTTCCCTCACCTCATCGGCTCAGCCGAGTACGAGCCCGTCAGGGTAAGCCCCAAGCGTCGGTCCGCGGAGCCTAGCTCGCCGTCCAGCGATGACGGGTCGACTGCGACGAAGAGGCGAAAGAGGGAGGTCGATTCAGATGCTGAGGTGGATTTTGGAACTTGAACCCCTTTTCCCGTTCTGGATCTGGGCTTGTTAGGTGTGGACGAACGATTTTTATTTTGATTGTTCATACTGTCAAGACATTATTTTCTTCATCAATGTGAAAAAGATATCCTGAACTTGAAACAAAAGAAAAGCCATGACATAACAATCTAACACTTCATGGAATTTTGGCACCATCGTTTTGAAAATTAATCTTCAATCCCCTTCCGTCCATTGCGGTGAGTTCAAAGATGGAGACACGTAAAAGAATAAGCCAATTCATTTGAGACCCTGCAGATCCACTCTTTTTCCTATTCAAAGATCAGCCCTTTATCTTTGTGTTTTCACATCGATAATTCTTTGTAGATGAAGAGATGTCAAAGCGGCTTCTTACTTCCCAAACAGATACCCTAACGTCCATATATTAATGCTTGTTTATTAAGAATACAGAAGAAAAGCACTTCGAATTGTTGATTCATTGCCAAAGATGGCTTAGAGCCAATGGTTCATTTATCTAATGGACTTTTCCTTCCTAATACTTCATCCGAGAGTTATTGGTATTTATTAAATTTGTTCCCATCTAACGGAAGGTTATTAGATCAAATGACAAGGACTTTATTCAGGAAAAGAGAGAACCATCGATTTCTTGCAGGGTGTGATTGTGTTTGTGTGTACATGTTCTCTAAGTGTAAATGGGTTTTTTCTGTTCATGCACGAATATGATTTTATGTAAAGGATAATGGAGGTTGCCCCACAAGCCAAGAACATGTTCTCCTTTCCCAGAACAACCCCCCAGCTCCAAGCTCATGCCATGATATAATTATCTCAAACCCTTGTTTTCGGCACCAGCCTTTCGCTAATTAAACTCTCCCGGCCAACATCCGTTCTTCCCTTTCGTTGGTGATTTCGCTTACACTGTCTTGTCGCACTTGAACAGACGTGTGAATCGGCTGCGATTGCGGGTTCGGCTATGAAGCACTTGGACTCTGTTCATCTGAAGATGGGAGTCACCGACTACCACTTTGACATCCGTTATATACGCTTCGGCTTTGTCTTTCTCGGATTGAATTTGCATGATGTCTTGTTTATATCGATCGGAATGCCTCCATCAATCATCATCATGTAGATTACCGTTGGTGAACTCGTTGATTTAGCTCATCCACCCTCTCAATGCCGCAAACTCGGCCTGTGTACTCCTTGCCGCTCCACTTCACCATTAGCGTCAGCTCTTCCTCCGTCACCAGCGATGCTACTGAGGAAGCACAAGATGCGCCAGGGGCGCCGGGAGGAGGACGATCGGGCATTTGTGGAGATGGCAAGACGGATTTGCGCGTCGGACGCACACGTTCAAAACCGGCAAGAGACGACCCCTCAGAGAAATGTTAAAAATTCATATCTGGCTGGGCCCATATCTAAAATGACCCGAACTCGAAGAATCCGAATAATCTAACTATCCAAACATTTGAGTGGTGCGTACACATTGTCTAGATGTGGCGCACCTCATGTGGAGAGACTTCCTAACTACTAGTATCTTAACGAATTTATGATGATGAGCTTGCCAACCTTAGACTTTTGAGTCACGGGTGGTGGGGAGTAGTTATGACTCAAATCGAACATTTCGTAATAAGAAGATATTCGATATCTCATTTAGCAAAATTGTAGGTTAGGATGAGAAAATCAATATGAATTCGAGAAGACAAGACTCAAAGAAGGACTCATTTTACGGCCCTATAAACAGGAACCGAGGACAGATAGCTTCAGAGCTAATGGATGAAGGAAGGCACATGTGGAAGCAGCACCTGATCAGCTCTACATCAGTCGATTCTTGTTGTGCCGCTGAGCTCTAAATCATCAGTAGATATAATAGTCTCAAGCAAATCTCAGCCTTCTCTTCATCTTATGCCATTTCAAAACTCAACCTAGTCCACACAAACATTTATATATGTCCACACAAACATTTATATATATATATATATATATATATATATATATATATAGAGAGAGAGAGAGAGAGAGAGAGAGAGAGAGAGAGGGGTGTTAAGTTAGGGTGGTGAAGCATGTTTCGTCTTGGATTAGTTCTACATGTATCGTGAGCGGAAGATCGACGAATACTCATCGTATGTCCACATAGTCACATTTATGCGGCTGCCCATCTAAACCCTAACCTCTCCCTTTCTATGATTAGCGAATCAAATTCCATGGAGACATTGTTAAGTCAGGAAAATTACCAAAAAAGGGCCCGTTCGGTTCAACTTTGGGGAAATAACTTTGCATTTCCCCAAGTATCTTTAGAAGAATGGGCATTTGGTGAAGGCAAAAAAATTTTGGTGTATTTTGCAAAAAGGTGAAAAGAAAATGGAAAAAGAAAAGGAAAAAGGAAAAGGAGATGCTGAAGCAAAGGGGAATGATCGGGAGGCAGCTGGAGCTAGTGGGGAGGCGGCCGGTGGTTGTGGTGGGGGAGGCGACTGGTGGCAGTGGTGGTGGGGAGGCAGCATGTCGCGTGGGTCGCGGCCTCAGGTGACGCCGCCTAGGTCACGTGACCCACGCATAGCCGTCCTATGGGTCGCGCGGCCTTAGGAGACGCCGCTTGGGGTCGCGCGACCTAGGCGCCGCCGTGTGTGGGTCGCACGACCCTAGGCGGCGTCGCCGAGGCCGCGCAACCCATGGGACGGTTGTGCGTGGGTCGCACAACCTAGGCGGTGTCACCGTGAGACGGCGGTCACGTGACCCACGTGACGGCGGTGCGTGGCGATGGCGGTGCGTGGGCGACCAGATTTGGCCGGCTGAGCTCTGCCGGCTGAGTTTCACTCTTGAAGAAACAAGTTCAATGAGGAAGACGATGAACAGTAATTTTTTAGGGTAAAACAGGAAAATGCAATTATCAGTGAGGGCAATATTGGAAGAAAAAAAATCATTAAACCCCTCTTTAGCATTCCGAAAATGCTAGTATTTGGTCAATGACACCTCCAAATGCTGAACCAAACGCCTAAAATTTTTCCCAATGGGCTTTCGAGGCTGAAAGTCCATTGGGAATGCTGAACCAAAAGGGGGAAGTCCCAAATCAATTATACTTATGTCAATTCAATATTAAACATTTTATTTGATCAATTTTTTTGTTTCTAATTTAATTAGATCAATTTAATTACAAACATTTTGACAATTTACCAATAGTTTATCCATTCAATTTTAATTGAAATCGCTAATGTAGACGATGACCGTTTGAAGTGGCACGCCGATGCCGACGTGGACAAATTTTATAATTATTTTTATAGTTTTTATTATATTTTATAATATTTTTATTTAATTTATTCTTTTTTTTTTTTGGTTCTTTTTGTTCATTCTTCCTCCCCCAAGTTGCTGGCAATGATTGATAAGGGTCGCCCTCTCTAGCCTTAGGTGAGGTTGCCCTCCTTGGGATCTCGCCCAAGGGCAGTAAGGTTGCACTTTGTAGACCTCGACAAGGTCGAGCCTCGCCCGTAGCTAGCAAGGCCGACCCACGCCAGCTTCTGTTGAGGGCAACCGTTGCTTGAAGTAAGCAAGGTCACCCCTTGCTAGATCCTAGTAAGGTGGAGCCTTGCCCTTGCTAGCCTCTGGTGAGGGCAAGCGTCACCCGAGGCAAACAAGGTCACCCCTCGCCAAAATTCAGCGAGGGTGGGCGACCCTTGCCGGTCATTGTCGAGGCCCGGCAAATGGTGAAGAAAGAATGAAAGAAAAAAGAAAGAAAAGAAAATGAGTATATAAAAAAGTCTGAAAAAAATAAAAATTTACAAAAAATTGTCAATGTTAAGGTTGACTATTCACGTCGGCGATTTCTGTCCAAAATTGATTGGATTGATTACATTGATAAATTGTCAAAAAATTTAGAACTTAATTAGTCAAATTGAAAGATTTATGATTGAATTAGTACGAATACAAAAAAATTGAAGGTTTTTTTGGTTATTTTTTCATGTTAAGTCTGTCGGCCCACTTCAACGACCTATAAAGAAAAGAGATGACACATGGAGCCTGCAACTGATTTAAGCTCAAGGCCCTCTCATCCAAACTTGACAACCTCACCTTGGGACCGCGTTCCCCTTCAACCCGCCGACCGGACACGGCGATGAACTCGAGTGCAGACGTAATCGAACGTTCAGCAGATGGAAGATGTGTGTGGAGTTCGCGTGCAGGGTCGGTCCAGACCCGTACTTTTCGGCGTTTCCGCCATACCCGTCGGCACAGAAAGCTTAGTCGACCCAAAACAGATTGTCCACGAGGCAAAAAGTCAAAACAGTTCCGAAGCATCGAACATGATTACGAAAGAGCGACAAATGGCATTCCCATTCACCGAATTTCCTCGATTTGACCATGACCTTGGTACATGCTAAGACCCCATTACTTGTCTCAAATCCAAAATAGAGTTAATAAATTTTTAGTTTTTGAGAAAAGGGAACAAGCACACGATGTTGAAACCGACCATATGTTGTTCAATTCATTAATCCATGTTATTATGTATTAATCATTTACTTTGTGTAAATTGCGTGTAATTACATTTTTCTTGTATATGCGAGATATGCGAAGGAGAGAAATGCAGAATTTCAGTATATTTCAATGTTGGGCTATGAAGAGTGCATAGATATAAATAGGCTTTATTAGTTGATTAGCTGAGATAACATATTATCAGTTAAGGATATGCACAATCGAATGGAGACATATGTGTAATTTTGAGAGATATGAAAAATTGAAAGAATTCTTCTAATTATCTCTAACGAGGAGAATATCCTATAGAAATATCTTTTACATGGTGTATAAAAAATTTCAGTATGAGTTTGCATAAAAGATCCAAAAAATGCTTGAGTGGATCGCTGGCTTGATGTGGTGAAGAGCGAATCAGTTGCGTTAATATGGCTGCTTGTGTGTTAATTGTAGCTGTTGTGCAAGCCACATGCCAAGAGTTTATTAGCGTTCGTTTGTAGATAGAAACATGGTTTGTGTGACTAGCGTTGTTTTGAAACAAGCTCGATGGGCGCTTCCTTAGATAATAGTGCTTCGTAGATTACGCGACAACCGAACAGCATGACGTTGGTTAGCAATGTTGAGGATTGACATTGAGAGAGGTTATTGAAAAAGAAGATGACATGAAATATGAGAATTGCACCACACCCAGGTGCACCTAAGGATTGACTGACATTGATACCAAAATAAGAGATATGCCAAAGTGAGAGTTGCGGTCCTTTTGTGTATTTCAATGTGAACAATGAAGTACATTAATAAGCTCTATTACATGATTATTTGAGGTACCATGTTAATTAAGGGTTTGCACAATCAAAGATAGATTCCCTCACCTCATCGGCTCGGCCGAGTACAAGCCCATTAGGGTCAGCCCCAAGCGTCGGTCCATGGAGCCTAGCTCACCGTCCAGCGATGACGGGTCGACCGGGATGAAGAGGAGAAAGAGGGAGGTCGATTCTAGATGCTGAGGTGGGGTTTGGAGCTTCCATCCCTTTTCATATTTTGGAGATGGGCTTGTTAGGTGTGGACGAACAATTTTTATTTTGATTGTACGCACTGTCAAGACATTGTCTTAATAAATGCGAAAAAGATCTCCTAAACTTAAAACGAAAGAAAAAACGAGGAATGAAAAGTCTAAAGCTTCATGGAATAACATGAAAAGTCTAAAGCTTCAGAGAATAACATGAAAAGTCTAAAGCTTCAATCCCCTTCCGTAAGTTGCGGTGAGTTCAGAGATGGAGACACGTAAAAGAATAAGCCAATTCATTTGAGACCCTGCAGATCCACTCCTTCTCCTATTCAAAGATTGTTGGAGAAAACTTCCTTATGTGTTTTGAAGTTGACAAAACGTTTCCATCAGTCTAGTCTGAAGACTTGAAGGCTCTGTCGTCAAAGTCTGAAGATCATCAGATTCAAGGTTTAAAGTCTGCCCTTATTGACAGTATCTAGACCGTCGAAGAAGATTTATCCAGTATCAAGGATTTGTTTAAAGATTTGTTTCGATCGGTTAAAGAAGTTTCTCACGGTTGGAGATAGCATTTCAAAATCTTTTTATTCGTTTTAATCTTGATACGAATAAGTTAGATTCGTTGATTGACAAGGTATACTTGGAAGGTTCTACTTATGAAAACTTAGATCCTGATCTATTATCACATTCCTTAAGTAACTCGAAAATCTCCTTAATTGATTCCGTCCAACGGTTAGATGGAGGAACTCCTTTGGAAAGTGCCAACGGGTATGAAGGCATGGAGGAGTATAAAAGGGAGAAGCTCTGGTTATTCAAGGTAGTGCGTGATAGATAAATTTCAAAGTCTGAAGCTCCTCGTTCTTTGTTGATTCAACTGTTGAGCGAAACTTGTATTCGAAAGAGAGATTAAATACTTGTGAGACCTTGAGGAAGTGTAGCAAAGTTTCTACACTGTGGAATCAAGGACGTGATATTGTAACGACTCTTTTGATTCATAGTGAAATTCAGCCGGTGGGCTGTCAGTGCGGGAGAGTGGACGTAGGCTTGGGAATAAGCCGAACCACTATAAATTATGTGTTCATCTTCTCTCATCTCTGAACCTCCTATTTACTCTTTCGTGTTATTCATTTATTTAATAGCTGAATTTTATTATCCATCAAATATATTCTTCTAAGTCCTGCAAAAAGTTTTGTATACATCTATTCACCCCCCTCTAGGTGTATTCACCTACCCCTTTCAAAGATCAGCCATTTATCTTTGTATTTTCACATCGAGAATTCTTTGCAGATGAAGAGATGTCAAAGAGGCTTCTTACTTTCCAAACAGATACCCTTACATCCATATATTAATGCTGGTTTATCAAGAATACGCAAGAAAAACACTTCGAATTGTTGATTTTTCACCAGAGATGGCTTAGAGCCAATAGTTCATTTATATAATGGACTTTTCTTTCTAATACTTCATCCGAGAGTTATTGGTATTTATTAAATTTGTTCCCATCTAACAGAAGGTTATTAGATCAAATGGTAAGGACTTTATTCAGGAAAAGAGAGAGCCATCGATTTCTTGCAGGGTGTGATTGTGTTTGTGTATACATGTTCTCTAAGTGTAAATGGGTTTTTTCTGTTCATGCACGAATATGATTTTATGTAAAGGATAGTGGAGGTTGCCCCACAAGCCAAGAACATGTTCTCCTTTCCCAGAACAACCCCCCAGCTCCACGCTCATGCCATGAAGGTCTTCAAGTTGGTGAGTCTCTCTCAAAGACAATCATGTGTATGATATAATTATCTCAAACCCTTGTTTTCGGCACCATCCTTTCGCTAATTAAACTCTCCCGGCCACCATCCGTTCTTCCCTTTCCTCGGTGATTTCGCTTACACTGTCTTGTCGCACTTGAACAGACGTGTGAATCGGCTGCGATCGCAGGTTCGGCTATGAAGCACTTGGGCTCCGTTCATCTGAAGATGGGAGTCACCGACTACCACTTTGACATCTGCTATATACTTTTTGGCTTTGTTTTTCTCGGATTGAATTTGCTTGATGTCTTGCTTATATCGATCGGTATGCCTCCATCAATCATCATCATGTAGATTACCATTGGTGAACTCATTGACTTAGCTCATCCACCGTCTCGTTGCCGCAAACTCGGCCTGTGTACTCCTTGCCGCTCCACTTCGCCATTAGCGTCAACTCTTCCTCCGTCAGCGATGCTACTGAGAAAGCAAAAGACGACGCCATTATCTTCCCCCTTGCCCCGGGAGGAGGACGATCGGGCATTTGTGGAGATGGCAAGACGGATTTGGGTCGGATGCACACGTTCAAAACCAGCAAGAGACGACCCCTCGGAGAAACGTTAAAAATTCATATCTGGCTGGGTCCATATCTAAAATGACCCAAACTCGAAGAATCCGAATAATCTAACTATCCAAACATTTGAGTGGTGCGTACACGTTGTCTAGATGTTGCGCATCTCATGTGGAGAGATTTCCTAACTACTGGTATCTTAACGAAGTTATGATGACAAGCTTGCTGACCTTAGGCTTTTGGGTCACGGATGGTGCGAAGTAGTTATGACTTAAATCGAATGTTTTATAATAAGAAGATATTCAATATCTCATTTAGTGAAATTATAGGTTAGGACAAAAAAATCGATATGAATTCGATAAGACAAGACTCAAAGGACTGATTTTACGGCCCTATAAACAGGAACCGAGGACAGATAGCTTCAGAACTAATGGATGAACGAAGGCACATGTGGAAGCAGCGCCTGATCAGCTCTACATCAGTCGATTCTTGTTGTGCCGCTGAGCTCTACGTCATCAGTAGATATAATAGTCTCAAGCAAATCTCAGCCTTCTCTTCATCTTATGCCATTTCAAAACTCAACCTAGCCCACACAAACATATATATGTGTGTATATATATATATATATACTCTCTCTCTCTATATATATATATACACACACATATATATATATATGTATAGAGAGAGAGAGTATATATATATATATATAGAGAGAGAGAGAGAGAGAGAGAGAGAGAGAGAGAGAGAGGTGTTAAGTTAGGGTGGTGAAGCATGTTTCGTCTTGGATTAGTTCTACATGTATCGTGAGCGGAAGATCGATGAATACTCATCGTATGTCCACATAGTAACGTTTATGCGGCTGCCCATCTAAACCCTAACCTCTCCCTTTCTGTGATTAGCGAATCAAATTCCATGGAGACATTGTTAAGTCAGGAAAATTACTAAAAAAATCCCAAATCAATTATACTTATGTCAATTTAATATTAAACATTTTAATTTGATCAAATTTTTTGTCGGTAATTTAATTAGATCAATTGAGTTTCAAACTTTTTGACAATTTACCAATATAGTTTAACCATCCAATTTTGATTAAAATCGCTGATGCGGATGACAACCACCCGAAGTAGCACGCCAATGCTAACGTGGACAAATTTTGTAATTATCTTTATAATTTTTATTATATTTCATATTATTTTTAATTTATTTATTCTTTATGTTATTTTTCTTCTTTTTGTTCCTTCTTCCTCCCCCAGTTGTCGGGCCCCAGTGATGGCGACCAATGGCTAGGCAATGATTGATAAGGGTCGCCCTCCCTGGCCTTAGGTGAGGTTGCCCTCCGTGGGATCTTGTCCAAGGGCAGTAAGGTTGCCCTTCGACAGATCTTGGCAAGGTCGAACCTCCCTTGCAGCTAGTGAGGCCAACCTGCGCTGGCCTTTGTTGAGGGCAACTGTTGCTTGAAGTCGGCAAGGTCGCCCCTTGCTAGATCCTAGTAAGGTAGAGCCTTGCCCTTGCTAGCCTCTGGTGAGGGCGAGCGTTAGTCGAGGCAAACAAGGTCACCCCTCGCCAAAATTCAGCAAGGGTGGGCAACCCTTGCCGATCATCATCGAGGCCCGGCAAATGGTGAAGAAAGAATGAAAGAAATAAGAAAGAAAATAAAATAAATATATAAAAAAGTCAGAAAAATAATAAAAATTTACAAAAAAATTGTCAATGTTAAGGTTGATTATTCACGTCAGCAATTTCCGTCCAAAATTGATTAGATTGATTATATTGGTAAATTGTCAAAAAGTTTAGAACTAAATTAGCCAAATTGAAATATTTATGACTGAATTTATACAAAAACAATAAGGTTAAGATTTTTTTTTGGTAATTTTTCCATGTTAAGTCTGTCGGCCCACTTCAACGACCTATAAAGAAAAGAGATGACACATGGAGCCTGCAACTGATTTTTAAGCTCAAGGCCCTCTCATCCAAACTTGACAACCTCACCTTAGGACGGCGTTCCCCTTCAACCCGCCGACCGGACACGGCGATGAACTCGTGTGCAGACGTAATCGAACGTTCAGCAGATGGAAGATCTGTGTAAAGTGCGCGTGCAGGGTCGGTCCAGACCCGTACTTTTAGGCGTTTCCGCCATACCCGTCGGCACAGAAAGCTTAGTCGACCCGAAACAGAATGTCAACGACGCAAAAAGTCAAAACAGTTCCGAAGCAGCATCGAACATGGTTACGAAAGGGCGACAGATTGCATTCCCATTCAACGAATTTCCTCGATTTGACTATGACCTTGGTACATGCTAAGGCCCCATTACTTTTCTCAAATCCAAAATAGAGTCCGTAAATTTTTAGTTTTTAAGAAAAGGGAACGAGCACACGATATGATTAGTTGAAACCGACCATATATTGTTCAATTCATTAACCCATGTTATTATGTATCAATCATTTATTTTGTGTAAATTGCATGTAATTTTACATTTTTCTTGTAGATTCGAGATATGCAGAATTTTGGTACATTTCGATGTTGAGCTATGAATAGCGAGGCTTTGTTAGTTGATCATTTGAGATAACATATCATCATTTAAGGATATGCGCAATTGAATTAAGATGTATGCACAATTTTGAGAAATATGAAAAATTAAAAGAATACTTTATAGAAATATCTTTGACATGATGTATAAAAAAATTTCAATATGAGTTTGCACAAAATATCCGAAAAATGCTTGAGTGGATCGCCGGTTTGATGTGGTGAAGAGCGAATTAGTTGTGTTAACATGGCTGCTTGTGTGTTAATCGTAGTTGTTGTGCAAGCATTGTTATGAAACAAGCTCGATGGGTGCTTCCTTAGATAATAGTGTTTCGTAAATTATGTGACAACAGAACAAGGTGACGTTGGTTAGCAATGTTGAGGATAGACTTCGAGAGAGGTTATTGAAAAAGAAGATGACACGAAATATGAGAATTGCACCATACCCAAGCGCACCTAAGGATTGAATGACATTGATACCAAAATAAGAGATATGCAAGAACTGAGAATTGCGGTACTTTTGTATATTTCAATGTGAACAATGAAGTACATTAATAAGCTTTATTACATGATTATTTAAGGTACCATATTAATTAAGGATATGCACAATCAAAGATAAATATATACGCAACTTTTGAGAAATATGGTGAGTTCAGATAAATGTTTTAATGATCTTTAATGGAGAAAAATATCCTTGAGAAATATCTCCGACATTGATGACTTTACACCTTTCTTGAAGCGAAAAGCAAACTCATCTCCGATATCCACATTAGTAAATTTGCCCTTTAAAGTAGAGCACACGGAGACAAATTGGTCAAACCTCCCGCCTCAACCATTGACCGTGCCATTGTATTCGCTCCTCGTGATGCTTATTTTAATTATTGTCTCCACGAGTACACGTGCCAATTTGCATTTTGGATATATATTTCTCATTCGCCTTTAAAAACACACAAAAGGAAAAAAAAAAAATTGAAATTTTGTAAAAATTTTCCATGCCAATGTTGGCTATGCCCCCATAGGATGGCCAACTTCTACGTTAGCAATTTCTAGCCAAACTTGGCTAGATGAACCGTGTTGACAAATCGTCACTAGATTTAGAACTTGAGATGAGCGGCTCTAGATCTGTGCAGATTCTATCTAGATTTTGGAACTTATTCGCTATAACAGGTTCCTTATTTTTTAAACTTGGAACTTATCCTACATACTCTAGGATCTGGAACCTACCCTATCACATGTTTTAGGGTCGATTTTAGGGTCTATAAGGTTTTATCTATATTATTAATTGAACAATTGCAATGAATTAAAACTTTTAATGACTATCGCTTGCTATTACGATTTACTGATCATAAAAACATACGAAAAATATAAACATTAATAAAGTAAGTCTCGGTAATAAAATGAAGCTCAAATTAGTGGTTTTAGATTATCTATTCATCATCGAACGCTATGGAATATCGCAAGATCGTTCGAATACATGAACCAAGAAAAATTAAAACTTGTTCCAAGTTATAAGTTACAGGTTCTAGGTTCCTCCAATTAAAAACTTGTAACCTACTCATCGAAATAGGTTTCTCATTTTTGGAATCTGAAACCTACCCTACATACTTTGGAACTTGGAATCTACAGGTCCCTATCGGTTTAGTTCTTAGGTTCTAAGTTTTATCTTAGAACCCACTCCTATTTAGAACTCAATTAGCATAGTTGAAAGATTTATGATTTTTTTAGAAATGTTTCGCCAAGCAAACAATCACTTAAGCTCCCACAATGGCCTCCTCCTCTTCTTTTCTTATGCCATTCGAGACTCAACAAGGATGAGCTCGCATAGAGAGAGAGAGAGAGAGAGAGAGAGAGAGAGAGAGAGAAAGGTGTTAAGTTAGGGTTTGTAGGTGATGCGTATTTCATCTTAGATTTGTTTCATTTGTAATGTAAGCGGAAGATCCATGAATACTCTTCGCATCTTCATAAAGTTACACTTACTCCACTACCCATCCAAATCCTTACCTCTCTCTTTATGAGTTTATTTTTGATTCTTTGACTTTTGCTAGATTTTTTGATTCGAAAGGTCAACCACTTGGCAGAGCCCTTTATGGCTGGTTTCCAATTGCAAACCCCCACCGTCCGTCTCTTTCCCATTTCCTCTTGTGCAGCTAAAAACAAGCCAAATAAACCCTTTTTCTTCTTTCTATGGCCCATCATCAACAGTGGCGTCACTTGTATGGCCTTCCAGAATAGTCGATCTCTTGATTGATCAATCTTCACCATTTACATATTTGGCACCACTCTAAAAAAAATAGATCAGAGTAAATTAACAACTGTCATCTTTGTTGAACTCTAATAGTAGGATCCCATAAGTATTAGTCGAGAATTAGAATTCTAGTCCATTTAGAGGCGATTGGTTTTAGGAACTGAGAATCGCCGTTAAGGATTAGTTTCGAAAAATTGAAATTGAAAATCGCTCATTAGTTCTATGGACTCACCTGGGAACTAAACAAATAGTCCGGTTTAGTTCCCTGGTGGGTTTATGAAACCGGTTTAAATGTCCCCACATTTTGAAGAGTTATGAGACTTGAGAGTGAGTGATGAGGTTGGAGGCCAAAGGCAATTGAGTGTGAGAGTGATAGAGGAAGCGATAAGGCTGGAGGCCACCAAGAGCGAGAGTGAGAGGGATCGGTGAAGCCAAAGGCCATCAGGAGGGAGGCGAGGCCATGAGATGAGTGAGGCGAGAGACAAAGAAAACATAATTTTTAAAAAAAATTATATATATACAAGTCATGTCCGAGTAGATGGGAGAGTGATTTCTCACTTAGAATCAAGAATCGGACTAGTCCCCATGGAAATCATCAATTTTGGGTTGGTTTGATCCGGTTTCGGGCAATTCCAATTTCTTTTGCATACCCTTAGTCCACCTCATACAATTTGGGTTGGGTCTCATATATAGGCTCAAACTCATGATATAATTTATCAAATGTAATGACAAAAAAAAACATGCCATTGGTCAAATCCAGTCCGATTCTAGGCGTATTGGTCCGGTTCCCGATTCCAAAAATAGGGAACCGAACCCGAACCAGATCACCAACCCGCCGGGCGGTGAGCTTGAATACAGACGCAATCGAACGTTCAGCAGATGGAAGTTGTGTGGAGTGCGCGTGCAGAGTGGGTCCACGCCCATACTTTCCGGCGTTTTCGCCATACCCGTCGGCGCATGAAGCTTAGTCAAACCAAAACAAAATGTCCAGGAGGCAAAAAGTCAAATAGTTCCGACACATCGACATGGTTGAGAAAGCGACAAATTGCGTTCCCATTGAACGATTTGACCATGACCTTGTGACATGCTTAGGTTCCATTACTTGTCTCAAATCCAAAATAGGGTACTTAAATTTTTAGTTTTTAAGAAAAGGGCATGAGCACACTACATGGTTATTTTGAGAATTGTTGAAACTGACCGTATGTTGTTCAGTTCGTTAATCCATTTATTATGTATTAATAATTTATTTTGCATGAATTGCCTGTAATTTTATCCTTTTTTTTATTTATATAGATGTGAGATTTGCGGAAGAGAGAAAAGTGAAATTTCTATATATTTCGATATTGAACAATAGAGTTTGATTATCTTAGGTAACATATTGATTAATGATATAGATAATAAAGAGAGAGATATGCACAATTTTAAGAATTACAAAGAATCCAAACAAATGTTCCAATTATCTCTCAATAGAGAGAAATATCCTAGAGAAATATCTCTAATATTAATGATTTTACTCCTTTCTCTAAGTGAAAAGCAAGCTCTATCTCCAATATCCACGTTAGTAAATTGGCCCTTTAATCTAGAACACACGCAGACAAAATGGTCAAACCTCCTGCCTCATCCATTGACCGTGCCAATGTATTCACTCCTCGTGATACTTCATTCAATTATTTTATCCACGATTACACGTGCTAATTTACGTTGTAGATAGATATTTCTCATTCACATTTAAAGACACAATATATAAAAAATAGATATGGTCGTCATTCCTCCATGAATTCTTTGTTTGTTTTCTCTTTTGTTGGGGCCACGTTCCACATTTTGTCTCCCCACCGACCGAAATTTCCCCTTTATTTTATTCATTACGCGATTGGATTTATAAGGCACCTGTCGAGATATGAGATTCTTGCTGATGTATATTATTGGTATAATATAGTCATTGCCACTATAATAATAAACAAAGAAACGTGCCCATAACTTCAATTAATTTATGAAATTCGCATCGAGATAAGGCAAAAGCACATTATTACATAAAGACTGTCGGTTAAATAAATGTGAATTCAAACATTCAAAACGTGCGTAGAATATCATCGCCAATGCATGGGCACCTTCTCAGCAAATGCAACATGGGAGCTAATAATGTGAAAAATAGATTGGATGATTGAAAATAATGATTGTTTAAGCTAGCTCAACCTATATATATAAATCTTCCACTATGGCTATCCTCTCAACTAATCTGCTCTAGCCCTTCAATCATCAACGATACAAACTGTACACAAGTGAATAGCTGCTCGATCGCCATCAGAAAATGCTTCCAGAATTCATGAGTCCCTTTGAGACCCATCAATGCGATCTTTTGAAATCGATTTGTGATCATCTTTTTCACGATGATGATGATATTGTTGAGAATGATACAGTATTTGCGCCGAGGAGTTCGAGCTTCAGCGATCTTTTGCTGATGGAAAGTTGGAGCGAACTACCTCTGAGAGTCGACAACTCGGAGGATATGTTGGTGTATAGCACTTCTTGCGATGCACTCAGTTCTGGGTGGGCGATGCCTTCGGCTTCGAGTCAAGAACTTGATTTCGAAACGAGGACTGTTGATAACGCCGGCATTGATCTGGAGGTGCAGACAAGACCGGAGATGGTGAAGCGCGAGGTGAAAGCGCCAATCAGGATGACGCATTACAGAGGAGTGAGGAGGCGGCCATGGGGAAAATATGCAGCGGAGATAAGAGAACCCAAGAAGAACGGCGCGAGGATTTGGCTCGGGACTTACGAGCTGCCTGAGGACGCGGCGTTGGCCTATGACCGGGCCGCTTTCAAGATGAGAGGGTCGAAGGCCAAGCTCAACTTCCCTCACCTCATCGGCTCGGTCGAGTACGAGCCCGTGAGGGTCAGCCCCAAGCGTCGGTCCGCGGAGCCTAGCTCGCCGTCCAGCGATGACGGGTCGACTGCGACGAAGAGGCGAAAGAGGGAGGTCGATTCAGATGCTGAGGTGGATTTTGGAACTCCAACCCCTTTTCCCATTCTGGATCTGGGCTTGTTAGGTGTGGACGAACGATTTTTGCTTTGATTGTACGTACTGTCAAGACATTATTTTCTTCATCAATGTGAAAAAGATATCCTGAACTTGAAACGAAAGAAAAGCCATGACATAACAATCTCGAACACTAGTTTTCGGCACCATCGTTTCGCTGGTTAATCTCTCCCGGCCGCCGTCCGTTTCTTCCCCTTCCTTGGTAATTTCACTTGCACTGTCTCGTCATGCTTGAACAGACCGTGTGAACCAGTCATCCGACTCTGCGGATGTGGCGCGGTCGCGATGGGGTTCGGCTATGAAGCACTTGGGCTTCCGTTCATCTGAAGAAGGGAGCCACCGATTACCACTCTGACGTCCGTAATATACGCTCTGGCTTTGTCTTTCTCGGATTGAATTTGCATGCTGGGGTGCTTATATCGACCGGTATCCCTCCATCGATCGTCATCGTGTAGATTACTATCGGTGAACTCACTGATTCAGCTCATCCACCATCTCGTTGCCGCAAACTCGGACTGTCTACTCCTTGCTGCTCCACTTCACCATCAGCGTGAGCTCTTCCTCCGTCGCCGGCGACGCCGCAGCTCCTGACGAAGAAGAAGTTGACGCCATTCTCTCTCTATCTCTCCTTGGAGGAGGATGATCGGGCATACGTGGAGATGTCAAGACGGATTTGGGTCGGACGCACACGTTCAAAGCCCACAAGAGACGATCCATCCAATAAACCGATCCAACACAATCCGAGATAGATTAAGAAACCTTAAAAATTCATATTTGGTTTGGCTGAGTCCGAAGAATCCAAATAATCTAATCATCTGAACATCTGAACGGTGTATACAATATTGTTTAGCTACGGCATACTTCATGTGAAGAGACTTTCTAACCATTAACATTTTAACGAAATTATGATGATGAGCCAACCTTAGACTTTTGGATCGCGGGTGATGCGAAATAATTATAACTCAAACGGAAGATTTCGTGACAAGAAGATATTATATATTGCATTAAGTGAAATAGCAGGTTGGTATGAGAAAATCCATATGAATTTGAAAAGACATGGCTCAGAAAATGACTGATTTCACGGTCCCATAAACAGGAACAACAGACAGATGGCTTCAGAACTCATGGATGAACGAACGCACATGTGGAAGGAGCACCTGATCTCGGAACGGTTTGATGAGGAACGAGCTAATGAGATCCTTGTTGTACCGCTCAGCTCTATATCATCACTAGACACAATAATCTCAAGTAAATCGGTAAAATTACAAAAGAAAATTCTAAACCGTTTTGCTATTACCAGTTCAGTTCTAAATATTTTAATTGTATCAATTAAGTTGTAAATATTTTAACGATTTGCCTATTTATTCCATCAAATCAATTTTGACTAAAAACAACTGACATAGACACCAGCTTATGTGGACAATCTTTTAAATTTTCTAAATTTTTATTATTTTTCTTTTTTCTTCCTTTCTCAACTATGGGGTCACTAAGGGAAAATATTAAAATTTTGTAAAAATTGTTCATATCCACGCCGACCGTCTTAGCCGGTCATACCACATAGGACATTAGTGTCCACCTTAATGATTTATGACCAAACTTAGCCAAATGAATTATATTGACAAATCGTCAGCATATTTAGATTTCAATTGGCATAGATGAAAATTTTAGGATTTTTTAAGTAATTTTCCCCAAGTAAACCTCAATTACTTAAGCTCCCACGCAGTTGCATGTCTAAACCCTAGCCTCTCCCTTTATGTGATCACTAATTCAAATTCATGAAGACATTGTTAAGCATGTTCTCTCCCTTTAATGACTTATTCAAAAAGAAAATACACATGAAACCTGCAAGGTTGCAATTAGGGGTGAGCAAAGGAAACTATTTGGACTGAATCGAATCAGCTAGTTCTGAATGGCTCCTGAAATTACCAATTTGGTTCCTAGTTCAAAAAATTAGTGATTTTCAGTCTAGTTCTTAGTTTCATGTGTGGAATTGCTCATCTAGACCACTGAGATTGGACCGATTTTTTTTTTTTTTTTTAAATTTCTTAAAAGACTAAGAACTAACCCTAATCCGTCCTTCACTACACAAACCAAAGGTGCATAATGAATGAAACATGAAGACACGGGGGGACTAGCCCTCCCCTTTGGAATACGGTAAGCACAGTAAGCTTGATCATTGTGCAGATAACATTCAGCAAATCGCTGCAGATTCACCTGAAAGCAACCAAACGACCGAAAAAATCGACTTCAACATAACAAACGGGGAGCAGAATCAAGTTAGCAGAAATCATAGAACAATGCAAACGCCATCGCGTAACGACCAAAGTACAAAAGGAGGCAAATACAAATGAAAAGGAAAGAAAATAACTCGAAATTCATCATCTGAAGCGTCATAAACCGACATAAAGTTCTAAACCACTACCCAAGCTCCCACTAAACTGTGCTCTGCAATCGCAAATTCACGCCTATAGTTACACCAAAAGCACGTGGAGAGTCCAGGAAGTGAAATCGGACGCTGAAATTAAAAAACGCAGCCGGAACGGATTGCAACCAAATCCACCCCAAGAGCGAGAGGAATCAGAGCAAGAGGGTTGATCCGACACCGATGTTTAAGCCTTTCCCACAAACAATCAGGCTGAAGAAGGAGGAGGAGGAGAATCAGCGAAGATACCTTGGAAGGGAACTAGACGCACAGGCGCTTGTACATGAAGATGGGGCGTTTCGGTACATGAATTGCCCCAGGCTGTTTTGCATGCACAAGTATCGCTTCCATGGCAATTTAACGAGAGAACATTGTCAAGTTATAAGGCGGAAATGCTAATAGATTTTACAACTATCAATACCAAATCACCACAGAAGTGAGTGAGATAAAATAAAAACCGTTAAAAATTTACTTGGTTCGATTTCAAGGTTGTTATCTAAATTCACGAAAAGAATCGGTAACAGATAATCTACTAATCAATTAAAGAATTATAGAGTAGAATTACTCACGTACTTAAGTGTTCCCGCACATAAACTTCACCAACAACCTAGAGAACTATGTCAGGACTTGAACATCCATGTCTCCACGATGAGAACGCCTCGATCAGAACCTAAACTTTCCGAGCGAAAGTCCGTGTGGTTCTCTGGTCCTACTAACAATCAGATTCAGAACGAGAGTCCCTACTGAGTTTTTTTCGATTCTTTGACTTTTGCTAGTTTATTTGAGTCGGTCAAGCACTTGGCAGAGCCCTTTATGGGTGGCTTCCAAAAGAAACCCCCACCGTCCGTCCCTTTCTATTTTCTTTTGTGCGGCTAAAAACAATACAAGTAAACCCTTTTCTCCTTCTTTATATGGCCCATCATCAACAGTGGCGTCACTTGTAGGGCCTTCCAGAATAGTCGACCTCTTGGTGGATCAATCTTGGATATTTACATATTTGATTGAACTCTAACACTAGGATTTCAATAAGTAATCAGTTGAGAATTAGAATTCTAGTTTACCTTAGGGCAATTGGTTTTAGGAACTAGGAATCGCCCACTAAGGATTGACTTTGAAATTGAAAATTGCTCATTAGTTTTATGGACTCGCTTGAAAACTAGACTGCTGGTTCGGTTTAATTCTTGATTGGGTTTATGAAACTAGTTGAAGTGTCCCCCACTTCTAAAGAGTCATGAGATTTGAGAGCGGGTGATGAGATCGGATCTCAAAGGCAATTGAGAGTGAGAGCAACAGATGGATCGACGAGGCTTGGGGTCACTAAGAGCAAGAGGTAGAGAGGAATCGATAAGGGCACAGGCCACGAAGAGTGAGAGTGAGAGAGGGAGGCGAGGTCACGAGATAAGTGAGGCAAGAGACGTAGAGAGTTGAAGAAAAAATAAAAATTTTACAAAATTATATATATGTATGTATATTCGGGTAGATGAGTGGGTGGTTTTGCACCATAATTTAACAAGTATAATGACAAAAAAAAAATATATATATCATTGGTTCCATTGAACCATCCATATGGTCCTTGATCGATCACCCTAGCTGCTGCAACTGATCTTTAAGCCCAAGGCCATCTCATTTAAGCTTTAACAACCTCGTTTTGGGACCACGTTCCCCCTCAACCCTGCCGACCGGACTCGGCGGATGGAAGATGAGTTGAGTGCGCGTGTACTCTTCGGCATACTTTTCAGCGTTTTCACCATGCCCGTCGGCGTATAAAGCTTAGTCAAACCAAAACAGGATGGACCACCAGGCAAAGAGTCAAACAGTTCCGAAGCATCGAACATGATCAGGACACGCTGACAAACTGCATTCCCATTGAAGGAATTTCCTCAGTTTGACCTTCATCTTGTCACATGTTAAGACCCCATCACTTGTCTTAAATCCAAAATCGAGTATGTAAATTTTTCGTTTCTAAGAAAAAAAAAACGAACACACGATATGGTTATTTTGAAAATTGTTGAAACCGACCATATGTTATCCAATTCGTTAATCCATTTTATTATGTATTAAAAATTTATTTCACGGGAATTGCTTGTAATTTACATCTTTTATCTTTATATAGATGTGAGACATGCAGAAGAGAGAAAAGCAGAATTTCTGTATATTTCGACGTTGAACAACAAATAGTTTATGAATATAAATAGGTTTTTTAGTTGATTATCTAAGGTAATATATCGATCAAGGATATGCACAATTTAAAAAGGGATGTGCACAATTTTTGAGAAACACGGAGAATCCAAAAAGATGTTCTAATTATCTCTAAGTAGAGGAAAATATTCTAGAGATATATATCTCTAAAATTAATCATCTTACTCCTTTCCCAAAGTGAAAAGCAAACTCAATCTTCAATATCCATATTAGTAAATTTGCCCTTTAATTTGGAGTACACGCATACAAATTGGTCAACCTCAAACCTCAACCCTCGACCGTGCCTATGTATTCACTCCTCGTGATGCTTATTCAATTATTGTCTCCGTGAATACACGTCCCAAATTGTTAAAACACAATTTAAAAAGAGTAGATATATTCGTCATTCCTCTATCAATTCTTTGTTTGTTTCCTCTTTTTTTGGTGCCACGTTCCACATTTCGTATTCCGGCCGACCAAATTTGTCCTTTTTTTATTCATATGCGATTTGATTTATACGGCACTCCCAAGATATGAGAATCTTTCTGATGCATTTTATATTCTATACGCACAAAACCCTTGGTATAATATAGTCATGGCCACTATAATAATAGACAAAGAAACGTGCCCATAACTTGAATTTATATAAAAATTCGTATCGAGATAAGGCAAAAGCACAAGATTCCATATGGACTGTCGGTTAAATAAATGTGAATTCAAACTTTCAAAACGTGTGTAGAATCTCACCACCAATGCAGAGGCACCTTCCCAGCAAATGCAACATGAGAGATAATATGTAAAATATAATAAATTGAATGATTGTTTAAGCTAGCTCAACCTATATATATAAATCTCCCACCATGGCCATCCTCTCAAGTAATCCGCTCTAGCCCTTCAATCATCAACGATACAAACTGTACACAGGTGAATAGCTGCTCGATCGCCATCAGAAAATGCTTCCAGAATTCATGAGTCCCTTTGAGACCCATCAATGCGATCTTTTGAAATCGATTTGTGATCATCTTCTTCACGATGATGATGATGTTGTTGAGAATGCTACAGTATTTGCGCCGAGGAGTTCGAGCTTCAGCGATCTTTTGCTGACGGAGAGTTGGAGCGAACTACCTCTGAGAGTCGACGATTCAGAGGATATGTTGGTGTATGGTGCTTTGTGCGATGCACTCAGTTCTGGGTGGGCGATGCCTTCGGCTTCGAATCAAGAACTTGATTTCGAAACGAGGACTGTTGATAACGGCGGCATTGGTCTGGAGGTGCAGACGAGAGCGGAGATGGTGAAGCACGAGATGAAAGCACCAGTCAGGACGGTGCATTACAGAGGAGTGAGGAGGCGGCCATGGGGAAAATATGCAGCAGAGATAAGAGACCCCAAGAAGAACGGCGCGAGGATTTGGCTCGGGACTTACGAGCTGCCTGAGGATGCAGCATTGGCCTATGACCAGGCCGCTTTCAAGATGAGAGGGTCGAAGGCCAAGCTCAACTTCCCTCACCTCATCGGCTCGGTCGAGTATGAGCCCGTGAGGGTCAGCCCCAAGCGTCGGTCCGCCGAGCCTAGCTCGCCATCCAGCGATGACGGGTGACTGGGACGAAGAGGAGAAAGAGAGAGGTCGATTCAGATGCTGAGGTGGATTTTGGAACTCCAACCCCTTTTCCCATTCTGGATCTGGGCTTGTTAGGTGTGGACGAACGATTTTTATTTTGATTGTACATACTGTCGAGACATTATTTTCTTCATCAATGAAAAGTCAATCAGGCGATTCTTACGTTGTGCAAAGACTGTCAATTTGGTTTTTCCTATTCCCATTTCCTTAAGAGTTTTGTCAGAAAAACCAAAACCGTTTCCCATTATAGATCTACCAATATAAAAGTGAGTAACAAAGGCGAAGAATTCTTAGCGTAAGTAACCTTAATTTCCGGGAAATAGCAGGCTTTGAATTAGACGTAAAGAGAAATTTACATGGTCAGTCTTGAGATAGAGTTCCCAGCTTTGTCGAGGTTCAAAAGAAACATAGCATCAGGAGGAAGTTCAAACGAAATCCAGAATCGTTCTTTCAGCATCCTTCCTCTCCAAGCAAGCTTTATCAGTCAAAAGAGAATCAAAAACAGATTATTCCATAAATTTGATGGGAGTGTCGATCCAGATTTTAGAGTATCTAACTCCACCTGCTGTGTCGTTTCATACTCTCCATTGATAGGATGGAACAAGAGTCTCGTTGCCCAGTAAGTGAGCAGGGGTTTGGGGCAACCCTGGCGAGGGTCGCAGGAGCAGCATCTCGAGCCACCAAAATGTTTTCATAGTTTGAATCCATATTTTGTTGATAGTTTGGGCTTGAGCCTATGTCATTAGGTATGTATAATCTCTCTTATGTAATTGGGAAATGTAACAGAAATGTGCGATGTGCTAATTATAGGGAAATTATTTGCTGGATATAGCCCTAATTTAAGAGAGAATCGGGATAAAGTATCGTGTCTTGACTATTTCTCACTTTTACTCTTTATTATTTCCTTGTGATTGTGCGTTGAATCCTAACAACATATCGGGATAAGTGATGTGGAGGTCCTTAGCAAGTTTCAGACCATCTCCAATGGCCCAAAGTTTGGCCACAGAACTAGTGGTATAATCAATGTAGTGAGTGAAACCAGAAACCCAATTGGCAATTGCCATTTGCATCCCAAATTAAACCTCCCCAGCCTGCAATACCAGGGTTACTAATAGTCGAGCCATCGAATTTAGCTCGAGCAAGTTCTAGGCCAGGGGAGTCCATTGCACAGAGACGGCTTCCCTCGCAGGGTGGTGCTTCCTTTCTGCAGAAACACCATGGTGTTGCAGCAGCTCTTACAAGACAAAGTTCCTTTAAGTCATGAAACTTGGCTTTGTCATCAAAAGACTTTGCTACTGCGTCACGGCCGAAGTTACCATTGAGCAAAGGGGAAAATGACCTTCTCAGACTGTCCAGATATCATCAGTCCAGAATAGAGTAAGCTTATCATCGTTAGCAACATTCGTAAATTCCCCTAAGAAGACCTCATCAGCAGCAAGGAAGGTGATGGATGATTCAGTAGGTTTGCTTCAAAGTCGGTCTTTCATGAATTTTTTTCTTGTCTTCTTTTGTTTTCTTTTTCGCTTTTCTGCCACATGATGTACGTTTCCATGCCACCAAAATTTTCTTTGTTTTTAAGCAATCAGTCACTGGATCCATTCACACCTTCAGATCTAAGGACCATCATCGTCCTTACCCATTAAAAATACGACGAACGTGCCCCATGCTTTTTGGATAAGATTAAGAATACATCACTTCGTGTCTCCTTATGATTAAAGAAGTCCATTTGAGCATTTGAAACATGTGCTGAGAAGGTCTTTGGTCATCACCAGATGCACCTTCTTGGAATCTTCAGATTGTCTTGGGAGTAGGAGCTAAATACTTATGAATAAATTATCGAAATGACGATCACTACAACCCAAGCTCAACCTATATATATAGCTCCCAGTTAGACGATGTTCTCAGCGGTTCGGTCTTACTTCAGAAACCAAATCATTCCTTCGATCTTCCACATTCAGTGATCCTCAAAGCTACAAATTCTCGCCAGAAACGAAAATGCTTCAAGAAATCGTCAGTCCCTCTGAGACCCATCAACGCGATGCTTTGAGATCCATTTGGGAGCATCTTCTTGGAGATGATTTCGATGATGGAATCAATGCAACATTTTATGCACCGACTCCTGCGCACATGTACTCGAGGAGTTCGAGGTTCAGCGATCTTTTATTGGCACGGAGTTGGAGCGAACCACCCATCGAAGTCGACTACTCTGAGGACATGTTGGTGTACGGCGCTTTGCGCGACACGCTCCATCCCGGGTGGACGATGCCTTCGGCTTCGAATCAAGAACTGGATTTTGAAGTGTCGACCATTGGTTATAATAGCATTGGTCTGGCTTCAAATCAAGAACTTGATTTCGAAGTGACGACCATCGATTATAACAGCATTGGTGTGGCGATGGAAGAGAAACCGGAGGTGGTGCAGCATGAGGTACAAGCACCGGTCGAGAAGACAAGTTACAGAGGAGTGAGGAGGCGGCCGTGGGGAAAATACGCAGCGGAGATGAGGGACCCCAAGAAGAAAGGGGCAAGAATTTGGCTCGGTACTTATGAGACACCTCAGGACGCGGCATTCGCCTATGACCTCGCAGCTTTTAAGATGAGGGGGTCCAAGGCCAAGCTCAACTTCCCTCACCTCATCGGCTCCTCCGACTACGAGCCCAACAGGGTCAGCGCCAAGCGTCGGTCCGCTGAGCCTAGCTCGCCAACCCATGATGACGGGTCGACCAGGATGAAGAGGAGAAAGAGGGAGGTCGATTCAGATTCTGAGGCAGAGTTCGGAACTTCAATCCCTTTTCCCATTTTGGATACGGGGTTGTTAGGTGTGTGACGAACAATTTTTAATTTGATTGTACTCAAGACATTATTGTCTTCATCAATGAGAAGTCAATCAGGCAATTTCATGTTGTGCAAAGACTGTCAATTTGGCTTTTCCTACTCCATTTCCTTACAGTTTTGTTCTACTTATAGAACAGCCAATATAAAAGTGAGTAACAAAGTCAAAGAATTCTTAGTGTATTAACCTTATTTTCCAGGAAAGAGCAGGCTTTAAATTAAGTAGAGAGAAATTTACAGCGTCTATGTCTTGAGATAGAGTTCCCAGGTTATTTCAGCATCCTTCCTCTCCGAGCAAGCTTATCTGCACATCGGCTTCCTTACCTGTATACCGAAGCATCCAACTTGTTGGATTTTGCGGAAACGTGTGTGCAAGTGTGTGTGAAATATGGCAAGGGAGCTGAGGAATGGAGGAAGGGATAAGTGAAAGCACGGAGAATGTATTTCTCAAGTGTGTGGTACAAAAGTTTAGGAGCTCTCTTAGTTTCTAGTTGATGTGTACATAGGCCGACAACTTAATGTCTATAGACTTCGTTCACCGCCTTTTCTGCCGACTTTCAGTACGAAAAAACAATACGTATTTAACTTTCAGAATTTCAGCTTGCAGTTGCAAGCTGTTCTCTTGCATGTTACAGCTGGACGTTCCCTAGCTCCAGCTTGTTGCAGCTCCTGCTTGTTGCCGACTTCGACAATTGTTGCTACCAGCTTTCCTTCTCCATTAAGTATACTTCATTCTCAAGCATGCGTGTGGGCTAGTTTGTTCTAGAGCTTTTTCAAAAATGGATCACTTCTTAACACAATTCTGCCTCCAGATGATTGATGTGGAGTTCCTTAGCAAGTTTCGCTCCAACGGCCCAAAGTTCGGCCGCAGAACTAGCAGGGTGGTCAATGTGGCAATTAAAAACAGAAACCCAATTGCCATTTGCATCCGGGGACACCAGCGTTGCCATTAGTCGAGCCATCAAATTTAACTTGAACCAGTTTGTGGCCCGGCGAGTCCATTGCACGAAGACGGTTTCCCAAGCAGGATAGCGTTTCCTTTTCTGCAGAAACAGCATGGTGTCGCAACAGCTCCCACAAGACAAAGTTCCTTCAAGTCTTGAAACTTGGCTTTGTCACCAAAAGACTTTGTCATTGCGTCACGGCCAAAGCAACCAGAGAGCAAAGGGGAAAATGGCCTTCTCGGAATATCCAGGTATCAGTCCAGAATAAAGAATTCTTACCATCATTAGCAACATTCTAACTCTCCCTAAGAAGACCTCATCAGACCCTAGGAAAGTGATGATTCAGTACGCTTGGTTCGAAGTTGGTCTTTAATGAATCGGTACCGTGTTTTCTTCTTTGGAATCGCATGCCCTGATGATTCAGTACGTTTGCTTAAAGAAAAGCAAAAGGTTAAGCGACGAGTTAACAGCATAAATCACTCCAAACAATATTTCCCAATAAACACTAATTCTGGAGATATTTTTAGGCTTTTTCGTAATATAATGTGCCCGTCTGTGTGCCCACCCAAACCAAGTTGGCATGCGATGATTGGCTTGAATAGGCAGTGATATCGTGCTCCCGAAAGCATCTAAAGATTTTTAGTTTCGATGGGAAATTGCGAGCACCCCTTGCTCTTGTAATTGCTTTTAAACTTTATGACGCAAAACTTTATGTTCTTGTATCAATTCAAATTAGCTTTTTATTGGTCAATGATCATAAAGTTATTGCCATGACAAAGTGGATCCAAACCTAACTCATTTGGCTGTTACGAATTTTAATGAGTGCCGGATACCTGGAGTATCAAAACTTGACACGGAGGGACATTAAGTGTTAAAAGTTAGGAAAGTGATACTTAAGTGCCAAAATCGAAGCAAAATGGATCACCCGAGTGTCAACGGCAAGAAAATCTGGCAAAAATGCTAACGTGGCGATTTTTCGATAAAGTAAGTGCAAAACAGCGTCGCTTTGCACACTGACGTGACTAGATAATGCAAAAATGACATTGTTTTGGTGCTGACGTGGTAAAAAAATAATTAAATTAAATTTATTTAAAACATTAAAAAAAAAATTCAAGGGAGGCAACTGAGGGTTGAGCCCTTGCTATTGCCGCCTCCCCACCACTGTCAAGAAGGTAGGAGCCGACAACCCCGGCCGACCGGCGGCAAGGGCCCAAGAGCCCTCGCCTAGATCTGGGGTGAGGGTTGCAGCCCTCCCCCAAATCCAACGAAGCGACCCTCACTCGGTCGGGCCAAGGGCCGCCGCTCGTTGGGGCTACCGACCCTCGTCAAATCTGGGCAAGGGCGGCAACCCTCGCCCCAGATCCGGGTGAGGGCTTGCGGACCCTCGCCGCCAGTCAATCGGGGTCGTCGACCCTTGGCTAGGGCCTAGCGACCCCCCCCCCACACACACACACATTGTAGGCCCTTCCCGACAATGGTAGGTAGGCGGCGGTGGTGAGGGCTCAGCCCTCAGCTGCCTTCTTCTTTTTAAAAAAAAAATTATTTATTTAATTTGCTATAATTTAATTTAATTAATTTTTATATTAAAATTCAAATCCATGCCAAAACGACGTCGTTTTTACAATTCTTTGCTGAGTCAGCTTTTTGGCGAGCCACGTAAACGAGAAAAATAATAAAAAGAATTGCTACGTAAGATTTCCTACGAGGTTCGTCGGAAGTGACACTTAAATATCCCTTCATGCCAAATTTTGCCACTTAAGGTGTACGTCTTCCGAATTTTAATATTTATAAGTAGGAGTCATCGAATTCACACTAAAAAAAAAAAAAAAAAAACATTAAAAAAAAATGGGTGCTACTATCGTTCTCTCATTAGTGGACTCTTGGACCTAACTGGGTCCTTAAAAGGTCAAGGGAGAAGAAATAGGGGGAAGAATCCCCAAGAGTGGGACTCCCTAATATCACCTCTCGTATTTCCACCTATCTAGGAAGAAAAAGACGGGATATAAATTTGGAGGCCTTCAGTGATGAAGGTAGATATTACATCAAAACTTTGATTCTAACTACCGCCAAATAGACATGTATAGTAACCTTCCGTACTCATGGTGAGAATGTGGAGCTTCAAAACTTTTATTAAGCTGGCTATGCTTCGCACAAAGTCTTTCAACCGACTGCTAGTCCTAGTACCCCAATTGAAAGACTTTGTTTAATACATAGAAACAATGGGTGCTAGTATCATGCTCTCATTAGTGGACTCTACAAACATCATGGAAACAACAAAAGAATGTAAATGATAGCAAAAAAGGAAAAGCAACGAATTTTTTTGGTAATTAGAACAAAAAAGAATGTTAAATTGATGATGGTTCGAGTTCTCTATACTATCTAGGGATTAAAAACACTACTTAAAATTAAGAAATTACTTGGGCCATTTATTTTACGAAAATTAGACATGATTGAAAATGACTTTTGATGAAGTAATTTTTGGAAAAAGGAAATAATTTTTGTTGGACCTTTTAAATGAGGTTGCACATGGCTAGAGACTACCCTAAGGATCATCCTAGGGATGGTGACCTTAGTAGGTATCTAAAGATTCTCCCTCAAAATCGAGACATCTAATTAAGGTTCAATGTCAACCCAAGGGCCCAAACTTCGAGCCTTGAGGCTAGGACCTAGACTTGGGCGCTCGTATGTGAACCTGTGACCTTGATGGCAAAGCTGAAATCATGGATGGGTACTTGACCTAGGATACCGACTCTCAGTGCCTACTCTTCAATGCAGGGGCAAAGACATCCCATGTCCAATCCTTTCTAGGATGGAAATCAAAGTTTGGAACTTGGCCTCAAGCTCATAGGTCCAACCCTCGGGGTTCCGAGCTTGGCCACTCAAGGCTTGAATCATAAGTCATAAGGCCTCATGTCTGAGTCTTATCCCAACATTCCCAGGCCAAACTTTGAGGGTCTTGATTGTGACTTTAAAGTTTTATTTTGAGCACGAGGGTTCTAGGCCCACCCCGCAAGGTCCTAAACTAGAAGTTCAAGCTCCACACAATGGAGACAATCATGTTGATGAGGATGTCAAATTGAAATTTGAAATATTGAATTTCAATCTTTAAGAAGCATAAATCCTTTTTCATAATTTACGCTTGGTTATATTTTTTGTAGATTCAAAAAAAAATAAAATAAAATTGCCGATGGATTCTTTTACTTTCAAGTGATGTCAAAAAGCCAAAACAAAAATATGGAGAATTAACTGGATTTTATGAGATAAACAAAGAAAAAAGTGACATTCCTTAAATGTCGTGTCACTACTATAGTCCCCAAAGCACTCAAGTCATCTCCTATACTTTGTAATTTGTCCATGATCAGCGCTTCTTGTTTTCTTTTTTCGTTTTTTCCGCTACATCCCGTACGTTTCCATGCCACCAAAATTTTCTTTCTTCTCAAGCGTCAGTCGTTGGATCCATGAATAAAAAAAAAGGAGCAGCGCCCCCCCTTGCTTTGGTTTTTCAATTCAGAAAGGACACGAATAAATCTTGTTGAGCGTGGACGAACAATTTTTATCTTGTTTGTGCAAATTGCAAACACATTTAAAAGTCAATCCACAATTCATCTTGCAGAAAGTATCAATTTGGTATTTTTATTCCATTTTCATAGAGTTTGTCAGAAAAAACCAAAGGCCTATTCGATCACTAACTCCATCGTAAAAAGACCCTTGTTTCGTACACATGAAGAGAGTGAAAAAAAAGACCTTCATGTTGTATAAACCTCACTAATTACATAATAATATTACTAATGATAGATCAATCAACAGCTTACTATTTAAGTAATAATATCACTAACGATAAATCATCAGCTCTTATGTTAGCATACTTGAGAGATGAAACATGTCTAGGGAAAATTTTCCCAAAAATCCTAAACCTACTGTATTTTTGCCAATTTAATTATAAACCTTTCAATTTTGCCATTTGAGTCCTAAACTTTTTCACCTTCAGCCAATTGAGTCAATTCAACCAATTTTGGCCAAAAATTGCTAACCTAGATGGCCAGTGCTAATATGGACATTTTTTAATAATCTTTTTTATTTTTTTTTTCATTTTCTTTGCTCTTTTTATTTATTTATTTATTTATTTTTTTGGTTTTTTGAGGGCCAAGGAGGGTGGCTGGCCAACCCTCACTGCCCTTGGGTGAGTAAGGTCGCGCCCCTCACATGGCTAGGAGAGGGGCGCGACTCCCCCAAGGCCGATAAGGGTCAGTTGGTGTCGCTTGTAGTTGGCGCCAGTGAGGGTCGGTTGGCCACCCTTGCTGGCCCTAACTACCAAAAAAATAAAATAAAATAATTCATAAAATTTCAAAATATCATTATAAAAGTGCCACGTCGATCAATAATTTCCAGTCATAAGTGGTTGGATGAATTCAACTTGTAAAAGATTAAAAAAATTTAGGACTCAATTGACAAAATTGAAAAATTTAAGACTAAATTGGCAAAAGTGCAATAGGTTTAGGACTTTTTGGATAATTTTCCCTGCATTCCTATCGATTTTGGTACATGAAAATAGTCAACAATACTTGGATTAGTCCCCATAATGCCCAAAATGGGTGTGATGCCAACATGTACATCTTGGTCTTAGTGACACTAATTCCGGATGAAGCAAGAAAGTTGGCACACCAAAAAAATAATCATAAAGATGACGCATACAATAACTACAATTCTTGCTTTTTCATATATCGCATTCATTTTACCATGCATGGTTAATACCAATATTGGTACTACGTAAGTCGCCATTACGAAAATTATAGTGACCCAGATGATGAACATAGTAAATTTTGTGCATATTCATCGCATTGATGACATGTTGCTAATAAGAATCAAAATTACGGTAAGCGACAATAGGAAACGAATAGTATTGCATGATACAAAAAAAATCTATGCTTGTCACGATACTAGTAAACCATTATGGCAATGCCCACGATGTAATGTTTTTTGGCCATGGAATCCTCTTGTCATACGCCTTCGAGAGGACTCATTGCTGCTTGAAAGGCCATGGTGGCAAGTAAGATTGTGATGACCATCATAGATTGCATACCTTTCCACCGGTCATTGCTTTCTTGTCTCTCATTTGGTTGTCATACACACTGACAGTATTCCCTCTCAGAGGTGGCCACATCCTCCGCAAATGAAAATTATTTTTTTGTGAATTGCTAAAGAGGAATAGCCTTTCTCTATCAATTCACAAAAAAAGTAACTTTTATTCGTGGTGAACATGGCCAACTCTAGAGGGAATACCATCCAAGTGTCGGACAACCAAATGAGAGGCAAGAAAACAAAGATCGGTAGAAGGTATGCAAAAATCTATTATGGTCGTCGCAATCTTACTTGCTACTGTAGCCTTTCAAGGAGCAGTGAGTCCTCCTCGAGATGTATGGTAGGCAGACTCCGCGGCTGAAAAACATTACAGAGCGGGTAGAGTGATATTGGCTTACAGGTCTCCTGACAAGTATAGATTCTTTATATCATGCAATACAATATGTTTTATATCGTTACTTATTGTAATTTTTGTTCTCATTAGCGGCATGTCCTTAACGTGATGGATATGCACAAAACTTACTATGTTAATCATCTAGGTCACTATAATTTTCGAGACAGCAACTTACGCAATACTAATATTGATATTGACCCCGCATGGTAAAATGAATGCAACGTACAAAAGAGTTGGAGTTGTAGTTATGATATGAGTTGCCTTCAAGATTATTCTTTTGATGTGCCATCTTTTTGTGTCGCTAAGACCAACATATACATGTTGGCATCACACCTATTTTTAGCATGCCCCCCTTGACAATTCGCAATCATGACGTAGAATGTCCGACGGATGGGTACCAGACACATCTTAAGAATGGAGGAGATGATCAGGTAATGGTTAGGATAGGGTTCAACTTGTTTCTTGAATATACTGCAAATCCCAAGTTAGGTAAAATGAAAAAGTTGCACTGGTTCTTAGGCCTTCTTTGCCAGAGCCATCTCTCTCACCCACTTGCACGCACGTGTGATCGCAAGCGAGCTCTTTGGGTGGTGATAGTCAATTATCGAACCAGATCACTCCCACGAATCAAACTCTATTGAATATCGATGACATATATACTTCACTCCCTTTTAGACTTGATTATAGGCCTACTGTCCCAACCCACTCAAGCTTTGTTAGTTTTTGTTAAATTTTACCGTGAAATTGCCGAGTTTGTTGATAGAGTTGACTAATGTACCAATTCTGGATTTTAATCTCTTTTTGTCACAATGGTACTAATTTTGCAATTTTTTTGTGATACTAATTCAATTTAAAGGATGATATATTTGTCACAAATATATCGATTTTGGTTTTGGCAGTAAAAAAATTAGTTTGGGGAAAATTTATTATAATTGTATCGGTCTAGGAGTTTTTATGGTCATTTCGGGTAAATTTACTAATTATGTATTACTTCAAAATGTTTTGTGCTTAAAAAATTAATTTGTAATAAATGTATTACAATTGTATCAGTTTGGGATAAATTCATTGGGTTTTTAATGATAAAAAAAAAAAAGGTTATAGTAAATTTATTACAGACATACCAATTTGGGTGTTTTTCGGCGCAGATATGGGCTACTAGCTGACCCTCACCTACGCCCAAAAAAACACAAATTATGACACCTTTGATAAATTTATCAAGTGTAAATTTATTATTTATTAGTTTTTGTTAAATTTTACCATCAAATTGCTGAGTTTGATGATAGATGAGGTTGATTAGTGTGTCAATTTGGATTTTACTCTCATTTGGTCACATTTGTACCAGTTTTATGATTTTTTATAATATTAATTCAATTTAAAGGAGGGTATAATTGTCACAAATGTATTGATTTTGGTTTTGATTTTGGTGGTGAAAAATTAGTCTGAGGTAAATATATTACAATTGTACCACTCTTGGGTTTTTTATGGTAAAAAATTAATTTGTGCTAAATTTATCATAGGTGTACTAATATAGGTGTTTTTCGGCACATGCATGGGCTGGCTGACCCTCGCCTATAACCTAAAAAATCCAAATTTTTAAACTTTTGATAAATTTATCTCAAGCTGATACACTCGTGATAAATTTACCCTCTATTAGTTATCATTAAATTTTACCGTCAAATTGCTAAGTTTGATGACACTGAGGTTGCTAGTGTGTCAATTTGGATTTTACCCTCCTTTTATTATAATTGTATTAGTTTTGTGATTTTTTGTTGTTTAATCCAATTTAAAGGATGATATATTTATCACAAATGTTCTTGTTTTGGTTTTAGAGGTAAAAAACTAATTTTTAGTAAATTTATTACAACTATATCAGTTTGGGGGTTTTTTATGGTCATTTTGGATAAATTTATCAATGGTGTACCGGTTGGAGGATTTTGTAGTTTAAAAAATTAATTTGGAATAAATTTGTTAAAAGTGTATCGGTTTGGGGTTTTTCATGATATTAACATTTTTTTTAGAGGGCAAGCAAAGTCGCACCTCTCGCTTGGAAAGGGGCGTGACTTGCCTTGGGTTGGCGACGTAGGGCCGGTGAGAGTCAGCCGATCCTCTCCTATGCCGAAAAACTCCAAAATGGTATACCTGTGACAAATTTATCTTAAACTAACTTTTTGACCATAAAAAACCAAAATTGTTATACCTTTGATATTTTTATCTCAAACTGGTACATTTGTGATAATATTATCCTCTATTAGTTTTCGTTAAATTTTACCGTCAAATTGTTGAATTTGCCGACATGTAAGAGTTGACTAGTGTACTAATTTGAAATTTTACTCTCATTTTGTCACAGTTTTACTAGTTTTGTGATTTTTTGTGGTATTCCAATTTAAAGGAAGGTATACTTATCACAAATATATCGGTTTTAGTTTTGGTAGTCGAAAAATTAATTTGGGTTAAATTTGTTATAACTGTACAAGTTTGGGGTTTTTTTTTAAGGTTATTTGGGGTAAATTTGTTACAAGTATATACTAGTATATGATTTTTTATGGTCATTTGAGGTAAATTTATCAATGGTGTATCAGTTTAGGGTTCTTTGTAGTTAAAAAATTTGTTTTGGGTATCATTTTGGATTTATCAACATGTGAGAGTTGATTAGTGTATCATTTTGGATTTTATGCTCATTTTGTCATAGTTGAACTAGTTTTGTGTTTTTTTTTTTTGTATGAATATAATTTAAAGGTCGATATATTTGTTACAAATGTACCTGCTTTGATTTTGGCGGTTAAAAAATTAGTTTGAGATAAATTTATTACAACTATACAAGTTAGGGGTTTTACACGGTTATTTGAGGTAAGTTTATCAATGATGTATCGGTTTGGGTTTTTTGTATCGCCTTGGGCTAGTGAGGCCCAGTTGGCTCTCGCTTGTGCTGAAAAGTCCTAAACTGGTACACTTACGACAAATTTATCTCAAACTAATTTTTTGACTACCAAAAACCTCAAGTTGTTGCACAATTAATAATTTTATCCCAAATTTTTTTTCTTGATTACGAAAACCTCAAATTTACTTTTATTAGTTTTCGTTAATTTTTTTTGCCAAATTGCTGAGTTTATTGACATGTAAGAGTTGACTAGTGTATCAATTTGTGATTTTAGTGTATTAATTTGAGATTTTACTCTACTTTTGTTGCTATTGTACTAGTTTTTGTGTTTTTTTTGTGATATTAACCTAATTTAAAAAAGGGTATATTTGTCACTAATACACAGATTTTGGTTTTGGCGATCGAAAAGTTAATTTGAGGTAAATTTGTTACTAGTGTACTAATTTAGTTTTTTTTTTTTTATGGTCATTTGGATTAAATTTATCAATAGTGTACTAGTTTGGGTTTCCTATTGTCACTACTAAAATTTTGATTCTCATTAGTAAAATGTCGTTAATGCGGCAGATATGCACAAACCTTACTATGTTAATCATCTAGGTCACTATAATTTTGGCGGTGGTGACTTACGCAGTACCAATATTGGTATTGACCCTGCATGGCAAAATGAATGTGACGTATGAAAGAGTTGGAATTGCAGTTTTGATATGAGTCGCCTTTATGATTATTCTTTTGGTCTGCCGACTTTTCTGCTTCATTCAGAAATTGTGTCGCTAAGACCACCATGTGCATGTTGGCATCACACCTATTTCTAGCATGCCCCATTTTCCAATTCACAGTCTTGATGTAGAATGTCGGACGAATAGATACTAGACACATCTGACTCATGACTTCTTTATCTCGCATTGATTGTCGTGTTGATGTGTTTCACGATATTACTAGTTTTCACTATCTTCCTTTACCTCTTTGGATACCCCATATTGAAAGTCGTCAGGCTGATTGTGTCCAATCTCACGGTCACTACATCCACTGAGGCCAATTGGAAAGCTGCCCTCTTGGTGGAAAAAACCTAAAGATCTACAAGAGTTTGTTCTTCCATGAAGTCGAGTGCTTTGTCTACTAACATTGGTTCATATAGCAACACTTGGGATTGGCATCAACGGAGCCATTCGTGCTGTGGGCTACCTAAAGGCGAATATGACGAAAAGGCCTAAGGTGGTGGTGGTTTAGGATAGGATCGAGAGTGGAGGTTTGTGAGCATAGTGGCTGTCGAATTGGGTATGAAGATGCAAAGCATGTATGTGCTTGGGTCGTGGTGAAAGAAGTACTACGGCCGCATTAAAGCACATTGTGACAACTTGAGGGTAGCTTTTGCGAATTTAGAGGGGAGGAAAGCTTAGTCATCGGCGATAATCTTTTGTCCAATAATTTTTCATCACGCTCCTATATTGATGTTGACTAAATCCATCCATGACCCCAATCTTAGGTTTTCTATTGATATTAAGGTTCATGAGCTCGCCTTGTACTATTTTTGGCCATAATGATCCTTTTTTTTTCCATATATAATGCAGTGAATATTCTAAAACAAAGTCCAATGTTATATGGAATTGTTATTTATGGAAGATGAATATACGTTGTGTGAAGTGTATTACGCTTATTAAATAGAACATTTGTCTAATGCGTGTCAATGGATTAAGATTTGGAATATTATTTAAATCGCTACTATTTTGCCCAATATATAACTCAATTAATTTTTTAAAGTAAAATTCAGTACTTGCGAATCTCGACAGATGAGATGGCCTGCAAGTTACAACCCAACCCCATTTATATATATATATATTTAGTACTTGCAAATTCCATGTACCATCCAAAACTCATGTATCACTAAATTATATGGAAAAGAAAACGAACATTATGGCCAATAAGAGTTCAAGGCGGGCTTGTAAATCTTACTATCAATAGCAGCTCTTAAGCGTGGGTTTGTGGATGGATTCAGTCAAAATTATTATAAAAGCACGGTGGAAGATTATAGCCGGTGACTAAATTATTGCTAAAAACTTAAGCTTCACTCCCCCATAGACTTTGCAAAAACAACCTTCAGATTGTCACAATGAGCTTTAATGTGGGCATAGTCCTTCTTTCATAGCCCAAACACGTACGTGCCTCACATCCTCAGACCCACTCTGACAACCACTGTCCCTATGGACCTCCGCTCTTAATCCATGTCCTCCACCACTGCCTCCTTGGGCCTCTCCATTGTCATCTTTACCTTTATCACAATCCCGTCAACCAATCATAGCACGAATGGCTCTAATGACGCCAATGCCATGGATTGCACTGTGTCCCATTGATAGTCAGTGAAGCATTCGACTTCACGAAAGTACAAGTTTTTCGTAAATCTTTGATCTCGCCACCAAGAGGGTGGCATTTCAATTGGTCCTGATGGATATGATGACTGTGATACTGAACACAGTCAGCCCCGCGACTTTGAATATGGATAATTAGGTCCATTGGGGAGGTAAAGGAAGATGGCGAAAATGAGTAACACTGTGAAATAGAATAATGCGTCAATCAACGTGCAACAAAGAACCATGCGTAGTGTCTGGCATCCATTTGTTGGACATTTTGCATTGCGGCTATAGGTTGGAAGGGACGCATGCGACTGGGGCAGGTGGGCACAGTGAGGGAAATCAGATGCATGGCACCCGGCCAATATCCCTTCGGCAGAGAATGCGGAGTGAGGTAACTCGTGATTGCTGTTTCCGGGTCGGAATGTGGAGGAAGAGATGCCATGGAAAAGAGGAATAGGGCTTTCTGGGGTTTTGGATGAAAGTGAGAAATGACTTTGACTGTATAAGAAACCAATGCCAAAATATGCAAATCAAATATATAGAAAACGGACTTTGCTTGTGTAACAGTACTGTTACTTTCGTCGAGTGACAATAGAAGTTGAACTGTTCGTTGTTTTTTTTTTTTAATGACTAGCACCCAGATACTTATTACTTGTCGTAGAAAATAATTACTTTTGCATGTGTGCAATATTTAAAGAAATAAACCCAACAACATTATTCAGAAAAATAAAGTTGTAGGATAATTAATTGCAAATTTTAGATGGTGAAATATTGGTTCTAAATAAATAAAATAAAATTCAAGAGTCCATATGTCACGCCCCGAACCTCGAGCACGCGCACATCCCTCGGTGGTCGATAGAATTTTGCGACGTTCCCAGGACTTGTCGCCGACCCTTTTCATTTTATTGCACATGCGGAAACGAATTCACTAAACCCCTGACAACAACATATATGGGATAGGAAAGCAGGACAACCAATTTCAAATCAAATACATTTTTATAAACACTTCAAGCTTATACGGAAGGTCTATGTCATGTCATAAAGAACTACGGGCCACCTATGCTCCCGACCCTTCGCTTCAAGCTCCGGGTTCTTCACACAAGGGACCTGAAAAATGGTTATTCAATAACCGGTGAGATATAAATCTCGGCGAGTTCCACCCCTAAGCCCCGGTTAGTACACCAACTCAACTCGGGGTATCTCTCCGTAATCACGCCACAAACAACCAACGACCCACAACTAACAACCAACAATCATTAGTCGATTCGCATACAACCTTACGGTATGCCATACCCGCACGTTATAATTTAGCACGATACACGCAATGCACATGGCCATTAGATGATGCATCTCATCAATCACATACGAGTCGCATCACAAGCGATCTCACCTCGGCCATTGCCACATCCTGCACGTTATCGATTCATGCGTGCGTACCATAAATGATGTGATTCACTCATGCATATAATTAATGCATATAACAATTTCACACCTCAATTCATCAATTCAGATCGAGTCATCGATCAATCGATCCATCGATTACATGTCACCACGACCTTTTCCTCGGTCGGTACAATCAATACTATCTATAAGTCCGACCATGGTCCAAGACGCTCACTCTAAGGCGATATATAGATAGTATAGCTCACACCAAGCTGACAAGGTTAAGGTATACTGCTCTCGCTAAGCTGACATATCACCCGCAGGCTGATATAGTATACCGGTATACTGCTCTCGCTAAGCTGACATATCGCCCGCAGGCTGATATAGTATACCCCTGATGCTCATTCTAAGCTGATAAAGTGTACTGCTCGCGCTAAGCTGACATATCACCCGTAGGCTGATATAGTACACCGGTATATCTTGCTCTCGCTAAGGCGACATATCGCCCGTAGGCTGATATAGTATACCCATGATGCTCACCTTAAGGCGATAAAGTGTACGCTCGCGCTAAGCTGACATATCAGAGCCCGTAGGTTGATATAGTACACCAGTATACTGCTCTCGCTAAGCTGACATATCAGAGCCCGTAGGATGATATAGTATACTATCCGACCATTCAATTCATTCCATCTTTTATCCTTCTCGATAAAATAGCCGTGTGTGGGGACACGGTTGGCCTTAGCCAAAATACCATATTTTCACTTTTGAAAATCCCACTAATTCCAATAATCCATAAACACAATCTTAGCGTTGTAAACCGACGCCCGGTATTTTCCACTTAAAATACCTATATTTCACAATCGTCACACGATTACACCATTCAACAATCAATTCATGCGGATGCCCATGCATTTACACATCCATTCACTTCATAGGATTAAACCCACATGAAATTAGACACTTTTCGCATTCTGGATGAACAGTGCACGTGAACAGTACTTTGTGAACAGTGCTCGTGAACAGTGCACGTGAACAGTGCTCGTGAACAGTGTCGAGTGAACAGTAAATTTCCAGAATTCAATAAACAATAAATTATATTCAAAAATCATTAAAACAATGATTAAATTAAGGAACCCAATCAATTAAGATAAACATGCTTAATTAACCACATAAACCACATTAAGCAAATAAAACAAGATTAAGCTAAACTAATCGAATCAATTAATCAACCACCTATCTTAGGACTAATACAACTTAATTAAATCACTTAAACCAGAATTAAATCTAACTAAACCAACCCTAAGCAAGTTTAGGCACTAATCGAAGGATTAGGAGCTAAACTCACCCGTTAAGCGGGCCGGACACACCGACGCGGCGGCGGCGACGGTGGCTACGCACCGGGACCTCGACAACAACGATCCAAGACAATCCCAAGCTCAACACAGCAACCACAGCCTCTGTCTCCCTCTGAAATTCTGAAAAACAGCCCTGCCGGAGGAGAAAACAAGTTGAACGGCTTGGCCGGAGCTCCGGCGAGGGGGTGGCCGACAACCGGCGGCACCAGGAGGTCTTGGGGGTCTTGCTGGAGGTTGGGATGGGCGGAGGAACGGTTGGAATGGAAGAAAAATGGCCGAAAACTCGAAACAGTGCAGGCTGCAGGCGGACCGACGGACCGGCGACCGGCGGCTTGCGACGGCCGTACAGGACTAACGGCTGCTCCGTTCGGGACGAAATCAGATTCGTTGGAACGGTCTGTCTCTCCTGGTCACGGAGATAGGTGGCTCGTTCTGTGATTCAACCGGGAAGACCACTTTTGACTCGATTCTTCATCGAAGGGTCAGCTGGAGCAGAAACTGGGAGAGAGGGAGAACGAGAGAGAGAGAGCTCCGTCGGTTGGGAGGCCGAATGGGGGGAGAGAGAGAGTGATGGGAGGGCTTTCAAGACCCCCATAAATGCTTGCTTCAAGTCCCCATGCATGACATCATCTTCTCTCTCTTCTCTTTTGCCCTTATCCACAAGCTCTAGGGGCATTTTGGTCATTTCACCTCGCACAAATTACAAATATGACCTTGGGCTGAAATTGGTGGATGGGCCTAAGGATTGGGCTTGGCCATGAATAGGAGTGGGCTTGGGAATTTATTGGGCTTTGAAATGGTTAAGGCTTGGCCCATGGGCTTAGAAGATGAATAGTTGATTTAGGCCCAATGTGTTCATTTGATTTTCTTAGGCCCACCATGGTGGCTTTCCCACCTTGGGCCTACGCCCACACTAGCTTGGCCCGGCCCACGTCCTCACGGACTCACTTCCTTTGTCCGAAAATCCCTTTTTCAACCTTTCGCTTAATTGGCGCTGTCGACTGTTTGAAGAAGCTTCATTCAAAGTCCGTCCCGGACATTCCCGATAATTCGAAGTCCAATCCTAAGTTCTCTTGCCCTTTAAATTTCGCCCTAATGCTATTTTGGTTGTAACTCAGACTGACGGGCGGCTCAGAGGATTCATGCGTAACCGACTCGTGCCAAACCACGTTCAAGACATCTCGACGCATGGACGTCCTTGATCGCATGAAATTACGGAGGATAGATTCTTATTTCAAAGTACACGATCACTAAGGATCGACATAGGGTCGTTCGCGGGCTCGATAACGATAAACGGAATCACCCGTCGTTCCATTATGTTCTGTCCGCAAATCAACTTCTAGTCGTCCTTTGAATCGGCCTGCCTATCTACAGGATCATCCTCACGCAAGTCTCATGGTCAAGTCGTTTTCCCAGGTCGAGTCCTTTAGCCGTACGAGTTCTGTCCTCATTAGCCCTTCCCCTTAAGGTCAGTATCTCAGGAGTGATCAATTCCGAGTGAGATCAACCAACAATGCATTGACGAAATTCACATTCATCCATCCTTCGAGAGGACTCGAATTTCGGGATGTCACAACTCTTCCCCTCTTATAAAAATTTCGTCCTCGAAATTTAAACCATTCAAATTCTTCTTTAAAATGGTGGGGGTATTGTTATCTCAACGATTCTTCGCTTTCCCAAGTCTTTAGTTCCGCCTCATCCTCGCTATCCAACACTCTCGGTCTTGCCAAATCACTTCCAATCGGCTTCAAAAGGCTAAGCACTTGCCCATTTTTGCAAAACGAAAGTTGCAAAAAATTTGGTTTTTCTTCTTTTTCTTTTTCTTTTTATTTTTCTACTAGGCGGCTAACCGCCGCGTCGGGATTCGAACTCCCGACTTCGGACCCAACGCTTCACACCCGCATACCACTCGGCTAAAGGCGCCGACGGTGTCCCGAATTGCTTTGCTTATCCATTTAAAGCCAAAATCCTCATTTGAATCCAAATTTCGAAAGATTCCGACGTTTAAACAGTTTCGGCTTTCCTTTCTTAACAAAATACGATGTCCCTATCATAGGCGACATCCTAGGAAACTATGTTTCCCTAGTTGAAATTCCAAAGGTCTTCGACACATTTCTGCACAGCTTTTCTGACGGCTCTGAGCAGTCCTTAATCTGTCTCTGATGACTATGACTAAATTCACTGATCGCTGAACTAACTCTGGATCTATAACTGTCTACACTCTGATTTTATCCCAACAAACTAGAGTTGTGCACTCTTTACCATACCGTACTTCAAACCGTGCCCTCTGGGTGGTCTGTCGATAACTGTTACAGCGAGCTCCAAACAAGATCTCTTCTTTAAGATCCACATCATCGGTTACACACAATCATCCACAAGGTTTTAGTGTTCCCTCTTCAGTGGCTTGCAAATCAACCTTTCTCTTTTCTGTATTTTTCTGCAGGATCTTCTAGATCTCAGGGTCTGTCAACTGCAACATCTTGATTCTTAGCTGTACTTCCGGTTCAATTTTGAGGATGGCCATAAGACAAAGGCGGCCTACCTCAGATTTGAAATCGAATCTCTAGCTTCCTTGAGTAAAATCCACTCCTGAATCACCATCTGCGCAATCGATGACTTTCGATTCAACGCATCAGTAACTTTACTAGTTTTCCTAGGGTGATATAGGAGGTTGCAATCACGAGTCCTTGAGAAGTTCCCTGCGTGAGTCGTCCGGTTCATACTTTCTCGAATGACCTTGACGGCGTCGAATGACTTCTCGGTAGTCCCATCACAAGACCATCGTGATGTGTTCCACTTCCACTCGAAAAACTCCAAAGGTTGCAAAGGTCTCCCAAGACCAGATGCAATCATCAGCACTGATGCGGTAGTCAGCTTTTGCTTAAGCTCTCAAGAACTACGCCGCACTGTCTATCCCTACGAACTTCTCTCGCCGCCTTCAGCAATCTAATTAGAGGCATAGCCATTGCTGAGAATCTTCCTCACAAACCCGTTGTAAACCCGTCAACCCCAAGAAACTTCTGATCTCTGTCACTGTCATAGATCTTGGCTAATTGACCACGGCTTCAGTCTTGGTCGGGTTCACAGAAATCTCGTCTATGTTCTTGCAATGTCTGAAGCACTGTCCTTAAACGTCTTTCATATTCCTCTGGACTTCTAGAGTACACCCAGATGTCGTCGATAAACACTATCACGACTCGATCTTCCTTTCTAGGAGCAAATCGAATGATTCCTCAGGAAACGTGTCGAAAAACGTACCACGTGCATACTCTCCACTTTCGGTTCCTCAACGGTCATATCCACTACAGTTGCCAGATAACATTGGCAACCCATATTCAAAGAACCAAGTTGTCTTAGATGACAACATTATACAAATGAAGGTCCTTTTCAATTTTCGACCAACTCGAAACTTTCACACGCTAACGAAACAAGGCGAATTACTGCATAACAACAATTCATTTCAACAAAAGCTCCTCGAGCCAAACCATTTTATATATGGTATCAAAGTTATACATAGGCAAACCCGTCAAGTATAACTATAGTCAGAGATTCATCTTTCTACCACTTTATTACAACAACGGAAATTCCACAACCTTCACTCAAAATCCCATTTTGCTCCACTCTGATAAAAACACGTCAAAAACATTCTTCCTTTGCTTGGTGCCTAGTCAGTCCATTCCCGTTCTTTTCGTCATCCTAGTGGTGTTCTATCTGCGGTGCTTTCCCTTTGTCTAATTCTCCGGTGACGGCGTACACTGTACCCTGAACTGGTGGTCTCAGCTGACCTCCTTGCGGCGCGTTCTGAGGCGCATATCCCCTAACTTGGCCCATCGTCGGCGGCGGTGGCAACTGCGGTTGTCCTCTTGGTCTGCTAGGACAATCTCTTGCTCTGTGACCCTGTTGGCCACATTCAAAACAGGCGCCCGTCCTTCGGGGCACGATCCACGTATGTCGTCTTCCACAAAGGCGACACATCTCAATCCGGCTTAGTCAGATTTGCCAACTCCACCTTTCTGTTGGGCGGGACGGAATCTACTTCCGTGCATGGGCCTCTTTCCTTGGCGGATGTTGTCTTTATGAGAACCGAATCTTGATCCGATGAGGCTGCTCTATCATTCTGATCCTTCTCGATCATCTGAGCCCTCTCATAAATGTCATTATAGGTTTTCAGGTTCAGGGAAATCAATGTACTCCTCAAGTCTGGTTTGAACCCTTCTCTGAATTTTCTTACTCGGCTTACTGGGTTTGCTATTAATTCAGGAGCATACTGCGACAGTTCAGCGAACTTCGCCTCATACTGATCGACGGTTAGGGAACCCTGGCGGAGACGTTGAAACTCTGTCATCTTCACTTCTTTGGCAGTTTCAGAGAAATATTTGACATTAAAGGCCTCTCGAAAGGCATTCCATTCTGGAACAACGCCCTCTGGAAATATGATTCCTCGGGTTGTCTTCCACCATGTATCTGCAACTTCCTCCACTGGTAAGTTGCAAGCTCTACTTTCTCAGCCTCATTGCACCTTAGTAATTTGAAGGTTTTCTCCAATTTCTGGATCCATGAAGACGCAGCTTCTGTATCTCCGGTCCCGGTGAACTGGGGTGGTTTCAGTTTCAGAAATTGCTCTACTAACTTATGAATTGGTCTTTCAGCGACCACTATCCCCGGTGGACCTTCAACGTTCACGACAGCGGCAGGTGCAGCGGCAGGTGCAACGGCAGGGGGAACTACAGGGGCGGCTCCAGCGGTGGCGGCAGCAGTAGCAGTAGCGGCGGCCTGAGCGGCGGCTTCAATTGTAGCAGCTTGTTGGTCCATTCTAGTCCCCATTAACTCCAGAACACGCAAGATCCCATCCACCCTGGGATCATTAAGGGGTGCAACCCCAGCACCAACAGGAGGTGGTGCTTCACCACTAGCGCTAGCCACAGCTGGCGCTCTACCACGACCGCCTCGGGCATTGCCTCTCACAGGCGTTCTATCCCGAGTTACTGAGGACAAGGTCCTCTGCCTAGGAGTTCTCGGCTCTTGACCGCTCATGGTGTCGCTTTAATCTACTGACACCCGCTTCCAATTCAACACCGAATTAGAAACAGAGCGATTCAAACAACAAACAATTTTAGCACTCAGCTAACACAGACATGCACCAGCATGAATTTAAAGGCCATCCTACTACTATCCCATGAACCATCGCTCCTTATCACTCCAATCTTAAACTTCGCTCTGATACCACTAAATGGGGATGTCACGCCCCGAACCTCGAGCACGCGCACATCCCTCGGTGGTCGATAGAATTTTGCGACGTTCCCAGGACTTGTCGCCGACCCTTTTCATTTTATTGCACATGCGGAAACGAATTCACTAACCCCCGACAACAACATATATGGGATAGGAAAGCGGGACAACCAATTTCAAATCAAATACATTTTTATAAACACTTCAAGCTTATACGAAGGTCTATGTCATAAAGAACTACTTGGGCCACCTATGCTCCCGACCCCTTCGCTTCAAGCTCCGGGTTCTTCACACAAGGGACCTGAAAAATGGTTATTCAATAACCAGGTGAGATATAAATCTCGGCGAGTTCCACCCCTAAGCCCCGGTTAGTACACCAACTCAACTCGGGGTATCTCTCCGAATCACGCCACAAACAACCAACGACCCACAACTAACAACCAACAATCATTAGTCGATTCGCATACAACCTTTACGGTATGCCATACCCCGCACGTTATAATTTAGCACGATACACGCAATGCACATGGCCATTAGATGATGCATCTCATCAATCACATACGAGTCGCATCACAAGCGATCTCACTGGCCATTGCCACATCCTGCACGTTATCGATTCATGCGTGCGTACCATAAATGATGTGATTCACTCATGCATATAATTAATGCATATAACAATTTCACACCTCAATTCATCAATTCGGATCGAGTCATCGATCAATCGATCCAGTCGATTACATGTCACCACGACCTTTTCCTCGGTCGGTACAATCAATACTATCTATAAGTCCGACCATGGTCCAAGACTGCTCACTCTAAGCTGATATATAGATAGTATAGCTCACACCAAGGCGACAAGGTTAAGGTATCTTTTGCTCTCGCTAAGCCGACATATCACCCGCAGGTGATATAGTATACCGGTATACTGCTCTCGCTAAGCTGACATATCGCCCGCAGGCTGATATAGTATACCCCTGATGCTCATTCTAAGCTGATAAAGTGTACCGCTCGCGCTAAGCTGACATATCACCCGTAGGCTGATATAGTACACCGGTATCTTTGCTCTCGCTAAGCGACATATCGCCCGTAGGCTGATATAGTATACCCATGATGCTCACCTTAAGCGATAAAGTGTACTGCTCACGCTAAGCTCTCGACATATCGAGCCCGTAGGTTGATATGAGTACACCTTAAGGCGATAAATATCACGCTTCGCTCTCGCCGTAGGTTGATATAAGGCGACATATCGAGCCCGTAGGATGATATAGTATACTATCCGACCATTCAATTCATTCCATCTTTTATCCTTCTCGATAAAATAGCCGTGTGTGGGGACACGGTTGGCCTTAGCCAAAATACCATATTTTCACTTTTGAAAATCCCACTAATTCCAATAATCCATAAACACAATCTTAGCGTTGTAAACCGACGCCCGGTATTTTCCACTTAAAATACCTATATTTCACAATCGTCACACGATTACACCATTCAACAATCAATTCATGCGGATGCCCATGCATTTACACATCCATTCACTTCATAGGATTAAACCCACATGAAATTAGACACTTTTCGCATTACGGATGAACGGTGCGCACGAACGATTTGTGAACGGTGCTTCGTGAACGAGTGCACGTGAGCAGTGCTTCGTGAACGAGTGTCGAGTGAACAGTAAATTTCCAGAATTCAATAAACAATAAATTATATTCAAAAATCATTAAAACAATGATTAAATTAAGGAACCCAATCAATTAAGATAAACATGCTTAATTAACCACATAAACCACATTAAGCAAATAAAACAAGATTAAGCTAAACTAATCGAATCAATTAATCTAACCACCTATCTTAGGACTAATACAACTTAATTAAATCACTTAAACCAGAATTAAATCTAACTAAACCAACCCTAAGCAAGTTTAGGCACTAATCGAAGGATTAGGAGCTAAACTCACCCGTTAAGCGGGCCGGACACACCGACGCGGCGGGCGGCGACGGTGGCTACGCACCGGGACCTCGACAACAACGATCCAAGACAATCCCAAGCTCAACACAGCAACCACAGCCTCTGTCTCCCTCTGAAATTCTGAAAAACAGCCCTGCCGGAGGAGAAAACAAGTTGAACGGCTTGGCCGGAGCTCCGGCGAGGGGGTGGCCGACAACCGGCGGCACCAGGAGGTCTTGGGGGTCTTGCTGGAGGTTGGGATGGGCGGAGGAACGGTTGGAATGGAAGAAAAATGGCCGAAAACTCGAAACAGTGCAGGCTGCAGGCGGACCGACGGACCGGCGACCGGCGGCTTGCGACGGCCGTACAGGACTAACGGCTGCTCCGTTCGGGACGAAATCAGATTCGTTGGAACGGTCTGTCTCTCCTGGTCACGGAGATAGGTGGCTCGTTCTGTGATTCAACCGGGAAGACCACTTTTGACTCGATTCTTCATCGAAGGGTCAGCTGGAGCAGAAACTGGGAGAGAGGGAGAACGAGAGAGAGAGAGCTCCGTCGGTTGGGAGGCCGAATGGGGGGAGAGAGAGAGTGATGGGAGGGCTTTCAAGACCCCCATAAATGCTTGCTTCAAGTCCCCATGCATGACATCATCTTCTCTCTCTTCTCTTTTGCCCTTATCCACAAGCTCTAGGGGCATTTTGGTCATTTCACCTCGCACAAATTACAAATATGACCTTGGGCTGAAATTGGTGGATGGGCCTAAGGATTGGGCTTGGCCATGAATAGGAGTGGGCTTGGGAATTTATTGGGCTTTGAAATGGTTAAGGCTTGGCCCATGGGCTTAGAAGATGAATAGTTGATTTAGGCCCAATGTGTTCATTTGATTTTCTTAGGCCCACCATGGTGGCTTTCCCACCTTGGGCCTACGCCCACACTAGCTTGGCCCGGCCCACGTCCTCACGGACTCACTTCCTTTGTCCGAAAATCCCTTTTTCAATTGCTTCGGCTTACTGGCGCGCTGGCGTCGATTTGTTTGAAGAAGCTTCATTCAAAGTCCGTCCTGGACATTCCCGATAATTCGAAGTCCAATCCTAAGTTCTCTTGCCCTTTCAATTTCGCCCTAATGCTATTTTGGTTGTAACTCAGACTGACGGGCGGCTCAGAGGATTCATGCGTAACCGACTCGTGCCAAACCACGTTCAAGACATCTCGACGCATGGACGTCCTTGACCGCATGAAATTACGGAGGATAGATTCTTATTTCAAAGTACACGATCACTAAGGATCGACATAGGGTCGTTCGCGGGCTCGATAACGATAAACGGAATCACCCGTCGTTCCATTATGTTCTGTCCGCAAATCAACTTCTAGTCGTCCTTTGAATCGGCTCGCCTATCTACGAGGATCATCCTCACGCAAGTCTCATCATGGTCAAGTCGTTTTCCTGTGTCGAGTCCTTTAGCCGTACGAGTTACGTCCTCATTAGCCCTTCCCCTTAAGGTCGTATCTCGGGAGTGATCAATTCCGAGTGAGATCAACCAAACAATGCATTGACGAAATTCACATTCATCCATCCTTGAGAGGACTCGAATTTCAGGATGTCACACCATAACTAGAGAAAATTAAAATATGTAAATTATATACATATTTATATTTAGACTTTTTTTCAATTTTTTTTTTATTAGCTAAGGTACACAGGAAACCCAAGTGTAATTGTCGTGATAGTTTTTGCATCGGGGAAAAGGATAGGTTCAGAGGTGATGTCGAGTTAGGACCAACAATCCCTATTCAACGCGAGTTCTCCCAAACTCTTATCTCGTGCAATCTTGAGATATTCAATTTCGATTAACCCAAAGAGAATTTCGTATTAGGAGTTGAGATCAACTAGAAACCAAGATAGGTATTGGAGTATACATCATTTTCTATATAACCAGAAATCTAGATTTTGAAACTTGATTACACTAGTGAAGTAACTAGTGCCATTTCACTATCATAACTTGATTATTTGTTAACTAAGTATCACATGCGGTTTTTTTTTATTCAATCACGATTCTTATAATTTTATGTCCAATAGGTGTCCTATGCAATGTTTTTATATTTATTATGGTCCTAAATTATAATCTAACCATTCAATTGAAACAGAAAAATCATAATAAAAAAAATAATATAAAAGAATCACAATTGATTCACTCAAAAATAGTAGTGAAATGATAACTAACGAATGAAGTGCAGTAAAAGTAAAATGACTCGATAAGAATCGAGCAAAGAATTTAACATAGCCCTATTATTATCATTATTATCAGGATGGTAAACCTCATGAGCTTAGTTCAAATTGAGTTCAATTTCTTTTCTAAAATATTGACCTTCTAAAACTAAACTAGATCAAATGTGTCCACTAAAACCCTAGACCATGTGTACACTAACTAAATGAAATTAAGCTAATTTTAATACTAAATCTAACTACCTAATCAATGCCTATTTTTTTCTAACTGTTTTCTAATTTTCTTTATTTTATAATTTCTTTTATTATTTATTTATTATTTATTTCTATATATGGGCCACGGATACAAATTTGGGCTCTTATATCAAGCCCCCTCAATCTATTTAACCCATTTCCCCAAAATTCAAATTCAGCCCAAATATATTTTAATGAAGTTAAGCCCAAACTTTCCGACACTGTTCAAGCCCAAAATTCATTATTGAACCTTAATTGAGCCTATCTTGAAGGTCGACTGCTCCAAGAACACACTCTAATTCTGTTTTCCAATATAAAACCCATCCTCTTATTCTCTTCCCCCGCTTCTTCTTCTTCTTTTTTTTTTTTTATTTTTTTTTTATTTTTTTTTATTTTTTTTTTATGGTTTTATCATGCAGTTGTTATTATTATTATTCATCGTTTTCGTATCATTACCGAGAAACACAACAATTAAAATTTCAACAACAATTTATATCAGACTGGAAATCGCACAATTGATCATTGGCCACCACCAATCTTTGGAACATGATTATCAACCACCCCCATGTGTTGCTAGATAATCGCCAAAAATATCTGAGGAGATGGTCACCATCATCCACCCATCTCGATTTTCTATTAACTCAATGATATCTCATTCATAGAACTCGAAATGTACAGCTAATGTATATAGAGACATACCCGCGCAAACGAGATCGGAGCACAGAAATCGGACCGTAATGATCGAATCGTTTCCTCGGGAAGCCCACCGCAGAACCGCGACAGCAGGCAAACCATCCGGAAATAAAAGAAAAGAATATGTCACTTGCAGTTAACAGATAAAATCTAAGAAAATCGTATTTGATGACTCATGAAGCAACCGATGACTTACAAAACAACATCGGGCTGTCTTCGGATCGAACGAAAAATAGGCGTCATCTCGCTTATATTTCTCTGCGACATCTCCTCAGACGCAAGCAATATCGAGCGAGGGTTCTGGATGGAACGTTATAATAATGTTTCGATCTGACACCATCTCATCAACGCGGATTTCAGGTCAAACCATGAACAAAAGCTTCAATATCAGTCAGATTTCCTGCGAACATTACCATGACGTTATTTTTTTTACCGTTTTAGATCAAAGATTGAACCGAGATGAGGAGTGTTTGGATCTCACCTGCTCTTTTGCTCGCATCTTCATCTTCTTCGGACGCCAGCGAGAGCGAGAGAAAGCGAGAGTTAGCCAGAGAGAGAGAGAGAGAGAGAGAGAGAGAGATGAGCTCTTCCGTTTTTTAGGCGAATTCAAGGACTTTGGTTATTTGAACTTTGATGAGATGGATTTTTCTGTTGAGATTTCGTGGGTTTGAATGGGTCAAAGGAGGGAGAATCTCGAATATGGCAGCGCTAACCGCTGGCTGAAGACTAATAGGACTGACTTAACAACTCTATTTCTTCTTCTTCTTACTTTTTTTTTTTTTTAATGAATGCTTAATTGATCGACACAAATTTAGTTGCCAACGATAATTTATTGTGTAATAGTGTCGAGGCTAAGCATTGTGCAATTCGGGTATAAGTTATAGGGCTAGGAAACACTTGAGAGGTGGGAGGAGTCTTTAATCTTTGAACTCGAAACTTTTAGGCTGATTCAGAAATTTTTTATCCATGACCTTGTACTTAAGTAAGTATCAAAGACATTTCATAGTTGACTTAATAAGTGTCGGTTCAATTTGTGTAAATTGACTAATCGTCGAAAAATAAACTAATGAACCAAAACTCATCAACTTAACATTATTTTTATCTTAAAAATATCCCCAATTCAAAAATACTTGGTTTTTTTTAGAAAAACTTAGTTTCACTTTGGTTGTTTGCTAAATAAATTTTCTTTAAAGAACAAAAGCTAATTCAAAATTAGGAAATAAAACTAAGTGAAAGGTAAGCATGTGTGTTTCGAATTAAAGTTTTCGTTCTTTTATTGTAGTGTCTAAAATTTAGTGAATATTAAGTGAAGCTTATTCAAGGAATAAATTAAGTTGTCCTTGAAATTATCTTGATCTAATTTTGAATTGAATTGAAAAATAATGCATTAATCACATTATTAACCAGAAGTTATATTTCAAAATCTGGGTATCATTCATGTATTAATATATATTTCTTGTATTGACTTCATCACAAACTACACGGATAAACCAATATATTTAAAGTTACTTTATTTTTAGAGAATAAAACCCAAATTAGACTCATTATAACATATTTACCGTATTTTTTTTTTGTGATACAATAAATCCTAAACTTATACCTATGGGATACATTTACCCGTCGTCAAGATTTCGCCAATGAACACCACTAAAATCCACGTTGACATTGTGCTCCTATGGCTTCATGACGTCTTTTTGGCTGAAAAATCAAATATGTCCTAGGGGCACAAGTTTGGAGTTTTTGATGTTACAATATAAATTTGGGGTAGATGCATTACATTGGGCATAGTCCGAGGAGTTTTCTGTTTTTATTTTTTTTCTTAATATGGTTTTTACAAATTAAAAATCAATGAGATGAATTCTAAGATATAAGTGTTTTGGAAGGATTATAGAAAGTTATTTCAAAATATATTATCTTGCTCTTTATCAATATTATTGATCAAATACATTTAAAGATGATTTTCTTTATTTATTTTCAGATTTAAATTTAAATCTAAAAAGTGATAGATGTGTAAGCATGACAAGTCACTAAACTAATGATACTTGGTTGAATTTAGGCTGCGTGCGCATGACGAGTAAAGGAGTGGCTCTGGCTTTGTTGACTCTAAATTTTACTAGACAAATTAAGCAATAAATTATTGTAAAAAGTTAAAAAGAAGAAGAAGTAAATAGTGCTAAAAGGAACTTAAAAAAAGAATAATGAATATTAAATAAATAAAGATATATAACGAATAACAAATAACAAAAGGCCAATTCAATCTTGGTGCAACTCACGCGGTCGACATCCACGTGCTTGAGGATATGATTTTCTATGCATAAAAAACAAAGAATTGAGCAAAAATCCTCTTTCTGGTTTCCTCTCCTTTGCCGATCACCCCCAGCCACCACCTCCGACAGCCACAACTTTATCATCGGTCGTCGCTCACACAACAGAGAGAGACCCGTCGAGACATTCCAGAGAGAATTTTTTGAGTCACATCACCACTTTTTTTTTTTTTTTTTTTCAAGAGGATTGACATCCAAAAGAGTTATTTCTCGTTTCTGATTCATCTTCGTGCCCAAGGTGACTCAGCCATCATCGGACTGTTGCTCCGAAGAAGCACCTGTTCTTCGCTGTCTTCTTTGTCATGAATATCCGAAGAGCTTGGATTCATGTCCAGAGCCCTTGTTTGGGCGCCAATCACTGTTGATGAAGCCTCACAGGTTACGGTTGCTAATTCGTTCACCATTCGTGACCTGTGATCACATCTTAGCCACTACGGATCAAATGGCTGATAATCGTGAAATACGCAACTTGATTTTTAAAGTCTTTCACCGCCGATTGTTGCCACCGACGTGTTTGGGACCTCCCATTGTCAGTTCATCAGTCAATCAAGCTTGGCCAGGCGAGGTCCAAATCCTAAGCACAAGGTTTGGAGTCTGAGTCTTACCCCAAAGATCCCAAGTTAGACTCCACGGATCTCGATTCTGACCTCGAAGTCCTGGTTCAAGGACTAGAGTGCTAGGTCCGCCCAGCAAAGTCCTAAGCCAGGTTCTAGGGCCCTACGTTCGTGCTCCGGATAATGACGATAATCATGTTGGTGGGGAGGTCAAGTTGGGATTTTAACTATTGAAAATTTCAATCCTTAAGATGCATAAATCCTATATGGTAATTTACCTCTTGTTATATTTTTTGTAGATTCAGAAAGGAAAAAAATTCCCGGTCCATCTTTTTACTTTCAAAAGATATCAAAAAGAAAAAAAATGGAGAAACATTTTTTGATAACCGGATTATACGAGACAAACAAAGAAAAATGACGTTTCTTAAAATATCATGTCACTACTACAGTGCTTAAAGCACTCGAGTCATCTCCTATACTTCGTCTGTAATTTTTCCATGATCAGCGCTTCTCGTTTTCTTCTTTCATTTTTCCGCCACATCCTGTACGTTTCCATGCCACCAAAGTTTTCTTTCTTCTCAAGCGTCAGTCATTGGATCCATGAAGCAACACTTCAGATCTAAAGAGCTAAAAACAAGACAAGTAAACCCTTTTTTACTTCTTTATATGGCCCATCATCAACAGTGGCGTCACTTGTACGGCCTTCCAGAATAGTCGACCTCTTGGTGGATCAATCTTGGATATTTACATATTTGGCACCACTCCAAAGAAAAAAGATCAAAGTAAAGTAACAACCCTTATCTTGATTGAACTCTTAACAATAGGATTCCAATAAGTAATCAGTCGAGAATTAGAATCCTAATTTATCTTAGGGCGATTGGTTTTAGGAACTAGGAATCGCCCACTAAGGATTGATTCTAAAATCAAAAATTGCTCATTAGTTTTATGGACTCACTTGAAAACTAGACTGCTAGTTCGATTTAATTCTTGGGTGTGTTTATGAAACTAGTTGAAGTGTCCCCACTTCTAAAGAGTCATGAGATTTGAGAGAGAGTGATGAGATCGGATCTCGAAGGCAATCAAGAGTGAGAGCAACAGATGGATCAACGAGGCTGGGGGCCACTAAGAGCAAGAGGTAGAGAGGAATCGATAAGGGCAGATGCCACGAAGAGTGATAGTGAGAGAGTGAGGCGAGGCCACAAGATGAGTGAGGCGAGAGACATAGAGGGTTGAAGAAAAAATAAAATTTTTAAATAGTTATATATATGCATGTATATTCGGGTAGATGAGTGGGTGGTTTTGCACCATAATTTAACAAGTATAATGACAATAAAAAAAAATGCCATTGATTTCATTGAACTATCGATGTGGCCAGTTCTTGAGACATTGGTCCGATTCTCAATTCCATATATAGGGAACCTGACTAGCTAGAAATCAATCACCCTAGCTGCTGCAACTGATCTTTAAGCCCAAGGCCATCTCATCCAAGCTTTAACAACCTCATTTTGGGACCACGTTTCCCCTCCATCCCTGCCAACCGGACTCGGCGGATGGAAGATGTGTTGAGTGCGCGTGCAGGGTCGTTCCACACTCTTACTCTTCGGCATACTTTTCACCGTTTTCACCATGCCCATCGGCGCATAAAGCTTAGTCAAACCAAAACGGGATGGACCACTAGGCAAAGAGTCAAACAGTTCCGATGCATCGAACATGATTAGGACAGGGTGACAAACTGCATTCCCATTGAAGGAATTTCCTCAGTTTGACCTTGATCTTGTCACATGTTAAGACCCCATCACTTGTCTTAAATCAAAAATTGAGTATGTAAATTTTTAGTTTATAAGAAAAAGGAACGAGCACATGATATGGTTATTTTGAAAATTGTCGAAACCGACCATATGTTGTCCAATTCGTTAATCCATATTATTATGTATTAATAATTTATTTCATGGGAATTACTTGTAATTTTATGTTTTTTTTTTTTTTTAATAGATGCGAGACATTCAGAAGAGAGAAAAGCAGAATTTATGTATATTCCGATATTGAACAATGAATAGTTTATGAATATAAATAGGTTTTATTAGTTGATTATCTAAGGTAATATATCGATCAAGGATATGCACAATTTTTGAGAAACACGGAGAATCCAAAAAGATGTTCTAATTATCTTTTAGTAGAGGAAAATATTCTAGAGATATATATCTCTAAATTTAATGATCTTACTCCTTTCCCAAAGTGAAAAGCAAACTCAATCTTCAATATCCATATTAGTAAATTTGCCCTTTAATTTGGAGCACACGCATACAAATTGGTCAACCTCAAACCTCAACCCTCGACCGTGCCTATGTATTCACTCCTCGTGATGCTTATTCAATTATTGTCTCCACGAATACATGTCCCAAATTGTTAAAACACAATTTAAAAAGTGTGGATATATTCGTCATTCCTCCATCAATTCTTTGTTTGTTTCCTCTTTTGTTGGTGCCACGTTCCACATTTTGTATCCCGGCCGACCAAAATTGTCCTTTTTTTATTCATATGCGATTGGATTTATACGGCCTCTATCAAGATATGAGAATCTTTCTGATGCATTTTATATTCTATACGCACAAAAGCCTTGGTATAATATAGTCATTGTTACTATAACAATAGACAGAGAAACGTGCCCATAACTTGAATTTATATAAAAATTCGTATCGAGATAAGGCAAAAGCACATTATTCCATATGGACTGTCGGTTAAATAAATGCGAATTCAAACATTCAAAACGTGTAGAATCTCACCACCGATCCACAGGCACCTTCTCAGTAAATGCAACATGGGAGCTAATATGTAAAATATAATAAGTTGAATGATTGTTTAAGCTAGCTCAACCTATATATATAAATCTCCCACTTTGGCCATCCTCTCAACTAATCCGCTCTAGCCCTTCAATCATCAACGACACAAACTGCACACAAGTGAATAGCTGCTCGATCGCCATCAGAGAATGCTTCCAGAATTCATGAGTCCCTTTGAGACCCATCAATGCGATCTTTTGAAATCGATTTGTGATCATCTTCTTCACGATGATGATGATGTTGTTGAGAATGCTACAGTATTTGCACCGAGGTGTTCGAGCTTCAGCGATCTTTTGCTGACGGAGAGTTGGAGTGAACTACCTCTGAGAGTCGACGACTCAGAGGATATGTTGGTGTACGGCGCTTTGTGCGATGCACTCAGTTCTGGGTGGGCGATGCCTTCGGCTTGGAATCAAGAACTTGATTTCGAAACGAGGACTGTTGATAACGACGGCATTGGTCTGGAGGTGCAGACGAGAGCGGAGACGGTGAAGCACGAGATGAAAGCGTCAGTCAGCACGGTGCATTACAGAGGAGTGAGGAGGCGGCCATGGGGAAAATATGCAGCAGAGATAAGAGACCCCAAGAAGAACGGTGCGAGGATTTGGCTCGGGACTTACGAGCTGCCTGAGGACGCGGCATTGGCCTATGACCAGGCCGCTTTCAAGATGAGAGGGTCAAAGGCCAAGCTCAACTTCCCTCACCTCATCGGCTCGGTCGAGTACGAGCCCATGAGGGTCAGCCCCAAGCGTCGGTCCGCCGAGCCTAGCTCGCCGTCCAGCGATGACGGGTTGCCTGGGACGAAGAGGAGAAAGAGGGAGGTCGATTCAGATGCTGAGGTGGATTTTGGAACTCCAACCCCTTTTCCCATTCTGGATCTGGGCTTGTTAGGTGTGGATGAACGATTTTTATTTGGATTGTACATACTGTCGAGACATTATTTTCTTCATCAATGAAAAGTCAATCATTTTATCCACGATTACACGTGCTCGATCAACGATACAAACTGTACACAAGTGAATAGCTGCTCGATCGCCATCAGAAAATGCTTCCAGAATTCATGAGTCCCTTTGAGACCCATCAATGCGATCTTTTGAAATCGATTTGTGATCATCTTTTTCACGATGATGATGATATTGTTGAGAATGATACAGTATTTGCGCCGAGGAGTTCGAGCTTCAGCGATCTTCTGCTGATGGAAAGTTGGAGCGAACTACCTCTGAGAGTCGACAACTCGGAGGATATGTTGGTGTATAGCACTACGTGCGATGCACTCAGTTCTGGGTGGGTGATGCCTTCGGCTTCGAATCAAGAACTTGATTTCGAAACGAGGACTGTTGATCACGCCGGCATTGGTCTGGAGGTGCAGACGAGACCGGAGATGGCGAAGCGCGAGATGAAAGCGCCAGTCAGGATGATGCATTACAGAGGAGTGAGGAGGCGGCCATGGGGAAAATATGCAGCGGAGATAAGAGAACCCAAGAAGAACGGCGCGAGGATTTGGCTCGGGACTTACGAGATGCCCGAGGACGCGGCGTTGGCCTATGACCGGGCTGCTTTCAAGATGAGAGGGTCGAAGGCCAAGCTCAACTTCCCTCACCTCATCGGCTCGGTCGAGTACGAGCCCGTGAGGGTCAGCCCCAAGCGTCGGTCCGCGGAGCCTAGCTCGCCGTCCAGCGATGACGGGTCGACTGCGACGAAGAGGCGAAAGAGGGAGGTCGATTCAGATGCTGAGGCGGATTTTGGAACTCCAACCCCTTTTCCCATTCTGGATCTGGGCTCGTTAGGTGTGGACGAACGATTTTTGTTTTGATTGTACATACTGTCGAGACATTATTTTCTTCATCAGTATGAAAAAGATATTCTGAACTTGAAACAAAAGAAAAGCCATGACATAACAATCTCGAACGCTAGTTTTCGGCACCATCATTTCGCTGATTAATCTCTCGCGGCCGCCATCCGTTTCCTCCCTTTCCTTGGTGATTTCGCTTACACTGTCTCGCAATGCTTGAACAGACCCTGTGAACCAGTCATCCGACTCTGCGGATGTGGCGCGGTCGCGATGGGGTTCGGCTATGAAGCACTTGGGCTTCCGTTCATCTGAAGAAGGGAGTCACCGATTACAAATCTGACGTCCGTAATACACGATTTGGCTTTGTCTTTCCCGGATTGAATTTGCATGCTGGGGTGCTTGTATCGACCGGTATCCCTCCATCGATCATTATCGTGTAGATTACTATCGGTGAACTCATTGATTCAGCTCATCCACCATCTCGTTGCCGCAAACTCGGACTGTGTACTCCTTGCTGCTCCACTTTACCATCAGCGTCAGCTCTTCCTCCGTCGCCGGCGACGCCGCAGCTCCTGACCAAGAAGAAGGTGACGCCATTCTCTCTCTATCTCTCCTTGGAGGAGGATGATCGGGCATACGTGGAGATGTCAAGACGGATTTGGGTCGGACACACACGTTCAAAGCCCACAAGAGACGATCCATCCAATAATCCGATCCAACACAATCCGAGATAGATTAAGAAACCTTAAAAATTCATATTTGGTTTGGCTCAATCCCAAGAATCCAAGTAATCATCTGAACGGTGTGTACAATATTATTTAGCTGCAGCATATTTCATGTAAAGAGACTTTCTAGCTATTAGCATCTTAACGAAATTATGATGATGAGCTGGCCAACCTTAGGCTTTTGGGTCGCAGGTGGTGCGAAATAATTGTAATTCAAACGGAAGATTCCGTAATAAGAAGATATTATATATTGCATTAAGTGAAATAGCAGGTTGGTGGGAGAAAATCCATATGAATTTGAAAAGACATGGCTAGAAAAAGGACTGATTTCACGGTCCCATAAACAGGAACAACGGACAGATGGCTTCGGAACTCATGGATGAACGAAGGCACATGTGGAAGGAGCACCTGATCTGGGAACGGTTTGATGAGGAACGAGCTAATGAGATCCTTGTTGTACCGCTCAGCTCTATATCATCACTAGACACAATAATCTCAAGTAAATCGGTAAAATTACAAAAGAAAATTCTAAACCGTTTTGCTAATACCAGTTCAATCCTAAATATTTTAATTATATTAATTAAGTTGTAAATATTTTAACGATTTTCCTATTTATTCCATCAAACCAATTTTGACTGAAAACAACTGACATAGACGCCAGTATATGTGGACAATATTTTAAATTTTCTAAATTTTTATTATTTTTCTTTTTTCTTCCTTTCTTTCAACGATGGGGTCAGCAAGGGAAAATATTAAAATTTTGTAAAAATTATTCATATCCACGTCGACCATCTTAGTCTTAGCCGGTCATACCACGTAGGACATTCAGCGTCCACCTTAATGATTTCTTACCAAACTTAGCCAAATGAATTATATTGACAGATCGTCAGCATATATAGAATTCAATTGGCATAGTTGAAAAATTTAGGATTTTTTAAGCAATTTTCCCCAAGTAAACCTCAATCACTTAAGCTCCCACGCAGTTGCATGTCTAAACACTAACCTCCCCCTTTATGTGATCACTATTTCAAATTCATGAAGAAATTGCTAAGCATGTTCTCTCCCTTTAACGACCTATTTAGAAAAGGAAATAAACATGAAGCCTGCAAGGTTGCAATTAGGGGTGAGCAAAAGAAACTGTTTGGACTGAATTGAACTAGCTAGTTCTGAATGGCTCCTGAAATTACCAATTTGGTTCCTAGTTCCAAAAAATTAGTGATTTTCAGTCCAGCTCTTGAAACTGCTCATCTAGACCACTCAGATTGGACTGATTTTTTTTTTGAATTTCTTAAGAGTCTAAGAACTAAAAGAACTCTATTCCGTCCTTCACTACACAAACCAGACGTGCATAATGCGTGAAACACGAAGACACGGGGGAACAAGCCCTCCCCTTTAGAATACGGTAAGCACAGTGAGCTTGATCATTGTGCAGATAACATTCAGCTAATAGCTGCAGATTCACCTGAAAGAAACCAAGCTACCGAAAAAATCGACTTCAACATAACAAACGGGGAGCAGAATCAAGTTAGCAGAAATCATAGAACAATGCAAACACCATCGCGTAACGACCATAGTACAAAAGTAGGCAAATACAAATGAAAAGGAAAGAAAATAACTCAAAATTCATCATCTGAAGCGTCATAAACCGACATAAAGTTCTAAACCACTACCCAAGCTCCCACTAAACTGTGCTCTGCAATCGCAAATTCACGCCTATACCTACACCAAAAGCACGTGGAGAGTCCAGGAAGTGAAATCGGACGCTGAAATTAAAAAACGCAGCCGGAACGGATTGCAACCAAATCCACCCCAAGAGCGAGAGGAATCAGAGCAAGAGGGTTGATCCGGCACCGATGTTTAAGCCTTTCCCACAAACAATCCAGGCTGAAGAAGGAGGAGGAGGAGAATCAGCGAAGATACCTTGAAAGGGCTAGACGCACAGGCGCTTGTACGTGAAGACGGGGCGTTTCGGGACATGAATTGCCCCAGGCTGTTTTGCATGCACAAGTATGGCTTCCATGGCAATTTAACGAGAGAACATTGTCAAGTTATAAGGCGGAAATGCTAATATATTTTACAACTGTCAATACGAAATCACCAAAGAAGTAAGTGAGATAAAATAAAAAACTTTAAAAATTTACTTGGTTCGGTTTCAATGTTGTTATCTAAATTCACGAGAAGAGTCAGTAATAAATAATCCACTAATCAATTAAAGAATTATAGAGTAAAATCACTCACGTACTTTAGTGTTTTTCACGCCTAAACTTCACCAACGACCTAGAGAACTATGTCAGGACTTGAACATCCATGTCTCCACGATGAGAACGCCTCGATCAGAACGTAAACTTTCCGAGCGAAAGTCCGTGTGGTTCTCTGGTCCTACTAACAATCAGATTCAGAACGAGAGTCCCTACTGAGTTTTTTTCGATTCTTTGACTTTTGCTAGTTTATTTGAGTCGGTCAAGCACTTGGCAGAGCCCTTTATGGGTGGCTTCCAAAAGAAACCCCCACCGTCCGTCCCTTTCTATTTCCTTTTGTGCGGCTAAAAACAAGACAAGTAAACCCTTTTCTCCTTCTTTATATGGCCCATCATCAACAGTGGCGTCACTTGTAGGGCCTTCCAGAATAGTCGACCTCTTGGTGGATCAATCTTGGATATTTACATATTTGATTGAACTCTAACACTAGGATTTCAATAAGTAATCAGTTGAGAATTAGAATTCTAGTTTACCTTAGGGCAATTGGTTTTAGGAACTAGGAATCGCCCACTAAGGATTGACTTTGAAATTGAAAATTGCTCATTAGTTTTATGGACTCGCTTGAAAACTAGACTGCTGGTTCGGTTTAATTCTTGATTGGGTTTATGAAACTAGTTGAAGTGTCCCCCACTTCTAAAGAGTCATGAGATTTGAGAGCGGGTGATGAGATCGGATCTCAAAGGCAATTGAGAGTGAGAGCAACAGATGGATCGACGAGGCTTGGGGTCACTAAGAGCAAGAGGTAGAGAGGAATCGATAAGGGCACAGGCCACGAAGAGTGAGAGTGAGAGAGGGAGGCGAGGTCACGAGATAAGTGAGGCAAGAGACGTAGAGAGTTGAAGAAAAAATAAAAATTTTACAAAATTATATATATGTATGTATATTCGGGTAGATGAGTGGGTGGTTTTGCACCATAATTTAACAAGTATAATGACCAAAAAAATATATATATCATTGGTTCCATTGAACCATCCATATGGTCCTTGATCGATCACCCTAGCTGCTGCAACTGATCTTTAAGCCCAAGGCCATCTCATTTAAGCTTTAACAACCTCGTTTTGGGACCACGTTCCCCCTCAACCCTGCCGACCGGACTCGGCGGATGGAAGATGAGTTGAGTGCGCGTGTACTCTTCGGCATACTTTTCAGCGTTTTCACCATGCCCGTCGGCGTATAAAGCTTAGTCAAACCAAAACAGGATGGACCACCAGGCAAAGAGTCAAACAGTTCCGAAGCATCGAACATGATCAGGACACGCTGACAAACTGCATTCCCATTGAAGGAATTTCCTCAGTTTGACCTTCATCTTGTCACATGTTAAGACCCCATCACTTGTCTTAAATCCAAAATCGAGTATGTAAATTTTTCGTTTTAAAAAAAAAAAAAACGAACACACGATATGGTTATTTTGAAAATTGTTGAAACCGACCATATGTTATCCAATTCGTTAATCCATTTTATTATGTATTAAAAATTTATTTCACGCGAATTGCTTGTAATTTACATCTTTTATCTATATATATAGATGTGAGACATGCAGAAGAGAGAAAAGCAGAATTTCTGTATATTTCGACGTTGAACAACAAATAGTTTATGAATATAAATAGGTTTTTTTAGTTGATTATCTAAGGTAATATATCGATCAAGGATATGCACAATTTAAAAAAGGGATGTGCACAATTTTTGAGAAACACGGAGAATCCTAAAAGATGTTCTAATTATCTCTAAGTAGAGGAAAATATTCTAGAGATATATATCTCTAAAATTAATCATCTTACTCCTTTCCCAAAGTGAAAAGCAAACTCAATCTTCAATATCCATATTAGTAAATTTGCCCTTTAATTTGGAGTACACGCATACAAATTGGTCAACCTCAAACCTCAACCCTCGACCGTGCCTATGTATTCACTCCTCGTGATGCTTATTCAATTATTGTCTCCACGAATACACGTCCCAAATTGTTAAAACACAATATAAAAAAAGTAGATATATTCGTCATTCCTCTATCAATTCTTTGTTTGTTTCCTCTTTTTTTGGTGCCACGTTCCACATTTCGTATTCCGGCCGACCAAATTTGTCCTTTTTTATTCATATGCGATTTGATTTATACGGCACTCCCAAGATATGAGAATCTTTCTGATGCATTTTATATTCTATACGCACAAAACCCTTGGTATAATATAGTCATGGCCACTATAATAATAGACAAAGAAACGTGCCCATAACTTGAATTTATATAAAAATTCGTATCGAGATAAGGCAAATGCGCAAGATTCCATATGGACTGTCGGTTAAATAAATGTGAATTCAAACTTTCAAAACGTGTGTAGAATCTCACCACCAATGCACAGGCACCTTCTCAGCAAATGCAACATGAGAGCTAATATGTAAAATATAATAAATTGAATGATTGTTTAAGCTAGCTCAACCTATATATATATAAATCTCCCACATCCTCTCAAGTAATCCGCTCTAGCCCTTCCATCATCAACGATACAAACTGTACACAGGTGAATAGCTGCTCGATCGCCATCAGAAAATGCTTCCAGAATTCATGAGTCCCTTTGAGACCCATCAATGCGATCTTTTGAAATCGATTTGTGATCATCTTCTTCACGATGATGATGATGTTGTTGAGAATGCTACAGTATTTGCGCCGAGGAGTTCGAGCTTCAGCGATCTTTTGCTGACGGAGAGTTGGAGCGAACTACCTCTGAGAGTCGACGATTCAGAGGATATGTTGGTGTATGGTGCTTTGTGCGATGCACTCAGTTCTGGGTGGGCGATGCCTTCGGCTTCGAATCAAGAACTTGATTTCGAAACGAGGACTGTTGATAACGGCGGCATTGGTCTGGAGGTGCAGACGAGAGCGGAGATGGTGAAGAGCGAGATGAAAGCACCAGTCAGGACGGTGCATTACAGAGGAGTGAGGAGGCGGCCATGGGGAAAATATGCAGCAGAGATAAGAGACCCCAAGAAGAACGGCGCGAGGATTTGGCTCGGGACTTACGAGCTGCCTGAGGATGCAGCATTGGCCTATGACCGGGCCGCTTTCAAGATGAGAGGGTCGAAGGCCAAGCTCAACTTCCCTCACCTCATCGGCTCGGTCGAGTATGAGCCCGTGAGGGTCAGCCCCAAGCGTCGGTCCACCGAGCCTAGCTCGCCATCCAGCGATGACGGGGTGACTGGGACGAAGAGGAGAAAGAGAGAGGTCGATTCAGATGCTGAGGTGGAGTTTGGAACTTCAATCCCTTTTCCCATTCTGGATCTGGGCTTGTTAGGTGTGGACGAGCGATTTTTATTTTGATTGTACACACTGTCTAGACATGTCTTCATCAATGAAAAGTCAATCGGGCGATTCTTATGTTGTGCAAAGACTGTCAATTTGGTTTTTCCTATTCCCATTTCCTTAAGAGTTTTGTCAGAAAAACCAAAACCATTTCCCATTATAGATCTACCGATATAAAAGTGAGTAACAAAGGCAAAGAATTCTTTGCGTAAGTAACCTTAATTTCCGGGAAATAGCAGACTTTGAATTAGACGTAAAGAGAAATTTACATGGTCAGTCTTGAGATAGAGTTCCCAGCTTTGTCGAGGTTCAAAAGAAACATAGCATCAGGAGGAAGTTCAAACGAAATCCAGAATCGTTCTTTCCGCATCCTTCCTCTCCAAGCAAGCTTTATCAGTCAAAAGAGAATCAAAAACAGATTATTCCATAAATTTGATGGGAGTGTCGATCCAGATTTTAGAGTATCTAACTCCACCTGCTGTGTCGTTTCTACTCTCCATTGATAGGATGGAACAAGAGTCTCGTTGCCCAGTAAGTGAGCAGGGTTTGGGGCAACTGGCGAGGGTCGCAGGAGCAGCATCTCGAGCCACCAAAATGTTTTCATAGTTTGAATCCATATTTTGTTGATAGTTTGGGCTTGAGCCTATGTCATTAGGTATGTATAATCTCTCTTATGTAATTGGGAAATGTAACAGAAATGTGCGATGTGCTAATTATAGGGAAATTATTTGCTGGATATAGCCCTAATTTAAGAGAGAATCGGGATAAAGTATCGTGTCTTGACTATTTCTCACTTTTACTCTTTATTATTTCCTTGTGATTGTGCGTTGAATCCTAACAACATATCGGGATAAGTGATGTGGAGGTCCTTAGCAAGTTTCAGACCATCTCCAATGGCCCAAAGTTTGGCCACAGAACTAGTGGTATAATCAATGTAGTGAGTGAAACCAGAAACCCAATTGGCAATTGCCATTTGCATCCCAAATTAAACCTCCCAGCCTGCAATACCAGGGTTACTAATAGTCGAGCCATCGAATTTAGCTCGAGCAAGTTCTAGGCCAGGGGAGTCCATTGCACAGAGACGGCTTCCCTCGCAGGGTGGTGCTTCCTTTCTGCAGAAACACCATGGTGTTGCAGCAGCTCTTACAAGACAAAGTTCCTTTAAGTCATGAAACTTGGCTTTGTCATCAAAAGACTTTGCTACTGCGTCACGGCCGAAGTTACCATTGAGCAAAGGGGAAAATGACCTTCTCAGACTGTCCAGATATCATCAGTCCAGAATAGAGTAAGCTTATCATCGTTAGCAACATTCGTAAATCCCCCTAAGAAGACCTCATCAGCAGCAAGGAAGGTGATGGATGATTCAGTAGGTTTGCTTCAAAGTCGGTCTTTCATGAATTTTTTTCTTGTCTTCTTTTGTTTTCTTTTTCGCTTTTCTGCCACATGATGTACGTTTCATGCCACCAAAATGTTTTTGTTTTTAAGCAATCAGTCACTGGATCCATTCACACCTTCAGATCTAGGACCATCATCGTCCTTACCCATTAAAAATACGACGAACGTGCCCCATGCTTTTTGGATAAGATTAAGAATACATCACTTCGTGTCTCCTTATGATTAAAGAAGTCCATTTGAGCATTTGAAACATGTGCTGAGAAGGTCTTTGGTCATCACCAGATGCACCTTCTTGGAATCTTCAGATTGTCTTGGGAGTAGGAGCTAAATACTTATGAATAAATTATCGAAATGACGATCACTACAACCCAAGCTCAACCTATATATAGCTCCCAGTTAGACGATGTTCTCAGCGGTTTGGTCTTACTTCAGAAACCAAATCATTCCTTCGATCTTCCACATTCAGTGATCCTCAAAGCTACAAATTCTCGCCAGAAACGAAAATGCTTCAAGAAATCGTCAGTCCCTCTGAGACCCATCAACGCGATGCTTTGAGATCCATTTGGGAAGGAATGGGAGGATTCTCCCTCTAAGGGCCCTTTGTTTTTCTTCTTCCTAGTCCTTAGCATTTTCGCAGGCGGCTCGGAGCGGGAAGAGCGAGCAAAGGGCAGCAACGCTCGAGACTCTCCCGACCACCCACGGGGTGTCCTCCAAAGAAACCGAATGGGTCTGAAGCGGAGCAAGTGCTAAGTCGACCGAGGCGGAACAACCATAGCACTCGTCGCGGTAGAGAGGAGCTTCTTCTCGCCGAACGACCTGCTGATCCACCACACCGTCCACTGGAGGTAGAATGGCATTCCTTTGAAAGGACAACCACATCCACCGGAGAAGGAACACTCGGGCGGGGCAGAACCACCGGTACGCTCGGGCGCCTGACAAAGCGGCTGTCTTGGACGCCCCGCAAAGATTCTCGCTCACGAGGAGGTGCCCAACAATTATGGCCAAAGGCATTACACTCCGGACACTCCGTCGGAAGCCATTCATATTCAATGCTAATCGATCGCGAGACTCCCTTCAAGATGACCTTGGCCTTCTTGACTCTTGGCTGGTTGGCCATGATCTCAACACATATTCTTGCAAATGAGAGCAACTTCATTTGGTCAGTCCTTTGATCAACATATAGTGGCTTCCCCGCCACACTTGCAATCGCGCTCATTGACGGCACCGTCCAACACTCGAGGGGCAAATTCTACAACCGGATCCACACCGGGATAGTGGATTGGTCTTCTCTCTTAAGGTCCATGAGAGGCTTCCATTGTCAAAGAATAATCGGCACCCTACCAATCGTCACCGGCCCCTCTTCAAGAATTTTCCTCCTAAACCTAGGGTCCGGGATTTGGAGGAAGAGAACGCCTTGATCGTCGGCAAAGATCTCCCCAATTTTGGATCCCCATGTTTTCCTTAAGGACTGTTCTAACAGGCCAAAAGGTAGCTTCCTTCTTCCAACCGGGTGCCCAGCCAAGCAATCAAGCCATTTCGGATCCATGGCGTCAAGGGCTTCATCCGGGAGGTTCACGACAGCCTCCCCATCCTCAAACAAGAGCGGAACAAAGATAAGTCCGATCCTTTCACGCCAAACGGGCCACATTTGCCCAAGAACGCGCCGGGCCTCATGGTGACCCGCCGGAGGATGCACGGGCGCCTAGAGGCCGACCGCATGCGGCTTCTACCCCTTGAACGGCGCGGCCTTGAAGAAGAGAGCACCGGACCCTTCTGCTTGAACATCGGGTCCGAAGGGCCGGATGAGGAGGGCCTTCCCGCACCAGCCTGCATCGATGGCCCATCATCACCAGGAAGGGAGGTCGGGCGAGACGAGAGATGCTAGCTAAAGGCCGGAAGGGAAGGCCGGTCTGCAGCCATTCTACAAACACCGGGCGTGCATTTCACCCTTAAAACTTACCATCGAGAATCGTGGGCGACCACCCAACTTCGAGAATCCTTCTCAGACTTAGAGGAACCAGCAATTCAAGAACACAAAGCAGTAAACACCACACTAGCAAGAACCCGCACAGCGTAACTCCGCACCAGCACGTAACGTAGGGGCACGGATTGGCAATGAGGATCAATTCAGAAGAACGATCGACTCGGGAGAAGGTGGGAGTCGAGAGAAGATTTAGGCGTACACGCCTTCGAAGAGGCGCCGAGCAGCAGAACTCCCAAAGTTCGGCCAAATACATCGTAGAAACTGCAATAGTTCGAATTGAAGATTACGGTTTAACTTGAAGAGCAGACCATCTTCCTTTATTACAAGAACGTTCATTTCAACTTGCTGCGAAGAAAAAATAGAAATTTCTAAGTTTGCTTCACAACCACCACGCAAGACCTTCTCAAAGTACAATCTTGCACAAGAAGACTGGGTATGCCAAACGAAAGACACAAACGACATTTCACAGAAGAGCTACCAATTGGGGGTGGGGACCGCCATACCTGGCGAGAGCGGGCCACTTCCTCTCCTGCTGGTCATTTTCACCCTCCAAGCTCCTCTTCCCTCAATTATTCATCGAATTGTTCCTCTCCATATACCTAGTCCGTCTCTGCATTCCTAGCAGATCTGTAGAGCACAAGAATCGACACTCCCATCAGCTTCCTCGGTTCAAATCCACGGACAACCGAGCAAACACACACACACACACCAATCCCAAAAGCCGATCTAAAAAACAATCCGCACTCACACGCGACGCGCGACCCGCGTTGGACTGGGTGAACCACGACCCTTGCCCTCCACCCCCCACCACTCGAACGTGTAGCAGCAGCAGAAACAACTAGAAACCCCCAAATGTCATGTGCCGTCGCGACACTCTTAGATCTCAGCTCACCTCATTCGGGCGAGCGGTGGCGGCGTCGAGCGGAGGTCAGCGAGCGGTGGTGTCGAGGGCGAGTGGCAGTGGTGTCAAGGGCGAGCGACGGTGGCCTCGAGCAGAGGTCAGCGGGCGTCGAGCAGAGGTTAGCGAGCCAGAGGTCGCAGTGGTGGCGTCAAGGGCGAGCGGTGGCAGCGTCGAGCAGTGGCAAAGAACGGGCCGGTTTCGGTTTGGGGTTTTTTTGAGCCCTAACTGTACCGGTTCCGGTTTCGATTCCGATTCCGGTTCACCAGCGGTTCCCAGAAAAGGGGAATCGGGAATCGAAACCGATCCCTGTAAAACCGGGAACCGAACTAGAACCTCCGGTTTGGTTCTCCGGTTCCCGGTTCTACCCGGAACCGCTCTCACCCCTAGGTCCAGCCCTCGGGGTTCCGAGCTTGGCCACTCGAGGTTTGAATTCTAAGTCATAAGGTTTTGTGTTTGAGTCTTAGCCTGACATTCCAGGCCAAACTTTGAGGGTCTTGATTGTGATTAGAGGTGGCAAAATGGGTCTTAGACCATTTTGTGATTTTAGTGTACAATTTGGGATTTTTACTCTACTTTTGTTGTTCTTGTACTAGTTTTGTATTTTTTGTGATATTAACCTAATTTAAAAAATGGTATATTTGTCACTAATACACTGATTTTGGTTTTGGTGATCAAAAAGTTAATTTGAGGTAAATTTTTTTACTAGTGTACTAATTTAGTTTTTTTATGGTAATTTGGATTAAATTTATCAATAGTGTACTGGTTTGGGTTTTTTGTGGTTAAAAAATTAGTTTGTGATAAATTTGTTATAAGTATATCAGTTTTGGATTTTTCGTGATATTAACTATTTTTCTTTGAGTTTTTGGAGAGAGGGCAAGTGAAGTCGCAACTCTTGTTTAGCTAGACTTGGAGAGTGGCGTGACTCACTTGTTAACACCTATTTTTTATCTTTCAAATAGTATATATAAAAAGAAAAATCAAAATCAAATGAAAAATCAAAACCAAAAATTTTAATTATTAGTTTTCCTATTTAATTTTTTTTACTCGCGCGGCCCAGCCTTTTCTTCCCTTCGGCCCGGCCCGGCCCGTTGTCTTCTCCCTCTAGCCGTTGGCTGCACGGGGAACCCGCGAAGAAAAAGAGAAAGCGAAGCCGAAAGCAAGGGACGTGGAGATCCGATGGTGGCAGGCGCAGCAGACGGCGAGGTCGAGTCGCCGGTGGTCCGCCGGTTGGCGAACGGGTGCACGCGCACGCGAGCTGAACAAAAGAAAGAAAGAGCAGGAGGAGCCGAAGGGAACACAGAGAGGGTGGAGAGGGAGATTGAAGCGAGAGATATTCGAGAGAGTGAAGCGGAAGGAGTTTTTTGGCTGCCATCGGTCGTCCGTTCGTGAGTTGCCGTCCGTCGCAGCTCTTCTCGTTGAATCAAGTAGGTCTTCTTTGCTCATGTATGCTCCATTTTTGTAAGTCGTCGGGTCGGAACCCGCGGCCGACCAATCCAAGCGAGCTTCGGTCCCACCGAGCCTCTATTGATATTTTCGTGCGTGCTAGTATGCTCGTGTAGAAGCCTAAGCTCGATTTGAGTTTCGATCGAGGGAAAACCTTCTCGTTTCATTAATGCAGACCATGTGTTCGACAAAATGCCTTAAGGAAAACCGAAGAGTAGCTTGCGTTCTAACTCCGGACCGACTCATTTTTCCCCCTGTTCTTGCCGAATCCTTGTTGCCTTCCTGTATTCATTGTGTTTTTGAGTGGTTTGCGCGATATTTTTGCATGTATTTGAATCGACGAAACCTCTCGTTGCGTCGGATTTGGGTTTATGGTCGCCGGAGTTCGTGGCCGACGGTGGTTTGTGCCAGTCGGGATGGGCGATCGGTAGGTGTTGGTTCGGTGGCGGAATGCCATTTGTTTTGATCGGTGTCGTTTGGTCGAGCTTGATGGTGAAGAGTTAGAAATCGGTAAAAAGAGGGGGCTGTGAACGTGCAGGGAGTCCAATGAAGGAGAAGAAGACCAAAAATAAAGCAAAAGAAAAAGAAAACCAAAAGAAAAAGAAAAGTAAAAAAAAAAAGCAAAAAAAGTCAAACCACAAAAAAAAGAAAAAACAAAAGAAAGTTGGTCTCGGGAAGGGAAATTTGCAGGGGAGTGCGCAGCAATTTCGCCTTTTTTTTAATAATAATAATAATAATAAATATTATTATTATTATTTTAAAAAAATCAAATAAAAATGCTGGATCCGGTTCGGATTGGGTCCGCGGGTCGGATTTGGGTTTACCCGATCCGGATCTTTTTTTTTTTTTTTTTTTTGAATTAAATATTAAGAATATATTAAAAATTCAAAAATTTTCAAAAAAAAAAATCAGAAAAACAAAAATTTCGAAAAAAAAATAATAAAAATTCAAAAATATTTCTGAAAGTTCAAAACTCTAAAAGCATTAAAAAAATTCGCCTTCTTTTTTTTTTTTTAATTTTTAAAAATAAAAAAAAATTTAAAAATAAAAAAAATTTAAAAAGAAAACTAAAAGTCTAAAACAATTTCGAAAGTCCAAAAATTAAAAATTTTTAAAAAAAAAATTTAAAAAAAAAAAAAATTAATTAAAAAAAAATTAAATTTTTTTTAAAAAAAAAAATTTTATTAATTAAAAATTTCGAAAATCCAAAATGTTGGGGCTTGTTTAAGAGTTGTTATGTTTCACTTTCTTAGTGTAATTAGATATTTATTTGCTTTTATTTCGACTATTGCATGTTTAATTCGCATATCTATCTAAGTTTAATTGCAAGTGTTTAATTTTTAATGCAATTAGGATCTTGCTAGTTATGATTATTACTTTAATGATTGCGCACCTGCATGGTCACCTCACATGTTAGTGGATAAGTATAAAATCAATTCAAACTGTCTGTCAAAAATCATTTTGTTAAAACGAACAAGATTAGGTACCGAAAGGGCACTAATTGGTCAATTAGTGTAATCAAGTCCCCGAACCTAGATTCTCTGCAGTTTACGTAGGAAGTGAGGCACGCTCCCATGTCTCACTTGGTTTCTAGCCGACCCCAATAGGCTAGTGGCGACTCCTTTACGCTTAAAAAAAAAAAAAAAAAAAAAAAAAAAAATTCTTAAAAAAAAAATATATCCCAATGTCACGTGGGGTATGGGCTTGGGAGAGCTCGCGCTAATCATGGGCCTTAAGCCTATCTTTTAGGCAATACCCTAAACTGTTCCCTCCTCCCGAGGGTAGGTCGCGACTTTTGGCGACTCCGGGGACTTGGTTTTAGACCTTAGAGGACTTAGGCCAAAATTAATCTTGTTCAAAATTTTTTTTTTGTTTGGCAGCGAGGATACCGGGTATGTCCCTAACGTGTTAGGCGTTAAATGTTTTGCAGTTGGAAGTTATAAGGGGAGGAGTGATTGTTAACCCCTTGTCTTGCAGGTGTAGAGTTGGGAATGAATGTTTATGCTTTGAATTTATGAAGTGTTGTTTGCCTATAAATTGTCATGCTTGCATTTCCTTTGCATTGCACTGCACCCTAGCACGCACAACCCGTCGTCGGACCTGGGCGGCATAGGATCACTTAGGATGGTGTTGAGGTGGATACCACTCCGACTACAACCATGTAGTACGAGTCGCCCATCTCAACCCCGAAATTTCTTTCCTGATGTCAAAGATCCCCACCCTGGTCTGCGACCATGCGACACGGGTCGGTTCTTTGACGAAGCCGGAGTCATGGGATAACCCGACCTAACCACAATCTTGTTGGTTCAGTCCGGTAATCCTATGGCTCCATTTTGAGCCGTCTAGAGTAGAAATCGAACCACCGTCCATGCGCATGCCTGTGTCATTAGTATGGTTACCCCAATGAATGGATGTAAGTTTCTCGAATTCTTTCCTTTGCAATTTATTTATTTGCTTTCTTTTTGGTTGGTCCATGACAAATTAGGTTTGTCGTCATTTGGGTTGGCATACGATGGGGGTACCTGAGCTTCGCATCATTTCTGTCCCGAGAGTCGAGCTACGCACATGGTGGGATAAGCTGGATCTGACTGGCCGTGATTGGGTGCGATCTTATGTTGGGCGATTACTCCCCCTTTTGGAGATAGAGACTCATTGCGGCGTCGTGCGAGCGTTAGCACATGTCTGGTGCCCCGCAACTTGCACATTCGTATTTGGTGATCACGAACTCACTCCAACCTTGGAAGAATACAGTATTGCCATTGGGAAGCCCTTAGTGTCTGAGTTGGTTAGCCCTCCTGTAGGAGCTGAGCATGCATCAACCTTATCTGAATTCATTCAAGTTAAAGGAGAGGACGTGAGAAAAGTTTTGAAAGCCAATCGTAAAACCTGCCCGTTTTCATTTTTAAATGAGCTTTTTCAAAATGCCCCATCTTTCCAAAAGAATAGGATCTTCCTGCTAGCTTTCTTCGGGTTTGTGATATTCCCACATTGTAAGAACGCTATTAATCCTTCCGTAGCATGGGTAGTTCGTGAAGTATGTATGGGAAAAGGCTTTGTTAATGCTATCTTGACTGAAACTTTTCTCTCCCTTACTCGTTTTAAAGAGAATAAAGACAAAGTTTTCCATGCTCCTCCCGCACTCTTGCAAATTTGGTTCTTTTCTCACATTAAGGGGTTCGGCGGCTTAATGAACATAAGCAACATTTCCGATTCTAGCCACCCTATCCTAAAGTTTAAAGATAGGAAAACGTTTGCCCCGATTATCATTATTCCGAGTGGCTAGTTTTCATGACCAACCCCGGACTCGAGGATTTCCAATGGCATGCCAAATGGCTCGGGTTCAAGAAGCACGGTTCGTGTGTGGGCTTGGACTGTTCCTCTCGTTGGGAATCACGGAGTCGCAGAATATTACCCGACACGAGTCACCCGTCAGTTTCAAGAGGTTCAACAGCTTCCGCCAGCGATTCAGGAGGACCCGCTCAGGATAGACTTCCCTGACGGATGCCAAGGTTACGAGGACTCCGTCGCGTTGGTCAAGTCGATGTGGGATATGTGCCACCCTCGGAAGCTGATCTGGCCCGAAGAAGAATTGGAGGGGCAAGAGAAGACCTACCATGCCTCGATGGAATACATCCATAGGCACAAGATCCCGGAGAGCCTCCGCCCGAAGATTCCTGAAGCGCCATTGAAGATCACCCACCGAGCCGAGATCAAGTGCCTCAAAAGGGAGCTCGAGGAAGCCAAGGAGCGTGCTTTGAAGTTAAGCCGAGTTAGTGGAGCTGCCACGAGTGGAAGCCGTCCTCATTAGTTAGATTGAGTCAAGCGCAATATGTAGCGAGACCATATTCATTTGCATTACAATATTAAGGAGTTTGTCTCGAGTCTCTATGTGGAAAACTGGGAGTTATGAGAATGTCTTTTCATCTTTGAAGTAACTTCGTTGTTTAGGGGTTTTCTCTCTCTTTCTTTCTTGTATTATGTGACAACCTGTTTTTCAATGAAATGAACAAATTGGGGCGATTAGATCGTTGTCATGGGCCGACCATCTAATTATTACTTATACTTATGTATGCTTATCTACCCTTGCACCAGGTACTAGTTGATCGGTTGTCACCTGCTGATCGTCGACACGGCCAAGCGGAGATCTCCAATTCGCACGCGCGCAAAAGTCAGAATGGAGAACGAGGACACCAACGTGCGCATGGCCAAGATGGTGGACCAGCTGGCCCAACTCACCGCTATGATGCTTGAAATAAGCCAAAAGCTTAAAGAGCCCCCGTCGTAGCCGGCCACCGGAACATCCACTCCTACGTCATCGGGACAAACTCCCCCGTCGACGGGGGGCACGCATGTTGCGGATCTCCCTGGGAAAGAAATTGCCGGAGAGGCTCCTTCTGTCACGCCGATCATCGTCAATTTGGACCCTCCTCCGAAGGAAGACCCAACACCTCGCCTAAGTGAAGAAAGTGAAAAACGTCTAGCAAAGATGGAGGAGCGGCGTGTGCCTTGCGGGGTTACGAGTTGAAAGGAGCGACAAGGCTATCTCCATACACCAAGACAAACTTCCCAGAGAATTTCCAAGAGCCGGAATTCACAAGAAAGTACGACGGAACGGGATGCCCCAATACCCACCTTAGATATTACTTGAGGAAAATGGCTCGTTACGCTGACAACGTGCCATTCCTCATACACACATTCCAAGATAGTTTGGAAGGCATTGCCCTAACATGGTTCATCGCATTGGACATTGAAGAATTCACCAGTTGGGATGATTTAACCAATGAGTTCTTGCAGCAATACCGGTTTAATACCGAGCTCGCCCCCACGAGGGAGGAGTTGACTCGCATTGAGAAGAAGAGGAATGAGTCATTCAAGGCCTTCGCGCAAAGATGGAGGACTATGGCCTCACAAGTGAAGCCGGCCTTGAATGAGAAGGAGATGAAGCAACTATTCCTCAAGACATTACCCCCTGAATACTTCCAAGGGTTAGTGTTCTCAGGTTGCCAGACGTTTCCACAACTGGTTGAGGTAGGTGAAGGGGTCGAATGGGCAATTATGGAGGGAAAAATATCTGCTGGAGGCATGAAGAAATTCATAGCGAGAAAAGATAAGGAGGCTGCGGTCGAAGTTGCGCTTGTGCAAGAGCCACCTCTCCCTCGGCCGGCCACCACACCTATGCACAAGCCTATAGTGGCTCAAGGCAGCTCGTCACAAGCATATGATAACGCTAAAAGGCCATTTCGAAAGGGATTTTCTCCATTACCACGCCCGCTGTCAAAGTTGTTGCCCATGCTTCTCGAAAAGAGGATGGTCGCGAAGGAAGTGCCTAGGGATAATCCCCCAAGGTTCGTTGGGTTCGATATGACCAAGACCTCGCGAATACCACATGGGAGAAAGGGGGCATGATGTAGATAATTGCCACGTGCTTTGAGATACAAAGTTCAGCAGCTTCTAGACAAGAACATCTTGACTTTCAGGGAGGCTCGGCCCTAATGTGCAATGAGAACCCTTTACCAGATCATGCAGGGGGAGTGAACTCAATTTCTGAGGACACGCGGGCGAGTCAACAGCCTCTAGTGGTAGATGCTTTTGAATTGTATGAGTCCCTAGTGCTAGCAGGATACTACGGAGGTCAGGAGGATGTGACCCTAGAAGAGAAATTACACCGTGTCCACAGGATGGTGGCTATGGGAGTAATCCGATGCGAAGAAGAGGAAGAGAAGGTCGTGTCCATGATAATGCCGTCGTCATTCTGCTCATCTTCCTGCAACTTCACTTGTAGCTCTCGGGCGAGAAAGGTTATGCCTGGTATCTCAAAGACCCCAACTCTGTACGAGAAAGGGATGATAGCTATGATAACCCCGATGGTGATTGAACTATCTGATGAGGAGTCCGCCGGGAATGTCGAGATGGAAATCGCTGAACCCACAGTAATTGACCTTATGGTCGAGGAGATGTCGGCAATTGAAGTCACGGGAGAGAACGCAACGCCGGTCACGATTGAATTGCCACCCCAGGAGAAAGATGGAGTGATAATGCTGGAATATCCTCCTAAATTCGATCCCAAAGCTGTACCTTGGGATTATGGAACAAATGAGGTAGATGTTGTCACACGATCGTCATTTGTTATGCACCCGATAAAGGAGTAGAAAAGAAGTCATGTGACCGAGGAGGAGGCAAAACAATTCTTAGCCGTAGTAAAGTCCAGTGAGTTCAACGTGGTGGATCAATTGCGGAAGTTGCCAGCTCAAATCTCCCTCCTGGAACTATTCAAATCTTCCGAGAAGCATAGGGACATTTTGCTAAAAGTCCTTAATGAGGTGCACGTACCGGAGTCGATCGATGAAGTCCAGTTAGAAGAGTTCGTTGGGGCCATTCTACTGAAAGACCAAATTTCCTTTACTGATGAGGATCTCCCCCCCGATGGTCCTAATCATACCAAAGCGCTACATATCTCAGTGAAGCATGAGGGTACTCTTGTTTGTAGAGCATTAATCGATAACGGTTCGGCGCTCAATATATGCCCGTTGGCTACTCTCCATCGTCTTGGTATTGATCTTGGGAGAATCCGTACTGGCAAGTCGACTGTGCGAGCCTTTGACGGGATGAAGAAGGAGGTGATAGGGGAAATTGAGCTTGAGCTGCTGATTGGCCCTGTACTTTTCCAAGTCCTGTTACAGGTGTTGGATATACCAAGCGCCTTCAATTTTCTGCTAGGGAGGCCATGGATCCACACGGCGGGTGCTTGTTGCCTCTAGCCTCCATCGAAGGTACGATTCGTGGTGGACAAACAGGCTTATCACGGTCCATGGAGAATCTGACTTCAAGATCTATCACGAGACAACCATCCCCTATGTGAAGCCTGAGTGTACTGAGGAATCTAGCTTTCAAACCCTCAAGCTAGTGTCTATGGTCCATGTGCTTGCAGGGTCTTTCATGAAGGCTCCTGAATTGTCTAAGGCGGCCATAGCTATGGGAAAGATTATGCTGGCGAGCGGGTATAATCCTGGAGAGGGCCTTGGATCACACGGTCAAGGTGTGCGAAAACCCATTGAAGCTCACAAACACTCGAAGAGGAGAGGCCTAGGATATGTTGAGGGGCGAGGAGGTCGTAGCGAGCAAGATGGTCATGGCAATCGAGGAGGCCGTGGAAGGCGAGAGGCCGAAATGCCCGAGGAGGCCGAGGTGGCTGAGAGATAGGAGCGAACGTATTGCCCAAACGAGAGAGGAGGACGAGGGCGATCAAGGCCCATTTCCCCATTGCTAGAAGAGACGTTTCCAGACCTCCAAAGATGTTATTCGAGGAAGAGGAGGACGTCTATGGTGTGACCGAGCTATTCAAGGACGACATCATATGCACCATCCTGACGTGCGTGGAAGCTGAGTCCTCCGAAGTCATGGCTGTCCCTCCAGAGTAGGGCGGTTCTCGTTTGACCTAGTCTTTTATTTTATGTATTCTCCCCTAGGCGGGATCTCGTAGCTTTTCTTTCTTTGTTTCCTGTTTATGTCGTTTGTAACGTGAACTACGGTTAACCCCGATCTTGAGCCGTTGGTCAGGGGTGGTGTGTGTTAAAATACGGCCTTATCTTTCCTAATTCAATAAAATAGACACATTATTTATTAAGGACATGTGAAAGCACACCAAACTAGCCCTATGATGGTCGCTGAGGCCTAGGCTTCCACATGCTCCCTTATTTGACCATTTTGCAAGAACGAGGAAATCCGAGGATATGAGGACAAGTTCTTGAAACTTTTACGAAAAATACTTCAAAATCTTTTTCAAAACGACATGCATCATCCTTGTTGTTGACATTACTCTAACTCATCTCATCGCATCTCAGGCATCACATTATGCATAATCATAATAAGGACACATGTGACTCGGATGTGCATGAAGAAAGTTCCTCAGGTTCTGATGACACCGATGAAGATGATCATATGGGGATCGAGTGCGAGTGGAATCAACATGAAGAATCGAGGCCGTTGACAGAAGAGCAGACAGTCACCATAAATCTGGGTGATGTAGAAAATGTCAGGGAAGTAAAGATCGGGGCATGTCTCTCGAGTCGGGCGTAAAAGATGACTAATCTCCCGAAAGAATATCAAGATGTGTTCGCCCGGACATACGCCGACATGCCGGGATTAGACCCCGAAATTGTGGAACATGCTTTGCCGACGATCCTAATATGCCACCCAAGAAGCAAAGACTCGGGAGAACTAAAACCGAGTTGTCCAAGAAGATTGAAGAAGAAGTGATGAAACTATTGAAAGTAGACTTTATCGAAGTAACTCGTTATCCCGATTGGGTAGCAAATATCGTGCTCGTAATGAAGAAGGATGGACGAATCGGGTGTGCGTTGACTATCGCGATTTGAATCGAGCAAGTTCCAAGGACGACTTTCCGCTCCCGCATATCGATGTCTTGGTTGACAGTACGGCGGGATTTGAATTATTCTCCTTCATGGATGGCTTTTCTGGATATAACCAAATTCGTATGAAGAAGGAGGATACGAGCAAAACATCATTCATAACTCCTTGGGGGACTTTCTGCTACAAAGTGATGCCTTTCGGTCTAAAGAATGCTGGGGCAACGTATCAAAGGGCCATGGTCACGTTGTTTCATGACATGATGCATAAGGAGATCGAAGTATATGTGGATGATATGATCGCGAAATCAAGACGAGGTGAGGACCATGTTGAAGTATTGCGAAAGCTGTTCGAGCGCCTTCGAAAATTCAAGCTACGCCTCAACCTTGCAAAATGCGTTTTCGGAGCGAAATCTGGGAAGCTATTAGGATTCATGGTCAGTAGTAAGGGCATAGAGATTGATCCGTCAAAGGTTAAGGCTATCTCGTGATTTACGACCCCGACTACCACCGGTGGAAGTCCGCGCCCGATGGGACGACTCAATTATGTGGCGAGGTTCATTTGTCGTTATCCGAAACAGACGAAGCCATTCTTCAAACTCCCGAAAAGAATGCCAAGATTGAGTGGGATGTCGAGTGCCGTGACGCCTTCGAGAAGATAAAACACTATCTCACTCATGCACCAATCCTAGTGCCCCCTCTCCCTAAAATTCCCCTGATTTTGTACTTGACTATACACGATGAATCATTGGGAGCCATGTTAGCTCAAAAGAGGCCAAATGATGGGAGAGAATGCGCGATATACTACTTGAGCAAAAAGTTCACCGTTTCCGAGAGGAACTATACAGAAGTTGAGAGAACTTGCGTGGCCTTGGTTTGGGTCCTACACAGGCTGCGGCAATACACGCTCCATCATCGAATCCTGTTGGTCACCGAAAATGATCCCATCAGGTACCTCTTGGAGAAGCCGGCGCTGGTTGGCAAGTTTGCTAAGTGGCAAATTTTAATTTCAGAGTTCGATGTTGAGCCCGGGACGTAAGTCCGTTAAGGGTCGTGCCATAGCGATATGTTAGCGTAAAAGCTCTAAGGGGTCCGGAGCATCTAATGAGGACAAGTGATGTGGAAGAGCGAATTTTACTTGTATCAAGCGACAAATGGACGATGTACTTCGATGGTGCAAGTTAACTTAGCCGGGTCCGGAACAGGGGGCGTTCTTATCTCCCGGATGGACAACACTACCCGTCGCCGCTAAATTGACGTTCCCTTGTACGAATAACATTGCTGAATACGAAGCATGCGTTCTCGGCCTCCAAGCTGCCATCGATATGAAAATCCGAAGTTGCGGGTTTACGGTGATTCGGCCCTTATCATCTTGGCGTAGACCGAAGGTGAATGGCAAACACGGGATTCTAAATTGGTTCCGTATCATGAGTTCCTGGGGGAGTTGATAAAGGAATTCCAAGAAATATCATTTGAATATTTACCAAGGTCCCAAAATCATTCGCCGATGCCCCGGCTACCCTATCCTCAATGTTACAAGTAGCCGGAGGCATGGACATTGAACCATTGAGGATTGAGATCTTTAGACGCCCAGCTTATTGCATGACGGTCGAAGAGGAGTCGGACGGACAGCCTTGGTATCACGACATCTTGAAGTACCGCAGAAGAGTGAATTCCCGGAAGGAAGTGAAGCAGCGAGCATTTAAAGCATTTAATAAAGTTAGCATCGAAATTCTTCGCCAATGGAGATGTCCTCTACAAAAAGGTCATTCGACTCGACATTGTTAAGGTGTGTCGACGCTAAAGAAGCCGACCGTTTGATGAAAGAGATACATGAAGGGGAGTGTGGCCCCATATGAACGGACACTTCTTGGTGAGAAAGATCATGCGACTCGGTTATTATTGGCTCGACCATGGAGTCCGACCGCATTCAACACGTACGACGGTGTCACCAAGTGCGATTTATGGAGATAGGATAAATGCCCCTCCAAATGAACTTCACCAAATGTCTCAACCCTGGCCCTTTTCAATGTGGGGAATTGACGTGATTGGGCCCATTAACCCCAAAGCTTCAAATGGGCATCGATTTATCTTGGTGGCGATAGACTATTTTTCCAAGTGGATTGAGGCCAACTCATATGTTAATGTTATTGCCAAGAATGTGGCAAAGTTCATTCGTCGCAACATTGTCGCTCATTACGGGGTGCCGCAGGCGATCATTACCGACAATGGCACTAATTTGAACAACAAAGTCGTGGATGGTTTGTTTAGTGAATTTCGAATTAAGCATTTGAACTCTTCACCATACCGTCCTCGATGAATGGAGTGGAGGCGGCGAACAAGAACATAAAGAAAATCTTATCAAAGACCGCTGAAAATTATCGTGACGGCACGATAGGCTTCCTTACGCGCTAATGGCATATCGAACTTCTATCCGCACCTCCACGGGGCAACTCCTTTCTCACTTGTGTACGGGATGGAGGCGTCTTGCTCGTTGAAGTTGAAGTCCCTTCTCTAAGAGTCCTTTCCCAATCTACGCTTGATGAGACCGAGTGGATGCAAATGAGGCATGAGCAATTAAACATGATCGATGAGAAGAGATTGCAAGCCGTATGTCATGGACAATGCTATCGAGACGAGTCGCAAAAGCCTTCAATCGAAGGGTGCGTCCTGCACACTTTGAAGTCAACGACTTGGTGCCGAGGAAAGTGCTTCCGATTATACCAGATCCTCGTGGCAAATTCACCCCGAACTACGAGGGGCCGTATGTCATTAAGAAGATTCTGCCTGGTGGTGCTTTGATTTTAGTTGAAATGGATGGGAGTGAATTGCTTAGACCTGTAAACACCGATGCAGTCAAGAAATATTTTCCGTGATTGAAATCAAGGTCGAAGAACCACTTTATGCGCAATATGAGTCACATGGCATCATGCATAACATTGTAGACATCATGCATATGTTACATACACGCATGTTTGTTTGTGTTTCAGGCATCTTACCGTTCGATGAGGAAATGGCGGAGGGAAAAGTCGATTCAAAGACCCATCAAGTCTCTATGCAAATGGTTAAATACCTCTTTTTCTTGAATGAGAGACAAACCGAGATTTTAAAAAAAAAAAAAAGGGGGGGCCTGGCATCATTTGTATGACTTATTTCCGGTGTTACTATGCGTGATTCATATCAGTGACCCTCGGAAAGGAGGGGCTCATAAAAATGATTTTATTCGGGTAAAAGGTGAAATGTTAATCATGCCAAACAAGAGGTGTTTAGGATGAAGAGACTAGCCATTTCCAAGCACATCTCTCAAACACTTTTGAGAGTTGAGTGAAGAGCGACCTTCTCTTAGGACGAATGATTCATTCGCATTGAGCACAAAGATTGAAATGATAAAGGCGTTCCCTTCGTCAATTCCAAACACCATGCTAATCTCTTGCTAACCCTTGGGCCAAAAAAAAAAAAAGAGAGAGAGATGATTCTTCAAAGTACCTTTGTCGAGAGCGACCCTACATTGGGACAACACAGGAGGTTACGGTCGTGTTGTAGAGCGAAATATTAAGAAAGATTTTATTACTTTCACTTGCATCAATCTTCTGGTGGTAGCTTCAGAGGAATTCTCATCAAAGCTTGACTCGTCTCAATGTGAAGAAGAGCATTTCCTTCTCTACCCAAACACTGATATCCATTGCTTTAACCAATTTGGGCCTGATTATTCATTTCTAAACCCCTAGTGGTGATCATCTCCCTTCATTGGGGCAAGGCATAAGAATTGACCAAATATAATTGACAATCAGGAGCAAATGTGAAGAACATCTTGAAAGTCGTAAGAGCTACAAAAGTTCAAAAAGCAAAAAGTTCGACAAACTAGGGGGCATGAAAAAGCAGTGTGCCTAGTAAAAGCAAGGCCAATGCCCGTCAAAAAGAGCCAAAAGGTTGCATCTTATAAAAAATAATATATCAAAGTCCAAGTGCTTGCGTCGCCCAAAAAAAAAAAAAAAAAAAAAAAATCATCATCATCGCAAGTGCAAAGGAAATTAGAAAAAGGAGTAAAGCTCCCGTGCGAAATAATTAACTGGGGACTTTCGAGGTGTGCGGTGTTTCAAAAGCCAGATGCTTTCGAAAGGTTGAGCGACCTAGTCACGATGCCATGATGATCACCGACTCTTAAAAAAGGGACCCTCTTGAAAATTTTAAGCCTTTTGAGCCTCTCCCAAACCAACATTACAACCCTTTTCCGAAGTCTCTTCTGATTGGGATGGTTTGAGCGAATGAGAATACCACGAAGAAGCTACTGCTTGAAGGAGTGGAAGTAATTCTATCTTGTCTTATCTTCCAAGTTCTCGACTTGTAAACCCGATGAAGATGGTGACAGATGTTCCTTTATTGGTCTCAAAGCAATAATTCCTTTGTGTGAGCCCTAACCGAGCCTATATCGCAGTCCTTTCAAAAGACCTTTTTCATCGATCAGATTGTGCTCATTGCGAATGTTTCCGGAAGCCTTTGACATAGGTTATGTGAGATACATTTAGCAACCGATTATCTCCCACATGAATGGATGGGATCAAGTAGCCATTTCATTAAGAGTGTGTGAGAAACCCTTTCTAACTAAGAAGCTCTAGTTTGGCATGCTTAATGAGCCTTTTTTCTCGAGTCGTAGCCGTTCTGATGAGAACTCGTCTCTTAGAAAATTTGATAATTAATGATATATTCACGAGCAAGATGACAGTTTGCGTCACATGATGCTAATGGACATTGAGTGTTTTTCTAAAGCAATCGGACTCAGCTTGATTATTTTGTTCAATTAATGCTACAATATTGCCAATACGTCTCTTGATGACGTCTCTAATGACATTCCCTCAAGTTGAGTTTGACAGGATTCATCAGTGAAGCCATGCAGTTTTCTAAGGGGTTAGCGGGTGCTTCCCTAAAAACCAAAGGTTCATGGTTAACCTTAAAACATGTCATTTTCCAAGATTGGTGGGTTCATCCGTAAATCACGCTTGTCCGCCACCCGGTCAATACTGTTTTTACACGATGAGACCTTAGTCTTTATCACTTTTTATGACCCGGAGAGCTTTGTATCCTGGAGTCTTTATCCCTTCTTATGACCCGGAGAGCCTTGTATCCTGGAGTCTTCCTTACTTCTTATGACCTGGAGAGCCTTGTATCCTGGAGTCTTCCTCACTTCATATGACCCGGAGAGCTTTGTATCCCGGAGTCTTCCTCACTTCATATGACCCGGAGAGCTTTGTATCCCGGAGTCTTCCTCACTTCATATGACCCGGAGAGCTTTGTATCCCGGAGTCTTCCTCACTTCATATGACCCGGAGAGCCTTGTATCCCGGAGTCTTGCTCACTTCATATGACCCGGAGAGCCTTGTATCCCGGAGTCTTCCTCACTTCTTATGACCCGGAGAGCTTTGTATCCCGGAGTCTTCCTCACTTCATATGACCCGGAGAGCTTTGTATCCCGGAGTCTTCCTCACTTCATATGACCCGGAGAGCCTTGTATCCCGGAGTCTTCCTCACTTCATATGACCCGGAGAGCCTTGTATCCCGGAGTCTTCCTCACTTCTTATGACCCGGAGAGCTTTGTATCTTGGAGTTTTTCTTCCTCTTATTGACAGGATGCAATTCCATAGTTTTGAGTTCTTTTCGTCGACCTAATACGTGCATATGCACCTAGGGTTTTTCTATCGCCAAAATAATTTAGGTGTCTTCTGTCTTTGATTACAACCTCTTCAAGGTTACATTCAAAGAGGGGCAGCTGTTAACACCTATTTTTTATCTTTCAAATAGTATATATAAAAATCAAAATCAAAATCAAATGAAAAATCAAAACCAAAAATTTTAATTATTAGTTTTCCTATTTAATTTTTGTTTTTACTCGTGCGGCCCAGCCTTTTCTTCCCTTCGGCCCGGCCCGGCGCGTTGTCTTCTCCTCTAGCCGTTGGCTGCACGGGGAACCTGCGAAGAAAAAGAGAAAGCGAAGCCGAAAGCAAGGGACAGGGAGATCCGATGGTGGCAGGCGCAGCAGGATCGGGCGAGGTCAGAGTCGCCTGGCAGGGTCCGCTGGTTGGCGAACCAGGTGCACGCGCACGCGAGCTGAACAAAAAGAAAGAGCAGAGGAGGAGCCGAAGGGAACACAGAGAGGGTGGAGAGGGAGATTGAAGCGAGAGATATTCGAGAGAGTGAAGCGGAAGGAGTTTTTTGGCTGCCATCGGTCGTCCGTTCGTGAGTTGCCGTCCGTCGCAGCTCTTCTCGTTGAATCAAGTAGGTCTTCTTTGCTCATGTATGCTCCATTTTTGTAAGTCGTCGGGTCGGAACCCGCGGCTGACCAATCCAAGCGAGCTTCGGTCCCACCGAGCCTCTATTGATATTTCGTGCGTGCTAGTATGCTCGTGTAGAAGCCTAAGCTCGATTTGAGTTTCGATCGAGGGAAAACCTTCTCGTTTCATTAATGCAGACCATGTGTTCGACAAAATGCCTTAAGGAAAACCGAAGAGTAGCTTGCGTTCTAACTCCGGACCGACTCATTTTTCCCCCTCGTTCTTGCCGAATCCTTGTTGCCTTCCCCGTATTCATTGTGTTTTTGAGCGGTTTGTGCGAGATATTTGTATGTATTTGAATCGACGAAACTTCTCGTTGCATCGGAAATGGGTTAGTGGTCGCCGGAGTTCGTGGCCGACGGTGGTTTGTGCCAGTCGGGATGGGCGATCGGTAGGTGTTGGTTCGGTGGCGGAATGCCATTTGTTTTGATCGGTGTCGTTTGGTCGAGCTTCGGTGAAGAGTTAGAAATCGGTAAAAAGAGGGGCTGTGAACGTGCAGGGAGTCCAAATAAGGAGAAGAAGACCAAAAATAAAGCAAAAGAAAAAGAAAACCAAAAGAAAAAGAAAAGTAAAAAAAAAAAAAAAGCAAAAAAAGTCAAACCACAAAAAAAAAAAAAAAACAAAAGAAAGTTGGTCTCGGGAAGGGAAATTTGCAGGGGAGTGCGCAGCAATTTCGCCTTTTTTTTTTTTTTAATAATAATAATAATAATAAATATTATTATTATTATTTTAAAAAAAATCAAATAAAAATGCTGGATCCGGTTCGGATTGGGTCCGCGGGTCGGATTTGGGTTTACCCGATCCGGATCTTTTTTTTTTTTTTTTTTTTTTGAATTAAATATTAAGAATATATTAAAAATTCAAAAATTTTCAAAAAAAAATCAGAAAAACAAAAATTTCGAAAAAAATAATAGAAATTCAAAAATATTTCTGAAAGTTCAAAACTCTAAAAGCATTAAAAAATTCGATTTTTTTTTAATTTTTAAAAATAAAAAAAATAAAAAAATAAAAAAATTTAAAAAAGAAAAACTAAAAGTCTAAAACAATTTCGAAAGTCCAAAAATTAAAATTTTAAAAAAATTTTTAAAAAAAAAAAATTAAAAAAAAAAATTAAATTTAAAAAAAAAAAAAAAATTTATTAATTAAAAATTTCGAAAATCCAAAATGTTGGGGCTTGTTTAAGAGTTGTTATGTTTCACTTTCTTAGTGTAATTAGATATTTATTTGCTTTTATTTCGACTATTGCATGTTTAATTCGCATATCTATCTAAGTTTAATTGCAAGTGTTTAATTTTTAATGCAATTAGGATCTTGCTAGTTATGATTATTACTTTAATGATTGCGCACCTGCATGGTCACCTCACATGTTAGTGGATAAGTATAAAATCAATCCAAACTGCTTGTCAAAAATCATTTTGTTAAAACGAACAAGATTAGGTACCGAAAGGGCACTAATTGGTCAATTAGTGTAATCAAGTCCCCGAACCTAGATTCTCTGGTTACGTAGGGAAGTGAGGCACGCTCCCATGTCTCACTTGGTTTCTACCGACCCCAATAGGCTAGTGGCGACTCCTTTTACGCAAAAAAAATAAAAAAAAAAATAATAATAATAAATTCTTAAAAAAAATATATCCCAATGTCACGCGGGGTATGGGCTTGGGAGAGCTCGCGCTAATCATCCCAGGCCTTAAGCCTATCTTTTAGGCAATACCCCTAAACCTGTTCCCTCCTCCCGAGGGTAGGTCGCGACACTCACATAGGGCTAGACCCTTGCCTGTGGCCGGTGAGGGTCACTAGGCTTTGCTTGTGGCCGGTGAGGGTCTACTGGCCACCCTCACCGACCTTAACTCCAAAACCATAGAAATTCAAAATATCATTAAAAAAAATGCCAAGTTGGCATTGACTGTCCATTTTAGAAATTTCCAGTTAAAATTGACAATATGGACTCAATTAGTATGAGGTAAAAATTGTTTAAGACTCAATCGATAAAATTGAAAGGTTTATGACTAAACTGGCAAAAGTGCAATAGATTTAGGACTTTTTAGACAATTTTCTTTACATGTCTATCGATGAAAATTTCGGTACATGAAAATAGTCAACATTACCTAGATTAGTCCCCATAATGCCCAAAAGGTGTAATGCTAACATGTGCATCTTGGTCTTAGCGACACAATTTTTGGACACATAAAAAAAAATAATCATAAAGGCCACCCATATGATAACTGCAATTCCAACCTTTTCATAAGTCACATTCATTTTACCATGTGGGGTTAATACTAATATTGGAATTGCGTAGAGTCAACGCCACAAAAATTATAGCAATCCAGATGATTAATATTGTAAGTTTTGTGCATATCTGGCGCATTAACGACAGGCCGCTAATGAGAATCAAAATTACGGTAAGCAACGATAGGAAACAAATGTTATTGCATGACACACAAAATGTATGCTCGTTACGATAATTGCAAACCATTATGGTTATGCTCGCATTATAGTGTTTTTCGGCCATGAAATCCTCCTATTATATGCCTCTGAGAGGAGTCATCACCACTTGAAAAAGGTAAGATTGCGACGACCATCATAGACTGCATACCTTTCTTCCTATCTATGTTTTCTTGCCTCTACCCTCGGGGGGAGGGAACATGTTTAGGGGTATTGCCTAAATGACGGGCTTATGGCCCTTGATTAGGCACGGGCTCTTCCAAGCCCATACTCCGTGTGACATTGGGATATTTTTTAAGAATTTTGTACAAAAGGAGTCGCCACTAGCCTATTGGGGTTGGCTAGAAACCAAGTGAGACATGGGAGTGTACCTCACTTTCTACGCAACCAGAGAATCTAGGGTCGGGGACTTGATTACACTAATTGACCAATTAGTACCCTTTCGGTACCTAATCTTGTTCACTTTAACAAGATGATTTTTGGCAAGCAATTTGAATTGATTTTATACCTATCCATTAACATGTGAGGTGATCATGCGAGTGTGCAATCATTAAAGTAACAATCATAACTATCAAGATCCTAATTGCAGTAAAACTAACACATGCTACTAAGCAATTGCAAATAGTTAAACAAGTAAATCAAACATGCAATATAATCAATATACGAGTAATTAAAGGCCTAATTACACTATAAAAGCAAAACATGGCCAATCCTAATCAAACATCGAAAATCCAAAAAATGCAGGTTTTGATTAAGAATGGCCATGTTTTTCTTTTATAGTGTAATTAGGCCTTTAATTACTCGTATATTGATTATATTGCATGTTTAATTTACTTGTTTAACTATGTTTGCAATTGCTTAGTAGCATGTGTTAGTTTCACTGCAATTAGGATCTTGATAGCTATGATTGTTGCACTAATGATTGCACACTCGCATGATCACCTCACATGTTAGTGGATAGGTATAAAATCAATCCAAATTGCTTGCCAAAAATCATTTTGTTAAAGTGAACAAGATTAGGTATCGAAAGGGCATTAATTGGTCAATTAGTGTAATCAAGTCCTCGACCCTAGATTCTCTAGTTGCGTAGAAAGTGAGGTACACTCCCATGCCTCACTTGGTTTCTAGCCAACCCTAATAGCCCGGTGGCGACTTCTTTTGTGCAAAATTCCTAAAAATATCTCCTAAAAAATGTCACGCGGGGTATGGGCTTGGGAGAGCCTGTGCCTAATCAAGGGCCATAAGCCCGTCCTTTAGGCAATACCCCTAAACCTATACACTCCCCCGAGGGTAGGTCGTGACAATTTGGTTGTCCCACACATGGACGGTATACCCAATTAGACGTGGACACATCCTCCACAAATTAAAATTACTTCTTTGTGATATGCTAAAGAGGAATAACCTTTCTCTATAACTTCACAAAAAAGTAACTTTTATTTGTGGAGAATATGGCCACCTCTAGAGGGAATACCGTTCATATGTAAGACAACAAATTAGAGGCAAGAAAACAAATGTTAGCAAAAAGGTATGCGGAAATCTATGATAATTGTTGGAATTGTATTTGCCACCATAGCCTTTCAAGGAGCAATGAGTCCTCCCGGAGGAGTTTGGTAGGCGGATCCGTGCGCAAAAAATATTACACACTAAGTATCGCCATAAAGGCTTACAACTATCTTAATGAGTATAAATTTTTTATCTCATGCAATACTGTTTGTTTCCTATTGTCATTACTATAATTTTGATTCTCATTAGTGAAATGTTGTTAATGCGGCGGATATGCACAAAACTTACTATGTTAATCATCTAGGTCACTATAATTTTGGCGATGGTGACTTACACAGTACCAATATTGGTATTGACCCCGCATGGCAAAATGAATGTGACATACGAAAGAGTTGGAATTGCAGTTATGATATGAGTCGCCTTTATGATTATTCGTTTGGTCTGTCAAGAGGTTGGGACACCTAGAGTGCCAAAACTTGGCAAGAAGGGACACTTAAGTGCCAAAACCGGAAAGATACACTTAAGCGCTGGTTTAAAGTGGAACACTTAAGTGCCCTCACCCCCCAAATTGCCCGTGGCAATTTTTATATAGTTTTTAGGTCATTTTTTTTGGTGAGAAAATGCAAAAACGACATCGTTTTTTTCGATGTGTAAATAATTAATATAAAAATTAATTAAATTAAATTTAAACTTAATTTTATTTAAAATATTCTAAAAAATTAAAAAATTAAAATAAAAAAACCTAAAAAAAAAAAAAATCATAATTAAAAAACCAAAAAATTTAAAAACTTATAATTAAAAAACCTAAAAAAAAAAAAAAACTTATAGTTAAAAAACCTAAAAAAAAAAAAAATTATAATTAAAAAACCTAAAAAATAAAAAACTTATAATTGAAAAACCTAAAAAACTTAAAAAATAAAAACTTATAATTGAAAAACCTAAAAATAAAAAACTCATAATTAAAAACCTAAAAATTAAAAACTTATAATTAAAAAACCTAAAAAAAAAAAAAAAAAAAACTTATAATTAAAAAACCTAAAAAATAAAAAAGGTGGGGAGCGGAAGGGGGCGGTTGAGGTCTCGAACCCTTGCTGCCGCTACCGGGATGGACCGACGACGGAGGGGGAGGGTCGGCGGGGTCGCCGGCCCCGGCCGACCCCGCGGCGACGGCCGCCAACTTCGGCTCCCCACCCCCTAATTTTTTTTTTTTATATATTTTAAGTTTTTTAATTTTAGGTTTTTAAATTATAAGTTTTTTTATTTTTTAGGTTTTTTTTTAATTATAAGGTTTTTATTTTTTTTAGGTTTTTTTTTAATTTTAAGTTTTTAATTTTAATTTTTTTTTTTAGAATATTTTAAATAAAATTAAGTTTAAATTTAATTTAATTAATTTTTATATTAATGATTTACACATTTTTATTTTTTAGAATATTTTAGCTGGTAGTTTAATTTTTATTTTGCAAACGACATCGTGAGTTTTAGCCAAGTCAGCTCTCCGGCAAGCCACGTAGGCAAGAAAAAATAATAAAATATTGCCACGTAGGATTTTCGGCAAGGTTCGCCGGATGTGGCACTTAAGTGTCCCACTTTTTAAAGAAAGTGGCACTTAGGTGTACCTTTTTTAAAGTTTTGGCACTTAAGTGTCCTCTCGTGCCAAGTTTTGGCACTTGGGCTGTATTTCTGCCGGTTTGCCAACTTTTCTGCTTCATTCATAAATTGTGTCGCTAAGACCACCATGTGCATGTTGGCATCACACCTATTTCTAGCATGCCCCCTTTTCCAATTCATAGTCATGATTTAGAATGTCGGACGAATAGATACTAGACACATCCAACTCATGACTTCTTTATCTCGCATTGATTGTCATGTTGACGTGTTTCACGATATTACTAGTTTTCACTATCTTCCTTTGCCTCTTTGGATACCCCATATTGAAAGTCGTCAGGCTGATTGTGTCCAATCTCACGATCACTACATCCACTAAGGCCAATTGGAAAGCTGCCCTCTTGGTGGAAAAAACCTAAAGATCTACAACAGTTTGTTCTTCATCTACTAACATCGGTTCATATAGCAACACTTGGGATTGGCATCAACGGAGCCATTTATGCTGTGGGCTAGCGGTAGGATTATGATAAAGGCGAATATGACGAAAAGGCCTGAGGGGGCGGTGGTTTAGGATAGGATTGAGAGTGAAGGTTTGTGAGCATAGTGGCTGTCGAATTGGGTATGAAGATGCAAAGCATGTACATGCTTGGGTCATGGTGAAAGAAGTACTACGGCTGCATTAAAGCACATTGTGACAACTTGAGGGTAGCTTTTGCGAATTTAGAGGGGAGGAAAGCTTAGTCATCGGCGATAATATTTTGTCCAATAATTTTTCATCACGCTCCTATATTGATGTTGATTAAATCCATCCACAACCCCAATCTTAGGTGTTGCTATTGATATTAAGGTTCATGAGCTCGCCTTGTACTATTTTTGGCCATAATGATCCATTTTTTTTCCATCTATAATTTAGTGTTTATGATTTTTTTTTTCACTTCTACTTTATTGTTAAATGATTGTGCGGCATTTATAAAATGCAGTGAATATTCTAAAACAAAGTCCAATGTTATATGGAATTGTTATTTATGGAAGATGAATATACGTTGCATGAAGTGTATTACGCTTATTAAATAGAACATTTGTCTAATGCATGTCAATGGATTAAGATTTGGAATATTATTTAAATCACTACTATTTTGCCCAATATATAACTCAATTAATTTTTTAAAGTAAAATTCAGTACTTGCGAATCTCGACAGATGAGATGGCTTGCAAGTTACAACCCAACCCCATTTTTATATATATTTAGTACTTGCAAATTTCATGTACCATTCAAAAATCATGGATCACTAAATTATATGGAAAAGAAAACGAACATTATGGCCAATAAGAGTTGAAGGCGGGCTTGTAAATCTTACTATCAATAGTAGCTCTTAAGCATGGGTTTGTGGATGGATTTAGTCAAAATTGTTATAGAAGCACAGTGGAAGATTATTGGACTGAAGATTATAGCCGGTGACTAAATTATCGCTAAAAACTAAAGTTCACTCCCCCATAGACTTTGCAAAAACAACCTTCATGTCGTCACAATGAGCTTCAATGTGGTCATAGCCCTTCTTTCACAGCCCAAACACGTATGTGCCTCACATCCTCAAACCCACCCTGACAACCACTATCCCTATGGACCTCCGCTCTTAATCCATGTCCTCCACCACCGCCTCCTTGGGCCTCTCCATTGTCATCTTTACCTTTATCATAGTTTTGTCAGCCAATCATAGCACGAATGGCTCTAATGACACCAATGCCATGGATTGCATTGTGTCCCGATGATAGTCGGTGAAGCATTCAACTTCACAAAAGTACAAGTTTTTGTAAATCTTTTATTTCACCACAAAGGGGGCGGCATTTCAATTGGTCCCGATGGATATGATGACTGTGATACTGAACACAGTCAGCCCCGCGACTTTGAATATGGGTAATTAGGTCCATTAAGGAGGTCAAGAAGATGGCGAAAATGAGTAACACTGTGAAATAGATTAATACGACAATCAACGTGCAACAAAGAACCATGCATAGTGTCTGGCATCCATTTGTTGGACATTTTGCATTGCGGCTATAGGTTGGAAGGGAGGCATGCGACAAGGGCAGGTGGGCACAATGAGGGAAATCAGATGCGTGGCACCCGGCCAATATCCCTTCGGCAGAGAATGCGGAGTGAGGTAACTCGTGACTGCTGTTTTCGGGTTGGAATGCGGAGGAAGAGATGCCATGGAAAAGAGGAATAGGGCTTTCTAGGGTTTTGGATGAAAGTGAGAAATGACTTTGACTGTATAAGAAACCAATGCCAAAATATGCAAATCAAATATATAGAAAACGGACTTTACTTGTGTAACAGTACTGTTACTTTCACCAAGTGACAATAGAAGTTGAACTGTTTCTTTTTTTTTTTTTTTTTAATGACTAGCACCCAGATACTTACTTGTCGTAGAAAATAATTACTTTTGCATGTGTGCAATATTTAAAGAAATAAACCCAACGACATTATTCAGAAAAATAAAGTTGTAGGATAATTAACTGCAAATTTTAGATGGTGAAATATTGGTTCTAAATTAATAAAAAAAAATTCAAGAGTCCATAACTAGAGAAAATTAAATATCCAATATGTAAATTATATACATATTTATATTATACTTTTTTTCAAAAATTTTCTTTTATTAGCTAAGGTACATAGGAAACCCAAGTGGAATTGTAGTGACACTTTTTCTGTCGGGGAAAAGGATAGGTTCGGAGGTGATGTTGAGTTAGGACCAACAATCCCTATTCAACGCGAGTTCTCCCAAACTCTTATCTCGTGCAATCTTGAGATATTCAATTTCGATTAACCCAAAGAGAATTTTGTATTAGGAGTTGAGATCAACTAGAAACCAAGATAGGTATTGGAGTATACATCACTTTCCATATAACTAGAAATCTAGAGTTTGAGACTTGATTACACTAGTTATCTAACTAGTGCCATTTGACTATCATTATTTGTTAACTAAGTATCACATGCGGCTTTTTATTCAATCATGACTCTTATAATTTATGTCCAATAGGTGTCTTATGCAATATTTTTAAATTTATGATGGTCCTAAATTGCAATCTAACCATTCAATTAAAACAGAAAAATCACAATAAAAAATAATATAAAAGAATCACAATCGATTCACTCAAAGATAGTAGTGAAAGGATAACAAACGAATGAAGTGCAGTAAAAAGACCCGATAAGAAGTGAGCAAAGAATTTAACATAGCCCTATTATTGTCATTATCATCAGGATTGTAGCCCTCATGAGCTTAGTTCAAATTAAGTTCAATTTCTTTTCTAAAAAATTGACCTTCTAAAACTAAACAGATCAAATGTGTCCACTAAAACCCTAAACCTTGTGTACACTAACTAAATGAAATTAAGCTAATTTTAATACTAAAATCCAACTACCTCATCAATGCCTATTTTTTTCTAACTGTTTTAGAATTTTCTTTATTTTATTATTTATTTATTATTTATTTCTATATATGGGCCACGGATACAAATTTGGGCTCTTATATCAAGCCCCCTCAATCTATTTAACCCATTTCCCCAAAATTCAAATTCAGCCCAAATATATTTTAATGAAGTTAAGCCCAAACTTTCCGACACTGTTCAAGCCCAAAATTCATTATTGAACCTTAATTTATGCCTATCTTGAAGGACGACTGCTCCAAGAACGCACTCTAATTCTGTTTTCCAATATAAAACCCATCCTCATATTCTCCCTTTTTATTTATTTATTTATTTATTGTTTTATCATGCAATTGTTATCATTATTATTCATCGTTTTCGTATCATTACCGAGAAATCTTGATGACTCATTTTTCAATCTCAGACAATTAAAATTTCAACAACAATTCATATTGGACTGGAAATCGCACAATTTATCATTGGTCATTGCCAATCTCTGGAACATGATTATCAACCACCCCATGTGTTGCCAGATAATCACCACACTCGTCGGTCGCCGTCATCCAACCATCTCGATTTTCTATTAACTCAATGATATCTCATTCATAGAACTCGAAATGTACAGATAATGTATATAGAGACATACCCGCGCAAACGAGATCGGAGCACAGATATCGGATCGTAATGATCGAATCGTTTCCTCGGGACGCCCACCGCAGAACCACGACAGCAGGCAAACCATCCGGAAATAAAAGAAAAGAATATGTCACTTGCAGTTAACAGAGAAATTCTCAGAAAATCGTATTTGGTGACTCATGGAGCAACCGATGACTTACAAAACAACATCGGACTGTCTTCGGATCGAACGAAAAATAGGCGTCATCTCGCTTATATTTCTCTGCGACATCTCCTCAGACGCAAGCAATATCAAGCGAGGGTTCTGGATGGAACGTTTTAGTAATGTTTGGATCTGACACCATCTCATCAACGCGGATTTCAGGTCAAACCATGAACAAAAGCTTCAATATCAGTCAGATTTCCTGCGAACATTACCATGACGTTATTTTTTTTACTGTTTTAGATCAAAGATTGAACCGAGATGAGGAGTGTTTGGATCTCACCTGCTCTTTTGCTTTCATCTTCATCTTCTTCGGACGCCAGCGAGAGCGAGAGAAAGCGAGAGTTAGCCAGAGAGAGAGAGAGAGAGAGAGAGAGAGAGAGAGAGAGAGATGAGCTCTTCCGTTTTTGAGGTGAATTCAAGGACTTTGGTCATTTGAACTTTGATAAGATGGATTTCTCTGTTAAAATTTCGTGGGTTTGAATGGGCCAAAGAACGGAGAATCTCGGATATGGCAGCACTAACCGTCGCCGGCTGAAGACTAATCGGACTGACTTAACAATTCTATTTCTTCTTCTTCTTACTTTTTTTTTTAATGAATGCTTAACTGATCTACACAAATTTAGGTGCCAACGATAATTTTTTTCGCCATCCTCCTTTGCCTACTTATTAGGTCTGAATACCCCATATTGAAAGTCGTTGGGCTGACTGTGTCCAATCTCACAGTCAATACATCCACCAAGGCCAATTGAAAACCTGCCCTCTTGGTGGAAAAACTAGAGACTTACGAGAGCAACACTTGGCATTGGCATCAACGGAGCCATTGTGCTATAGGTTGCTGGTAGGATTATGATAAAGGCGAATATGATGGAGAGGCCAAAGGAGGCAATCTTTTAGGACATGGATTTAGAGTGGAGGTTTGTGAGGATAGTGGCTATTGAATTGGGTATGAGGATGCAGAGCATTTACGTGTTTGGGTCGTGGTGGAAGAAGTACTATGGCTCATTAAAGCACACTGTGACAACTTGAGAGTTTCTTTTGCAAAATTTAAAGGGGAGGAAAGCTTAGTCATCGGCGATAATCTTTTGTCCAATAGTTTTTTGTTGTGCTTCTATACCGATGTTGATTGGATCCATCCACAACCCCTATTCTTAGATGTTGCTATTGATGTCAAGGTTTATGAGATCGCCGTGTACTATTTTTGCCCATAGAGATCCTTTTCTTTTACATCTATAATTTAGTGTTTATGATTTTTTTTTTTCACTTCTACTATATTGTTAAACGATTGTGTGGCATTTATAAAATGCAGTGAATATTCTAAGACAAAGTCTTGTTATATGAAATTGTTATTTATGGAAGATGAGTCTATGTTGCGTGAAGTGCATTATGCTTACTAAAAAGAACATTTGTCTGATGTATATCAATGAATTAAGATTTAAAATATTATTTAAATTGCTAGTATTTTGCCCGATATATAACTTAATTAATTTTTTAAAATAAAATTTAGTACTTGTGAATCTCAATAGATGAGATAGCTTGCAAGTTACAACCCGCCCCATTTTGATATATATTTAGTACTTGTGAATTTCTTATATCATTCAAAAATCATGGATCACTAAATTATATGGAAAATAAAAAGAACATTATGGCCAATAAGAGTTCAAGGCGGGCTTGTAAATCTTACTATCAATAGCAGCTCCTAATCTGGGTTTGTGGATGGATTTAGTCAAAATTATTATAAGAGCACAATGGAAGATTATAGCCAACGACTAAATTATTGCTGGAAACTAAAGCTTCACTCCCTTGTAACTTTGCAAAAACAACCTTCATGTCGTCATAATGAGCTTCAATGCCATCATAGCTCTTCTTTCACCGCCCAAACACGTATGTGCCTCGCATCCTCAAACCCATCCTAACAACCACTATCCCTATGGACCTCCGCTCATAATCCACCTCCGACACCACTGCCTCTTTAGCCTCTCTATTGTCATCTTTGCCTTTATCAAGGCCTGTTGGCCAACAGTAGCATGATTGGCTCTAATGCCAAGGATTGCACTGGATCCTGATGATAGTAGATGAAACACTCGACTTCAGGGAAGTACTTTCGTAAATCTCTGATTTCGCCACCAAGAGGGTGGCATTTCAATTAGTCCTAATGGATGCAATGACTAATATTGAACATAGTCAGCCCCACGACTTTCAATATGGGGTAATTAGGTCCATTAGGGAGGTAAAGGAAGATGGTTAAAACGAGTAACACTATGAACTAGGTTAATATGACAATCAATGCGTAACAAAGAATCCATGCATCGGATGCGTCTGGCATCATTTGTCAGACATTTTGCATCACGGCCGCAGGTTGGAAGGGAGGCGTGCGACTGAGACGGGTGGGCACAATGAGGAAAGTCAGATGCGTGACACCCGGTCAATGTCCCTTCAACAGAGAATGCAGAGTGAGGTAACTCATGACTGCTGTTTTCAGGTCAGAATGCGGAGGAGGAGATGCCATGGAAAAGCGGAATAAGGCTTTCTAGGATTTTGGATGAAAGTGAGAAATGACTTAAACCGTATAAGAAACCATTGCCAGAATATGCAAATCATATATATAGAAAATGGACTTTACTTTTGTAATAGTATTGTTACTTTCGCCGAGTAACAATAGAACTTGAACTGTTTACTTATTTATTTATTATTATTTTTTTAATGACTAGCACCTAAATACTTCTTGTAGAAAATGATTACTTTTGCGTGAGTGCAACCTTTAAAGAAATAAACCCAACGACATTATTCAGAAAAATAAAGTTGTAGGGTAATTAATTGCAAATTTTAGATGGTGAAATATAAGTTCTAAATAAAATAAATAAAATTTAAGAGTCCATAACTAGAGAAAATTACATATCCAATATGTAAATTATCTACATATTTATATTAGACTTTTTTTCAAAGTTTTTTATATTAGGTAAGGTACACTGGAAACTCAAGTGTAATTGACGCAACACTTTCTCTACCGAGGAAAGGGATAGGTTTAGAGGAAATGTCAAGTTAGGACCAACAATCCCTATTCAGTGCGAGTTCTTCCAAACTCTTACCTCGCACAATGTTGAGATATTAAATTTTGATTAACCCAACTAAAATTTTATATTAGGAGTTGAGATCAACTAGAAATCAAGTTAGGTATTGGAGTACACATCACTTTCTGCATAACTAGAAATCTAGAGTTTGAGACTTGTTTACACTTCTTTACTAACTAGTGCCATTCCAAAACTTGATTATTTGTTAACTAAGTATCACATGCAGTTTTTTTTTTTTATTTTATTCAATCATGACTCTTAAAGTTTATGTCCAATAAGTGCCCTCTGTAATGTTTTTATATTTATTATGATCCTAAAATGTAATCTAACCATTCAATTAAAACAGGAAAATCACAATAAAAAAATAATATACAAGAATTACAATCGATTCACTCAAAGATAGTAGTGAAAGGATAGCCAACGAATGAAGTGCAAAAAAAAAAAAAAAAAAAAAAAAAAAAAAAGGCCCGATAAGAAATGAGCAAAGAATTTAACAGTCTTGTTATCATGAGCTTAGTTCAAATTGATTTCAATTTCTTTTCTTAAGGATTGACCTTCTAAAACTAAACTATATCAAATGTGTCTACTAAAACCCTGAACCATGTGTACACTATTATTTATTTATTTTATTAATTATTATTTATTTCTAGATATGGGCCACGGATACAAATTAGGGCTCTCATATCAAGCCCCCTCAATCAAATTAACCCATTTCCCTAAAATTCAAATTCAGCCCAAATATATTTTAATGAAGTTAAGCCCAAACTTTCCGACACTGTTCAAGCCCAAAATTCATTATTGAACCTTAATTAAGCCTATCTTGAACGACGACTGCTCCAAGAACCCACTAATTCTGTTTTCCAATTAAAACCCATCCTGTTACTCTCCCCCATTTTTTTTTTTTTTCATTTATGGTTTTATCATGTTCTTGCTATTGTTGTTGCTGTTGTTATTATTATCCATCATTTTCGTATCATTACCAAGAAACCTTGAAAACTCTTCTAAATTCTCAGACAATCAAAGTTCAACAACAATTCATATTGGACTGGAAATCGCACAATTCATCATTGGCCACAGCCAATCTCCAGAACATGACTATCAACCACCCCCATGTGTTGCTCGATAATCACTGGACTCGTTGGTCACCATCATCATCCACCCATCTCGATTTTCTATTAACTCAACAATATCTCATTCATAGAACTCGAAATGTACAGCTCGAGTATATAGAGACATACCGGGGGAAGTGCAATCGGAGCTCAGCATTCGGACCGTAATTATTGAATCGTTTCCTTGGCGACGCCCACCGCAGAACCACCACAGCAGGCAAACCATCCGGAAATAAAAGAAAAGAATATGTCACTTGCAGTTAACAGATAAAATCTCAGAAAATCGTATTTGATGACTCATGAAGCAACCAATGACATATAAAACAACATCGGGCTGTCTTCGGATCGAACGAAAAATAGGCATCATCTCGCTTATATTTCTCTGCGACATCTCCTCAGACGTAAGCAATATCGAGCGAGCGTTCTGGATGGAACGTTATAGTAATGTTTGGATCTGACACCATCTCCTCAACGCGGATTTCAGGTCAAACCATGAACAAAAGCTTCAATATCAGTCAGATTTCCTGCGAACATTACCATGACGTTATTTTTTTTTTTATTGTTTTAGATCAAAGATTGAACCGAGATGAGGAGCGTTTGGATCTCACCTGCTCTTTTCCTCGCATCTTCATCTTCTTCGGACGCCAGCGAGAGCGAGAGAAAGCGAGAGTTAGCCAGAGAGAGAGAGAGAGAGAGAGAGAGAGAGAGATGAGCTCTTCCGTTTTTGAGGCGAATTCAAGGACTTTGGTCATTTGAACTTTGATAAGATGGATTTATCTGTTGAGATTTCGTGGGTTTGAATGGGCCAAATAAGGGAGAATCCCGTTTTTTAGGGGAATTCAAGGACTTTGGTCATTTGAACTTTGGTAAGATGGATTTATCTGTTGAGATTTGGTGAGTTTGAATGGGCCAAAGAAGGGAGAATCTTGGATATGGCAGCGCTAACCGCGCCGGCTGAAGACTAATCGGACTAACTTAACCCCTTTATTTTTTTTTTAAATAATGCTTAACTGATCGACAAAAATTTAGGTGTGGACAATAATTTATTGTGTGATAGTGTTGAGGCTAAACATTGTGCAATTCGGGTACAAGTTACAGGACTAAGAAACACTTGAGATGAGGGAGGAGTCTTTCATCTTTGAAGTTGAAACTTTTAGGCTGATTCGGGATTTTTTTATCCAAGACCTTGTACTTAAGTAAGTATCAAATACATTTCATAGTTGACTTAATAAGTGTCGGTTCAATTTGTGTAATTGGCTAATCGTCGAAAAATAAACTAATGAACCAAAACTCATCAACTTAACATTATTTTTATCTTAAAAATATCCCCAATTCAAAAATACGTGGTTTTTTAGAAACCTTAGTTTCACTTTGGTTGTTTGCTAAATAAATTTTCTTTAAAGTACAAAAGCTAATTTTTTTTTGGGTCGAAAACTACAAAAGCTAATTTAAAATTAGGAAATAAAACTAAGTGAAGGATAAGCATGTGTGTTTCGAATTAAAGTTTTCGTTCTTTTATTGTAGTGTCTAAAATTTAGTGAATATTAAGTGAAGCTTATTCAAGGAATAAATTAAGTTATCCTTGAAATTATCTTGATCCAATTTTGAATTGAATTGAAAAATAATGCATTAATCACATTATTAACCAGAAGTTATATTTCAAAATCTGAGTGTCATTCATGTATTAATATATATTTCTTGTTTTGACTTCATCACAAACTACATGGATAAACCTATATATTTAAAGTTACTTTATTTTTAGAGAATAAAACCCCAAATTATACTCATTATAACATATTTACCGTAATTTTTTGTGTGTGATACAATAAATCCTAAACTTATACCTATGGGATACATTTACCCCTTGTCAAGATTTCACAAATAAACACCACTAAAATCTGTGTTGACATTGCACTCATGTGGCTTCACGACGTTTTTTTGGCTGAAAAATCAAATATGTCCTAAGGGCACAAGTTTGGAGTTTTTGATGTTACAAAATAAATTTGGGGTAGATGTGCTACATTGGGCATAGTCGGAGGTGTTTTCTGTTTTTTTTTTCCTTATTTTTATATGGTTTTTACAAATTTAAAATCAATGAGATGAATTCAAAGATATAAGTGTTTTGGAAGGATTATAGAAATTTATTTCAAAATATTTTATCCTGATCTTTATCAATATTATTGATCAAATACATTTAAAGATGATTTTCTTTATTTATTTTCAGATTTAAATTTAAATCTAAAAAGTGATAGATGTGTAAGCATGACAAGTCACTAAACTAATCATACTTGGTTGAATTTAGGCTACGTGCACATGACGAGCAAAGGAGCAGTTATGGCTTTGTTGACTCTTAAATTTTACTCGACAAATTAAGCAATCAATTATTGTGAAAATTTAAAAAAGAAGAAGTAAATAGTGCTAAAAAGAACTCAAAAAAGAATAATGAATAATAAATAAATAAAGATATATAACGAATAACAAATAACAAAAGGCCAATTCAATTTTGGTCCAACTCGCGCAGTCGACATCCGCATGCTTGAGGATATGATTTTCTATGCACAAAAAACATAAGAATTGAGCAAAAATCCTCTTTCTGGTTCCCTCTCCTTTGCTGATCACCCCGACCACCCACCTCCGACAGCCACAACCTTATCTTCGGTTGTCGCTAGAGGTGTTAAACGGGTGGGTTGGGTCGGGTCATTAATGGGTCGACCCAAATCGACCCATTAACCCATTTATGATCTAATGTAAATTGTTCGACCCATACCCGATCCGACCCATATCCAACTCATACCCGACTCGACCCATATTAATAAAATATTTTCATATTTAACCAAATTTAGGAAAACTTATTCTTATGTTTTTTTTAAAAGATTATATTACTAAAAACTTTCAAACAATATAAATCCAATCAATAATTTTTCAATTTTTTACAATTTTTCAAAAAAATTATATATATATTAAAACTAAAATAGTTTTATACAACACAAATTTAATGGAAAATTTGTATAATTTTTAAAATAATTATTTTAAAAATCGAATTTTAATTATTTTTATTTCAAAAAATAAATTTTAAATATTTTTATTTTTTTATTTAAAATTAATTTTTTAATTATTTTATTTTTTTAAAATTAATTTTTTAATTATTTTATTTTTTAAAATTAATTTTTTAATTATTTTTATTTTTTAAAAAATTAATTTTTTAATTAATTTTTTTATTTTTAAAATATAATTTTCTTTTTTTCCTTTTTTTTTTTTTTTTTTTTTTTTCTTTCTTTCTTCTTCCTTTGGTCGCGCCACGGCGATGGCCGGCGACCGGCCAGAAAGGCTCAAGCTCGTCGGCGTCGGGCGAGCTTGAGCTCGCCGGGACTGGGCGAGATCCGCCTCGCCGACGCCCGGGAGGCTCGAGCCTCGCCGATCCGGGCGAGATCCGCCTCGCCGACGCCCGAGGAGGCTCGAGCCCGCCGATGGGCGAGATCCGCCCGCCGACGCCCGGGGAGGCTCGAGCCTCGCCGATCCGGCGAGACTTGAGCTCGCCAACGCCGGCGAGCTCGTAGCTCGCCCGATCCGGCGAGCTTGAGCTCGCCCGACGCCGGCGAGCTCGCAACTCGCCAGATCCGGCGAGCTCGAGCTCGCCCGACACCGGCGAGCTCGCAACTCGCGAGATCCGGCGAGCTCGAGCCGCCCGACGCCGCCGAGCTCGAGCCTCGAGCCGGACGTTGGCGAGGCCTCCGCCTCGCCGGATCCGGGCGAGCCGTGAGCTCGCCGGCGTCGGGCGAGCTCGAGTCTCGCCATATCGGCGAGGCTCGAGCCTCCCCGAGCGTTGGCGAGGCGGCCCTCGCGATCCGGCGAGCTTCGAGCTCGCCCGGCCGGCCGCCGGCCATCGCCGTGCCGACGATCGGAGGAAGAAGAAAGAAAAAAAAAAGAAAGAAAAAAAAGAAAAAAAAAAGAAAAAGAAATCAAAAATAATTATATTTTCGGTTTTTTAAAAAAAAAAAAAAATTGTAAAGTTAAAGAGAGAAGAGACTAGAGAGAGATGGTGAGGTTTTGAGTTAAAATAAATGGGTTCCTTTTTAATGGGTTGATAAATGGGTCAAGACTCATATATCTTAATCTTGATCCATTAACGACCCATTTAACCATAAATGGGTCGATAAATAGGTTGTGCAACCCATTTAACACCTCTAGTTGTCGCTCACACAACGGAGAGAGACCCATTGAGACATTCCAGAGAGTATTTTTTGAGTGACATCACCAAAAATTTCTTTCAGAGGATTGACATCCAAAAGAGTTCTTTCTTGTTTCTGATTCATCTTCGTGCCCAAGGTGACTCAGCCATCATCGGACTGCTGCTCCTGAGAAGCACCTGTTTTTCTCTATCTTCTTTGTCATGAATATCCGAAGAGCTTGGATTCGTGTCTAAAGCCTTTGTTTGGGCGCCATTCACTGTTGACGAAGTCTCACAAGTTACGGTTGCTAATTCGTTCACCATTCGCGACCTGTGATCCCATCTTAGCCATTGCGGATCAAATGGCTGAAAATCGTGAAATACTCAACTTGATTTTCAAAGTCTTTCACCGCCGATTGTTGCCACCGACGTATTTGGGACCTCCTCTTGTCAGTTCAACAGTCAATCGAGCTTGGCCAGGCGAGGTCCGAATCCTAAGCATAAGGTTTGGAGTCCGAGTCTTACCCCAACGATCCCAAGTTAGACTCGACGGATCTCGATTAAGACCTCGGAGTCTTGGTTCGAGCACTAGAGTGCTAGGTCCGCCCAGCAAAGTCCTAAGCTGGGTTCTAGGGCCCTATGTTCGTGCTCCGGATAATGACGATAATCATATTGGTGGGGAGGTCAAGTTGGGATTTTAATTATTGAAAATTTCAATCCTTAAGATGCATAAATCCTATATGGTAATTTACGTCTTGTTATATTTTTTGTAGATTCAGAAAGGAAAAAAATTTCCGGTCCATCTTTTTACTTTCAAAAGATATCGAAAAAAAAAAAAAATGGAGAAACATTTTTGGATAACCGGATTATATGAGACAAACAAAGAAAAATGACGTTTCTTAAAATATCATGTCACTACTACAGTGCTTAAAGCACTCGAGTCATTTCCTATACTTCGTCTGTAATTTTTCCATGATCAGCGCTTCTCGTTTTCTTCTTTCGTTTTTCCGCCACATCCTGTACGTTTCCGTGCCACCAAAGTTTTCTTTCTTCTCAAGCGTCAGTCATTGGATCCATAAAGCAACACTTCAGATCTAAAGAGCGACTGTCCTTGCCCCCGTTAAAAATAGGAGGAACGTGCTCCTTGCTTTGGCTTTTCAATTCAGAAAGGATAAGAATAAAGTATATCACTTTGTGTCTCTCCTGAATAAAGAAGTCTAATCGAGCATTTGAAACATGTGTTGAGAATCTCATCAGTCATCAGTCATATGTCATCGATGACTACATGGCACTTTCTCAGAAGCTCCATCCAAAATATAACTCAACCTATATAAAGCTCTCTCTCTCTCATGGTCTTTTCAATTTCACTCCTTCAGAAACCAAATCATCCCTTCAATCTTCCACATTCAGTGATCTCAAAGCTGCAAATTCTGGCCCAAAGCGAAAATGCTTCAGGAAATCTTCAGTCCCTTTGAGACCGATCCATGCAATGCTTTGAAATCCATCTGTCAGCATCTTCTTGAAGAAGGTGATGATGATGATACTGTCAACGCAGTATTTTCTACACAAACTCCAGCAAACATGTGCAGGAGGTGTTCAAGCTTCAGCAATCTTTTACTGATGGAGAGTTGGAGCGAGCTGCCCCTAAAAGTCGATGACTCGGAGGACATGGTGGTGTACAGCGCTTTACGCGATGCGCTCAATTCCGGGTGGACAGTGCCTCTGGCTTTGAGCCAAGAACTGGATTTCGAAGTGACGACCATTGATTATAACAGCATTGGTCTAGCGACAGAGGGGAAACAGGAGACGGTGGAGCGTGAGGTACAAGTGCCGGTCAAGAAGACGCATTATAGAGGAGTGAGGAGGCGGCCGTGGGGAAAATACGCAGCAGAAATGAGGGACCCCAAGAAGAACGGAGCAAGGATTTGGCTCGGCACTTATGAGACGCCCGAGGACGCACCATTGGCCTATGACCAGGCAGCTTTTAAGATGAGGGGGTGCAAGGCCAAGCTCAACTTCCCTCATCTCATCGGCTCCACTGACTACGAGCCCATCAGGGTCAGCCTGAAACGTCGGTCCGCCGAGCCTAGCTCGCCGTCCACGTCTAGCGGTGAAAGCTTTCTGACAGGGACGAAGAGGATAAAGAGAGAGGTTAATGTAGACACTAAGGTGGATTTTGGAAGTCCAATCCCCTTTCCCACAAATCTAGATGTGGGCTTGTTGAGTGTGGATGAACAATTTTTGTTTTGATTGTGGAAACTACAATTTAGTGTTTTTATCCCATTCCATTAGGGTTTGTACACAGAAAAAGAGAAGGAAAAACTTCTTCGCTATAGATTAATCGACAATTACCCCTTTTTATTGAAGTTCCAAACCCGGCTGTGGTTTAAGCCAAAACAATGTCATTTTAGACATTAATTCTCACTCAAGTTAAAATTAACAAACGTTCGAGAGAAAAAGTAATAAAAATCCCTATTAGTATTTTCCCTAGATTAAATTGGATGAGTTAATAGAAAGATTTTTTTCAAAAAAATAGAGATTTACTCCTACCAATTGTAAGTTTTAAAACTGAATTAGCACATTTCAAACGTTTAAGAACTCAACCATATTTTTGGATAATTTTTAAAATTTTTGGTACACTTATCCTTATATTTTTCAATAACCTTTGGACAGCCACTAACCCTTACTGAAACTTAATAGCACATTAAAAAAAATAAAATCTGTACATTTGAATACAGAATAATATAGCTCTACAGTTTTCTTTTTATCACATGCGCATGTGATTGGACCTGTACGGCAAGATACATCAGATCTAAAAACATTAATTTATATACAAAAGCATGCGCACATTATTGTCCTTCCCCAATAAAATAAAAAGGAGAGCGCCCCATGCTTTGGTTTTTTTAATTTAAAATGGATAATAAAAAATATTAATTCATGTCTTTCGTGATTAAAAAGTCTTATTGAGCATTTGAAACATGCCCTTTCTCATAAACTTGATCTAACATAAATGGGAGCTAAGAATTAAATCATTTATGTTGAAATCACCACCAGCCAAGTAGTCAAGCTCAACCTACCTATAGCTCCCACTTTGCTGGTCTTTTCAACTCTTCACTTTTCCGAAACCAAAACATCCCTTCAATCTTCCAAAATCAGTGACCACAAAGCTACAAATTCTAGCCAAAACGAGAATGCTTCAAGAGGGACTAATCAATCCGATGTTTTGAAATCCATTTGTGAGTATCTTCTTGAAGATGATGATGATAGTGTCAACGCAACATATTATGCAGCAACTCCTACAGACGCTACACAAGGAGTTTGAGCTTCGGCAATCTATTATTAATGGAGTGTTGGAACGAACTGCCCCTAAAAGTTGACGACTCGGAGGACATGATGGTGTGCGGAGCTTTGTGCAACGTTCTTAATTCCGGGTGGACAATGCCTTTGGCTTCAAATCAAGAACTTGATTTGGAAGTGACGACCGTTGACTATAACAGCATTGGTCAGGCTTCAAACCAAGAACTTGATTTCAAAGTGATGATCATTGATTATAATAGCATTGGCCCGGTAACAAAGAAGAAACCAGAGACGGTGGAGCATGAGGTACAAGCACTAGTTGAAAGAACCCGTTACAAGGGAGTGATTAGACGACCATGGGGAAGTTACACGATGGAGATAAGGGACCACAAGAAGAACGGGGTGAGGATTTGGCTTGGGACTTACGAGACGCCTGAGGATGCAGCATTGGCCTATAGTCGGGCTACTTTTAAGATGAGGGGGTCAAGGCCAAAGCTCAACATCCCTTGCCTCGTTGGCTTAGCCAAGTACAAGCCTATCAAGGTCAGCTGAATGTTCGGTCCACCGAGCCTAGCTCGCCATCCACGTCCAGTGGTGATGAAGAGGAGAAACAGAGAGGTGAATTTGGAAGTCCAATGCCCTTTCCCGCATTGGATATGGTCTTGTTGAGCGTGGACAAACAATTTTTATCTTGTTTGTGCAAATTGCAAACACATTTAAAAGTCAATCCGCAACTCATCTCGCAGAAAGTATCAATTTGGTATTTTTAATCCATTTTCATAGAGTTTGTCACAAAAAACCAAAGGCCTATTCGATCACTAACTCCATCGTAAAAAAGACCCTTGTTTCGTACACATGAAGAGGGTGAAAAAAAGACCTTCATGTTGTATAAACCTCACTAATTACGTAAAATATTACTAATGATAGATCAACCGACAGCTTACTATTTAGGTAATAATATTACTAACGATAGATCATTAGCTCTTATGTTAGCATTTTCTTTGCTAAACCTAATGTACTTTTGCCAATTTAATTATAAACCTTTCAATTTTTTCATTTGAGTCTTAAACTTTTTCACATTCTACCAATTGAGTCCATTAAGCCAATTTCGGCCAGAAATTACTAACCTAGATGGTCAATGCTAATATGGACATTTTTTAATAATCTTTTAAAATTTTTTTCTTTTTCATTTTCTTTGCTCTTTTTTTTTTTTTCTTTTTTGAGAGCCAAGGAAGGTGGCTGGCCAACCCTCATTGGCCTTGGGTGAGTGAGGTTGCGCCCCTCCCATGGCTAGGAGAGGGGCGTGACTCGTCCAAGGCCGATAAGGGTCAGCTGGCCCTCGCTTGTGGTTGGCAAGGGTTGTCAGCCCTGTCTATGGCCGATGAGGGTCAGCTGGCCACCTTCGCTAGCCCTAACTCCAAAAAAAAAAAAAAAAAAAAATCCATAAAAATTCAAAATATCATTATAAAAGTGCCACGTCGATCAATAATTTCCAGTCATAATTGGCTAGATGAATTCAACTGGTGAAAGGTAAAATATTTTAGGACTCAATTAACAAAATTAAAAGATTTAAGACTAAATTGATAAAAGTACAATAGGTTTAGGACTTTTTGGATAATTTTCCCTGCATGCCTATCGATTTCGGTACATGAAAATAGTCAACAATACTTGGATTAGTCCCCATAATGCCCAAAATAGGTGTGATGCCAACATGTACATCTTGGTCTTAGCGACACTATTTCATTAATGGTCCGTTCGTTTCACAGAAAATGAGCCATTTTCGGAAAAGGTTTTCCCAAAAGTCATTTTCCAGGAAAATGACAATGTTTTATGGTGTTTGGCTAAAACCTGAAAATGTTTCCGGTGTTTGGTAAGGAAAATATTTTCTAAGACTTCACCACTTAGGCATGCATCACTTACCAACTTATAAATCCATCAAATATGAACTTGCCTTTAAATCCAAGCAAACTCACTTCATATCTTTGTTCTCTCATTGTCACCAAACACTCATTTACTCTAAAAAATGTTCGTATGGATTTTAAAAGGAAGCAAAATAGAAAAGAAGCAAAGCATGTACAGCCCTCATGAGAATTTTCCAATTGAGTGGCCTATTCTCCCCCTACATCTTTTGTGTTCTAATAAACAAAAGAAAAAAGAAGCAAAGCATGTAGAGCCCATTGCTCAAGTAATATACAACTGCAGAGTAGAATAAATAAAGAAAATGATAAGCAAGAGTGCAAAATGCGAGCTTGAGATCAACGAGCTCGAGGTTCGCCTAGCAACGGCCGACGACTAAACAAGAAAGAAGAAAATGGGAAACAAAGAAAAGAAAAAAAGAAAAAAAGAAAAAAAATAGAAATAGAAAAGAAAAAGGAAATTAAAAATAATTCGAATTAAAAAAGAAAAAGAAAATAAAAAAATAATTCGAACAAAAAAAGAAAAGAAGAAAAAGAAAGGGGAGGAGGAAGTGAGGATTTGTATAAGTGAGATAAGAGAGATCAAGTGAGGAAAATGTTTTTCACTTTTCAAAAGTGGAAAACATTTTCCCTTAATTTAGAAAACTTTTTTTTTTTCCTTTCATGAAAACATTTTCCCCAAGGAATTCATTTTCCGTGAAACGAACGCTGGAAAGTTTGAAAAAACATTTTCCCGGAAATTATTTTCCGCGATATGAACGGAGCCTAAGTACTTTTAGGAAAAATGAAGTAATCTCGATTGGACTTTTCCAATAAGGTAGAACTCTTTTTTTCTTTTCATTTGGATACTAGAAAACTTTAGACGGGCTTTTTGAACGATACACCCTATTTAAATGCACAATGACAAGAGCCTTTAGACTCGGAACTAGTGCTTGGATTTAGGACAATGCCTGGATTTGAGATACTAAGGGTTGGGCCTAGGACCGAAGGTTGGATCTAGAGGCCCTAATCCTAGACCTTGGAAGTTTACCCAAGGATTTATGAGGGTTTGAAACAACCCAACACCTAGATCCAAGGCTTGAGATTACGACCTGAACATGGCACCTAGGCACCTAGAGTTGAAACTAGGACCTTGATGCCAAAACTATAACCTCAGAGACTTGATGGAGGACAATGACCCCTTACAAAATCCACGTTCAAGGGGCTAGAATTCGATTCATAATTCTCATTGTCTCAAGTAGGGTGTGAAAGTCTAGAACTACCAGAGGGTCATAAATTTACACTCAAGTATTTGAAATCCATCGCTAGTAGGGGTGAGCATCGGTCCAGGGTCAACCCTGAACCGACTCTGGACTGGTCCAACCCTACCGATCCTGGGCCGGTTTCCAGGAAGACTAGGTTAGTACTTGGTCTTGGAATTTATGGACCAACACTGTGCGGGTCGTTCATCGATCCTGAGAATTTCGGGTCAGTCCAACCCGAACCAATCCTAACTACATATATATAATTTTTTTATATAGAGAAAACCTTAAAATAAAGGGTGTTAACAACATTAAACAGTTATTTAGTGAGGAGTTCAAGTAATTTTACATTGTTCTTTAATAACTTAGATTTTTAATGTCTTTTACAGTATCAATAGTCATAATTTACGAAGGAAGAAAATGTATTTGTGAGGAGTCCTCACGGCGTCCAAAAAGGCACCTTATGGCATCATCCTCTAGTATTCGTTCTCTTCTGTCTTATTTGTCCTCTTAGTCTTCAATTTTCCAAATTCGAAAGAAAAAATTTCTCTACTCGCCACTCGACACTCGCCTCACTCACTTTGGGTCACTCGTGCCGCTTACTGCTCGCTGCTCAATGCTCGCTTGGCTTGTTGCTCCCCGCTTGACATTTGATACTCATTCTGTTCAACGCTCACCCCACTTGACCTTCATCGCTTGTCTTTCTTAGCTGACCTCGGTCATCATTGAACCCATTAGGTTGGTACGATCCCTAGTTGCCCTTTTAAGGAGTACAAAAAATGAAATAAAAAATTATTGGTTGGTCATGAGTTGACCTTGAAATTGGACCAAACCCGTTGGGTCAGTTCCGGTCCTCAATCATTTTTTTAAGGAGTATAAAAAATGAAATAAAACATTATCGGTTGATCATGGGTTGATCCTGGAATCGGGCCGAACCCATTAGTCGGTCTCAAGGTCAATAAGGTTGGTCCTCAGTCCCAAAAATTGAGGACCAGTACTGTGTAGGTTGATTCTAGAGTTAAGGGGTGGACCGGCCCAATTCGGACCATGCTCACCTCTAATCACTGGGGTCAAGTCTAAGCCTAGGTCTTGAGTCTTGGCCTCAATTCAATAATTGTGAAACGTTTAATTACTCGAATGTATCAATAGAATCCTTTGATTTTCCGGAGTCCACGTGTTGGGGTCATGTATCCGGGCATCAAAGATTTGCGTGATTCAAACTCTTGAGGTCACACGGTTTTGATCCAAGAGTCTTGTATCCAAGCACTAGGGTGCTAGGTCGCCTATCAAGGTTCGGAGAGTGGTCGTAGAGGCCGAGGTTGAGGTTTCCCATTTAGGCGCTACGGTCTTTAGGTCACAAGCTCTGACAATGAGACCCTTGTGGCGGCTGGAGAGAGGTCAAGGTAGAGTTTGAAAATTGAATTTCGTTTTTATAAAAGCGTAAATCATTTTTTTTTTCTAATTTATGGGTAGATAAAATTTTTGTTGATGATCTGTTTTTCCTTGACGCATCTTCAAACGATTCCATGGATGATACGGACCGAAAATTATTTTGAACGTCCGGTTATAAACGCAAAACAAATTAAAACCAAGTTTCTCGTAAAAAAATATCACGCCATCATTGTAAATTCCAGTAAAAAGTTATAATTGCATATAAGTACCTTTAGGTTACAATAAACTTCTCATAATATAGTTGTCGGTAATTTTTTTTTTTTATTACAAATATCTCTTCAATCTCTTCAACACTCACTTACAATTACCGAAATATACTAACGCAAAAAAAAAAAAAAAAATCCTTATACTTGAACCTGCAACAATACAATCCTGCAAGTTTTTCTTATCACATTTATATGAGATTCGATTTAAAGGGAACAACCATCAGATCTAAAAACCTTAATTTAGATGCAAAATGCATGCAAACATCGTTGTCCTTCCCCAATAAAATAAGGCGGAGAGTGACCCATGCTTGGTTTTTTTTTTAATTCAAACGGATAATAAAAAAAATATCAATTTATTTCTTTCACGATAAAAAAAGAGAGTCTAATTCAGCATTTGAAACATGTGTTGAGAATCTCATTAGTCTTCACCAAATGCACTTTCTCAGAAGCTCCATCCAAAATCATCCCTTCAATCTTCTGCCAATAAACCAGTCAAGCCCAACCTGTATATATAGCTCCTCTTTCATGGTCTTTCCAGCTCCACTCTTACTCCAGAAACCATCTCATCCCTTCGATCTTCCACATTCAGTGCTCCCAAAGCTTCAAACTCTAGCCAGAAACCAAAATGATTCAAGAAATTTTCAGTCCTTTTGAGACCGATCAATTCGATATTTTGAAATCCATTTGCGAGCATCTCCTTGGAGATGATGATGGTGGTGTCGACGCAACAATTTATGCACCAATTCATGCACCAACTAATGCCAGCATGTGCTCAAGGAGTTCAAGCTTCAGCAATCTTATACTGAAGGACAGTTGGAGTGAACTGCCCCTAAAAGTCGACGATTCGGAGGACACGTTGGTGTACGGTTCTCTGTGCGATGCGCTCAATTCTGGGTGGACCAGGCCTTCATCTTTGAATCAAGAACTTGATTTCGAAGTGACCACTGTTGATTTCAACAGCATTGGTCTGGTGACGAAGGAGAAACGGGAGATGGTGGAGGGCGAGGTACAACTGCCGGTCGAGAAGAAACACTATAGAGGGGTAAGGAGGCGGCCATGGGGAAAATACGCGGCGGAGATGAGGGACCCCAAGAAGAATGGGGCAAGGATTTGGCTCGGGACATATGAAACGCCCGAGGATGCGGCATTGGCCTATGACCGGGCCGCTTTTAAGATGAGGGGGTCCAAGGCCAAGCTCAACTTTCCTCATCTCATTGGCTTGGCCGAGTATGACCCTGTCAGGGTCAGATCCAAGCGTCGGTCCACCGAGCCTAGCTCGCCGTCCATGTCCAGCGATGATAACTCAACGACAAGAACGAAGAGGAGAAAGAGAGAGGTCGACATGGATGCTGAGGTGGATTTCGGAAGTCCTATCCCCTCTCCCTTATTGGATATGGGTTTGTTGGGTGGGGATGAACGGTTGATATTGTGATTGTGCAAACTGCAAATATAATGTCTGATCAATGAAAAGTCAATCAGGCAATTCATCTTCTATAAACTATCAGTTTAGTGTTTAAGCTTGAGCGATCTTTCACCGACGGAGACATCCAGCCTGCGGTGCGACATGCAATCAATGTTACTGCTGAAGAAATCCTAGTCATGAGGTATAGTTAGAGAAATGTAAAGAAAAGCTCAAGTCCCAGGCGATATGATCTTGATTATTCTCAAAAGCCCTAGCCGCATTCATAAAACCCTTTTCCATTCACTGTTTTCTGCTCTGGCTATTGTTGGGTCAAAGCTTGCACATTCGTAATTGCTTCAAGACATCAAATTACATATTCTTTATCAATTCAAACAAACTTGGCCTTAGTCAAGCGTTGTTATCATAAAAAGAAAAGTCGATATAAACTGAGGTGTTGGCTCATGGTAGTTAACTTTCTTTATAAAGTGCAGTTTTGCACTCAAAGAAGACTTTCCATCAATTGCATTGGTTACATGGTCCAACATTATTAGCTAAAACTAACAAGAATGTGACAGAGCTGTTGGTTTCTAAATTTGTACAGTATATATAAAATTGACCCGGAAAGAAAAGAGTGGAATTCCAAGAGTAGAGTCCTTCATTGCGGCCCGACAGAAAGTGCGAAGTGTAATGTAATAGTCTAGGGAGTTGACCAGTCAAAGAGTCAAGGGTCAAAAAAATAAAGAAAGAAAGAAAGCACGCGGCATCAGTTAAAAAGGACGACCGACAACTGCATTATAGGAAGAAGGGCTTCGCCCATTGAACAGGAAAAGCGAGAAAATGAAGGCAAAAGGGAGAAAAGAGAAAAGGCTTGTGCATGTAGACGATTCGGACGTCCCAACATGCCGTATCAACGGCGAATTGTGGTGCTTGATAAGTGTCCGAGCCAATTTTTCGTCTGTTCAGAATAATATTCGAAGTTAGGGCACAAATTCAAAGTTATGTCAATTTTGAGTTGTGAGGTTAGACTAAGGAGCTCTTGAGTTTTAGAATTATACGGAATTGGTAATTACTTGTGTTGTGGAGTTGTGGGGTTTTGATGAAATTCGATTTCAAAATACAATTTGATTTAAACGAATTTATGAAGCTTTGTGTTTGAGTTATGCGCGGTAGATAATACAATTAAGGCGATAGAAGAATGTTTGCTATAAATAAATTTCTTTGTTAGCGCATTAGTGTCGTTTTATTGACTAATAAGCATATTTTAGCCGAGCTGTTAGTGGGAATAGTGTATTCCTCAGTTTTTTTTATATGACTTTTCAATTGCTTATTAGAAATTTGAGTGCGTCAGCTCGAGTAACTACCATAAATTAGTTTTTGACTTTTCCTAAGTAAGTGATACTATCTCTTTTTTTTAGTTTATACCATTCATATTCTAAAAGTAATATGGATTATGCAAAGTATGAATTATGAAATGGCATTATTGTTACATAAAAAGTCAGATCGGACATATAATAATTATCGGTTATTTATGAATGTTTTAGAAAAATGTGTTATGCAAGATAACGTGGAAGTTTATATATATGTATGTATAACTTTGCAAACTAGTTTATCAAAACATTTCTAAATGATATGAGAAATGTTTTATTGAGGATATTTCTGGCGGATTATCTATGTTGCGAAGATGTTATTATTTGGTTTGTAAAATATATATTGGATTCGATTTTTGATAATAGAGGATGATCGTTTGATACTTAGTATGACTGTGAACCCAGTGAAGGGTTTGTGGGTTGCATATCGAGTTAGAATATTTTTTTAGGCCGAATCATCGGTTTTGTAGGTGGAGACCTTGTCAAGAGTGTATGTTATATGATGTTGTGTCATCAATGGATGGACTACTGACGTGTGATTTGATAAAGCTTAATCAATGGACTTAACCATTGATATTTGAGTTATGATGGTAGGTTTAAATGAGTATTTTTTATTTGTACGAAGCTTTGTTGGAGTGAAACAACTCATATGTGATTTGATATATATTTTATACTTTGAGTTTGGATTACGAGTTTCTAGTATCGCTTCATATACATGTATAGTAGTTGCTTGATTTACTTTGAAGAGATGAACTATGGTTGCTCACTACTCTTGAACTATGGTTGCTTACCCATCTCTAGCGGTCAATAGAGTGAAAGTGACATGAATTGGGATTTCCGGGAGTTGAAAACTATGTCTTTCGGATGGAAAAATGGCCGTATCATCCCATGCTTGTAGAGTTGGGGGTGTGACAAAAAGTGGGTCAAATTATTTATCCTGGAAATCATGTGCTTAAAATAATATCGAATTACACATGAAATTTCTCCGAACTGCCAATATAATAAATTAAAAAATAATCCTTCGTGGAGTTAGTTTAATTCCTTTATTACCCTAGTCCAAGCGACAGATGTTCAACGAAGAACATGATTAGGTGATAATCATCCGCTTTGACATCAGCGCTTCCGAGGGGTGGAAAAAAGATATAAAAATCGACAAATTCGAATAAATCAGGAAAAATAATTAGTAGCGATTGACGGCGTTGCAGTCGGTGCGGACCTCGCCTTCGTCGCCGGTGAGCACCTGGACGTTGCCGAGCTTGGCCATGGAGACGCCGAACTGGTAGTTGAAGACGTCGGGCTGCGTGGCGAGCGCCGCCACGAGCAGCCCCGTCCGAGAGTCGGAGTAGAGGTACTGGTCGGTGGAGAGGAGGCCCTTCTTCCTCTGCAGGTTCTTGTAGTACGCGTTGTCGGAGGCTCTCGGCGTCGTCCTGTCGAGGTCCACGTACTCCGACGCCCACCGGCACTTCCGCTTCAGGCAGTTGGCGTACTGCGGGTCTAGGGTCAGGTCGGGTCGGGTCGGGCTTTCCGGTGGACTTGTAGTTATAGAGCCGTGATTGGACGGGCTTGTAGGCGCTTCGCCCTATTGTGTGCGCGCCTACATCGAGATTGTAACAGTTTTTACGACTTTATTATGAAATGCAAAAATCAAGAAGAAAGAAAAAAAAAATGACAAAAATGTACCGCAAAATTTCGTAAATTATTCCTTACATCGATCCAAATTCACCCTTTAGACTAAAATTGCAATATAAATAATAAATAATCGAATTTCATCTCACTTTCATCTGTGAGTAAATGGAACATAGTGTTGTAGATTTTAATATATATATTTTATTTATTCATTGATTTTTGAAAATAAAAGAAATAAAAGAAGTTCACCTGAGAGAACAACCAAGTCAAGGACATTTAATCCTTGGGCTTGGAAGAGCTGGAGGAGCGACGTGATGTTCTCGTGGCCCATCGGCACCTTGTTGCCTGTTGGCCTCCCCGGCGACGGAGACTCTCCCGTCCTTGCGTCCGTACGGCACCATCCAGTATGGCCCGCCGGCTGACACAGTGGCATCCCTCGCAGCTGCAGTCAGGATGTCGGTGCACGATGCTGTCCTCGGGCGGCTCTTCTCGAGCGACGAAAAACAGCGCTTATGAGGCGAGAACTTCCATGATTCGATGCGATCCAGACCGACGATCACGTGAATGTCGACCAATCCACGAGAGATCGATCGAGCGATATTCGATGCTGCAGATGGTGCCTGCCTCAGGGATTTTATATACGATCCCATGTTTCTTTTCAATTGAATTAGTTGGATAAGGTGTTCGAGAATCAAAGTACGTGACATCCACTCCGGGCTCGGTGCTGGTATGACATGCCGGCATGCAGAGTTTTTTTGGAGAAGAATTGTAGGTTTTTCTCTTCTATCTATTTATCAAATTAATTTATTTATTTATCGATTTAATTATTGTGCGTAGAGGATTAAACTGACACAACAGAAAAAGCAAATTATGTACATAAATCTATTTACCAATGCCGTATTGGGGAACCACTCCAGCTCAATCGATAGTTTTTGAATTTAACAAAAATCTTGTATTTAAATTTTTTTGCATTACCACGACAATATTTTGTCACCTTTTTTCCTATATAACAATAAGAAAGACAACCCTTTTGCTACCCAACATTATCCTATGTTGCTAATGAAATGCCTAACATATTGAGGTGGGGTTTTCAAATTTAGAGCCCCCTTCACCAAGTCTCTCCTCGTCATCAACAATCTAATCCGTTCCTCAAGAAGGGGGAAAAAGGCATTCTCACTGTCGTTTGGAAGTTGGAGATGTTCTCTTCATTATATAGAAGAGAACAGTCTATGAAAGTGAATACATGTGGCATCTTCATTAAGCAAAAAGAATCATATATCAATATGTGGAGAAGAAAAAAAAAGTCTTAAAGTTATTATATTTGTATTAATTCAATCATAAATCTTTCAATTTGATTAATTTAATTGTAAACCTTTTGAAGTTTGGCTAATTTAGTTGTAAACCTTTTGAAGGTTTGCTAATTTAGTCGAACATTTTCACATATTTGCAAATTTAGTCCTATACCTTTTGATAATTTGTTAATTTAGTCATTTTGTCTAATCTTGATCATAAATTACTAACAAAATGGTCTAGTGATGACAACTATCTCATATGACATGGCCGACACTGACGTGAACAATTTTTGCAAATTTTTTTAATTGCTAAATTTTGGAAGGAAATAGCAAAAATTGTTTATGTCAACGTAGATCGCAATGTTAATGATTCTCAGTTAAAATTATCCAAAATGACTAAATTGACAAATCGTTAAAATATTTACAGCTAAATTAACAAATTGTCAAATAGTTTAGAGCTAAAGTGGCACAATCAAAAGGTCTAAGATTAACTTGGCAAGTTATTAAAAGATATATGACTAAATTTGCTTAATTGAAAAGTTTATGATTGAATTGGCTGCCAAATAATAAGTTCATAACTTTTTGCATTATTTTCCTTATGTAAGAGAGAGAAAATAACAAAGAAAAGCCCATAAGCATTTTTGGCTAGCATAACTCGAGGGAATTAATAGAGGCACTTGATTGATAGAATTTTGCCAATTCCAATATTTGAAAATTTGAAAACTTAATTGCCAGTTTCATGATAAATTTTATGACTTATAATATATGCATTTCTTTTTCTTACTGATAGTTTTTTTTTTACCTTACCAACACTTAAGAAACTAACAAGCACCCAAAAAAAAAAAAATCATATATTTGAATTCAAACAATACAATTATGCAATTTCTAGTTATCACATGCATATGTGATCGGATCTTTCTGGCACCCACACATCAGATCTAAAAACCTTAATTTATATATGAAAGCATCCACAAACGTCATTGTCCTTCCCAAACAAAATAAAACGGATCGTGCCTTACGTCTCGTCATGATTAAAGAAGACAAATTAAGCATTTGAAACGTGTAGAGAATTTCATCAGTCTTCACCAAAATGCAGTTCTCAAAAGCTCTGATCAATCTTCCACCCCTCAACCAGTCAAGCTCAACCAAATCATCCCTTCAATCTTCCACATTTAGTCATCTCAAAGCTATAGACTCTAGCCAGAAAACAAAATGCTTCTGGAAATCATCAGTCCCTTTGAGACCGATCGATTTGATGTTTTGAAATCCATTTGTGAGCATCTTTCTTAACATGATGATGATGGTGTCAACGCAACGTTTTGGGCACCAACTCCTGCGAGCATATACTCAAGGAAGTTCAACCTTCAGCAGTCTTTTCCTGACGGAGAGTTGGAGCAAATTGTCCCTCAAAATCAATGACTCAGAGGACATGTTCGTGTGCGGCTCTTTGCGTGATGCGCTCAATTCCGGGTGGACGATGCCTTCTGCTTTGAATGAATTACTTGATTTTGAAGTGACGACCATTGACTACAATGGCATTGGTCTAATGACGGGGCAGAAACCAGAGACGGTAGAGCGTGAGGTACAAAGTGGCGGTCGAGAAGACGCACTACAGAGGGGTGAGGAGGCGGCAGTTGGGAAAATAAGCGGCAGAGATAAGGGACCCTAAGAAGAACGGAACAAGGATTTGTCTCGGGACATACGAGATGCCCACGGACATACGACCAGATGACCAGGGGACGCAGCATTCGGCTCGGCTGAGCACGATCCCGTCAGAGTCGGACCCAAACGTAGGTCCGCTGGGCCTAGCTTGCTGTCCACGTCCAGCGATGACGACTCGATGATGAGAATGAAGAGGAGAAAGAGGTAGGTTGACGTGGCTGTTGAGGTGGAGTCCGATCCCCTTTCCCATATAGATATGGATTTATTGAGTGGGGACCATCGGTACTTATTTTGATTATGCAAACTGCAAAGACATTGTCTTGATCAATGAACACTCAAATCAGGCAATTTATCTTGATCCTTACTCTGTTTTTTCTGGTTAAAATTTTGATCCTAACTTAAGGAGCAACAAAGATAGATAAGAGATGGAAAAGGAGTTAATTTCATAAACCCTTTTTCATTCACTGGTCTCTCCTCTGGCTAGCGTTGGGTCAACATATATCACTAACCCACACAAGATGCGTCTATTTACAGAAGCAGTTTGCTGAAGAACTTGGAATTTCTCAACTTGTAAAGACCGGATTCCATGTTTCTCCTGCAGTTTCTGTGCGTGATGTAAACATAATAATAGCCATAAGAATTCACTTACCAGTTCATATGATGAACGTTCTATTTCCAAGCAAATAGTCTCTTCGTGTGCTCACAAAGCGAACTTCTAAAAAAGCGTAAAAGGACTGAAGCAAATAAGGCAACGACGACTGCTTGATCGCGACAATTACCGTGCAAACGGCGGCAACCACACACATCGGAGTGAACTCCAATGTCCTCTCTTCTCCTCCTGGCTTCATTCTCTTGTTCTCAATGCCTCGATGAGTCATAATCATGCATTGATCTAAGGAAATAAGATCCCCATCAATGGTTGAGTTTTGTCAAGATACCAAAAGAAAACAGTGTAGGGTAGGGAATAAAGCCCATCATAATTGGCGGCAGATTACACATGAAGCTTACATGGCTCATCGGCTACGTCTATGTCCAGACAGTCAGGATTTGATATACAAATTCGTTGCTCTCAAACAATCTAAGAGTTTAGAACACAATTCATCGGATGTTCAACTTGAATTCAATATCAGAGTAAAAGACCTACAGTTGAATCTCGTGCATCCTTTTGGCATGGGATGATTCAATTGTGCGGGCATAGATCTCGTGTTTTGAGAGTACCTAAGAACTTCCTGATTCGACAACAATTTCTTTTGGAGTACCTCTTCCGCTTGTAAATTTGTAATTGCTTTAAAATATCAAATGACATATTCTTTATCAATTCAAACAAACTTGATCTTTCTCAAGCATTGTTACTATAAAAAAAAAAAAAAATTGATATAAACCGATGTGCTAATTCATCGTACTTAGCTTTCTTTATAAAGTACTGGTCAAAGAAAAATAAAGTAGCTGTAAAGAACACGACAGTGTTGATGGTTTCCAAATTTGCAAAATATATGTAAAATTGACCCAGAACAAAAAGAGTGGAATTCCAAGAGTAGAGTCGTTCATAGCAGCCAGACAGAAAGTAAGCAAGTGGGTCAAATTATTTATCATGGAAAACATGTGTTTAAAATAATATCTAGTCACCCATGAAATTTCTCCTATCTGCTAAAATAGCAAATTGCCAAATAATCCTCTGTGGAGTAGTTTAATGCCTTTATTCGCCTAGTCCAAGCGACAGATCGTCAACAACCTAAAGGCCAAAGCTTAGGCAGTCCCCTGTTGACCTATTGAATGGAAGAATCAAATAACAATAAGTAAAACGACCCTTTTGCTTCACAACATTATCCAAAATTGCCATTCGGTGGTTTGATTTTGATAGCGATAGCATATATACGGTCGATCGATGTATAAAATGCCTCACTCAAATTATGACGCCAAATTGCAGAGATCGATATAGTGGAATAGTTGCGTATAATAATGTTGAGAAGAGTATTTGCTAGTTAACTCGCGATATGTGAGGTTATTAAATATTATATGAATTCTCTGTAAGATTAATAGATCTATTAGAGATATATCTAAGAGATATTCTCCATATCTCTTAAAATTGTGTATATATGTAGATATATCTTCTTTTGATTGTGCATATTCATATCTCCCTTTGATTGTCACAACCTTGATTGATCATGTGACCTTAAATAGTCATTTGGTGAAGCCTTATGAATTCTTCTTTATAATACAAACACAGTAATATACATGTTTTTCACATGTTTCTTATTTAGATCAACGTAAAAAGATAAAAGGAGATAACTAATAGGAAATAGAAAGACATGACACCAAAAGATCTACCAAAGTCAATTTTCGAGAAAATTATTCAAAAAAGTCTTAAAACAATTATAGTTTAGTCAATTTGGTAATAAACTTTCCAATTTGATAAATTTAGTACTCAACATTTTGACAATCTTTCAATGAAATCTTTTTGGCCAATTTTGATTTCAAAATTACAAAATTGGTGATCTAATCAGTGTCGGCCACGCCACATCACTAACTTTTTTCTTTGTTGGTTTAAGTAGTCCCATAACGATTTTAAGGATACACTTTCCGGCATGTCAGTTTGGTTCATTTGTGTATTTGATTCTATACTATTTATGTATAAAACCCAAAGCCAAATCCGAGCCCCCTACTCTTCTTGGGCTATCTTATCTCCACCATGTATTTGCCCCACGGCCTCCTCCTCACTCCCTCCATAGCGCCTCTCTTCCGCCTTATTCGCAGGCCCCTTCTTTGCCATACCATTGATGACGCCATTATCAACCTGTATTGCTATCCCGAAACCAAGCTGTTGATAAAGGGACTCACCTCAAGTATAGTGTGTCTCGCACTACACCATCCACAATCACTTAAAACATCATAAATTTACGTAATTCGATTCAAAGTGTCTATATCTACTACATAGTGGAGCCGACATCAAATAATACACTGTAATTGAAGAATCGGAGTTTCAATCATTTACAAGCTTAAATGTTCTACTCACCTAAATTAAGTCAAAATCCACATAATTTATAAATAAACAATTCAATTTGAATGTCGAGTTGACGGCCCAAAATCCACGCGTCCAAGCACGTCCGCACGGCCGAAGAAAGGGAACTCCGGAGCTTCTCTACTTTCTAAACCCAAAAAGCAAAACTTTTCTTTTTACTCCTTTCTGGACACTTTTTGACCCCAAACTTAAAATAGATACTATAGGATTTGTGATCTCTTCTTTTTGTACGGTTAAAGGAGTCCACGTGGAGCACTTTGTCAAATTCCTCTTTTTGGGTCAAACCTTCAAGAATTATCTCCAAAAAGAAAAAAAAAAAAAACAACGCCCAAGAAAATCCAAATTTAATATAGATAAATGGGCATATTGAACCAAAATCCTCTAAAATCTCATACACGGCTCAAATTTAAGACACAATTTAACAAAATTAGAAAAGCTCGAGCTCTGACGGTATATGTTATTGTCAATGTTGATGTCATATTCAAGAAGATGATAGTGAATGGAATCCAGAATTTCAAAATGAAAATGGGGGTCTTCTGAAAAATTAATGTCCGCAGGCATTTTCTTCCCCGTTCCTTGTGTGTTGTTTTCTTGAGCGCGTGTTTGGTTGCATAATTTCGGTGGGTGACCATGAGTGGACGGAGCGAGAGAAGTACATATAGGTTGAGGATGTGGATTATAGCAACCATGAAATGTACTTTTTCTTAATTTATTTCTTTTGGAGTTTTCAAGAAGCTTCACACTGGAACACATTTTTCAAATGTTGATATTCTAGTTATTTTATATGTCATATTATCAGCTATAAATGAATGTATTCTAATTCTTAATTATCCGATGCAAAAATAAAAGAGAAGTGATGGGTGACGTTCCTTTATTTTGAACAACGACCATAAAGTACAGGCATGCGTTATTACATAAAAAGAGTATAATATCAAATATCAAGATCCTCGTATCTGGTCGGTGCCGTTAATGTGAGGAAATTTTTGGTTAATATACAATCATGCAAAACATAAGGTGGAAAAGATATTTAGAATAAATACATATTTTGATAACGTAAATCTATACAATAACATTTTCCTATGAATCATAACTAAAAATCACAGTGAATTGTAACGATGTGACATTGAATGAGCAACAAAACCGTAATCAAAAGAAAATTTAAATATCTGAACCTTTACAATATTTTTCTAAATCTGTCGTACCTTTTCTATGGTCCTAGATTGAGAATTTTCCAAATAAAAAGTCTTGATTTATAATGACAATTTCTTGGATCATTGTGAAGCGATAAGACAGCATGCGAAGTCTAAGCTCTAATTGCAAATGCTGCTTTATGCATACTTTCTACATGAAAGTTTACAGCCCTGCAACTCTAGTTTGGTCGATAAACTTGACTCACGAGGACTTTACATATGTCTAAGTATGAAATGAGTACAGAATGCAATCCACAAACTACATCTTTCAGATGCATGTTTTTGCATGTATGCATGAGTATCAATAAACGACGCAGGTCAAACGTTGCCACGCATCGCACACGAGGTTGACTTTGTGCCTGCGAGTCATGTCTTAGACTTAGGATTAGATGGAGATGAGCAAAGCCAAAAGAAGGTGTTCTTCGTGTGTCCTCGAACGAGGCTCCGACCATCTAGAAACACGTACAATTGGACTTCAGGCGTGTTGATGGGGTCAAATATGATCCATCATTACATGCCATTAGTTTAAAGCTTTGTCACATTATCATTTTCTGATTTAGTGAATGTACGTTGTTGGATTATCATAATTACTATCAAGTGACCATGGCTGCAAGCCCAGAAAGCTCCAGCTGCCATGGCCTCGAGCTCCAAATCTCCATTGCTCCACGAGCTTGATGAAACTCGAGCAGTCATGATCAAGCTTGACGAAGCTCAAATGGCCATGGTTGCAAGCTCGAAGAAGCTTCAATTGCCATGGCGCGAGCTATGAAATCTCCTTTGCTCTGCTCAAGCACAAGCCGAAGCCTAGACCAATCTGACTTCGACTCTCGTGATTGCAACTTTATCCACAACATAGGCAGCAGCAGCTCTTCATCACCTAGATGGGAAAATCATCCAAAAAAACTTAAGCCTATTGCATTTTTGCTAATTTAGTCTTAAATATTTTAATTTTGTCAATTCAAACCTAAACCATTTTACTTGTTATCAATTAAGTCAATCCAATCAATTTTAGCCGAAAATTACTAACATGGTCAATCGGTGTTGATGTGGCGCTTTTTAATAATATTTTAATAATTTTTACCATCACACCCTCACTGCGCGAAAGTGAGGGCTCACGAGGGCGGGCCCTCGCCTTGCCAAATCCGGCAAGGGCATCGTGGCCCTCGCCCAAGCCTGGTGAGGTGGCAATCAACTAGCCCTCTCTTGTGGCTGCCGGCCCTCAACTCTAGCTGGCAAAGGTCGGCTAGTAACCCTCGTTGGCCCTAACCCAAAACCCAAAAAAAAAAAAATTTAAAAAAAAAAAATTATTAAAAAATGCCATGTAAGTGCTAGCCAGTCATGTCAATAATTTCTGGCCAAAATTGGTCAAATAGACTCAATTGGTAAGAAGTGATAATGTTTAGGACTAAATTAGCAAAATTGAAATATTTATGACTAAATTAGCAAAAGTGTAATAAGTTCAGGACTTTTTGGACAATTTTGCCTCCCCTAGATAGTCCCTAGCGAGGATGACTGACTAAGCTCCAGTCTCCCTCTCCCACACCTCTCATCCACAATTTGGCCAACGCCTTCACCAAGAAGAAGGGGGCGATGAAAAATGATAATTCAAGCAAAGTTGTGATTTGGGAAATTAACACTATTATTTTAGGCATCGGTTCAAACTTGAGTTAAAGTTAATGGTCACATAGAAAAAAACAATTATAAAAACACCAACATTGGCATTTTTAATTAGTCAAATCGGGCAGGGTTATGGGAGGGATTTCATTGCACAAATTTAGTAAGTCTTATGATTTGATTGTACTTTTTTGAAAGTTTAAGAATTAGGTTGCACTTTTTTAATGATGTCATTTTAGGCAATGGTTCATACTTAAGTTAAAGTTAACAATCACGTAGAAAAAGAGAATAATAACAACAGCCACATCAGGTTTCTTAATTAGCCAAATTGGGTAGAGTTAAGGGAAGGACTTCATTGTACCGATTCGACAAGTTTTAGGACTTTTGCATTTTTGCGGCTTAGGCCTTCTGGAGCGCGTACCAACTTTTATAAATTTAGTAGCACAAAAAAATGTGATTGGATCTATACGGCACCCGCGCATCAGATCTACAAAAGCATGCGCCAATATCAGTGTCCTTCCCCAATAAATTAAAAGGGAGCGTTCCCCATGCTTTAGCTTTTTAATTCAGTACGGATAACAAAAATGTATCAATTTATGTCTTTTATAATTAAAAAAAGTCTAATCGAGCATTTGAAAACATGTGTTGATAATCTCATGCGTCATCACCAGAATCCAGTTTCTCAGAAGCTCCATCCGAAATCTTTCTTAAGTCTTCCACCACCCAAGCGGTCAAGCTCAACCAATATATATAGCTCCCACTTTAATGTTCTTTTCAGCTCTTCACTCTTATTTCAGAAACCAAATCATCCCTTCGATCTTCCACATTCAGTCATCTCAAACCTACAAATTCTAGCCAGAAACGAAAATGCTTCAGGAAATCTTCAGTCCATTTGAGACCGATCGATTCGATGCTCTGAAATCCATTTGTGAGCATCTTTTTGAAGGCGATGATGATAGCGTCGACACAAAATTTTATGCACCAACTCCTGCAAACATGTACTCAAGGAGTTCAAGCTTCAGCAATCTCTTACTGATGGAGAGTTGGAGCGAACTGCCCTTAAAAGTTGACAACGCAGAGGACACGTTGGTATACGGCGCTATGTGCGACGCGATCGATTCTGGGTGGACAATGCCTTCAACTACGAATCAAGAACTTGATTTTGAAGTGGCGACCATTGATTACAACAGCATTGGTCTGGCTTCAAATCAAGAACTTAATGTCGAAGTGACGACCGTTGATTATAACAGCATTGGTTCGGTGACGGAGAAGAAACTAGAGATGGTGGAGCCGGAGGTACAAGTGCCAGTCGAGAAGACACATTATAAAGGAGTGAGGAGGCGGCCATGGGGAAAATATGCGGCGGAGATAAGGGACCCCAAAAAGAACGGGGCAAGGATTTGGCTCGGGACTTACGAGACACCCGAGGACGCGGCCTTGGCCTATGACCGGGCAGCTTTTAAGATGAGGGGGTCCAAGGCCAAGGTCAACTTCCCTCACCTCATCGGCGCGGCCGAGTACGAGCCTGTCAGGGTCAGCCGCAAGCGTTTTTCTGCCGAGCATAGCTCACCATCCACGCCCGGCGATGATGGTTTGGTGACCAGGACGAAGAGGAGAAAGGGAGAGGTCAATGTGGATGCTGAGGTGGATTTTCGAACTCCAATCCCCTTTCCCATATTGGATATTGGTTTTTGGAGTGGGATGAACAATTTGTACTTTGATCATGCAGACTCCAAAGACATGTTTTGATCAATAAGAAGTCAATCAGGCAATTTATGTTGTAGAAACTATCCATTTAGTGTTCCGATTTCATTTCCTTTGGAGTTCATCTTCGTCATTCGTATATTAATTTTTACTTTTTCTTCTTGGATTTTTTCTGCCTCGATGATTTGTTTGCTTAAGCAAAGCAAAGTTAAGCAACAAATTGACAACATGAATTGCTCAAAACGGATTTCCTAATAAGCATTGATTTTAGAAAGATTGTTAGGTATTTTGCTAGGACCATGTACCGAGTCACGCAAATCAGGATGGCATGCCGTGATTGATTTGAGTAGTTAATTACCTTGTGTTCCAGGAGAACCTAAGTACTTTTCCCAAGAAGAGCCTTTTACTGTTATAATTGCTTTAGGACAAAACTTTATGGGAAAGAATCCAAGAAATATCTGCATTCTATGTTCACATTAAGAATTTGGGAATTCCAAAATATTTTCTTGACATTGAAATTGCATGATTAGATAAAGGAATCTACCTCAGTCAATGTAAATTTGTCTTCAGAGGAGGGTTGTCAGTATGCAAAGTGTGCAAATTAGTTGTCATTTTGATTGAGCTGAATGTTAAGTTAATGACGATTGGGTATGATGCGAGATTAGTACCTTTAGCCAAGGATCCATTGAGCTATTAAAGACTCATTGGAAAACTCATCTTTCTCATAATGATTAGACCTAACATATGTTACACAATGTAGATTCCCAATCAATTCATACATGATCCAAGCAAAATCCCAAATGAATCTAGTGTTGAAAGTCATGAAGTACTTGAAAAGATTATTAGGATTGTAGAAAAACTTCTATCTCGGGATTATAATATTGACGCTCTGCCCATACCAAATCGCGACTTAAGGATTTAACATGCAAAAGATCATTATCTAGAGGCGAACCAAAGATTTTGGGTACGGGGACTTTGTTACACTAGACTATCCTAGTGCCCTTTCGGTACCATTTCTTTTTAACTTTAAGAAAATGTTTGGCAATTGAATTGATTTTTAATTTAACTTCCTAACGTGTGAGGTGATCATACATGTGCGCATACCACCAATTTAACACATCAAGAAAGCAATTAAATAATGCAAAAACATACCTTAAAGCAACGAAAACATTTGCAATGTTAAATCAGAATTCACATCAACAATCCTAGATATGATTCCTAATTAACAAGCAATCAATTTTTTGTTTTTACTTTATTTAATGAAAATCATGACTTATGCAAATAATCTAAAATGACATGACAACATGACTTAAACTATATGACATGAAGAAATGCAATAACTAAATGCAATTCAAATGATCTAATTATAATGATATGCAATGCGATGCAATGACATACCAAATTATTTAAACTAAAATGACATGCCTCATGCAATTTAATATGCAAGCTATACGTCACGTGACATTTATTAAATGACTTAATCTAATGACATGAAAGTTCTAATTAAATGAACTTAAATAAACTAAATGACGTACATTTGATGTTCCTATTTTTAAAAATGCAATCTATCCTAAAAATTGAAATTAACTTATGCAAAGACAAATTTTGTATTTTTTCATGAAATTCAAATGCAAAAATCATTTAGCTAGATTAAAGTTCTATCTAATTTAAACTAAGGATTAGATCATATTAAATCCTAATTTAAATTAAGACATTATCTTAATCTAAAATGCAACTTATCTAAAAAGATGATTTAAATTAAAGATGAAACATGCAATCCTAACCTAATATGCACAATGATTTTTTTGCTTTTCTTTATGAAATTCGAAATTAAAACTAACACATAACTAAACTTGCAATTCAAATAAAAAAAAAACTAACAACCTAAATGAATGCATTTTTTGTGTTTTCTAAATTCGAAATAAAATCCCTATTCTAGATATGCAAAATAACCAGAAATATTCTAGAATCAATTGAAATCCTAATCCAAATGTCTTTTTGATTTTTCTTAGTGATTTTCTAAAACAAATATTAAATCTAACAAGCAAGATATTCAAACAAATAAAGGATCAAAATAAACGAAAAATAACCCGTTATCTCACGGGTCAAATTAACGAATATTTTTAACCCTGAACATCACGACAAGAAATCAAAATAATTAAAAATCTAATCCGAAATCTTACGGATCAAATTAATAATTAAATTAATTCAACAATTAATATATCATAAACAAACCCAAGAGTTAATACAATTAAAAAATGACCCGAAATCTTACGGGTCAAATTAATAATTAAATTAAACCTTAGGGACAAATCCTATAGGTAATGCCTAGAAGAACTATAACCTAAAAAAAACTTCACAATATTCAACTTAAACAAAGATAATGAAACTAACTAAAAGTAAAGTAAGATAACATAAAATAAAAAATAAAAAATAAAAATCAAAGAAAAACAACCTAAGGAAAAAAAGGAGGGTGGCACGTACAAACAATCTTTCTTTTTTCCCTTTTCAATTGACTTGTTCTTCACTGATGGCTCCATGGAGATTCCCTTGCTACGTGTTCCCTCCTCAAGGTCCAAACGGTGGAGAGATTTTGACTGGCTTCGCTCGCCTAAAGTGATGCAGTGCAATTGTTGAACCCTTGGACTCCTTGATAATCGTGAAGTCTGACGGACGGCGATGGATTGTGGCACGGGATCACGATGATTCACGATGGAGGTGCGGTGGCTCGCATGGCCGACAAGGCTGCTTTGTTGATGGTCAATCACGGAGAGGACTAAGAATTCTCGATAGGCGGTGGGTGTGCATGCGTGGCTTGCAAATCACACTCCTTTCTTCAGACGTGTGGATGGATTCTCTTCTTTTTATCAGCACACATCTTTGTAATTTTTTAATGTACCCACTGCCACGTATTGCTTGGATGAGCGTCAAGGCGGAGCCAATCGTGGGATTGAACTTGAGCGCAAGCTGGGATTCGTGGCTCGCGGATGCTTCGTTAGAAGGGAATCGGCAGGACGACGTGCTGCAGGCGTGAGGGAAAAAACCAGCGTTCTAGGCTTGTACCAATCCAGACAAGGAACACCGCTTCAAAGTCTTCTCTTTTTTTGTGCTTTTGGTTGCTCTCGTAAAAGAGCCTCCACTGATCAGAACTTGTTTACTTTCATATTTTGACCAAGTAATCCCACTCACTAGCTTGGAGCGTTGCTAGGGATTGGCAATCTGATAGTGAATTCCAGTCGATCAAGACGGTGACGTGTGCAAAGACTCCTCGGGCCAAGGATGTGCGGAGGGACTAGCTCTCTGCTTCGTGATTGTTGATCACCGCCAGGCGAGGGATGCACGCTGCTACTTTATCATCGGAGAGGATCGTGACAAGGCTGGTCGTTGTCAATGCAATGGACGATTGGCAATAGGGTCGGTGTCGAGGCACGGCCACGAACTTGACAAACTCATGGCCGTGAAGAGGTTTCAACCGCGACTTGTTCAACTCTCGCAAACGTGTCCTCTCTCAATGGTGGCCGTATGTTCAATATGTGGCCTTCCTCTTTTCAGAATTATGGCCGTATGTATCGATTGTGTGGCCCTCCGAAACCCTAAGCGAACAAACCTATTTATAGGCCACCGATTAGGTTTTCAATTTTTTCGAATCGATATCTGCAATATTTGTTTTGTTGAACGCAATATCACTTGCCCTATCCGAAAACAATTCATCCTCGAACAAAAAATTGAATTTCTATTTTTTTTTCACGAGATAATTTCCGATCATTAAAAATTGAGCTTGGGCCAATTTGTTCTTTCGCGGGCTTAGTCTGGCCTTTCAATTTGCAACTTAAAATCACCAATTTGAACCTATCCACGGTCAATCCAATAAATAAATGCGAGACATGCAAACTAAAAATAAATGCACCTAAATCTATATGCTATGCAATTAATATATTTTTTTTTTAGGGATAAAATTAATCCCTAATTTTCTATGCAATAAATAAATAAACTAAATCGCCAAAATTTAGGTGTCAACTGACGGCTTGTTATAACATAGACTACTCAACTTGTCCTATGAGCAGGGGATCTAATACTAGACTTTGTGTTGAGCTGAGAGAATTGTTGCTTTCATAGAAAATGAAGAAACAATCAACCATTTTATTGTGATAAGCTAAATGTGAATATCAAGTAATAGCTAAGACTATTTATGAAATAGTATGTATGCAATGTCTAATTTATGATCTTGGCATATGGGTAAGAGGACCGACTACTTTGTTTTGTGACAATGATGTTGCTTTTAAACTTGCAGCAAATCCAACAATTCATTAAAAAAAAAAAAAAAAAAAAAGGAGTAATATACAGAAGTTGATTGTCATTTCATCAAAGACAAATTTCGGTAAAGAAAAACCAATACAAGATATATGTTGGATGACTCAAGACGATGTTTTCTCCAACATCAAATTTTCTACAACCAAATTAAAGGAAGTAAATCAATGATTCACCGCATACATATGGATAGACTGATCCGATCGTGCAAAGTTGTACCGATGCCCTGCATTTTATGTTTATGAGAATAACAGATTTAATCAGAAATTCAGGAACAAAAACCACTCTAATCATGAATCACAATGCAAAACTTTAGATTTTCTTTTCCTTTTTTTAAGCTGGAGTGCAAGCGACAATATTTGGTGGCCGTATAATGACATTAGAAAGCCTCATCTCCTCAATCAAGGTAAATCCACCCACATTTGGTAGGAGATTCCTAACATATGCACTTAGTACGATGAGTCACATGGTAAATAATTTTCCATACAACTACAATTGAATGTCGAACTTTTCAAAAAGTGTATTTAGATAATATTACTAATTATTATATTCTTAAAATATTTAATTGTCCGTGCTATGTACAAGTGAGTAATGATAAGCTCGATGGAAGTGCATATTCTTAGGTTATGCATGAGGTGAGTGGGGCTATAGGTTTTGGTGCTCAAAATCAAGTTCACCAAAGTAGTTGCATTTGATAAGTCTCTAGTACTTCCAGCTAGAAGTAATTATAGCAATGTTTCTACGGATTCTATGGTGTTCAGCTCACTATGGAGTTGTAACCAGAAACTCCTAAAATAGCGGATATAAGTTAACAAATCGACAAATAAGGTTCTTACAGGGAAGTAATGCCTTTAGATTTAATTGTTGTTGTAACCACTGAGTTTGACAATGTGCATGTTTAGTCTCTTGACATAAATAGATGCAATGGTGATTTTACTTTATGTATAGTCAAATAGATTGTCTCTAAGAATCTTTGTGCAGTAATTAAATGTGCAAGTGGAGTTGGTGCTCTTATTAGGTCCATAGTAATGGCAAGGTTCTAATGTGGCTTAGATTTGGAATATATCTATGGTGAATGAACCCATTAGAGGCTGTGGAAGAGTAGTTGTGAAGTTGGAATGTTCAATGAGGCGATTGTAATTTGACTTAAAGGTCAAGCCAAGACAGAGTTATTCTAATATGTTTCGAATTTGAACAGTGAACAAAATTCAAGTCCAGATAAATTGTAAGGAAATCCGATCGATTAGAGGAAAGTTCGAAAGTTAGATTTTGGACTTGGATATCCGAATTGGATTATTAAAGGGAAAATTTTGTACATGGCGTAGAGTCAAACTATTTAGTCGGTCAAGAAAAAGATAAAAAGGGAAAGTCCACGATTTGGGTTGACCGAAATTCCAACTGTCGGTGGATTTCTTTTTCTTTTCTCGTTAAAGTTGGCCACTGAATTTCTTTCTGGGCTATTATATTGTTCATAGTCTTTGGTTTTCGTGTGGCCATTTCTCGTTAAAGTTGGCCATTGAATTTCTTTCTTGGCTATTTACATTGTTCTTGGTCTTTGGTTTTCGTGTGGCCATTGAAGCGCCGTTTGAGTGCTTGGTAGTGGGGAATCTTTATGAAGGCACTCTTGGACGATTTATCATATGTAATTGAGGTTAAGAAACGTTAAGAGTATTTGATTAAGTTGAGTGTAGTTGTAATTTCCATAGATCACTTGACTTATACTGAAATTCTTTACTACTCTTTTATAGATATAGGTCACACCGATTAAATCACATAAACCTAATATTCAATTTATTTCTTTATTCTGTATGTTTTATTGTTCGATCACTTTTGTGACGGGATGATTAGACATATCGAATTTTGAACAAATAAAAATCCTTTAAAGTTTTATACTCAGCTCAAACTTAAGACACAATTTAATAAACCCAACGAAGCTAGAGTTTGACGGTACACATCATCGTCAATGTAGATTTAATTTTCAAGAAGATGATAACTAATGGATTCAAGAATGGCGAAATGAAATTGGGGCTCTTCGGGAATATTAATGTCCGCAAGCATTTTCTCGCCCTTTTCTCGTGTGTTGCTTTCTTAAGAGAGTGTTTGGCTGTAGATACAGATTTTCAGCAGGTGACCATGAATGGACGAAGCAAGAGAAGTGTGAGATTTTGCCTAATTATTTTAAAAGCTTAAATTATTAACTGAATGCAGGGTTTAATATTAAATATTTTAACACTGCCCTTCATGTGTGGGGAGGCAAATTTCTTACTTCTTTGAAAGAAGTATGTATAGGTTGAGGATGTGGAAAGCGACCATAAGATGTAATTTTTATTAATTTGTTACTTCTTTTGGAGTTTCCAAGAAGCTTCAATTAAGATTGAGGCTGGAACACATGTTTCAAATGTTGATATTCTAGTTATTTAATATATCATATTGTCAGCTATTATTCGATGTTTCTTATTCGTAATTATCCCATGCAAAATTAAAAGAAAAGTGATGGGTCACGTTCCTTTGTTTCCATTTTATTGAAAAAGGATCATAAAGAACCGAATGCATGTATTCGTGCATTATTTTATAAAAAAAGTTTAATATCAGACATCAAGATTCTCGCATCTGGTGGGTGCCATACGCTTCCACCCACTAATGCATAATGTTAGGAAAACTTTGGTTAATATATAATCATGCAAAACATAAGGTGAATGGAATATTAGAAGAAATACAAATTTCGGTAATGCAGATTTATACAATAATTTCTTTATACAATAACTTCTCCCAATGAATTCTACTAAAATCATGGCGAATTGTAATGATATGACATAAAACAAGCAATAAACTTTAATAAAATGAAAATTTAAATCTCTGAACCTTTATAATTTGATTTTCCTAAATCCGTCGTACCTTTTCTACAGTCCTCGATTGAATTATGGCCAAATTAGAAGTCTTGATTAACCAGGAAATTTTTTTGGATCATTGTGAAGTGATAAGACAGCTCTTATTGCAGACGCTGGTTTATGCCGGTAACTCATCCAAATAATTATCTTTAAATTATAGGCAATATTAAAAAAAAAAAAAAATCAAGTAAAGTGCAGTTGATATTGAAGAACTTGCTTGCCTATCTTCCACATGAAATTTTACAGCATCGCAACTCTAATTTCGTCAATAAACTTGATACGCACAGACTTTACATTAGTCTAAGTATGAAAAGAGTACAACATGGAATCCACAAACTAAATTTTTTCAGATGCATGTTCTTGCATGTTTGCGTGAGTATCGAACAACTTCGCAGGTCAAATGTTGCCACGCATCGCGCACGAGGTTGACTTTGTGCCTCCGAGACGTGTTTTAGACTTACGATTAGATGGAGAGGAGCAAAGCCAGGGGAAGGTGTTCTTCGTGTGTTCTTGAAGGAGGCTCAGACTCTCTAGAAACACGTACAATTGGACTTCAAGCGTCTTCATGAAGTCAAATATGATGCATTACATGTCATTAGTTTAAAGCTTTGTGAAAATACATGTGTATGACTTCGTTTCGTATATAAGTTTTGCTTTACCTAGCTATCCATTTCTGTTAGGATGGAAGTCAGTCAGAGCCCCGCGAAACTAGCATTGCCATAACCAAATGGCAGAGAAATGAATTTCCAGCGAGATTTCCCACAAAAAAAAAAAAAAAAAAAAAAAAAAAGCAAAAGGAAAATTATTAGATAATGAAAATTATTGGAGGATTTATATCGTCACTTATCATGTTTCGATTAGTACTGATACGTCGAGTGAGATTCTTATAATTTCTTGACAAATTATGAGGATATATGTTGGATGACCCGAGACGATGCTTTCTCCGGAATCAAAATTTGTGCAACCGAATTGAAGTAAATGAAATGAATGATCCCATTGGGCAAAGTAGTAAACATCAAATTTCTTTCTTTCCTTTTTTTTTTTTTGGCCACAGTGCAAATTACAATATTAGGTTGCCATATAATAACATAGGAAAATTTCATTTCCTTAATAAAGGTAAATCCACTTGCATTTGCTTTTGTGGAAATTATAACTAGTTTACCTTAAATTATTTTCTTCCCCCGAACCAATTATCTTAATTCCAAACAAAGTTCGACGCTGATTGCGGTCAATCCTGTCATCATTCCTATACTAAAATACCAAGCAATTGCTTAAAACCTGATGTCATCCTCGAATTAGAACTCAGTATAAACTGAACCATTTATTTGATGTGGACCTAATAAACAAAATATTCATAACTGAAATGTTTCATTAAGGAAAAAATGGTCATTCATGAAGTTAATTGCTTTTCTTCAACAACTAATGTGGACGATACTGCTAATTTTCAACGACACAGCATTTTCTCTACGGTTAGTTTTGAATGACATGAGCATTTCCTTTGATTTAGTGAATGTACATTGTGGGATTATCATAATTACCATCAAGTGACCATGGCCATAATCTCAAAAAGCTCTAGCTGCTATGGTCCGTTAGGATTCGACACACCATCACAAATAAATCGAGAATGAAAGTAAGAAAAAGAATTTTGAGACCCCCATGTCACTATGTCGATGGGGAATATGAATCACACCCCAGTGTGATCATGAGCTCCAAATCTCCATTGCTCCATGAGCTTGATGAAACCTGAGTGGTGGTACCATCAGCGTTGACGTAAACAATTTTTAATATATTTTAATATTTTATTTTTATTTTATTTTTCATCTCCTTTTCGTTTTTTTCATTTTTTCTTTTTTCTTTCCCCTCCTCCGTCCTCTAGCCGGTCGTCAGACCTCGACAATTGGCCAGCAACAACGGTTGACGAGATCGAGGTTGGCCTTGCTAGTCTCTAGCGAGCCTCGCCAAACACTCGTGAAGCTCGAGCCCTCCCCATAGCCCGCAAGGGCTGCCTCATGCTAGACGGTGAGGCCGCCCTTGTGGCTTGGGCAACCTCGTTGGAGGTTGAGCGAGGCTTGACCCTTGCTAGATCCAACGAGGGTGAGCTTTGCCCATGGCTGGTGCAAGGCTGCCTTCGCAGTCTCTAGCGAGGGCTCAAGCCTCGCCAGTGGCTAGCAAGGCTTGTCAGAGGTTGACCTCGACCTTGCCGGCTATCGCCTTTGGCTAGTCGCCAAGGTCTAGTGACCGGCTGGAGGAAGGAGAGGGAGAAAGAAAAAAAGAAAAAAAGGAAAAATAAAAAAGAAAAGGAAAAGAAAAGAAAATAAAATAAATAATTTAAATATTATTAAATTATTATTAAAAGTTGTCCACGTTAGTAGTGATTGTGCCATGCGGTGACTAGCGCCTAGTCAACAAAATCCGGCCAAAATTAATAGAAAATGACTAAATTGGCACAAAGTGAAAGGTTTAGGACTAAATTAGCACCAATAAAAGGTTTAAGACTAAATTGGCATAAATGCAAAATGTTTAGGATTTCTTGGACACTTTTTGCTAGTTAACAGTCATGTAGGAAAAAGAAAATAATAAAAACACCCACATCCGCATTTTCAATTTGCCAAATTGAGCGGAGTTAAGGGAGGGCTTTCACTGTATCAATTTAACAAGTTTTAGAATTTGATTACATTTTTTTTTTTAATTTTTTGAACTTGATTACATTTTTTTAACATCATCATTTTAGGCATTGGTTCATACTCAAGTTAAAGTCAACATTCATGTTGGAAAAAGAAAATAATAAAATCACCCATATCGGCATTTTTATTTAGCCAAATTGGATAGAATTGAGGGAGGGATTTCATTGCACCAATTTAACAAGTTTTAAAACTTGATCGCAACAGCATTGTTTTAGGCATTCGTTCATACTCGAGTTAAAGTTAACAGTTATGTAGAAAAAAGAAAATAATAAAATCATCCACATCGGCATTTTTAATTAGCCAAATCGGGTAAAGATGAGGAAGGGATTCCATTACATCAATTTAGCAAGTTTTAGAATTTGATTGCATGTTTTAAAGTTTTAGAACTTGATTGCATGTTTTTAACAACATAGTTTTAGGCATTGGTTCATACTTGAGTTAAAATTAATAGTCACGTAGGAAAAAGAAAAAGAAATAAAAACACTCTCATCGGCATTTTTAATTAGCCAAATCAAGCGGAGTTAAGGGAGGGACTTCATCGTGCCAATTGGACAAATTTCATGACTTGATTGCACTTTATGACTCATTACATTTTCGCGACTCAAACCCTTTTAAAGCGCTTACTAACATTTACTAAAATTTACTAGCACAAAAAAAAAAAAAAAAAAAAAAAAAAAAAAAAACTGTATATTTGAATAGAGAAGACGTTATGGCAATTTTCTTTTGAAGCACATGCACAAATATGTGATTGGATCTATACGGCACCCGCGCATCAGATCTAAAAACCACAAATTTAAACGCAAAAGCATGAACAAATATCATCGTCCATCCCTAATTAATTAAAAGGGAGCGCGCCCCATGCTTTAGTTTTTTAATTCAGTACGGATAAGAAAAACACGTCAATTTATGTCTTTCATTATTAAAAAAAAGTCCAATTGAGCATTTGAAACATGTGTTGATGACTAGTCATCACCAAATCCAGTTTCTCAGAAGCTCCATCCGAAATCTTCCCTTAAATCTTCCACCACCCAAGCGGTCAAGCTCAACCAATATATATAGCTCCCACTTTCATGTTCTTTTCAGCTCCACTCTTACTTCAGAAGCCAAATCATCCCTTCGATCTTCTACATTCAATCATCTCAAAGCTACAAATTCTAGCCAGAAACAAAAATGCTTCAGGAAATCTTCAGTCCCTTTGAGACTGATCGATTCGATGCATTGAAATCCATTTGTGAGCATCTTTTTGTAGGTGATGATGACAGCGTTGACGCAACATCTTATGCACCAACTCCTGCAAACATGTACTCAAGGAGTTCAAGCTTCAACAATCTGTTACTAATTGTGCAACGAGCTCAATTCCGGGTGGACGATGCCTTCAGCTCCGAATCAAGAACTTGATTTTGAAGTGACGACCATTGATTATAACATTGGTCTGGCTTCGAATCAAGAACTTGATTTCAAAGTGACGACCGTTGATTATAACAGCATTGGTTTGGTGAAGGAGAAGAAATTGGAGATGGTGGACCAGGAGGTACAAGTGCTGGTCGAGAAGACACATTATAAAGGAGTGAGGAGGCGACCGTGGGGAAAATACGCTGCGGAGATAAGGGACCCCAAGAAGAATGGGGCAAGGATTTGGCTGGGACTTATGAGACACCCGAGGATGCGGCATTGGCCTATGACCGGGCAGCTTTTAAAATGAGGGGGTCCAAGGCCAAGCTCAACTTCCCTCACCTCATCGGGTCGGCTGAGTACGAGCCTGTTAGGGTTGGCCGCAAGCGTTTGTCTTCTGAGCCTAGCTCACCGTCCACGTGCAGCGATGACGGCTTGATGACGAGGATGAAGAGGAGAAAGAGAGAGGTCAATGTGGATGCTGAGGTGGATTTTGGAACTCCAACCCCCTTTCCCGTATTGGATATGGGTTTTTGGAGTTGCGATGAACAGTTTGTACTTTGATCATGCCAACTGCAAAGACATTGTTTTGATCCATGAGGAGTCAAAGACATTGTTTTGATTAATGAGGAGTCAATCAGGCATTTTATGTTGTAGAAACTATCAATTTACTGTTTTGATTTCATTTCCTTTGGAGTTTGTCTGGAAAATCCGAAATCCTACCGTCCCCAACGGGTACTCGTCTCCTCCATATGCGGAGCAAAAACACCTTCACGTGGTATGGAAAGTGACTAACAAAAGCGAAAAAGTTAGTATAATATGAAAAGCTATTAACCACAGTAGTTATAATTAGCATTTGGTTGCTTGTGAATCTTACTTGATCTATCAGCTACAGTTGAATCTAAAAACCATTACCATCCAAAGTTATAATTTGGTGTTATTCTCAAATAACTTTATTTCAGAAAACATAATTATGTACTCCACTTGCATACGATTTTAGAGTAAAAAACTACGGTTGTATCAGACTCTCTGCTCGTTATAACGTCCATTTGGTAATTACTTCCTTATATTTTAAGTGTTGACTTCTACATATTTGTGTGGTTCGGTCCAAATTCAATATATACTCCATGGAGAGAGCTAGTATTAAATAGTTTGCTATAATAAGAGAATTAAAATTACAATTGCTTATGCGTTTGAGTGTTTTCGACACCTAAATTAAAAAAAAAAAAAAAAAAAAAAAAAAAAAAAAAAAAAAAAAAGGTCCACAATGTTTATAAATAAACAATTTAATTTGGACGTAAAGCTCACAGGACAAAATTCATGTGCCCAACCATGTCCGCACGGCCAAAGAAAGAGAACTCCGAGCTCCTCTCCCTTTTTGTTCAGTGTCCATGCCGCTTTGGACGGAAAAGAACCCAAAAAGCAAAATCCATACGTAAAATGAAAGAATAAATATGACAGAATTTGTGATCCCTTCCTTTAATACGGTCAAAGGAGTCCAGGTGGAGCTTTTCTCGTCAGATTCCTCTTCCTCGGTCAAACCTTGGGGAATTATCTCCAAGAAAAATGACGCCCAAGAAAATTCAAATTGAATTTGAATGTATTAAAATATATGTCAAGTTCGAATCCCTAAATAAAACCTAATCCGAAATGAATCGTAAGGAAATCCAATCGATCAAATAAAAGTTTGAAATTTGGATATGAACTTCGAGATCTGAATTGGTATACTAAAGTAAAATGGACAAACTTTCTTATTTAGAGTAGGGCCTAATACCCTTGAAAAACCTCTAAATTTAGCTTTTGTCCCAATTTCACCTGTCCCATTTCTATCGTAAGTTCTTTTTTACTTTCGTTTATAAAAAACTTTCAACTTTAACTTATGTCCTAATTCTATCATAATTTTTTTGGTCCTATGAAAAACATGCAACTTTAGGTTTTGTACCAATTTCACCTTTCAGCTCGAGTTTTACCCTGAAATTTTTATAGTCTTATAAAAAACCACAATTTTTTACTTAAGTCACAAATTTGTCAACATAAACGTTCAATCCAAAATTTATCACTAACATCCAAAAGATAGAAAAATCCCAAGCACGAGTTGTTTGAATGCCCTGAGCATGAGCTCTCCAATCGTGAGAGATGGAACATTCCCAAGCACAAGAGATAGATGAGTGCAAAATCCCTAAGGGTGATTTGACGAAGGGCTAATGGAGAGCAGATTTGAGATTTAAATAAAAATTGATGATATTTTATGAGACAAAAAAATGCTTAAGGTAGAAGTGATAGTTGACCTAAGTTGTTTGTTATGATACAAAAGAGAGTTTAGAGTAGAATTACGATTTGAACTAAAATTTGGAGTTCTTTATGAGACCAAAAAAAAAAAGTTCATTATTTAATTGAGACTTGACTTAAAGTTGAAAATTTTTTATGAGATAAGAACTAAAATTGATATTTTTTTAGGGTATTAAGCCTTTGGAGTAAAGTCAAATAATTTAGTTGGCCATAAAATATACTTGGGGGAATGCTAGCATTTGGAATGTTGTGGAATCTTTGAAAGCCCAAAGCAGTGGGGACTGCTTTGGGCATTCAGCATTTTTGGAATGCTAAAAGGGGGTTTAATGAATTTTTTTCTTCCAATATTACCCTCACTAATAATTGAGTTTTCCTGTTTTACCCTCAAAAACAACTATTCATCGTCTTCCTCGTCTTCCTCGTTTCTTCAAGACCAAAGCTCAGCCGCTAGAGCTCAACCAACTAGAGCTGGTCGCCCACGCACCGCCGTCGCCACACACCGCCATCGCCATGCACCACCGTCGCCCGGGTCGCAGCCTCGGGGCGTCGCTCGGGTCGCGCGACCCACGCGACGGGGCTGAGCGGTGCTCGGCCCGGCCGAGATCCGATCACCACGCACCGCCGTCGCGTGGGTCGCGGCTCCGGGCGGCGTCGCGCGACCCACGCGACGGCCGAGCGGTAATCAGCCGACCAGATCCGATCACCACGCACCGCCGTCGCGTGGGTCGCGGCCTCAGGCGGCGTCGCGCGACCCACGCGACGGGCTGAGCGGTGCTCAGCCAGCCAGATCCGATCACCACGCACCGCCGTCGCGTGGGTCGCGGCCTCGAGCAGCGTCGCGCGACCCACGCGACGGGCGAGCGGTGCTCGGCCGCCAGATCCGGTCACCACGCACCACCGTCCCGTGGTCGCGGCCTCAGCGGCGTCGCGCGACCCACGCGACGGGCCGAGCGGTGCTCGGCCCGGCGATCCGGTCACCACACACCGCCGTCGCGTGGTCGCGGCCTCGGGCGGCGTCGCGCGACCCACGCGATGGCCGAGCGGTGCTCGGCCCGCGATCCGGTCACCACGCACCGCCGTCGCGTGGTCGTGGCCTCAGCGGCGTCGCGCGACCCACGTGACGGGCTAGCGGTGCTCGGCCGGCCGATCCGGTCCCCACGCACCGCCGTCGCGTGGGTCGCGGCCTCGGCGTCGCACGACCCACGCGACCGGGCCGAGATCCGGTCCCCACGCACCGCCGTCGCGTGGTCGCGGCCTCGCAGCGGCGTCGCGCGACCCGCGCGACCACGCGCCGGCGAGCGGTGCTCGGCCCGGCCAGATCCGGTCGCCACGCACCACCGTCGCATGGGTCGCGGCCTCGGGCGGCGTCGCGCGACCACGCGACGGGGCCGAGCGGTGCTCGCCCGGCGGCCACGGCCGCCACGCACCGCCGTCGCGTGGGTCGCGGCCTCCCGGGCGGCGTCGCGCGACCCACGCGACGGGCTGAGCGGTGCTCGGCCGGCCGATTTGGTCGCCACGCACCGCCGTCGCGTGGGTCGTGGCCTCGAGGTGGCGTCGCGCGACCGCGCGACGGGCCGAGCGGTGCTCGGCCGGCCGGATCCGGTCGCCCAGCACACTGGCCGTCGCGTGGGTCGCGGCCTCGCGGCGGCGTCGCACGACCCACGCGGGGGGCTGAGCGGTGCCCGGCCGGCCAGATCCGGTCACCACGCACCATCGTCGCCACGCACTGCCGGTGCGTGGGTCACACGACCCAGGCGGCGTCGCCACGAGGCCGCGCGACCCACGCGACGGCAGTGCGTGGGTCGCGGCCCTAGGCGGCGTCACCGAGGGTGCGTGACCCCTGTGACGGCGGTGCGTGGGTCGCGCGACCCAGGTGACGCCGCCTAAGACCGCGACTCGCGCCACAGCGGTGCGTGGGTCGCGTGACCCGCCGCCTCCCCACCACCACGCCACCCATTTGCCTCCCCCACCAGCTCCGATTGCCTCCCACTCGTTCCCCTCCTGCGTCAACATCTCCTCCTCCTTTTTCCTTTTCTTTGTTTCCTTCTTCTTTTTTTTCACCTCAAAGCTACTTTGCAAAATGATGCACCAAAATAAGAGTTCCCAAACACTTCAGCATTCACCAAATGCCCATTCTTCTAACGATACTTGGGGAAATGCAAAGCCATTCCCCCAAAGTTGAACCAAACGGGCCCTATATCTTCAAATGCTGAACTAAATGGCTGAAATTTTTCCCAGGGGGCTTTCGGCCAATGTGTTTCATGGCAATATATATTGTTCTAGGTCTTTGGTTTTGTGTGGTCGATGAAGCGCAGTATGAGTTCTTGATAGTGGGGTTTCTTTGTGGAAGTATACCAACAAGTTCAAGCATGGAAGCCTATAAAATTTCATAATAAGATTTATTTATCTTTTATGAGATTGAGATTATTTCTGTTGGTATTGTAGGGTTAAATATGTATGAGTTATTGGGTGTAATTTGGGAGTATGAAATGCTAATCTTATTTGAGTGGTTCGAATCTACTTTTAATTTCTATTATATCATTTAATTTATTGCGGAAGTCTTTGTTGTAATCCCTATGGATGTAAATCACACCAATCAAATCACGCATATCAAATTTTGAACAAATAAAAATCTTAAAATCTTTTCAAGTTTCATACATGGCTCAAATTTGAGATCCGGCTTAATGAAACCGGTGAAGCTTAAGCTCGGACGGTACACATCATCATCAATGCTGATATCATTTTCAAGAAGATGATAGCGAATGGACTCGACAATGTCGAAATGAAAATAGTGTTCATGGGAAATATTCACGTCCACGAGCATTTTCTTCCCCCTTTCCTTGTGTGTTGTTTTTTTAAGAGAGTGTTTGTTTGCAGACTTTCGGTGGGTGACCGAGAATGGACGAAGCAAGAGAAGTACATAGAGGCTGAGGATGTGGATTAAAAGCAAACATAAAACGTATTTTTTCTATATTTATTACTTCTTTTGGAGTTTTCAAGAAGCTTCAATTAAGGGTTGAGGGTGGAAAACGTGTTTCAAGTGTTGATATTCTAGTTATTTAACATGTCATATTGTCAGCTATAAATAAATGTATTATAATTCTTATTATCCCATACGAAATTAGAAAAAAAGTCATGGGTCACGTTCCTTTATTATTTTTTTTTAAAATTTTATTGAACAAGGACCATAAAGTCTAGAATGCACGCTCAATTGCATTATTACATAAAAATAGTTTAATATCAGACATCAAGATTCTCGTATCTGGTGGGCGCCGTACGCTTCCAAACGCACAATGAAAGGAAAATTTTAGTTAATATATAATCATGCAAAACATAAGGGGATAAAATATTAAAAGAAATACATATGTCAATAAAGTAGATCTGTACGATAATTTCTTTACACAATAACTTATCCCCATGAATTCTAAGTAAAATCAAGGTGAATTGTAATGATGTGACATAAAACAAGCAACAAAATTGTAATCAAAAGAAAATTCAAATCCCAGAACCTCTACAATATAATTTTTCTAGATCTGTCATACATTTTCTATGGTCATCGATTGAATTATGGCCAAACAAAAAGTCTTGATTAGTAAAGAAAAGTTTTTGGATCATTGAGAAGCGATAAGACAGCATGCGAAGTCTAAGCCCTAATAGCAAAAGCTGGTTTATGCAGGTAACCCATCCAAATAATTATCTTTATATTCTGGGTAAACAGAAAATTAAAATAAATTCAAGTAAAGTTCAGCCGATGTTGATGAACATGTTTGCGCTCTTTCTACTTGAAATTTTATAGCATTGCAACTCTAGTTTGGTCAATAAACTTGACATACAGAGAATTTACATTTGTAAAAGTAGGAAATGAGTACAGCGTGGAATCCACAAAACGACTTTTTTTCAGATGCGTGTTTTTGCATGCTTGCATGAGCATCGCACACGAGGTTGACTTTGTACCTTCGGGACGAGTTTTAAACTTTAGGATTAGATGGAGAGGAGCAAAGTCAAAGGAAGGTGTTCTTTGTGTGTCCTTGAATGAGTTTCCGACCATCTAGAAACACGTACTCTTGGGTTTCAAGCGTCTTGATGGAGTCAAATATGATCCATTACATGCCATTTGTGTAAATCTTTGCAACGATTGTTGACGCCTAAATTTTCGTTTTGTAATTAATTAGGTTTTTATTATTATTATTTATTTTTCCTTTTTGGATAATTAAAAAAAACAAAACAAAACAACCTAAAAAAAAAAAAAAAAGAGAGCAGAAGCTCGTAGCTGCTGGGGCTGGGCCTTTGGGCCCAGCCCCTCCTTTTTTCTCCCTCACGCAGGCCCTCACGGCTCGGCCCGCGCAACCTAACCCTTCCCCATTCTTCTTCATTCTCCTTCTTCTATGCACCTCTGTGCATCACACGCGGCGGCCGACGACGCGCGAAGGACAACCTGTGGCTGAGGAGGGTAGGCCGACGTCGGCCGAAGGTGATAGATCTCAGGCGCCATTAATGGCTGCCTTCAATGCCGAGCGCTTCGCTAGAAAGCTCGAATGGGACGCCGGTTCAGCCGAGGAAGACTGGTCGACAAGCCAAAGGCCGGCGGCCGAAGCTCTCCGCCGATTGGACTCCCCTCGCCTATAAATAGGCGGCCGCAAGCTCCGTCGACGACCATGGCAAGCTTGGAGACTTTCCCCTTGAGAGACTTCAAGGGAGATTCAAGGAGCGAGCGCGCGAGAGAAACTGGTCGCGAACTCGAACGACCTCCCTCCGAGAGACTTCGGGGGAGGTCGACGACGAGCGAACTTGGAGAGAGAGGGTCGGGCTGGGTATGAAGCGGGGGCAAGAAGGCTAGATCTGGGGGTCGAGTGCCCTCCGCCGCAGCGCTCGGCCATCATCGTCATTCGATCGTTGCTGCCACCATCCACCATAGCCCCGACGTTCGCAAGCCTAGATCGAAGGGAGAGAAGAGTTCGAGCACCCTCTGCCGTCGTTGCCGTCATTGGTAGTCGCCATTCAAGCTGCCGTTCACGGACAGGTAATGTACCGTCGCCGTCGCCGTTGCCGTCGCCATCGCAACACACCCCCCCCCGGATCGTCTAGTCCCCGTTGCTGCTATCGCCGCCGTTGCCGCTGCGACGTCTCAGTCCTCCCCTCCTCGGCGTCGCGAATCGGGAACCCTAGGGTTCCTGATTTTTCCGGTTGCGGCTCTAGGTCGCCGGGTTGGACCCGGGCCGAGAACCGGGTAGGGTTTTCACCGGGTCGTTGGGTCGGGCCAGATCGCTCCCAAAACGACGGGCCATCGTGCCGTTTTAATTTAAAAAAAACGAGTCGGGCCCGTCTATGTTTCGGGTCAACGACCCAAGTCGAACCCAACCCACAGACCTAACCGGGTCGGCTTTTCTATTATTTTAAATAATATTTTAATAAATAAATAAAAATAAATAATGTATTTTCAAAAAAATTCAAAAATTCAAAAAAAATGATTTATTTTCGAAAAATATTTAAAATAGTAAAAAAATATTTTATTTTGCGAAAAATCAAAAAAATCAAAAAAACTTTATTTTCCAAAAAAATATTTTAAAAAATATAAAAATATATATATTTTATTTTTCGAAAAATAAAAATAAAAAATATTTCATATTTTCCAAACAATGCCAAAAATCCAAAAAATGCCAAAAATTCATAAAAAAGCCAAAAAAAATCCATAAAAAGCCCAAAAGACTTGTATTTTCTAAAAATACAAAAAAAAAAAAATCCAAAAAGTCCCTTTTATGTCCGAAAAATAGAAAAAGACCCAAAAAAATGTTTTTCCTCCCCAAAAATGCATGGAAAATCCTTAAAACATCTAAAAAACCTCAGGGTTTAAACAAGATTAGGTACCGAAAGGGCATTAGTGATTAACTAGTGTAATCAAGTCGCCGATCCAAATTTCTCTGGTTGCGCAGAGCAAGTATTTCTCTCAATATTTTGCATGGGTTTCTAATCACACCCCAAATTGATTAGTGGCGACTAAGTTTTAAAAATTAACTTACAGGTTAAAAGCTTAGACTATTAAAGTCGTGAATTGGTGGACTTGGGAGAGTTCGGATCTAATAAATGTAGCCAAACCATTAGCCTCTGCAAGGCGCCCAACCCGATCAGGTGCCAAAAAAAAAGAGGTCGCGACAAAGATACATATGTATGACCTCGGTTGGTATGTAACTTTTGTTTTACGTAGCTCTATCCATTTCCTTACAATGGAAGTCGGACGTCCATGCAAAACTAGTGTGGCTATTACCAAACGACAAAGAAATGAATTTCCATTGTGATTAAAAAATTAAGAGTAGGTTAATGAAAATCTGGACTTAATTGAGATGCCCTAATCACAATTTGAACGGTCATATTTTTAGCAACATCATCATTTTCAGTTAATCAAATGGGTGAGTTAAGGTAGATACTTCATTGCATTAATTAGGTAAGTTTTAAAACTCGATTGTATTTTTGAAAAGTTTTATGACTCATTTGCATCTTCGCGACATAAGACTATTGATACACTTATTCCATTCTAAATGAATTTTTTTTTTTTTTAAATGTACCCACATTTTAAAAGGGATATGATGCAAATAATCTAAGAACTTTGACCAAATATGTAATATGTTTTCATGAACTTTAAATTTGTTTGCCGTGGTCCTAAAATTTAAACAAATGTGCAATGTGGTCCTCGAACTATTAATTTGTTCAATGTGATTCTTGGACTTTTGATACTTATTCAATTTAGTCTCTAGTTATATAAAAATATTCAATGTTGTCCCTGAACTTGAATTAATGAAATGAGAATATTGAACATTTTCATATAGATTAGGGACTAAATTGAAAATATACTAAATATTTATGAATCATTGAACAAATTAAAAGTGCAAAGATCACATTGCCTATTGAGCCAAATTTCAGGAATAATTTGTATCATTATCTCTTATAAAAACTTACTGACACACACAAAAAAAAAAAAAAAAGGCCGAATATTTAAATAGAGAATGATACAATTCTGCAATTTTCTTTTGAATCACATGCACAATATGTGATTGTGATAATCATAATATAGATACAAAAGCATGCACCAATAACAATGTCTTTCCCCAATTAAATAAAACGGAGCGTGCCCCCTGCTTTGGCTTTTTAATTCATTACGGATCACAAAGAATATATCAAATTATGTCTTTCGTGATTAAAAAAGTCTAATTGAGCATTTGCAACATGTGTTGAGAATCTCATTAGTAATCACCAAATCCACTTTCTCAGAAGCTCCATCTGAAATCATCCCTTCGATCTTCAACCACTTAAACTGTCAAGCTCGACCTATATATATCTCCCACTTTCAAGATCTTTTCAGCTTTTCACTCTTACTTCAGAAACCAAATCATCCCTTCAATCTTCCACATCAAGTGATCTCAAAGCTACAAATTCTAGCCAGAAACGAAAAATGCTGCAGGAAATTTTCAGTCTCCTCGAGACAGATCAATTCGATGCTTTCAAATCCATATGTGAGCATCTCTTTGAAGATGATGATGACAGTGTCAACGCAACATTATATGCACCAACTCCTGCAAACACGTACTCAAGGAGCTCAAGCTTCAGCAATCTCTTACTGATGGAGAGTTGGAGCTAACTGCCCCACGAAGTCAATGACTCGGAGGGCATGTTGGTATATGGTGCTATGTGCGACGCACTCAATTCTCGGTGGGCAATGCCTTCGGCTTCGAATCAAGAACTTGATTTTGAAGTGGTGACCATTGATTATGACAGCATTGGTCTGGCTTCGAATCAAGAACTTCATTTCGAAGTGATGACTGACGATTATAACAGCATTGGTTCAGCAACGGAGAAGAAACTAGAGATGGTGGAGCCGGAGGTACAAGTGTCATTCGAGAAGACACATTATAAAGGAGTGAGGAGGCGGCCGTGGGGAAAATACGCGGCAGAGATAAGGGATCCCAAGAAGAACGGGGCAAGGATTTGGCTCGGGACTTACAAGACACCCGAGGATGCTGCATTGGCATATGACCGAGCAGCTTTTAAGATGAGGGGGTCCAAGGCCAAGCTCAACTTCCCTCACCTCATCGGCACCGGTGATTACGAGCCTGTCAGGGTCAGCCGCAAGCGTTTGTCTACTGAGCTTAGCTCACCATTCTCGTCCAGCGGCGACGGTTTGGTGACGAGGACGAAGAAGGGAAAGAGAGAGGTCAATGTGGATGCTGAGTTGGATTTTCAAACTCCAATCCCCTTTCCCATAATGGGTACTGGTTTTTGGAATGGGGATGAACAATTTGTACTTTAATTATGCAAACTGCAGATACATATGTTTTGATCAATGAGAAGTCAATTAGGGAATTTACGTTGTAGAAACTATCAATTTGATGATTTGATTTCATTTCCTCTGGAGTTTGTCTAGAAAAACCAAAAACGTACTCCATCCCCAACTCTATGGCCTATCCGTTTGATATACATAGACGGTAGGCTCTATGGATATGTTTCTTAGGTTAACATGTCAGTGTTCATATGCCCCACGTCTCCAATTGGTACAATATGTTTTTTTTTTTATCTTGTATCTGACTATCCTCTTGATGTTTTACATCATGGTATCTCGAGATCCGGATGAAGATACGTATGAGAGCTTGCTTAGGTCAAATTTCCTATTCTCGAAAGGAGGAGAAAAACACCTTCAAATCATAAGAAAGTGACTAGCAAAAGTAAAAGAGGAGTATAAAAACATCTCTGTGTTAATTCAATATGAAAATCTATTAACCTCGGTAGTTACAATTAGCATTTGGCTCCTTGTGAATCTTACGTGATCTACCAGCTAGGTTGTATGCTGGAACCACCAAGAATGAAAATGCAATTTTGTGTTATTCTTATATAAGTTTGAGATTTTTAATACACAGTGTGGTGATAGAATAAAGATATCAAATTTGGTTTGTTGTAGCGTCTATATAGTCAGTCTTTTAACATTAACAACATGAATCGCTCAAACTGAATTTCTCAATAAACAACATGATAGAACCATGTACAGCCATACGAATCGTGATGGCATGCGATGATTGGTTTGAGTAGGCAATTACCTTTTGTTCCAAGAGAAGGTACAAAAACTTTCCCGATAAAACATCATTGTCTTGTGTCAATTCAAACAAAATTTAAGGATTAATCAAGCATATAATAGTTGTTCCAATTGAAAAGCGCATCCAAACCCTAAGCTCTCGTGGTTACTTGCTATGACATTTTATAGGTGTGAGTGCTCGAACTCATTTCAAAAAGGGTCAAATGCCACGCGTTCATGTATCATGCTCATTATGGAGACATAATGGTAAGAACAAAAAAATGTAGATGGCAGTAAAAAAGAACAGAACAGAAAATGTCACATTGATGTTAGTTTCTGATGTCTATATTTATCGAGGATAGATGTTATTTCGAATTTCACAATTTTACTTGGTCCAATTTGTCTTGCACAAATTAGATATAAATTTTTTTTTTAGGCAAGTGTTTTTCAGGAACAATGAAGCAATTTTGGCGAAGGACATTGGGTCCAAGTCCTAGCTTGTGGGCCGTGATCCAAACTCTTGAGGTCCTAATTTTGGTCCCAGGGTGCTAGGTCCACCCCTCCAAGTTCAAGGTGTGGACTGTGGACCTCGAGGTCGATTATTTGGGCGTTGGGGTCTTAGGTCCCGGGTTTGGATGATGGGATACTCATGACAACAATGGGGAGATTAAATTAGAATTTCAAAATTAAATTTTGACTTTTAAGAAGTGTAAATCATTTTTTGATATGAAAGAATATATAAATTTTTTGTTGATTATAAAAATGATTTTTCTTGAATCTTTTTCAAGCGGTTCCAAAGGATGATATGAAAAGTAATTATTTGTTGATGTCCAATTTCTCACGTGATATAAACTAAAATGAAGTTCTTCTCATAAAGATGTCATGTGACAAGTATTGTAAATTATACCAAAAAGGTGGCAATTGCATAAAGTTGCCAATCATTCAACCAATAATTTTTTTAAACTGACTAATCCTTATTGAAACTTATTAAAAAACATCTGTATATTACAGAACAATCCAATTCTGCAATTTTCTTTTCATCACATGCACCCCACACATCAGATCTGAACACCTAAGATTTAAACGCCAAAGGGTGCACCGACATATTATTGTCCTTCCCCAATAAATAAAATGGAAACTGCCCATGCTCTGGCTTTTTAATTCAGAACGGATAATGAAAATAAAAAAATATACCAATTTATGTCTCTCGTGATTAAAAAATTCCTAATGGAGCATATGAAACATGTGTTGAGAATCTCATGAGTCATCGTCAAATGCACTTTCCGAGAAGCTCTATCAAAAATATATCGGACCTAAGCAGTTTGATTTGTCATATATATCATATAAATATAGTAATCAACACGCTCCAGCAGTCAAGCTCAACCTCTATATATAGCTCCCACTTTTTCATGGTCCTTTCAACGATTCCACCTGCTTCAGAAGCCAATCCATCCCTTCAATCTTTCTACAATCAGCTATCTCAAAGATACAAATTCTAGCCAGAAGCGGAAATGCTTCAAGAAATCATCAGTCCCTTTCTGGCCGATCAATTCGATGTTTTGAAATCCATCTGTGACCATCTTCTTGAAGATGACGATGATAGTTTCAGCGCAACATGTGCTGCACCATCTCCTGCAAACATGTACTCAAGGAGTTCAAGCTTCGGCAATCTATTGCTGACGGAGAGTTGGAGCGAACTACCCCCAAAAGTTGACGACTCGGAGGACATGTTGGTGTACGGTGCTCTGCGTGATGCGCTCAATTCCGCGTGGACCATCCCTTTGGCTTCGAATCAAGAACTTGGTTTCGAAGTGATGGCCATTGATGACAACAGCAATGGTCTAGCTTTGAATCAAGAACTTGATTTCGAAGTGACGGCCATTGATTGTGATGCCATTGATCCAATCACGGAGAAGAAACCGGAGACGGTGGAGCATGGGGTTCAAGGGCCAGTGGAGAAGACACATTATAGAGGAGTGAGGAGGAGACCGTGGGGAAAATATGCAGCGGAGATAAGGGACCCCAAGAAGAACGGGGCAAGAATGTGGCTCGGAACTTACAAGACCCCCCAGGATGCGGCATTGGCCTATGACCGAGCCGCTTTTAAGATGAAGGGGTCCAAGGCCAAGCTCAACTTCCCTCTCCTCATAGGTTCAGCCGAGTACGAGCCTGTCAGGGTCAGCACCAAGCGTCGATCTGCTGAGCCTAAATCGCTGTCTACATCCATTGATGACGGATTGACGAAGAGGACGAAGAAGAGAAAGATCAATGTTGATGCTGAGGTGGATTTTGGAAATCCCATTCCTTTTCCCATATTGGAAATGGGTATCCTGAGTGGAGATGAACAATTTTTATTTTGATTGCGAATTGCAAAAGACATCGTCTTGATCTTGTAGAATCTATCAGTTTAGTGTTTTTAGCTTCAGCAATCTTTTACTGGCAGAGAAATCTCGCCTGCATTCAACATGCAATCAATGTTACTGCTGAAGAAATCCTATTCATGAAGTATAGTCAGAGAATATAGTCTTGATCCCAACTTGAGGAAGTCAATAATGCGGAAGACTCTTGAGATCATTCTCAAGCCCTAACCACATTCATAGACCTTTCTTTCCTTCACGGTTCTCAACTCTGGCTATTGTGGGGTCAGCATACATCACTGCCCAATCAAGATGCATCAATTTTCAGAAGCATTTTGCTGCCGAACTGAGAATTTCTGAACTTTAATGATCAGTTCCATGATTCCCCTGTGGCTTGTGTGTGTGATGTAAACACAATAGCTGTAAAATTCACAGACTAATCTGATACGATCGACATTCATTTTTCAAGTAGATAACCTCTTCATGCGCTCGCAAAGTAAACTTTGACGTAAATGTCAAAAGGACTCAAGCAAATGAAAGCGACGAAAAAGAAAAATGAAAAAATCGAAGAGTTTCTGGAAAACAGTTTAGTGGCAGAGATTATCGTGCAAACACTGGCAACCACCCACGTCAAAGTGATGTCCAATTTCATCCCTTCTCCTCCCCCGTTCATTCTCTTGCTCTCGGCGCCTCGACAAATCTCAATTATGCAATTGATCCATGGAAATGAGGTCTCCATCAATGGTTGAGTTTTATGAAAATATCAAAAGAAACACCGTGCGGGATAGAGAGATTTTTCGGTAATTTCATGGTACAATGTTCCAATCCATGCACGCAGACCAAGTTGGCACGTGCTGATTCGCTCGAGTGGGCAACAATCTCGTGTTTTCGGGAGCACCTAAAGGTTCCTCCGGTCCGACCAAAGAATTCTTTGGGAGCACCTCTTCCGCTTGAAATTTGCAATTGCTTCAGGACACAAAAGTATTAATTTCTTCAACAATTCAAACGAACTCGTTGTTAATCAAGCATTGTGACTATAAAAAGAAAAGTCAATCCAAACTCAGGTGACGGTCCACCGCACGTACTTTCTTTTAAAAGTATAGGTCAAAAAAGACTTCCATCTTTTTTGTTGGTTACACGTGATTGGTGGACAAGATTACTAGCTAAAAATAACAACAATGTGCCCCACGCGTTGGTTTCCAAACTTGGAAAGTACACATTAAATTGACCCAAAAAGAAAAAAAAGATGGGAATTCCAAGAGCTGAGTTGTTCATAGCCGCCAGACAGAAAGTAAGAAGCGGGTCAAATTATTTATCATGGAAATCATGTTTTTAATTCCTTTATTCACTTAGTCCAACCAACAGATAGTCAACGACGTTAGGGCCAATGCTTAAGCAGTACCATGTTGACTCATTGAATGGAGAATCATATCACGATAAGTAAAACAACCCTTCTTTTTCGCAATTTTTTTTTTTTTTCAAAATTGCTATCAAGTGGTTTGATTTGATAGTATCCATATAGTCAATGGATGAGTAAAACGCATAATTTAAATTATGACAGTCAAATTTCAAAGAGCAATTTAGCATAACCATCATGTATGATGTCGTAAAAAGAGTATCTATTAATTAACTAGCCATGTATAATGTTATCAAATGTTTATATAATTTTGATTGTAGTTTGTAAATGAAGCTCATATCTCTGATGAGTTGAGGGACGTTGTGCTTGGTCTTGGACCCCTGCATTTTAAAAGCAGCCCGGTCGTAGGCCAATGCCGCATCCTGAGGCGTCTCTTAGCGCGTTTCTTCCGCCTTCTTTGCCAGCCCCTCCTCCTCCGATACATCATCAATGATGCCATGATCAACTGGCACCATCGCTTTGAAACCAAGCTGTTGATCAAAAGGGACCCACCCTGAGTAGAGGGCATCTCGCAGCGCACCGTACACGATCATGTCCTCGGAGTCATCGACCCTTAGCGGGAGTTCTTTACTCCAACTCTCCATCAGCAATAGACCAGTGTTGCCATAAGTAGATAAATGATGCAATGTCCAGCCGGATAAAAGATGCAACGGAAAGGAGATAAACGTCAATAGGACCTGTAAGTAGCTGATTTTGGCTTCTGCTCCGGCTTCTGCCGGACCGTCCTGCAGGCAGGCGGAGAGAACAAGATTCCTGCCCTTGTTTTTTGTTTTCATTTTGTTTATATAAGGCTAGAGTGCATTTCAGGAAGGAAGCCTCTTCAGAAGAACCAATCCTAGAAACAAAAACATGGCAAATTGAGACACAGGTGAGTGAAAAACGTGTAGAAACCAAGAGAGGAAAAGAAAGAGCCTGGGCAATGCTCTATAACAGGAAGGATGAGCAAGAGATCCATCAGATCAACCCACTTGGGAAACAATCATACAGAAACCATCCAATGTTTCGCACTGCGACGGCATTCGAACAATGGAAATATGACGCGTGCAACAATTGAAATCCAATCCCGACACTGCCATTTTTATAGTGTGAAATTTACCAATCAACCTAAAACTTAATTGAGCTCGAAGACAATCGAGAGATGACCCCGTATTAGCCACATGTAGAGTACTATTACACTTGACAGCTCTAATGAAACAAGATCAATATCCGAGAAACAAACTTATATAGAAAAAAGAAAAACAAAATACAACCAATTCTACCCAGCTTGCATATAGCCGATGCCGAGAATATTTACAGGAGCTCATCCTACTGATGCTCAAACTAAACACCCTCATGGAGATCACGGATCAATTTAATCCTATTGACAACCTCTGCTTCTACAAACCTGCGTCCTGGAAAAGTTTCTCTTCCATCGGCTAACTTGTGAGTCTCAAAACTGGCAAGAAGTCCCAAGCCATTGCTTCTGCCCTAAGGCAGTAGACTTCCTATTGTCGAATGCTGGATGTAGCAGATCCTGGAATATCTCTAGGAACAAAAGCCATTCATCCTCCCTCATGTCCGCGAGATTGACAAAGCTCGCACTTGCAGGAAGCTGCTTATTTGCACTTTTGTGCCCTGATGACGTGTTAGCCATGAAGCGGTTTTCCTGCATCATACCAGAATATTTGGGTTGCTTTGGATACTTTTTACCCAAGACAGTCTTTTTCAAAGGCAAGGGAAGTTTTGACACTGAGGGAATCCTCTCAAATGCCTCAACCCCGGCAACATCCTCCCTCTTCTTCTCTTCTTCATCGTCACTCTCTTCTTCCTCCTTGCTTCGCTTCTCCAGTCTAGACAGAGGATTCCTGCCATTGCTACCTATTCCAAGATCGAAATCTGCTCTGTACATACAATCATCCATGGTCATCTTTGGCATGAAGCCTGACTCAGCAGCATCCTCACGGTCAATATCAAATTGAAACTCACGATCTCCTGGGTCTGCCTTGGGGAAGAAAAGATCCCTATCAGCTGTAGACCTTCTTGCCTCAATGCACACGACCTCCAGTTTACTTGGTTGCTCCTCACCGCTGCAAAATTCTCTGCTCATCATTTCACCAATTTCAGCAAGACAGAGGCCGTATGCAGCAGCTCTCTTCAGGAAAATGGTGCAGAGGGTCAGCACGCGGAGACAAGCTTCTCGGATCATGGGAAGCTCCTTCCGCAGCATTTTCCAATCATCTCTATAGTCCAGCTTCTCTATATACTTCAATTCACCCTCAGAAAAAGGAATTGAAGCCTGGGGCCAATGAATCCACTCAAAGTATGGGTCCTCTAAAGTTTCTGGCAAGCAAAGGCCATGATCAATAGGAATCAGTTCCACTTGACCAAACCTTCCTATGCTGTCGAGTTTCCTTACTAAAAGGTTCCCTGCATGCCTGTCCGTGTTAAAAATTCTAATGTCTAATATTCCAATTCGATGCACAGCAGAAACAGGAAAGCTTGAGGTGCCATGATCTCCGGCATCAAAATCATGAGGTATGAACTGCTGAAAAGATGCTATCTTGCTAACCACTTTCTTTTCATTTGGCTTGTCAGGATTCACTCCATCATTAATATTGAAGATAAAGTGAGTGATCTTTACCAGAGCAGTTGGAGGAACATTAGCAAAATGTTCAGAGTCTAGAAGATAAGCTGCAACCTCTCTGATCCCTGATTCTCCAACTCGCACGGATCTCTTCACGCGTGGTTGTCCTAGAGCTTTGCCGACAAAGCCTTTAGGATTATTGGGGGCAGATGGTTCTTCATCAGTTGGCTTTATAATAGCAACACGATCACCTCTGCTATTTCGGAAGCAGTATACACCTCCAAGACCACCGTGAACAGGAATTGGATCAACCCCCATGTCAATTGCCTTGACAACGTCCTTCACCAATTGCTTGATTCTATCAAATCGATTTGACCAGCCAAGTATTTCTATCGGACCACTCTCATCTCTTTGCTGGATATCCCTCCCGGTTGGTGAAAGACAAGGTGTGGATGAGCTCCTAGAAAGAAAATTCCGTGTAAGGAGAAGTGGGGAATTGTTTAGGACAGCACTGAGATCATTTTTTAGTACCTTGTCCCCAAAAGTCAAGGAGCACTGTTCTATAGGGAAATTAAGAGCGATCTGCAATTGCCTTTTTAGAGTGTGGGCATTATCGCTGCGATCTAGCTCCACACCCAACACACAGCCCATTTCAGTCTGTACGAAAACCCGTCTCCTCCCAATAGGTTGCTTCCCCTCATTTCTATTTGGCCCGCCGTACTCCCTGCTAAGAGAGCTCTTCAAAAAAGCCACAGCCATCTGAGTCTGGACGGGGCTGTCTAGCTCGCAAGACATGAAATGGAGAGAGAGAGCTAGAATTTTCGCAACCAGCAACAGGGGCAGCAACTGAAGAGCAACTCCCTCCCGAGCAACTGAAATGCATTAACAATGCACGGATATCAGAGAACACAGTGTGCGAACATCTAACTAGTAACAGTCACACATCAGTTACATACCAGTATCAGTTCACACTTCAAGAAAGGTAACTGCAACATTTCCATCACGAGTTCTTCAATGCAGCAAGCACCAAATTACACCGCAATAAACATGGCATAGCAAAAACATACTAACTAGGGATCAACTCGAGAACAATCTCGTTGCGCTGACATTCCACGAGAATGGTTTTCAATTTTCAAAGAATAGGATGTGTGAAATGTAATTACTAATTAACCAGTCATGTATAATGATACCGTGTTGGAAATGATCCATGACATCAATTTTCTAGATGAAGTTTATGGAAAAAAAGAAAATGTCCAACATGAGAAGTCTCTAGAAGAACTACAATCTATTGAAGCCTATGATTTGCATTCAAGAGAAGTCCAGAATCTTCTTTAACAACTTATATAAAGGAGTGTGACCACAGGGAGGAAGCTCCCCACCAACACTTCCTTCAACTAGTAAAATTATTTTGTTAAACTTGAAACTATTTTCCCCATATCTCATGTCCTATATCCTTAATCCTATCTCAGTCATCCTCTATAAAAATATATCATATACATGCACACATCCTAAAAATTATTAACATACCGACTGTTTTTGTGACTTGAATTTGATCTGTTGTAATAAAGCTCGTGGTTTTACTTGAAGTGCTTCCAACAAAAACTGAACACTGATTTAAGTTCTCTCCTCAAAGCCGTTTCTCACACCGTGCCACAACTTCCGTTGCCAACGACTCTGATATTGCCTTATCCACAGAAATGCCACCACACCAGCTGTTCACTATTATATCCCGACGATGTCTTGGAGCTTTCATTGAGATCTCGCCAGGATCTAAGTCATCACCGTCAATCGGTGACGACCAGGTCTAGAGGTGGGGCTTTCAAGTCTAGGGACCGCTTCACCAAATCTCTCCTCATCATCGACTTGCCATAATATTCTTTTCGTCAAGAGGGAACTGATGCATTCTCACTGTCGTTTGGAAGTTAGAGATGTTCTCTTCATTAAATAATAGAAGATAGTCCATGGTAGTGATTACATGTGGGATACTTGTTTTAAAGAAAAAAAAAAGATAGAACAGTCTGCTTTCGCTGAAAAACAAAAATAGACAACCTGCTTAATTATTGTGTGCGAAAAGGTAAAATAAGGCTACATTGTGGAAGCTGGAATGGAATGATCATCAATCCACCTATAAGCATACAGAGACCCGTCCATCCACCGTCAATGTGCCTCCATCCAAAATCGGAAATGTTGCATTGAAATCCAGCTTGGCTTGCTTGGCTTCGGTTCCTTCACTGATTTGAAGTCCTAAGCAAGCCATAATCGCTAGGGGTGTCCAAAACCCGACCCGATCCGAAAACAACCCGAACACGAAACAAATTGAGTACATGTTTCATGTCTTAATCTTGTTCGGGTAACGATTATAAAACAAGCAAACAAATATGTTTCGGGTCGGGTTAGGGTTGGAACATTGTTCGCCCCTGACACATTATTGACTCAGAACACGTTCTCTCACCCAAACACGTTCTCCTCCTCCTCTTTCTCGGAAAATCCTACGACGAACCCAAACACGTTCTCCTCCTCCCTCTCAGAAGACCCTGCGAGTCGCAGGCTATGGCCACCCTGCCTTCTCCCAACGACTGCGCCTTCCAGCGCCTCGACCACCCCAAGCTCGCCCTCCAAAGCTCCCAGCATGCTGGCCAATGTCACCGTCTTCGAGTTTGTCCATCGCCACCACCGCCGACAAGGTCACCCTCGCTGGGTACTGCCCCGTCTCCAGCGACCTCGAGCCCTGCTGCTGGGAGTTCCTACCCGCAGCCAGCTCCAACGCGCTGCAGTTCCGCGTGGTCTTCTGAGAGGGGGGGAGTAGGGGAAGCGACCCTGATTTTGGTGTCCTGCTTTGTATAATAAGAGTGCGAATTGTGGAGATTCTCGTTCGGTGTCTTGGATTGAGGGGAAAAAGATATGATTTTGCTTTTGTATAGATGATGACTGTTGAGGATGATTCATATGAGCTTCTTGCTCTGTAACTAGATTGGGTAAGAAATTTGACTCCATGATGATGCACTCTCTGGACAATGAGCAATTTTCGTGAAATAAACATGAGTGATGCTGTGAATTGACGTTGATATTGATGAAATAGCATTGATTCGATGTTTGCAGTTGTTCAATCCTCAGATAACAATCTGCTAGCGACACCCTGAAATTATACAACTTGGGAGAGAAAATGCGCATGAACTTGTCTAATATATAAAGTTTGCAGTTACCTGTTTGACATTGTAGATGCAGAGTTTCTCTTGATTCTGCATCACGAGATTGTAATGTTGTTGATGTCGAAGTCTCGATCTTCACAATTCATCCGTAAACCAGAAGAGAAAATGTAGAGAACGAGGTGAGAGCTAGGCAAAATCAGCATCCTCCGCCATGCCCGCATGGTAATTCATTATGATTCATGATGAGAAGAAGCTCCAATCCAGAACTCGGCACTGTCAATGCTAAGACACGCAAGAGAGGCTCCCGCCATAAGCTCAGTCGCATTCAACTTGATAACTCATCGGTAGTGCTCGAACGACTGTTACCTTCATTTGCCAAATTAGTTAATGTCGCAAACCCTTTTTTTGCTGCAATGGCTTCTGATCTTGGTTGTTTTGCTACATTTACACCTCGTTATTCAGCTGGTTTCTCCTTATGCTTTCACAAAACAGCTCAATCTTCTCTCCTTTAATATAATATCCCATATGCAAACTGTGCAACCGGCGGCATGTTAACAGGACTGATTTCACACTACCAATGCCACTGGGTGTGAAATAAGTGGCATTGGTCAACCTGGACCCGGACCCGGACCCGGACCCAACCCAAATTAGTGCTTCAGGTATTATGCTTTTCGGGTCGGGTCAGAGCACACTGCCTTATGATTCGGGTCGGGTCGGGTATCATTAAAATCCTACCCGACCTGACCCATTGACAGCCCTAATAATCGCTCGATGTGGCAAACAGCGACCAAGGTTCGGCCAACCAGCACTTTACGATATGATTCTTTAGATATTATGCCTTCCCCTCTTTGAAAGGAGAGCTCATAGAGGTTCTCTATAATGATTTGAGATTTTGGACCTTCAACTAATCACCCATTCAAGTCTATTCTTTGCCCCTACAAGTTATGAGTCGGTTTGCACAACAATGGTATTTTTGAAGCAATGGGGAATCAACACTTGTAGGATTCGGGAAACCGCGATCGTCCTTGCTAAGCATCTTGTCACCTATAAAGGAAAAGAGTGGTATTAATCAAGTTATATTCAGGCATGAGATACACCTTTTTTCTCCAAAAAGTCAGGTGATCCTTTTGTCTCAGTTCCTCTACGTCCCCTCGTTTGCCGGTGGCTTGCCCCACTTTGCTACCTGTCAGTGGCGTGCATGAAGTTTTAAGAGAGAACATGCCCGATCGATATAAGATTAGCCCCCACATTGACTCTGTCTACCTCTGTAAGTTTCTTTCTCAAGGAAACGTGTGGAGCTGATTGGTCTCCGCCATGCTATTGGGTTTATGTAATCTACATTAAGTACAACATCATACGTTAGCATATGAATGAATAGTGCGGAGTTAGAACAAATGGGACCTGATGGCAATCCTCCCTTATTAAATCGTATCTCGAAGGTATGAAAATTTCAAGGCTAACCCGGTTTGCATAGAAAATGGGTTCCCTGAGCATCTATAAAATTCAGGGCTTTATTCCTCCACTAGATCATCGGAATTTGTCTTGCCACCTCATGTGCATTCTAAAGTCACAAGTTTTTATTTTTTATTTTTTGAGATGTATTGAGAATTTTGACTTCCACAAATTTTGGAGGGATTGTGCAGAAGCCCAGCCTTCAAAGAGAATTGACCATAGGACAAATTTGATGTGCTTTCACATGCCCTCAAAACATGAAAATTTCTCATGAACTTGCAATTTATTGAAAGGAACGAGTTACATTATTGAAAACGAAAAATCGAAATCCGAGAAAGTAGGAAAGATTCCTATGTAGAGGAATATGTGGATAATTAAACATGCCCCTACTCTGGGCAATTCGAACTCATTCTATCATCCAAATCCTCATCAATGACAATGATAGTATCATTGGTTGCTTGGACATTTTTATCACCTTCAGCTTTGCCGGTCGAATTAACATTAGTGGGCTTTACCCGGTTCATTGGGTTTGACCTTGGAGGAGGACGTAGAGTCGCAAATACCTTCTCCAGCTTATCCACGCGATCTGACAAACGTTGCACTACATTGTTCAACTCGTCCATTCGACGTCGGTGGGGTGTCATCTCGTCACTCTTTCCTTCGAGCGGCAACTTCTTGGTCATTTCTTCCACCCAATCTGACAAGTATTGCTTGACAAAGAGGATGGAACACTCAGAGATAGCGAGGGTAGAAAGATACAAAAACATGCGCATGTACATGTGAGGTTTAACTCCTAAAAATGGAAAATTTAATAATCAAAATAGCAAATAAATTACTCAAAAACTTAAAGAACCTGAAATGCATGAGCAAGCAGGAATGGATATGTATTCAACACTCATTGAGACAGGCATTCTGCAAGTTTAGACTTAGAAAACAAACATGCGATGACAAATGCTTTTATTAATGAAAATGCTTATGAATTTGACTAATGCATGACCTAAGCTATTTTGAGATAACTAAGATGTAATGTCAATTCATTCTTTTTTGTGTTTACTTGTTTATGAGATGAACTCCCTAAATGCAATATGGACACGACTCAAATAATGCTATGATTATATGCACTAATTTAACATGCACTGATAAAGTAACATAAATAGCCTAAATTTCATGCATGCTATGCTATAATGAATTAACTATATGCAATGACACGGGATCAATTCCTAAAGCTAGCAATATGATATGCCTATGACATAAGATAGAATTAATCATGGACTAATCCTAGGATGCAAGTTATACGAAATGCTTTTTTTGTATTATATTTATGGTTACGAAAACAGCAAATTATATCCTAGGACCCTATATGTGACCAACTGACTTTTATTAAAAGAATATTGACTTATTGATGCTGACTCTTTTCATATTTTTCTTTTTATGATATGCAATATGAATGACGCATGATATGCAATGACTAATTACTCCAATCTTCACCACATAATTATCAAAAATGTGATTTTCTAGAAGACGTGCATTACTTGATATATGACCAAATTAAGCCCAAGTCTACCTGCAAACTACATGAAAGACAAGTAACAATTTTTTTTCTCTTTTGTTTTCAACTAATAAAAACCATGAACTACCCTAAATCTACATCTACTCTAAGACTGAAATGCATTGCCCTAGATAACAAATTATGAGCGTGCCCTAAACTTTAAATATGCATGAGACAATGACATGCAATATCGATGTATTGAAACACACGTTATGATTAGAATTAATCACATCATTGATTGGAGTTCCTTAGTGTCTACACGCCCAAAAGGAAAGGATCGGATCAAATCATGATAGCATAAGCTTCAATTGACTAATAACATGATTTAGAAACCATATACTAAAATGAGTTTAGACAAACTCGGCTGACCTTGAGCAAGGATTGACCAAAGACAATCAAAGCGAGGTAAGGTGCCGCGTCTTCTGGTGGGTACCAGCGAGAGAGTGTGGCCCGCGAAGGTTTGGCAGCGAGGATCGACGATGATGGTTGTTCACTGTACGGAAACCGTAGGGATGTAGGGATATGCAAAAGGGGCTTGCCGGGCAACTAGCAGCTCTTGAACGTAATGGCGAGGATGGATATTTGCTAGAAACGCCACAGACAATCACCAATGGCGCTAAATGACCACCGTTGCTGAGCTGCTTCCCTGGGAAACCTGAAAGCTGGCGAGGACGTCTAGAAGACCTGCTAGGATCAATGGCTGTGGCTGGATTCGCTGGACTTCTCAGTCGAGCTGCTATGCGTGATGGTGAGACTGTCAGCGATCTGACGTTGTGTCGGTCGCTGTGCCTGGAACTCACAGCTGAGCAAGGCGGAGGTGCGGTGGAGCTGACGTTGGCGTTGATGAGATGAACAACCACATCGGGGCAACGTGGCAGATTTGAGAGGAGGATATGGTGGCTTGGCTTACGGAGTGGTGGTGGGCGGCGGAGTGCGGACGAGAGGAACCGCGGATGAAGATTGCTCTTAAAATGATGATGCCCACGAACGTTAGATACTGATCACAACTTTTTCATTCAAACCTCTTAACAACCAGGCGATGATGTCGTATTTCTTTGAAAAGATTTCCTAACAACCCTGATAAAATTGTGGGGAAAGAGATCACATTCACTGACTTTTCATCTTCTTCATTTTTTAAAATTCAATGGGTCAATCTCTAATTGCCTCGCTGTCTTCCCTTGATCACTCACCGAAATCCAAACCTTCATCCCATCTCCAAAATCCTCTTCCGTTAGCCAGCCCAGTATCAGATTCCCACCGAATTGATCTCTTTCGCATTACCAAATTCCGCTGTTCCCTTTCGAAGCGTGGATATTCTCGATTTTCCGATCGCAACTGCCTTTCTTTCCTTTTGATTTATTGACCAAGATTAAGAGCAAGTGACGGCCAGACATCTATGGGATATGATCCTACGTATGCTGCTCGCGCATTAGTCCATGGTAGCCCCTCAGGGAAGTCATGCGATGACTTAAAGTTAAAAAGAAAAAAAAATGCGAATATGAATAATGCAATTGATATTTTTATTTTTTTAGGGGTTGGGTCCACTCCTAATTTTTTTATGCAATATAAATGGCTAAATGGGTTGCCAGTAGTTATGTGTCAACAATCTAAGGATCTAATTGACACCTAGATTTTCCTTTTTGTTCAATCTTTTACTAGATTAATATAATTTCTTGGGGTTAGCCGAAAACAAAGTAAGACCTGCATGATTTCATTTCGTTGAAAAATAGTCAGTGACACATGCGATTCTCAAGCTACATATTTTCAGATACATGTTTTTGTAATGCAGGCATAATTCTCGGAATAATGTCGCAGGTCAAATCTAGCCACGCATCGCACACGAGGTTGACTCTCTACCTTGGAGACGTGTGTGAGACTAAGGATTAGATGGAGAGGACCAAAGCCAGGTGTTCTTTGTGTGTGTCCTTGAACGAGGTTCCGACCATCAGAAACACAGACCATTGGACATCAGGTGTCTTGATGCAGTCAAATAAGATCCATTACATGCCATCGGTTTAAAGCTTTGTGAAAATAGATACTTATTGTTGGGGTTTATCCCATGTGAATTATGGAATCGGTTTGGGGCGAAAGAGACCAAAAACTCATTTAGAACCTAGGGACCCAATGGTCACTTGGAGAAGGCTATTATGGCCTCCGACCTAAGCCTGGTGTGTAGATATTTATAACTTTGGTTTGGAAAATCTCAAATCTTGAACTAGCTTTTGGGGTGAGAGAGGCCCAAAACTCCCCAACATTTATGGCTTTGGTTGGTAGGTGACTTTTGTTTTACCTCCATATGAAAGCCGGACCTCCACATGAAGCTATAGTTGCTATTGCCAAATGACAAAAAATAATTTTTTATTGTGATTTCAAAAGAATGAGTCAATTGATGAAAATTGTGACTTAATGAGGTTCCTTAGTCGAAATGTAGAAGGTCTATTTTTGACCAAACTAGTGAGGTGGACTTTATCTGACGCATGCAAACTAACTCAAAATATTACCTTATTGTTATGCCCAAAAAATAAAAAGGAAAATCATTAGATAGTGAGAAATCATCAAAGAATTTACACCATCACTTATCATGTCTTAATTGATACTTATGTATTGAACAAGATTCTTATAATTTCTTGAAGAATTATCAGGATATATATTAGATGACATAAGACGATGTTTTCTCCAACATCAAATTTGGTGCAACCCAATTGAAGGAAACAAATCAAATATTCAACACATAACTTTAACCATGCCCCGCATGAACGTTTCTGAGGGTAAGTAGAGATTCAGGACAAAAAATCAGTCTAATCATGAATCCCAATGCAAAATATGATTATTATTTTTTTCACTTTTTGTGGCCAGGGTGCAAAATGCAATATTTTGGCTTACAACAACTACATAGGAAGAACTTCACTTCCTCAGTCAACGTAAATCCAACCTCCATATGCATTTAAGGAAAATATAATTAATTTACCTTAAATTCTTTTCTTCCCTAACTAATAACCTTGATCCCAAACAATGGTTGACGTTGATTGTGTTCATTTAAAAAAAAAAGAAAAAGTCGTGTCCTAAGTCCTACACTAAACTACCAAGCAATGGCTCATAACCTGATGCGGTCCTGGGATTAAACAAGATCCGCGTCGGGCATTTTGATCCATAGTGTCTTGTGTAGTCCTTTGTGCTATTTGGTCGATCCGATCATGTTATTCACCGACAGAAGCACTGAGATCTTCTGTTCCTACATTTCCAACCAATGAATCACCCTTTTATCTCTTCATTGGTGGCAAAAGTTCAAAAAAGTCATAATTTTATTGCATTGGTACCAATTTAATCCTAAACCTTTTAATTGAACTAATTCAATTCTAAACATTTTCATATTTGTACCAATTTAGTCTAATCAGCCAATTTTGACCAGTCGACATTAATGTGGATGCCGGCCGGTGATTGAACGCTGATGTGGATGCCGCCAGTGGTCGGACGTTAACGTAGCAATTTTTAAATATTTTTTTTTGAATTATTTATTTATTTTTGTCTTATTTTTCTTTTTTCTTTGCTTTTTTCCATTTCTTGTCTCTCTTCTTCCTCCTTAGACTGTCCTCATGGTGGCCGGCAAGCCTCCAGTGGCCAGCGAGGGCTTTGTGGCCCTCGCTTGGCCTCAACCAAGATTGCAGGCAAAGCGGCTTTGCCTAGATCTGGGTGAGGCCAACCTCACCCTAGCCTTGCCGTAGGCGAAGAAGGCCTCGCCTACCATGGCCTTGCCAATCCCAAGCAAGGCCGTCTTCACCTGTGACATGGCCAACCTCACCCCAATTTGGAGGAAGCCGCCTAACCCACGGCCTTGAGCAAAGTCACCTCGCCCCTAGCCCTAGGCGAGGCCGAGCGAGGGCCACAACCCTTGTTGGCGGTTGGCAAGTCTCGTCGGCCACCGACGAGGATAGTTCAAGGAGGAAGAAGAGAGAGAAAAAAAGGAAAAAGAAAAGAAAAAAAGGAAAAAATTCAAAAAAATTAATCAAAAAAAATTCAAAAAATTATTCAAACATTGTCATGTCATCATCTAGCTGATATCCATGTCAGCGCCGATTGGTTAAAATTGGTCAGATTGACTGAATTGGTACCAATGTAAAAAGTTTAGAACTAAATTAGTCCAATTGAAAAAAATTATGACCAAATTGGTATTAATACAATAGGTTAGGACTTTTTGGTACTTTTCCCTTCATTGGTTGATTTGCTTTTACGTATCTTTGCGTGTATTAGTGAAAGCGGTGCCCAAAGTAGATTCGGAAAAAGGAAGCAAGACCAACCCTCTCATGCTGAGATTCAATGTGGTCTTTAAGCTTGGGCAAGTTTTTAACTTTTAGGCCAAGATTCACTCTAGTGAGTCTTGCACCACTAGGCCGAGAACCGGTCTGTCCAGAAACCAAACACCTCTAGTTTAAATTGAAACATTGACCGAAAATAAACACGCTGATGATCTACACTCCAACACGTGAGTTGCAGATAAAAGAACGTAGCTAGTGTAATTTGGATGTGTAGTCCCCGTTCAGGTTTTCAACGCAAAGACTTATAAATGAAATGGTTCATTATGAAACTGATGGTCATTCATGAGGTTAAATACTTTTCTTGAGCAACTAATATATACAATATGGCTAATTATCAACAACATAAAGCATAGTCTTTGTTGTGAAAGCAAGCGATCAAATAATAAAATGAACAAAGAAAGGAAATAAATCAAATACCAAATTCATGTGATTTGATCGTAGTGACCCACATTTACAAAGAAAATAGTAATGAATTATACTATAGATCAAGCGATATAATAAATATTAAAATTACACTCAAATCACTCAAGCACTCTCAATGTTTATCAAAACTCAATTACACCCAATAACTCACACAATATTTAGCTTCACAATTTTTCGTTGAATAATCTTTAAATCTCACGAATGAATTATACACAAATTCTTACCACAAGAATTTATCTGAACTTTAAAGCCTCACGATGAAGTCCTCTGCACGTCACCACCCACGGAACACCAAGCGCTCATGTATGCGGCACTTCGGTGAATGATACAATCCAATGTGCAAGATGCATATATATATGTAATATTATATGAAAATCCAATTTGACCAAAAGTCCACTTTTCAATCTCAATGGATGAAGACATCAACACACATTAGGAAAGCTAATATCTGAAAATTGGTCATGGATTCCTTTATTAGTTTGTTAAATGAAAAAAAAATTGATTTAATTTTGAGCTAGAAGTGGCAAATGGGTGGGTCGGGTCGGGTCGAAAATATGTCGACCCATATTTGACACATTTAACCCTTTTTGACCCATATTCTTGTAGTGTAAATCTAGTGACCCATACCTAACCCGACCCGATCCGTATTGCTAAAACCTATTAATATTCTAGGAAAACCTACTTCTACTATATGCTAATTGGATTAAAACTTCAAATTAAATTAAAAATAGTAAATAAAAAAAGTTAAAAAACCTATAAATTGAAATATTTATAAAGAATTAGACTATGCACATGCTTCTTTTATTTGAAGATGAACATACCATTGAATAACTAAAAACGTAATATGAAATATTTTTAACTAAACATAAAAATTCATTTTTATGATTTTTTTAAAAAAAGTATTGTTAAAACATTTTTATGTAATACAAAATTTTTAACAATTTTTATGCAATACAAATTTAATGAAATTTTGTTTATAATTATTTATCAAATATTTTTAAAAAATCGAATTTTCAAATTTTTAAAAACTCAAGCTCGGTGCTGGCGAGCTTGAGCCTCGCTTGCCTATCGCCGGCCAACGGCCGACCGTCGCCCTACTGGCCATTGGCTAAGGGATGAAGAAAAAGAAAGAAAAAGAAAGAAAAGAAAATTGAAATATAAAAAATAATTATAATTTCAATTTTTTATAAAAAACATTTTATAAAATTAAAGAATGCCATGGCCCATGGGTTGAAAGTGGGTCTAAATGGGTTATTATTAATAACCCATTTAGATCCATTTCTTTTTATGCTTCATTTTCTCAAACCCATTTTTGACCTATATTTAACTTTCACTTGACCTATATATGACCCATTTAACTAAAAATTGATCATAATATGGGTTTATGACCCGTTTTGCCACCTCTATTTCGAGCTCAAATTTGGGACATGTTTGCGGTCTCTACTTTTAATTTTCAACGATATGGGCATTTTCCATACGGAAGATTGCAACTGTTGTTAATGGACAGGTTAAGAGAAGAAACAAAGCTAAAATCGAGATACGTTGGAACTCGATATAGTTCATTTATTTTATAGCTAGAAAATTTGTCGTCCAGAGATTATTGTCAATTCATCTAAAATTTGAACTGTTCGATGTACGAGCACTTTAAAGGCAAGTGTTCTGATAGATAACTAACGCTAACTTTATTGTTTAAGAGGTTTTCAGATCCAGCCCATTTGGATTTTTTTACTTTTCATCTTGATGATACCCCAGGATAATCAGGTGCAATCCGACATTTTACTGGTGAATCATTCCCGGGGGCCTAAACAATCATAATACCAGGGATAATTAGGTATTATTTCACAATAGCTCCCAAATTTGACAATGTTACCAATCACTGTTCCGAACTCTCATACCATTGCACAATAAATCCTGAACTCCGAAAAGTTACAAGTTAACTCTTGAACTTTGATTTTTGTCGCAATAGCTAATTTTTTAAGTTTACATAACCGTTAATTGTTATTTGAGAATGGATTATTTATTGTTCTTGACAAACTTAGCTGAATTATTGTCACCTTCATTAGTCATACATCCTTTCTATCTTCTTAACTTCATTCACCATGTAATAGAGATTATTCTAGGCAAAAAAAAAAAAAGTAAGTCCCCTTTCAGGGAGCAATTAATTTGCTATGCAGAGGGAAAGAAAATAGTGACAAAAACAAAAATCAAAGCTCGAGAGGATAATATGTAACCTCTCGAAATTCAGTGCTATTGTGCAACATCGTCAAAGTTTGGGAAAGTAATTTATGACTAATATGTACAATACGGCTAATTTCCAATGACACAAAGCATTGCTCTCCAGTTAATTTTCAATGGCATGAGCGTTTTCTCTTAATCAATGCATGTGTATTGTTAGTTTAGCGTGGACCTGAGCAGGTCCTTAAAAGGCTCACAGGAGAAATAGGTGGGAGAATCGCCCTGGAGTGAGAGGCCCTGTGCTGTCCTCCTATTCCCTCTCTGTTGGGAAGACAAAAATAGACAGGAAATTAGGGGGTCTCACGGGGTGAAGGTAGACACCACGTCAGAATTTCGGTTCTGACTACTACCGAATAGGTAGGTATAGTAGCCTCCCGCGCCTAGAGTAAGTGTGGGTTAAATGCCCACAGCTGAGTTGACACGCCTTACGACACTGTCCTCAACTACGGGTTGACTCAGTTCCCCTGGTTGAGGCACTGTAGTTGCTATGAAAACTCTTGAGGTCCTAATTTTGGAACTAGACTTAGAACCAGGGAGGGAAGAGTAGTTTTCTGCAGGTATGCCTTCCCACAGTGGGCGAACAACTCCCGTTCAAGCCCTTCAAGGACGGCCTTTTAGCAGAAAACTACTCTGCCCTTTAGTTCAGAGCCTAGGGACACCATGACAACCAGGATGGAAACGCTTCTAATCTACGCGAGCTGCATTTCCTAGAGGATTCTACCAGGCTGGAGAAGAAAAGGAGCTTAGAAAGCCATAGAGGTTTTTACAAAACACTCACTTTACTTCAGGGGACTCTGCCCAACACAATACACCCTCCTTGCCTTATATAGACAATAAGAGGTCACAAGCGAACAAGGACCAAGCTCACGGGTCCGGAAACAAACAAAGGCACCCGAAACTTCCGGGAGGGAATTATTAGCACACTATGAACAGTAACTGTACTGAGAACAGTACTTTCCCTAGCCTAGTGCTACAGTGAAAATGTGCGGACATCGGCTTTTCAGCGGTCTCGTCCGTCACGGGCATTGTAATCGTAGTCCGAGTCATCTGAGCTGTGTGCAGTTGCCAGAAGATGTGCTTCATATTTTTGTTCAAGAGCTTCAAGATCTTCTGGCGAGAGGATCTGATTCAGCTGATGTGATGATGATGCTTCCTCATGAGTCCAATGGGACGCTTCTTCTTGAGCCCAATTTGCATTGTCATCTTCTGTAGTATCGGCAGGAATGCTTGGCTGAGGCCAATTAGATGGCTGTGCATAGTATGAGGTGTCCATATGGGACAAGGACGAGGGTCCTTGGTTGTAGGGATCTTAAGAAAGAGGACCTCCCCAGCATGCATAGGGGTCTTGAGTGGACTGGACAATGTCATCTGCACTTGTCACTTCATTGTTTTGGGATGACTCAACTTGTTTGAGTTGTCTGAATTTTTCCCCAAGGTGGGGGATTCTTCTTTAGCATGGATTGCAAAGGAATCAAGAGCTTTGCAAGATTTGGAACAAAATCCCTGAGATAATTGATTATCCTAAGGAATTGCTGAACTTCCTTCTTTGAGAAATTTTCTTCAGGAAACTTTAGCAGTTCCTGAGCAATATGCTGCCCTGGATAGTATGTACCATTGTTGAGGTGCATACCAAGAAATTCAATTTCTGTTTGGGCAATATTCATCTTTCGCTGAGAAAGCATGATGCCATGCTTTCGACAATTTCTCGCAAACTATTCAAGGAGTTGGCAGTGTGGACTCGCTCATCAGATCGTAGAGCGGGATATCATCGATATATACCGCTGCACTTGAGAGAATTGGTTGGAAGATACGACACATGGCCTTTTGGAAAAGGGATGGTGCTTACTTTAGGCCAAAAGGAAGAACTTTCCACTTGGAAGTGCTGGTTTGGAATACGTAATCCCTGTTTTGGATCTGTCTTCAGGATGGATGCCCAATTGCCAAAATCCGGCTTTGAGGTCGAATTTGGAATATATATGGGCCTTTGTTAATCCAGTAAAGAGAGAAACTCTGGACGGTAAAGGGAATTTATCATCCTGGAGAAAAAGGTTGAGGGGTTGATAGTTGATTACCAATCTCATTTTCCCTCTGTTCTGTTCAGCACGCTTATTGACATAAAAGGCTTCACAAGCCCATTGAGAGTTGGAGATTTCAATAAGGCCTTGTTGCAATAGTTCTCGAGCATTCCCTTTGAGCTAAAGCCAAGTGTTCTGGCTTCATTCCCATGTGGCTCGCCTTGGTTGAATTTATATCTTCATTCTTCTTGAAATGAAGGCGAATAAAGAATTCTGGATTTTCCCATAAAGGATGGGAACACTTTGAGCAAATTCGAATGGGATTCTGAACAAGATTCTAACAATCTCTCGCATGATTGGGTCTAATAGGCTCATCTGAATGGAAAAAAGTCTCTGAATGTTAACGAACTCAGAGAATTGATCTTTATACCTAAGACATTTTCCTGGAATGATACGAAGCTGTGAGATTTGAGTCATGATGTCCCAACCAATGATTAGGTCTTTGTTGGGAAGATTGGATCCAAAGATTTTTGTGGTTATAGAGCACCGGGGGGGAAGAACCGAACAAGTTACGGGAGTGGTCCTCACATTTGTGGAGAAGGTGTCTCCCGAGGCGAGTTGAAATATCGGACATAAGGAGTCCAATATTCTTTAGGAAGAACTTTGGTATCCAAAATAGAACAAACTTGCTCCGGTATCAATGAGGGCAATAACAGTGATAAGTTTAGTAAACTTTGAAGTGAGGATTTTTACAGGGAAGTGGGGACAGTGAGTTTGACTTGAGAATATGTCAAGGTTTTGTTCTCGTTGGTGTGGGTGATATGTGAAAATATCTTCGATTCTCGGGTCTGAATCTTCACTGGAAGTGTGATAACAAGGAATGATACAAAGGGTTTGTTCGGATGGTTCTTCGTCAGCAGAGAACAATGATTCTACATCATCATTTTCAAGAGAAATACCTGTTTCGTTCTCAATTTGATGTATCAAATGATGCTGACCTTTTCTGGTTTGGGGACAGTTTTTGGCAAAATGTCCTTTCTTGTTGCGACGTAGCAACGATTTGACTTTTTATGGCCCGTACGATCCTTTCTTTTCGTAGGTATCGCCATTTCTTTTTTCGGAAGTTCTTGTGGCCATATTTGGATTTTTTCATCTGGAACTTCTTGAAATGTTTCTTCTTTCGAGAATACTTTCCACAAGTACCATCATAGTCTTGCTTAGAACATTTGATCTTCAGCTTTTGGCGAGAGCAGGCTGTCTCGAGGCTCTTATCACTGATGATGTAGGATTGGACCATCTGGCGCTTTAGGCATATTTCTTCAAGGCATAGATGGATTTCTTGTTGTATTTCTCCCAGGGGCATATCTTGTACTCTCTTCTGTCTCCCAAAAAAAGATCTTTCGACCATTTGGGATAGTTCTTTGGGGACGGAAGTCAGGAAAACATGCTTCAGATTTGAATCTGCTCCAATTTGGTAAAAGAGCTGGAGCATTATTCGATAATGCTTATCAAGATGTTTCTTCTGGAGGGAACATCATTTTCTTTCGAAAAACTCTCTTCTTTTCATCTCTATGAGGTCGGTGGGTTTTCCCACAAAGAAGTGGTATAGGATAGTAATGGCATGGCTAAAATCTGGTGACATCGAAAATGAATGGTCTTGCTCTGACACTGATTTCCACCAAAGTTTAAGGCTTCCTGTGAACCTAGTAACGAAGTTGTAAAGGACATCATTCATATCATGGTTGGTGATGGACTGAGTGTTTAACCAAGTATGAAATTCCTCAAGTCTTTCTGGCCATTTCTGATAAGGAATATCATCGATGGTGAAAAACTGCTTTGATGCCATGGACACATGATTTCTCGGATTGTCCCGAACAATCTCTCGGGTCGAGTAATTTGATTCCATTTCTGATCCGGGAGGATCGGCCATAAATATAGAAGAAGTTATTGGTGCAATAGGAGGGGATCAGGTCCAGAACCGAAAAGGATGAAGAGGATGAAAATGATACCGAATCGATTCGCATCGAAGTGGTAGGATCGGTTGCTCTACCGGAAATAGAGTTTGATCCTTTGGAGGTGTTGGATCAGTCTTGTGGACCGGATCAGGATGTCCTTGGACACTTAAATCCTTTAGAAATGATTCTAATGGATTTGCTAGCATCATCTGATCTGGTTTTTCTCTTATGACAACCGAACATGATTCTACAGGAATTTTCTCTTTTCCTCTTTCCTTTTGGATTCGATTCAACTCTTTAAGGCGATCTCGTATATCTGGATCCTTTCTGGAGGGATCTTGTGGAATGGCCTCAAAGATAGACGTCTAGGGTTGTGAAGGTAAGTATCCAGTTCTTACTGGAGTTGCAAATGGATCAAAAGGTCTGAACCTTCCTTCTTCAAGGAGTTGGATTTGTCTTTTGAGCTTTTCTATCTTCGGTTTTGGGCTCTCTAGATAATGGTAGCCTAGATGTTGCCCTGATTCCAAGGCATTTAGCCTCTTCTGGAATTCAGAAACCATTTTCTTGGTAGTCTCATCATACTTTCGGAGATCTTGTTGCACAATTCCAATCTTGGAATCAATTGCTTTGAAAGCATTGTTTTGTGCTAGCAGAGTCTCTGATTGCCAATTTAAAACAGCTTCAGCAGCAGAAGTCTTTCTCTGTCTCCCATTTTCATCCACATCAGTGGGGGTAGGTACTTTAGGAACATGGCGGTATCTGCCTTGTGGATCAATGAATTCCTCTGGGGCAGGAAACGAGAGTTTAGAACCTTCTCTGGCAAGAGGGGGAAAGTCAGAATCGTGAAACATGGCAATGGAGGAAATAGGTGGTATTTCTGCTGGAGCTTCAAGTGGGTAGGAATGCTTCTTAGCCCACTTTAAGATTGGCTTGTAGAATGGAGAGAGAGCTTGTTTTTTCTGAGGTGGTGATGGTGGAGGTGATCTTGGTGGATCTGGTGAAGTTTGGGGTGAAGTACTGACCTCTGGTGGTGGAGGTGGTGCATAAGAAACCATGAACTGGTATTTATCACACTCACCAAGAGTATCAATGGAGGGGTCTCCGTTTAAGTATCTTTGGTACACCTTTCCTTTGGCCTTTTTCGTCGAGGTGGAGGTCTATCATATGGATTTTCCTCATCAGGAGAATTCATACAATAGGAACATTGGCAAAAAGGATCCCAGAAACAATGGCCATATTCATCTTTATAGTAATGGACAGGATGTCCATCACCATTAAAGTGTCGAACAAGCTTTTTTGGATCTGGTTCGGAAATTGATTCAGGAACACATGGTTCGATCATGAAGAGGGTTTGGAAGATAGAAGGACTTTCTTAGGGTGCCAGGTCCATCCCACCAAGTTCAGGGTGTGGATCAAGGTCTCAGTCTCCAATTTGGGCGCTAGATCTTAGGTCTGATTTGGATGATGGGAATAATCACAACAATGGTGGAAAGATTAAATTAGGAATTTGAAATATTTTGACTTTTAAAAAGCATATATTATATTTTTAAATTTATAAGTACATATAATTTTTGTTGATCATAAAAATGGTTTTTCTTGAATCTTTTTCAAGTGGATGATATGAAAAATAATTATTTGTTGATATCCAATTTTTTGCGTGAAATAAACTAAAATGAAGTTCTTCCTAAGAAGATGTCATGTCACCAATAATGTAAGCTACAACAAAAAAGTGGCAAATTGCATATAAAGAGTGTTGGTAGATTACACCAACTAATTACTTCAATAAAGTTGCCAATCATTCAACCGATAGTTTTTTTAAACTAACACTTATTCAAACTTATTAGGAAAAATCTCTATATTGCAGAAAAATCCAATTCTGCCATTTTTTTTATCACATGCACCCGCACATCAGATCTAATATCCTAAAATTTAAACACAAAAGGATGCGCCGACATTTTACTGTCCTTCCCAATAAATAAAACGGAAACTGCCCCATGCTCTGGGTTTTTAATTCAGAACAGATAATAAAAATAAAACATAGATATACCAATTTATGTCTCTTTTGATTAAAAAAAGTCTTAATGGAGCACTTGAAACATGTGTTGAGAATCTCATGAGTCATCGCCAAATGCACATTCTCAGAAGCTCCATCCAAAATATGTTGAATCTACGCAGTTTGATTTGTCATATATATTATATTATATAGTAATCAACACGCTCCAGCAGCCAAGCTCAACCTCTATATATAGCTCCCACTTTTTCATGGTCCTTGCAACGATTCCATCTGCTTCAAAGCCAAACCATCCCTTCAATCTTCCACGAATCAGTCATATCAAAGACACAAATTCTAGCCAGATATGGAAATGCTTCAAGAAATCATCAGTCCCTTTCATGCCGATCGATTCGACGTTTTGAAATCCATCTGTGACCATCTTCTTGAAGATGATGGTGATAGTTTCAACGCATCATTTGATGCACCAACTCCTGCAAACATCTACTCAAGGAGTTCCAGCTTCGGCAATCTTTTGCTGACGGAGGGTTGGAGCGAACTGCCCCTAAAAGTCGATGACTCGGAGGACATGTTGGTGTACGGCGCTCTGTGCGATGCACTCAATTCCGGGTGGACCATCCCTTTGGCTTCGAATCAAGAACTTGGTTTCAAAGTGATGCCCATTGATGACAATAGCAATGGTCTGGCTTTGATGTTGGAAGATATGATTTACTTGTGATTTACTTAGAATATATCAATTGTAAATTGATACAAAGTCTTTTATTTTAGGACTGTAAAGATAGGAGAATATTTCTATTTCCTTTTATTGATTCTTCTTTGTAATTAAATACGTCTTGTACAGACATTACAATTCAATGAAAGGAATACAATTTTCCTTGACATCTTTTCTTCACGAGTTCCTCTTTGTCCCTTTTCGTGACATGGTATCAGAGCCATCCACGGTTCTGACCTAATTTCTTGCTTCCGCTTCGATTAACTCAAGGAACTCCAATTCTCAGAAAAGCATTGCCGAAGGAATCAAACTATTGATTACCTAGAAGAAGCTTTATCTGCAAAAGAGTTACCACAGGAATCAATTTTTACCTCATGACGAAACCGCAGGATTCTACCTCACCTCCAGTCGATCAAACTACGAGAGAGGTACCGCCAAACCTGGATGACCAAGATTCATCAATCGTGGTTCCTACATCTGAACAGCAGCAAAATCAGATCCAACAGCAAGCTCAACACGTGCAGTGGCAGCAAATTCAAGCTCAGGCTAATTTAGGGCAGCCCTTTTCGGGCTACCCATATCCATGGATGCCATATCCATGGTATCAGGGGCTAAACCCTAATGCATCATCGCCTGGCTACCAGAGCAGCGTGCGAGCCGATGGGGGCCTACCAACCAACGAAGGGGCAAGCCCATCCATCGACCTGAAGCAGACGGGCGGCACGACTATACCGGGTATGGGAACGAATCCCTACTCGGATTTTCAAGATGCGGGTCACGGATATGGGTCGAGCGGCTCGGGTCAGGGAACGAATCCCTACCCGAACCCTATGCCCGGCTTCTTTCCTCCATACCAGATCCTCGCTGCCAATGGCCGCCCGGAACCCGACGACCCCCTTTATACGACAAACGGAGATGGACCGGAACTCAAGATCATCAGCCAGCAACTAAAGGGTGCCGACAACTATTCAAGTTGGTCGCGTGAATTCCGGAGGGCATTGGTAATGAAGGGTAAAGAGATGTTTATCGACGGGACCTTACCGATTCCCTCCGACGAGCGAATGGCACGGCTTTGGAGGAGATGCAATCAACTAGTCCGAACCTGGATAGGAAACTGCATCGCGTCCGAAGTCGCGGCCGGACTTCCCCCGACAGAGGATTCAAAAAGGATGTGGGAAAACATACAAGAGATGTATGGAAAACTCGATCAAGTTAAAATCCTTTCACTCACACAATAGATCTCAGATCTGAAACAGGAGAATATGACAATAGCGACTATTTACAATAGACTTTCGGCCCTGTGGAACGAATTAAAGGCAGCAGAAGAGGATTTCAACTGGCCCGATCAGATATAGGCACAATACAAGCACATACGAGAAAGGGAGAAGGCGATTTGTTTCCTCCTCATCCTCAACGACACTTACCAGTCGTTTCGTTCCCAGATACTCACCGTGGAGCCCCTGCCGAGTCTCGGCCGCATCTATCAACTCGCCACACAAGAGGAGAGACAACAAAGAGCGATAGACCATGGCCAGGGAGGAAACGGAATGGTCCTCGCCGCGAGGAGCCATTTCCGTTCCTCGCAGAAGAACAGAGGAGAGGCAGATCTAGGGTTCAGGAAGAACAGAGGAGAGGCGGATCTAGGGTTCGCAAATGGCGAAAACCCTAGGTTTATAAGGAAGACCACGGACGGTGGTGATCTGTTCCTTCGATCGGACGGTGGTGATCTATTCTTGGATCTGGCTGGATCCAACGGCTCGCGGAGTGTCAACCTAGCTGGATCGAATGGCTCACATTCAGCGAGGCTCTATGGGCCAGATGGGCCGCGCGGAAATCTATTTGCTGGATCCAATCGGTCCACAAGCTCTTATGGGCCAAATGGCCCACGCGAAAATTCATTTGGCACATCCGATGGGCCATATGGGAATTTTTCGACCCACTCAGCTCAGCCCACGACCAGGTATCCTTTTGCAAAAAATAATGGGCCCAAAGGAAAAGGTAAAATGTATTGTGATTATTGTAAGCATCCACACCATACAATTGAGAACTGTTGGAAATTGCATGGAAAACCAGGAGAAAAAGAGAGAGGGAAATTGTCCTCAGTTTTTCAGGTATCGGGCCAACCTATGGGAAATACTGAGTTACCCATGAACAATATCAAGAAGTGATGGAAGCATTGAAGAAATTGGATGCTTCTGATAAGGGTGGAAGTTTCACAGGTACTTCTTATTGCTTGATGAATTCGATTTCGAAGAATGCATGGATTATTGATTCAGGTGCTAGTGACCACATAGTCTGTGATCAAACCTTTCTTTCTGACATTGTCAAATTATCTATCCCCATATCGGTACAGCTACCAAATGGACACATTACTAAAGTCACAATGACCGGCACTGTGAATCTTAGTTCCCTCATTACTCTTAGAAATGTACTATATGTCCCTGAGTTTCACTTCAATCTCATATCAGTTGCTCGAGCTTGTCAAGAAAACTCATGTCAAATCCATTTTGATAAATGCTTCTTTCAGGCCCTTTCGACTGGCAAACTGATGGGCTTGGGTAGAGTCAATCAAGGGCTATTTTTTTGGATGAAGTTTCCACATCTTTCTAAATTATCTTCTGTTGCATTCAATAAGTCATTGTGTAATGCTGCTACCAATGAAATGAATTCTCTTAGTCATAAAAGATTGGGCCACTCTGCATCATTTCCTTATCCTGAATGTCCGATCTGTCCTATGGCAAAACAAACACGTGCTCCTTTTCAAAATAGCACTTCTAGAACAGATGAGATTTTTTCTCTAATCCATGCTGATGTTTGGGGGCCATATCATACTTTGAATCATGATGGGTCTCGTTTCTTTCTCAGAATTGTGGATGATTTCTCTCGTGCCACATGGATATTCCTTATGCAATCAAAAAATCAGGTCTTTTCTCACATAAAGACTTTCCTTTCCTTGTCTAAAACTCAATTTGGAAAAACAATCCGTCGGATACGAACTGACAATGGAAGAGAGTTTTTTAATGCTGAATGTGCCTCTTTATTTTCCTTAAATGGAATCTTGCATGAGAGTTCATGCACATATACACCCCAACAAAATGGAATTGTTGAGAGAAAACATCATCATCTCTTAGAAGTAGCACGAGCTCTTAAATTCCAAGCTTCTATTCCTGAGAATTTTTGGGGAGATTGTGTGGTCACGGCAGCATATCTGATCAATCGCATGCCGTCACGAATTCTAAAAGGGAAGACACCTTTTGAGCTTTTATATGGAAGGAAACCAAATCTAAGTCATCTCAGAGTTTTTGGAAGTCTTTGCTACATGACCACAGTCGGGCATAGAGATAAGATGGCACCACGTGCCAGACAATGCATATTCATGGGATATCCAACTTTGCAAAAAGGATACAGGCTTTATGAACCATCTTCTGGGGATTTTTTTGTAAGTAGGGATGTTGTTTTTCATGAAGATATTTTTCCATTCTCACATTTCAACTCTTCATCTGAGGATGAGAAGACAAGGGATGATCACTTCTTAATGGAAGAGGACTTATCTTACGGGGAACACTTCTTATTGCTTCTCCTCCGAGACCAAAGAGATATTTTGTCCCCAGTGGTTATTGAAAACCCCATTCGTGATTCCATTGAAGACTCTCCTATAGAAGAGCCGACACAGTTAAGGAATTCTCCAGAAGCAAATCTTACTAAGGAATCATCTGTCATGCCACATGAGCCAGTGTGACGTTTTGGTCGAGCTACTCGTCCACCAACTTGGACGAAAGATTTTATCTGTGGTTCTACACGATCATCAGGTACTCGTTACCCTATCTCCGCTTATATTTCCCTTGATAGATTATCGCCAGAACATCTGTGTTGTATGAGCCGTATTTCTGAGGAACTAGAACCCTCTAGTTATAACAAGGCAAGAAATGCTCCTCATTGGCAAAAGGCCATGGAGTCAGAATTACATGCCTTGGTAGAAAATCAAACTTGGGATATAGTATCATTACCCGCTCATCGCAAACCCATTGGGTGTAAGTGGGTATACAAGATTCAATACAGAGCAGATGGTTCTATCGAAAGATATAAAGCCCGGTTAGTGGCCAAAGGTTTCACACAGCGTGAAGGATTCGACTATCATGAAACTTTCTCGCCAGTAGCAAAAGATGTCACTGTTCGTTCTTTCCTATCGGTTGCTGCTTTTCGTGACTGGCCACTGCATCAGATGGATGTTCATAATGCTTTCTTGCATGGTGATCTGAACGAGGAGATATACATGGAACTTCCACCAGGATTACGGAGACAGGGGGAGTCTAAAGTATGTCGTCTCCGCAAATCTCTTTATGGATTGAAGCAAGCCTCTCGGCAATGGTATGCCAAATTCACTAATGCACTTATGGCTGTTGGGTTCAAACAATCCAAGTATGACTATGCTTTATTCACCTGGACAAAAGGTATGTCATCTATTTATTTGATGATCTATGTTGATGACATACTTATCATGGGAAATGATGATTCTGCTATAAAGAAACTTAAAGAGTATCTCGCATTCCACTTTTCACATCAAAGACTTAGGACCACCTAAGTATTTTCTTGGAATTGAGATAGCTCGTTCAGATCAAGGAATCTCTCTATGCCAACAAAAATTCGTAATGGAGATCATATCAGAAGCAGGACTCTCGGGCTGCAGACCAGCAATTATTCCTATCGAGCAAAATGTCAAGCTGACTTCTATCGAGTATGATACTGGTATATCCTCTTTTGATGATCCTCTGTTAAAAGACCCATCAGGATATCAGAGACTCGTAGGAAAACTTATATATCTGACCATGACTAGGCCGGATATCTGCTATGCAGTACAGACTCTTAGTCAATTTATGCACAGTCCAAAACAATCTCACATGAATGCGGCCTTGAAGATTGTGAGATACTTGAAGACATGTCTAGGCTTAGGGATACTCCTTTCTCGAAAATGCAACATGGAAATGGCGGCCTATTGTGATGCGGATTATGCCACATGTCCTATGAGTAGGAGATCTATCACTGGTTTCTGTATCAAGTTCGGAGAATCATTACTTTCATGGAAGACAAAGAAAAAATCTCATCAGTATCGTTATCTTCAGCTGAAGCTGAATATAGATCTATGGCCAAGACTGTTTGTGAAATAGTCTGGTTAAGGGGTCTATTTTTGGATCTTGGGGCACAAGTTAAAGGACCAACTCTACTATTTTGTGACAATGATTCAGCACTCAAACTTGCAGCAAATCCCGTACTGCATGAGAGGACAAAGCATATAGAAGTGGATTGTCACTTTACTCGAGAGAAGATTCAAGAAGGGATAGTCAAGACGAGAGGAATCAGAACCGTGGAGCAACCTGCAGATATATTTACTAAACCTCTTTATCAAAGACAACATACATATCTTCTAAACAAGCTTGGTGTCTTGGACATATACAGACCACCAGCTTGAGGGGGAGTGTTGGAAGATATGATTTACTTGTGATTTACTTAGAATATATCAATTGTAAATTGATACAAAGTCTTTTATTTTAGGACTGTAAAGATAGGAGAATATTTCTATTTCCTTTTATTGATTCTTCTTTGTAATTAAATACATCTTGTACAGACATTACAATTCAATGAAAGGAATACAATTTTCCTTGACATCTTTTCTTCACGAGTTCCTCTTTGTCCCTTTTCATGACATTTGAATCCAGAACTTGATTTCGAAGTGACGGCCATTGATTATGACACCATTGATCCAGTCACGGAGAAGAAACCGGAGACGGTGGAGCATGGGGTTCAAGGGCCGGTGGAGAAGACACATTATAGAGGAGTGAGGAGGGGACCGTGGGGAAAATATGCAGCGGAGATAAGGGACCCCAAGAAGAACAGGGCAAGAATTTGGCTCGGAACTTACAAGACGCCCCAGGATGCGGCATTGGCCTATGATCGAGCCGCTTTTAAGATGAGGGGGTCCAAGGCCAAGCTCAACTTCCCTCTCCTCATAGGTTCAGCCGAGTACGAGCCTGTCAGGGTCAGCCCCAAGTGTCGATCTGCTGAGCCTAGGTCGCTGTCCACATCCATTGATGGCGGATTGACGAAGAGGACGAAGAAGAGAGAGAGAGATCAATGATGATGCTGAGGTGGATTTTGGAAATCCAATCCCTTTTCCCATATTGGAAATGGGTATCCTGAGTGGAGATGAACAATTTTTATTTTGATTGTGCGAACTGCGAAAGACATTGTCTTGATCTTGTAGAATCTATCAGTTCAGTGTTTTTAGCTTCAGCGATCTTTTACTGGCAGAGAAATCACGCCTGCATCCAACATGCAATCAATGTTACTGCTGAAGAAATCCTAGTCATGAAGTATAGTCAGAGAATATAGTCTCGATCCTAACTTGAGGAAGTCAAAAATGCCGAAGACTCTTGAGATCATTCTCAAGCCCTAACCACATTCATAGACCTTTCTTTCCTTCACGGTTCTCAACTCTGGCTATTGTGGGGTCAGCATACATCACTGCCCAATCAAGATGCATCAATTTTCAGAACCATTTTGCTGCCGAACTGACCATTTCTGAACTTTAATGATCAGTTCCATGATTCTCCTGTGGTTTGTGTGTGTGATGTAAACACAATAGCTGTAAGATTCGCAAACCAATCTGATATGATCGACATTCATTTTCTAAGTAGATAACTTCTTCATGTGCTCGTAAAGTAAAATTTGACGTAAAATGTCAAAAGGACTCAAGCAAATGAAAGGGACGAAAAAGAAAAAGGAAAAAATTGAAGAGTTTCTGGAAAACAGTTTAGTGGCAGAGATTATCGTGCAAACACTGGCAACCACCCACGTCAAAGTGATGTCCAATTTCATCCCTTCTCCTCCCCCGTTCATTCTCTTGCTCTCGGTGCCTCGACAAATCTCAATTATGCAATTGATCCATGGAAATGAGGTCTCCATCAATGGTTGAATTTTATGAAAATATCAAAAGAAACACCGTGCGGGATAGAGAGATTTTTCGGTAATTTCATGGTACAATGTTCCAATCCATGCTCGCAGACCAAGTTGGCACGTGCTGATTCGCTCGAGTGGGCAACAATCTCGTGTTTTCGGGAGCACCTAAAGGTTCCTCCGGTCCGACCAAAGAATTCTTTGGGAGCACCTCTTCCGCTTGAAATTTGCAATTGCTTCAGGACACAAAAGTATTAATTTCTTCAACAATTCAAACGAACTCGTTGTTAATCAAGCATTGTGACTATAAAAAGAAAAGTCAATCCAAACTCAGGTGATGGTCCCCCGCACGTACTTTCTTTTAAAGGTATAGGTCAAAAAAGACTTCCATCTTTTTTGTTGGTTACACGTGATTGGTGGACAAGATTACTAGCTAAAAAGAAAAAAAAAATGGGAATTCCAAGAGCTGAGTTGTTCATAGCAGCCAGACAGAAAGTAAGAAGCGGGTCATATTACTTATCATGGAAATCATGTTTTTAATTCCTTTATTCATTTAGTCCGACCGACAGATAGTCAACGACGTTAGGGCCAATGCTTAAGCAGTACCCTGTTGACTCATTGAATGGAGAATCATATAACAATAAGTAAAACAACCCTTCTTTTTCACAATTTTTTTTTATTTCGAAATTGCTTTTAAGTGGTTTGATTTGATAGTATCCATATAGTCAATGGATGAGTAAAACGCATAATTTGACAGTCAAATTTCAAAGAGCAATATAGCGTAACTGTCAAGTCATGTATGATGTCGTAAAAAGAGTATCTATTGATTAACTAGCCATGTATAATGTTACCGAATGTTTATATGATTTTGATTGTAGTTTGTAAATGAAGCTCATATTTGACTAAGCCGATCTGATGAGTTGAGGGACGTTGAGCTTGGTCTTGGACCCCCACATTTTAAAAGCAGCCCGGTCGTAGGCCAATGCCGCATCTTGAGGCGTCTCCTAACGCGCTTCTTCTGCCTTCTTCGCTAGCCCCTTCTCCTCCGATACATCATCGATGGCGCCATGATCAACTGGCACCGTCGCTTTGAAACCAAGCTGTTGATCAAAAGGGACCCACCCCGAGTCGAGTGCATCTCACAGCGCACCATACACGATCATGTCCTCGGAGTCATCGACCCTTAGCGAGAGGTCTTCGCTCCAACTCTCCATCAGCAAAAGACCAGTGTAGCCATAAGTAGATAAACGTCAATAGGACCTATAAGTAGCTGATTTCGGCTTCTGCTTCGGCTTCTGTCGGACCATCCCGCAGGCAGGCGGAGAGAACAAGATTCCTGCCCTTGTTTTTTGTTTTCATTTTGTTTATATAAGGCAAGAGTGCATTTCAGGAAGGAAGCCCCTTCAACAGAACCAATCCTAGAAACAAAAACGTGGCAAATTGAAACACAGGAGAGTGAAAAACGTGCAGAAACTAGGAGAGGAAAAGAAAGAGCCTAGGCAGTGCTCTATAACAAGAAGGATGAGCAAGAAATCCGTCAGATCAACCCACTTGGGAAAAAATCATACATAAACCATCTGATGTTTCGCACTACGACAGTATTCGAACAATGGAAATCTCATGCGTGCAACAATTGAAATCCAATCCCGACACTGCCATTTTTATAGTGTGAAACTTACCAATCAACTTAAAACTTAATTGAGCTCGAAGACAATCAAGAGATGATCCCGTATTAGCCACATGCAGTGTACTATTACACTCGACAACTCTAATGAAACAAGATCAATACTCAAGAAACAAACTTATATAGAAAAAAGGAAAACAAAATACAACCAATTCTACCCAGCTTGCATATAGCCGATGCCGAGAATATTTACAGGAGCTCATCCTATTGATGCTCAAACTAAACACCATCATGGAGATCACGTAGCAATTCTTCCGCAAACCTACGTCCTGGAAAAGATTCTCTTCCATCGGCTAACTTGTGAGTCTCAAAACTGGCAAGGAGTCCCAAGCCTCTGCCTTTGCCTTAAGGTAGTAGACTTCCTGTTGTCGAATGCTGGATGTAGTAGCTCCTGGAATATCTCCAGGAACAAAAGCCATTCATCCTCCCTCATGTCTACAAGATTCACAAAGCTCACACTTGTAGGAAGCTGCTCATTTGCACTTCTGTGCCCTGATGACGTGTTAGCTATGAAGCGGTTTTCCTGCATCATACCAGAATATTTGGGTTGCTTTGGACTCTGTTTACCCAAGACGGTATTTTTCAAGGGCATGGAAAGTTTTGACACTGAGGGAATCCTCTCAAATGCCTCGACCCCAATATCCTCCCTCTTCTTCTCTTCTTCATCTTCACTCTCTTCTTCCTCCTCGCTTCCTTTCTCTAGTCTAGATAGAGGATTCCTGCCATTGCTACTTATTCCAAGATCGAAATGTGCTCTGTACATACAGTCATCCATGGTCATCTTTGGCGTGAAGCCTGACTCAGCAGCATCCTCACGGTCAATATCAAATTGAAACTCATCATCTCCCAAGTCTGCCTTGGGGAAAAAAAGATCCCTATCAGCTATAGACCTTCTCGCCTCAATGCACACGACCTCCAGTTTACTTGGTTCTTCCTCACCACTGTGAAATTCTCTGCTCATCATTTCACCAATTTCAGCAAGACAAAGGCCATATGCAACAGCTCTCTTCAGGAAAATGGTGCAGAGGGTCAGCACGCGGAGACAAGCTTCTCGGATCATGGGAAGAGACAAGCTTATCGGATCATGGGAAGCTCCTTCCGCAGCATTTTCCAATCATCTCTATAGTCCAGCTTCTCTATATACTTCAATTCACCCTCAGAAAAAGGAATTGAAGCCTGGGGCCAATGAATCCACTCAAAGTATGGGTCCTCCAAAGTTTCTGGCAAGCAAAGGCCATGATCAATAGGAATCAGTTCCACTTGACCAAACCTTCCTATGCTGTCGAGTTTCCTTACTAAAAGGTTCCCCGCATGCCTGTCCGTGTTAAAATTTCTAATGTCTAATATTCCAATTCGATGCACAACAGAAACAGGAAAGGATGAGGTGCCATGATCGCCGGCATCAAAATCATGAGGTATGAACTGCTGAAAAGATGCTATCTTGCTAACCACTTTCTTTTCATTTGGCTTGTTAGGATTCACTCCATCATTAATATTGAAGATAAAGTGAGTGATCTTTACCAAAGCAGTTGGAGGAACATTAGCAAAATGTTCAGAGTCTAGAAGATAAGCTGCAACCTCTCTGATCCCTGATTCTCCAACTCGCACGGATCTCTTCACGCGTGGTTGTCCTAGAGCTTTGCCGACAAAGCCTTTAGGATTATTGGGGGCAGATGGTTCTTCATCAGTTGGCTTTATAACAGCAACACGATCACCTCTGCTATTTCGGAAGTAGTATACACCTCCAAGACCACCGTGAACAGGAATTGGATCAACCCCCATGTTAATTGCCTTGACAACGTCCTTCACCAATTGCTTGATTCTATCAAATCGATTTGACCAGCCAAGTATTTCTATCGGACCGCTCTCATATCTTTGTTGGATATCCCTCCCGGTTGGAGAAAGACAAGGTGTTGATGAGCTCCTAGAAAGAAAATTCCGTGTAAGGAGAAGTGGGGAATTGTTTAGGACAGCACTGAGATCATTTTTCAGTACCTTGTCCCCAAAAGTCAAGGAGCACTGTTCTATAGGGAAATTAAGAGCGATCTACAACCGCCTTTTCAGAGTGTGGGCATTATCAGTGCGATCCAGCTCCACACCCAACACACAGCCCATTTCAGTCTGTACGAAAACCTGTCTCCTCCCAGTAGGTTGCTTCCTCTCATTTCTGTTTGGCCCGCCGTACTCCCTGCTAAGAGAGCTCTTCAAAAAAGCCACAGCCATCCGAGTCTGGATGGGGCTGTCTAGCTCGCAAGACAAGAAATGGAGAGAGAGAGCTAGAGCTTTCGCAACCAGCAACAGGGGCAGCAGTTGAAGAGCAACTCTCTCCCGAGCAACTAAAATGCATGAACAGTGCACGGATATCAAAGAACAGAGTATGCGAACATCTAGCTAGTAACAGTCACACATTAGTTACATACTAGTATCAGTTCACACTTCAAGAAAGGTAACTGCAACATTTCCATCACGAGTTCGTCAATGCAGCAAGCACCAAATTACACCGCAATAAACACTGCATAGCAAAAACGTACTAACTAGGGATCAACTCGAGAACAATCTCGTCGCGCTGACATTCCACGAGAATGGTTTTCTATGGATGTGTAAAATGCCTCACTTAAATTATGACGTCAATTTTCAAAGAATAGAATATTGTAACTGTCACGTGTGATCACATGGGAAGAGTAATTACTAATTAACTCAGTCATGTATAATGATACCGACTGTTTTTGTGACTTGAATTTGATCTGTTGTAATAAAGCTCGTGGTTTTACTTGAAGTGTTTCCAACAAAAACTGAACACTGATTTACGTTCTCTCCTCAAAGCCGTTTCTCACACCGTGCCACAACTTCCGTTGCCGACAACTCTGATATTGCCTTATCCACAGAAATGCCACCACACCAGCTGTTCACTATTATATCCCGACGATGTCTTGGAGCTTTCCTTGAGATCTCGCCAGGATCTAAGTCATCACCGTCAATCGGCGACGACAAGGTCTAGAGGTGGGGCTTTCAAGTCTAGGGACCGCTTCACCAAATCTCTCCTCATCATCGACTTGCCATAATATTCTTTTCGTCAAGAGGGAACTGATGCATTCTCACTGTCGTTTGGAAGTTAGAGATGTTCTCTTCATTAAATAGAAGAAGATAGTCCATGGTAGTGATTACATGTGGGATACTTGTTTTAAAAAAAAAAAAGATAGAACAGTCTGCTTTCGCTGAAAAACAAAAATAGACAACCTGCTTAATTATTGTGTGCGAAAAGGTAAAATAAGGCTACATTGTGGAAGCTGGAATGGAATGATCATCAATCCACCTATAAGCATACAGAGACCCGTCCATCCACCGTCAATGTGCCTCCATCCAAACTCGGAAATGTTGCATTGAAATCCGGCTTGGCTTGGCTTGGCTTGGCTCGGCTCGGCTCGGCTCCTTCACTGATTTGAAGTCCTAAGCAAGCCATAATCGCTAGGGGTGTCCAAAAACCTGACCCGACCCGATCCGAAAACAACTTGAACACGAACCGAACACGAAACAAATTGAGTACATGTTTCGGGTCTTAATCTTGTTCGGGTAACGATTATAAAACAAGCAAACAAATATGTTTCGGGTCGGGTTAGGGTTGGAACATTGTTCGCCCTGACACATTATTGACTCGGAACACGTTCTCTCACCCAAACACGTTCTCCTCCTCCTCTTTCTCGGAAGATCCTACGACGAACCCAAACACGTTCTCCTCCCTCTCAGAAGACCCTGCGAGTCGCAGGCTATGGCCACCCTGCCTTCTCCCAACGATTGCGCCTTCCAGCGCCTCGACCACCCCAAGCTCGCCCTCCAAAGCTCCCGGCATGCTGGCCAATGTCACCGTCTTCGAGTTTGTCCATCACCACCACCGCCGACAAGGTCACCCTCGCCGGGTACTGCCCCGTCTCCAGCGACCTCGAGCCCTGCTGCTGGGAGTTCCTACCCGCAGCCAGCTCCAACGCGCCGCAGTTCCGCGTGGTCTTCTGAGAGGGGGGAGGAGTAGGGGAAGCGACCCTGATTTTTGGTGTCCTGCTTTGTATAATAAGAGTGCGAATTGTGGAGATTCTCGTTCGGTGTCTTGGATTGAGGGGAAAAAGATATGATTTTGCTTTTGTATAGATGATGACTGTTGAGGATGATTCATATGAGCTTCTTGCTCTGTAACTGGATTGGGTAAGAAATTTGACTCCATGATGATACACTCTCTGGACAATGAGCAATTTTCGTGAAATAAACATGAGTGATGCTGTGAATGGACGTTGATATTGATGAAATAGCATTGATTCGATGTTTGCAGTTGTTAAATCCTCAGACAACAATCTGCTAGCGACACCCTGAAATTATACAACTTGGGAGAAGAAATGCGCATGAACTTGTCTAATATATAAAGTTTGCAGTTACCTTTTTGACATTGTAGATGCAGAGTTTCTCTTGATTCTGCATCACGAGATTGTAATGTTGTCGATGTCGAAGTCTCGATCTTCACAATTCATCCGTAAACCAGAAGAGAAAATGTAGAGAACGAGGTGAGAGCTAGGCAAAATCAGCATCCTCATGCCCACATGGTAATTCATTATGATTCATGATGAGAAGAAGCTCCAATCCAGAACTCGGCACTGTCAATGCTAAGACACGCAAGAGAGGCTCCCGCCATAAGCTCAGTCGCATTCAACTTGATAACTCATCGGTAGTGCTCGAACGACTGTTACCTTCGTTCGCCAAATTAGTTAATGTCGCAAACCCTTTTTTTGCTGCAATGGCTTCTGATCTTGGTTGCTTTGCTACATTTACACCTCGTTATTCAGCTGGTTTCTCCTTATGCTTTCACAAAACAGCTCAATCTTCTCTCCTTTAATATAATATCCCATATGCAAACTGTGCAACCGGCGGCATGTTAACAGGACTGATTTCACACTACCAATGCCACTGGGTGTGAAATCACTGGCATTGGTCGACCCGGACCCGACCCGAATTTGTGCTTCGGGTATTATGCTTTTCGGGTCGGGTCAGAGCACACTGCCTTATGATTCGGGTCGGGTAACATTAAAACCCGACCCGACCCGACCCATTGACAGCCCTAATAATCGCTCGATGTGGCAGACGGCGACCAAGGGTCGGCCAACCGGCACTTGGGGCTGATTCTAATGGGCTCGTACTCAGCTAATCCGATGAGGCGAGGGAAGTTGAGCTTGGCCTTGGAGCCCTGCATTTCGCAGGCCATTGCTGCATCCTCACACGTCTCGTAGGTCCCGACCCAAATCTGGGCTCCACTCTTCTCGGGGTCTCTTATCTCTGCTGCATATTTACAGCCTCATCCTTCCCTCTCTATAGCGCATTTCTTCCGCCTTCTTCGCCAGCCCCTTCTCCTCTTATATATCATCGATGACGCGATGATCAACTGGCACCTTGCTTTGAAATCAAGCTTTTGATTGAAAGGGATCCACCCCATGTCGAGTGCATCATGCAGGGCGCCGTACACATTCATGCACTCAGAGTCGCCGACCCTTAGCGGGAGGTCTTCGCTCCAGCTCTCCGTAAGCAACAGACCGGTGTAGCTCGAGCACGAACAGTACATGTGGTCGTCAAGAAGATGATAGCGAATGGACTCGAGAACATTGAAATGAGAAAAGAGTTCTTCGGAATCAATTTACGCGAGCATTTTTTCTTCCCTTTTCCTTTTGTAGGGCTTTTCTCTGAGGACTGTATTGTTGCAGACTTTCAGTTGGTGACCATGGATGAACGAAGCAAGCGAAGTATATATAGATTGAGGGTATGGATTAAGGCAAACAAAATATATACTTTTTCTTTAATTTATTACTTCTTTTGGAGTTTCCATGAAACTTCAATTAGTGGCTAGACTGGAACAAGTGTTTTAAATGTTTATTCTCTAGTCGCTTAGTATATAATTGTGGCAACTGTAAATTAATGTATTTTAATTCTTAATTATCCGATGCAAAATTTGAGAAAAAAGGTCTGGGTCGCGTTCCTTTAATTTTTATTTTATTGAACAAGGACTATAATTAACAGAATGCTTGCATGCGTGTATAATCGAGGAAAACATAAGGTGGAAGAAATGTTACTAGAAATGCATAGGTTCGTGCTATAAATCCATCCAATAATTTCGTTATGCAATAACGGGGACAATATCATAATAAAAAAATCTTTACGATATGATTCTTTAGATACTGTGCCTTACCCCTCTATGAAAGGAGAGCTCATAGAGGTTCTCTATAATGATTTGGGATTTTGGACCTTCAACTAATCATCCATTCGAGTCTATTCTTTGCCCTTACAAGTTGTGAGTCGGTTTGCACAACAATGGTATTTTTGAAGTGATGGGGAATCAACACTTGTAGGATTCAAGAAACTGCGATCGTCCTTGCTAAGCATCTTGTCACCTACAAAGGAAAAGAGTGGTATTAATCAAGCTATGTTCAGGCATGAGATACACCATTTTCTCCGAAAGTCAGGTGATCCTTTTGTCTCAATTCCTCTATATCTCCTCGTTTGCCGATGGCTTGCCCCACTTTGTTACCTGTCAGTGACGTGCATGAAGTTTTAAGAACGAACACTTCTCAACACTCTTGGAGATGACATCGTGCCCGATCGATATAAGATTAGCCCCCACATTGACCCTGTCTACCTCTGTAAGTTTATTTCTCAAGAGCACATGTGGAGTGGAGGTGATTGGTCTCCACCATGCTATTGGGCTTATGTAATCTACATTAAGTACAACATCATACGTCAGCATATGAATGAATAGTGCGGAGTTAGAACAAATGGGACCTTATGGCAATCCTTCCTTATTAAATCGTATCTCAAAGGTGTGAATATTTCAAGGGAGTCTTCCGACTCGGTTTGCACAGAAAATGGCTTCTCTGAGCATTTATAAAATTCAAGGCTTTATTCCTCCACTAGATCGTCAGAATTTGTCTTGCCACCTCATGTGCATTCTGAAGTCACAAGTTTTTATTTTTTATTTTTTGAGATGTATTGAAAATTTTGACTGCGACAAATTTTGGAGGGATTGTGCAAAAGCCCAGCCTTCAAAGAGATTTGATCATAGGGCCAATTTAATGTGCTTTCACATGCCGTCAAAACATGAAAATTTCTCATGAACTTGCAATTTATTGAAAAAAAAAAAGAGTTACATTATTGAAAACGGGAAACCGAAATCCGAGAAAGTAGGAAAGATTCCTATGTACGAGGAATATGTGGATAATTAAACATGCCCCTACCCTGGGCAATTCGAACTCATTCTATCATCCAAATCCTCATCAATGACAACGGTAGTATGATTGGTTGCTCGGACATATTTATCACCTTCAGCTTTGCCGGTCGAATTAACATTAGTGGCCTTTACCCGGTTCATTGGGTTTGACCTTGGAGGAGGAGGTAGAGTCGCAAAGACCTTCTCCAGCTTATCCACGCGATCTGACAAACGTTGCACTACATTGTCCAACTCGTTCATTCGACGTCGGAGGGGTGTCATCCCATCACTCTTTCCTTCGAGCGCCAACTTCTTGGTCATTTCTTCCACGCAATCTGACAAGTATTGCTTGATCATGATTGGGAGACACGATGTAATATATAAGAATGACAGAGAAGATAGAACACATACAGGGATAGCGAGGGTAGAAAGATACAAAAACATGCACATGTACATGTGAGGTTTAACTCCTAAAAGTGGAAAATTCAATAATCAAAATAGTAACTAAATTACTCAGAAGATTAAAGAACCTGAAATGCATGAGCAAGCAGGAATGGATGTGTATTTGACACTCAACTGAGACAAGGATTCTGCAAATTTAGACTTAGAAAACAAACATGCGATGACAAATGCATTTATTAATGAAAATGTTGATGAATTTGACTAATGCATGACCTAAGCTATTTTGAGCTAACTAAGATGTAATGTCGATTCAGTCTTTGTTGTGTTTTCTTTTTAATGAGATGAACTCCCTAAATGCAATATGGACATGACTCAGATAATGCTATGATTATATGCACTAATCTAACATGCATCGATGAAGTAACATAAAGTCCTAAATGCCATGCTTGCTATGCTATAATGAACTAACTATATGCAGTGATACGGGATCAATTCCTAAAGCTAGCGATATGATATGCCGAGAATGCTATGACATAAGATAGAATTAATCATGGACTAATCCTAGGACGCAAGTTATATGAAATGCTTTTTCTTTGTATTATATTTATGTTAACGAAAACAGCAAATTATATCCTAGGACCCTACATGTGACATACTGACTTTTGCTCAACGAATATCAACTTAGTGATGCAATGCTGACTTTTTTCATATTTTTCTTTTTATGATATGCAATATGAATAATGCATGAAATGCAATGACTAATTATTCCAATCTTCACCACATAATTATCAAAAATGTGATTTTAATGTGATTTTCTAGATGACGTGAATTATGTGATATAACACACAAGTAACATTTTTTTTCTCTTTTGTTTTCGATTAGTAAAAACCATGAACTGCCCTAAATCTACGGATACTCTTAACACTAAAATGCATTGCCCTAGATAAGAAATTATGAGATTGCGCAAAACTCTAAATATGTACGAGACAATGACAAGCAATGTCGATGTATTGAAATACACGTTATGGTTAGAATTAATCACATCATTGATTGGAGTTCGATCTTAGTGCCTAAAGGTCCAAAAGGAAAGGATCGGATCAAATCGTGATAGCATATGCTTCTATTAACTAATAACATGCATTTAAAAACCATATATTAAAATGAATTTAGACAAACCCAGCTTACCTTGAGCAAAGATTAACCTAAGACAATCGAAGCGAGGAAAGGTGCGACGCCTTCTGGTGGGTATTGGCAAGAGAGTGTAGCCGGTGAAGCTACGGCAGCGAGGATTGACGACCGTTGTTCAATGCCGGAGTTTGCAAAAGGGGCTTGCCGGGGGAACTAGCGACTCTTGAACGTAATGGCAAGGACGGATGTTAGCTAGAAACGCCACAGACAATCACCAATGTCGCTAAATGACCACCGGTGCCAAGCTGCTTTGCCAGGAAACCTGAAAGCTTGCAAGGAGGTCTAGAAGACCTACTGGGATAACTGGCCGTGGCTGGATTCACTGGACTTCTCGGCCTAGCTGCTGTGCGTGATAGTGAGGGTCGTCAGCAACCTGACATCATGTCAGTCGCTGCGCCTGGAAGTCGCGGCTGAGCAAGGTGGAGGCGCGGCGGAGCTGACGTCAGCATTGATGAGATGAATGACCACGTCAGGGCAACGTCGCGGATGGAGAGTAGGATATGGTGGCTTGGCTTACGGAGTGGTGGTGGGCAGCGGAGTGCGGAGGAGAGCAGCCGCAAATGAAGATTTGCTCTTGAAATGATGATACCCACGGATGTTAGATGCTGATCACAACTTTTTCATTCAAACCTCTTTAACAACCGGGAGATGATATCGCATTTCTATGGAAAAATTTCCCAATAGCCCGGACGTCAATTGTGGGAAAAGAGATCACATCCGCTGATTTTTATCATCTTCCTTATATATACGAGTCTTCATCCCATCTCCAAAATCTCTTCCGTTTTGCCAGCCCATTATCAGATTCCCATCGAGTTGATCTCTTTAGCGTTTCAAATTCCGATGTTTCCTCTCAAGCTGTGGATATTCTCCCTTTGCCGATCACGATTGCCTTTCTCTCCTTTTGAATTATTGACCGAGATAAAGAGGTCGTGACGGCCAGCTATTTATGGGAGATGATCCTACGTGCGCTTGTCCGTGCATCGGTCCATGGTAGCATCGAAGGGAAGTCATATGATGACTTAAGCAAAAAAAATGCAAATGTGAATAATGCAAGTGATATTTTTATTGTTTTTAGGAGTCGGGTTGACTCCCTATTTTCTTATGCAACCTAAATGGCTAAACATGTTGCCAAAATTTAGATGTCGACAATCTAATAATCTAATTGACACCTAAGTTTTTCTTTTTACTCAATCTTCTGACGAGATAAAAATAGTTTCTTGGAGCTAGCCGAAAATAAAGTAATGCCTTGTAGATTTCATTTCATTGAAAGGCAATCAATGAGACATGCCATTCGCAAACTAGCATGTTTTTGTAATGCAAGCATGATTCTCAAATAATGTGGCAGGTTAGCCATGCCTCACACATGAAGTTGATTGTGTACCTTCGAGACGTACATGAGACTTGGAATTTGATGGAGAGGACTGTTGACACTATTCATTTAGGTTTTAAATTACATAGAAAATTAGGGATGGATTTTAACCCCTAGCAAAAATCATTTTCATTCAACCACAATGCATAACTAGTATAAACTAGAGGTGGCAATATGGGTCATAAACCCATATCATAACCCATTTTTAGTTAAATGGGTCATATATAGGTCAAGTGAAAGTTAAATATGGGTCAAAAATGGGTTTGAGAAAATAAAGCACAAAACTAAATGGGTCTAAATGGGTTATTACTAATAACTCATTAATAACCCCATTTAGACCCACTTTCAACCCATGGCCATGGCCATGGCCTTCTTTAATTTTATAAAATTTTTTTATAAAAATTCAAATTATATTATATTTATATTTCAATTTTTTTTCTTTTTTTCTTTTTTTCTTTTTCTTTTTTTTTCTTCCTCCCTTAGCCGATCGCCGGCGGGCGACGACCGGCCAGCCGGGCGAGATCGAGCTCGCCGGCGTCGGGCGAGGCTCGATCTCGCCGAACCGGCGAGGCCGAGACCCGCCCGACGCCGGCGAGCTCTAGCCTCGCCGGATCCGGCGAGGCTCGAGCCTCGCCGGTCGTCGGCGAGGCCGAGCCTCGCCGGATCGGCGAGATCGAGCTCACCGGCGTCGGGCGAGGCTCGATCTTGCCAGATCCGGCGAGGCTCGGCCTCGCCGACGACCGGCGAGGCTCGAGCTCGCCGGCGTCGGGCGGGGCCTCGGCCTCGCCGGTTCGGGCGAGATCAAGCCCCGCCCGACGCCGGCGAGCTCGATCTCGCCCGTGGCCGGTCGCCGGCCGTCGTCGTGGCCGGCGGCCGGAAAAAGAAAAAAAAAAAAAAAGAGAAAAAAATAATTATTAAAATATAAAAATTATATTTAAAATAAAAATATTTTTAAAAATAAAAATAAAAATTATATTTTAAAAAATAAAAATTCAATTTTTTAAAAAATATTTTAAAAAAAAATTAAAAAAAATCATTAAATTTGTATTGCATAAAAATGTTTTAACAATACTTTTTTATACTTTTTTTTTTACAAAAAAAAATCATAAAAATGAGCTTTTTTTAGGTTTAGTTAAAAAAATTTCATATTATAGTTTTTAGTTATTCAATAGTATGTTGATTTCAAATAAGAGAAGCATGTGCATAGTCTAATTATTTATAAAAATTTCAATTTATAGGTTTTTTTAACTTTTTATTTTTATGTTATTTACTATTTTGAATTTAATTTGAAGTTTTAATCCAATTAGCATATAGTAGAAGTGAGTTTTCCTAGAATATTAATAGGTTTTAGCAATACGGGTCAGGTCGGGTATGGGTCGGGTACGGGTCGGGTCGGGTCGGGTATGGGTCACTAGATTTACACTACGGGAATATGGGTCAAGACACGGGTTAAATGGGTCAAATATGGGTCGACCCATTTTCGACATTACCCATACCCGACCCGACCCACCCATTTGCCACCTCTAGTATAAACTAAAACTTTAATTTTAAAAATTATTTAAAAAGAAAAAAAGCGGAAGAGGGCCGGGCCTGGGCTGGCCCGCCCGCCTCTTCCTTTTTCATCTTTCCCTCCTTCTTCCCCCCGCGGGCCGGCCCACCTATTCCTTTTGCCAGCCCGGCCCCCTTCTCTTCTCCTTCTCTCTTCCCTGCTCGGCTTGGACGGTAGCTCGGCGACAAGGGCAGAAGGACGACGCAAAGAAGGACAGCGTACGTCAAAGGACAACGAGGAATGTCGCGCGCGACGCGGTCAGGACGGGCTGGCCAGCAACAGCTGGCGTCGGACACGGGGCTTGGAAGAGAGAGAGAGAGAGCCGTGAGTGAAAGGGAGGGAGAACTAGAGTCCCGGCCAACTTCCGGTGGTGGCCGCGCCAAGTCCCGGCCAACTTCTACCCCTCCTCCGCCTCGAAAAAGTGGTAAGACTCGGCTGCTCTTTTTTTCTTATTTTTCCGATTTGGGTCGATTCCTCGAGGATCCCGGCTCGGAGGCGCGCGAGGCGAACGGACGTGGCCCGATCTATGGATCTCGCCACCATTCGCCGCCGCCGAGCCGGGTAGAGAGCACCACCAACGGCCCCCGTTTGCCCTGCTTTGTGCCCTGTTTCGGCTCGTCGGACCGGGCTTCATCGTGGTACGGTTTGTGCGAGTCCCAGCCCCCATCTATGTCGTGCTAAGCTGCATTTCGATCTCTGCTTATCGATTGCTAAGCATCTCGGCGCGGTTTGACTCCCTGTTAATTCAATGGTCTCCCTTCGGTCGACGCCCGTCATGTGTTTGTGAAAATGCCCGAACCGAGTTATGTAGATTTTCCGTGATTTTGGTCTAGTTCTAATAAGCGTTTGTTGGTTATTTGACACGTTTGTGGACTTTCATTGTCATCTGTGGAGTCGTGCGCTGTTCTTTCGCGTGTCGTGTGTGCATCCCGGCGGACGGTCCTTTGATTGAGCCAAGGGCGGATACGAGCCGGCTCATGGCCGTTCGTCTCTTCTGTTTTCATGGGTTTTAGGAATCTGGGCTCAACTAGAATTTGTTAAGTTCGGGTCGATTTCGAGCTATATTTGGACTGGTGATCTTCAGGCCTGATTTGCTTTAGTCTGGCTTCAGAAAACTTGGGCTTAAATTTCTGTGCAGTGTGCTTACTTTATAACCTCATGCGGTCCTAGGAGTAGACAAGACTTGTGCGAGGTTTTTTTCACTCGCTAAAGGAAGCAAGACCAACCCTTTCATGCTGAGATGTAATGTGGTTTATAAGTTTAGGCAGGTTTTTATCTTTTAGGCCAAGATTCACTCTAGAAAATCTGGCATCACTAGGTTGAGAACCATCCGGGAATCGATCACCCATAGTTCAAATTAAAACATTGACCAAAAACAAACACGTTGATGATCTACACTCCAACAGGTGAGCTGCCTATAAAAGAACATGCAGTTAGTGTAACTCGGATGTGTAGTCCCAATTGGGGCTTCAAACACAAAAGATTTATAAAGGAAATATTTCATTATGAAAATGCTGATCATTCACAAGTTTAATTGCTTTTCTTCAGCAACTAATACATACAATACGACTAATTTTCAATGATGTAAAACATAATCTCTACAGTTAATTTTGTTAGGACTAGAATTAGCACCTAGAGGGGGGTGAATAGGTGATTAAAGCGATTTTAACAATCAAATCCGAATGTGAGATTAATGAATTAAAAACAGCGATTGCAGCAAATGAAAGTTATGAAAGATAAAAGGATTAGGGAGAGAGAATCAAGACTCAGATTTATAGTGGTTCGGCTTATATCAAGCCTACGTCCACTCTCCCGCACGGACAGCCCTTCCGGGCTGGATTTCACTAAGAATCAAAAAGAGTGTTTACAGTCTCACGCTCTTGAGTCCACAATGTAGAACTTCTACTACACTTCCTCAAGGTCTCACCACTCTATGGTCACTCTTTCGATTACAAGTATTGCTCGAAGAATAAGATCACAAACGAAATATGGAGATTCAGACTTTGGAATTCTTCTATCCAGCACACTTCAACAACTCGAGCGTCTCTCTTTATACGCTTCTTCATGCCTTCATTACCGTTGGCATCTTCCAAAGAAGTTCTTCCAATCAACCCGTTGGACAGAATCAATTTGGAGAGATCTCGAGCTCTTTAAGGTAAGTGTAGATAGCCCATCAATCCTGCTCGCCCATACAATCAGGATCTTGGTTTCCATAAGTAGAACTTTCCAAATAAGTTGTGAATCTTAGAGAATCTATATCAATTCGGATACGAATATAAGATCGTGTAGTGCTGAATCCAGTCGAAAGATATTCCTTAACCATTGAGATAAAAACTATATAGAATCAGAATAGAAACTTTTATCTTGTCGGTCTGGAATCTGTCCATGAGAGTAGACTTTGAAACTTGAGTCTTGTTAACGTCAGACTTTGATCTTCAGACTTTGCCAGTAGAGTCTGCAAGTCTTCAGACTAGACTGAGAGAAATGTTTTGTTAACTTCAAAACCTCTGAGAAGAATTTATCCAACAATCCCCCCTTTTTGATGGTGACAAAACTTTCCTGCAGATTTGAACACTATTGCCCTGCAAAACAACTTTTAAGCTTGCAAAGATATCTCATTAAGGATTAGAATAAGAATAGTATAAGATGTCCTGTACGCAGATGTCCTGTACACAGACTTACCCTGTACACAGATCTGCATCCACAGAAACCTCATTAGTCAATGCAGACTTTACTATCTATATTTAATTTTAACAGCTTAAGGTAATGCAGTAGTAAGCAATCATTCAAAAACTCAAGATAAAGTCAAAATGTCAATCATAAACAAACCATTAAATCCAAAAAAAATTCGAAATGAAAGTTTAAGGTTTGAGTTTGGAATAGAGTGAAAATCTGCCCGCAAAGTCTTCTCCCCCTTTTTGTCGCATTAAAAAGTAAGAAAATCAAGGAGCATGAGGAACGCGAACAAGTTGAAAGTCCTCCATAGACTTGACGGTTCCTTCCGGCTTCCTTAAGTCTTCTTGTAGTTCAGCGAGAGCAGTGCCTTTTGCTGTGTCTTGAACCTTACTTTGAACATCTTTAAGCTGATCATGTAAGGAGATGAACATAGCATGATTTTCATTCTGAAGAGTCTGAAAGTCACACCCCATAGCATAGATTTGGCCTTTGAGCTCCAATATGGTGTCAAGCAACCTTCTGAAATCTCCTGAATTGTCAGTCTGTGTGCTTGCATCAACCCGGTCTGATGGTGGAGTTAAGCCGGTGTGAATATCAGCAGGAAGATCGATGTTTGGAGATGAAGCCTCTCCCTCAGGATGATGAGCAGCATAAACATCTTCTGCATCAGGTGGCGATCTACTCACACTTGCACTTGTAAGTGTCAGGAGAAGAGGAGTACCTTCTCTTTGGATATCTCCCCCTGTTTCCATGCCTTTGGGAGGGGAGAAGAACTCTTCTTTCTGAGGAGTCTCCTCAATGACAATGTTGTGCCGATCCTCCTTTCGCTTGGAGAATCGACTTGGCTTGTGAGTCTGCTGGTTTATGCTGAGAGTCTGTCCTGGCTGACTCTTCCTCTTCATCTTTTTCTTCCTCTTTCTCTTCTTCTTTCTCTTTTTCTTCCTCTTTCTCTTTCTCTTCTTCCTCTTCTTCTTTCTCTTTCTCTTCTTCTTCTTTCTCTTCCTTCTCTTCTTCTTCCTGCAAGGATTCCTTTCCCTGGTTTCCTTTCTCAGTTTCTTACGCAAATTGTTGTTGGGAACGGTGATACGGGAGCAGAAAAGGCGAGAAACAAATGCCGAGATAGGCATATCATCCTCGTCATCTTCATCTTCCAAGATGATTGCCCGCCTCTTCTTGATAGTACCAAAGTGGATGGTTCATTTCCTTTCCTTTTTGCCGCAGAAGAGTCTGGTCTGGTCTTAACAGGGGTTTGTTCCTTGAACTGCTCCAGCTTCTTGCTGAGTTCCTTCAGATGCATCTTTGTTATCATCCTCAGTCCGATGACCATTCGACCAATAGTCTTCACAGAGAGAATGTGGGGAGGCTGGATGTTCAGATGTCTGAAGAGACGTGTAATGAGGGCAGCATAAGGGAGTTGTCCCTTGTCCTTTGCCATAGACCTATACATGTGAAACATGATAGTGTGTGGCAGAGAGAAATTAAGACCAATCTTGATTGCATACATCAACTTTGCCTCGGAGATGGATACATCTGTCTTTGATGTTGATTTTGGTCTAAGACAGTTGATCACAATCTTGTGAAGCGAATATTTGTTGCATTCATTCTCGAGTAGGAGAGACGACCTTCAGCAATTCGGTCTCTTGCAAGTTCAAGAGTGGCATGACTTACGACACGAAATTGATTGGAAAGCACCTCTTTCCACACCAATTACGTCTGCGAGTGTCTGTATCAACAACATATTCTCTATCTCGCACGCTAAATGAAAAGCTGTTCGCATCAAGGAAACTGAGATTAGAGTAAAAATATGCGGTTAATTCAGAATAAGCCACATCACATTCAGTGCAAAACTTGTGCGCTTGAAGTTTCTCAAACTTCTCCGAGATTAATGCTCAGTAAATCCAGAAAATCAAAGTCCACCGTTCGTGGATTTATCACCCTCGTTTCTCATACATCTTCCTGTGTCCATCAGATCGAAACAGTTCATCCTTCTTTCCTCGAAGGTTTGCAGCCACACCCATCCACAGTTTAAAATGTAAAAACATTTTCTCATCATCATCCTTTCCCTCTGGTTGATTGAAGCTACTAAACCTAGGGTCACCGGGAAAGTTTGCAAAAACTTTTTCTTTGTTCAGCCAGAACAACGCCTGATCTTTCCATCACGGTGAGAAAGTGTGTTTCATTTCTATAACATTTTTCTTTCAGAAATTCATCAATAAAAGGTCATTGCAGAACCATCTTCCTTCAATGCAGAGTAAAGCCTATAAACAAAAGCAGGCTTGAGTGATCTTACTGGTTCAACATTTTCAAGCACTTCTTCTGCATGTTGGGGGTGACGATCATGAGGTCTAGTTGAGGAGGAGCGCTGTTGAGATCGTTGAGGAGACTGTTCTATTGGAAAGTCACTTTCTTCTGTGAGATCGAAGTGCGTAGGCCCCTCTCCAGAGCCCTGTGGTCCCCTGCTTGCAATCCTTGACGATTTTCTTTGGTAAGACATTGTCGCTTTCTTGGAGAAACTTTCACACTTGTGTCGCAAGAAAGTTAAAAACTTGAGAAGTAGAAATCGAGGAGAGAAATTCCGAGAGAGTGAAAAGCTTTGAACTAGGGTTTCGGGTAAAGTTTAAAACGAAGAAGGAGAAGAAGTATAAAAGGTAATCGAATCGTGGTAATCGAATCGTCGCAAAATAAATTCCTTTTTGAAAAATAACCGCCTTAATAAATCGATAACCACCCTTTCTAAAATAAACTGCCTTAATAAACATGATTATCCATAAATAAACAGACAAACTTACCTTTTCGAGATAAAAGATTAAGTAAATGAACTTACGGTCGTGTCGATTGGTATTCTCGGTCTACACCCTTTTGAGTCGATACTGTCGGACTTTAAGAGCCGAAGTCGAGCTTCAACATTCTTCAAGAGATACAATGTTGAGTCTTGAGCGAATAGACTCAAATAAGCTTTTCTCAAGTGGCTTTGTGAAGATGTCCGCCGCAGTTGATTCTTCGAGTCAATAAATTGTATCAAGACTTATTTGTTCGAACATGATCTCTTATAAAATGATGTCGAATCTCAATATGTTTGGCTCTTGAGTGTAGGATAGGATTCTTTGTAAGATTGATTGCGCTGGTATTGTCACATCGATCTCGTGCAAGAGTCTTCAATACCAAAGTCTCGTAGTTGTTGTTTTATCCAAAGTATTTGAGAACAAAGAACTTCCAAGTGCTACGTATTCTCGCTTCGGCTGTTGAAAGAGCCACGTACTTTGTTTTCTTGAAAACCAAGATACCACCCCGTTGCCAAGTAATTGACAAGTTCTCGAAGTGCTTTTTCTTTCAACTCTACAACCCGCAAGATCTCGCGTCTCGAATAACCAAGAAGGGTAAAGTTTCCTTTTTTGGGATACCATAGACCAATCTTAGCGGTAGTTGCAACGTATTTAATGATACGTTTAGCAGCACTTAAATGTGATTCCTTAGGATCCGATTGAAACCTAGCACATATGCAAACACTAAATAATATGTCAGGTTTAGATGCAGTAAGATAAAGAAGTGAACCAATGATACTCCTGTATAATTTTTGGTCGACTTTCTTCCCTGCTTCGTCTTTGTCTATCTTCAAAGAACTTGACATTGGTATGTCAGTCTTTTTGCAATTCTCCAGACCGAACTTTTTAACAAGTTCTTTTGCATATTTCTCTTGATGAATGAAGATTCCTTCTTTAAGTTGTTTCACTTGTAGACCAAGGAAGAAGGATAGTTCACCCATCATGCTCATCTCAAATTCATCCCGCATAGACTTAGAAAATTTCTTGCACAAAGTCTCATTAGATGATCCGAATATAATGTCATCAATATAAATCTCAACGAGTAGAAAGCTTTTGCCTTCCTTTTTAACAAACGAGTAGTGTCTACCTTTCCTTTAGAGAAACCACTTTGAATTAAAAAATTACTTAACCTTTCATACCAAGCTCGAGGAGCTTGTTTTAATCCATATAAAGCTTTCTTCGGCCCGAACACCGAGTCCGGTTTCTTTGAGTCTTCAAATCCGGAGGTTGTTCCACATAGACTTCTTCTTGAATAAATCCATTCGGGAATGCGCTTTTGACGTCCATTTGAAATAACCTGAAATTCTTATAACATGCAAAAGCAAGTAGTAATCGATTGCTTCTAACCTTGCTACTTGGAGCATAGGTCTCATCATAGTCTATCCCTTCTTCTTGCGTGTATCCTTTAGCCACGAGTCTTGCTTTGTTTCTTGTCACTTTGCCTTTTTCATCAACTTTGTTCCTGAAAACCCATTTAGTTCAAATAACAGATTTACCTTTTGGTTTAGGAGTTAATTCCCAAACATCGTTAATACTGAATTGTCTGAGCTCTTCTTGCATTGCTTCAATCGAGCTTTCATCAACTAAGGCTTCTTCGATGTTTTTGGGTTCTATTTCAAAAATAAGTGCAACTGCACTAGACTCTTCTCGCCTTTTGGATCTTGTACGAATTCCCTCATTAATGTTCCCAATAATGAGTTTTTCGGGATGACTGGACTTGTGTTTCCAAGCATTCTTGGATGGTCTCGATGGGTTGTTGATCATTTTCTTAAGTTGAATCTCCATCGACAACTTGTTGTACCGCATCCGGATTTTTGACTGCTTTATGGGAGATAGATCTAGCGATTAATGCTGGAATGATTCGATTCTTCGATCGTATTGGCTGAACTTGTGGAGAGTCTTGAAATTTGACGTTCATTGATTCTTCCACGTCCGAGTCTTCTTGTTGAATACTCTATAGGCTTTGCTCGTTAGATTGAGTAACCAAGAAAGAATCCTTCATCGATTTTTCTTCAAACTTACCAACTCGATCATTTGCATTCTTGAGAATAAAGCATTTACAACCAAATACTTGAAAATAAGAAACAGTTGGTTTCTTTTCTTTAAAAATTTCATAAGGAGTTTTCTCAAGAATTGGTCTTAAAAATACTGTTAATAATATAACAAGCGGTTGAAACTTGACTTGAGCCCAAAACCTTGAAGAAATATTACTTTCAATTAAAAGAGTTCTTGCCATTTCTTGTAAAGACCTATTCTTCCTTTCCACAACCCCATTATGTTCGGGTGTTTATGGAGAGGAGAATTTGTGCTGAAGACCGAGAATCATCACGAGAATTTAGTAAAATCTTGATTTTCAAACTCACCTCCATGGTCTCGTACGAATACTTGAGATAGTGTAACCTTTCTCATTCTGCATCTTCTTAGCAAACTTTGAAAAGAGAGAGAAAGTTTCAGACTTACTTGAAAGAAAGTAGACCCAAGTAAATCGTGAATAATCATCCACTATTACTAGGCAGAACCTTTTTCCACCAATGCTTTGCGTTCAAGTAGGTCCAAATAAATCCATATGCGAAGCGCAAGTACACGATTAGTAGAAACTTTACTTATTGGTTTGTAAGAGTTTCTAACCTGTTTACCCAGAACGCATGGTGTGCATGGATCAGACTTAAATAATTGAAAATAGGCAATCCTCGAACAAGTTTCTTGGAGGAGATCTTGCTGATTTGCTTCATATTGATATGGCCAAGTTTTCTGTGCCATAGATTAGCTTCATCTTGTACTGATATCAAGCACTTTGTGATCTTTCATGATTTACATCCGAAGATAGATATTTCCATGTCTTCGTCCGCAAAGGATTGAGTAGAGTCTTTACCGATTCCCGAGCACTTTCTTTCCGGAAATTGATCTTGAATCCAGTATCATACAACCGGCTTATGCTTTGAGCAAGTTGTAATTTAATCCTTCAACTAAGGAAACATTCTTGATTGATTGTGACTTCCAATCTTGACTGTTCCACGACCAATGATTCTTCCTTTGTTGTTACCTCCAAAGGAAACTTTTCCTCCGTCTTTTCTGGTCAAGTTTTATGAAGCAACTTGAGTCTCCCGTCATATGTCTTGAGCAGCCACTATCTAGATACCATTTAATCTTCTTTTTGATAGTGACCTGCAATTAAAAAGAATTCAAGCTTTCTTTGGTACCCACATCATCTTGGGTCCGGAAGAGTTAGAGCAATAAAGTCTTTGCCCAATTCCTTTTAACAGGTCTCCAAACCAAAGGACATTCTTTCTCAAAATGTTTCGAGCTTTGACACTTGGAACATTTCAAAGCATTTCGCCAATAGGTTTTACAAAGACTTTCTGAAAATAATTTTTATAAGCAATTCTGGTTGGTCTTTGTTTGATTCTTTCCTTCACCTTTGGAAAATCAATTAGAGGAATAGTTTCGAAGTCATACCAAGACCTAACTTACCAAAGTAGGGTCTTTGTATCGAAAGAATCTTATCCAACTTTTCAGGAACCATTTGAAAATCTTTTTGATATATTAGAAATATCATTTTTCAAAAGATTATTTTCTTTGGAAAAGAGTCGAGTTTTCTTTCAAGACAAGTAAAGTTGTTTTCTAACTTTTCAAATTTCTCTTTCCAAAGTTTTTCTGTTGCTTCAATGTAGAATTTTCCTTTTTCAATTCGGAGATCCTCTTAAGAGAAGTTTTTAGACTAAGACAAAGTTCATCAATGTATTTCGAAACTTTGATAGGAATTCTGAGATTACTAACCTCGAGTTCATGCTCGAGTCCGTATCCGAATCGTGGTCTCGAGTCCGAATCGATTTTTGCCATTAAAACAGATATTGGCATAGTCATCATCACTTTCTTCACATTCGGTATCACCTGTGTCTCGCTTTGAGTGCCTTCCGTATTTCTCGGTCTTTCCTTTTCTCTTCTTTAACGAGAGGACGGTTGGGTCTAATGTGTCCCTTTTTCTTGCATTCAAAGCAAGTCACTTCTTTGTTAGAGTCATCTCCCTCTCGTTGATTTGTTCGAAACCTTTGTGAGCTCGTTTCTTCCGGTTGAATTTTCTTCCTTTTCTGTTCAACTTTCTGAATCTCTTTATCATAAGTGCAGTTCTTCATCATCTAGATCTTCTTGAGAATCGTAACATCGAATAGTCATTAGACTTTAAGGCAATTGATTTCTTACCTTTTGAATCTTCCTCTTCGTTGGTTTGCTCTACTTCATAAGATTGAAGAGTTCCAACCAATTCGTCTACGAGAGTGGAGCAATCCTCTCGTGTCTCTCTTATTGAGGTTTTTATGTGATTCCAGTCTTTAGAGAGTCCTCGTAGGAGTTTGTTGACCTTCATATGTCCCGAGATTGGATGTCCCCGATATTCAAGACCATTTACAATTTCAGTAAAGCGACTAAACATGTCAGTTATTGATTCTCCTGATCTCATCTTAAAGACTTCATATTGTTCCAAAAGAATGTTGATCCTTGTCTCTTTCACTCGATCAGTTCCTTCATAGGTAATGTGAAGCCTATCCCGAGACTTCCTTTCTTTTGTACCACAAGAAGATATTCTGTTATACTCGTAGGGGATAAAGCACAATATAAGGAGTAAATGGCTTTAGCGTCAAGAGTCTGTCTCTTGGTGATTTCTTCTTGAGTCATTAGAGTGGGATCGCAACTTCTTTTCCTCTCTCGGATCCCGATCTTTGCAGCGGGAATGATTCCTTTGTCTACCACTTCCCATTCCAAAGGATCTTTCGATCTTAGGAATGCTTTCATCTTGTTCTTCCATATCTTTGTAGTCTTTTCCATCAAAGTATGGAGGTGGTATTGCTCTGACCTTCAACCAACCCTGTAGGTAACATACTAGCCATAGATCTTTTACTCAGAAGTAAAGACACTTCTCATAAACGAGTACACAAGCTCTGATACCAATTGTTAGGACTAGAATTAGAACCTAGAGGGGGTGAATAGGTGATTAAAGCGATTTTAACAATCAAATCCGAATGTGAGATTAATGAATTAAAAACAGCAATTGCAGCAAATGAAAGTTATGAAAGATAAAAGGATTAGGGAGAGAGAATCAAGACTCCAGATTTATAGTGGTTCGGCTTATATCAAGCCTACGTCCACTCTCCCGCACGGACAGCCCTTCTGGCTGGATTTCACTAAGAATCAAAAAGAGTGTTTACAGTCTCACGCTCTTGAGTCCACAATGTAGAACTTCTACTACACTTCCTCAAGGTCTCACCACTCTATGGTCACTCTTTCGATTACAAGTATTGCTCGAAGAATAAGATCACAAACGAAATATGGAGATTCAGACTTTGGAATTCTTCTATCTAGCACACTTCAACAACTCGAGCGTCTCTCTTTATACGCTTCTTCATGCCTTCATTACCGTTGGCACCTTCCAAAGAAGTTCTTCCAATCAACCCGTTGGACAGAATCAATTTGGAGAGATCTCGAGCTCTTTAAGGTAAGTGTAGATAGCCCATCAATCCTGCTCGCCCATACAATCAGGATCTTGGTTTCCATAAGTAGAACTTTCCAAATAAGTTGTGAATCTTAGAGAATCTATATCAATTCGGATACGAATATAAGATCGTGTAGTGCTGAATCCAGTCGAAAGATATTCCTTAACCATTGAGATAAAAACTATATAGAATCAGAATAGAAACTTTTATCTTGTCGGTCTGGAATCTGTCCATGAGAGTAGACTTTGAAACTTGAGTCTTGTTAACGTCAGACTTTGATCTTTAGACTTTGCCAGTAGAGTCTGCAAGTCTTCAGACTAGACTGAGAGAAATGTTTTGTCAACTTCAAAACCTCTGAGAAGAATTTATCCAACAAATTTCCAACGACATAATTTTTCCATACCGAAGATTGCAACAATTGTTGATGGGCAGCTCAAGAAAAGATACAAAGCTGAAACCAAAATAAGTTCGAACTCAATATAGCTCATCTATTTTATAGATAAAATAGAGATAATTGTCAACTGATCTAAAATTTGAACTGTTGAATATACAAGTGCTTTAATGGTAAGTATTCTGATAGATAACTACTGCTGACTTTACTGTTTAATAGGTTTATAGATCCAACCCATTTGGATTTTCGTACATTTCATCTTGATGATGATCCGAGGAGTATTATTTACAATCTAACAACTGTATAGGTGAACCGTTTCTGGTGGCCCAAACAATCATAATATCAAGGATAATTAGGCATTATTTCACAATAGCTCCCGAATTTGAAAATGTATCGGAGCTTTGATACCGTTGCACAATAAATCCTGAGCTTTGAAAAATTACGGGTTAATTCTTGAATTTTGATTTTTTCTGCAATGGCTAATTTTTTTAATCTACATCTCCGTTCAGTTTGTTGATTGAGTATGGATTAAATTATTTTTCTTTACAAACTTAACCGTATTATTGTTAACTTCATTAGTCATACATCATTTCTATTTTCTTAACTTCATTCACCATGTGGTAGAGATTATTCTAGTCAAGAAAAATGAGCAGGTCCCTATTCAGGGAACGTTTAATTTGCCGTGTAGAGGGGGAAAAATAGTGACAAAAACAAAAATCAAAGCTCAAGAGGATAATATGTAACTTCTCGAAATTCGGTGCCATTGGGCAATGCGGTCATAGTTTGGGAAAGTAATTTACAACTAATATATACAATGCGGCTTATTTCCAACGGCACAAAGCATTCCTCTATGGTTAATTTGCAATGACATGAGTGTTTTCTCTTATTCAATGCATGTGTATAGTTAGATTATTGTAATTGCTATGAAAATATTACCGACAGTCATAGAAATTCATGACTATGCTAAGTCAATGCATATACACCACATTGAAATGAATACCAGAAATATAAGCAGGAGGGAAACATATTCAATTGAGAAGAGTAGATCGACACAACTCTATAATTGCCGGGAGCATAATGTAATCAATCCCACGAACCACGTCAAATGACAACGCTCGACAATTTGATCCATACTAACACTGTGTTACTTATTGCAATAAATGCCACCAACGGCTGAAATTTGAAGATTTTAACATTTTTTGCTTCAAGTCGGGATTGACATCGAGGCTACTTAGGTTAGGAGGAAGGGTAGGCAACTCTTTGAGAATGTCACAGTGTAGCAAATCCAAAGTCTGAAGCTTTGACATGGACTGTATTTCTAATGGAAGGCTCGATATACGAGTACCTCGAAGCCTCAGTTCTCTGAGAGAATATAGGCGCACAATATCACTTGGCAAGACTCCCTCCAAACTCCTGCACCAGGAGGCATGTACTTCTTCAAAGGAAATCAACATTCCAATATAACAAGGAAATTCTCTTACGAAACAAGAATCCATTTTCAGCACTTTCAATTTCCACAGGTTTATAGTTGAATCGGGCAAATTCGAAATACCCATACCTGAAATATCCAACTCTTCTAATGAGTCCGCCAATTTGCCAATGGATTCTGGAAGCTTTCCAAGCCCACGGCAGTCCTTCAAAGACAAGCGTCTAAGATTCCCCAAGTCTCCAATTGACTCAGGGAGTTCAAGAATTTTCACGTTATCCAAGGCAAGCATTGAAAGAGCTTGAAGTTCACAAACCGAAATAGGAACACAAACCAATGCGAAGCAATTAGTGGCACTAAGAATTCGCAGTTTAACCAATTTGCCTATCGACGCAGGAAGTTCTCATATGGAAGTGCCATCAATCAGGAGCTCTTTCAAACCATTCATCCCACCCATTTCCGCTGGCAACATGCTAAGTTCGGAGCAAAACTTCAAATTCAGGGTGACCAAACACTCCAGATAATTAATTGAAGGATCTAAATGAACCAATCGAGAACACCGCTCAAAAATCATTATCTCCAAATTTGGGCAACAGGAGAAGCTGGGGTTAATTAATAAGTCCCCACAACCTATAAGATTCAAGACTTTCAAACGCTCCATCTACAAAACAAGGGAAAAAAGTTCATATGACGTAGAACTCTCAATGTACTTAAGGGCTAACACGATGACAACAACAAATGAGCTATAAACCCACCTTTATTCTTTTCCAACCTCCCCAGGATTCTGTAACCCTACTCCACGAAAGATCAAGAATAACTAGGTTCTCATTTTTCTCTAAATGTGTGCTGATCGCATCTCGAGGGCACCCTTGCCACTGAAGCCACCGAACGTTCAACAAGGCATCTGCAAATTGTCTACCAATATTGGCGCGACCCAAGCTGAGAAATGTCGTGTTCGGCAGGACCTCACGAGCTGCCTCTTTAGTGTTAAGGTGGTCTACTTTCTCTATGAAGGACTAAAAAAGTCAACGAAAGAAACGTGAAAGTCATCAGGCAATGAAATAGTTACTATAGATGCCTAAACTCCCATGTGGTAAAGAAAATCGAAAAACAAATTAAAAGCTCGGATACTTTTTTTCCCCCGACGTAACTTTTTCCCCCTGTTCCTGTCCTGGGCTGTGGCAGGACCGTACAATCCAGCACCTGTTCCTGGATCGTGGAAACCTTCGTGGATAATCTCCCTGGCAAGGCACCTTAGCAAGCTGTGCATGCCTAATTTATTTTCTTCCATTTCTATTAGGGACATATGACGAAGGATCTCGATTTCACTATGAAAATGACCAGGACAAATATAATGAAGCGGAATTGAGGCATTAATGTCAGGAAACATACGTAAGGCAATCTGACTATCCACATCCGGGGGAAAACATGCAATATCAAGAAACGCCTGCTTTTGCTTTTGATGTAATGCATCATAAATTATGCTCAGAATTTTTTGATAATCTTCCTGAAATTGTTGTATGTGATCTTCGAATCCCATCCATTCTTCCAATCTTTTATATTTCAAAAAGGAACCAAAAACTTTGACAAGTAGTGGAAATCCCTTCGCAGCCTTCACTATTTCGATTGCACTTTTAACATAAGAACGTAGTTTATCACTCTTTCCAGTTGCAGCATGCTGCCAGAAAAAGTTGAAAGCTCGATTATCATCCATTGAACTAACATAGTAAGTACGAGCCAAACCCCAATCAAGAAACCCTTGAAGAATGCTTCTTTCTTTGGAGGTGACAATTATTCTGCTTCCACAACCAAACCAATCAAGCTTAGCTCCTACAAACTCCTTGAGGAGGGATCTCCTTTCCAAATCATCGAGAACAATGAGAACTTTCATATTCCTAAATATTTCTTTCAAAAATCGTACTCCTTCGAAAGCAAAAGCAACCTCATGCTCTCTTTTTAAAATATTGTAGATCAACTTGTTTTGAAGATAGTGAACACCTCCACGTTGCTGCGTTGTTTCTTCAATCTCAGCAAGAAAACTGGAAGCGTCAAAGCGAAGGGATATTTTATCATATATGATCTTGGCAAGAGCAGTCTTTCCAATGCCATCTCTCCCATGGATTCCAACAATTCGTACGTCGCTTACTTCCAGTTCCAATAATTCCATTATTTTCGATTCTTGACTGTCTTCAAGCTCCTATAAAGGTACTTCAGTTTAGGAGAATGTTAGATACGAAGAGAAGTGAAGAAATATACAGATGTGGCACTGTAAGTTCCAGATGAAAATGCCATTCTCTGAGACATGTGCTTTGATTGTGCCTGCCAATCAATTATATGCCTTGCTAGTTGAGATGTTGTAACTAATATTTAGCTGACACAGAAGACAGGTTGTTGAAGATAAACTCCTCTGAAGTTCCTCCACACAATCATTCACTACATGCATCTCATTTAAGCTAAAGATACGTGCTGTCTCTATTATGGAAAAATCTAGTAAGCAAACTGGCTTACTAAACATAAAAAAAGCCTAATTTGGCTTAACACACACCCGTTTCTTGTCCTTTGCAAAAGGAAGCACAGAAAGGTGATGACCAGCCTTATCAGAGAGCATCTCCGAGTTGCCACAGTGATAAATTAAGCAGGAGTTTACCATGAGATCTCATTTAGATGTTCAAGATCCATAATGGCTAAAATCAAGGGTAATTAGCTACTGAAAAAATTGAAGTATATGCAAGCTACTTCAGAGTTCAGACGATGACTTGCATTATCTTGGAGGTTCAGTTCATGCGTTTTCCTTCCTTTTTATATCATATTCTAACTTTACAACGACTGTAAAAATGATGTAAAAATATTTCGTGGTAATTAGACTTTTTATCTATTTGATGTAAAACACACTCAAGCTGAAACTAGCTTCATCAACAGTTAAGTCTTTAGGAGAGAGTACTCGAGACGAGAGGAGAATGTGAGCGAAGAAATATACCGAGGTCCTGTCAGATAACATGGGATTATCACCAGTGGATAGATCCTCAGACACATGATTGTGTGCTATCATCAACTTAAACAAAATTTCTCCAACGATGGCTGTGATAAGTTCCTTTTCACTGCCAAGGCAGAAAAAATCTCAGTTCCAAACCATTAAAAGATCACTGAAACTTCAAATGGCTCATAAAAATGTTAACCCAACGCACTACATAATGAAATGGCAATCAGTGTGCTAAAAGATCACTGAAACTTTATGCAGAACATAATTTACCTGATGTAAAGATATAAACATACACACTGATGTTTAGTAATTGTGTGAACGTTGCATAATGCCATTGCAGCAAGTATTTGGTCCAAACAATGGATTATATCCTCACAGTTTGCCATCGAGTGAAAATATCACTCAACCACGGGTTGAATTACAGAATTACACGATTATGTGGCTGAACAGAATGAAGTTTTAAAGATAGTTCACTGAGCCAAACTCAGATATTAGTGTAAACAGGGTCAATTCGAGAGAAAGATTTGGCCTGAAAAAGGAAGAAGAGGGAATTGAAAATGTTAACCCAGTTAATTCCCATCAATAATTTCCTCTTTTTTTCTCTAGTTTAGTCCCCATAAAGCTTTGAAACAGGCTCGGTAACAATCATAAACCCAAGCAAGTGAGCAAAAAATTTAGAGTACACCAGAGTCAACCAATATTTGCTTTTTTTGCTGGGAAAATGTCGTTGGGCTTCCTTTCCTGACATTCTCGACATTACCTCCGTCGATTGAGCAAATAAATCAGAAGAAACCTACAAGAAAAGAAGACAGATGTAATGCAACATACCTTTCATATGAGCTTAGTTCCCATCCCTTGACTTTACCAGCCCCCACAAGAGCCTTCTCCCACAGCTTGACTTTCTCATCGCCGAATCTCTGCTTGTGCTCGTCCAGGGCGTCTCTGTAGCGTGATTTTTGGTCCATCTGCACATCAGACCGTTCCACATGGTAGAAAACGGGCAGGATCACTTTCTTCCCTCCTGATCTAGACGTGTGTTCTACCATGAGTGCGAGCGTGTCAAGGCGCCGAGTGCTATAAGCATAGGCTGGTGAAAAGATAGGTATGTAGATGTTGGAGCCGGAGACCGATAGCCGAAGCTGTTCGCGTGGAATAGATAGCATGTCGCAATCTCTGAAAACGCGAATTCCGTCATGGGACTATCGTATGTAAGGTAACTCAGGATCACTTCATCTTGATTCAGCCTCGCTGGTTTATCTTCGACGAGGTCAGATAATTCAGCAACACTCGACTCTGCCCCTGATTTTAGCTTCTCCGGTTTTCTTGACTCGCCTTCTCGGCCAAAAACTGATTTAATTACTCGATGTGGGGGCGATGGTTGTCCTCCAAAACTGGGCGCGACTCCTTTCCGTTTTCTGCTTCGGGAATCAGACATACTCGATTCCGACTTCAACTCAATCTGTCGTCGTCCAGTTTTCACTCTACCTGGGTTTTTCAGAGAATGGCCAAGTGGACCGTTCGGGTTTGCCTTAACGGTCGTTCCATCCGAGCTTAAGAAGACAGTTTCCACCCAAAAAAAAAAAAAAAAAAAAATAATTATTTACGAAAATTCAAGAGAAATAACTCATTACCAGATTCTCAGTCTTGCTGTTGCACGGGTAAAATTACTGTATACGATATATTTACGAACTACGGAGCAATGGTACGATGATGGACGTAAGGATAAATAATTTATAATAAATTCAAGTTGTTGACGGTATCCCATAGAAAGTCACAAAGGTTAGGAAATTCTAGCACACGAGACTTTGAGGTAAATCACTTGTTATTGCTTCGTTTTTTTCACAAAAAAATAACTTTTGGAAAAATATTTTCTGAATTTTCTAGCATTCAGTTTATGGAAAATGAATTGATTAAGGAAAATATTTTTCATATCTTCTTTCACCAAACACCCTTTTCTTTTCTTTTTCGTTTTTCTTTTTTGAATTGAGTTTTTAATTATTTGTCTTTTTCCTTTTTCTTTTCTTTTATTTCCTTTTCTTTATTTTTCTTTTTATTTTAATTATAATGCAACTTTTCCTTATTTTACAAGAAGATCGAGAAAATTAGTTAACTATCATGAATTTGACAAAGAATACATATAGCTAGCTTTGTCTTTGAAAGATTCCATAGCTTTGGTACGTAAGCTTCTTCGACCGGAGCAGGTCTGTTAGCTTCTTCTCTTCCTCGACCGATCTCCCAGTTGTCCCCCCGCCTGTCTTTACGCCTTTTCTTTAGGGGTGATCGGGTCCAGGGTGGGTAGGGTCTAGACTTGGACCCTGTATCCGACCCTGTTATAACCGGTTCCTCTTTTCTGGACCCTATACCCAACCCTATTTGTATTGGACCTTGTACCCGACCCACCCTGTTTTTCCGATCCGGTTCCAGGGTCAACCCTGTTTCCATTGGAACCTGTTTTGCAATCTTCCGATATCCTATACAACTTTGAATTTTATATTAATAAGCGAGAAAATAACATAATCCTCCTAATTTATATTGAAACATTAAGCACTGGTAATAAATTATACATGAACATTTGGAATAAACGAAAAATTAAAGATCCATAGGGCTAATTATAATAAATAAAATCATAAGGCAAATAATTAACATCAAACATGGATCTAATATTAGTCTTTGTCGCGACCTCTTTTTTTCCGGCGCCCGATAGGGTCGGGTGCCTAGCGGAGGCTAATGGCTCGGTTAAATTGATTAAGCCCGGACTCTCCCAAGTCCACCAATTCACGACTTTAATAGTATGAGTTTTTAACCTGTAAGTTAATTTTTAAAACAGAGTCGCCACTAATCAATTAGGGGTGGGTTGATTAGAAACCCCGCGAAGTATTGGGAGAAATACTCGCTCATGCGCAACCAGAGAAATTAGGATCGGGGACTTGATTACACTAGTTAATCACTAATGCCCTTTTGGTACCTAAACTTGTTTAAACCCCGAGGTTTTTTTGGATGTTTTATGAATTTTCCATGCATTTTTGGGAGGAAAAACATTCTTGAGTCTTTTTTTGATTTTTTTTGGACATAAAAGGGATTTTTGGATCTTTTGGTATTTTTGGAAAAATACAAGTCTTTTTGGCTTTTTTTGGATTTTTGGCATTTTTTGGAAAATATGAAATATTTTTGATTTTTTTGATTTTTTTGATTTTTTTGGAAAATAAAATATTTTTTTATTTTTCTGGAAAATAAAACATTTTTTATATATTTTAATATTTTCTGTTTTTTTTGGAAATTAAAATATTTTTTAATATTTTTCGAAAATAAATTATATTTTTGATTTTTTTTTGGAAAGTAGATTATTTATTTATTTTAAAATTAAATTAAAAAAACCGCGGATGGGCCCGCAACGCGGCCCGACTCGAATTTTTTCGCATTTTTTTTTTTTTTTTTTTTGATTTGCGAAACGGCGCCATTTGGGGGAATCGGCAAAACCCTACCCGGTTCCCCGACCCGGATCCGGCTCACGACCCGGTTCCCTCGGAACCCTACCCGACCCGGCTCCGACTCGCGATTCGACCTCCGCCCCCGGAATTTGCGGAATCCCTACCCGGTTCTCGATCCGAGTCCGACCCGACAACCTGAGGTCGCAACCCGGGAAAATCGGGAACCCTAGGGTTTCCGCAAATTCCGGCGCTGAGGAGGAAGAGGGGTGGATCGACGCGGCTGCAACGGCGGCGATGGTGGTGGCGAGCAGTACCGAGGACCGGACGACTGGGGGGGACTGCGGTGGCGACGGCGGCAACGGTGGTGTGTTACCTGTCCGCGGCGGTTTGAGAGGCGAACGGCGACAACGGCGAAGAACATTCGAACCCCTCTTCGATCTGGGTTTGCAGACTTCGGGGTTGCGGTGGATGGCGAGTCGCGGTCGGATGGCGTCGATGGCCGAGTGCGGCAAAGGGCATTCGCCCTCTCTCTCTACCCGGCTCGACCCTCTCTTTCTCCCTCGGGCTCGCTCGGCTCATTGTCGGCCTCCTCCAAAGTCTCTTGGAAGGAGGTTGGCCGAGCTTGCGACCCGATCCTCGCGCACTCGCTCTTTGATTTCCCCTTGAAGTCTCTCAAAGGGGAGATTTCTGAGCTCGCCGTGGTCGTCGACGGAGCTTGCGGCTGCCTCTTTATAGGCGAGGGAATCCGGCCAACGAAGAGCTTTGGCCGCCGACCGGTCTTCCTCGGCTGAACCGGCGTCCCATCCAAGCTTTCCAGCGAAGCGCCCGGCATTGAAGGCGACCATTAATGGCGCCTGTGATCTATCGTTTCCGGCCGACGTCGGCCTACCCCCTCGATTGTAGGCCGTCCTTCGCGCGTCGCCGGCCGCCGCGCGTGATGCACAGAGGCGTGGAGAGGAAGAAGGAAGGAGAAGAGGGAAGGGGAAGGGCTTTGGTCGCGCGGGCCGGGCCGTGAGGGCCCGCGCGAGGGAGAGAGCCCGATGGGCTGCTTTTGCTTTCTGTTTTGCTTTCTTTCTTTCTTTTTTTTTTTATTTTCTATTTTGTTTTGTTTGTTTTTGCTTTGTTATTTTTTTGTTTTTATTATTTGTTATCCGAAAAAGAGAGAGCAAAAATAGATAATTAATATAAAAATGAAATTTAGGCGTCAACAGCTGCCCCTCTTTGAAGGTGAGTTTGCAGAGGTTGCCTTCAAAGACAAACTGATGACTAAATTTTATCCGCGTATGCGTAGCAGATTATATTTTATTTGAGACCTATTATTCTATGCAGAAAAAGAGCAATATAACTTTACATATACTAGGATAGATAAGAAGATACCTGGAGTTACTTACCGGGAGTGAGTGAGATAGGGTGTGAACTCCGAGTTTTGGCAAGTATCAATGTGTCATCTTACCTGGTGATATGAGAAGGTTGCCTCTCTAGGACCCGAACTATTCTTCGGTCACCTGTTAGAGCAATCAGTGGTTTGTCTCAGGTCCGAACCTTTCTTCAGTTGCCATGACGGGAGATGCGCCGACCTTTCTCAGGGCATCTACTTGCGAGGTGCCTGATTTGTATCGAGGACACCAGTTGGTACCCAACCTCTCTCGGGAGATGCGCCGACTTTTCTCAGGGCATCTATTTTGTGGGGGTGTCTGACCTCTGTCAAAGACACCAGTTGGAACCCGACCTTTTTCGGGAGGATGCACCGACCTTTATCAGGGCATCGATTTTGTGGGGGTGTCTGACCTCTGTCAAAGACACCAGTTGGAACCCGACCTTTTCGGGAGGATGCACCGACCTTTCTCAGGGCATCGATTTGTGAGGTGCCTGATCTTTGTCGAGGACACCTGTTGGAACCCGACCTTTCTCGGGGGATGCACCGACCTTTCTCAGGGCATCGATTTGTGAGGTGACTGATCTCAGTCAAGGACACCTGTTGGAACCCGACCTTTCTCGGGGGATGCGCCGACCTTTCTCAGGGCATCTATTTTGTTGAAGATACCTGGACATTCACAGGCATTGAAAGAGTACTTGGATATTCACATGTACTAACCTGGAGGATATTTGGGCCTTTGCAGGCGTCGAAGGGGTACTTTGATGATCACAAGTACAAACTCTTGGAGGATACCTGGATGTTCGCAGATATCAAAGGGGTACCTGTGTGATCACAAGTACTAGATGCTGGAAAAAACCTGATTGATTGCAAGTGTCAAAAGAGTACTTGGATGTTAACAAGTACGAACTTTGAAGGATGCCTGAACGTTCACAAGCGTTGAAGAGGTACTTGGATGATCACAAGTACGAATTTCCAAACAATACCTGGCAGACGGGATATCGGGGATGGGTTTCGCATATTCGTGGAGGTTTCTCACCTCCTGGTTATGAGGAATATCGAGGACGTACCTCGCATATTCATGAAGGTTTCTCACCTCCTGGTAGTTGGGAATATCGAGGACATACCTTGGATATTCGTGAAGGTCTCTCACCTTCTGGTATTGGGAATTTGAATGTAGCACAAGGTTTACCTAGATGGCGGCAGGCACACAGGTGTACAAAGTAGAGAAATATTTGGATGAACACAAATATTTAACGATATGATCAGGGACCACTCAACCGGTCCGAGTGTAAGAAAGCATACCTGGGTGATTGTAGGCGCATAATGTGGTGGAATACTTGAGTAGCTGCTAGTATTCAAAGATACAATTTGGAGGACAACTCGGACAAGTCGAGTGTCACGGAAAGGGAGTGTCCGAACGATGATCGGTACTCAAAGACAAGAGAATACTTGGACAGATGCAAGCACCCAAACTCAGGGGACGACTTGAATAGGTCGAGTGACAAGAAGAGAGTACCAGGACAATGGTAGGTACTTTAAGACAAATGGGGACAGGGATATGCTTACCTGGCAATATCTTTGATTACTGAGAGTATGTTCACTATTTACGCTGGTGTGCAGACATGTACACAATGATTGTATATGCTGTAAATTCATAAATTCAAATGTGATTTATGCATGACAATTTTGTCAGTTTTGTAAATCCAAATTCCACTGGGGAAGATTTTGAAAGACAACCCTCATTTAGAATGTAGATGTCTTGAGCATGCCAGATGAGGGACTTTCAGTCTGAAAGGACTTTTCACTCATTCTCATGGAAAGGCTGTTTTATCCTGACCATTGATGCAGGATTTATAAGGATCACACTTCTTACTGTCATCATGTCAGCAGGGGTCCGAGTATTCTTGCAGGTGGTACGACTTTACCAATGTGAGAGGTCTTTGTTGAAATTGTGATGAAGACTCGGTTAGCAGCTCATCAAAGGGGACCATCAAGGTTGAAGTCGATGGACGAAAATGTTGTATGATCATCTCCGGGTTTACAAATCAGGAGCCCTGCGAAAAGAGATAGAGTAATCTTGCTCGTACTTCTTATGCACATATGAAATCTTACGTTAATTGAAGTGCCCCTAGTCTAAAGAGACCTTTTACAATGGGAATATAACGTAGACTTGGCTCACATATAGAAGGGTGAGAGTTGGTGACTGTCTTAGTATTCGTCATTGGTCTTTCTTCTTACTGTCAAATGGAGATTTTACAACCACAATTTTTCTTGGCTGTATTTTTTGACTGGGGGCATTGGCCTTGCTTTTACCAGGCACACGCTTTTTTATGCCCCGCTTTTATTCCAGTTCCTCATTTATGGGCATTGACCTTGCTTTTACCAGTACACTTCGCTTTTTCATTTTTGTTGCTTGAGGAACCGATCTAGGCGAGTTCAATCGAAGCACCATTATTTAGACTTTGAGTCTTCATCTTCAGCCCGCTCTAGGCTATGGCAATAATTTCTGCTTTGTCTCAATGTGAGGGTAAAATTACAAACTCACTTGGGTTGTACAATGTATACAAATGCATAGAAAAGGAATTGCTCTTCGTCATTCTAAGGCACTTAAATTAACGCGAGTGTTCATATGCAATAAAGACACTCGAAGATTGATGCAAGTGCGAGCAAGAGAATTTATATCCCTCTTCTCACCTTGTAGTGTTGATTTGCCTTGTCTTTGACATGCTCCAGTGTGAGGGTGATTCTTGATGAGAGAAGCTTCACCAGTGTATGGGGCTCAAAGGGGAGTGAGCAATGAAATGCCTCTCACTATTTTGGTTATCGTACCATTCGCGAGAGAACTCTTTTACCCTGCAGTTATGGAATTTTCTGCACTCATCTCACAAGTGTATAGATGGAGGACTGTGTGTAGGATATAGCTGGCCTGTCATCATTCTGACGCACCTCATCCAGCATGCTCAACTAATCTTGTATTCTTCACTTAGCTGTCTATTCTAGTAATCCTCAATGGAATCAGTGATTTAGACAGACAAAATCATCATGCAAAAATCCATTTGGAGAAATGCATGCGGCATTTTTTAAGTATGAGAGAGTTTGTACTCTCAAAACAAATGAATGATTTTTTACTCAAGAAACCCTATTGACAACTTTAGGGGTAGGGGTGTTTACTTGGTGAAATTGTATTTACAAATGTGTTGAATTTTGAATATCAAAAGGGTTATTCACAAATAGTTATTTACAGATGAGTGTTGATGGGTTGTCTCTATAAGGATATAACACACGAATGATTAGCTAAGGGTTGGGACTCCGAACGGACATCTCTGCTTTTGCCATTGGGTTATGTAAATTGATCTGGATCACTTGATTTGCCACTATTCAACCATTAAGCTTGGCTCTTGAATCCCAACGCCTCCTGTCAACATAGCAAAAAAATGAGTTCGAGAGTGAATGTTGGGGAATGATACCAAATTAGTTTTTCCCAGAATTTATATGTCTTTGGCCTCCAGGAATATTTGAATGTTAATGACGGCCTCTTTACAGTTCAACGTTTCTTTTGATTGGCCTTTCTTATTTGTGGCCACGTATGCCTGATTGATGGTCGTTGATTTATTTTCAACACCTTCCTTCTGTGGAATTTCTCCTTCTGTCTTTGATTATAGCAGCATGTGGATAAAGCCATGTATTTCGAGCTTCTATGGAATCTCGAGATGGACAATCAAAACCTCTAGCTTTTGTTAATTATTTCCGAGGGAACATGCGTCCGGGAACAAGAAGTGAGGTTTCCCAGTTCAAGGTTATCGTCCTGGGATAGAAGGCTTCTTTTATTTAACTGGACCGACACGTCTTTTATACCAAGTTAGGTGAATTTGACATGGGTCACTCCTATGCGTTTGCCTCGGGTAGTATCGATTATTCCATCAAGTTTGCTGTTTGATTCTCGACACTCCCTTAAATGCTAGTGATTACCATTCATTCTTCTCTCGAATCAACCAAACACATTTTTATGATGGTGTAAATACATCACTCATAAAAGACGCATAGGCATTTTCATTTTGATAAAGAAATGCTTGGCAATGCCAGCAATGAACATCTTTCAAGGGTAGTACTTTTTACAGCATCGAATTAACCGGCTTAGAGAATTCCCGCCCATCCATTTCTGGGTCGGGATCAAGGCTCCCTGGGAGTATCTTCTTTATCACATAAGGACCTTTGTAATTTGGGGCAAACTTGCCACCAGGCTCCGGGAAGATTGGCAGTGTCTTTCTCAAGACTAGCTCATTTACTTCGAAGTTCCTAGGTTGCACTTTCTGATTGAACGATCGGGCTACTTTCTGTTGATAACACTGACCATGACAGAGGGCTTTCAGTCGTTTTTCATCAATCATATTCAGTTGCTCGAGCCTTTGTTGTGTCCACTCTTCCTCGACAATCCTACCGGGATAAAATTCGTAGGGATGGGATTTCTACTTCTATGGGCAAAACCGCTTCCATGCCGTAAACCGGGGAAAAAGGGGTTGCCCCAGAGAAGTTCGAATCGAAGTTCGATATCTTTGTTAGTGCGAAGGGTAACCTTTCATGCCAGTCGCGGTAGTTTTCAGCTGTCTTGGCTAGGATTCTCTTGATGTTCTTGTTGGCGGCTTCCACGGCTCCATTCATTTGTGGACGATAAGGGGACGAGTTCAAATGTTGGATTTTGAACTCAGAGAACAATTGATCAATCAGCTTGTTGTTCAGGTTTGACCCATTGTCGGTGATGATAGCTTCTGGCACGCCATAACGAGCGATTATGTCACGTCGATGAACTTCATAACGTTCCGCGCATTACGCTTGCATAGGATGTGGCCTCGATCCATTTTGAGAAGTAATCGATTGCAACCAAAATAAACCGATGCCCATTTGATGCCTTTGGATTGATTGGGCCAATTACATCAATGCCCCACATTGAAAATGGCCATGGCTCAGATAATTGATGCAGTTCGGTTGGAGGGACATTTATCTTGTTCCCGTGAATCGACAACGATGACTGACTTCACACATGTTGGGCACAATCGCCTTCCAAGGGGAGCCAGTAATAACCTAATCTCATTATTTTCTTGGCCAACATGCGTCCATTCATGTGAGGGCCACATGCTCCCTCATGTATTTCTTGCATTATCCATGTGGCTTCAGTTGCATCAACACACCTTAGCAGGACTGAATCATATGATCTTTTGTATAGATTTTCACCGCTGACGAAGAACCTTGAGGCCATTTTCATTAGATATTTTTTATCAGAGTGAGTGCTTACTTTAGGGAATTTCTGCTTCTGGACATATTTTATGATATCGTAATACCAGGGTTTCCTGTCGGGTTCTTCGGTTATAGCCATGCAGTGGGCCTGTCTTGTCAGAACTTCGATCTGCAAAGGTTCTACTTCTAACCCTTTCGTTATTTGCAACATAGATGACAGCGTTGCCAGCGCATCAGCGAACTTATTATGAACTCTAGGTAGGTATTCAAACGAGATATCCTGAAATTCTCCCACCAATTTTTCCAAGTAGTCGTGATAAGGCACAAGTTTGGTATTTCTCGTCTTCCATTCACCTACTATTTGGAGGATAATTAAGGCGGAGTCACCGAATACTTTTAGTTTTGTCACTTCCATTCCAATAGCCACTTGCAGGCCGAGGATGCATGCTTCATATTCGGCTATATTGTTGGTGCATGGAAAAATCAATTTTGCAGCCACAAGATAATGTTGTCCATTTGGGGATATCAAAACTGCCCCGGTGCCGGAGCCTGACAAATTTACAGCTCCATCGAAAAACATAGTCCATGTGTCTTCTTCTATTGTTGAAATCCGGTCGTCTGGTGAATTATCCTCGTGTACCTCCTTAGGGTGATCTGCTAACATATCAGCAATCACTCGACCTTTAACTGATTTTCGCGACATCACTTGGATGTCGAATTCTGAGATCAGGATTTGCCATTTGGCCAATTTTCCTACCAAGGCCGAGCGACCGAGCAAATATTTGATCGGGTCACTCTCAGTTACGAGGAACGTTTGGTAGTGCAAGGTATATTGCCGGAGTCTATGCAACACCCATACCAATGCAGCGCATGTTTTTTCTGATTTGGAGTAGTTTTGTTCCGACGTGGTGAACTTTTTACTCAAATAGTAGATGGCTCGCTCCCTCCCGTCATGGGGTCCTTCTTGTGCGAGCATTGCGCCTAAGGATTCACTGTTGATAGTAAGGTAGAGGATTAAAGGGTGCCCCGGGACCGGAGGTACCAGAATCGGGGGCTTCATCAGGTATTGCTTTAGATTTTCGAATGCTAGTTGGCAATCATCATCCCATTTAATTTGTGCACCCTTCCTGAGAAGTTTAAAGAAGGGTTTTGCAGTTTTAGAAAGTTGGGAAATGAATCGCGCAATGTAATTTAATCTTCCCAGGAGGCTCCGAACTTCCTTTACAATCGAGGGATGAGGCATCTCAAATATCGCCTTGGTTTTCGACGGGTCTACTTATATCCCTTCACAGCTCACGATGAATCCAAGTAATTTGCCAGAAGTTGCCCCAAACACACATTTTGTTGGGTTCAAGCGCAACTTGAAGTGGCGGAGTCGGTCGAATAATTTCTCCAGGGTTTTCACATGGTCTTCACCATGTCTGGTTTTGGCAATCATGTCATCGACATATACTTCAATTTCTTTGTGCATCATGTCATGGAAAAGGGTGACCATGGCACGTTGGTAAGTTGCTCCAGCATTTTGCAGGCCAAAAGGCATGACCTTATAGTGAAAAGTTCCCCATGGAGTAATGAACATTGTTTTTTCCTTGTCTTCTTCCTTCATTTTTATTTGGTTGTATCCTGAGAATCCATCCATGAAAGAGAAAAACTTAAATCCAGCCGTACTATCCACAAGAATGTCTATATGAGGCAGCGGGAAATCATCTTTTGGGCTTGCTTTGTTCAAATCGCGGTAGTCGACACAAAATCGGATTCAACCGTCTTTCTTCTTTACTGGTACAATGTTCGCTACCCAACTGGGGTATTGCGAGACTTCGAGGAAGCCTACTTCCAGGAGCTTCATCACTTCTTCTTCAATCTTTTTTGACAATTCTGGTTTAGTTCTCCTTAGCCGTTGCTTCTTGGGGGCTACATCAAGGTTGGTTGGCAAGCTATGCTCCACAATCATTGGATCGAGGCCTGGCATATCGGCATATGACCATGCGAATATATCTTGATATCTCTTTAGGAGGGCAATTAAGCTTGCAGCTTCTTCTTTGGGAAGGTTCGCGCCGATCTTTATCTCCCTTGGATCTTCTGTGCTGCCTAAATTGACAACGACGGTGTCTTCGGTAGTAGGGGGCCTCGTTTCTTCGTGTCGCTCCCAATTTCGTTGAATTTCGCCGGAATTATCAAAATCGTCATATGAGTTATCAGAATGGTTACTTACGGTGTTGGTTTGGACCGTTCCCATACCCTTGCCTGCTGCTAGATTACTCATGTATCATAGAGTAGATAGGTTAAGGGGACAAATAAGGTTAACAGCATGTATGCTTTTTCTTTTGAAAAGGTGATAAATTGTTCTTTAAGATGAGGAAGCATGAGGAGACCCGGGCCTCAGATTTCTTCTTTCATTTTGCGGCCGGATATCATCAACGGGCCGGTTTGGAGTGCCTCCTCATGCTTTCAAAACGTTTCCAACTTTATTTAATAGTAGACGAATTTACATTTTGGAAGAGTGATTTCAAAAGTTAGTTCCTTAAGTGGAACCGATATTTGAAACAAACCAAGCAGACTTAAGAAATATGTACAAGTTCCCACATAGGGGAGTACACGAGGGAAATAAAAAGGGTTCTACTTGAGCGGGCTCGCACCCAATTCCCCGACGGTCCTTCGTTGATAGCGCCCACGAAAAAGTCTTCATACCAGTCACCCAGTTTCGCCTCCTTGTGCTCCCAGCTTTGTGAACTTCATATCATCCATGCCTCCCCATCCATCAGGGACGATGCTCTGATGATGGTCATAGAAACTTTGGGGGATTGAATAGTTGACATAGTAGTCGAATTTACTACTTGGTTGACCCAAAGTGTCCATGATCGCTTTTCCTCTATGCGCTTCTTTAGCATGCTCAGGGAACATGGTACAGGTGCTAGGTACCACGAGGAGATCTTCTTTGCCATAACATAGCCATGGGGAGCGGAAAGTGAATACCCCAGCATCCAAAAGATCCTGAATCTTGTCTCTTAGGATGGTACATTCATCTAGCGAGTGTCCTAATTCCCCGAATGATAGTCACGGTACTTGGATGGATCATAATCAAGGAAGTATTCGGGAGTAGGGACGCCTCAGTTCCCTAGAGATTATTCCTTGCTCTAGGAGGATGGGGAAGATGATGGCCATCGATTTAGGAAGAGGCGAATATGGCCGCGTGTTTCTTGAGGACCGGGATAGCCGAGCCCCTTGCCAGCTCGTGTCAGTAAGGTCTTCTTCGTTTACTTTGGCTGCCAACTCCTCGTTGTGATGAGAGAGGAATGTACGGGCAACTTGGTCGAAATTTTCCGTCAAGTGGTGTACTGTCTCGTGTAGCTCATCGACTTGACGTTGAAGTTGGGCGAACGAGAAGTTATCGCCTGTTTCTTCTAATTGTTCCTCATCAATGGCACCTACAAAAAGGTCTCCAAATATGGTAGTCACACTGTCTGGCTCTTCTTCCTTTGTAAGTACGGGCTGAATTGTGTCTTCCTGGATAGTGGGCAATTTCGCGCTTTCGGAGTTGAACCATTTTGAAGTATTTACTTCTTCTTCCTCATGCATCATTCTGGCTGGGCCTGGGAAAGTTTCTTCGAGACGGGGATATACAAGGCCGACTTTCTTCTTTGCTTTTCTATCCGGGGGATATCCTAAACCGATAGTATAGGGTCTCTTCAGGGCTTTAATAGGCTGACGGATGCCCTGGCCTCTTCTACCAAGCCCTTGTCCTGGAATGAAACCGTGTCCAACCATGATTTTTCCTACCATGATTGGCGCTTGATACCTCGGGGACGAGGGCAAAGTCCCTCGAGTTTCGTGTATAGTAGACACGAGCTCGAACGATTGATAGCTGGCTTCGTTTTTGTCACTAGGTTCAACATAGGGGATGGCTGTATTGTGGTAGATACGGTGATCTTCTTCTCCTCGGACCGTGATCAGTTTTCCTCCAACCACGAACTTCACACTTTGGTGGAGGCTTGAAGGTACTGCTCCTGCGACGTGGATCCATGGGCGTCCTAAGAGGAAATTGAACGCAGTGGGGATATCCATCACTTGGAACAAAATTTTGAACATGGTTGGGCCTATTTGAACGTCGAGTTCGATCTCCCCCACTGTTTCCTTCTTCGTTCCATCGAATGCTCGAACGGAAGTCTTGGGTACCTGGATCCATGACCTCTGTATTTTAAGGCGACAGAGTGTCGCTAGTGGACATATGTTAAGAGCAAATCCATTGTCAATCAGCACTCAAGCGACGTGAGATGCGTTGCACTTGACTGATATGTAGAGGCCCTTGGTGTGTCCTCTACCCTCCTCAGGAATTTCTTCATCGGAAAATGCCATTTGATCTTTTAAAAGGATGGTGCTGACAAATTCCTCGAGTTTGTCATGTTCAATCGTTTCAGGGACATGTACCTCACTTAGTACTTTCATGAGGGACTTCGGTGCTTGAGCGGATGTCTCGAAGCAATTCCAACGAGAGAGATCGTGCTGGTGATTTTCGTAACTGTTCTACCACATTATATTCGCTGGCCTTAACTACGGCCAAAAACTCTTTGGCTTCTTCGTCAGTGACGGGCTTAGCAGACTGAGTGTTTGTTTGAGCATAGGTTCGCCCAGATCTTGTGACTAAACCAACATCAAGGTCATAAGACCATGGTACTGCATTGTTGTATTCGTATTTGTAAGACTGGGGAATCTCGATGACTATAGCAATTTTCGTTGTTGATGCTTGAACAATGGCTCCCTTCCTTTCAAAGACGCTCTCAGGTGAGGTGGAATCTTTCTTCTCCTTTTCTGCATTTAGCGCGGCAAATTCTTCCTCCCAGTTGATGATGACTTGCGATATGGTAGAAACTATGCTGGCGTGGCCAGCATACACGATTATCCCGGCCTCTATCATTCTTAATACCCTTTCCTCCATTATTGCAAGAGGTGGTATCCCATTGCTTGAATAATACCCAGCTTCTACTAGCCCTCGATAGATGTCACGTAGGTACTTTGGCATTTCGATTTGACCGGCCTCCGAACCGAATATCGCATTTACCTTGTCGGCGTGATCAGGGAGTGGATTGCTTTGGACATTTGGTTTTGTAGTTTGGAACGAGAATGCCTTAGTATCCAGCAAGTTCTGGATCCGATGCTTAAGGGTGAAACACTCGTTAGTTGAGTGGCCTACTTCTCCCATGTGATAGTCACATTTTTTGGACGGGTTATAGCTGGAGAAGCTTTCAGCGTTGGGTCTCTTTGGCTCGGTTGAGAGGAGGTTTTTGTTTCGGAGGATTGCCAGAACTTGTGATGGAGATCCGGGAAGCGGAGTGAACTATCTCCTGTTGTTGTAGCGCTGAGATGGTTGACGATTGGTGGTCTGTTGTTGTCCTGTATTTGTCTGAACAGTCGGGAGGTGACCGGTGTTTGCAGTGTAGGTTGCATTAACATCAACCAGGGGTTCTTTGTCTTTTTTCATGTTGAGTCTTCTGCTGATGGGTGCAGGCTCAATGAACCAGCCATCCCTTAATCCTATCTCAATCTGTTCTCCTACTGGAATGAGTTGATTGAATGATTCAGTGATCATAGTTACCATTCGGTAGCGGTATTCATAGGGGAGGGTTTTGATGAACATTTTTCTTAGTTCAAAACCAGTTGGTTCAGGACTGATCTGGGCGGCCAGATTCCTCCATCTAATGGCATATTCTTTGAAAGATTCATGCTTTTTCTTTTCCGTGCGCTCTAAATCCTCACGAGAAGGGGTAATGTCCATTATAAATTTGTACTACTTGAGGAATGCCTCACTTACTTCACTCCATGTTTTGAGGAGGTTTATATTTTTTGTGATAGACCACCTCAGTGCAGGGCCTACTAGACTTGACTGGAATAACTGAATCATCAATGGTGCATTATTAATGTATTGGGTCATTCGAACCAAGTACATTTGCAAATGAGCCCTTGGGCAAGTCGTGCCATCGTACTTTTCAAACTCAGGTATTTTGAATTTTTCTGGCATTTTGACTTTGGAATAAATGGAGAGATCTGTCAAAGTAGGATCCTGGAGGCCTTGCAGTTGTTTCAGTCTTTCCTCAAGCTTTTCGAGGTGTTTGTCATGCTCGATTTTAGACAAACTGCCTGGCTTAGCTTTCTCAATCACGGTTTGGTGCGGATCATCTTCCAATTCGGCATGTTATCAATTATCTCTTCCTTGATCCCCGGAATGGATGATTGTGGTACAGTACTTCAATTGAGGCCGGGGGGGAGCCGGTTGCCCCGAATGGAATCTATTCGCTTTGAGAGTTCTTTGGAGCACATTGAAGACCCGCTTCATTTCATTTTCCATGATCTCGACACGGCTTTGTACGTTTTCTTCAGCCATTCTGGCTTTTGAACGCAGCTATGTCGTAATTACCTGTCTTTACGCAAAATGGAAAGAACATAAGTGAGGGAAACAAATGAAACATTGGCCCATGGCAAGGGTCGAGTCATTTTTATTTATTAACAGGGGAAATATACAATGCCGAAAGGGCTCTTTAAACAAGGCATAAAAGATAGAACGACCCTAACTATTCACATTTGGACATATTCACATTAAAACCGAACGCCTATTTTCATATGTGATGGGAAGTTCCAGTCTTGTGAAGCCGCTTGCTTTTTCGTGCTAGCTTAGATATGCGTTTCCCGCTTGTCTCCAAACTTTTTTTCAAGAGATTCATTCGTCCTCGCAAAGTAAGCTTATCGGCCACGTCGGGGATTACCGGGCTGCGCAGTTCTCGGGAATTATGTGGTTGAGGATGTAGAATGTGGATGCATGATGAGCTTTTTCTTGCCCCTTCAATCTTCTGGGTACGACAATCTTTTGTGGTGACATCTACTCCATGCATCTTGGATTATACGGATCTCCTCCGAGTAGTCATAGCTAGTATGGGTGAAAAGGATTCGGAACAATCCCGGTTTGAGCGGCAGCGGAATTTCTTGGAGGACTCATGCGACGAGCCACCCTATGTGGATAATATGAGGTAGCTCGGAGAGGCCCAGCAGCGGGATGGGGTCGTAATAATCAAGCGCAAAACGCGCCTCTCCTGCAATGAACCATTTAGTTCGCCATAGGAATGTCTCGGGGACAGGGTTTTTTAATAAGTTAATCCATCGAGAATATTCCTTGCTAGGAGAGTATTTTTCCAAGTTTTGAAACTTTTGAAGTGGATGTTTGAATTTGTTGATTTCAAATATTTGCATGAGGTGCCCAAATCCTTTGAGATGGGAAAAGAACCACATTTGTAAAATTTCTGGGGCGGCCCTCATGATTTTTCTTTGTTTTCCTTAAAACGATTAAGGGATAAAAATGTTTCGGCTAAAACCATGTTCACGTATCCTGCTCCAAAAGTGATTTGATTTATCACTCCCGCCATTGAAGGATCTATGGCATTTTTCCTATAGGGGAAGATAATAAATCCAAAGAACGCTAAGAGGAAGATCTTTTTTGGTTCATTGATTGTTTTTCAAAACATTTAGTTAAAGATGATAGCGGGAAAGCATTGTTGTTGGCTTCAACTATTTCTCTTACCGAATGATTTTTAAAAACCGTGATAGACTAACCACAGGGTCAATGTTGACCAGTGGCTTGGCGAGCTCTCTCATCAGGGGCATTCCTATGGCAAGACTGTATTCTTCTAGGGTCGGAGTCAGTTCAAAATTGCCGAACACGAAGGTGGATGTTTCTGGACACCAGAAATGTGGTAGTGCTTGCATGACTCCAGAGTGGATATTGATTTGGAGCAATGGAAGGAGATGACCGATGCTTGCTTTGACACGCTCCTGGCTGACTTGATCTAATTGATTCCACCATTTGAGGAGCTCTTTCTTGGGAGTAGGAATGAACTGGATATCGATTCTTCCCATCACATATGAGAAAGGGAGTTACACGACCTGATCTTATGCCATGAGCTAATAAAAAGACTGAGTAAAAGTAAATAAATTACTTTGCTTTTAAAGAAAATGGCAAGCACAGAAACATGCACATGGGACGTGCAGCTCGATTTCTAACTGAGAAGGCTTGTTGAAATTAAAAGGGTATCCGCCCATCGCAGTCTCGCGTTAGCAGCATACCCTCCTAACCTCGGCTAGAGAAATTCCGGGAAAAGAAAGGCAACCTCTACATCGCAGTCTCGCGTTCGAGGTCGTATCTTTCTTGACACCATCCTAAATATCCTATGGCGGCCCTGTGTCCGGCGGCCGGGTTGTGTGTGTCATGTGTAGTGTTGAAACAAAAACATGCACAACAATTCATAATCACGGGAAAATCTATTTTAAGCAAAATTAAAAATTTCTAAGCTATTGACCCGCATAAAGAAAAACCTAAATCAAGTAAAGAATTTAAACAAGGCAAAAAAAAAAAAGGCCTAAGTCCTGTTCGATCCCCAGTGAGTCGCCAAGCTGTCGCGACCTCTTTTTTCCCGGCACCCGATAGGGTCGGGTGCCTAGCGGAGGCTAATGGCTCGGCTAAATTGATTAAGCCCGACTCTCCCAAGTCCACCAATTCACGACTTTAATAGTCTGAGTTTTTAACCCGTAAGTTAATTTTTAAACGGAGTCGCCACTAATCAATTGGGGTGGGTTGATTAGAAACCCATGCGAAGTATTGGGAGAAATACTCGCTCTGCGCAACCAGAAAAATTAGGATCGGGGACTTGATTACACTAGTTAATCACTAATGCCCTTTTGGTACCTAAACTTGTTTAAACCCCGAGGTTTTTTTGGATGTTTTAGGAATTTTCCATGCATTTTTGGGAGGAAAAACATTCTTGAGTCTTTTTCTGATTTTTTTTGGACATAAAAGGGATTTTTGGATTTTTTTGGTATTTTTCGGAAAAATACAAGTCTTTTTGGCTTTTTTTGGATTTTTGGCATTTTTTGGAAAATATGAATTATTTTTGATATTTTTGATATTTTTGATTTTTTTTTGGAAAATAAAATATTTTTTATTTTTCTGGAAAATAAAACATTTTTTATATATTTTAATATTTTCTGTTTTTTTTTTGGAAATTAAAATATTTTTTAATATTTTTCGAAAATAAATTATATTTTTGAATTTTTTTGGAAAGTAGATTATTTATTTATTTTAAAATTAAATTAAAACCGCGGACGGGCCCACGTTGTGGGCCCGACTCAAATTTTTCGTTTTTTCTTTTTTTTTTTTTTTGATTTGCGAAACGGCGCCGTTTGGGGGAACCGGCAAAACCCTACCCGGTTCCCCCGACCCGGATCCGGCTCACGACCCGGTTCCCTCGGAACCTTACCCGACCGGCTCTGACTTGCGACCCGACCTCTGCCGCCCCCGGAATTTGCGGAATCCCTACCCGGTTCCCAATCCGAGTCCGACCCGACAACCCGGGGTCGCGACCCGGAAAATCGGGAACCCTAGGGTTTCCGCAAATTCCGGCGCCGAGGAGGAAGAGGGGTGGATCGACACGGCTGCAACGACGGCGATGGTGGTGGTGAGCAGTACCTAGGACCGGACGACTGGGGGGGGACTGCGGTGGCGACGGCGGCAACGGTGGTGTGTTACTTGTCCGCGACGGTTTGAGAGGCAAACGGCGACGACGACGAAGAACATTTGAACCCCTCTTCGATCTGGGTTTGGGACTTCGGCTGCGGTGGATGGCGAGTCGCGGTCGGATGGCGTCGATGGCCGAGTCTTTGCGGTAAAGGGCATTCCCCCTCTCTCTCTACCCAGCTCGACCCTCTCTTTCTCCCTCGGGCTCGCTCGCTGTCAGCCTCCTCCGAAGTCTCTCGGAAGGAGGTTGGCCAAGCTTGCGACCCGATCCCTCGCGCACTCGCTCTTTGATTTCCCCTTGAAGTCTCTCAAAGGGGAGATTTCTGAGCTCGCCATGGTCGTCGACGGAGCTTGCGGCTGCCTATTTATAGGCGAGGGGAATCCGGCCAACGAAGAGCTTTGGCCGCCGACCGGTCTTCCTCGGCTGAACCGGCATCCCATCCAAGCTTTCCAAATAAGCGCCCGGCATTGAAGGCAACCATTAATAGCGCCCGTGATCTATCGTTTCCGGCCCGACGTCGGCCTACCCCCTCGATTGTAGGCAGTCCTTCGCGCGTCGCCGGCCGCCGCGCGTGATGCACAGAGGCGTGGAGAGGAAGAAGGAAGGAGAAGAGGGAAGGGGAAGGGCTTTGGTCGCGCGGGCCAGCCGTGAGGGCCCACGCGAGGGAGAGAGAGCCCGATGGGCTGCTTTTGCTTTCTTTTTTTTTTTTTTTTTGTTTTCTATTTTGTTTTGTTTGTTTTTGCTTTGTTATTTTGTTGTTTTTATTATTTGTTATCCGAAAAAAAAAGCAAAAAATAGATAATTAATATAAAAATAATTTTAAAAAATGAAATTTAGGCGTCAACAGTCTTATTCCCACAACTACTACATGAAGCTACTCATTTATTCAAGCATAACTCTTTATACAAAAGAGAAATTAGGCGAGCCAATCCATGTGATACACAAAAATTTGGTGGCGACGAACACCGTCCGTCCATCAGATGATGCGAGAGGGAGCCGGTGAGGGAGGGAAGCAAGTGAGGAAGATGAATGACAAAGGAGAAGTGCCATTCGTGTTTGAGAGAGCCAAAAGGAAAAATATCATGTGATTGCAAGAGTAAAAGTAGAAATCAGAAGAAAAAAAAATGTTTTGGACCTCTACTTACAAAACCGGTCTAAGAATCGGTTCCAAAACCGGTCCAAGAACCGGTTTCCGGGTGGGTAATCACTGACCTGTTCCCGGACCGGTTTAAACCGGTTCCGAATTTTGGGAACTGTTCCCGGACCGGTTTCAATGGGAACCGATTCCCGACCCTGTTTTCCGGGTGGGCCGGTCCGGGAACAGGGTATACCCGGTCCGGTTGCACACCCCTACTTTTCTTAAGCTTCTCACTCATGGATATCTGCAATAACCACTCGGGGCTTCCATCAACTAAATGGCCCGATGTTTGCCGCTACGAAGCCTTTCTCAGTTTCAGAGGAGATGATGTTCGGGGGCGCTTCGTTGAATTTCTCTACGAAGGCCTCGCTGATTCGGGGATCATTGCATTTATCGATCATCGTGAGATCGAGATCGGAGAACATATAATGCCTAAGATCTTAAAAGCGATCGAACACACGGAGATATGCATTCCCATCTTCTCCGAAAATTTCGCTTCCAGTAGGAGTTGTCTGAAGGAGGTGGAGAAAATGGTGGAGTGTGACAGGACAATCATGCCCATTTTCTACGACGTCTCCCCTTCAGTGGTCTGCGAACAAAAGGAGAGTTATCAGCAGTCCTTCCGCGACCATGAGGCCGATGGAGTGACGTCAACGACTATAAACAACTGGAAGAAGGCTCTCCATAGTGTTTCAAGAAAACTAGGATGGGAATTGGAGAAATTCCAGCACAGGTAAAACGAAATCAAGATTTCTATGCTTCTTTCGACTTTTCCAACAGTGGTCATCGTGTATGAAATTAAAGAAGGAAAATAGTCATTGCATCTCTTCTTTTGCCTGGTGTATTATCCGAGCAGTTGCTCCTTTTCACATCTTACTCTTTCCTTCTTTCCCCTTTGGCAGGCAGCGTGAACTTATAAACGAGGTTGTTTCCACGGTCCGCCGGTTGTTGAGGAAGGATGACTTACCTGTGACGGCACATTTAGTGGGGATGGATCAACCTGTGCAAGAGGTGATGAGAAAACTTGGTATTGGCTATGAAAATGGAGAAGTAATTAAAGGGCAAACAGGAAAACGTGTGGTTGAGATATCAGGACTTCCAGGAATTGGTAAATCGACTCTTGCCACGGTTGTCTACAACAAAATCCATCGTCTCTTCGAAGGTAAGAGTTTCCTTAAAGAGGTTGAGCAAACGAGGCTCCTGTCTCTCCAAGAACATTTAGTTAGTGGCCTCCAAAAGAGAGCATACACGTTCAAATCTCCTGCTGAAGGTAACGAATTTATCAAGTACAAATTTGGAGATCTAAGAGTTCTCATTATTCTTGACGATGTTAGTGATTTTAAACAAATCAATTCACTAGCTGGAGATTTAAGTTGGTTCGGTCCGGGAAGCAGAATCATTGTGATATCTAGGAGAAGTAATCTTGTTGACAACTATAATCAGGTGCATGTGACCTCTGCGAGCAGCAGTACTGTTAACAGGTGTGATGACATCCTCGTTGAAAAGTACGAGCTAAAAGAAATGAATAATGACCATGCTTTTAAGCTATTTTGTAGTGTTCTTAGAGAAAAACCTCTCAAAGAGGAATTCTCTTCTTTGGCATGTGAAATTATTTCGGCTGCTGGAGGAATTCCTCTGTTTATTGAGGTGGTTGGTTCATTTTTACGTGGAAAGCCCATAGAATTTTGGAAGGAGGCAATGGGTACATTGAAACGAGAGCCTTACACTGAGGGAGTAAAACGAATTCTGAAGAGAAGATATGAAGATTTAGAAAAAAATGCCCAAAAGATATTTCTCGATGTAGCGTGTTTTTTTGTGGGAAATGACAAAACAATACCCTCTTACATGTGGAAAGCTTGTGAATATGATCCTTATAGAGGAATCAACGAGCTTCATGACTTGTCTTTGGTCAAAACCAGAGAAAACAATGAACTGTGGATGAATGATCAACTAAAAGTTCTTGGGAGGGATATTGTCAAGGAGGAAAATCCAAGTGAACCTTTCAAGCGGAGCAGGTTATGGAATCAGGAGGATATCGAACTAGTATTGAACGAAAGGAAGGTAATTTGAAGGCAAGAAGGTGTCTTTTTTTAGTCTAAATTAAAGTACTTCTTTTGAATACTTATACTATTTTCAGAGATGATTGTGAATGCACTTCTTTTCACTTTCTCATTTTACCATTTTTCCAGGATTGGCAGGACGCTGCAGTTGAAGCCCTCAGTGCCACATTTGACAAACCCCATTTATTTCCTAAACGTAGATTCTTTTGTGAGTTCTCGAAGCTTAGGTATCTTAAAATGAACCACGCTATTGTCAAAGCATATAAGCAGAGTGCAAAGAGCTCCAGAGAGGATTTTCTCCTTCGAAGGTTAAAGTGGCTTGAATGGCAAGGGTGCAACGATATCTCCAGTCTACTTGCTTTAGATATGTCAAAATTGATCGTTCTTGATTTGTCTGGGAGTACCTCCGACAATTGGCAGTGCTGGAAACAAATTATGAAGGTATGATGACATGCCTGCGCATTTTCTTTTGCATCCAGTTTGACAATAGCTTATATTATTCTTTTGTTTTGCAGAGGGCCAAAAACTTGAAAGTTTTGATCCTAAGAGATTGTCGTTGGCTAACTAAATCTCCATTTTCCCATGCTCCTGTACACTTAGAGAGAGTAAACCTGGAACGTTGCTCAACATTACCTACGTGTGTTGTGAGGTCCATTAGCAAGCTAAGGAACTTAGTTTCTTTGAATATCAAGTTCTGCAGCTTCGTGCAAGAGCTGCCAGAAGATATAGGTTCCTTGGAAGCTTTGAAAGAGCTCTACATCGATGGAACTTCCATTAAAGCCATTGATATCCCAGAGGGTTCCTATGGGAAGCTTGAAATTCTGAGTGCTTGCAACTGCGAATTCTTGTCTCTACCCAATTCAATTGGTAACTTGAAATCTCTTTCGTACCTAGCATTGGACGAGACTAAACTGAGTGAGCTCCCTTGTTCTATCGGATTGTTGGATAATCTCCAGACGCTATCTCTGAGAAACTGCAGGAGCTTGTGGAAATTGCCGGATTCCATTGGAGACCTCAAAAAGCTGCAAGTCATGGATCTTTCAAGCACAATAGTTGACAAAATACCTTCCTCTGTCAAGGATTTGCAAAACTTGAAAGAACTAAAGATGGCTGGCACTCACATAAGAGAATTTCCTGGAGGCATTAAGAATCTAGAGAGTTTAGAAGAGATAGATTTCTCGGGCTGCAGAAATTTGAGAGGGGAGTGCAACATTACGGGATTATCGTCTTTGCGGGTGTTACTTCTAGAATACACTGATATTTCTCGGCTGATTGTGACGGATCGCCAATACTATAATCGCCGAAACCTCAAACTAGATGGCGATGTCACCATCTCGATAATTGGAACTATCCAAGGGCATGGCATCGGTTCAACGGATGTGAGACTAGACCACCGTTCAAGGCTGACGGACATCATATCAGCATGCGATGATGAGTCAGAGACCGTAGCAATGTGGCGGTCAGACAGAAGCAAGGAAGTCATAGGTGGATGAGGTTTGGCTACGGAGGAAGTTAGCGCTCCTATCCCATTAATTCAAATTTGTAATTCATCAAGCATGTCAACTGATCTTCGTGCAATAAGGGTTGTTAGGGGCATAGTCAAATTCGAATTTTCGCCTCTATTTTGAATTTTTAATTTACATTCTTCTTCCATTTTCTTGGCCTTCACACTCGCACACTTTTATTGTCTTCACGCATGTCCATTTCCAGCAATTTTTGTGCGTACTGTTAGCTTTGGATTTGACTCGGTGTAAGTATTACACAGTTTATTTGATTGATTTGCAAGATAACTGCAAGGTCGTCAAAGTATGAGTTTTAATTCCTTTCTCAATCGTTCATCTCATTAGCACTCTCCTTGATCAATAGTAAAGGATGAACTCTTGTTCTTCCTTCGTCAATTTGAAAACTAGAACGGAAAATTTGATGCTGCATCTGACCATCTAACAAAAATTCTTCAAAGGTACAATTTGTTTGTGAATCTCGTTGCACCTATTTGACCAAAAATTGGAAGTGATTGCTTTTTCAAATAAAATTGAAAATGATTATTGCTTGGTTCTCTTAATAATTGATTTAATTTAACTAGTATGAAAACTATATATTTAATAATCTAAATATAGTCAACATACATTGTCTCTTTCAAAAGAACATCTTGCATAAAAAATTGTGCTTACGTGCACAATAGAAAAGAAAAACTTTCTGATTTGATAGAATATTGTGACTAATCTAACTAACAAAAAATTAGTGTATTTTATTTCCGAGTTTTATAACATACACTTATAATGAATGAAAATATCTAATACATGATTAATATGCTGGCTTTTTATGACATTTTCAATCTTTCTTAGCGAGATTTTTTAGGACTATATCTTGTGATATTATGACTCACATATGTATGATATATTATCATTATCTCGAGTTTGTGTTGTATACAACACCCATTAGCTGTTTAAAGATTTTTTTGTTCAAAATCTGATGTTGCCTTTATGAATAAGAATCTTGATTATAGTTTTACGTATATATACAAGTCCAAGGTTCAGCACAAAATTCGGTGGTTGCTTCTTTTATCCAAGTTCGAGTATTTGACCAAGAAGTGGACGTCTCTTCCTTGTTCAATATAAAAGTCGCACAAGAAAGACAGAGAAAAGGGCAGCTATTGTTTAGTACAGCGGCCTCCAAAAAGAATCAACAACGAGCCGAACCGACAACTCTTTCCAGGACGCGCGAAAGAGTTTGTTCTTCGGCCAGGCATAGGAACAAGACACATGTAAATAATATATACCATGAGTTTTACATTCAATTAAGTTATTTATTTATAAAAACTGTAGGTTTGGACTTAATCTAAATATAAGAAACACTCGAATATATATGAGCGATTGTAACCCTGATTCTTTGATTATTAGTGGGTTTTTATTGCTGGCTCTCTCCATGGAGTAGGTATCGGCTGTCGAACTGAACCATGATCTCTAGTGTCATTCATTTCTCCTAGTTTATATCACTAGTAATTTTGCATTAGCTTAATTGCAAGATCTTGTCAATTTTCGCATTAATTTTACAATACTAGAGAAAAAGAAATGTATTTCAAAAGAACATTTTGATTACCCAAGTATATCCAATTCTAACAAAGTGTGAAATGGTATAAGTAAGTTACTTAGATTCATAGGACCCAAGTAATTCCACTTTCGTCTCAGGAGAAAAGGCCAAAAAAGTTTGGCCCCGGCTGCGTTCATCGTCATACGGTGCTTGAAAGCATCGCTACCAGCTTTTCCCTTTATCCCTCCACCTTGCGTTGCAGGGCGGAGGAGAAGACTCTGCATTCCCTAATCCTTAGATGCTCAATAGACATTTGTTTGTCTACATCTTTTGGACCACGAGTTAAAGTTTTGTTTAATGCACATGGGTCATGGAAGGATCACCACAAAATATATCTTGTTTTCTTTGCGATAAACTAGCGGCTGCTCCGAAAATCTTACACGAACTAAGCCGACAAATAAGACGACACCATCTCAACTTGCAGTTGTTATGTTGCCTGTGGTGAGCTCGTGTACCTGGTTTTTCTTCCAAACCCGCCAGAATTCAAAATGGGGGTGTGCACGTGAAATCAAATCATACATTGCAATCGAATACTCGAGATAAGAATAATTGCGTGCACGTGGAGTTTATATCACTGAGAGTGAACGAAAAGGTTAGTGGCATTGTTGGCCTTTGGATCTGCACAATGTGGTGGACGCGTTGGGGCCGGCTTTCGCGAACAGCGTAAACACTACGGGACGCACGGAAGAACGCTGAGGAGTGACAGAAGGGCCTCAGCAACCAGTGGCTACGACCCAACTCACGCTCAGTCACTGGCTCGATCGAGTCAATGTCGTGACTCTTGATTCGACAAAGTTTTTTTTATCCATCTTCACTTTATTTCTTGCCAAGATGGAAATTTGTGCTCCACAAGCTGGGCAAGAGCTTAGCTCAGCCAACAACAAAGGGAGAGAGTGAAAGACATACACCTTTTAGGACATACTCTCAATGTTTGGTATCAATGTCCAAACTTAAATCTTTTTTTTTGTTTTTTCTGATCATAATTCAAATCTTTTCCTTGTGTTTTTTGGAGAACACGACCAGTTCCATATAGCAACGACCCAACTCATGGTCACTAACTAACTCAATCGAGTCAATGTAGTGACTCTTGGTTTCCACAAGGCTTTCTTTATCCATCTTCACTGTATCCCTTGTCAGATGGAAATTAATGCTGACTAGGCTGGGCAAGAGTGTAATTCGGTTGACGAAGAAAGAAAAGTATACACCATTAGTACATACCCTCCACAATTGATGTTGATTTTCAAACTTTAATCCTTTTTGTTTATAATAATTCAAATCTTCTCCTATTGTCTCTTGAAGAATAGGACCACGATCCTTCACCAGCTCAATCGAGTCAATGGTGCAACTCTCAATTTTGACAAAGCTTTCTTTATCCATCTTTATTTTATTCCTTGTTAGATGGAAATTAGTGTTGTCCAAGCTTGGCAAGAGCTTAATTCGGCCGACGAGGAAGGAAAAGTATACACCTTTTAATACATGCACTCAACGTTTGATGTTGATTTTCAAACTATAATCCTTTTTTCATAATAATTCAAATCTTCTTCTACCCTTTTTTTAGAACATGACCACAATCGCTCATCTGCTCAATCAAGTCAATGTCGTGACTCTCGGTTTTGACAAAGCTTTCATTATCCGTCTTTACTTTATTTCTTATCATATGGAAATTAGTGTCACCAAATCTGGGCAAGAGCTTCATTCGACCGACGAAGAGAGAAAAGTATTCACCTCTTAGTACAAACTCTCGACTTTGATGTTGATTTTCTAACTTTAATCTTTTTTTCAATAATAATTCAAATGTTTCCTATTATTTCTTTGAAAACAGGCTCACGATTGCTCACCAACTCAATCAAATCAAAGGCATGACTCTCGATTTCGACAAAGCTTTCTTTATCCATCTTCACTTTATTCCTTATCAGATGGAAATTAGTGCTGTCTAGGCTAGGGAAAAGCTTAATTCAATTGACGAAGAGAGAAAAAGATACACATTTTTGTACATACTCTCGACATTTGATATTGATATTCAATCTTTAATCCTTTTTTTTTCATAATAATTCAAATCTTTCCTATTGTTTCTTGGAGAATAGGACCACGAGCGCTTCCTAGCTCAATCGACTCAATGTTGTGACTCTCAGTTTCGACAAAAGTTTTCTTTATTTATCTTCATTTTATTCCTTATCAAATGGAAATTAGTGCTGTTTAGGCTGGGGAAGAACTTAATTCGACCAATGAGGAGAGAAAAGTATACACCTTCTAGTACATACACTCAACTTTTGTTGTTGCTTTCCAAACTTTGATCCTTTTATTAGATAATAATTCAAAGCTTTCCCTACTATTTCTTAGAGAACACAATCATGATTTCTCACCAACTCAATCAAGTTAATGTCGTGACTCTCAGTTTCAACAAAACTTTTTTTTATCCATCTTCACTTTATTCCTTGTCGAATGAAAAATAGTGTTATCCAAGCTGCGCAAGAACTTAATTTGGCCGACGAAGAGAGAAAAGTATGGAACTTTTAGGACATACTCTTGACATTCGACGTTGATGTTCAAATTTTCATCTTTTGTTTTTTTTTTTTTTTTAATAATAATTAAAATCTTGTCCTATTGTTTCTTGGTGAGCAGGACCAAGATCGCCCACCAGCTCAATCGAGTCATTGTCATGACTCTTGCATTCGACAAAGCTTTCTTTATACATCTTCGCTTCATTCCTTGTTAAATGGAAATTAGTGCTGTCCAGGCTGGGCAATAGTTTAATTTGGCCGAAAAAGAGAGAAAAGTATGCACATTTTAGTACATACTCTTGACGTTTGATGTTGATTTTCAAACTTAAATCCTTTTTTCCGATAATAATTCAAATATTTTCCTATTATTTCTTGGAAAATAGGACCGCGATCACTTAATAGCTCAATTAAATCAATGATGTGACTCTCGATTATAACAAAGATTTCTTTATCCATCTTTACTTTATTCCTCATTAGATGGAAATTAGTGTTGTCTAGGCTGGGGAAGATCTTAATTCAGTTGATGAAAAAGAAATACATACACCATTAGTGTTGAAGAGAGAAAAACATACACCTTTTAGTACATACTCTCAACGTTTGATGTTTATGTTCAAACTTTAATTTTTTTTTTCAAAATAATTCAAATCATTCCCATTCTTTCTTGGAGAGTAGGACCTCTATTGTTCACTAGCTCAATCAAGTCAATGTCGTGCCTCTCGGTTTCGACAAAGTTTTGTTTATCCATCTTCACTTTACTCTTTATAAGGTAGAAATTAATGCTGTTTAGGCTGGGCAAGAGCTTAATTCGGCCGACGAGGAGAGAAAAGTATATGCCTTCTAGTACATTCACTCAACTTTTGTTGTTGCTTTTCAAACTTTAATCCTTTTATTCGATAATCATTCAAAGCTTTTCCTACTATTTCTTGGAGAACACAATCACGATTGCTAACCAGCTCAATCAAGTCAAGGTCTTGACTCTCAGTTTCAACAAAACTTTTTTTTTATCCATCTTCACTTTATTCCTTGTCAGATGAAAAATAGTGTTGTCCAAGCTGCGCAAGAACTTAATTTGGTCGACGAAGAGAGAAAAGTATGCAACTTTTAAGGCATCCTCTTGACATTCGACGTTGATGTTCAAACTTTCATCTTTTGTTTTTTTTTATAATAATTCAAATCTTGTCATATTGTTTCTAGGTGAGCAGGACCACAGTCGCTCACCAGCTCAATCGAGTTGTTGTCATGACTCTCGGATTCAACAAAGCTTTCTTTATACATATTCACTTTATTCCTTGTCAAATGGAAATTAGTGCAGTCCAAGCTGGGCAAGAGCTTAATTTGGCCAAAAAAGAGAGAAAAATATGCACCTTTTAATACATACTCTTTACGTTTGATGTTGATTTTCGAACTTTAATCCTTTTTTTCCGATAATAATTCAAATATTTTCCTATTATTTCTTGGAAAGACAGGACCATGATTGCTTACTAGCTCAATCAAGTCAATGATGTGACTCTTGATTTTAACCAAGATTTCTTTATCTGTCTTTACTTTATTCCTCATGAGATGGAAATTAGTGCCGTCTCTGGGGAAGAGCTTAATTCAGCTAATGAAGAAGAAAACATACACCTTTTAGTGCTAATGAAGAGAAAAACATACACATTTTAGTACATACTCTCAATATTTGATGTTGATGTTCAAACTTTAATCATTTTTTTTCAAAATAATTCAAATCTTTCCCATTCTTTCTTGGAGAGTAGGACCTCTATTGCTCACTAGCTCAATCGAGTCAATGTCGTGCCTCTCGGTTTCGACAAAGTTTTGTTTATCCATCTTCACTTTATCCCTTATCAAATAGAAATTAGTGCTGTCTAGGCTGGGCAAGAGCTTGATTCGGCTGACAAGGAGAGAAAAGTATACGTCTTCTAGTACATGTACTCAACTTTTGTTGTTGCTTTTCAAACTTTAATCATTTTATTCGATAATAATTCAAAGCTTTTCCTACTTTTTCATGGAAAACACAATCATGATTACTAACCAGCTCAATTGAGTCAATGTCCTGACTCTCAATATCAACAAAACTTTTTTTTATCCATCTTCACTTTATTCCTTGTCAGATGAAAAATAGTGTTGTCCAAGCTGCGCAAGAACTTAATTTGGCCGATGAAAAGAGAAAAGTATGCAACTTTTAAGGCATACTCTTGACATTCGATGTTGATGTTCAAACTTTCATCTTTTGTTTTTTTTATAATAATTCAAATCTTGTCTTATTGTTTCTTGGTGAGCAAGACCACAGTCGCTCACCAGCTCAATCGAGTTGTTGCCATGACTCTCGCATTCGACAAAGCTTTCTTTATACATATTTGCTTTATTCATTGTCAAATGGAAATTAGTGCTTTCCAGGTTGGGCAAGAGCTTAATTTGGCCAAAAAAGAGAGAAAAGTATGCACCTTTTAGTACATACTCTTGACGTTTGATGTTGATTTTCGAACTTTAATCCTTTTTTTCCGATAATAATGTAAATATTTTCCTATTATTTCTTGTAAAGACAGGACCGTGATCGCTTACTAACTCAATTAAGTCAATAATGTGACTCTCGATTTTAACCAAGATTTATTTATCTATCTTTACTTTATTCCTCATCAAATGGAAATTAGTGTTGTCTAGGCTGGGGAAGATCTTAATTCAGCTGATGAAGAGAGAAAAACATGCACCTTTTACTGAAGAGAGAAAAACATACACCTTTTAATACATACTCTCAATATTTGATGTTGATGTTCAAACTTTAATCATTTTTTTCAAAATAATTCAAATCTTTCCCATTCTTTCTTGGAGAGTAGGACCTCTATTACTCACTAGCTCAATCGAGTCAATGTCGTGCTTTCGGTTTCGACAAAGTTTTGTTTACATCTTCACTTTATTCCTTATCAAATAGAAATTAGTGCTGTCTCGGCTAGGTAAGAGCTTGATTCGGTTGACGAGGAGAGAAAAGTATACGTCTTCTAGTACATGTACTCAACTTTTGTTGTTGCTTTTCAAACTTTAATCATTTTATTCGATAATAATTCAAAGCTTTTCCTACTTTTTCATGGAGAACACAATCACGATTGCTAACCAGCTCAATTGAGTCAATGTTGTGACTCTCAATATCAACACAACTTTTTTTTATCCATCTTCACTTTATTCCTTGTCAGATGAAAAATAGTGTTGTCCAAGCTACGCAAGAACTTAATTTGACGACGAAGAGAAAAAAAGTATGCAACTTTTAGGACATACTCTTGACATTCGACGTTGATGTTCAAACTTTCATCTTTTGTTTTTTTTTTATAATAATTCAAATCTTGTCCTATTATTTCTTGGTGAGCATGACCATAGTCGCTCACCAGCTCAATCAAGTCGTTGTCATGACTCTTGGATTCGACAAAGCTTTCTTTATACATCTTCGCTTTATTCCTTGTCAAATGGAAATTAGTGCTATCTAGGCTGGGCAAGAGATTAATTTGGCCAAAAAAGAGAGAAAAGTATGCACCTTTTAGTACATACTCTTGACGTTTGTTGTTGATTTTCGAACTTTAATCCTTTTGTCCGATAATAATTCAAATATTTTTCTATTATTTCTTGGAAAACAGGACCGCGATCGCTTACTAGCTCAATTAAGCCAATAATGTGACTCTCGATTTTAACCAAGATTTATTTATCCATCTTTACTTTATTCCTCATCAGATGGAAATTAGTGTTGTCTTGGCTTGGGAAGATCTTAGTTCAGCTGATGAAGAGAGAAAAACATGCACCTTTTAGTACTGAACAGAGAAAAACATACACATTTTAATACATACTCTCAATATTTAATGTTGATGTTCAAACTTTAATCATTTTTTTCAAAATAATTCAAATCTTTCCCATTCTTTCTTGGAGAGCAGGACCGCTAGTGCTCCCTAGCTCAATCGAGTCATTGTTGCGCCTCTCGGTTTCGATAAAGTTTTGTTTATCTATCTTCACTTTATTCCTTATCAGATAGAAATTAGTGCTGCCTAGGCTGAGCAAGAGCTTAATTCAGCCAACGAGAAGAGAAAAGTATACACCTTCTAGCACATGCACTCAACTTTTGTTGTTGTTTCTCGAACTTTAATCCTTTTATTCAATAATAATTCAAAGCTTTTCCTACTATTTCTTGGAGAACACAATCACGATTTTTAACCAGCTCAATTGAGTTAATGTCGTAACTCTCAGTTTCAACGAAATTTTTTTATCTATCTTCACTTTATTCCTTGTCAGATGAAAAATAGTGCTGTCCAAGTTGGGCAAGAACTTAGTTTAGCCGACGAAGAGGGAAAAGTATGCAACTTTTAGGACATACTCTTGACATTTGACATTGATGTTCAAACTTTCATCTTTTGTTTTTTTTATAATAATTCAAATCTTATCCTATTGTTTCTTGGTGAGCAAGACCACAATCGCTCACCAACTCAATCGAGTTGTTGTCATGACTCTCGGATTCGATAAAACTTTCTTTATACATTGTCGCTTTATTCCCTATCAAATGGAAATTAGTGCTGTCCAGGCTAGGCAAGAGCATAATTTGGCCAAAAAGTTGGAGAAAGTATGCACATTTTAGTACATACTCTTGACGTTTGATGTTGATTTTCAAACTTAAATCCTTTTCTTCAATAATATTTCAAATATTTTCCTATTATTTCTTGGAAAATAGGATTACGATCGCTTAATAGCTCAATCAAATCAATGATGTGACTCTCGATTTTAACAAAGATTTATTTATCAATCTTTACTTTATTCCTCATCAGATGGAAATTAGTGCGGTCTAGGCTGGGGAAGATCTTAATTCAACTAATGAAGAGAGAAAAAACATATGCTTTTTAGTGCTGAATAGAGAAAAGCATACATCTTTTAGTACATACTCTCAACGTTTGATGTTGATGTTCAAACTTTAATCATTTTTTCAAATAATTCAAATATTGCCCTTTCTTTCTTGGAGAGCAGGACTTCTAGTGCTCACTAGCTCAATTGTGTTAATGTCGTGCCTCTCGGTTTCGACAAAGTTTTTTTTATCCATCTTCACTTTATTCCTTATCAGATAGAAATTAGTGCTGTCTAGATTGGGCAGAGCTTAATTCAGCCGACGATGAGAGAAAAGTATACACCTTCTAGTACATGCACTAAACTTTTGTTGTTGCTTTTCAAACTTTAATCCTTTTATTCGATAATAATTCAAAGTTTTTCCTACTATTTCTTGGAGAACACAATCATGATTGCTAACTAGCTCAATCAAGTCAATGTCTTGACTCTTAGTTTCAACAAATTTTTTTTTTATCAATCTTCACTTTATTCCTTGTCTGATGAAAAATAGTGTTGTCCAAGTTGGGCAATAACTTAATTTGGTCGACGAAGAGAGAAAAGTATGCAACTTTTAAGGCATACTCTTGACATTCGACGTTGATGTTCAAACTTTCATCTTTTGTCTTTTTATAATAATTCAAATCTTGTCCTATTGTTTCTTGGTGAGCAGGACCACAGTCGCTCATCAGCTCAATCGAGTCGTTGTCATGACTCTCGAATTCGACAAAGCTTTCTTTATACATCTTCGCTTTATTCCTTGTCAAATGGAAATTAGTTCTGTCCAGGCTGGGCAAGAGCTTAATTTGGCCAAAAAAGAGAGAAAAGTATGCACCTTTTAGTACATACTATTTACATTTGATGTTGATTTTCGAACTTTAATCCTTTTTTTTTATAATAATTCAAATATTTTCCTATTATTTCTTGGAAAAACAGGACCACGATCGCTTACTAGCTCAATCAAGTCAATGATGTGACTCTTGATTTTAACCAAGATTTCTTTATCCGTCTTTACTTTATTCCTCATCAGATGGAAATTAGTGCCGTCTAGGCTGGGGAAGAGCTTAATTCAGCTAATGAAGAGAGAAAAACATACACCTTTTAGTGCTGAAGAGAGAAAAACATATACATTTTAGTACATACTCTCAATGTTTGATGTTGATGTTCAGACTTTAATCATTTTTTTCAAAATAATTCAAATCTTTCCCATTCTTTCTTGGAGAGTAGGACCTCTATTGCTCACTAGCTCAATCGAGTCAATGTCGTGCCTCTCAATTTCAACAAAGTTTTGTTTATACATCTTCACTTTATTCCTTTTCAAATGGAAATTAGTGCTGTTCAGGCTAGGCAAGAGCTTAATTTGGCCGGAAAAAAGAGAAAAGTATGCACATTTTAGTACATACTCTTGACGTTTGTTGTTGATTTTCAAACTTAAATAATTTTTTCCAATAATAATTCAAATATTTTCCTATTATTTTTTGAAAAACAGGACCACAATCGCTTAATAGCTCAATCAAATCAATGATATGACTCTCGATTTTAACAAAGATTACTTTATCCATCTTTACTTTATTCCTCATCATATGGAAATTAGTGCTATCTAGATTGGGGAAGATCTTAATTCGGCTGATGAAGAGAGAAAAACATACACATTTTAGTATTGAAGAGAGAAAAACATACACCTTTTAGTACATACTCGTCAACGTTTGATGTTGATGTTCAAACTTTAATCTTTTTTCCATAATAATTCAAATATTTCCCATTCTTTCTTGGAGAGCAAGACCGCTAGTGCTCATTAGCTCAATTGAGTTAATGTCATGCCTGTCGGTTTCGACAAAGTCTTGTCTAACATATTGCTTGCCCCAAAACTAAGAAATTGGGGCAAAATTAATTATGTTTTTCACCTCTAAATTAAGGAATTGGGGCGTAATTCTGTTTGACTAGATTCAGCTTGGGCAGAAATCTTGATACAGTTTTCACACTCCAACTATTTAAACGATGTTGTGCAACACGGGAATTAATTAAAAATTATTATTTTGATCTTCTGGTGCAATAGAAATCTGATTATACCCCTAATATCCATCAAGAAAGTAATAAAACTCATGTCCTGCAAGTCTTTCCAACATCTGATCAATAAATGGTAAAGGAAAGTGATTTTTTCTAGCGGCATCATTTAATTTTCTATAATCCATACACACACGCCACCCAGTAACTGTTCTAGTTGGAATTAATTCATTATTGTCATTTTTTTGAACAGTCATATCACTTTTCTTTGGCACATTTTGTGCAAGACTTACCCAAGAACTATCAGAGATAGGATAGATGATACATACATCAAGTAGCTTAATTACTTCAGCTTTCACTACTTCTTGCATCTTCGGGTTCAAACGCCTCTGAGGTTGGATAGTGGGTTTATATTGTTCCTCCATCAAAATTTTGTGCATATAAATTGAAGGACTAATTCCCTTGATATCGGCTATTTTCCATCCAATTACACCTTTATGCTCTCTTAATACTCTGAGCAATTTCTCTTTCATCAAATTTGTCAAAGAAGAAGATATAATTATCGGTAAAGAAGAAACTCCATCTAAATAAGCATATTTCAAATGCGAAGGCAAGGGTTTTAGTTCAAGAATTGGAGGCTCTTCAATTGATGGTTTAGGCTTTGTAATATGTTGTCCCAACTCCTCAAATTTAGTTGCCTTTTGCCTTGAATATGGTGGAATTGCCTCCATGAAATTTGCGTACTCCTTTATCTCCTCATTTTGAATATCTTTGTCCTTTGGTCAAATCAAACATGCTTCAAGTGGATTTTTAAAAATATTTTCCTGAAAAACCTTATTCAACAACTTGTTAACTGTCTCAACTCTAAAACAAGAATTATCATCAGATGGATATTTCATTGCTTTAAAAACATTAAATGAAATAAGATCATCTTGAACTTTAAGAATCAACTTCCCTTGTTGTACATCAATAAAAGCTCATCCTGTTGCTAGAAAAAGGTCAACCTAAGATAAGTGATACCTCAAAATCTTCTTCCATGTCAAGAACTATGAAATCTGCGGGAAAGATAAATTTGTCAACTTTTACCAAAACATCTTCCACAATACCTCTCAGATATTTAATTGATCGATCAGCCAGTTGAAGTGACACCGTGGTTACTTTTACCTCGCCTAATCCTAATTTCTTGAAAATTGAATAAGGCATCAGGTTAATACATGCACCTAAATCACATAATGCTTTTTCAAAGTAAGAATCTCCAATAGTGCAAGGAATAGTAAAACTCCCGGATCTTTTAATTTGGAGGTAATTTCTTTTGTAGGATAGCCGAACACTCCTCATTTAACTTCACAGTTTCATAATCCTTTAGTTTCCTTTTGTTTGCCAAAATCTCTTTCAATTTTTTTGCATAACTAGGCATTTGCGATAAAACATCTGCAAAAGGAATGTTAATATGCAATTTTTTTAAATACATCAAGAAATTTAGAAAATTGCTTATCTATTTTGTGCTGCTGGAGTCGTTGAGGGAATGGAATTGGCGGCACATATGGCTTGGGATTATCTGGAAAAAGTTTACTCTTACTTGTCTTATTTGATTGTTTATTGATCACCTCTTTCTTGTCTTTGAAAATCTCTTATTCTCCCACTTGTTTATCACTTCTCGGGCTAATAGCCTTTATCTTTTCAATTGGATTTTTCTTTGTGTTGCTCGGCAAAGAACCCTGTTGTCTCCCTAACATCATGCTTGCTAACTGACCTACTTGCAGCTATAGATTTCTGATTGAAGCCTCTTGGTTTTGAAATCTCACATCCGTGCTTTTGATGAAGTCATTAGTCGTATTAGCAAGTTTGGTGACTATATCTTACAAATTTGACTTTGTCTCTTTTGACTGTTTAAATCCCGATGGTCTCGTCATATTTTGATTATTCCATGAAAAATTTGGATGATTGCGTCATCCCAGATTGTACGTGTTGGAGTAGGGATTATTTTGTGACTTGTTAAAATTTCCAATAAAGTTAGAATTTTCACTAGATTGTTTAAAAGTATTACCTACCTGACATTCTGTGCTAACATGTCCTCCACCACAAAAATCACATGTCAAATATTGAATTTTTATGACTGAAACACTCATATTATCAAGCTTTTTGTTAAGTGCTTCAAATTGTGTAGCAATTGTAGCAAAAGCATTCACTTCGTGAACTCCGCTAGCTTTTTACATTGGTAGTCTCTCAATAGGCCACTGATAACTATTGGATGATATATCCTCTAACAAATTGTAAGCTTCTTCTAGTGTTTTATTATTTAAAGCTCCCCCTGCAGCTACATCAATCATAGAACAAAGATTTGTACTTGAACCATTATAAAAAGTTTGTACCTACATCCATATGGGTAGTCCGTGATGTGGGCATCTCCTAAGAAATTATTTGAATCTTTCCTATGCTTCATATAATGATTCATTATCCATCTGCATAAAATTAGTAATACCGTTACACATCTTCGTAGACTTTGTAGATGGAAAGAACTTACCAAGAAATTTCTGAGCCATATCATTCCATGTAGTAATTGATCCTGTAGGAAGAGAAGAAAGCCAACTCTTAGCTTTGTCTCTAAGAGATAATGGAAATAATCTCAATTTAATAGCATCATCTGTAACTCCATTATATTTAATGGTGTCACAGATTTCAAGAAAAGTATCGATGTGAGCGTTTGGATCATCGCTTGGTAGTCCACTAAATTGCACTGATTGTTGAAGCATCTGAATGAGTGACGGCTTGATTTCAAAGTTGTTTGCTTGAATTGCAGGTCTTTTGATACTTGTAGTGCCTTGAATTGTTGGCACAGCATGATCTCTTAAGAGTCTACGTGGATTTTCATTCCCACCATCAGCCATCTTCTTAGCGTGATTTCTCTATTCTCTTAGTCGTCTTTTGAATGTATGCTCGATTTCTGGATCAAACTCAACAAGTTTCCCTTGTTGGCTATGTGTCATAAATCGATGTACACCCTGAAAATAAGACCAAACGAAAGCTAGATTAAACTTAGAATTATCTGGTATCAATATTAATTAGTATTAAACAAACGATCCCCGGCAATGGCGCCAAAAACTTGTTCGTAAAATTTTAAACGCAAGTGAACGTGTTGAACAAGTAATATAATGATAAGAAAAAGTATCGTCCCACGGAGATGGATGATTAATAAACTAATTAAATACTAAAATAGATTAATTCTAAAATTTATCTAACAGATCAAAATATAATTTAGAATAAATTAAAAACAAAATTAGGAGACTAAATGCAATAAATCAATCAGATAAATATGTTAGAGCATCCGATTTCACCATAACCACTAGATATGAATTTCAGATTATTGTGGGTACAAGAACGATATCAAACATGTGATAGCGGAATTTTCTAATCAATTTACGATCCTATCTCTAGGTATAGCAAACCTACTCAGTTTATTAATCCACTATATCTCTATGTGAATTAAAATAAACATAAGTGCATTAAAAACTATTAATATTCCCCGCTTACAGTGAGTCTTTTGGATCACTTTATCGCCGAAAGCTACACAAATAACACAGTATATCTCTATCCACGTTTAATTCATGGTTATATATTATAATGAGTAATTGCATATTATTACTTCTCAGTCTCAAACATGCACATTAGATCATTCAAGTGGTGGCCAGTCACTCAAAAACATTAAGCACAATAATATATAACTCACATGAATGAAATCAATTGTAAAACATAAAAATCATGAAATTCACATTATCATGGTTAGGCTACATCAAAGCCCTAACAAAAGAAAATTAGAACATAGTAGAAAAAGAAATATATATATATATATATATATATATATATATATATATATATATATATCAAACCTAGTATCTTGAATCAAAGAACAAGAATTCTATCACCACTTTGGTCTTCTCTTCAAAATACTTGAAAAACTCTCAGAATAATGAAAATCGATTTAACAAAAACCTAACTGCTCTCTCTCCACTCTCAATGTTTTCCCATTTAGAGGATATATCCAAGCTCCAAGCAATTGCGTATAAAATCAGGGAGTAAACCAGATGATTCTGATTTGATATTTATCTTCCACTGCTTCTTGATTTGAATTCCTGATGTTTTGCCATTCTTTTCTTTATATTCTCCATATCTCATTATTCTGCATAAACAAGGAAAATTCGAATAATCATAAGGAAATCCAAATATTTTCTCACAGATATTGCATTAATTGTTGCTTAAAATAGGTAAAATAACTCTATTTTTATAGAGTTATCACATATCATGTCTTAATCAAAACTAAAATATTGAATGAGATTCTTACGGTAGACTATCTTTTATCGGACATCAAATTTTGTACCAAATTGAAGGAAATGAAATCGATGAACATATGAATGGACCGATGTCATCAAACAAATTAGTACCCATGCCCTGCATTGTACGTTTCTACATTTCTGAGGGTAAATGAGTCAACAAAAATTTCATGACAAAAAACCAGTGTAATCATATAAATCACACTGCCAACTATGATAGTTTTGCTTTTGTGGGCAAAGTGCAAATTACAATATTTGGTGTCGTATAATATGAGAGGAGAACTTCATTCCCTCAATGAATGTAAATCCACTAGCACTTGCTTTTATGGAATTTATAACTAATCTAACTCAAATTCTAATCTTCCCCCAAACAAATTACCTTACCCCAAATAGAGTTTGATGCCGCTAGTGTTCATTCTATATATATATATATATATATATATATATATATATATATATATTTAAAAAAATCCTTATCCTAATTCCTACAATAAACTACCAAGCAATCGCTTATATCTTGATACAAACATTTATTTGAGTGAAAATTTCTAATTAAGGCTTGAAGTGCTATCAATTTCTCAAATAAGAGTTTGAAGTGAATCTTGTTTCAAATAAGAGTATAAAATACTCTCATTTTCTCAAATAAAGGTTTAAAATGAGCCTCATTTCAAATAAAAGTCTGAAGATGTCATGTCTATCTCAAAGAAAAACATAACCTCACTGGTTGATTAACGGCATTTTCGTAATTTACATTTCTTGTTTTCTTCCCATTTTTCTTTCCTTTTCCGTTTTTCCATAAAAAGAAATTTTAATAAAAGAAAAAAAGACTAAAACTTTAAAAAAAAAAAAGAAAACACAAAATAAATAAAAATAAAAAAGAAACATGTGGATGGTTGGGGCCAACCCTCCCACCTGTGACCACCACCCGTTGCTAGTGGGGCATTGGCCATGGCTAGCAAGGTTGTCGACGCCTCGGCAATGGCCAGCAACCTTGCCAAAATCAAGAGAGGGTTATAGCCCTACCCAAGACCAAGGCGTGGGCGATAGAGGGTCATGGCCCTCATCTCGATTAGGTCGCTAGCCCCTATCAAGGTGCCAAGACCTTGTTGACCATGGCCGACGCTCCACTAGCGAAGGGGCAACAACCATAGGTAATGAGGGTTGAGGGCTGGCTACCAGCCCTCTCGCATGTATTTATTTTGTCTTGTCTTTTTTTTTTTTTTATATAGTTTTACCCCTTTTTTTTATTTGTTGAGTTTGTTTTTCTTTAAAAAAAAAAAAAAAGGGAAAAATTAAAGAAAATAAGAAAAAGTAAAGGACAAAAATACCATTAAGCAATTAGCGAGGTCAAGTCGTTCTTTGATATTGACATAACCACTTTAGGTCCTTATTTGAAACAACGTTTACTTTAGGCTCTTATTGATAAAATGATAGCACTTGAGGCCCCAATTTGAGACAATGTTCACTTTATACCATTATTTGAAAAATTGAGGACATTTTGGGCCCTTATTTATAATTTTTCTTTATTTTATTTAATCTACATATAAAGGTAGACTATGGTAGTACTATGAAAATATTATTGACAGTCATTAAAAATATTAGGTTGACACAACTCTAATTATTTGGTAACCGGCTAATTCTTGACTATTTTTGTTCTTTTGTTCCACGCAATAAAATTAAAAAAAAAACATAAGTTCTTTTGATAACATCAACTAATTTTTATTTTCTTATGAGCAAATTAGTGGCTAGAGAATAGATTTGAAATAGAAACAAAAACTAGAAAAATTTTTTTATTTATTTATTTTATTTCTAGAAACAAATACTAAAACCAATTCTTTATTTTTATTTTTATTACTTTCTTCTCCTCCGTCCTCTAGGTGGCCGATGACCAGCCAAAGACAAGGTCCCTCAATGAGGCTTGACCTCATCACGGTTGGCCAAGGTCGACTTTGCTGCTAAGGGAATGCAATGGAAAAAATAGGTCTTGTGTCGTGACCTAACCTTTGGTACACCGCCTAAGGTTTGACTATGAACTACTAAGTTTAAATTTAACTCGGGCTCTTTCAAACCCATACCAATTCACGACTTAGGTTCAAGTTCTTAATATGCAAATAATTTTTCAATTATGAGTCGCCACTAATAAATTTTTGGTGGGTGATTAGAAACCCAAGTAAAGTAACGGCAGATTTACTTTACATGTGCGAACCAGAGACTGTGAGTTCGAGAACTTGATTACGTTAAATTTCTCTAATGCCCTTTTGGTACCTTTCTCTTTTATTTTCCAAAAATATTTTGCAGGCAGCTTGAATTGATTTTAATTTACTTCCCTAACATATGAGATGACCATGTAGGTATGCAAATCACCAATTTAACACCCAAGAAAGCAATAAATAAATTACGCGACTGCAATGTTAGCTCAAAATTCGCATTAAAACCCCCAGATATGATTCTCAATTAACATGCAATCACTTAATCCTTTTTAAGGATTTTCTCTTGTTTAACAAAATCTAATCTATATGCAATGCAATTTAACAAAATGACCTAATTCTAATTACGGACAATTTCTCATTAAATGGACCTAGCAACAATCACTAAATGACATGCATTTCATAAATCTAATTCTATATGCGCATGGCATTTTTGTATTTTTTTATTAAAATTCGAAATAATTAATTACTCTAATTCAAACATGCAAGCTATCTTATAGGAGAAAATTCAATTTATTCTAAAAAGATATTTTTGGTATTTTATTAAATTTGGAATTATAAAATAACAAAAATAAACATGCAATCCTATCTAGGAAATTAATTCTAATCTCATGATATGCCATTTTTTTTTTTTTGTATTTTTAGCATAAATAAAGCGGTTAAAGCGGGAAAAGCACAAAATCGCTCCAGGTCATATATCATCCAATCGATGCGAATAAAGAAATAATATCCAATCAACTTGAAATTTTGCGAATAAAATCAATGAATTGATCTTAAGCCTTAAAGATCAAACCATTAATTTTAAAGATTACCATGTGATCAATAATTTCATCTAAAGCCTTATAAATAGAATCAAAGATTAAGCGCGGTTGCTAATCAGGAAATAAATCCCAATTGAGAGATATGTCTATCACTCATAGATATGTATGTTAGATTTAATAGACATACATTAGGCAGTAAAATATCTAAATCAAACTTGGACAAGATAATTACCTAATTTCGCAAGCAAGTAATATTGCAAAATTTGAACTCAACATAATCAACTCAACGGATGAGTGGTAATGGCTCGTGGATGAAGCTTAGCATAGTGGAGCGACGGGGTCAACTGAGTGGCAGCGTCAACAGGCGGTTCGCGACAGGCTGGTCGGCGGTGGCAGCGGCAGAGCGGGCGTCGGTTTGGTTGAGCAGTAGTGACAATCGAGGATGATGGTGCGCTCGTGACGGTTCATGGACTTGGCTGCTCGACGTGGTGCAATGACCGCACCCGAACTCGAGGAGGGGCTCACTAGAATTGATGAGATCGTTGCAACATTGCCACTCAGGTCGGAAACGCCTGCAAGAAAAAGATTAAGCCCAGCAAGCTTCGTAAGCTAGCTGGTCGACGATAAAGACTTGTTGGAGGGTCATGTGAAATCTGCAGGAACCACAAGTTATTAATGTAAAGATGCGGGGTAGCTGTCGAGGCAACAGAGTCAAGCGGTGTTCCGCCAGAGATCGTTGAGTCTGGTGAATGTGCTGTGCAGGAAACAGCAGGCAACGATCGCGAACGCTAAGTGTCGTTGACGTTAAAAGGACCACCGAGATCGCGGGTTTCATTGAGAAAAACGTCAACGCTATTGGAAATTTGCTGCACGGTGTGGACTCAACTTGAAATGATGACAAGGTAGAGCGCCGCTGCAAAAGACTCGCTGGTGGACAACAACAGATTGGCAACACAAGGGTGTGACACGAAGGTAGTGTGCACGTTAGGCTATCGTGGCTCCCACTTTTTCTCTCTTTGCGAAAGCTTCCGCTATCTCTCTCTCAGCTTGTACCAATCCAGACAAGGAATACCGCTTCAAAGTCTTCTCCCTTTTTTGTGCTTTGGTTGCTCTCTTTCTCTCTCTGGATTGTCTCTTGCAAAGCGAAGGCGCGCCAATCAAGAACGTTCTGATGAAGGCGCCCGGGCCAGCAACGTGAGATGCAACTCAATAACTCTAATGGCGGACTCCCCATTTATTTTCTTCTCTCGCTTTCTTATGGCCGCGTATCTCAACCGTGTGGCCTCCTACTATCTTCCGTATGCGAGCCAATTTATAGGCGAGGGACTGAAGCTTTTTGTAAAATTTTATTTCCTTTCTTATATCAAGATATGTGAAGATCACCTCCCGAATGCAATATTCCTTTTTATTTTCGACATCTCTTCTAACCTTGTTTGATTTCCTTTGTATCTTTCCACATTGGACTGCAAAAATGAATATTCTCCACCGATTTTTATTGCATATTGCCAAAGATTCAAGATTGTAATAAGATGAGCTCGTAATATCTCATTGTCACACTTGCCCTTTCCGACAATAAATGAATATGCAAAAAATAAATCGCCAATTCTTTTAATTTTTGGTCATCAGAAAGTAATGGGCTCCGAACAATCAAGTCAAATCCATCTGTCATCGGTTTAGTGCAAATGCGATAATAATAAATAAATGCACCTAAAATTATATGCTATGCAATTAATTTTTTTCGTTTAGGGATTAAATTTTTAATCCCTAATTTTGTATGAAATTAATGAATGACTGGGTTGCCAAAATTTATGTGTCAACATATTGGAACCAGTTCCATCCGAGAACATTTTTTGAACTAGTCCGGGAGCAAGTTTCGAGTGAATATCCACTTGACAACTGGATCAAACCCTCTTATTTTTGGAACTGGTTTCGAAAGTAGTTTTACAAGTTAAAGGGTCAAAACTCTAATCTCCTTTTCCCTTTAAATTCTAATATCAACACTCCTTCGTCTTTTGTCCTTCCTCGAAATTCCTTGCCGGTCATTTGTCATCCCCTAAATTTTTATAGATGGATGGGGAATGGAGTGTTATATGTAACATTTTTGAACTTTTTATCGTTTATAGTTGCGCATGACTACGTGTTCATCTTACCGATTTTGTTTTATTTGAATAGGGATTTATATTGGTCATCCTTTACTTTGGATCGTTTTGTTGCCTATAGCCTTATATGATTTTTCCGTAAAAAAATGGTTCCAAAACTAGTTCTTGGCTCCAAAAGTACTTCTTGGCAAATAGGACAGGTTCTAGGGCCCAAAACTAAAATCAATTATAACAAAATATTTTTTCTCTAGAACCCATCCACCTTAGAAATGATCATCCATACTCGCCGTGGCTAGGTAAGGCTCGACCTTGCTCAAACATGGTGAGACCGACCTCGCCGAGCCGTGAGGCTCCCTTGAGGTCGCCAGCTCTTGTCTCTAGCTAGTTGCCGGCCATCACCGAGGTTTGCGACCGGCTAAAGGAGAAAGAATGAAGAGATAAAAATAAATAAAAAAAATTAAAAAAAAAAAAGGAAAAATATAAAATATCTAAAAATTATTAAAAAATTGAGGGTTGTATGTAACACTTTTCTATTCTTTTTCAATTTCGAGAATATAAATTTTATGCAATTATCAAATACATTCTAATGCGTAGAAACTCATCTACGGAACAGAATGAGAAAAAAAAATATTTATGAGGAAAAATTGTTCCCATAAACAACAGTTACAAAACATACCCCAAATTTGCAAGTAATGTAATGCAATCAACCCTACCTATCGCAACAAATGACAACACTCACCAAACTACCATTGTATTAATTATTGCGATAAACGCCCCCGACAGCAGAATTGAAACATCTTACATATTTGGCGTCAAGCTGGGATTGACATAGGGATCATTTAAACTAGAGGGAAGCCTAGGCAACTCTTTAAAAATGTCACAATGTAGCAAATCAAGAATCTGAAGGCTTGACATGGACTGGATTTCTGATGGAAGGCTGGATATTCGAGTACCTCGAAGCCTCAGTTCTCTGGGACGATGTAGTTTTGAAATATCACTCGGAATGACACCCTCCAAACTCCTACACCATGAAGCATGAACCTCTTCTGAGTTTATCAACTCTCCAGTATCACGAGGAAATTCTCTTAGGAAACAAGAATCCATCTTCAGCACTTTCAAACTCCGTAGGTTTTTAGTTGAATCAGGCAGTTTCGAAATACCTGTACCTGAAATATCCCACTCTACTAATGAGAATCTCAATTTGCCAATGGATTCCAGAAGCTTTCCTAGCTCACGACAATCCCTCAAAGACAAGCGTCTAAGTTGCCACAAGTCTCCAGTTGATTCGGGTTAGTTCAAGAATTTTAGCATTATCCATGACTAGCACTGAAAGTGCTTTTAGTTCACAAACTGAACTAGAAAGCTGAACCAATGAGAAGCAATTAGTGGCACCAAGAATTTGCAGTGGAACCAATTTGCCTATCGATGCAGGAAGTTCTTGAATGGAAGTGCCACCAATCAGGAGCTCTCTAAAAGCATTCATCCCATTCATCTTCATCAGCAACAAGCTATGTTCAGAGCAAAAGTCCAAATTCAGGGTAACCAAGAGCTTTAGATCGCCAATTGAAGGATCTAAACAAACCAATTGAGAACATCGCTCAAGAATCAGTATCTCCAAATTGGGTAACAAGAAAGCTGGGGGTAACTAGTAAGTCTGTACAACCTGTGAGATTCAAGACTTTCAAATGCCTCATCTGCATAAAAAGGGAAAAAAACTCAGATGGCATAGAACTCTCAATGTAGTCAAGAGCTAATACAAACATAACAAAAAATGAACTATAGACCACCTTAATTCCTTTCCAACCTCCCCAGGATTCTGTAACCTTACTCTGCGAAAGATCAAGAATAACTAGGTTCTCTAAATGAACACCAACTTCTTCAAAATCTCGAGGGCACCCTTGCAGGTGAAGCCACCGAACATTCATTAAAGCATCTGCAAGTTTTCCGCCAATATTGGCGCAACCCAAGCTGAGAAATGCCGTACTCGGTAGGATCTCAAAGCCTGCCATAATAGTGTTAAGGTGGTCTGTTCCCTGCGAATGGACCACCATAATCAAGTAGAGAAAACATGTGGAATCCCTCAGAAGATGAAATTTATACTATGGATCGTGAGGTAAAGAAAGTTATTCATTCACGTAAACTTTTCAAGGAAAATCGAATAACAAATTAGGGCCTGCATGCTACTTTTTTCCACAGCATACCCTTTCCCTTTTCTTCATGTCATGGGCTATGGCAGGAACGTAGAATCTGACGTGTTCCTGGATCATCGAAACCATCGTAAAAATCTTCCTGGCAAGGCACCTTAGCATGCCGTGCATGCCTATTTTATTTTCTTCCATTACTATTAGGGACATACAGCGAAGGACCTCGATTCCATCATGAGGACAATCATCATCTTGCCACATATATGAGGCAAGCCTATAATCCACATCCAGGAGAAAACATGCAATATCAAGATGCATCTGCTTTTGCTTTTGATCTAATGCTTCATAAACTATGCTCAGAATCTTCTGGTAATCTTCCTGAAATTGTTGGACGAAATCTATGAATTTAATCCATTCTTCTTGTCCTTTACCATGCAAAAAGGAACCAAAAACTTTGACAAGTAGTGGAAGTCCCTCCGTAGCCTTGACTATTTTGTTTGCAATTTCAACAGATGGATGCAGTTTATAACTCATTCCCATTGCATACTGCCAGAAAAGGTCAAAAGTTTGATTATCATCCATTGGATGAACATCATAAGTACAAGCCACCCCTCGATCAACAAGGCCTTAAAGAATGCTTCTTTGTTTTGAGGAGACAATTATCCTACTTCCAAAGTCAAACCAGTCAAGCTTAGCTCCTACAAACTCCTTGAGGAGGGGACCATTTTCCAAATCATCAAGAACAGGGAGAACTTTCATGTTCCTCAATATTTCTTTTCAGGAATTGTGTTCCTTTGTAAGGGGAAGCGACCTCAAGATCCCTTTCCAAAATATCAAAGATCAACTTAGTATGAAGACACTGAAAACACCAGGTTGCTGCATTGTTTCTTCAATTGCCGCAAGAAAACTGCAAGTGTCAAATTCAAGGGAGATTTTTGTATATATGATCTTGGCAAGGGCAGTCTTTCCAATGCCATCTCAACCATGGATTCCAAGAATTCATACATCGTTTACTTCTGTGTCCAATAAGTTAATTATTTGCAATACTTGACTGTCTTCAAGCTCCTATAAAGGTACAAGGTACTTAAGTTTAGGAGAACACAACTTTAGTAGAGAGGTCAAACGAAGTGGAGATATATATAGAGTTACCGTAAGTTCCAGATGATAATGCCATTTTCTGAAACATGTGCTAAGCATTTGCCTGCAAATTAATCATATGCCTTGTTAGTCGAGATGTTGTAACTAATGTCTAGCTGACAGAATTGATAGGTAATTGAGCATAACTCTACTGAAGTTCCTCCAACACAATCATTTACTTTATGCATGTCATCTAAGCTGAATATATGACAGTAAACCTGCTGACTACATTATGGAAAAATCTACTTAGTATATCTGGCTTACTAAGCATCAAAAAGCCTAAACTGACTAACATACCCTGTTTCTTATCCTTTGTAGTTTGAAAAGGAAGCTCAGAAAGCTAACTACCTGCCCAATCAGGGACCATCTCCGAGTCGCCCGCAGGAATAAATTCAGTAAGATTTTACCTTGCGATCTCATTTAAATGCGCAAGAACTATAATAGATAAAATTTACTGCCACAGAAAGAAAAAGAAAAACAAAACTGCAATTTGAACGATCCCATCTCCCGCTGCTTCCACAAAACACCAGCACATAAAATCATCAGCCATCAAGCAAGTAAACATTTTCAACACATGGATGACAGGCCAATTGTAAACAGTAAAAGTAGTAAAATGCAAAAATCGCTTACAGATAGTATCCAGAAACAAAAGGGAATGCTTTAGTTTTCTGTGAAAATAGAAGTGGATATGTCAAACTTCCTAATCAAAGTGCAAATTATCAAACACAACAACAAAAAGTAAAAATCTGCAATAAATTACTACAAATGAAGATAGAAATAGGGAAATTGGAGAATCAATAGAGAAATGTTGTCTAAGCAATAATGGCAGTAAAAGAGCAGTTATATGTTGTAAATCAGTAAAGAATATTTCTCTATTGATTCTAACAATCCCTCCTCAAACACTGCACAGCATTAACAGCAAGATCATCTTACCCATTGCATTCTTTACTGGATAATATGATCCATTCCACCTCAGTTATTGAGCATCTCGGAAGCAATGAATTGAGACTAGCATAAGAATTCACCATTTTATCAACAATTGTGTATAATCAGCTGAACAAATATAGTCCACCAAACAAAAAAGGGAACCACAAAAGGTTTCCCACACCTCTAATATGCTGAACTATAAGAAGTGGCAAAGAAGCTGATAGCACATAAGCTGGAGTTGGCAGATGCATAAGGCTGTGGTTATGGGGATGCACAAAGGTGACTTAGCTGTTTCAGAAGAAAATAATGGGATTCAGGCTAGTTGAGTATGGTTGCATTCCAAACGACACATTTGCGAACCACTAAGATGGTCATTTGGCAGGTAAATACAGAAGAGACAACCAGACAGTCACAGTAGACAAATAAATCCAGAGAGGCCCTGATGTATAAAACCGTCTTGGTGCGTTTTTCTTTACTGAAAACTTCATGATTAAGGAAAAATATTTTTCATGGAAATAATTAGTTGCATTTGTTTGGTGGTTTCAGGAAAGTGTTTTCCTTCTTGTCAGAAGGGGAAGTCATTTTTCCCCAATCTAAGCTTAATGTTTTTCAGTCCACAGACAACGTTTCCATAGATCAATCAGTTTTCCACCATCCATACACCAAAAAATAAAAATAAAAAGAACAATTTCCTGAAGACAGTTTTCCTTCAAACAAACGGACCCCTAAGTTTCATGTGTTGCTGCTCCACTTAATATAAAGCTACAGACACTAATTAACAATTACCTGCCATTACTTTGTGGAGTGTAGAATTGTCCCTCTATTCTTTGTGGATTCTATTCACGCAAGGGTGATCAGCTATTGGAAAATTGAAGTACATGCAAGCAGCTTCAGAGTTCGAATGATGACTTGCATTCCCACCCCCCACCCGTAGTTTCATTGATATGTTTACCTTCTTTTTCCTATTATATTCTAACTTTACAACAACTGTATAATCATGTAAAATGATTCATGGCGATATGCCTTTTTATCTGTTTGATGTAAACATGCTTAAGTCTGAAACCAACTTCATCAGCAGGTACAATCTTTAGGAGAAAGTACTGGAGAAGAGAGGAGAATAGGAGCAAAAATATATACCGAGGTCCTGTCAGATAACATGGGTCCCTAAAAGCTGCCCTTTGCATTAGCCTGCTAAAGTCAATCAAATCCCTTGTCAGTTATAAACCTGCTATAAAGGTTAGATTAGATAGGTAGTCAAAGATAACCATTTTTCAATGACTTGTATTTCCCTTCCCTTTGGCTTTAACTTTAAGTGAATCAGCACCAGCAAATAGATCTTCAGACTCTCCATCAGATTCGGACAGATCAGCATCAGCGAACAGATCTTCAGGCATATAATTACGCTCCACATTCAGCTTAAGTAAAGTTTCTCTTACAATCAATGCCATAAGTTCCCCTTCACTGCCATGGCAGAAAAAATCTCAGCTCCAGAATCATTAACAGATGCAATCTGAGGACATACCACCCAACACACTACATAATGAAACAACGATTTGGATGCGCTAAAAGATCACTGATCCTTAGCTGCAGAACATGATTTACCTGATGAAAAACGTATTAAACAAACTGCACTGATGTATAGTAATTGTACGATCGTCAGATAATTGCAGCAAGAATTAGTCCAACCGACGGATAATATTGTCACTGCATGCCATTAGGGTGTAAATATCACTCAACCACGGGTTGAATTATGGAATGACGCGATCAGGTGGATGAATAATTGAAACTTTTAAAGATAGTTCACTGGGCCAAACCGAGATATTTGAGTAATCGTGGTCAATCCGAGAGAAGGATTTGGCCTGAAAAAGTAAAGAAGAGAGAATTGAAAACTTTAGCCCCGTCAATTCCCATCAATAATTTCCTCTTTTTGTCTCTAGTTTTGTCCCCATAAAGCTTTCAAACAGGCTCAGTAACGATCATAAACACAGGGTTACCTACAAGGAATCAGAAGGAAACCCACAAGAAAAGAAGACAGACGTAACATACCCTTTACACGAGCTTAGTTCCCATCCCTTGACTTTACCAGCTTCCACGAGAGCCTTCTTCCACCGCTCGACTTTCTCATTGCCCAACCTCTGCTTGTGAGCGATCAAGGCGTCTGTGTGGACCGAGTTTCTTCCCCGCTGCACATGAGACCGTTCGGCATCATAGAAAACGGGCAGGACCTCTTCCTTCCCACCTGACCGTGACGTCTGTTCCACCAAGCGTGCGAGCGTCTCAAGGCACTGAGGGCTATCAGCGTGCGTTCTCGAAAAGAGAGGTACGTAAATCTTGGCCCAGGAGACCCACAGCGGAAGCTCTCGGGGAGGTTGTACGGTGCCGTCATCTCTAAAAACGCGAACTCAGGAACACGTCATATATCGATCCAGCCGCCTCTGACTCTACCCGTTTACTTTGTTCCCGCCTCGCTGGTTCATCTCCGCCACTTTCTCGATTTTCGCCGGCGTATCCAGCCAAAATTGATATAATAGCATGTCGCCGCGGCGGCGGTAGTTGCCCACCGTTAGCCGCACTTGATTCCGCCTCCTCCTCCATCTCTTTTCGTCCAGTTTCCGCCGTACCTGGATTTCTAAAGAAAATAGATAATTGCGCCCTGAATTTTGATATGATATCTAATATAAACCTTTGAAATTTTAATTTGTATAATTTAGTTTCTGAATATTCAATATAATCTCTAAAATATTAGTAAATATTTAATATAATCCTTAAATTAAAAATTTATGAATGACATTACATATCAAATTTAAATTTGAAAATCATATTAAACAAATTAAACATTTAAAAACGACAATGAAAATAATACTCAAGTCAATCTATCCGATGTTGCCTTGCTAGTATCTTAAAAAAGCAATAAAAAAGTCACGTCAGCATTTTCTATTAGCTAAATTACATAAAGCAAACGGGGGGCTTGATTACATCAATTTAACATTTTTTAAAACTAAATCAACCATTTGAAAGATATAGAAATGGCATTTCCGCAACAAGTTTTCCGGTCCTCTTTGGACTTATCCCAAAATTCTATAAGGAATATTTTTGGACAATATTTAGGCACAACTTTGGCAAATGGTATCACTTTAGGCCTTGGAGGAACCCTTTCAAGTTCCACTTGTCGCCCTTAGATGGAAGGCCACTATACCTACTTACCCAACCGTAACCATCTCCGAAGAGGTGATAGGGGTGTTTACCTACACCCCCCAAGGGCCTCCACATTTGTGAGAGATATTTTTTTTCTTCCGCTCCCTAGTGGAAATACCCTCAAGTTTTTAAGTCCTAGAATTTAGATGAGACAATTTAAAAATATGCTCAGGTCTAAAATTGGAAGAATGACACCATAAATGGGTACCTCTTTGGGCATATTTTTGGATTGAAAAATAGTTCGGATAAATACATCCAAGTGAAACTAGTTGAGAATTTTCCAGTTATAATATCCGAATACAATATTAAATATAAGCCCTTGCAAAAGAGTGCCACATTGCTTAAGAGAGCCAACTCACTCTGCATATAACTTTCGAGACTATCCGCACCTCACGAAAGCTCTATGGGGATGAGAACGCTAGTTTGTATCAGAACTCTTGCAGAGGGAATCCCACGTCGTTTGGGAGAAACCAACCAAGTGAGAAAGGGGCCAATACCTCTTTAGGCCAAGAAGAACACAGTGCGGTTGCATCCTCCTTAGATCCCACAAGTCACAATAGTCACTTTGGTAAAGGTAGAAGTACAGTGTAAGTGCCAAAACTTGGTACGAAGAACATTTAAGTTGAGTCAATAAAGAAGAGTCAAAATGGCATCATTTTATCCCTTATTTGAATTTTAACTTAAATACTAATTATTTCAAAAAAACATAAATACTAATTAAATTAAATTTAACACTAAATTTTAAAAATTAAAAAAATAGTCCTCGCCATTCTGCAATCTCCCCATTTTAAAATTTCTAAATTTAATTTAATTAATATTTATATGAAAATTCAAATCCGAGGCAAAACGACATAGTTTTCGGCTTATCTAGTCACGTCAACATGCAAAACAACTTACACTTGTCTCACCGTAAAAAGCAAGATTAGCATTTTGATCAAATTTTTCGCTATTAACACTTAATTGATCCATTTTGCTTCGATTTTGGCACTTAAGTGTCCTCCCGTGTCAAGTTTTAGCACTCTAAGTAACCAAGTCTCCTTTGTCAAACCATATATACATGGACTAAAAGTGAATGATTTCAAAATTAAATATCACATGCGTTGAGATAAATATCATATGGATGATAAGATTGAACAATTACATCGCATCAATCATGTAACAAACACATTAATATTCTCTTCCTATTTTAACACATATTGGGCTCATGATATGTGCATGCACCATGACAAGTGACTTTTGGATCACCGTTCAATTAGGAAGCCAATTGACATATATTTATGAAAAGGGAGTCATTTGAGAAAAGGATTAATTTGCGAAGGGGGCTTCCCCGGGCAATGGGATCATTTACTCAAGTACTAGGTCAAAAGCTTATTTGTCAGTATTCATCTAATGTAATTTAGATCTCATTTTCAGTAAATGTTTATTTATCTAAACGAAAATGAAAATTCTTTCATAATAAACTATAATTATCATAAGTAACTCCATCCATTTTATAGTATACCACATTCGTCAAAATTAAATAGTGTCTATTGGTCCGTGAAAATTATTTATTTGGAGTAAACTCTACATTGTCATGGTAAATTTTCACTTTTTCTGTTAGTAATTTCAAATAATAAAGAACCTTCACAAAAAAGAAAATCTCAATTTAATACACGTGACAAGCCATAAAAAAATCTCAACTGATACACTTGTGACAAATTTACCCTCCGTTGGTTTTTATTAAATTTTATTATCAAATTGCTGAGTTGGATGACAGGTGATAAGTGAATTAGTTTGGGGTTTTACTTTCCATTTGTCATAGATGTACTATTTTATGATTTTTCATACTATTATTCAAATGTAATCGAAATTAAATTTGTCATAGATGTATAAGTTTTCAAAATAAGGTTGAAGTAAATTTACCACATGTGTATCGGTTTGGATTAGTTTGACGTAAATTTATCACAAATGTACCAATTTCAGTTTTTTCATGATATTAACCCTAAATCTTCTTTTTTCCATAGCAGACTTGATTTGTTCTCCCCAAAATTTTTCATTCCAATTAATATTACTTAAATAATCCTTTTATTTTATAATATATATATTATTTTGAATAATTGTTGCCCATCACCATCAACTACTACTAATGATAGCTCGACATAGTCCGAATTGAGCCGATTTAGCACCTAACTAATGGACCAATTTGCACAATGTTGGTCCCTAATTTTGGGACCAAGGAATAAGTCCGATTCCAAGGTCAACCCAAAACCAACAAATTATATTTTGTTTCTATTTTTGCATATCTTAATAGGACAAGCAAATTATTATAAATTACATATCCATCAATAATACGACATTGAGAAATCAAACTATGAACACTAGTATATATCAAAAATAAATATAAGATAAGGTAATAACAAAAATTTTACACTTGCTAAAAACAATGAATCATAAAAACGAATGTGTGAGGCGAGCGGCGAGGCAAGTGAATAGGGGTGAGTGCAAGGTGAGCGAGACAAGTGAATGGAGGCGACTTGCAAGCAAGGCATGGCTAGGTTTCTTTCTAGTTTCTAATTTATATGACAAACTAAATTGCAAAGAGAACATAAGAGAATGTGCTAAGGTTTAGAGTAGATTAAAAACATATATATCGAGTATATATTATATATAATATATAGGGTTGGTCCTGGATCAATTTTAAACTCCCAAGATGGAAGACCAACTCACACAATGCAAGGTTAAATAATAGTAGGACTATGGACTACTCTAGTCTCCCTAAGAACCACGATTGACCTAAACTGATGCTCACACCTACTTTTTCTAACAACAAACAAGGCTTGATGAGTTTTGCCATTGCTTTGCCGAGGGTTGAGGGTCCCTGCCTCATGCCAACTACAACCCAACCACTTTTCTTTTTTCCCTAACTTTCAATACAAAAACTATTTTTTATTTTTGTTACCTTTACCAAAGAAAAAAAAACTATTTTTTATTTCTTTTTTAAAAATTCCTTTTTTTTTTTTTTTTTTTTTTTTTTTGTTTTGTTTTGTTTTGTTTTTTTGGCTTGGTGTGTTAATTATGTCACGCCCCGATCCTCGAGTGTGTGCCCATCCTTCTGTGGTCAATAAAATTTTGCGACTTCTTAGGACAAGTCGTCGACCATTTCATTTTATTACACATGCGGAAGCGGAATAATATATCTCCTGACAGTAATCATCTCGGGACAGAAAAGCAAGACAACACGTTCATAAACAAACATGATTTTATAAACATACTGAGTCATGTACAAAAACCTTTACTCAAAAGATTTCAAAAGGCTGACTCTAAAAAATAAGTGGTCCTATCTGACCTACACTTCAGGTCACCTTAGCTCAGCTCTAGGTCCTCCCTCTACGGTCCTGAAAATTTAAGCCCACGGATATAAATCTCAGCGAGTTCACACTTTAAGTGCCGATTAGGAGGGAAATACGCCTAGAAGCGTCCTAACCACACAATCACACAATCACAGAAACTTATATCGTCTCAGATCTTCCCTACAAGTCAGTACAATTCACATTATATATATACACCGCCTTCATACTCAAACAATTGGAATGCTTCACTAACTCAATTAATAAGGTCCCGATTATAAGGCCAAATCGTTATGACATGTCTCATACCATGTCACATAGTTTTGTCTCATAATCAGGCGCATCAAACTCAAACAATTATGCGTTTCAATTGTTAATTAAGCCCCTCAAGGCACAGCCAACTCCCATGTTTGATTGTCTACTGGCGTAGCCAGGTATCGTCTCTTCCCCATTAAGCACGGCTTCATCTCTCAAAGACAGCATTCCCGAAGGAGTATAAGTCTAGAATCTACTGCGACCCGATACCCTAATGCATGGGTAACCCGAAAAGGGATTTAGTAACGTCCGACGTAATCACTCGAAACGGGTTCTCTTAACCAACACATGACAATCAAACTCGGCCCAGGAGACCGTGCATTGCACTCAAATGACTCAATGATCCTGGCCTATTTTCTTCATATTAAAAAATACATGGTAAAATAGTCATGTGTTGGTATACGGTCAGATTGGATCTAGAAAATTCATAACCTACAATTTAAAATCCCATTGTTTTATATAGTATATAAAACCATTTTTGGTGTTAAAATCCGACACTCGGAATTTTCTGAATAAACATCGAATTTCACAAATTTTGGAATTAAATACTCAAATTTCCAATCAGCACTCAATTTGCACAAATTAACATCCAATTGCATAAATTGAACACACCATTGCAATTAGCATAAAATTCCGGTCATCGGTTATCTCGGTCTAATTTTCGGAAAATAATTAATAATTAAATAAATTACCGGCAATTAAATAAATTACAAAATAAATAAATTAAAGCACTTAATTAACTTAACCTAAACTAACCAGACTAATTAATCTAACTAACAATTAAATCTAACCATTCTATCTAATTAAATCTAATTACATTAATTAAATAAACTAATTAATTCCTAATTAAATCCACCTAACTATTCTAATTAAACTAACTAAATAACTAACTATATACTTAATCTAACTAAACCATCCTAATCTTAATTAAACTAACTAACCCACTAATTAACTAACTAATCCACCTCTAAGTGTCATTAGCCTACTAATTAAGGATTAGAACACGAACTCACCGGTTAGCATGAAAATCAGCTCACGACAACGGCAGCGCGACAGCAGCACGATGGCGGCCGAGATTCGGGCTCACAGCGAGGCCGAGGGGAGCTTGGACCAGCTGAAATCGGCCAACAAGCTCGCTGCTCGAGCTGAAAACCTGCGGGCTGAAGGTGGGTCGAATTGCGACTGGAGATGGGCTTCGGTGTGCTGTGGGCTGAACGGTGCAGGCTTCTGGGCTGGAATAAAATTTGCGTGGGCTGGAAATGCGCGAACTGGGCCGATCGAAGCAGCAAAGAGAGAGAAGCAGCGTCGTTGTTGGTTGGGGAAGAGACGAACAGCGAGTTCGCCGCGGGATGTGGCAGAGTCGAAGCTGGGATGATGCGTGGCTGTAGCAGGCGGTGGAGTGGAGCAATTGGCTGCACGTGGGGATGGAGCGGTCAATGAATGGCTTTGGTTAAGGGAGTTTCGACCATGAGTGTTGCAGGGAAATGAAACGCGAACATGGAGAAGAGCACGAGCTGGCGGTCTTCGATGGGGGCTTCGCGGCGAGGGGTTGACCGAGTGTGGAGAGGGGGTTGTTGCGTGGCTTCGGTGGAGAGGGGAAACAGAGGATGGTGGGGTGTTGGATGATGGTGGATGATGGCGAGATGAGGCGTGAGGCTTTGCTAGCGTGCGAAGGAGAAAGCGAAAGAAAGAAAAAGCAAAGGCAGATGAAGTCTTCGACTGAGGCAGGGGTCGAACGAGGAAGAAGGAGATTGGCAAAGGCTTGTCCGAGAAGCTGGAAGAGAGAGAGGGGCCAAAAAGTCAACAAGCTTAGCCAAAAATCATAAATGCTTCGTCCCCCTTTGGTCTTCAAGCATATCTCAATGTCCCTTAATACTTTATTGCTTGGAAATCCATATATAATCCAATTTAAATGTAAAAAATGCAGCCCCCAAGCCTAGGTAGGAATTTCACTCAACTTTGGCTTCAACTTCTTCTCTGAATTCTCCAATTCAAGGTCCAATTCCGATGAAGCAAAAGCCCACGAAAGTTTTATAAGTCCCCTTTAGCTAATAGCTCGGTTTGGAAGCCCGAATTCCTTTTAAATGAGCCAATCCGAATTTCCATTCATTTTCCGAATCGATTTTTATAAAAATCTGGAATCTCCAAAAAATCTTCGGAGGATGAGTCGACGTTCCTAAAATGAATGTGACACGACATAACTTTCAATTTTTGAAATCGAGTTCAATTTCGCGGTTAATTTCAATCTGATGTGATTTTAGCGCGTCATAATTTACCGGGTAGCTTTTAGGAAATTTTAATGCAATTGACCCGTTATCAATTATTTTCGAGTCACAACGTACATCTTCAACACATTGGCGACTCTCGATTGTTGTGAAAATCTCGAGATTTCAAATACGGACATAGGATACGAAAATGACAAAAAAATTGGTCTGGTGCCGTTCGATAGAAATTTTGCAATTAGGTAAAATCACACACGCACTAATCACATACCTCTATCGAATTGACCTATCTTCGGTCCGTTATCAATTTTGACGGTGCCGTAATGACCTTTGTAGATTAGCACGGTCGAGCAGTCAATTCCTGGCCGAACTCTCATTGTCTGTTGCGTTTAGGTTCCTTAATGACATCACTTGATAGGCTAGTTAACTCGTGAGTGGCCAACTCAGAGAAAAAGGCTATAGACATGTCGATGAAAAGCCCAACTCGTCTCATTAAAGTCAAACTTGAAAATCAAAATGTCACAAATTAAGTCTCATTTGTTTTGGTTGATTAAATATTGTCAATATTACACTCGTGAAATGGAGATATTACTAGAGACAATACTACTCGAGACAGTATGTTCTATTACGAATAAGTGTTTTTACCACACATGAAATATTTTATCGCAAATGAGATATTACTTGATCTAGTTTATGTTTTATTAAATGTAAGTAATTTTTATGAAGAATAGTGGACAACTTGGGGCATGTATGGTAACTTTTCTGTTCAAAAACATTTTTTTTCTATTTCTATTCCTTAGAAAAGTTTCTGGGTATTTGAAGGCGTTTGATAATTGTACAAAATTTCTATTTTCAGAACAAAAATACGTTTGGTACAACCCCAAAAATTTTTACGACTAAGAATTTCTTTTAATATATTAATGATTTTATTTCATTTTTCTCATTTTTTTTTTTTTTTTTTTTCTTCATCTAGCTGGTCACCGGCCTCAGGGGAGCCTCAGCCTCACCCAAATTCGGCAGGCGAGGCTAACCTTGCAATGGGGGCCTGCGAAGCTCTAACAAGGTTGCTGGGCCTCATCTGGCTGATTGCTTGCCATAGGGAACTTGAGATAAGTTGATGCATAAAGATACATAAATTAAGGGAGAGTAGATTTAACACTGAGCTCACATTTAAGAGGGAGATTGTTAAGATGCATGTGTGAGTGAGTAATATTAAAAAAATCGTACATTAGAGAATTGATATGATATAGAACAATTAATATGTCATTGTTGACTCATAACTCATTGGCTTAAATTTTTTAATAAAGGTGGTCCAACTAGATATACTGGTTGTATTAGATTTGAGCTCCCTTTTGGCGATCTCTTCAGATATAGGTATCGGACTTCTATTGCACTCCTAGTAATAAGTTCTAATATGGATAAGGTCACGATTGGCAACTAGTCAAATAGTGAAAATTTCTATTCTTTTGTTCCCGAGAGTAGATTTAGAACAAAATTTCATTTGGTAAAATTTTTGTTTCTAGAAACAAATTTCTATTTTTTTTTTTTTTTAATTCTTGGAAGTAGATTTGGAACAAAATCGAGAAGTAAAAAAAAGTCAATTCTTTGTTCTGAGAACAATTTCATAATCAAGTCAACTTAATTTTCCTTTTTTCTCTTCTTTCTTCTTATTCTTCTTCTTTCTCTCTCTTCTTCTTCAACTTCTGTCGCCACCGCTGTCCACCATTACCGGTCGCCGACGACTGATTGGGCGAGGTCTGGCAAGGTCACCAAAGGCTCGCCGGTGGCCAAGTAGGCCTCGCCTGAGCCTCCCCCAAGGCTTGCCTGGCTGGGCAAGGCTCAGCCTCACCAAATCTAGGCAAGGCCGCTCACCCAGCTATCAGCGAGGCTTGGCCGACGAGGTCGCTAGCCCTCGTCCTAGCCGATCGCCGGTCATCCCAAGGTCGGTGACCGGCAAACCTTGAAGAAGAAGAAGAAGAAGAAAAAGAAAAGAAAAAAAGTAATAAAATTATTAAAAAATAAAAAGAAAATGATTTGGATTATAAATTTTCAGAATGGTACCAAATACAATTCTATTTTGGAAATAAGATAATTACCAAATGGCTTAAAATGCTTAAGAATTGTTCTTGGGAACATAATCAAAAAGAATAATTTCTTATCATAAATTGTTTTTGGGAACGAAATGATTACCAAACGCGTTCTAAGTGTTTTACCACATATGAAATATTTTATCACAAATGTGATATTACTTGATCTAGTTTATGTTTTATTAAATGTAAGTAATTTCTATAAAGAATACAGGACAACCTAATGAACCGGATAAGAAACAAACGGTCAAAAGTGACGGCAAGACTTTGGGGTGCTCCTAATCAAGATTCCATAGCTTTTGGTCTATAAGCTTGTTAGTTGTTAGATCGGAAACAGATCTGTGAGCTTGTTCTCTTTCCCGAGCAACCTCGCAGTCATCCCCTGTCGGAAGAGAGACCTGGTCTTTGGCTTTTTCTTGAGCTTCTCAGTCATGGATGTCTGCACTAATCTTTCGTGGTCTCCATCTACTAGATGGCCCAACGTTAACCGCTACGAAGTCTTTCTCAGTTTCAGAGGAGAAGATGTTCGGAGGAACTTTATTCAATGTCTCTACGAAACCCTCACTACTTCAGGGATCTATGCATTCATCGATCATGATGGGATTGAGATCGAAGAAGAAATCATGCCCAAGATTTTCGAAGTAATCAGGCACTTGGAGATATGCATACCCATCTTCTCCAAAGATTTCGCTTCTAGTAAGAGTTGTCTAAAGGAGGTGGAGAAAATGGTGGAGTGTGAAAGGACAATCATGCCCATTTTCTACAACGCCAGCCCTTCCGTCGTCGGCGATTAGCAGGAGAGTTACCAGCAGTCCTTCTGCAACCATGCGGCTAAGGGGGTTTCGCTAGCGACTATAAACAACTGGAAGGAGGCTCTGCGGAGTGTTTCAAGGAAACGAGGATGGGAATTGGAGAAATTCCAACACGGTAAATCGAAATCAAGATTTCGATGCTTCTTTTGACTTTTCCAACACTAGTGATCTAGTATGAAATTCAAAAAGTGCGTCATATGACCAATTGTTCCTTTTTACATCTTCCTCGTTCCTACTTTTCCCGTTTGACAGGGATCATCAACTTATAAAGGAAGTTGTTTCCACGGTCCGTCGGCTATTGAGGAAGGATGAGTTAGATGTGACAGGTCATCTGGTGGGAATGGATCACCATGACAAAACTTGGTGTTCACTATGAAAATGGGCAAGCGGTTGAAGGGCAAACACTGATGGGAAGACGTGTGGTTGAGATATTGGGCCTTCCAGGAATCGGTAAGTCGACTCTTGTCAAGATTGTCTACAACAAAATCCGTCATCTCTTTGAAGGTTGGAGCTTCCTCAGTGATATCCATGGAATGGTTGAGGAAAAGAGACTTCCATCTCTCCAAGAAGATTTAATTAGTGACCTCCAAAAGAAAAGATGTACCCTCAGATCTTCTCCTGATGGTACCACATTTATCAAGTACAAATTTAGAAATCTGAGGGTTCTCATTGTCCTTGACGATGTTATTGATTTTCAACAAATTGTTTCATTAGCTAGAGATCCAAGTTGGTTTGGTCCGAAAAGTAGGATTATCATTGTCTCTATGAGAAGCAATCATTTTAACGAGTATAGTCAGGAGCCAGTTGAAAACTGTGACTTTCAAGAAAGTGCTCGCCTAAGTGTGCTTGGGCCTGGAAGCAGGTTGTCAACATTTGTGATGACATCCTCGTGGAAAAATACGAGCTAAAGCAAATGAATGATGGGCATGCTTTTCAACTATTCTGTAAGTATGCTTTTAGAGGAAAACCTCTTCCACAGGAGTTCTCCTCTTTGGCACGGGACCTTAGTTTGGCTACTGGAGGGCTTCCTTCTGTTATTCGGGTTGTGGGTTCATCTTTATATGGAAAGCCCATAAAGTTTTGGGAGGAGGCATCGGATAGATTGAAGTGAGAGCCTTTCAATAAGGAAGTCAAACAAATTCTGAACAGGAGATATGAGGCTTTAGAGGACAATGCCCAATAGATATTTCTGGATACAGCATGTTTCTTTATGGGAAAGGACAAGACAATACCGGTGGGAAAGGACAAGACAATACTGTGTTACATGTGGGAAGCTTGTAAATACGATCCTTGTAGAGGAGTTGACGAGCTTCATAACATGTCTTTGGTAAAAATCAGAGAAAATAATGAATTATGGATGAATAATCAACTAAAAGTTTTTGGAAGGGAGATTGTTAAGGAGGAAAATCCAAGGAAACCTTTCAAGTGTAGCAGGCTATGGAATCAGGAGGATATTGAAGGAGTATTGAATAAAAGGAAGGTACATTTTGAAGACAAAGTACTTTTGATTACGTAATTCTGTTTTCAGAGATGATTGTGAATGCACTTCTATTTCACTTTCTCCTCTTACCATTTTCCACAATTGGCAGGTCGATGCAGTTGAAGCCCTTAGTGCCACATTCGACAACTGCTGTTCATTTCCTGAACATGGATGTTTTCCTAATTTCTCGAATCTTAGGTATCTAAGAATGAACCACGCTATTATTAAAGGAAATAAGCAGAGTGCAAAGAAATCCAAAGAGGATCTTTTCCTTCCACGATTGAAGTGGCTTGAATGGCAATGGTGCCACAATATCTCCAGTCTACTTGCTTTAGATCTCTCAGGCTTGGTCGTTCTTGATCTGTCTTGGAGTACCTCCAGGACTTGGCGGTGCTGGAGACAAATTATGAAGGTATGATGGCATACACGTGCATTTTTTTCACCTCATGTTCGACAATGCTTTGCAGTAAACAAGGCTTTTATATTCTCTTGTTTTGCAGAAGGCCAAAAACTTAAAAAGTTTTGATCCTAAAAGATTGTTGTTGGCTAGCTGAATCTCCAATTTCCCATGCATCTTTAAAATTAGAGAGACTAAACTTGGAACATTGTTCTACATTAGCGGGTGTTGGCAGATCCATTACCTAAGTCCCAAATTCTGCAGAGAAACATATTGTATCTAGAGAATTTGTTTTCACTTAAGTGAATCAAAGTGGTTGAATCGGCTTATCTTGAGAAAAGAACATGAAGTTGGATGGGTTCATACTTCAAATAAAAAGTATTCCTTTTCCTTTCTTTTTATTTCTATCTAATCTATTGTTCGAACAGGAGAAGTATGCCATGCTAATGTGCCTTGGATGATCCACATCTCAGGGTCAGGCGCTGATGAGCGATCTTATCAACGTCCATGAATGAGAAATCATAGATCGAACTGCCGAATAGGAAAAATTGGGTGCTATCATATAGCTTTGTATCGGCTAAGTTCACGAGTTGGAGATAAGCAGACTAAGTTCCACCTTGCTGTCGAGCTACCGCCACCACAAACACCACCGCACATCCATCTTCAAGCGACCATCTCAGCCGTCGTCCCTTGGCCGTCACAAACACCTCGTCTAGTCTCGACGTCGCCAACGTCCACCTAATTGCACCGCCATAGTCGAGCAGCCCTCACCATTGACTAGCTTCAGCCCGAGCCCAGCAGCCGCCATCGTCCATCCCTACTCGCGCCACCAGCCGTCCCCTGTCCGCCCCCTAGCTAACCCGCCTAAGCCGAGCTCGATCCAGCCACCACATAATCGGTTTTCCAGCTTGGCAGTGAGCCTTGTTGGACCGTTTTCAGCCTAGTTGGTCCTTTGTTAGAGATGCCATAGGCTCGGGTCTTTACCGTCTTCGCGCCGCTGTCACCGTGACCCCGTCGCCGCCCTAATCTGGTGAGTTAACGCTCTAATCTTGGATTAGGAAGTTAATTGCACTTAGGGGATTAGTTTAGTTCTAATTAAGATTAAGTGTTAATCCTAGTTAGGTGGACTAGCTAGTTGGTTAGTTTGGTTAGATGAAATGGTTAGTTAAGTTAGTTTGGTTAGGAATTAGTTTAGTTAGTCTACCCTAGGTTAGTTAGTTAACCATGGTTAGTTATCTGTGGTTAGTTTATTTAATCGTGGTTAAGTTAATTAAATTAAAATAATTTATTTTCCCAAGATTTATTTAATTAATTTTAATTAGCTTAAATTATGCCGAGATAGCCGGTTAGTGAAATTTTACGCTGATCGTCGTGGTTGGATTTAAATGTGAAATTGATTGCTTATTTGTGCAATTGAGTGTTGGGTTGTCGTTTTGGATTATTATTGCAAAAATTGATTTTATGGTATTTAAATAGAAAAATACCTGGTATCGAGTTTTTACGCCAAAAATATTTTATGTACTATATAAAATCGTGGGATTTTGAAATGAGAGTGTATCACACTTACTGGTTTAATTTAAAGGTGTGACCACGCACAATTACACCGGGAATTTTTAATATGAAGAAAATTGACCAAGTCCATTATTTGAAATTGAGGTATTTGAGTGCAAAGCACGATGTTCTTGGCCAAGTATGTGCTGGTGTGTGATCACCTAATACCCTGATGCGTTTATGTGGGATAGTGAACCCGTCTTGATGCATTTACGTGGGACGATACCGGATTAAGTTTGAATGCTCCTCGCCTACAGATGCCGGTCGCAGTGGAGGTTGGGCCGATGCTCCTGTGTGGAATGCCGTCCTAATGCATTTACGCGGGATGATGCCGTGCCCGACAGAGCGGGACGACACCCGATTATGCCGGATGACCGCCGACTGTTGAGTTGGTCATGGCCGATGGGTCGTAATAATTGGGACATGCCTGAATGGTTGTGATTATTGTGCCTGATTATGGGGCAAAATTGTGTGGCACGGAATGGGACGTGCCATAACGGTTTGGTCTTATAATCAGTACCCTTGTGATTGTTGAAAGATGAATTGATGTGTTCCAGTTTTGAAATACATTTGTTGTATGCATGATATATGTGATGAGCTAATGTGTAGGGAGGTGTTGAGGTGAGGTAAGTCATTTATGGTGCATGTTTAAGTTGCCTCTGAGTGAATTATCATCCTAATTGGGGTTTAGGGTGTTGACTCATTGAGATTTTATCTCACCCGTCGTGGTTGAAATTTTTCAGGTCCCTAGTATGGAGAACTCGGGGCTCGAGGCGGAGGGGTTAGGAGCGTAGGTAGCTCAGTAGTTCTTTTTGGACCAAACTCATGTGTATAAACATGTAGGGTTGACTTAGTATATTTATGTGAAGAGTAGTTTGTGAAAAAGGTGTTGGCATATGTTTTCAATATCCCTGTGTTGGTTGGTTGTTTGGGTATTTATTTAATTCGCTTCCGCATGTACTTAATTGAAAGATAAAATGAAAGGGTCAGCGACGCGTCCTGAGAACGTTGCATTTTAATCGACCGCCAAGGGATGTGCGCATGCCCAAGGTTCAGGGCGTGACACTTCCACCTTCTCCTTTCCTGTTCTAGTTTGCATAACACTTGAATCACCAGCACTAATAGGATGAATGCTTCGAATATGGTTAACAAACATAAGTTCGAATGCCTTTTCACTTGCAAACTCATACTTAGATAGTAACCAAGAAATTACTTCCTCACTATCTCCTAAAGCCTTAAAAGTCACAATAGTTGATCTTAACTGAGAAAGATCTAAGGAGGCTTCCGTACCTTTAACACTAGTAGAGAAATCAGACAGTTCGAAAAACTCAAGGCTACCTCTAACTCTTGAATGTAATCTGCAATCCGATTTGATCTCCTTGAACCACAGGATCTGGCCTTTGTCTTTGAAGCAGTGATATGATTCCTAAAATAATCTTACCACCAAGAATTTGAAATTTCAACAAGTTGATGTACTCAGCAGCCTCTGATGAACCTAGTCCTTAATCACTTGAAATATATGGAATAATAATACCAAGTTTATTGCAAATAAAATCAAACGCTTTCTTCTTAAGAGGTTTTGTAAAGATATCAGCCAACTGATTTTGTGAATCAACAAATTGAATGTTCACTTTACCGCCATTGACATGATCGCATATAAAATTATACTTCATTTCAATGTGCTTGGCTCTGGAATGTAGAATCGGATTCTTCATCAGGTTAATGGCACTAGTATTGTTGCATTTGATGGTTGTATTCGAGTGATCTACTCTGTAATCTTTCAATTGTTGTTTCATTTAAAGGATTTGTGTGCAACAACTTCCCAAAGCGACATACTCTACTTCAGCAGTTGATAAGGTAACCATTGATTGCTTTTTGGAGAACTAGGAAACAAGCATGTTGTCTAATAACTGACAGGTTCCAGAGATGCTCTTCCTATCATTCTTACATCTGATTTTAGAGTATCTAGATAACTCAAACTTTGATCCCTTAGGATACTAGAGTCCTAGAGAGGATAAGAATTAATATATTTGATTATCCTTTTAACTGCAGAGAGGTAAGACTCTCTAGGATCTGACTGAAACCTAACACGTGCATATGCTAAAAAGGATATCAAGCCTTGAGGCTGTGAGATATAGCAAAGAGCCAATCATGCTCCTATATAACTGCTGATCAACTTTCTTGCCATTCTCGTTTTTATCTAGCTTAGAAGATGAAGACATAGGAGTTTCTACTTTCTTGAATTTTCTATGTGAAATTTATTTACTAGTTCTTTGGCATATTTTTCTTGAAAAATGAATATCCTTTCTTGTGTTTGCTTGAATTGCAATCCGAGGAAGAAATTTAGTTCCCCCATCATGCTCATCTGAAACTCATCTTGCATTAACTTGGCAAAACTCTTGCAAAGATTTTCATTAGGCGATCCAAATATAATATCATCAACATAGATCTAAACTAATAAAATTTCCTTACCTTCTCTTAGAATAGATAAAGTAGTATCGACATTACATTTCATAAAGTCATTTTGTATGAGAAAAGTTGTTAACCTTTCATACCAAGCAAGAGGAGCTTGCTTCAGACCATATAAGGCCTTCTTCAGTTTGTATACATGATTAGGCTTTTTAGGTTCTTCAAAACCTAGTGGTTGTTCTACGAACACTTTCTCTTTGATGTATCCATTTAAGAAGGCGCTCTTCACATCCATCTGAAAAAGTCTGAAACCATGGAAACACGTGTAAGCAAGTAAAAGTCTGATCGTTTCTATCCTTGCTACTGGCACATAAGTTTCGTCATAGTCGATTCCCTCTTCCTGCGAGTAACCTTTAGCGACCAATCTTGCCTTATTTCTTATGACTTTTCCTTGTTCATTGAGCTTGTTTATGAACACCCATTTTTTTCCTATTACGAGATGATCTTTTGGTCTGGGAACTAATTTTCACACTTCATTTATGCGAAATTGTTGAAGTTCCTCTTGCATCGCTTGGATCCAATTTTCATCTAATAGAGCTTCTTCAGTACTTTTAGGTTCAATCTCTAAGATGAGCAATATAGTGCTGATTGCTTTTTTAAGAGTTGATTTGGTTCTTATCTTGTCATCAATGTTTCCGATAATAAGATCTTTTGGATGACTTGACTTGTACTTCCAGTTTCTGTTGAAGCTATCATCAGAGGTTGTAGGTTTCTCGTTGACTTGCTCGTCAATCTTTTCTCGTTGTTGAGGCTGTTTAGCTGATTTTGATTGCTTGTTGTCTTGTTGCGCTTGAATTCCATTAGAGAACTGCTTTGCTTGATCATAATCTTCGTGAGTTTGAGAGTTTTCATCAAATCTCACATTGATAGACTCCTCCACTGTGCAAGATCTTTTGTTGTAAACTCTGAAAGCCTTGCTCGTGGTTGAGTTTCCCAAAAATATACTTTCATCAAACTTACTAGGCTGATCATTAGCATTTCTCAAGATAAAATAGCTACAACTAAAGACTCTTAAGTATGAAATAATTGTCTTTTTGCCTTTGAAAAGCTCATAGGGGGTCTTTTTTTAAAAGGGATTAAGAAAAACTCAATTTATGAAATAATATGCTGTTGAAATAGTTTTTGCCCAAAAATGAGATGCAACTTTACTTTCTATGAGAAGAGTTCTTGCCATATCTTGTAAATACATATTTTTCCTCTCTACAACACCATTCTCGTCAGGTGTGCAAGGAGTTGAAAATTGATGCTCAAAACCATTTTCTTCACAGAAGTTTTGAAAACTCTGATTTTCAAACTCTCCCCCATGATTAGTTTTAATACAAGAAATGGAATATCCTTTTTCGTTTTGAATCTTTTTGGAAAATTTTGAAATACAGGAAAATGCTTCATGCTTGTGTGCAAGAAAGAAAACCCAAGTATATCTTGTGTAGTCATAAACTATTATTAAGCTGTACCTTTTACCCCCCAGACTTTGCGTTCTTGTGGGTCTGAAGATATCCATATGAAGAAGCTGCAAAGCTCTATTAGTACTAACAAAATTGATTGGTTTAAAAGAGCTTCTTACTTGTTTTTCCGAGGCACAGATTAAGCACACTTTAGAACTTTCAAATTTACGGTCTAGTAATCCTCGTATCAATTTCTTTGAAGAAAGCTTCACTATTTGTTTAGTGCTTATATGACCAAGTTTTTTGTGCCAAAGATCTAACTCGTCCTTTACAGAGACCGGACACTAAACATCATCAGTAATTATATCTAACAAATAGATGTTTCCGTTTCTTCTTCCAATAAAAGATTGCTTCAAATCTTTACTTGTGCCCGAACACTCGTTTTCTTGAAAGCATATTTTATATCCAACATCAGATAGCTAACTAATGCTGATAAGATTATAGTTCAGTCATTTGACAAAAAATACATTTCTTATCGTCAGATTTCCAATTTCAATAGTTCATTTGCCAATGATTTTCCCTTTATTGTTTCCTTTAAAGGAAACACTTCCACTAGAAATTCTTGTGAGCTCAATAAACTTACTCAAATCACTAGTCATATGTCTTGAGCAACCGCTGTCACTATACCACTTGTTTTTCCTTCTCTTTGGTACCTCAAATTCATCTTCCGAAATAGATTTTGCCATGAGACAGATATTAGCACATTCTTCATCACTTTCTTCGCACTTAGTGTCACTCCAAGTCTTAGCCTTCAGTGCTTTCTTTGTCTTCTCATATTTGTTCTTCCATTTCCTCAGAAGTGGACAATTTGGCTTAATATGACCTTGCTTCTTGCATCCGAAGCAGATAACATCTTTATTTTCTTCCTTGTCGTTGAAGCTTCTCCTTTGCTCATAAGTTCTGAAAGTTTTCTTTCCCTTGAACTTCCTTCCTTTTCTAGCCATTCTTTGAAGCTTTTTCACCATGAGAGCAATATCTTCGCCGTCCTCATAATCTTCATCTGAATCTGATTCATCAAAATAAAGATTTGATTTCAAAGCTAGAGTTTTCTTACCTTCGGTGTCTTCTTCGTTTAGACACTCTTCTTCATAGGATTGAAGTGTTCCCACGAGCTCATCCACTCTTTTGACAGCCCTTGAAGAATCTTGTTCACCTTCATTGGATTTGACATTGGTTGCCCTTGATATGCCAATCCATTGACAATATCAATGAATCTATTGAACTTCTTAGTTATAAATTCTTCTGGTTTCATTTTGAAGGCTTCGTATTGTTAGAGAAGAATGTTGATTTTCATCTCCTTCACCTTATTAGTTCCTTCGTATGTCACCCGCAATCTATCTCATATTTCTTTTGCATACTCACAAGAAGAAATTTGATTATATTCAAATGGAGATAATGCACAATACAATGAGTAAACATCTTTTGCATCAAGTGCTTCTCTTTTGGTGAGGCCTGCATTAGATGGAGCTAAGGTTTCTAGTTTTTTTCCTTCTTCTTTAACCAAAGAAGCTTCAAGTCTTATGTCTCTTAGAACGACGTCCCACTCCAGGGGATCCTTAGATCTGATGAATGCTTTCATCTTGCTCTTCCAAATGCTGTAATATTTCCCATCGAAGTAAGGATGTCTTGTATCACTCTGTCTTTCTATTAGACCTGGTGTAATATTGCTAGCCATAGATAGATAGTTAACTGAGAAGTAGTAAAGCACTTCAATTAAGAGTAACCGAGCTTTGATACCAATTGTTATGGTTAAAATATCACCTAGAGGAGGGTGGAAAGGTGATTTTGCGGAAATAAAAGAAATTAAACCAATATTCTAGCGGGATAACTTTTGATAAAGTGGTCAGATCTTACCGGTGTTCAATTCTATTGGAAAATTAAAAGAGTAGGGGATGGAGAATTGCACACTCAAGTTTATAATGGTTTGGCTTTTGCAAGCTTACGTCCATTCTCCCGTGCTACAACCAATTGGCTGAAATCCACTAATGAGAATCGATAAGAGGTTACAAGATCTGAGCTCTGACACTCAAGCTCGTGTGTATAACTTTCTCACACACTCTCAACCTCTAAAAGGTTATACAATTTTGCTCATTGAATCAAATGCAAAAATGATCACAAACACCCTTCAGACTTTAGAATTTAAAGCTCCAATACTCGTGAAAGCGAATTGTTATCCTTCTATTGTGAGATCTCCTCTTATACCCCTCCTACTCCAAATTGACCGTTGGACATGCCTTCAAGAGGATCATCTAGCCAATCCACCTGTTGGTTCTGGATTTCGTTGAGAAGATCTGATGGCGTGAGGATCGCCGAGGTTGAAGCTTCTCGTAAGATTTGCTGCCCATACAGCGAGTCGGGTTTCCAAAAGTCGAGTGTCTATTTTTATAAATAATAGCTCGTCTTCGAAGATTGAAGAAACATTAGAAACATGAGGATTTTTTATGAAAACCTTCCTTTTCAAGTTCCTCCAAAGAAATGGCAAGTTATCCAGTCAATTTAGCCGTTGCAAGAGAAATATATTCCTTCCTAGCTGATTGATTGATTGTCCAAATAAGAAAGTATTATCCACGACTTTGATTTTGATTGCAATCATCAAACTTTCCTTCCTGAAAAATACTTATAATTACATTCCAAAGTCGGTAAGTTTTGTCAATTATCAAAACAACTATGGGAATGTTTTCTCAACAAGATCAGCTTTTGGGTTCCTAGTTCTAGTGGCATTTACATTTTTGCTAGTGCTTGGAATGTGACAAAGAGAGAGGGCAATATATGGAGGTATAGTTGCATCTGGTTCAACCAATATGTTCCCATGCAATGTTTATTGCATGGTTGGTCGTTCTTAAAAGGCTGGCTAGTTGAGAGAGGCAAGACATCTATGGCTTGCCCTTTACGTTGGTTGGAGGATGAGAGCAGGAACCACTTAATTCTTTGCCTGCGGTTTTACTGATCCGATTTGGAGAAAAGTTCTGGACTTGCATGGCCACAAATAGATCACCGGGTGCTCGGGAGCTTTCTTGGTGTGCTTCTACTGATCATCTTTGGCTGGAAAGGCATAAAAGACTTCATAATGATCATTTTGTTTTGGATGTTATACTGTGTTCGGCTGTATGTTTAGGGATGCAGAATTAAGGCGAAGTAAGAAGTAAAGCAAAGCGAAGGTCCAAACATGTCAGAAGCAACTTCCTGAGAATTAGGTTCTATAGCTTGGTAGTTTTCAACTGTTAGGCTGCTGTATCGGGGCCAATAGCAGAAGTATATATATTTGCCTCATGTTTATTGTAAATTTGTAATTCTTTTCTAAGTAGTAATAGCATGCAAAGGATCTGACTTGATCCTATTTGTGTACCGAATTGCATAGATTGAAATGATCTGAAACCAATACCAACCAACTCGGTGATCGAGCCGAGACCAACTGGTTTGTCATCTCCAATCCCATGCGTACACACTCCCAAAAAAAAAAAAAAAAAAAGAAGAAGAAGAAGCGCTAACTGCTTAGGCCTCTAAACTTTATAAGTAGCTCTGATCGAATAACTTGCATTGTGCACGCAATCGGTGAATATCCATAGGAAATTTTAATTCCTGAATTAGAAATCCCATGACTTTCCAACAAATTGCAGCAACTGTTCCATTTTTTTCTTCCCCATATTCGATATATTTTCATACCATGTGTAATTACTAAAATGTGAGACCATGTCCACACACATATTTAGGATTAAAGTTTGCATTATTAACTTTGCAACAAAGAACTTTCCATGAGTGGTTTGATTTGGGGTTTTAGCTATCCACTCTCTCACTAACCATCTAATTAAGGGTCGATCAGATCGCTTATGAAGTTCTTTTTTATGCAGACTGCTATTGAAATTCTTTTTTACATGGACGGTATGTGGTATGATTAAACTCTATTTAATTATCCACCACGACACTATACATAGTGTCATTTAGAAAAAGAAAATGACAATTATTGTAAGATGGTCGCTGGTTGAAGTTTCTGATGTCTAGAAGAAAAGACTATTATATTAAGAGGGCGGCTGGTTGGACTCATTATTCTTGGGTCACAATTCACTTTTCCCGCTAACTTTCCAATGCCGTAGTCAAGCTTTTTTTTTTTTTTTTTTTTTTTTGGTCGAAAGAAATCGCTTGTATTCATATCAAAGGAAACTTACAACCTGAAGCTAGAGCATCCGCATAAACTAGGTCAAGCATTATAAAATGAGGGAAAAGGATCTAGTTGTGGACCGAAAATTCTGTGCGTTGGGCCTTTGCAGCCCAGTCGGCTACCATGTTCCCCTCACGCCTACAGTGTTGCATCCTTAGGTTAGGGAAATGGGAAAGCAAAACGACCGCCTCCACGAGCAGAGCACGAACTTCCTATGGCGGCGATCTCCCATCTCGCACAACGTCGATGAGGGTGATGCAGTCCGATTCGATCACGAGTTGTGCATAGTTGAGGCCTTGTTGTAGCAGATGTTGAAGTGTGAAGGTAAGCGCTTGGATCTCTACCTCAAGAGCTGAAGCCGCTGGAAATCTTCTTGAAAAGGAACCTGTAAGTCGACCTTGATGATCTCTACAAATACAGGCCATCGATCCTTCTATACTTCGTGGCTGATAGGCTCCATCGATGTTGCATTTCAGGGTTCCCGAATCTGGAGGTCTCCAAAGCTGTGCAAGATTCAGAGTACCAGACTCTGTTCTCGAACGAGTGGAAGCAGAGATTTGGTATAATCTGGTCTGTGCAATAGCCACCTCCACTGCAAGGGTTGGATTCGGTTGTTGGTTGCGGAAAATGAAGTTATTTCGCATTCTCCAAATCTGCCAAAGGACATTTGCAATGATTTCCAGTCCAAGTGAGTGTTTAAACGTTGTCACACTTGCTGTTAACCATGCATCTAAACAATGAATCATGTGAGGCAAAGGCTATATGTTGATCTATGGGTGAGTCTAGATAGCCCTAGTCCAAGAGCAGGAGAGAAATAGATGCTCTAGGGTTTCTGGAGTGTTCAGTTGACATAGTTTGCATAAGGGATCGGTGATAATGTGTTGTTGGAATAAATTTGCTCTAGATGCTAGTGCGTTTTGACAAACTGACCATAGGAATGTTATGATTTTTGGTGCTGTTTGCATTGCCCATATTCTTCGCCACAATTTCCTGGGATTCTGGTAAGATGTTGACGCTCTGTAACTGCTGTGGTTGCTTGTAGTCCGCATTAAAGTATGGTAATTGCTTTTCACAGTATGTCGGCCATCCTTTGTGGTTGTCCAAACTAATTGATCTTTGGTATAGAGAGGTCTTACTGGAATGGTAAGAACTTCTGCTGTGACTTGATCATCTAAGAACCTGTGGAGTAGCAATCTATTCCAATTATGGTGGATTGGATCAATAAGATTAGCCACCATTGTTGGTTCTTCTCTAGTCTTAGGTCCATGGAGAATTCCCATTGGTAACCACCGATCTCCACGAATTTTGATCTTATTTCCATTTCCAACTAACCAGCGAATATGTGGTAGAATAGCATCTCTACCCATTAGAATGCTCTGCCAACCCCAGGATGGTCGAGTTCATCTATCCGCTGATTGAAAGTCTTTTGAGTGAAAGTACAGACCCTTAAAAATTTGACTCCATAAAGATTGAGGCTTTTGTAATAATCTCAAAGCTTGCTTTCCAAGCATCACTCTGTTAAATGCTATGAGATCACGGAAGCCTAGGCCTTTGTTATCCTTGCTTCCTTTAAGAACTTTCCATTTCTGCCAATGGATTCCTGCTTTGTTCTGATCATTTCTCCACCAAAATCTAGCAATACTTTTTTCAATAGATTCGCAAATAGACAGAGGCAACTTAAAGATCGACATGGCGTAATGTGGGAGTGGCTGTACAACAGATTTGATAAGAATTTCCTTACCACCTTTTGATATTAATTTCTCTTTCCATCCCTCCAATTTGGTATTTACTCTCCCTAAAATCCAAGAGAACATCTCCTTATTCGATCGACCCCAATCAGATGGTATTCCCAAATATTTGCCATACCTTTGCAGCATAGGTGTTCTAAACTCCCGCGAGAAATTTTCTTGCAGTATAATAGGACAATGTTTATAGAAAATCATTCCAGACTTGTTGCAGTTCACTACCTGTCCCATGGCCACACAATACTGATTTAAAATGTTAGCAAAGTTCTGGCATTCTTGAATGTTACCATATAGGAAGAAGATTGCATCATCAGCGAAAAAAAGATGGGACATGGTAGGACACCACTTATTTAACTTAATACCCTTGATGTGTCCCAAGCTGACAGCTTGATTAATAAGACTTGATAAAACATTTGCCAGCAAAATAAAAATATATGGAGATAGATGATCACCTTGTCATAGACCCCGAGTTGGGCAAAAATAAGGTAGTTGCTCTCCATTAAATCTGACACTAAAAGATGTTGTGATACACTTCATTATCCATTGAACCCATCTTGGATGGAACACTAGTTTGAGTACGTACTCGTGTAGGAAATCTCATTCTACTCTGTCGTGCGCCTTTTGCATGTCGGTCTTTAGGATTGCGTTGAATTTTCGTGTCCTCTTTCGGGTCTTAAATTGATGAAGAACTTCTTGAACGATTAAAATGTTATCTTGAATCTGTCGTCCACTCACAAAAGCCGACTGTTCCTTAGAAATCAAATAAGGCAACCAAGGTTTCAGACAATTAGCAATTACCTTTGAGATAATTTTGTTTGCGAAGTTGCAGAGGTTGTTTGGATGATATTGCTCTAGTCTCTCTGGGTGAGGTGTCTTGGGAATCAAAGCAATAATAGTCTGATTTAGAGTTGTAGGCATCACCCCTGACGTAAATAATTTTTGCACTAAAAGAATAAGATCATCTTTAATGGTCTCCCAGTGATTTTGATAAAACAAACCATTTAAACCATCAGGGCCTGGAGCTTTTGTAGTTCCCATCTGAAATGTGGCCTTGTGAACCTCCTCAAAAGTGACCAAGGTTGTTAACTGGTCATTCATTTCTGAGGTAACAACCTGTTGGCATTGATCAAGTATGGGTCCGTAATCCCTATATCCCTCTGTTGTATATAACCTCGAAAAGAAATTGGACGTCATATCTTGTAGTGTCTAAGAGTCACGTACCCATTGCTGGTGGTTGTCCTGCAACATGCTAATTCTATTTCTTTGCCTCCTTTGAAGTGTAGTTGCATGGAAAAATCTTGTATTCTTGTGCCCCATTTCAACTATTGAATCCTGGAGCATATAGCCCAATATTGTTCTTCCTATTGCCAAGTCCATCTAATTTCCTCTCATTGTTTTGATGCCTCCACTCTATTATAATTGCAATGATGCTGGTTCATTAGATGTTGTAGTTGTTGTTGTAAGGCGGTCACCTTGGTATGTCCCTTTGAAAATTTTGCTCGGCTCCACTTACTCAAAGCTTCGAAACAATTTTTAATTTTGGAAGTAGACCAGAATCTTGAATTTGCTCTAAATTACATGCTGTAGAAATAATCTCTCGACATTCTTCATCTTCGTTCCAATAAGCTTCAAAGATAAAAGGCTTCCTTCGTTTTCTATAAGGTGCTAATGTGTTAAGAAGTAAAGGACTATGGTCGGAACCCATAGCAGGCAGTGCGAAAACTTCAACTCTAGGAAACAATAAGCGCCAATCCATCATGCACATCAACCGATCCAATCGTTCTTTCACCAGTTCTTCCCCTTCGTGATTATTCATCCAGGTGAACTTGCAGCCTTTCCTTTACTTTCCATCTCCATGAGTGCACAATCATTTAGGATAGCTCGAAAAGACATCATTCGAGAAGGGTCTGTAGGTCGCTTTCCTATCTTTTCCCAAGGATAGAGTATTTCATTAAAGTTGCCAACACAGATCCAAGGTAAATTATTGTCATAGCTTATCTCCCGAAGCTCATCCCACAGAATTTGTCGTTGTTGATAGATAAAAGGAGCATGAATACATGCGATGCGCATAGTTCTATCTTCCTGCTCAATCCTACATATCAGATCAAAAAGGTTTTGTGTTGAGCGAACCACCCTTAAAGATACCTGATCATTCCATAACACTACTAATCCTCCGACCAGACCAACTGGGTTGATGATATGTGAACTTTTGAAATGTAAACGGCGCTGAATATGTTGAAGCTTTACTTCAGTGTTCTTTGTTTCCATTAAGAATACAATGTCGGGCTTTTCTTTAGCCATCATGGCCTTGAGAGCTTGAACTCTCAAGGAATTGCCCAAACCTTGACAATTCCAACAAATCATCTTCATTTGTTGGTGGGTGGCTGTTTAGGGCCAACCACCAAAGCCCATGATCCAGCTTCCTCTGCTGCATAGACAGGTGTTTCCATGATGTTTGTATCATCATGGTTCTCAAGTATCAAACCCTTTGTCTCATAGGGATTGTATCTTTTCAGTTTTTTGGCTACTCCCAGTTTTGGTATCACTCTTGTGCTTTTCAGCTTCTTTAGTGGCTTTAACTCCATGGGTTGGGTCTGAATTCCTTTCATTTTGGCTGCTGTAGGTATAAGCGTTGTGTGGAGAGAGGTCCCTTGCATAACTTCTTCCTGATAGTGCTGCGAGTCAAGGCCTACTGCTTGTGTTCTGGTTGTATTGGCTGCTCTAGACAAGTGTGTTGCTTTAGTAATAGTTGGTGGGGGTAATAAAGGGACATTCGAAATTAGTGAGGGAGGGGTTTCAGGTACTGTTTTTTCTGACTGCTCTGATTTATCCTGCAGCTTGTAAAATGTCTACCAATAAGGGTTGTATTCCTTAACCTCAGTGCGAAGCCATTGGCCATAGGCCTTCTTGTCTCTACCTTCTAATTTTGCCTCATCAAAGGGGAAATCCTTGCAATACATCGCATAGTGTCCCAGCTTGCCACAAGAGTAACAAAAATGTGATAGTCTCTCATAGCGAAAATCTAGCCATAGTGTTTTTCCGTCAATTCGGATCAATTTCCTTGTCTTTAAAGGCTCCTGCAAGTTTATTTCCACCTTGGCTCGACCAGCTCTTAATGTTGCCCCCTCCTTTGAGTCGACTTTTACTTCTAAAACTCGACCAATATGTTGCATTGTCCTGCTGATCATTCTATCTGTACACCATTCCAAAGGCATTCCAAACACCTGTACCCAAAAAGTACAACTAAAGAAGTCGTAACAATGTAATGGCATGTTGGGAATACATGGTTTAAAGATGACTAAATGGCTTGAGAAAAGCCAAGGTCCCCCTTCAAGTACTCTTTGTTTATTTGAGTGTGATTGGAATTTTGCAGCATAGAGGCCCGCCTCTCATTGTGAGATTTCCACTTGTTCAGTTTGCCAAGCTCGCTTTAATGTGCTTTGGAAAGCTTGGAAGTTTATGGAGGGGTTCGAAAGAATTTTCTCAATTAGTGTTAATCGACATTCTTCCAATTTTTCAGGTGGGGGCTCGTCATCCCAATCTTCAATTACCTATTCAGTAGATAGGTGGCCTAACCTGTTACAAAGGGTGGCCAATCGCGAGGAGCCTTCCTAGTCTTCCGATGCCATCCGATAGTCTAAAACAGGGCTCGTTACAAGGAAGGCCTAAGCTAGAGTTGAACTAGAGGGGAATCCTCAATTTACCAAACCAGAAAGTTCTCGATGTAGAATAGAACCCAGAAGTGGCTAATTTGGTCCATGGCACCACAAGAAGACCATCGACAGACTGAATAACGGCACTATAGTATCATATGGAAAGGAATCGAAGGCATGTAGTAAACAAACCAAACATAATTGGTGGATAGCATGAATGCTGGGCCGTCCACAGAGAGCGGAAGCTGTCGAAGGTGAGTGAACACAAGGGTGGAGCTAATGTGACAGCAATTCGAGCACAGCAAGAGGCGGAATACGGGTGGGCTGTACGAAGTGGTGAATGTAAATGGGTTTTAGGGTTAGGGGAAAAGGAACTACCCAAAGGTAGAAGACGCTTTACATTTCAAGAGGTTGTTGGGAGATTGCCGTAGTCAAGCTTAACTAGTGCCCATCCAGAGAAATCTAAAAAATGCTCTCGTAGTCGAACATCGTATTCGCGATTATATGAGAAAATTTGATGTCTGAACCATTCACAATTGGGACCCATTAATTGGACTTTGTAACATCTTTTGCTCAACACAATTATTACCTCACATGTTACCAAAAATTTCTTTAAAATTCTATTTGTTTTTTAAAACAAAAGGTGGGCAATCGGTGATCATCAAAATTTGATCGCACAAAATCATTAGAGTTAGCATTTGTAATTCTATTTAATCATAAAATCACATCAATTCCGATATTCCAATCTTAAAATTTTTCCTAATCTAAATTTTGCAACCATGCAAGTGACCATAGTCGAGTTTACGATTATTATCAGAATCAAAGAACTTTTTTGCATAGTAATGTACACACCCTCTTTGTATAGAAGTTAAATTCCGATTAGGGATAAGTGCACCAGAAATCCTAAAACTTGTCACGAAAATGCATATGAATCCTAAAACTTGCAAAAAGTGCAATTAAGTTCTAAAACTTGTCAAAATATTTCAATCAAGTCCTAAAACCGGCGCCGTTAGAATTTTCCGTAAAAAATGCTGACGTTGCATTTAAAATTATTTTTATTTTCCGCGTGGATTTTTTAATTATTTTTTATTCATTTAAAAAAATTAAATTTATTCATTTTATCTTATTTTCACCAAAAACTAAAAAGGAAAAAAGAAAAAATTTTAAAAACACACAAAACACACACACACACACACACACACACACACACACACACACACACATATATATATATATCAGTGGCTCACACACACACACACACACACACATATATATATCAGTGGCTCATCTCTGCCGCCGCCGCCGCCCATCACCGGAGGGGTCGGTGACGATTGCCAGCCCTGGGCGGGGGTGGCCGGTCCTCGCTGGCCCCAGGCGAGGGCCGACAACCGTCACCCGCCCGGGTGAGGCCTCGTCGGCCCTCACTCGGGGCCGGTGAGGCTTGCCAAATCTTGTCGCCGGCCTTGGGTGAGGCCTTGTCGGCCCTTGCTCGGGGCCAGCGAGGCTCGCTAGATCTCGACGAGGCTCGCCCATATCTGGAGAGCCTCGCCGGCCCCAAGCGAGGGCTGACCAGGCCTTGCCTAGGGTCGATGGCAGTCGCCCGCCCTAAGCGAGTCGTCGCCGTGGCCGGCGGCCATCGCGCGCCTTGGGCGAGTCGTCGCTTGGGGCCGGTGAGGCCCGCCCAGGGCCGGTGACCGTTGCTGGCCCCTCCGGCGATGGGCGGCGATAGCGGGGGAGAGGAGCCGCTGGAATTTTTTTTTAAATAATTTTTTAAACTTTTCTTTTTTGTTTTTGGTAAAAAAAAAAAAAAATGAATAAATCTAATTGTTTAGTTTTTAAATCTAATTTTTTAAATGAATAAAAAATAATTAAAAAATCCACCTGGAAAACAAAAAAATAATTTAAAATGCCACGTTAGCATTTTTAACGGAAAAGGCTAACGGCGTCGGTTTTAGGACTCGATTGAAATATTTTGACAAGTTTTAGGACTTGCACTTTTTGCAAGTTTTAGGACTCAAATGCATTTTCGTGATAAGTTTTAGGACTTTTGGTGCACTTATCCCTTCCGATTATATTCTATTAATGGGAGTATGTTGGTGAGAGCACAACCGCAGTTAGGTTTTCTACCTTTCCTCCATATGTGAGAGACTCGTTGGTTTCGGTGTATGATGAAGCACAATAATTTAGATTGATCTAGTATTAAATTTTGAAGTTCAAAACTTTAGTCCTAGGACATCTAGGACATAATTTAGACACATCCTTGACAACAACCATATAATTCAAGAGCATAGAAGACAATTCACAATCACAACTCTTTAAAACTATTCGAATAGATATGAATAGATGAACATTTGAACTCATTCTATTGGATCAAATCATTCATTTATTGAGAATATAAAATGAATTTATATTCAAGAGCTTAGAAGACTTAGCTTAGAAGACTCTTCGAATAGACATGTCCTTCACATCAACTGTATAATTCAAGAGCTTAGAAGACAAATCACAATCATGACTCTTTAAAACTGTTCAAATAGATATGAATAGATGGATATTTGAATTCATTCTATTAAATCAAGTCAATTATATATTGAGAATTAAAATGAATTTACATTCAAGAGCTTAGAAGACTTTCCAAATAGAAACGTCCTTCACAACAACCGTATAATTCAAGAGCTTAGAAGACAAATCGCAATCATGGCTCTTTAAAACTCTTCGAATAAATATGAATAGATGGATATTTGAACTCCTTCTATTAAATTAAGTCAATCATATATTGAGAATATAAGATGCATTTATATTAGATCTTACTAAAAACAGAAGCTCTTATATAATATTTATTTTGCGATTCATTTTTGTTCATCAAATCAATCGTACAATAACTTCATATAAAATGCTCTCTTTCTTGCCTCCACTAACTATGATTTATTATTGATGCGGGAAAAAAGGAACAACGACAATGTAGAAAATCTATCTAGCGATGTGAGCAATGAAAGAGTCCAGCTCGGCCCGAGAAACTCCGCCCTCATCCATCGACCCCCGGACGGCCGCCCCTAACTCGGCTGCCCTCTTCCTCACCTCCTCCCCTTCCTCCGTCGCCATGAGCGCCTTCACGGCGCCTTCGATGATGGAGGACTTCACGAGGTCGTCTTGGCTCATCCAATCCTTGACGATGAGTCCAATCTTGAGGACTCGTGTGATCAAGACTGCATTCCGGGGCTGATCCGAATGCATAGGCCACGCGAGGATCGGCACTCCCATGCTGATGCTCTCCATGCAAGAGTTCCACCCGCAGTGGCTCAAGAACCCGCCGGTCGCCGGGTGCCCCAAGATCTCGAGCTGTGGCGCCCAGTCCCTCACCACCACCCCTAAATCTCGAGCCGCCGCCATCTCCTCGAACCCCTGGGGCAGTTCGATTTTCCTCACCTCTCCTCCTCCGTCGAAAATGTCCGCCTTATCAGCTTCCCTCAATACCCAGATGAACTTCTGTCCACTACGTTCTAACCCCATGGCGATCTCACGGATCTGCTCGTCGCTCAGCGCCGTCGTGGTGCCGAATGACACGTATATCACTGAGCTCGGTGCTTGCTTGTCGAGCCACTCCATGCACCAGTGAGCCGATCTTCTCGAACTCTTTTCGGATATTTTAACCGGGTTGAACGGCCCGATTGCCCAGTGCTTGGTTGCGGTGCCGTTCGCTGTTGCGCTGGCAAATAAGTCTACGAAACGGCCTTCGACGACCCTGCATGTGTTGTAGATGCACCCCGAGTTGAACTTCTTGCACTCTTTCTGCGACGCCCTGAACTTCAAGAACTCGTCGGTGAAAGAGTCCTGGATGGACGGGAAGCCCTTGGAGGAGATGAGCTCCGCGATGTCAACCTCCACCTCTGGCGGGGGCGCCATCCCTATCCTCTCCCACGTGAACCCACAGAGCGTGAACGCGGAAACAGAGTTGAATTCGTAAATCTCGGCATTGGGGACCGAGGCAGCGTCCTGGACCACAGACGCCATCAGCGAGTCGTGGACCACTACGACCCGCCTCGACCCCGAGGACAGGGATTGGACGAGGGAGGCGACAGGGCTGCGGAGGGACAAAGCAGCATCTAACACGGGCTGGAGGTGGGAGGGGAACTTGTGAGGGGAGCTATGGCTGGGGGCGGGGGAGGGGATGGGCGGGGTCGGGAAGTCGTGGAAGCGGACGTCGCTGGGCGTGGATGAGGGCGGGACGTGGGAGCGGAGCTTGGCCTGGCGGTTGTGGGTGGCGGTGCCCACGTAGTGGACGGGGACACCGTAGGAGGAGACGAGGTGGACGAGCTGGAGGAGCTGGTTGAGGTGGCCTTGCGCCGGGAAAGGCACCATGATCACCGCCACTGAACCTCGGACGTCTTTGATATGTAGGCCATTTGGTAGATCTTGGGAGGACATTTCTTCTATGGTGTCTAATTCTTCTAAAAATGGTGTTGGCTTGAGATGCGACATTTGGTCTGTGCTGTGTTTGGGGACCTTTAGGTTTTTATAATTAGGGAAGACGGGTTCGCTGGGAGGATTACTCGCTTCTTTTGTAAGATGGTTTTTATACGTCATTGTCACGATTACTCACTTCTTTTCTTCGTTATGGTTGTGTGCATACGCGTGGCAGTTTTTGTTCTGGTGATGAATGGTGGCCAACCGTGGATTTCGCTGAGGGTGAGGGCGGATGATGGACGAGGGAGAAATGTTAGTTTTGCGTCTTTAATTAGCACAATGGAAGTTTGATCTTAATATTCCCGTGTTCTGCTTAGGATGGGCGAGTACATAGATTTGTTAAGATTCTGGGCATGGCAAGGGGAGGCTTCGATCATGCAGGGGAACACTAGGAAGAAGAAGACCAGAGAAGGGGAAGAAGAAAGTAAGAGTAGGGGTGTGCAAAAGAATCAGGATCTGCCCAGACCGCTCGGAACCGGTGGTTCTTGACGGAACCGGTCCGGTTCCCAGTTCTAATTTATGGGAACCAATGGGTACCGGTCCGGTTCCTAGTTCCATGGGCAGATCCATCCAACCGCCCACTCGGACCGAACCGATTAATTTTTAATATTAAAAAAAAATTACTAATTAACAAACCCTCAACCTTTCACCAAATCAAATTTAAAATCATTGACTGTAGACTTGTTTTTGTTATATTTTGTAAATTTTAAATATCCATTCCGCAAATCCAATCAAATTACCTTCTAAATTTCATTGTTAAATTTCACCTTTGAAATCATTCACCCTTTTATGACCAAAAAAACAAAATATTCACCCTTTTGACTAAAGAGCACGAAAATAATTATTTATCCGATAACTTGTTGGGTGTTCTGTATAGTTTGATCAAATTAAGTTTGTCTTGTTTGGATTATATTCCAAAGTTGACTAAATGGATCCATTAAGCTGCCTCTTTAACCCCTTCTTTTCTTTCTTTTAGATTGAAATGCCAAATCCATCTATATGTGTTTACATTATGATCAGGATACATATTGCTTTTTCAAAGGTTCTATCCGATACATATTGCTTTTTTCAAAGGCCAAGCTCTACAGTTGGAGTTCACAAACATTTCATCGAAGATGTTTAACTGGGAGCTAAAACTTTTGGCTTGCTTTAAGGATGCTTGCTGTGCAATTGAGAATTGAGATCAATTATGTCCTCTCTTTTTGATGTTGGGTTTTCCTTAGCTTAAGATTTTCATCTCATGGTCAATGAGACCGGTTCCCTGGATCCACATTGAGAATTGGAATCGGGTTTTCCATGGTCCGGTTTCGGGAATCGGACCGCCCGGTCCGGTTTCCGAGTGGATCCATGCAACAAACAAGTGGATCCCGGTTCCAATTTTTCGGAACCGGTCCTTAGCAGGCGGAATCCAGTTCTAGATCGGGAATCGCCCGCTCGGATCATGCACACCTCTAAGTAAGAGGAAAAGAAAAGAAAAAGAAATAAAACGGATCATGAAAAGAAAAAAAAAATGAAGAGAAGAGAAAAAGAAAGTAAATGTTGGCTTCGGGTGTGCCGAGGGGTTGTTGAGGGGGAAGTGTAGCGAAAAAGACAAAATGGGGAAAAGACAAAAAAAAATAATTATAGAATAATATTATAAAAAAAGCAAAAAAAAAAGGTAAAAAAATGTTTTTTTAATAAGTTTTGTCCTATTTAGGGTAAGTTCGGGTCGTTGGATCGGGCTAGTAGGTTGGATCGGGTTTACCCGGTCCAAACCCGTTTTCCGAATATAATAATATTAAAAATTAAAGATATATTTAAAAAAAATTTAAAATGCAAAATTTAAAAAAAATCAAAAAAATCAAAAACTTCGAAAAATAATAAAAATTAAAAAAATTAAGCAAAATTCACAAATTCTCAGAAAATTCCAAAATTCAGAAAATTCTAAAATTTCAATAGTGATTAGAAAGACACCAAAAAAAAAAATCAAAATCAAAAGGTTTTGGAAAATTAAAAAATTCAACTTTTCCAAAAAAAAAATCCAAAAAAAAAATTTAAAAATCTTCAAAAATGTCAAAATTAATCTCTTGGTTTATTTTCTCCTAAAAAAAAAAATGGAAGTCTTTCAATTTAGAATTCTACTCAAGGGGTTCTAGTTGTCCTTAAAGACGAATACCTAGTATATTAATTTTAGCTTCCCTTTAGTCTAGTTAGGATTAGTATTTTTTTTTTTTTTTTTTGGTAAGGTAAGAATATATTGATTTAAACCAAACAATACAACTCGGAAACTGGCATAAAAACTTACACTCAACGAGGTAACAAGCCAAGTCGAGTGGAAGGATGCCAGGAAAAGGAAGCCAAAAGCTACCAAGGTAGCAACAGGAGGCCAAACGGCATCCACGAAAGAGCCAAATAGAAAGAAAAGCTACAAGAAAATACAACCAGACAAGCGAAAACAGCCAAAAGGAGCCAACGGACAAGAACAACACCAACCCTCCGAAAGAAAAGGCAATGAGACCTTGACACGCTGGTAGGCGACGAAACAGCAAAGGCCGAAGCACTTAGTCCGCAAAGATGGCCGGGTCAATACCCCAAATTCGTTGAGTTCTTCTATTTCTCGGAGTGTCTGTCACTTGGCTAAAGGAGATGGCTTTGTCCCTCACAACTTTAAGTAGGTGGTTCTTCATGATAGGCACAGCGAGAGTCTTGCCCCGAAAGAGAATGCCATTCCTAGTTTTCCAAATAAGATGGCAAAGCGCAGCGAAGGAAAATCTAGCAATCGCCTAAGAGAAGTCATCACCTGAGAGAGCTTTAAGGGCCCAAGAGATAGTATCTTGCCATGGTTTGGTACCATGCCATATAAGGTTGCATTTAGAAGCCCAAAATGAAGCCAAGCCAGCAGTAATTGGGCACCCAAAGAAGAGATGATTAATGGAATCCGGTCTAGAGTTACAAAAAACACAAGCACCATCAGGAATCCTACCAAAGGAAAGAAGAAAGACCTGAGTGGGAAGACAATTCCTTGTGATGAGCCACAAATGGAATTGGTGCCTCGGGATAATAGATTTACTCCACACAAAGGAATGCCAAGGAACCACATTACGCTTCGCACGAATAGCCTCCCACGCCGAGGTAGTAGAAAAAACGCCTGAGGTAGTCTCAAGCCACGAAAATCGATCCGAGGACTGGGACAACAAAGGCAGCGTGTGACCCCACTCTTCAATAATACACTTAGTCGCCAGGCCTGGAGCGGAGTATAAATCAGCAACCGAAGCCTGCCTAGACAGACCCGATCGGTAAATGTACATGTCAGAGAAGACCAAGTTGAGGGGGCCCTGTGGTAACCAAGGATCAAACTAGAGAGAAACCGCTTTGCCATCCCCTATATGCCATAGAAAGAATCGCTGAAAGTCCTTCCTCAGAGCAAGGAGTTTCCTCCAAGCCCAAGAGCAAACCGTATGCTTCGGCACAACCCATAAGTTCTTCCTCTTTAGGTAGATAGAATGGACCCATTTACACCAAAGGGATTCCCTATCAGTAAATAGAATCCAAATATGTTTCAGCATAGAGGCAGTGTTACTAACCCTAAGGGACCGAATTCCAAGTCCTCCCTCTTTCTTAGGGAGGCAAACTTCATCCCACGCAACTTTTGCTGCCCCTCTCCCCAGAACCGGGCCTTTCCACAGGAATTGCCTGAATATTTGCTCAATACAATCCAGGACCGTTCTAGGAAGCATAAATATACCAACCCAAAAAACTTGGATGGAGTGGAGAACCGACCTAATAAGTTGGAGACGTCCCGCAAAGGAGAGGAACCGTTGAGCCCACAACTGAACTCTTGCTGTGATAAGATTAACGAGTGCATTGCAATCAACCTTGTCGAGGCGGGATGAAATGATCGGAACTCCAAGATAACGAACAGGTAGCACTCCTTCCTGAAACCCAAGAGTCTGGGTGATTTCCGTCCGCAAGTCCTCCGTCCCACCAGCTAGGAGTACTTCACTTTTCCTCAAATTGGGACAGAGGCCACTCCACGAATAGAATAAGTCCAACCCCTCCTTTAGAAGGGCAACAGAGAGCATGTTGCCTTCACAAAAAAGGAACACATCATCTGCAAAAAAGAGGTGCGACAGGAAGGTCGGCTTGCATCTCCAAAAGAATTTAAAACCTGGTTGCTTGGACTTAAGGAGGAGAATCCCGGAAAACACCTCCATAGCAAGTGTAAAGAGATAAGGGGACATAGGATCGCCTTGGCGAAGCCCCCTACCACTAGAAAAGAAACCATGAAGTGCTTTGTTGATAGAGATAGAGAACTTCGGGGATCGGACACAGGACATAATAAGCCCAATCAAGTGGTTAGAAAAACCAAATGCAAGAAGAGTTAATTCCAAGAAGCCCCAATCAAGAGTATCAGAAGCCTTTTGAAAATCAACCTTAATAGCACATTTTGGCAGATACGGGTCAACATGAAAGCCACTAAATAACTCCTGGGCTAACAAGATATTATCACTAATCCTCCGGCCCTTCACAAAAGCATTCTGGGGAAGACTAATAATGGAGGGCAGCACTACTGCTAAGCAATTGGCAATAATCTTCGTGATGCACTTGTAAATTGTGTTACAACAAGCAATCGGTCTATAATCATTTACCGAAGTAGCATTGGGAACTTTAGGCACCAAGACCAAGATTGTGTTGTTAATCTCACGCAACATGTTTCCAAAGTTAAAGAAATCTCTTACGACTTCCGTAACCAACGACCCAACCACATTCCAATTACATTTGAAAAATTCAGCATTGAATCCATCAAGACCAGGAGCCTTTCCCCCCGCAAGAGAGAATAAAGAGTCATGAACTTCCAAGTCAGAGACCGGACAAGCAAGACTACTAACCTGGTCGGGATCAAGGATCTGCTGCAAAACCGCACAGATCTCTGGCACCTCATGCCGCAAAGGGGGGTCCCTCGGTGATGAGGTACGTGCTTTGATTCTGCTATCCTCATTGCCTAATAGTTGGAATACTACTGTTACTGCTGTTAGTAATTCCTCTGGGTCAACGAGTTTGACGTTTGATGGTGTTCGAGATTTAATTCTGAGCGAGGACATTCGTAGAAGAGAATCTGGCGAATCTGTATCTATTGCTTTAGTAGGTGAAAATAGAGGAAGATCTAGAACACGTGTGGGTAACAATAGTACTAATATAAACAGGCGTAGTTAGTCTAGGACTACTAATGTTGTCTGTTGGAGCTGTGGCAAGAGGGGGCATCTTAGAAGGGATTGCCTTAAGCTGAAGAATGAGAAGGGTAAGGGAATTATGGTTGATTCTGCAGATAATGTTGCAGCTGTAGCAGATAATGCCAATTATGTCTTGTCTGTCACTGATTATTTATCGTTTGATGGATGGATTATCGATTCTGGTTGTTCTTTTCATGTCACACCAAATAAAAATTGGTTTATCACTTATCAGTGCATGGGTAGTGGTAAAGTCCAGTTAGGGAACAACGCTGAGTGCGATGTTGTGGGTGTTGGTGATGTTAAAATCAGAATGCATGATGGTATTGTGAGGACATTGACCGGAGTAAGGCATGTTCCGAGTTGAAAAAGAACTTAATTTCCTTGGGTGCCCTAGATTCAGCTGGTTGCAGGTATTCTTCAAAAGGTGCAGTTCTAAAGGTTGTACGAGGTGCCTTGGTGATAATGAAAGGAATCAAGCATAGAGGCCTCGTATAAACTTCAAGGTGAGACAATGACAGGTTTTGCCCAGAGACGTCGGATTCATCTGTTCGAGAGTCTTTTTTGCTCGAGGAAGACTGGGTGTTTGTGCCAAGGCACAAGTTTGATCTTTGGTGTCAGGATCATGCAGTCAAGAGCTTTGATTGAGATGGAGACTGGTAAGTCGATCAAGCATGTGCGGACTGACAATAGCATAGAATTCTGCTCGGAGCTGGCAAATAAATTCTGCATGAAAGAGGGCATAGTGAAACACCGCATTAGTGCTAGTAAATCACAACAATTTGCAGAATTGATGAGTAGAACATTACTAGAGATGGCCCGTAAAATTATCTCTAGTGCTGGTATTGCTAGAAGAATTCTAGCTGATGTGCTAAGTACGGTAAGCTACCTGGTGAATAGATCCCCATCAACTGCTATTGAATGGCAGACTCCTGAAGAAGTGTGGTCAAGTAACGTTGCTGATTATTCTATTCTTAGAATGTTTGGTTGCCCGTGTTATTTTCAAATGAGTGATGGTAAGCTTGATTGGAGGGCAAGGTGCATATTCCATGGCTATGCACAAGGTGAGTGGGGCAATCAGTTGTGGTGCCCGAATATAAATTCACCTGTTGACAGCAGAGAAGTTACCATTGATGAGTCTCCAGTACTTTTGGCTAGGAGTGATTATAGCAGTATTCAAACGGATCTGAACGGTGTTCAGCTTGATTCAGTTAACGGTGCATGTGGAGTTGGTATTCTGATGAGGTCCTCGGTTATGGCGAAGTTCAAGTGAGGTTTGGACTTGGATAATATCTGTGGCGGTTGAGCCCATCGGGGGCTATGGGAAAGTAGCAGCAGAGTTTGAATTTTTGCGAAGCGATTGCAACTTGGCTCAAACATCGAGCCAAGGTGGAGATTGTTAAAATATGTCTCGAGTTTGAGTCCAATGTGAAATTCAGAATATTTCGAATTGGATATGGTGCGGACATTTGAAATTGAGTAAAGAAGATCCGAAGATCGACTTCCCAAAGTTTGAATCTGCGTTGGAGAAATTGGCCGCTGAAATAGGAAAGTTCAACTTTGACTTGGATTTGGATTTTGTTTAAAATATATAGAGATATGTTTTGGATAAAATCGTTTTAGATAGGAAACGGAATCCTATTAGAAGTTGGCATAATAATAAGGGTTTTACTTATATATATATAGACTTGTGGCCGTGGGTGATAGACATGGATCACAAATTGTCCTGAAGCGCCACGTGAGTGCTTGGTGTTTCGCCGTTGATTATGAAGAGTTGGTCTTGAAGCGCCGTCTAGTTGTCGAGTGCTTGTGAGGGATTTTCTTTGTCGTTCTTACTCGTGAATTACATCCAAGAAGTTTAGTGTTTGTAGCCGATTAAATTTTGTGGTAAGATTTGCGTGTAATTTCTTCGTGAGATTGAGAGATTATTTCTTGAAGAATTTCGGGGCTAAACACTGCGTGCGTTATTGGGTGTAATTGGGGCTTGGGAAACACCGAGAGAGTGTTTGAGTGACTTGAGTGTGTAATCTCCTTGTATCGCTTGATCTATAGTGAAATTCGCTGCTGCTCTCCCCGTGGACGTAGGTCTTTACGACTGAACCACGTAAATCTGGTGTCCGATTTATTTTCTTCTTCTGTCTATAATATTGTTCGATCGCTCGCTCTATTGAAACAATTGTCTTGCACGCATGTCAATTTCCTGCAATTCTGTGCGTGCATGTTAGCTTTGGATTTGACTCGGTGTAAGTATTACGCAGTTTATTTGATTGATCTGCAAGATAACTGCAAGGTCGTCAGAGTATGAGTTTTAGCTCATCGTTCATCTCATTACTACTCTCCTTGATCAATAGTAAAGGATGAACTCTTGTTCTTCTTTTGTCAATTTTAAAACTAGAGTGAAAAATTTGATGCTGCATCTGACCATCTAACAAAAATTCTTCAAAGGTACCATATGTTTGTGAATGTTGTCGCACCAACATTACCCAATATTGGAACTGATTGCTTTTTCAAATAAAATTGAAAATGATTATTGCTTGATTCTCTTAATCATTGATTTAATTTAACTAGTATGAAAAACAATATGTGTAATAATCTAACTATAGTCAACATACATTGTGTCATTCAAAAAATATCTTGCATGAAAAATTGTGCTTACATGCACAATAAAAAAGAAAGAACTTTCTGATTCGGACAGAATATTGTGATCAATCTAACTAACAAAAAATTAGTGTACTTTATTTCCAAGATCTCCTTAATGATGCTTATAATCAATGAAAACTTCTACTATATGATTAATATGTTGACCATTTCAGACATTTTTAACCTTTCTTAACGATATTTTTTAGAATAATATCTCGTGATATTATGACTCATGTATATATATGATATATTATCATTATCTAAGTATTGGATTCTTAAGCATTAGCTATTAAATGATATCTCGAGTTTGTATCGCGTATAAAATCCATATCTGCTGGAAGATTTTGATCTGATGTTGCCTTTTACGGATATATACAAGTCTAGGGTTCAGCACAAGATATTCGGTGGTTACTTCTTTTATCCAAGTTTTGAGTATTCGACCAAGAAGTGGACGTCTCTTCCTTGTTCAATATAAAAGACACGAAAGTTAATTTGTGTTTAGAGTTTTCCATCCAATTAAGTTATTTATTTATAAATACTATGAGTTTGGAATTAATCTAAGTATGTGAAACATTCGAGCTTGTGAATGATTGTAATTCTGACTCTCCCCATGGAGTAGGTATCAACACTCGTACCAAATCACATAAATCTACGATGTCTTTTATCGTTCCCACTATATTTCTCTATTAATTTCGCATTGACTTAATTACAAGATGCTGTCAATTTTGCCATTAATTTTACAACACTAGTAAAAAAGAAATGTATTTAAAACGAAAATTCTGATCTACTAAAAATCCATTTATTTCACAGAAAATAAAAAATTTATTGTCCATCATGGCACCAAATTCCGGCCGGCACTAAATCAGGCGATTGATTCATTCGGCCAACAAGAGGAATCCGCACAAAAGGGAATAATATTTGGCCGCCTATTTGACACACGATTCTCGGCCATTTTGGGAGGAGATAGTGGGATTTGCTGAAGTCAAAATATTCTCTAAAGGTTCGGTGGAGGTCAATTTAGGGGGCATTCTGCCTGTGGATAAAGGAGATATTGGGTGCTTTAGGAAAGGGGATGGAGTGAGTGGAGAAAGGGCTTAAAAAAATTGTGCTTACATGTACAATAAAAAAGAAAGAACTTTCTGATTCGGACAGAATATTGTGATCAATCTAACTAACAAAGAATTAGTGTACTTTATTTCCAAGATCTCCTTAATGATGCTTATAATCAATGAAAACATCTACTATATGATTAATATGTTGACCATTTCAGACATTTTTAACCTTTCTTAACGATATTTTTTAGAATAATATCTCGTGATATTATGACTCACGTATATGTATGATATATTATAATTATCTAAGTATTGGATTCTTAAGCATTAGCTATTAAATGATGTCTCGAGTTTGTATGGCGTATAAAATCCATATCTGCTGGAAGATTTTGATATGATGTTGCCTTTTACGAATATATACAAGTCTAGGGTTCAGCACAAGATATTCGGTGGTTACTTCTTTTATCTAAGTTTTGAGTATTCGACCAAGAAGTGGACGTCTCTTCCTTGTTCAATATAAAAGACACACGAAAGTTAATTTGTGTTTAGAGTTTTCCATCCAATTAAGTTATTTATTTATAAATACTATGAGTTTGGAATTAATTTAAGTATGTGAAACATTCGAGCTTGTGAATGATTGTAATTTTGACTCTCCCCATGGAGTAGGTATCAACACTCGTACCAAATCACATAAATCTACGATGTCTTTTATTGTTCCCATTATATTTCTCTAATAATTTCGCATTGGCTTAATTACAAGATGCTGTCAATTTTGCCATTAATTTTACAACACTAGTAAAAAAGAAATGTATTTAAAAAGAAAATTCTGATTTACTAAAGATCCATTTATTTCACAGAAAATAAAAAATTTATTGTCCATCATGGCACCAAATTCCGGCCGGCACTAAATCAGGCGATTGATTCATTCGGCCAACAAGAGGAATCCGCACAAAAGGGAATAATATTTGGCCGCCTATTTGACACACGATTCTCGGCCATTTTGGGAGGAGATAGTGGGATTTGCTGAAGTCAAAATATTCTCTAAAGGTTCGGTGGAGGTCAATTTAGGGGGCATTCTGCCTGTGGATAAAGGAGATATTGGGTGCTTTAGGAAAGGGGATGGAGTGAGCGGAGAAAGGGCTCAAACAAAGTTACTAATCGAATAATTACACACTGTATTTATTGAAACTACAAAAGCAGTTGAAATTACTTATGCTCGACGACCTTTTCCGGTTGCTTTGGAATAGCATTAGTTGCAAATGGATACATATCTGCTTTTTTTCCAATGTGAATACTTGCTTATTTGTCAAAAGAAAAAAAGGGTGGGTTAGTTGATATCATTCCTACTACATTAGGTGATACTTCTAGGGCTATTGCGAAAAAAAGAGAGTATAATATTGTGATGTATCGATACATAATTTTCCATATTAAATCTACTAACCACTTCGAGGAGTTGCTAATTTCGCATAGGTTGAAATTTATTTTTACTTAACAAAAAATATTACTCGATCGGAGAATCAATGTTTAATTATATAGCTTGTTGGAAGCAATATAGGTAGTACGTTGCAAGTTTACTACGAGCGTATTACATATCATGGTGTTTTCTTAGCTACCATAGATGTTCCAAAGCAACGATGGATATTACATGAACCTACAACTTTTGAAAGACGGTACTTCAAGTGAGGGATGAAATGATGCCTTTTGATAAGAATTCTATTGGAATTTACGAGAAAGGCTTTAGTATAATATGGTCCTTGGCATCCTGTAAGATCTCCTCTTGATCACTATAGTAGATCAATGCTTTGTCTGTAAGATCCGGAGAAGATATTGATTTCTGAAAGTGCGCACATCTTTTTCATCTTTTATGGAATGTATTGATATGCATCGAACATCATATTATTAACAACAACAATAGAAAACGAAGAACCATCATCTAATTTTCTTACCATCAATCACTAATTTTGATTCAAGGACAATAAATATTAATCTTGAGGACACAGAGATACGTTGATAGATGAATCTCTTCCACTAAGCTGCATACACATTAGCCATATGATACATGTGCTTTTGATGCTTTTTATTCACACCATGAATACAATTCGAACTTCCTAGTTACAAGATGTTCAATTTACAATCGTCCATCAAACCAATGACATACCTTATGAGGAATCTATTTTCATGAGTTGCATCATCTGATCGGTAGCTCCAGGAGACATCCAATCCGTCTATATTGTGGTCAATCTCGATACATTGGTCAACATTTCCATAGATATGCAACCTTTGATCTCCAAGTATTTCAAAGACTTTAAGCTATTGAGGCCTTCCATGGCTCTTAGCTTAGGACAAATTTTCAATTGAACACAAATTGCATAGGTTAGGTAGTCTTTCGATTGAATCGCATGCAACAAATGTCCCGATTTCCCCAAACCTTGAACCTCAACTACTCTTTCTAATTGAGACAGCTCCAACGACCGTAGATTCCTGAAGCACGATAGATAGGTGTCCTCATGAGGCATTCGCACCTAGTAGTTCTCAATCCCTCAACTTCACCAAGCCTTCCAAGACAGGAAAGGGTGCCGTGGAGCATTCATCAATAGTGAGAGTCCACTGGTTTTTCAAGTTTGACAAAATGCGGCAGTGCTGCATCGGCCCAGGCAACATTTTTATCATAGCATATTCCAATTTTTTTTTGGTCGAAATAAGAAATATTATAGCACCAAATAAAAGGAGTACAACATCCCGTAGCTTGGGCATCCGCGTACATAAGATCTGAAAGGAGGGGAGGAAGTGAGGAGGCCCAGTTCGGTGATATGCTACCATTAGAATGGGCCTTAGCAGCCCAATCAGCCACCCAATTGGCTTCACGCCTACAGTGATGAATCTGTAGGGTTTTGAAAAGAGGAAGCTCGGCCGCCGCTTCTGCGAGGAAAGGGCGCATCTCCCATGGCGTCGACGATGGATTATGAACGGCACCTACCAAAAGTAAGACAATCAGATTCAAGCACAAGTCGTTCGTGATGTTTTCCATGCTGTAGCAGATAGTCAAGAGTGCGTAGGAACGCCTGGAGCTCACTGTGCAGAGTCGAGTTTGCTGTGTAACCACAGGTAAAGCCATGAGGAAAGTGCCAGTGTGATCTCTGAGTATACATGCCATAGCGCCCTTTGATGTCACCTGTTGATATGCCCCATCGATATTGATTTTGATTTCACCAGCATCTGCAGGTCGCCACAGGAGCTCTGGTTGGGATGGAGCTTGGGCTGTACACAGCAACGGTTGGGATGAGATCGAAGAGATCCGCACCTGAGCGAGGGCTTCCTCGATGACCATCAATGAATAGGTGGTGTCTCACTTTATCTCACCTCTTTTTTGCGGATGATGCCATTTTCCTTTTAGATGGTAAATTACTTGAATGTCAGAATTTGGCTAACATCATAAATCAGTATTGCTATGCTACTGGCCAAAAAGTCAATCGAAATAAATCTGGAATCTTGTTTAGTAAGGATTGTCCTCTCACTCTCAAGGAAAATCTTGCTTGGGAACTCCGAATACCTGTGCTAGACAAGGCCGGTAAATATCTTGGTATATCATCTGACTAGGGCAAATCTAAGAGAGTAATGTTTGCTTGGTTATTAGGGAAAGTGAATGCCAAATTAGAAAGGGTGGAAAGAAAATTTGATCTCTAAGGGTGGAAAGGAAATTTTACTAAAGGCTGTCGTACAAGCATTTCCTCAGTACGCCATGTCAATTTTCAAGATACCTGTGTCTATTTGTAAATACATAGAGCAGAAAATTGCTAGATTTTGGTGGCAAAGTGATGGCAAGAAATCGGGCATCCATTGGAAGAATTGTGACACTCTTAAAAATAGCAAGCACAATGGGGGTATCAGCTTTCGTGATTTGCTTGACTTCAATAAAGCCATGCTTGGTAAACAAGCTTGGTGTCTACTTCAGCATCCAAACTCTTTATGGAGTCTAAATTTCCTCACACTTCCGATCGACTAGGTAGGTTGACTACTCGCGAACACGAAAAAATATAACTCAAGCAACAATTATAATTCTCCGATTGAGCATGGAAGCAATGAAAAAATGTAATAAAGATAATATCCAGAAGAGTTGCGCTCAATTTCCCTATTAATCTAAATATGTAAAGAAAAGCTCGAGTGGTTGGACAAACTAAGCACCCCAACAAGATGCAAGCCCATGGCTGATGCAGCACTTGTCCTTGCAATGCAACCAGTATTTCTAGGAATCTGCCAAGGACAACATAAGGCAAAGTGAGAAACCAAGGAGCTCAGTTATGCAAGAAAGTAAGGTTTTAATGTGTTAACTTGCAATATAACACAACCCTCCGCATTTTGTGCTATTGACCAGATTTCGTGAGTCCACAAAATATAGTAGATAAAAAGTAAACTAGCTACTGTCTAAATTACTAATCAATAGTGCCATCTGTCAGTCCATACCCCAAAAGTGATCCCCCTTAATTGAACTAGCTCAAGCAATGCAGGTAAAAAATCGAACAGACAAATAAGAATTGCAACCTCCATCGTGTGAAGAGACTTATGATTGGAAAACTGAAATTGCAAGTAAATCGAAAGTATAGGTGAAAAATTGATTATGGAATCTAGTCTTGTCATGAAATCCACAACTTATCTTGAGAAAACTTAAAGCAAACAATGAAGCTTACAGATGCTGAATAAAAGTTACTTTTATTTAAGATTTTACTAAGTTCGTGCAAAAATTCACCAATAGAGACAGACTATCCCGAGAAACTCATTGAGGTCTGACAAATCAGACGCTGTTGATAGTCAAAGCTTTAAAATATTGTCTCGTAGGTGGTGATCTAAACAACTATCTCTAAAAGAAACGGGTTATTATTTTAATATGGTCAATTAAAAATCCCTAAGTACATCATGAGGATTAAAACCATCTTTTAAGTCCTTATATATTGATATATAGCGGAGGATTCTCAAAGTAGACGTTTTGGAATTCACTCTGCATTCGAGTGCCTGGATGGCGTGGATTGTCCTCCTTGCCTCCCTGCCGAGACAATAACGCGCCTTAAGGTTGGTGTCAAGCCCCGAACCTCGAGCGCGCGCACATCCCTCAGTGGTTGATAATATTGTGACGTTCCTAGGACGCGTCGCTGATCCATTCTTTTTAATGCACATGCAGAAGCGTATACGAAAACCCCTGACAGTAACTAATACGGAATAGAAAAGCAGGAAACAATTTCACAACCAAACATGCTTTCATAAACACACAATGTTTATACACAAAGGCCAACCCTAAGGTCTATGTATAGGAGATCTATATCCAAAAAGAACTATTGAGCCATCCATGCTCCTAACCCTTCCGTCTCAAGCTCCAAGTTCTTCACACTAGGGACCTGAAAATGGTTATACAATAACCAGTGAGATATAAATCTTAGTGAGTCCTCCCCTAAGCCCCGGTTAGGACACCAACTCAACTCGGGGTATCTCTTTAGAACTACCCCCACAAACAAGTCCACGACCAACAAAACAATAGTCGGTTCGCATGCAACCTTACCTGGTATGCTATACCCTGCACGTTGAATCTCAACACAATACACGCAATGCATATGGCCATTAGATGATGCAGTTCATCAAACACATGCGAGTCGCGTCACAAGCGATCTCACCTAGCCATTGCCACACCCTGCACGTTATCAATTCATGCGTGCGTGCCATAAACGATATGATCCACTCATGCATTCCAATTAATTATGGCCACACAGGCACGACCTACCCGACACACAGAAATACGACCATAGGCACTGCCTATCATACATTCCAATTGATTACCGCCACACGAGCACGATCTACTTGATTACCGCCACACAGGCACGATCTGATTACCGCCACACATGAATGATCCAATTACTGCCACATAGGCACGATTAATTATCGCCACACAGGCACGGGCTTTCCACATAGGAGCATCGCCCACCCAACACACAACGGGTGGACGGATTCAACTCAATGATCACGCAAGCACACTACTACAACTCCCTTTTTATCTTTGGGCACTTAGCTAATGCGCACAAGCTTGCATATACACTTACAAATCATTTTCTCCTAAAGGTAGTCCATTTTCGGTGTCCCTTGGACAAACCGTTTTTCCCCTCTTTGTGAAAATCATTCAATTCATGCGGATACCCATGCATTTATACACTCAAATCACCTCATAACATCAAAGTACATGAAATTAGACAACTTTTCCTTCTCGGGTGAACAGTGCACATGAACATTGTTTTGTGAACAGTGTTTTTATGAACAGTGTTTTTGCGAACAATGTTCGTATGAACAGTAATTTTTCATAATTAAATAACTAATAAATTAAAGGGATAAGTCCTCCAGAAGTTCTAAAAACGTGTCACGAAAATGCATTTGAGTCTTAAAACTTGCGAAAAGTGCAAATAAGTCCTAAAACTTGTCAAAATGTTTCATTTGAGTCCTAAAATCGACGCCGTTAGCCTTTTCCATTAAAAATGCTGACGTGGCATTTTAAATTATTATTTTTATTTTCCATGTGGATTTTTTTTTAATTATTTTTTATTCATTTATAAAAAAAAATAGATTTAAAAACTAAACAGTTAAATTTATTCATTTTATGTTATTTTCACCAAAAACTAATAAACTAAAAAGAAAAAAAGTTATTTTAAAAATTATTTTAAAAAAAAAAAATCAGCGACTCCTCTCCCCGCCACCGCCGCCGCCGTCCATCGCGGAGGGGCTGGCAACGGTCGCCAGCCCTAGGTGGGCCTCGCCGCCCGGGCGAGGGCCGGCGATCGTCGCCGCCCAGGCGAGGCCTCGTTCGCCCTCGCTCGGGGCCGGCGGCCGTCACCTATATCCGTTGAGCCTCGCCGGCCCCGAGCGAGGGCCGGCCACCCCACCCAGGGCCGGTGACCATTGCCCGGCCTCTCTAGCGATGGGCGACGATGGCGACGGCAACGGGGGAGAGGAGCCACTTATTGTTTTTTAAATTTTTTAAAAATAAATTTTTCGTTTTACTTTTTTAGTTTTTGTTGAAAATAAGATAAAATATATAAATTTAATTTTTTAGTTTTTAAATCTAATTTTTTAAAAAATGAATAAAAAATAATTAAAAAATCCACGTGGAAAATAAAAAAATAATTTAAATGCCATGTTAGCATTTTTAACGGAAAAGGCTAACGGCGTCGATTTTAGGACTCAAATGAAATATTTTGACAAGTTTTAGGAATTATTTGCACTTTTGCAAGTTTTAGGACTCAAATGCATTTTCGTGATAAGTTTTAGGACTTCTGGAGGACTTATCCCTAAATTAAATCCACAAGTCATTAAAAACACTAATTACAGCAAACAAAATATCAAGAACCATCACCAAACTAAAATCGGTCCTAATTGGCCGAAACCGGGCCACTCGCACGTCTCCAAGTTTAAATCCTAAAACCTAACCAAACGAGTTCAAAAAATTCTCAAATTTGAATATCTTGTAGAGAACACATAAACAAACATTTTTCATGAGATACCTAAACCCGGATCCTTCTATATTAAGCCTAGTAAATCGCTCAATCCAGCACAGAAATTGTGTCCGTTTCCAAAAAGTCTGTTTTTCGAAATCAGTTTGGTTCGGGATCCAAAACTTATCCATTTGATCTGAAATTTGACTATGTTAAACTAGAAGATGTAGCAAACAAATTTTGTGAAGAAACCATTTTGAAATTCGAACCCTAAGAGTTGATAAAAACCCCTAGAATCCCAAAAGATCACAAATTCCAGCACAGTCCGAGATTCTATTTGCAAATGACAGAGCTGAAATCTCATACTTTGAAATCTCTAAAAATTGTGAGTAAAATATATGTTATAGCTAAAGATGTCTAAAATATTTCTCTAGAAGGAATCAATTTCAAATTCCCAACCCATTTCGATCTAAAAAAATGGCAAATGGCAAGGGTCCAGGAATCCGAACTACAGAAAATCCACTGAATTGGACTAATCCGACTTCAATGGTGCTAATCTCACTAATTAGATTAACACTAATCCATTCTAAGGCTCATCTAACCATTCTAGATTATCACTAATCCATTCTTAAGTTAACCTAAACAACCCTTAAGCATAATTAACTTTCTAAGCAAATTTAGGCACTAATCAAAGGATTATGAGCTAAACGAACCCATTAAACGAACCGGAGACATGGACGCGGCAGCAACGATGAAGGCTATGCACCAGGACCTCAACGATGATGATCCAAGGCAGTCCTGGGGCTGGAACAACAGCCACAAGCTGTACTTCCCACAGCAACTCTGGAAACTGAACAGCCAGAGGAGGAGAGAGGTTGAACAGCTTGGCTGGAGCTCCAGCGAGGGGTTGGCCAGCAACCGGAAGCTCCTGGGAGTCGAGGGGGACCTACTGGTAGTTGGCATGGGTAGAGGTAGGGTTGAAATGGAAGAAAAACAGCTAAAACGAGCGAAACAGGCGGAGTAGTGTAGGCTGCCAGGCGGACCGACGGACCGGCGAGCGTTTCTTCCAGCGGGCGGGCGAGTCGGCCGGTGGCTCTATTCGGCGAGTGGCCGGGTCCTCCTGAACGGTTTGGGCCTTCTAAGCGCGATGATGGGTGGCATGGAGGTTGATTCTCATGGGAAGACAGCTTTTAACTCAGTTTTTCACATGAAAGTCAGTTGGAGCATAAACAGACAGAGGAGGAAAACAGGGGAGAAAAGGGCTGCGATTTCTTAGGGCTGAAGAGGGGAAGAGAGAGTGAAGTGAGGGCTCGTTTCTCTGCAATTTTTGGAGCTTCAAATGTCCCAACAATGGATAAAGGAGGAGCAAGGAGGAAGAAAGAGGCTGCTGAAGATGAGAAGGGGCTATAAAATATCCAAATCACTTGAGTTCTATGCCCCAATTTGCAGCAGCCAAGCTTCCCAAACAAGCTTCCCAAAAGGTCTAAAAGGTTGTCTCCCCCTTGGCCTACGAATTTGGACCATTGGCCATCCCATTTCATTCAATTCCCCTTCCAATTTCACTTCAATCCTTCTCCATTGAAGCTCAATTTGGTCCTTATAAATTCAGCCAAGATGTCATCATCCCTCTTAGGATTTTTCCTCGTCAATTTGTCCAACTTGAATCCCAAAAATGAGATAAAAAACGGTCCTCTAATTTTCCCGATAAAAAAACGGCCCTACTTTAACTTTTCGCCAAAAATCTCGGTTTGTAGAAAAATCTTCGGAGGATGAGTCAACGTTCCTAAAATTAATCGTGACATGATAGAACTTTCAATTTCTGCAATCAGGTTTAAATTCGTGGTTAATTTTAATCTGGCGCGATTTTAGTGTGACCTAGCCTATCGGGTAACTTTTAGGAATTTTTGGTGCAATTGACCCATGATCGATTATTTTCGAGCCACATTGTGCATCTTCGACTCATTGATGACTCTCGGTTGTCGTGAAAATTTCGAGGTTTCAAATGTGGACACAGGGTACATAAATTATAGAAAAATCGGTCTAATGCCATTCGACAAGAATTTTGCAATTAAGTAGAATCACCCATACTCTAATCACATACCTCAGTCGAATCGACCTATCTTCGATCTTTGATCGATTTTAACCATGCCGTATTGACTCTCGCAGATAAACACGGTCGAGCAGTCGATTTCTGGTCGAATTCTCAAGTCTATTGCATTTAGATTCCTTAATGGCTTCACCTGATAGACTAGTTATCTCATGAGTGATCAGCTCAGAGAAAAGAACTATCGGCGCGTCAATGAAAAGCCAGCTTATTCAATCGAAACCATAATCTGAAAATCAGGATGTCATAGTTGGGAAGCCACCCGCGGAAGCAAGTTTTCTTGTCGTTTTCCAGCACGTTGCACACCTCATCAGCGAGGATTTCTGCGTCTGCCTCCCATTTCTAGACGTTGGCTTCGATTGGCTTTGTGTTGTATTAAGCTTCATCGACAGAACGCTGCATCCTTTGTCTCGCGTTAGTTAACTTCACAGCTTCCTCCTTAAGGTTGCGAACATAGCCGTCGGAGACATACAACAAAGGTCCAATTCGTAGAATTTTACGATCCAACTTGAATGCGTGAAGTGGGTGAACAAAATAGCAATATCTCAAGGAAATGAGAGGGCACCTGATGCAATATCCGATCCATGTGAACAGGGATAGAAAAGTCGGTCCTTTGGCCAGTTTCAAAACATTTCCTCAAGTGGGCAGCAAAATTCTTGGATCGCCCACCACTTTGCCCAATAGGATTAGGACATGATCAAATATGTAAATTAGTTGCAGTCAATTCGAAAGCAATATGGCTCAAGGTATCGAGGTTATTTGAACTACTAAAAATTGAGAAATACAAGGAGTAGAATGACGATGCATGAACATGACCAAGTAAGTTGTGTGATTTAGATAGATAGAGACTCTCTAGTAACTAAAAAATGACAAGAAATCATCTGCATGTTGATGTACCATCATGTGCTACCGAATTAATCCTCATATGAAACCAAGATCTATCAAATCCACTCCTAGCCCACATATGATGCAAAAAACACATTGAACTCTATAAAAAATCAACATGGAGCCAACATGAATCTGACATATATTGCTAATGTGACTTGAATAACTTGGAAACAACTTTGATTTTACACAACGGGAACTCTAGGGACCAAATACTAATGACCACATTCTAATTGCCCACGGGCGGCTCCAGCAGAGACATTTTCAAAGAACATCATGCTGCAAAAACCGAAACGCATAGCAACATAAACATAGGAAAACAACATTGAGCCACATTCTACAGTCAATTCCCATGGATGAGACTCGTTCAGCAACAACTGAACATGCATACAAATCAGCAATGTGGACAATGAATTGAGCAAAGCATTCGGTCATGGCATAAACAGCTCATTATGCACTCAGCCATCGAATGTCAGTTTTGACAGGGACTTGCATGCCATTTACAGAAAAGATACAAGCAAATGACATAAAGGAATGAACTTCAGAATCTTCAGTAAACGAAGAAAATCAAACAGTTAAAGGCCTATGCATTCGCCAAAAAAAAGGAACCAAATACCATTGACAGTGAGTAGGTATTGAGGTATCAATGAACGGATCAAGAAATGCAAGGCATAATCATAAAAGCATATGAAACCAATTATTTGCGAGATCAAGCAAAAGGATGAAGTCTGGACAGGAATTCACTGAAGTACACAGTACACAATGCACATTTTGAAGAAGGATTCTACCATTTTCGATTTAAAGATGGTAATTGTCTCGAATGTTAGAATAGCCATATACAAACATCATAGATTGATATAAATAATATAATTCTGAGTAAATTAAGCCAACACAGCATGTTCAAATTCTTAGTCATGGGAGCATTGAGCACAACCGGAAGAGTTCAACCAACATCAACGAAAATAATTTGTCATATGCCCTGGAGAACTCACAGTTCAAACATGCCATTGCTAGATAATTATCACGATGCAAGAATACTTGCGAAATACGCATGCTAAACCGTTCAGGAATTCAATCAACATTTGATAGGCGTTTCAGTAAAGGGCACCTGAATGCAATGATAAGGAAGAGGTTCGTATCCAAACAATCATCGAATCATCAAAACATGCATGAGTTCATCAGGACAGTCTTGGACTCAACTGGATTTCACGCCAGCGGAATCAAGCACTCGGTCCCTACCTCCAGCAGAAACAGAGCATGCGAAGTTACCTTGATAAGAATCATGATTATTCAAATACTCAACCCACTCAAAGAAATCCTCGTTATCTCCGATTCCAACTCACATTGAACCTTCGCCAGACTCAAAATCATAACACTATCCGTCAAACTCAAACGGTTTCAGCCTCCATCAATTGTCACAAAAAGAGAGAGATGGGAGGAGGAACATGGGCTTGCCCGAACTCGACCGCCTGAACCAGCGGCTCATTGTTCGAGAAAGCCTGGTCGACTGCAATCGAGACCACTGGGGAAGACGAGAAGACGATCTTGCAGAGGCAAGAGAGGGAGAAGAAGACGTCGGCGTGCCTCAACCGTCGGTGCAGGGAGGTGCTGACGTTCTCCAACACCGGCACGTGCAAGGCGTGCGGCCTCAAGGTGTGCCTTGAGCACCGGTTCCAGGGCCAACAGCGGCTGCGCGGTGGTGCCACTGGCGGTGGTGGTGCCTGTGGTTGGATGGCGGTGGAACGAGAAGCTCCGGGTGGCGTTGGCTTGGATGAGCGTGAAGGAGTGCGGGAAGGAAGAGCGGGGATCAGTATCTCGCTGAGCGAATCCCACAATCAAAGCCCGTTGATTAGAAAATTATATTTTAAATAAAAAAGTCACATCGACGTTTTCCATTAATTAATTTAACATAGTTAAGGGAGTAAAAGTTTAAGAACTCAATCATAATTTCACAACAAGTTTTATAATTTCTGGTGCATATATTTTTTTGAAACATGTCAAGGTGAAAGCATGGGAATGCGAAATGTGGAAGTCTTACTCCTTTTCATCTTACAATTTTAAATGCAAAGATTTTCTTATCCTTAACTTTCCTTTGCATTGTGGGCTATAATGCCAGCGGTTATTATAATAGTGTTTCACTTAACATAAACAAAAAGGAAAGATTGAAGCATAAATTCTAAAAATCATCATAATAATGCACTTGAGTCCTCATTTTCACAATTTATTGATCAATGTCTAATCCTTGTCCACAACATTGTCCGGTACTAAAGCTAGACAATGTTGGAGGGGCGAATTAAGAGTTATTAGAAGTTCCAAAACCGGAGTTTCCTTCCCTCCAAAATGCAAATTCACAATGGAGAACTTAATGGCTGGGGGATCGGCATGCAAGTGTGGATAATGAGCATTATGAAAATTTGATTCTTCAAGAAAATTAAGCAGATATAAAGCTCTTTCAAGTATGAAGAACTTTTATGGTTTTCTTGAACATGCTTAATATAATAGCACATACATTTTCTAATATCACAGGAAGAATTATTGACACGATAATGCTCTTGATTAGACTTACAACAGCTTACAATGTATGGTTCAATGACTGGTCCCTTGTCATTATGGCCCAAGAGACAAACCAAAGAAATGAATACTGAAGAAAATAGTCACAAACTCCGTGAGAAGTGTAAAAGAGGATATAGAAAATGTAACATCCTGGAATTTCAATTCTGTTTTCAATTAAGTAAATCGGGTCTTTCATTGACGCGCCTATAGTGTTATTCGAGAGCTGATCACTCCTGAGATAACTAGACTATCTAGGGAAGTTATTAAGGAATTTTAACGCATTAGACTTGAGAATTCGACCAGGAATCGACTATTCGACCGTGCTCATCTGCAGAGATCATTACAACACAGTAAAGATCGATTAGACATCACAAATAGGTCGGTTCGACTGAGACATGTGGTTAAATGCAGGTGATTCCCCCAATTTGCAAAATTCTCATCGATTCGCACTAGACTGATTTTTTCTATCATTTTGGTACCCTGTGTCTGTATTTGAAACCTCAAGATTTTTACAATCACCGAGAGTTGCCAATATGTCCAAGAGGTTCATTGTGGCTCGAAGAAAATCGACCACGGGTCATTTGCACTAAAAATTTCTGAAAACTACCAGTAGGCTATGTCACGCTAAAATCGCGTCGGATTGAAATTAACTGTGAATTTGAATATGATTTCAGAAATTAAAAGTTCTGTCATGTCACGAGTCATTTTAGGAACGTCTACTCATCCTTCGAAGATTTTTCTGCAAACCGAGATTTTGGCGAAAAAAGTCGATATGGGGCTGTTTTCGACCGGAAAATTCAGAGGGTCGTTTTTTATCGCGCAATTGGGATGCAAGTTGGTTCTATTGGTGAGGAAAAATGTCAATTTGATCGAGGAAATGTCGGTGTAATTTATGGGAGTCGAATTGATTTGATTCAAGAAGGAATTGGAGAGGAATTGAGGGAAAATTGTACAAAATTCATATGCCCCTTGGTCCATGATTTTTGGATCACTTCCAAGGCTTCTAGAGGAAGGTTTGAGGGCTACAAGTTGCTGAGGAAGACAGCCATGCAATGGTGGGACCATTTCAAGGGAACAAAAAGATAGGAAGTGAAGCAAGTGGCCCCCTCAAGCCAAAGCTATCCCCTCCCCCTTCTTCTCCTTCCTACCGTCGACCACCCTCCATTTTAGAGCAGAAAGAACTCCTAAAAACTTGTAGAGAACCGGCTAGCACACCCTGCCCTTCCGTTGGCTGCTCGCCAGCCCGATTGGACCGCCCACATGCCAGTCGCATTTGCTGCTTGCCCGCTCGTCTGTGGCCATCATCTTTGCCTTGTTTGTGCCTCTCAAGGCCTTGTCCAGTGTCGCCAGACACCGTGAGTCGTCGTCGAAGCCCCTAGAGCCCCGCCGTGTTCCGCCACTGCAGCCGTTGTCCCTCCTTCGCCGTTTCAGCCGCTGAAGTTGCTCGGTTTAGCCCCTACCGTCCAAGACCAGAACTGAAGCTTCAGCAAGGGCTATGAGCTTCGGGAAGCTTTTCCGAGCCTTTCCTAGCCCTTTTTGGCATCGCCGCTTTGGAGATTGTTGATCTTCTCCGCATCACCGTCGAAGTGAACCCGTCGGATCGTTAATCAAGTGAGTTTACTCACTAATCCCCACTTAGGTAGTTAATTATGCTTAAGGGTTGATTAGTTTAGGCTAAGTATGGATTATGTAGTTAGTTAGAACGGATTAGCAATTTAATCGTTCGATATTGCATGTTAGGTGGCTAGAGTAGTGTAATTAGCAAGTAAACAGATCAGAGTATTTATCTAATGAGTCTCGGAATTTTTCCGAGCCCGTTTCGGTATTTAATTAGGCTTTTCTAACCTAAGTGTGCATTATTGGCATTTATTAATTAATTTTTGTATTTATTTATTTATTTCCAAAAATTAGACCGGATAGCCGGTGACTAGAATTTCATTCGATTTCGGTGGTGTGATTGGTTTATTTATTTGATTGCTATTTTATGCAATTTGAGTGTTGATTGCAATTTTGGGGTATTTATCCAAAAATTTGTTAATTTCGGTAATTAATTAGAAAATACCGGCCATCAGTTTACAACACAAAAAAATGTGTTTTCGGGCTATTGGAATTAGTGGAATTTTTAAAAGGGAAAATATTGTATTTTGACTAAGGCTGACCATGTACCCACACATGATTATTTTTATCGGGTATGATAAAAATAGTGAAATTCTCAGTTGGTGAGAACAATATACTATATCAACCTGAGTGCTTTGATATGTTAGCTTAGCGGGATCAGTATACTTTATTAGCGTAGAGTGAGCACTAAAGGTATATTATATCAACCTGCGGGCTTGGATATGTCAGCTTAGTGTAGCAGTATACCGATATATTATATCAGCCTGAGAGCTTTGATATATCAGCTTAGTGCGAGCAGTATACTTTATCAGCTTAATGTGAGCTATATTATTTATCAGCTTAGTGCGAGCTATACTATCTATCTTCAGCTTAGAGTGAGTAGTTCTTGATGGGATCGAACTTGATAGATAGTATTGAATGAGTTGACCGTGAGATGGTCTTGATGACATGGAATTAACTGGGTCGATTGATCGATGGCTTGATCTGGTGTGATGATTTGATTTGTTAATGTGATTCGATGAATTGTATTGATTTGTTGGAAGGAACCGAGGCAAAGGTAAGTCTTCTGACTTGTGCCTGTGTCTAAGTAGCCCTTGGGGCGTATTTTCTTCCGAGTCGAGTCTTAGAGGGTGAACTTGCTGAGACGTCATTTCACCCCGTTGTGGGATAACATTTTCAGATCCCTGGATGGCAGCTCCTCCTGAGCGTTTTGGTCAACCGAAGAAAGTCACCGAGTAGAAGTATTTTATTCCACTTCATGGGAACCCGAGGGGATGGGTCTATGAACTAGTGAGGTCTGTGGTCTGGGTTGATTGGGCCTTACCCCATGAAGTACCTCATCAATACAGAACATGGTATCGTCAGGAGTGGAATGGTAAGAGAGAGGGCCCCATACCAGAGTCTGAGGTCTTGATGTCGGTGCTGGAGGTTGCTTTTGGGAAAGGCACAGCAGATCCTCCTAAAGGTTCAGTGGTGGACTCGAATCTGTCAGATCTAGAGTCCCCGGTGTATTCAGAAGGGGACTTGAATGCTTGAGAAGCTGTAGCACTTAACCCCCCCTTTTTTTGCTGACATTGTATATAGATCGGCTAGTATTGTACATGACATAGTTTTATATGTGTATATAAGTGTGGTTTGGTTTTCAAAAATTTGTGGCCCTGCTTTTCTATCCCATCTTGCTATTGTTTGGGGATTAATTATTCGCTTTCGCATGCGCATTAAAATGAATGGGTCGGTGACGTGTCCTAGGATGTCGCTATTTAATCGACCGTGGAGGGATGGGCACGCGCTCGAAGGATCAGGGCGTGACATCCCCGTTTTATGGTATCAAAGTAGGTTAGTGATTGGAGTGATAAGGTGTGATGGTCTATGGGATGGTTAATAGGAAATGCCTTTATTTCATGCTGGTGCATGTCTGTGATAGCTGATTGGTAGAATTGTTAGTTTGTGTGGATCACTCAGCTTCTAATTCAGTGTGGAATTGGAAGGCACGTTTCATTAGAAAACTTGCATAATGAGCGATCAGGAGCAGAGGACTCCTATGTAGAGGGCCTGTCACTCAGGGTAGGACGCCGACGAGGGTCAATACCCAAGGAGGCCCTGGTCGAGCCCCAGCTCAGGCTAGTGCAAGTGGAGTAGCACCACCTCCTGTTGGTGCTGGGGTAGCAGCCCCTGGTGATCCCAGGTTTGAAGGGATCATGTAGGTGCTTGAAGCAATGAGAGATCTCATGGGGCAACAGGCCCATAATTAAGCCGCCACCACTGTCGCCGCCACTCAAGCTGCTGCTACTGTTGTCGTTGCCACTGCTACTGAAGTCGCCGTCGTTGCTGCACCTGTTAAAGTTCCAGCTGGGAACATAGTCATGGAGAGAGAGAGAGACCAATCCATAAATCGGTAGAACAATTTCTGAAGCTGAACCCGCCGAGGTTCATTGGTACTAGAGACCCCGAGACTGCCTCGCTGTGGATTTAGGACCTAGAAAAGGCTTTTGCACTTCTGAGGTGCAATGAGGAAGAAAGAGTTGTCCTAGCAGTCTATCAACTGCAGGGTAACGCAAATACCTGGTGGAGGGCCGCCAGAGATACAGTATTTCCAGAAGGCATAGTCCTTGTGTGGAACACTTTCCTCAGAGCCTTCAACGACAAGTACTTTTCGGGTAGCGCCTGAGAACAGAAGATGGAGGAATTTCTACGCCTCCACCAAGGAATGACGACGGTTGACCAATGTGAGGTCAAATTTGTGGAGCTTTCACAGTATGCTCTAGGGTTGATAGAGGATCCAGAGGATAAAGCTCGAATGTTCAAGAATGGCCTTCAGTTAGAGCTGAAGCAACCACTAGTGCCGTTGGATCTGAAGGACTATCGTGAGGTATATAACTGAGCTCAGTTACTAGAAAGAAGTTTGAACGAGCAAGCCACCTCTTTTGGATCGAGGTTTAATTCGAATAGAGAGGGGATCCAACATGGGAAGAGGCCCATGATCGAAGGAAGGTTCCATGTTCCGCCTAGCAAGAAAGGTGGAATTGGAAAATCAACACCAAACCAGAATGGTTTGTGTCACTCCTATGGAAGGCGACATAGTACAGCCGTGTGTCCTCAGAGGATGGGTGCTTGTTTTGAATATGGCCAGCAAGGTCACTTGGCCAGAGATTGTCCTAGAAGATCGAGAGGACAACAGCAGCTACCGCCGCCTCCACCGATGGGTCAGATCATAGGATATGCACCACAAAACGCAGAGCAGGGTGGACAGCTTAGACCCCCAACTCAAGGAACAGTGTATGCTATCACGAGAGGTCAGGCAGAGGACGCGCCTGATGTGATTACAGGTATGGTTTCGCTGAACAACCATACTGCCTATGCTTTATTCAACCCTGGCGCGACTCATTCTTTTATTGTCGAGTAATTTGTTAAACTAATAGGATTAAGTCCTAAGTTGCTAGAGTTAGTGGTTAGCATATCTACAATGTTAAAGAATAAGGTGTTATTTGCATTGGGTTGTTCTGGTTGCAAGTTAGTGATTGGTGAGCGAGAGGGGAAAATAGACTTGTTAGTCCTAGCCATGTATGACTTTGATTTGATAATTGGCTGGACTAGCTCACCAAGCAACGAGCTAAGATGGACTGCTATCGTAAAGTGATTCAGTTTGACCCGTTAGTGGGTGAAAGTTTCGAGTTTGTTGGAAGTCAAGAATAACCCTCGATTACACTAATCTCGTCGCTTGAGGCAACTCGTTTGTTAGACGAAGGTTGTCAAGGTTACCTAGCAACTGTCATGGATACGACAGTTGAGGAGCAAAAGATCAAAGATATCTCAGTGGTGCAAGAATTTCCAGATGTATTCCTGAAGGAATTGCCAAGTCTACCGCCAGAGAGAGAGAGAGATCGAGTTTGTGATTGAGTTAACACCCGAGACAGAGCCAATTTCTAAGGCTCCTTACCAAATGTCGTTATCTGAGTTGAAAGAACTGAAAGTGCAGATGCAGGAGTTGTTAGATAAAAGATTCATACATCCTAGTGCATCACCTTGGGGAGCACCAGTTCTGTTCGTGAAGAAGAAAAATGGTTCGTTGCGTCTGTGCATCGACTATCGTTTACTCAATTAAATGACGATCAACAATAAGTATCCACTCCCATGAATCTACGGCTTGTTTGATCAGTTGCAAGGAGTGTCGATATTTTCAAAAATCGACTTGAGGACAAGATATCATTAACTGAGGATCAGAAAGGAGGACATTCCGAAGTCAGCATTTCATACTCGATACGGCCATTATGAGTTCACTGTAATGCCGTTTGGGTTGACAAATGCTCCGGCTGCTTTTATGGATCTGATGAATCGAGTGTTCAAAGAATATCTGGATCAGTTCGTGATCGTGTTCATCGATGATATTATGATGTATTCAAGAAGTGCCGAGGAACATGAGAGTCACCTAAGAAGGGTACTGTAGACCCTGAGGATTCATCAGCTATACGCCAAGTTTAGTAAGTGCGAGTTTTGGTTGACTCGCGTTGTGTTCCTAGGTCACGTGATTTCAGGTAAAGGAATCTCCGTGGACCCGTCTAAGATTGAAGCAGTAATCAATTGGCCAAGATCGACAACAGTGATAAAGATCAGAAGTTTTCAAGGTTTGGCAGGTTACTACAGAAGGTTCGTGGAAGGATTTTCAGCTTTGGCATCGCTGTTGACTCGACTCTTGAAGAAATAAGAGAAGTTTGTGTGGACAGACAATTGTGAACGTAGTTTCCAAGAGCTTAAGCAAAAGCTAACTACCGCACCTATGCTGACCATTCTATTTGGTCTTGGAAGTTACGAGATCTATAATGATGTGTCGTTCAGAGGACTGGGTTGCGTATTAATGCAACATGGTAGGGTTGTTTCGTACACCTTCCGTCAGTTGAGACCTCATGAACAGAACTACCCGACGCATGACTTAGAACTCGTAGCAATCATATTCGCCCTGAAGATTTGGAGACATTATTTGTACGGAGAAAGATTCCAGATCTTCACTGACCATCAAAGTCTCAAGTACCTATTCTCTCAGAAGGAGTTGAATATGAGATAGTGCCATTGAATGGAATTTCTGAAGGACTACGATTGTAATATTTTGTATCACCTTGGGAAGGCGAATAAGGTCACCGATGCTTTGAGTCGGAAATCTTCAGTCGCACAGATGATGGTCAAGGAATGGGTCTTGCTCGAGAGGGCTCGAGATTCGGTTTTCAAATTTGAGATAGGCCACCTTCCGAATCTTATGGCCACCCTCAGAATTGAGCCGGATGTGCAGATCAAGATCAAATTACTGCAACCGACAGACCCATATGTACAGAAGATTTTGCAAGAGGATACTGATAAGAGAAAGGCTGACTTTCAGATTTCTAAGGATGGAACACTGAGGTTCCGAGGACGATTGTGTGTACCTGACGATGCAAAGCTTAGAGAGGAGATCTTATCAAAAGCTCATTGTATCAGTTACAACATTCATCCTGGCAGTATGAAGATATATCATAATCTGCGTCAACACTATTGGTGGTCTGGAATGAAGGCGGACATCACCAAACATGTTGCCAAGTGTCTGACATGTCAGCAAGTAAAGGCATAGCATTGTAAGCCGGGAGGACTTCTGCAACCTCTTGAGATTCGAGAGTGGAAGTGGGAGCACATCACGATGGACTTTGTGACAAGTTTACCGAGAAGTCAGAGAGGTAATGATTCAATTTGGGTAGTGGTCGATAGACTGACAAAGTCGGCTTACTTTATTGCAATACGAATGACCTGTATTTAGGCACGCAGAGTTGTACGTGCGCCAAATAGTTCGACTGCATGGAGTGTCGGTAACAATTACTTCAGACCGAGACCCGAGATTCACAACTGCTTTCTGGAAGAGTTTGCAGGCTGCTTTAGGAACGAAGCTTGATAGACAAGACGGTATATCATCCTCAAACGGATGACCAGTTTGAGAGGACGATTCAGACCCTCGAGGACATACTGCGAGCTTGCGTACTGGATTTCAAAGCTGGGAGGAACAACTTCATCTGGTCGAGTTTGCCTACAATAATAGTTACCAGCAGAGCATCCAAATGGCTCATTTCGAAGCATTGTATGGCGGAGCGTGTAGAACGCCAGTATGTTGGGATGAAGTCGGGGAAAGAAAGATCACAGGCCCAGAGTTGGTTCAACAATCAGTGGATGCAGTTGTAGTCATCAGGGACAGGTTAAAGACCGCTCAGAGCCACCAAAAAAGCTACGCAGATAAGCGTCGAAGGCCATTGGGATTCCAAGTTGGTGATCATATTTTTCTGAAAGTGTCACCAATGAGGGGAACTTCGCGCTTTGGCAAGAAGGGAAAACTAAGTCCAAGGTACGTAGGTCCCTTTGAGATTCTAGAGAGAGTTGGGATCCTAGCGTATCGTCTTGCATTACCGTCGAGACGGCACAAGTGCACAACGTCTTTCACGCGTTGATGTTGAGGAAGTATGAGCCTGACTCGACTCACGTGCTTAATTTCGAGGAGTTAAACGTGGATGATAAAGTGTTGTATGTTGAAAGCCCGGTTTAGATTGTGGATTAGAAAGAACAAATTATGCATACCAAGACAATCCCGTTGGTTAAAGTGGTCTGGCAACACCACGGTACTGAAGGAGCAACTTGGGAGAGTGAAGAGTTGATGAGATGTTTGTACCCCCACCTTTTTGTTTAAAGTATTGTAATGGTTTAAATTTCGAGGACAAAATTTTTATAAGAGCGGAAGAGTTGTGACATCTTGGAATTTCAATTCTATTTTCAATTAAATAAATCGGGCCTTTCATCAATATGCCTATAGTGCTATTCTCAGAGCTAATCACTTCTGAGATAACTAGACTATTTAGGGAAGTCATTAAGGAATTGTAACGCATTAGACTTGAGAATTCAACCAGGAATTGACTACTCGACAGTGCTCATCTGCAGAGATCATTATGGCACAGTAAAGATCGATTATAGATCAGAGATAGGTCAGTTCGACTGAGATATGTGGTTAAACGTGGGTGATTCCACCAATTTGCAAAATTCTCGTCGACTGGCACTAGACTGATTTTTTTCTATCGTTTTGGAACCCTGTGTCTGTATTTGAAATCTTAAGATTTTCACGATCACCAAGAGTCACCAATGTGTTGAAGAGGTTCATTGTGGCTTGTCGTGACCTATATTTCAGGTGCACCACCTAAAATTAGGCTAATGGATTGCTAAGCCTAGACTTAACTCGGGCCCTCCCAAGCTCATACCAATTCGCGACTTAAGGTTCAAATATTTAGTATGTAAATGATTATTACCTAGAAGTCGCCACTAATTAGTTTATGGTAGGTCGATTAGATACCTAAGTAAAATAGTGGGAGAATTATTTTTCTCCTATGAACTAGAGACTAAGGGTACGGGGACTTGGTTACACTAGACTTCTCTAACGCCCTTTCGGTACCATTCTTTTATTTTCAAAAAATGTTTTTTTTTTTTTTTTTTGCAGGTAGCTTGGATTGATTTTAAATCTATTTCCCTAACATGTAAGATGATCATGCGGGTGCGCAATCCTCCAATTTAACACCCAAGAAAGCAAATAAAAAAAAAAATGCAAGGACTTACCTCATAGCAACGAAAGCATCTGTGTTGTTAGATCATAATTCACATGACATTTTTTAATAAGCATGCAATCTATCCTAATATGCAATGACATGCAAAGAATGCCCTAATTCTAATTTTCTTTTTCATTTTAATTTAAAATTACCAAATAATTAAACGTGCAATTCAAATTAAAGAAAACTAACATCTTAAATGAACGCATTTTTGGATTTTTTATTTAGAAATTTGAAATTAGATTGCAATTCTAAATATACAAGATAACCCTAAGACTAGGAATAATCTAAAACGAACCTAATCCTAATTCAATTTTTTTTTTCCTTTTACGAAAATAAAATTGATTCAAACGACAGCAAATCAAGCCGAGATAAGATTGACATCTAGAAATTGGCAAACCATATCTCGCGTGTGAGATCGGGTTGACCAATTTTAAATTTAAATCATGAATCGAATCTCGGGTGTGAGATCGGATTGTCGATTTTTGCAAGAGATTGCGAGTCGGATTTCGAGCGTGAAAATCGAACTGTCAATCCTTAATTTGAGAGCTCTTTCATGTTGGAATCTCAATCATACATCTAGGAATAATTCTACTAAAAAAACAAAGTAAATAAATGAAAATAACATAAAAAAATAGAATAAAGTAAATAAAAAAAGAAAAACTACCTAATTGGTTTTCCTTTTTCTTTTATTTTTTTTCTTTCTTTTTCTGCCTTCTCGAGCACGGTTTGCTCGTAGATCTCTAAAGGCAGTTGGTCACTATCTGTCGAAGCTTTGGCGAGGGCAAACCTATAGCGGGTCGAAGAGTTGCAGGCACGGCGCCGGCGAAAAGCTCAAGCAGAAGATAGCGGGGTGCTTCGCGGGTCGATGAGGTGGCGCGGTGCTCACTAGGCGTCGGAGCGAGAGGGCTGTCCGTCGGTGCTTCTGGCGCTGCAGGTCGACAACTACAGTGGCGGAACTTCGAATCGCTAGGGGGAAGCAGAGGAGCTTCAGGCTACCGAAGTCTCAATGGCACGGCGAGGGACTCGGTGAAGGCGAGATCTACATTGAGCAATCGCGAACAAGTGGTAGAGCAAGGTAGGAATGGCTTCGGCGTCACATAGGGCTCAGGCGTGGCTACTGGAGTCACGGGAGGAAGGCAAGCACGGCGGTCGTCGGCGCTGGGTCGCGAAAGCTCGGGCGGCAGGGGGTTGGTCACTAGTCGGTGCGGAAACTGGCAGCAGAGGGCTCGAGTAGAGATGGTGGCAGGGTGTCACGATGGAGATCTACAAATCCGGCTCGGGTTCTGCTCTAGCGGAGCCTCAGCGAAGATCGACACGGGAGACAGATAGCAGGAGGCTCTCGGGTGGCAGATTGCAGGTGAGGCGGGCAGAACGACGATGCAGCGCCCAGTGAGGCGGCGATTAGCAGCAGGCGATCGCGGATGGAGCGGGGTGCGACTGACGAAGAGAACCAGTGAAGAAGATGAACATGAACCAGCTATTTTCTTCTTTTTCCCTACTGTTTTCTCTCCTCTCTGCACGTCGCTTCTCCCTGTACCTCTCTCTGCACACTTTTACTTTTCCTTTTTAGCCTTTTCCTTCCTACGATGAAGGAAAAATAAACTCTAGGGAAAGACCTTTTTCTGTTCTTTTTCTTTCGACGAAGAGAAACCTAGAAAAAGTCCCCTTAATGTGGCCGTGTATTCAACGTGTGGCCTTCCTGAACCCTATATGTTTTAACCTATTTATAGGCCGCGAATTAGGGTTTTTAATCTTTCCAAATTGGTACCCACAAAGATTCTTTTTCCAAATGCAATATTCATTTTACCAAACGCAATATTCGTTTTTCCACTTGCTCTATCTGAAGAATTTCATCATATCTCAGAAAATTTCAAATTCTTATTTTCACAAGATAATTTCCGATCAAAAATAAAAACGGACTTGGGCCAATTTGCTCGCTTCGTAGGCTTAGTCGGCTGTCAATTTAAAACTTGAAACCACTAATTCAAACCCATCCACCACCGGTCCAATAAATGTAAAAAATGCAAATGCACTTAAATCTATATGCTATGCAATTAATTAATCAACTAATATTTTTTTTAGGGATTAAAATTAATCCCTAATTTTTTAATGAATAAACGGGTCGCCAAAATTTAGGTGTCAACATGGCTCGAAGAAAATCGACCACAAGTCATTTGCACTATAAATTTCTGAAAGCTATCGGTAGGCTAAGTCACGTTAAAATTGCGCCGGATTGAAATTAACCGTGACTTTGAATTAGATTTCAGAAATTGAAAGTTGTTATGTCACGAGTCATTTTAGGAACGTCGATTCATCCTCCGAAGATTTTTCTGCAAACCGAGATTTTGGCGAAAAAAGTCGATATAGGGCCGTTTTCAACCGGAAAATTCAGAAGGCCATTTCGATTGCGCAATTGGGATGCAAGTTGGTTCTATTGGCGAGGAAAAATGTCAATTTGATCGAGGACACGTCGGTGTATTTTATGGGAGCCGAATTGATTTGATTCAAGAAGGAATTGGAGAGGACTTGAGGGAAAATTGTACAAAATTCGTATGCCTTTTGGTCCATGACTTTTGGATCACTTCCAAGGCTTCTAGAGGAAGCTTTGAGGGCTGCAAGTTGCTGAGGAAGACAGCCATGCAATGGTGGGACCATTTCAAGGGAACAAAGAGAAAGGAAGTGAAGCAAGTGGCCCCCTCAAGCCAAAGCTGTCCCCTCCCCCTTCTTCTCCTTCCTACCATCAACCACCCTCCATTCTAGAGTAGAAAGAACTCCCAAAAACTTGCAGAGAACTAGCCAACACACCCTCCCCTTCCGTCGGCTACTCGCCAACCCGGTCGGACCGTCGCCGTGCACTGTCGTGCCACCCGCATGCCAACCACGTTTGCTGCTTGCCCGCTCGTCTGTGGCCATCGTCTCTGCCCTGTCCGTGCGTCTCGAGGCCTTGTCCAGCGTCGCTAGCTATCGTGAGTCACCGTCAAAGCCCCTGGAGCCCCGCCGTGTTCCATCGTTTTAGCCGCTGTCCCTCCTTCGCCATTTCAGCCGCTGAAGTTGCTCGGTTCAACCCCTGCCGTCCAAGACCAGAACCGAAGCTTCGACAAGGGCTGTGAGCTTCGGGAAGCTTTTCCGAGCCTTTCCCAGCCCTTTTTGGCGTCGCCGCTTTGGAGATTGTCGATCTTCTCCACGTCCCCGTCGAAGTGAACCCATCGGATCGTTAATCAAGTGAGTTTATTAGCTAATGCCCGCTTAGGTAGTTAATTATGCTTAAGGGTTGATTAGTTTAGGCTAAGTATAGATTATGTGGTTAGTTAGAACGGATTAGCAATTTAATCGTTCGATATTGCATGTTAGGTGGCTAGAGTAGTGTAATTAGCAAGTAAACGGATCATAGTATTTATCTAATGAGTCTCGGAATTTTTTTGAGCCCGTTTCGGTATTTAATTAGGCTTTTCTGACCTAAGTGTGCATTATTGGCATTTATTAATTAATTTTTGTAATTATTTATTTATTTATTTCCAAAAATTAGATCGGGATAGCCGGTGACCAGAATTTCGTTCTGATTTCAGTGGTGTGATTGGTTGATTTATTTGATTGCTATTTTCTGCAATTTGAGTGTTGATTGCAATTTTGGGGTATTTATTCAAAAATTTGTTTATTTCGGTAATTAACTAGAAAATACTGGGCGTCGGTTTATAATGCCAAAAATGTGTTTTCGGACTGTTGGAGTTAGTGGGATTTTCAAAAGGAAAAATATTGTATTTTGACTAAGATTGACCGTGTACCCACACACGATTATTTTTATCGGGTATGATAAAAATAGTGAAATTCTCAGTTAGTGAGAACAATAAACTATATCAGCAGGAGGGCTTTGATATGTCAGCTTAGTACGAGTAGTATACTTTATCAGCGTAGAGTGAGCACTAGGGGTATACTATATCAGCCTACGGGCTTGGATATGTCAGTTTAGTGTAAGCAGTACACTAGTATACTATATCAGCCTGAGGGCTTTGATATATCAGTTTAGTGCGAGCAGTATACTTTATCAGCTTAGTTTGAGCTATATTATTTATCAGCTTAGTGCGAGTTATACTATCTATCTTCAGCTTAGAGTGAGTAGTTCTTGATGGGATCGAACTTGATAGATAGTATTAAATGAGTTGACCGTGAGATGGTCTTGATGACATAGAATTGATTGGGTCGATTGATTGATGGCTCGATCTGGTGTGATGATTTGATTTGTTGATGTGATTCGATGAATTGTATTGACTTGCTGAAGGGAATCGAGGTAAAGGTAAGTCCTCTGACTTGTACTTGTGTCTAGGCAGCCCTTAAGGCGTATTTTCTTTCTAGTCGGGTCTGAGGGGGTGAACTTGTTGAGACGTCATCTCACCTCGTTGTGGGATAACATTTTCAAGTCCTTAGATGGCAGCTCCTCCCGAGCATTTTGGTCAACCGAAGAAAGTCACCGAGCAGAAGTATTTTATTTCGCTTCATGGGAACCTGAGGGGATGGGTCTATGAACTGGTGAGGTCCGTGATCTTGGTTAGTGAGGCCTTACCCTATAAGGTACCTGTTAGGACTGGAATGGTTAGAGTGAGGGCCCCATACTGGAGTCTGAGGTCCCGATGTCGGTGCCGGAGGTTGCTTTTGGGAAAGGCACGGCGGATCCTCCTGAAGGTTCAATGGTGGACCCGAATCTGTCGGATCCAGAGTCCCCGGTGTATTCGGAAGGGGACTCGAATGATTGAGAAGCTGTAGCACTTAACCCCCCTTTTTTGCAGACCTTGTATATAGTCGGCTATTATTGTATATGACATATTTTGATATGTGTATATAAGTGTGGTTTGGTTTTCAAAAATTTGTGGCCCTGCTTTTCTATCCCATCTTGCTGTTGTCTAGGGATTAGTTATTCGCTTCTGCATGTGCATTAAAATGAATGGGTTGGCGATGCGTTCTGGGACGTTGCTATTTAATCGACCGTAGAGGGATGGGCATGTGCTCGGAGGATCAGGGCGTGACAAAAACAAAAAATCTCATATTACCAGACATGACATTTTGTATTTCCCCTCACTTCCATAGTCTAACTGCACAATTTCCCACTTGCTGTCCTCACCTCGAAAGCCTTGGTCTAGCTCTGTCATACTCGAGAAATACAAGGATTGGAATTCTGTAGAGTATCTCTCAGGTAAGGAGCTCTTGAATTTCGGCAAATTGTGTCACGCCCCGACCCTTGAGCACGTGCCCATCCCTCGATGGTCGATAAATATGCGACGTCTTAGGACGCGTTGTCAACCCTTTAATTTTTTAATGCGCATGCGCAAATGAAACAAATCCCCTGACAACCAAAAGCTTGGGCTAGGAAAGCCGGAAACCATTCACATAAAAAACAAGCCTTTTATAAACGCAAAAGGTTTATATACACCTGTCTACAAAAGACCAGCTCAACAAAAGGGGAACTGTCCTATGATCAACTAGTCAGACACGTTCGCCGATCCTTCGATCTCCACCTCCCAAGACTCCGGGGCTTCGGGTCCTCCACGACTGCCATCTAAGGACCTGAAAATGTTGAGCCCACGACGGGGTGAGACAATGTCTCAGCAAGTTCACCCCTAAACTCCAACTAGGAAGGAGATATGCCCCAATGGCTACCTAAGCACAAACACGAGTCAGAGGACTTACCTTTGCCTCAAATACTTCCTGCACGTTAGTATAATCAAATACTCGACCAAACAATTCAATTCAATTCAACCATCAATCAATGGACTCATTCGACTCCATACCATCGATGTCATCTATGAACTCTATCGATTCGAACACTGCTCACCTAAGCTGAAATAGATATATTCATATATCATTGCTCACCAAAGCTGATATTTAAATTGCCCACCAAAGCTGCTATATCAAATATTGCTCATCGAAGCTAATATCTATAGTGCTCACTGAAGCTGCTAAAGTATTATTGCTCATCAAAGCTGCTATAGATCTATATTGGTGATAATGCTCCCCGAAGCTGTCATAGAGCTATATTGCTCACCTAAGCTGATCAATGCTCACTTAAGCTGAACTACGATAAATTACTCTTGGCCAAGGATCTTGTACTTTGCACATCAACTCCTCAATTAAATACTCAACTTGGCCTAATTTCATCGTGTTAAAATGTACCCGATAAAATGTCGGCCTGAGCCAAAAATATAATAACTTTATTTTAGAAAATCTCACTATTTATACAGTGTCTAAAAACATTTTTGGCGTTGTAAACCGACGCCTTGGTAATTTCTAATTAATTACTAAAATTATTAAATTTTGGGATAATTTCCCAAAATTACAACTTTAATTCAAATTGTACAATAGAGCAGTCAATTAAATAAACCACGCATACCATTGCAATCAGCACAAAATTTCGGTCACCGGCTATTCCGGTATAATTTTCGGAAAATAATAATTAATTAAATAATGTGGCATCTGAAAATTTCAACAACCCGTAGATGCGTGATGGTCCGTAGCTAAGTGATGGAGGTATCATTTGGACTATGTCATTTATATTATTTACGGGCATTGATCCGTATTATTGTTGGATCAATACATTATGTTTAGTGATGGTCCGATTGTAGAATAAACTATGGTCTTGTCGAGTTCATTCTCCATGCAAGTAATTAATTTGATGCTTGTGCAATGTATATAAGTTTGAGGATTAAAATTTTGAAGAAATGGGCCACCCATTAGGATCATATGGCCACGGTTTTGCTAGCCCAAATAAACCGAGACACCACCTTAATTATCGACAAAGCAAGTCAATAATCCACATCTTTTCTCCAACTTGGTTGACCGAGGGAGAGCCAGGGGAGGCCACGTCGCTTCCTTGTGGGGCTGCCAACGAAACCCCAGAATTCACCTGTTGAAGACACGTCTCCCCACTTGTCTTTTGTCGCTACTGCCACCGAAAGAACCTGCATGCAAGAATTAACTTAATCAATAATCAAAGGAACAAAAAGGGTTCGGTTTTGAGAGAGGAAAGAGAATGAACCGAGCACCACTTTGAACAGAGAGAGAGTGAGCGAGAGAGTGAGATACCGAGTGAGCAAGTGAGAGAGAGAGGTGCGAGCAGTGAGTGAGTGCACAGCGTGAGGAAGAAGAGACTGCGCTCTGCCGCAATCGAGCTGCCACCGTCGACGTTGTCTAGCTTCGCCGTCGATTGAGCCATGCCCGAAGTCCGCAAGTTGCCATTTTGCTTGTTGTGGTTGCGTCGGACTTAAGGCAAGTCAAAGTCCATTGATCTACATCATGTTGTGCTGTGATTGCCTAGTGAAGTGTGATAGATTTGGAGATGCTTGAATTTTGATGCTAGATGCTGGAACTCGAAAGAATAGAAGTAGTTCCCTAAGACTTGCAAACTGTTTCATGGAAAAACAGCTTGACCTATGACGACCTCGTGAATTTTATGCAATTATCTAGTTGGCATTTGACTTCGTGTCCTGCATAAAAGTTGTAGATGACATCTTGAGGAGTAACATACTAAATTTTGAGAAGAAACGGACAAGTATTGGTTGGTGATCGTGTTAGGGAGAGTTATAGCTATTATAGCTCTTGATCTACAATGAATTTGACTTAAAGTTCTTCACAAAACGTTTACCTCTAGGTCTTATCTATAACATATCAAAATTTCAGAATTTTCTGAGTTCGTTTAGGGGTTATATCGAAATTACTATTGAAACTGTGCAATAGTGATGTTTGAAGTTTTATGGCTGTGATGCACGGATCATTGCGATTCATACGAAATTCTTTTGACTTGGTGTTCTTCATAAAACCTGTTTCCCTAGATCTCATTTATAACATAGTAAAATTTTAGATTTTATCAAGATCGTTTACTGATTTTTACAGAATTTCAATTAGTGGAGTGCATTCTGTTTTGTTCAAAAACCGTTTTATTTCAATACCGATTGATTTGCTCTATGAGTTGTGATGTCTTGGGTCGTTACTTATGCAATGGATGCGGTGACACTTAGCATATCATATGACATCAAAAAATTGATGAGGCTTTATAAACTCATTGAAACTTTTGACATTATTGCATCGAATGTTATTTTCAAAGTGAGACATATATGTATATATCATGATGTTGATAATACTGTCGGCCAGCTAAGTCGACGATGCCCCGGGAGTGTCAAGATGCCCATAGGGTCGAGTGAGTCGACGCCGATTGGATGCCCGGAGGTGTGTGTCGGAGGTCCTCGGGAATTTCAAGATGCCCGATTGTAAGTATTGTACGTAAATCCGAATGGAAGGGGCAACCATTTTCATGGCGAGCCCTGGATGTGCCTCGTGATGCCAGGTGGGGTGCGAGATGCCTGGAGGTGTGTGCCAGATGCCTGGAGGTGTGTGCCGAAGGTCTCGCAATGCCAAGTTGGGTGCGAAAGCCCGGAGGGATGCAAACACCGGTCCTCGGGAAAATGAGATTTTTCGAACATTAAAATGGGAAATAAATAATGTGCATGTGTGTGCATATGGCATGGTACATGAATTGTCTACAAATTGTGAGTTGGTATTATTTGGCATTAAAAATGTGGTTATTAGGGCATGGAATAGACTTTATGGATATATATATATATATATATATATGCATGATTGCATACATGATATGTGCATTTCACATGCAATCTTGGTTGTCTTGCTTGTTGCATTGTGTAGTTTGATGGATCTTTTACTGCTGAGTGGTGGTACTCACCCCGTTTGGGGACTAACATTTCAAACTAGAAAGAAAATGCCTCTGCTGCCTCCGACTCCTGGTACATTTTATGGGCTCCTGATTGACCTGCAATGGGAGATGTCAGAGTAATATCATCCTGGAGTGCATGGATTGGTATACGAATGTATAAGGATTTTGCTGACCTTTGATATAGGCCATTTTGCCGACCCAGTTCATCAAGAGTTCATTTTGGTTCTTGTCCAACCGGATGGCCGCTTGCTAAGGTTGTTGCCGCCACCTCCGGCCAACGGATCGGATTGGATTTGATTGTGGGTCGAGACAGCAGATGACGCATTTTGGACCGCCAACACTGAATGATGGACCGATATACATGATTGCCGTGGAGTCGGGTACTTTTGGATATAGCCAAGCTTAGAAAAGCCTTGGCCTTTTGATGTACCGACTCATGATGTCCATCAAGTTATGTAAATAAAAGTGTTCAGCTCTAACTTATATAAAATGTGTAGTTGGTGTGCATTGCATTATTTTGTTTGAGTATGGGATAGGGAGATTTTGAATATGCTTCCGCTATATAAGTTGCGCAAGGACCAGGCAAGAAAGTAGGAACCCCTAGAGTTATATGTTATATTAACATCTATGGTATTAGGGTAGTAATTAGCCAGGAGGTAGTGATTGTGGTGACCCTAATGGATCGGGGGCATTAGGGGGGTGCCACAAATAATTACGGAAATTAATTAAATAAATACCAATAGATGCCAAAATTATCAACCTAGGCCGGAATTGCTAAATTAAATACCGAAATGGGCCAGGAAAATTTCCGAACCAATTTAGATAATTAATACAACCTATCCAATCTCTAATTGATCTAAGCTAACAACCTAACATGCAAAATTGGATAATTAAATTACAAATCTAATCTAACTAACCACCTAAACCTTAATTAACCTAAACTAATCACCCCTTAAGCATAATTAACTCCCTAAGCAGAGTTTAGTTGGTAAACTCACCGGATTTGCGAGCCGGTGAGTCCACGATGATGGCGGCGCAACGGCGGCCGAAAAACTCCAAAACGGTGACACCAATGAGAGCACGGACCGGGCCGAAATCAGCCACAAAGCTTGCTGGAAATTTGTGGGCTGTTGGGCTCGGCTTTGAGTGAGCTGGTCGAGAGGGAATTCTGGTGCTGTGGACAAAGGCGTGAAAGTTGGGTGGTGGAAATCCGATGGTGGACGCGTGAAATTGAGTGGCTGTGGGGTGTAAAAACAATGGGATGATGGTGCCGATGGATGGGAGGGGAAAGATGGGTGATGCACTGGTGATGATGATGTGTGATGGTGTTGGAAATGTGGTGAACGTGAGGGTGATGGTGGAGATGTGGTAGAGATGATGGAGTGATGAAGATGGGGGGCAAACGATGGTGGATTGTTGCGGTGGCGAGGAGAGAGCAGTTTGCTGGTGAGATGGGGGAAAATGAGTGTGAAATGAAGACCAAAGGGAGAGAAGATCAAAGCGGTTCTATTCGGTGAAGTGGACGCTCACGCGAAGAAGGAGACCGGCGAGGTGTGCTCGAGAAGCCAAGTGAGAAGGGGAACAAAAGTCAAATATAAATATCCAAATTAATCAATGCTTGGTACCCCAAAAAGTCCCAATGTCTATCCTTTGGTCCCCCAATTATTTCTTGTATAATATTTCACAAATAATCCAATTTAGTGCCAAAAGTTGCAGCCCCCATCCAAGCTCCGAATTTCCTCAAATGAGCTTCAATTCTTCACCAAAATTTCCCAATTTGATGTCCAATTTTACTAAGGAAGAAACCCACATAATTTCTGCAAGTTCCCGTCACCAAATAGCTCAGTTTGGAAGTCAAAACTCCCCTCAATTCGGCCCGTCTGAATTTCCGTTCTTTTCCGAAACGTCCATATCGATTTTCCGTAAAAATCCTGGAATCGTCGAAAATTCTTCGAAAGATGAATTGATGTTCCTAAAATAAATTGTGACATGACAGAACTTTTAATTTTTGAAATCGAGTTCAAATTCGCGATTAATTTCAATCTGACGCAATTTTAGCATGACTTATCCTACCAGGTAGCTTTTAGGAATTTTTAGTGCAATTGACCCGCGGTCGATTTTCTTCGAGCCACAACATACCTCTTTGACACATTGGCGACTCTTGGTGGTCATGAAAATCTCAAGGTTTCAAATACGAGCACAAGGTACCAAAACAATAGAAAAATCGGTCTAGTGCTGATCGAACAGAATTTTGCAATCTAGTGGAATCACCCACACTCTGATCACCTATTTCAATCGAATTGACCTATCTCCAATCTCTGATAGATTTTCGACTATGCTGTAATGACCCTTGTAGATTAGCACGGTCAAGCAGTCGATTCCCGATCGAATTCTCAAGTTTATTGCGTTAAAATCCCTTGATGGCTTCCCCAGATAGTCTAGTTATCTCATGAGTAATCAGCTCAGAGAATAGTACTATAGGCGCATCGATAAAAAGGCCTGATTTATTCAATAGAAAACAAAATTGAAAATTCAGGCTGTCACAACTCTTCCCCTCTTATAAAAATTTCGTCTTCGAAATTTAAACCATTATAATCTTTAAACAAAAAGGTGGGGGTACAGTTGTCTCATCAATTCTTCACTTTCCCAGGTTGCTCCTTCAGTGTTGTGGTGTTGCCAGACCACTTTGATCAAGGGGATGGTCTTGGTACGCAGAACCTGCTCCTTGCGATCCACAATCTGAATCGAGCTTTCCATGTACGACACTTTGTCGTCCACGTCTAAATCCTCAAAATTCAACACGTGGGTCTGGTTAGGCTTGTACTTCCTCAACATCTACACGTGAAAGACGTCATGCACTTGCGATAGTCTCGGCGGTAATGCAAGACGATATGCTAGGATCCCGATTCTTTCAAGAATCTCAAATGGACCTACATACCTCGGACTCAGTTTTCCCTTCTTACCAAAGCGTGAAGTACCCCTCATTAGTGACACTTTCAGAAAAACGTGATCACCAACTTGGAATTCCAATGGTCTCCGACGCTTATCTGCGTAGCTTTTCTGACGGCTCTGAGCGGTCTTCAATCTGCCTTTGATGACGGCAACCACATCCACTGACTGCTGAACCAACTCTGGGCCTGTAAACTTTTGTTCTCTGACTTCATCCTAACATACCGGCATTCTGCATGCTCTGCCATACAACACTTCAAAATGAGGCATTTGAGTGCTCTGCTGGTAGCTGTTGTTGTAGGCGAATTCGACCAGATGAAGTTATTCCTCCTAGCTTCCCTTGAAGTCTAAAACGCATGCTTGCAACATGTCTTCGAGGGTTTGAATCGTCCTCTCGGACTGGCCATTCGTTTGAGGATGATATGCCGTATTGTACCGTAGCTTCGTTCCTAAAGCACTCTGTAAGCTTTTCCAAAATGCAGCTGTAAACCTCGGGTTTCGGTCTGAGGTAATCGTCACCGGCATTCCATGCAGACGAACAATCTGACGCAGATACAACTCGACGTGCCTATCCAAGTCAAGGTCCTTTTGTACTGCGATGAAGTGAGTCGACTTCGTCAGTCTGTCGACCACTACTCAAATAGAATCATTTCCCCTCTGACTCCTCGGTAAGCCCATCACAAAATCCATTGTGATGTGTTCCCATTTCCACTCGAGAATCTCGAGAGATTGCAGAAGTCCTCCTGGCTTACAATGCCGTGCCTTCACTTATTGACACGTCAAACACTTGGCGACATGCTTGGCAATGTCCGCCTTCATACCAGACCACCAATAATGTTGACGCGGGTTTCAATACATTTTCGTACCACCGGGATGAATGCTATAACTGTTACAATGAGCTTCTAACAAAATCTCTTCCTTAAGCGCTGCATTGTCAGGTACACACAATCATCCCCTAAACCTCAACTTTCCGTCTTCAAAAACTCGAAAGTCAGCATTCTTTTTCTCAATGTTCTCTTACAGAATCTTTTGAATCTATGGATTTGTCCACTGAAGCGTCTTGGTCTTTATCCGTACTTCCGGTTCAATTCTGAGGGTAGCCATAAGATTTGAAAGGTGGCCTACCTTAAATTTGAAAACCGAATCTCGAGCCTTCTCAAGTAAAGTCCATTCCTTGAGCACCATCTGTGCAACTGAGGACTTTCAAATCAGCGCATCTGTGACCTTATTTGTCTTTCCAAGGTGATACAGAATATCACAATCGTAATTTTTTAGGAGTTTCATCCAGTGACGTTGTCTCATATTCAATTCCTTCTGAGAGAATAAATACTTGAGACTTTGATGGTTAGTGAAGATTTGCAATCTTTCTCCACATAAATAATGTCTCAAAATCTTCAGAGCGAAAATGATTGCTGCAAGTTCTAAGTCATGCGTCGGGTAATTCAGCTCATGAGGTCTCAACTGACAGGACACGTATGCAACAACCCTACCATGTTGCATTAACATGCAATCCAATCCTCTAAATGACACATCACTATAGATTTCATATCCTCCAGGACTAGAGGGAATAGTCAGCACAGGTGCGGTAGTCAGCTTCTACTTAAACGCCTGGAAACTACACTCGCACTTGTCTATCCATACAAATTTCTCTTCCTTCTTCAGTAGTCGAGTCAATGGCGACGCTAATGCTGAAAATCCCTCTACGAACCGTTTGTAATAACATACCAAACCCAAGAAGCTTTTTATCTCTGTCACTGTCGTCGGTCTTGGCCAGTTGATCACTGCTTCTTTCTTGGACGAGTCCATGGAGATTCCTTCTCCTAAAATCACGTGACCTAGAAAAGCAACACGAGTCAACCAAAACTCGCACTTGCTGAATTTAACATACAATCCATGATTCCTTAGTATCTGCAGTACCAATCTCAAGTGCCTTTAATGCTCCTCTGGACTTCTAAAGTACACTAGGATATTGTCGATGAACACGATCACGAACTGATCCAAAGATTCCTTGAACACCCGGTTCATCAGATCCATAAAGGTAGCTGGAGTGTTTGTCCAACCGAACGGCATTATAGTAAACTCATAATGGCCGTATCGAGTACGAAATGCTGATTTTGGAATGTCCTCCTTCATAATCCTCAGCTGATGATATCCTATCCTCAAGTCGATTTTTGAAAATATTGATGCTCCGTATAATTGATTAAACAAGTCATTGATCCTCGGGAATTGATATTTGTTCTTGATCGTCACCTGATTGAGTTGACGATGGTTGATGCACATACGCAACGAACCATCTTTCTTTTTCACGAACATAATTGGTGCTCCCCAAGGTGATGCACTAGGACGTATGAATCCATTATCCAACAACTCTTGCATATGCACCTTCAGTTCTTTCAACTCAAATAACGCCACCCGGTAAGGAGTCTTAAAAATTGGCTCTGTCCCGGGAGTTAACTCAATCACGAATTCAATCTCACTCTCTAACGACAAGCTTGGCAATTCATTTGGAAATACATCTGGAAATTCTTGAACAACTATAATATCTTCTATCTTCAGCTCCTCAATTGTCGTATCCACGACAATCGCTAAGTAACCTTGACAACCCCTGTTTAATAAATGAGTTGCTTCTAGCGACGAGATTAAGGTAATCGAGGGTCCTCCTCGACTCCCAATAATTTCGAAGCTCTCACCCCCTAATGGGTTGAACTGAATCGCTTTGCGATAGCAGTCTATCTTGGCTCTTTGCTTGGTGAGCCAGTCCATGCCAATTATTATATCAAAATAATACATGGCTAGGACTAACAAATCTATCTTCCCCTCTCGCTCACCAATCATTAACTTGCAACTAGAACAACCCAATGCAGCTAACACCTTATCCTTTAATGGTGTAGATATGCTAACCATTGACTCCAACAATTCAGGACTCAATCCTACCAACTTACAAATTGCTCCGCTATAAAGGAATGAGTGGTGCTAGAGTCAAATAAAGCATATGGAGCATGGTCGTTCAACAAGACCGTACTTGTAATTACATTATGCGCATCCTCAGCCTGTCCTTTTGTGATAGCGTATGTCCTTCCCTAAGCTAGAGGTCTGTTTAGTCCACCCTGTGGTGCGATCTGTGGCACGAATCCTTGATTTTGACCCAATGGTGGTGGCAGCAGTAACTGCGGTGGTCCCCTTGGCCTTCTGGGACAATCTCTGGCCAAGTGACCCTATTAGCCACACTTAAAACAAGTACCCATTCTTAAAAGACATGGGGCTGATTCATGTCGTCTTCCACAGAAGCGACACGGACCATTCTACCTTGGTGCTGACTTTCCTATTCCACCATTCTTGTTGGGCTGAACAGGGTATCTTCCTTCGGTCATAGGTCTTTTCCCAAACCTATTTCCATCTCTATTAGAACCAAATCGCAACCCAGATGTAGCAGCTTATTCGTTTAGGTCTCTCTCTATTAATTGGGCTCATTCGTATAGGTCGTTGTAATCTTTCAAATTGAACGGCACCAACGGACTTCTCAACTCCTGTCTGAGCCCATCTTTGAACCTTGGAGCTCGATCGATAGGATCCTTTACCAATCTAGGGGCATGCTGTGACAGTTCAGCGAATTTCGCCTCGTACTGATCTACAGTCATTGAGCCTTGGTGAAGGCGCTTGAATTCAGCCATCTTTGGTTCTCTGGCACAATCAAATAAGTATTTGTCGTCAAATACTTCAACAAAGGCGTTCCATTTCGGGACTACACCTTCTGGAAACTTTATCCCTTTGGTGGCTCTCCGCCATGTGCTTGCAATTCCCTTCAGTTGATAGACTGCAAGGACAACCTTCTCTGCCTCAGTGCATATCGGCAGTGCAAAAGCATTTTCCAATTCCTGAATCCAAAGGGCTACAGCCGCGGGATCTCTTGCGCTAGTGAACTTTGGCTGGTTTAACTTCAGGAACTATTCCACCAGTTTATGCATTGGTCTCTCAATGACCACGTTCCCTGGTGGAACTTCGGTAGGTGCAGCAACAGCTGCGGCAGCATCAGCGGTGGCATTGGCCGTAGTAGTGGCGGCTGCGGTAACAGTGGTTGAAGCGGTGGCTGAAGCAGTAGCGGCGGCAGCTTGATTCTGAGCTTGCTGCTCCATCTGATTTTCCATCGTCTCTAGCATTTGCATGATCCCGTCCACTCTCAGATCACCAGGGGCTGTTACCCCAGCACCAACTGGAGGTGGTGCTACTCCTCTAGCACTAGCCTCACCTGTACTTTACACCGACCACCTCAGGTATCGATCCTCATCGGCGTCTTACCCCGAGTCACTGATGTTAAAGTCCTCTTTCTAGGAGTCCTCAGCTCCTGATCACTCATGCTGTAGACTTTCTACAAAACCGGTTCCCAATTCCATACAGAATTAGAAACTGAGTGATCCACACAAACAATTTACCAAATAGCTATCAATCACATACATCTACATGAAATAAAGGCCTTTCCTACTAACCATCCCAAGAACCTATCGCACCTTATCACTCTAACTATTAACCAGCTTTGATACCACTCCAAGCGAGGATGTCACGCCTCGACCCTCAAGCACGTGCCCATCCATTGGTGGTCGATAAATATGCGACGTCCTAGGACGCGTCGCCGACCCTTTAATTTTTAATGAGCATGCGCAAGCAAAACAAATTCCCTGACAACCAAAAGCTTGGGATAGGAAAGCAAGAAACCATTCACATAAAAAATAAGCCTTTTATAAACACAAAAGGTTTATATACAATATCGGCCTGTCTACAAAAGACCGGCTCAATAAAAGGGGAACTGTCCTATGACCAACTAGTCAGACACGTTCACTGATCCTTCGATCTCCACCTCCCCAAACTCCGTGGCTTCGGGTCCTCCACGACCGCCATCTAAGGACCTAAAAATGTTGAGCCCACGACGGGGTGAGACAATGTCTTAGTAAATTCACCCCTTAAACTCCGACTAGGAAGGAAATACGCCCCAAGGGCTACCTAAGCACAAGCACGAGTCAGAGGACTTACCTTTACCTTAGATACTTCCTACATGTTAGTATAATCAAATACTCGACCAAACAATTCAATTCAATTCAATTCAACCATCAATCAGTCGACTCATTCGACTCCATACCATCAATGTCATCTATGAACTCTATTGATTCGAACACTGCTCACCTAAGCTGAAATAGATATATTCATATATCATTACTCACCAAAGCTAATATCTAAATTGCTCACCGAAACTGCTATATCAAATATTGCTCACCGAAGCTGCTAGATAACATTTGCTCACCGAAGCTGATATCTATAGTGCTCACCGAAGCTGCTAAAGTATTATTGCTCACCGAAGCTGTTATAGATCTATATTGCTCACCTAAGCTGATCAATGCTCACCTAAGCTGAACTAAGATAAATTACTCCTGACCAAGGATCTTGTAGGCACATCAACTCCTCAATTAAATACTCAACTTGGCCTAATTTCATCGTGTTAAAATGTACCGGTAAAAATAATTGTGCATGGGTACACAGTCGGCCTGAGCCAAAAAAATATAATATCTTTATTTTAGAAAATCCCACTATTTATACAGCGTCTAAAAACATTTTTTTTTGGCATTGTAAACCGACGCCCCGGTAATTTCTAATTAATTATTGAAATTATTAAATTTGGAATAATTTCCCAAAATTATAATTTTAATTCAAATTGTACAATATAGCACTTAATTAAATAAACCACACATATCATTGTAATCAGCACAAAATTTCGGTCATCGACTATCCCAGTCTAATTTCCGAAAAATAATAATTAGTTAAATAATTACGGAAATTAATTAAATAAATACCAATAAATGCCAAAATTATCAACCTAGGCCGAAATTGCTAAATTAAATACCGAAACGGGCCCGGAAAATTTCCAAACCAATTTAGATAATTAATACAACTTGTCGATCTCTAATTGATCTAAGCTAACAACCTAACATGCAAAATTGGATAATTAGATTACTAATCTAATCTAACTGACCACCTAAACCTTAATTAACCTAAACTAATCACCCCATAAGCATAATTAACTCCCTAAGCAGAGTTTAGTTGGTAAACTCACCGGATTTGCGAGCCGATGAGTCCACGGCGACGGCGGCACAACAACGGTCGGAAAACTCGAAAACGGTGACACCAACTGGAGCATAAACCAAGCTGAAATCGGCCACAAAGCTAGTTGGAAATTTGCGGGCTGTTGGGCTCGGCTTCGAGTGAGCTGGTCGAGAGGGAATTCTAGTGCTGTGGACAAAGGCGTGAAAGTTGGGTGGTGGAAATCCGATGGTGGACGAGTGAAATCGAGTGGTGGTGGGGTGTGAAAACAATGGGATGATGGTGCCGATGGATGGGAGGGGAAAGATAGGTGATGCACTAGTGATGATGGTGTATGATGGTGTTGGAAATGTGTGAACGTGAGGGTGATGGTGGAGATGTGGTAGAGATGGAGTGATGAAGATGGGGGGCAAACGATGGTGGATTGTTGCGGTGGCGAGGAGAGAGCGGTTTGCTAGTGGGATGGGGGAAAATGAGCGTGAAATGAAGACCAAAGGGAGAGAAGACCAAAGCAGTTCTGTTCGGTGAAGTGGACGCTCGCGCGAAGAAGAAGGAAACCGGCAAGGTGTGCTCAAGAAGCCAAGTGAGAGGGGGAACAAAAGTCAAATATAAATATCCAAATTAATCAATGCTTGGTCCCCCAATTATTTCTTGTATAATATTTAACAAATAATCCAATTTAGTGCCAAAAGTTGTAGCCTCCCATCCAAGCTCCGAATTTCCTCGAATGAGCTTCAATTCTTCACCAAATTTTCCCAATTTGATGTCCAATTTTACTAAGGAAGAAGCCCACATAATTTCTGCAAGTTCCCATCACCAAATAGCTCGGTTTGGAAGTCAAAACTCTCCTCAATTCGGCTCATCCGAATTTCCGTTCTTTTCCAAAACGTCCGTATCGATTTTTCGTAAAAATCCCGGAATCGCCGAAAATTCTTCGAAGGATGAGTCGACGTTCCTAAAATAAATCGTGACACGGCAGAACTTTCAATTTCTGAAATCGGGTTCAAATTCGCGGTTAATTTCATTCTGATGCGATTTTAGCGTAATCTAACCTACCGGGTAGCTTTTAGGAATTTTTACCCGTGGTCGATTTTCTTCGAGCCATAACATACCTCTTCGACACATTGGTGATTCTCAATGGTTATGAAAATCTCAAGGTTTCAAATACAGGCACAAGGTACCAAAACGATAGAAAAATCGGTCTAGTGCTGATTGGCGAGAATTTTGCAATCTCATGGAATCACCCACACTCTGATCACCTATCTCAATCGAATTGACTTATCTCCAGTCTCTGATAGTTTTTCGATTGTGCCGTAATGACCCTTGTAGATTAGCACAGTCGAGCAGTCGATTTTTGGTCGAATTCTCAAGTCTATTACGTTAAAATCCCTTGATGGCTTCCCCAGATAGTTTAGTTATATCATGAGTGATCAGTTCAGAGAATAGCACTATAGACGCGTCGATGAAAGGCCCAATTTATTCAATGGAAGACAGAATTGAAAATTCAAGCTGTCACAAATTGTAAAGTTTAAGAGTAGTTAACTTCAACAGGGCAATTGTCGTACCAGCTGCTTCTTCACATTCTTCATGGTCAGCAATTAGTTTTGTATCTTCACGTGACCTTACCATGAGCTTTTTGTTCAATTTGATTATGCAATTGAAGCAACATATCACCTAATGGAAGAGCGTGAAGGGATTTCTCCAAATAAATGGAGTAAGGAGATGAGATTTCTTATTTGATTTTTATGCAAATTCATAAAAAATAATTGGGAAAATAAACATGATAAAGATATCAACCATGTGATAGATTTTTTTTTTCCAGAATTGCGTGAAATTTTTCGCCAACGGCAAAAGGTGAAAATCGAATAGGGAACAAGACTTCTAATCGAATCAACAAATTATTTTAAAAAAAAACTAAACTCGAACATTGAAACTTATGGATGCCAAGTAGAAGTGACTTACTTTATTTAATTAAAGTTACTATTCTATTCAAGATTTTACCGAAGGACATGAAAAAAAAAAAAAAAATTTTACCAACAACTTTGCCACCCTTTTTTTTTTTCACTTGCCATGGCACCCATTTTTCCTCCACATCGATATCAACAGATTCTCCCGAGAAAATCCTCCAAGTCTAACAAATGGGACGCCCTTAAGGAGAGTTGTGGCATAAAAATGTCGTCTTGCGTGTTGGTGAACTAGAAAAGTATCTTTAAAGACTCCGGGAATGTTTTGACAAAATTCCAACTTATTTCAACAGGACTCTAGTATATTCAAGCGAGTTTCAACATTTCCGAACAAATTACAGCAACTCCAAGTAAAATTCTAGTGAATTCTGGCAAAGCTACAATAATCTTCTGGCAACACCTCGACAAAAATTCGGCAAATTCCACCTCATTCCAGCAAACAATCAAGGGTCCAGGTTCGTGGAATTTCATGATCCGACTTGCAATGCGAAAGACAATTAATTGCACCACCACTTTAGGACCAACTATCGACAGAACCTTTCAATAAATGGAATCCTAGAATGAGCTCCGGTCGATATGAAAAGCTATGGTCCTGGCAAGCACACATGCCTCCTTTGAGTAAATACCGTTCTGGCCATCTTGAATGCGTACACAGAGGAAGGTCCGATGAAGGCAATTGGTTTTATCGAAAGCGGCCGCGATCGCACCTCCTTGGCTTCTATTGTCGCAGTCCCCGCTTCTGGCTTTTGGTGATGATGTGTGTCTCGGTGCGACGACTCAACAAAGGTTTGATGAAGCAGTCAAGTGAAAGCGCGAAGAAAAGAAAAACAGAACAGAGATCAAGAGAGGCGAGTTTAGAACAAATTTGACACCAATTTCATTGGAGAAGAGACGACCTGATGAATTGGTGGCAATGATGGGCGTGAGCTTGGGATGATGACTAGGCGACTTTCCAGACAGTGAGCACAGCCTCACTATTATAGCATTGATTCTAATGGCCAGCAACAAGACAGGATAGCGGATAGAGTCTTTCGATCATTTCATCGAACACTTCCTGAGCAGTATCCATACATTCAATCGACGCGAGGATGACTCTTGGGCTTGATTTAGAGTAAGAAGTTGAAGAGCTCAATCGGCATAGAGAAGATTCGAAAGTGATTGATGGAGTCAAGTGAGGCGGGGCGTCCTTTTCCATGCAGTTCGAACTTAACGGAAGCTTCCACCAATCACTGAAGCGAAAGAAGGAACCAAAGGAGTGCCTTGCGGTCAAAACAGCACGTGTTGTACTTTAGCTAGTACGTCCATGATGGGGTGCAATTGGAATGCACCGTTTGGCCTATGATGAGTGCAATTGGAGCGCCCCGTTTGGCCTATGATGGGGGTGCAATTGGAACGCACCGTTTGGACTTGATAAGTTATGATGGAAAGGCACCTCTTTGAAAGGGTATGAAGGGTGTCGTATATAAGTCTTTTGTAGACAACCATTAGCATCAATTGGCAGATCATTTGCACCAAAATCTCTCTCCCTTTCCATCAAAGAAGAAGAAGGCATTCCATTTCATCTTTTACAAGAACGGTTTGCATTTACGCTGTGGAAATCGAGTGCTTTCCTTGTGATTAGATTCAGACCAAAGTGAAGTAATTCTGTTCGTGATTCATCCGCAATTCAATGTTCGTTCCGGGGTTAATTGTTGCTTGTGCATCGGATAAAGGTAAGTTGTCTTCCGCCGACTTGAATTCCAACATTGGTATTAGAGCCCGGTCGTGGTTTCTGCCTTGTTTTTCATCGAATTTTCCAGTTTACCATTTGATATCGAGATCAAGAGTATGATATCCACACTAGTTGGATGTTTATTAATTGAAATTGATATATGAATCGTCGAAAAATCGAACCAAAGCGAAGAACGGGTTCGGGGTCGCGTGCATCCGTGCGGTTTTGGCCAATTTTTGAAATATTTTTTTGGCCAAAATCAAATTTTGAATATACAGGGTGAAAGTACTCGTTGAGACAAGTCCGACGGTGGTTCGAGCGCGACCAGAGGAGGCCAGACGCGTCCACACACGCGGCCAGAAGCCGCTACGCGTGGGCCTCACGCGCCTGACGCGCTGCGGAACCCAGCACGTGCGCAACACGCGCCGGTCAGCAAACCGCCGTGTGCGCATCACGCGCACATTGCGCGAAGCGACGCGACGCGACGCGACGCGACGCTTGCTGACGTCACGGATGACATCATCCAACGGTCGGTAACTGCTAGGATGACATCATTAATGATGTCAGCACTGGCGGTAGTTGGCCGGCCGGTCACCGGCCGGCAACTCGACCCAACCCATTGACCCGACCCGACCAGTGACCCGACCCGACCCGTTGACCCAACCGGCGATCCGACCCGACCCAACCCATTGACCAAACCTGACTCGACCCGTTGACCGTTGATCGGTCAACAGTCGGACCGATCAATGGTTGGACCGGTCGAACCAGTCAAACCGGCCAGGAGCCTTTGGGCTCGCTGGCACGTGCGCCACACGCGCTGCGCACTCAAGCGGCCCGTGGGGGCGCGTGCGAGCTCCGATTAGAGTGTGGTCGGTGGCGTTTGGTTCGTATGAATGTCCTCTACACTGTAGTATAATTATTTTTCAATTTTGAATTTTATAAATGTATGAAAATGTGTAAGGAACCCTAATTATTTTTTGGCTTGTATTTCTTAAGGTTTTGGAAATACAATAGCTTACCTACATGAAAAATGATATAATCTATGTTGTGTAGAGGTTGGTTCAATGATAGCATGTATATAATTTGAATATACTTGCAATTTTCTCGTTCCATGAGAATTCGAACAATGGTAGGAAATCCTAGTTTTTCTATTACATGTTGAATTGTGGTTTTGATTGGAGTTGTTGCATGATTGTTATTTGTACGTTGGTTTATATCATCTATGCTTTTGTGTTGATGGAAAAATGTAGAAACTACATGAGGTCATGTAATTATTTTTCCTAGTGGAAGTTCGTAGGTTGGTAGAATTCGAAGGAGTTCTCACCTAGAACTTAAAATTTGCGCAAATTAAACGATTAATGATAATAGAACAATCGTACATAGAAGTTGATTGGGAACATAGTGAACTTGTGTTTCTGTGTCTTTTGTTGAATTATCATTAATTTTGTTTGTTTTTGCCGCAAATTAAATATGCGTGTTAATCTGAAAAATAGCAATTGATTATGGCATCGGCATCCAAGACCATTGTGGCTGACCTTAATAAGGGTGAAAAGCTGAACGGTGACAATTATGATATTTGGTACCGAAAGGTTCAGTACATCCTTGAGGAGCAAGAAGTTTTGGAAACCCTCAACCACACCATGGATAAACCTGAGCATGGAACTTCAGCTCAACACAGGAGAGATCCTAGAAGCTTATCAAGCTTGGAAAAAGAAGAATAGCATTGCTCGCATCACGTTGCTGAGCTGTATGCAAGATGATCTCATGTGTGAGTTTGAAAGTTATGATAAAACTCAGACAATGTGGGTTGCCTTGAAAGATAAGTTTGGGGGTACATCTGCCACTAAGCTAAGGAGACTCACCATCAAGTTTGACACATATCGAAAGCGCCCAAATATAACAATGAGGCAGCATCTTCGGGAGATGTCAAATATGATTCGTGAGCTAAAGTCGGCAGATCACTCCCTTACTGATGAACAGCAGGTTCAAGCTGTTATAAGGTCTCTTCTTGACAATTGGGAGCATATGAAGATCAATATGACGCATAATGAGAATATTGTCACTTTTGATGATATAGCGCGTCATTTGGAATTAGAGGATGAGCGCCTAAAGGCTGCGAGATCCTCTACTCATGCTTATGTTGCTGAATTGAGTTCGCACAAAGCTTCGGGCTTCAAGCGTAAAATGAATTCTCAATTCAACAACAAAGGAAAGAAGACTAATCAAGCACCTAAAAAGACTAAGACCTTCCAACGCAAGAAGCGTGGTGGAAGAAGGACAAGACCAAGATGAAGTGCTACAATTGTGGCAAGATGGGTCACTTTGCTCGTGAATCACTGAGTCGAAAGAGGTACCCTATTACTCCATTACTTTAAGTAATGCTTTTTTTTCTAGTACTGTAATGCTTGCTAATCTCATCCAATGTGGACTATAGACTCAAGAGCAACAGACCATGTAGCTAAAGACTGAGAAGCATTTGTGGAGTATCGCCGGATACAGCCTGGAAGAAGATGGATATATGTTGGGAATAACTCAAGAGTTGAAGTGAAGGGTATCGGCACATGTAAATTAGTTTTACGTGGTGGTCGAAGCCTATTCCTACATGATGTCCTCTATGCTCCGGATATTCGACGAAACTTGATCTCCGTAGTTGTTTTTCTTAGCCTAGGTTATGTATTAAATTTTCATGGTGATTGTGTTGACATTTTGTATGAAACAGTTTATTATGGTTTAGGTCATGTATCGAATGGTTTTATGATGTTAGACATTGACTATGATCAGTACAATGTTAATGTTGATGGTTGTTTTTCTTTAATTGCATCTTCTAGTAATGTTGAGATTGATGCAAGTACTTGGCATGCTAGATTAGGTCACATTGGGTTGCAAAGAATGTAAAGATTAGCTAGAGAATGCCTTTTAGGGTCACTCATTGATGTTGATCTACCCATATGTGAACATTGTCTAGCGGGAAAAGCAACTAGAAAACCATTCGGTAAAGGGACTAGAGCTGAATTTCCATTGCAACTCATACATTCTGACATTTGTGGTCCTTTGAATGTGAGGGCGAGGCATGGAGCCTCATATTTCATCACTTTCATAGATGACTTCACGCATTTCGGTTATGTCTTTCTGATCTCCCATAAGTCAGAAGCATTAGACTACTTTAGACGATATATAATGATGGTAGAGAATCAGTTGAACAAAACGATAAAGGCATTGAGAACCGATCGTAGACGTGAGTATCTATCGGAGCAATTCAATGCTTTTTGTGATGAAAAGGGAATTGTACGACAATTGACTATTCCTAGTACTCCACAACAAAATGGGGTAGTTGAGAGAAGGAATAGAACCCTATTAAAAATGGTTAGGTCTATCATGGCACAAGCAAATTTACCTATCTCCTTTTGGAGAGATGCATTATTGACTGCTGCCTATGTACTTAACCGAGTGCCCTCAAAATCGGTCACTTCCACCCTTTATGAATTATGGACTGGTAGAAAACCAAACTTAAGTAGTCTACGTCCATGGGGATGTGCAGCTTATGTTCATGATTCTTCCCATAACTATGGCAAATTAGGTCCTAGAGGGAAGAAATGTATCTTTATAAGATATTCTGAACACTCCAAAGGGTATGTGTTCATAGGTTAACAAGCTGATGGGAGTGTGACCGAAATTGAGTCACGAGATGTCACGTTCTTGGAGAACGATTTTCCTAGTAGAGGTGAGATTGATAAGGATTTCCAATTATATGAGATGGAAGATCCTAATAACATACCCATTAATGTTATGGAGGAAAATGAAGATTTACCTCAACATGAAAGACCTAGTGGGAGTGTTGCATCATCTGGCGAATTGAATTCAAGATAAATTCAGTTGCGTAAAAGTAATCGTAAAAGTATTCCTCATCATCATTTTGAGATTGAAGGGGAAACATTTATGATTGTTCAGAAAGATGATGCCGAGCCTAAGACTGTTCAAGAGGCTCTCTCATCCTCTGATAAGGAAGAATGGAGAAAACCTTTGGAAGATGAGATGGAGTCAATGAGGACAAATCATGTCTGGGACTTGGTTGATCTACCACCCAATCGTAAGGCCATTGGAAACAAATGGATCTTTAAGATTAAGCAAAGGGCGGATGGATCCATTGAAAAGTATAAGGCCTATCTTGTGGCGAAAGGTTATAGTCAACAAGAGGGTATAGACTATGAGGAAACCTTTTCACCAGTTGTAAGGTTTGCCTCAATACACCTTATTCTAGCCATTGTTGAACATTTGGACCTTGAATTACATCAAATGGATGTAAAGACGGCATTTCTCAATGGAGAACTAGATGAGGAAATCTATATGAAACAACCAATAGGTTTCCTAGCTAAAGGTCAAGAGCATAAAGTTTGCAAACTTCATCACTCAATATATGGCCTTAAGTAATCATCTAGACAGTGGTATCTTCGTTTCATTGAGCAATAACAACTTTCGATTTCATGATGATCAAAGAAAATCACTGTGTATATGTCAAGCGGTCCGAAGATAAATTTGTGATTTTATCACTTTATGTGGACAATATTCTGCTGGCTGGAAATGACAAGGTTATGGTTACCACCATAAAAGAATGGTTGTCCTCCAATTTTGAAATGAATGACATGAGAGAAGCTGTTTATATATTAGGAGTTAAGATCGAAAGAGATCGATCAATGGAACTCCTTACTTTATCACAAGAGTCTTATATTATGAAGATTCTTGATCGTTTCAATATGCAACACTATAATCTCATTGATACCCCTGTCATGCAAGGTGAAGGCCTAAGTACTGAGATGTGTCCTAAGACTCCAGAAGAAATTAAAATGATGGAAACTGTTCCTTACGCTAGTGCGATTGGAAGTTTGATGTATGCTATAATGTGTACTCGACCTGACATATGTTATGCTGTGGGATTGGTGAGCCGATATCAATCAAATCTCGGTCAAGCACACTGGAAAGCGGTGAAGAGGATCATGAGATACTTGAAGGGCACTATGGACTATCGACTTTGTTACCAAGGGAATGATTTACGCCTATTAGGTTATTCAGATGCTGATTGGGGTGGAGACCTGGATGAGCGTAAATCGACTTCTGGATATGCATTCTTGCTCAATGGAGGTGCAATTTCTTGGAATAGCAAGAAACAGACATGCACAGTCTTGTCCACTATGGAGGCTGAATTTATTGCGTATTCTGCCGCAGTGCGAGAAACAGTATGGCTAAAACGTTTCTTGGAAAATTTAGCCACTGTCACTGAGGTTCCAAGACCGGTGACAGTTTATTGCGATAGTCAAGCAGCCATTGCTTATGTGAAAGATCCCAAGTATCATGGAAGGACGAAGCATATTGACATAAAGAACAACTTCATCAGAGATATTGTAGCGTAGAAAGAAGTGATCCTACAATACATTTCAACAAATAGAATGATTGCTGATCCATTTACGAAGGCTATTCCTAGAGACATATTCTTGACTCACAGGATGTCACTAGGATTGCGTAGAATGTGATATGTGTTATTGTAGAGTATAATTGTTTTATGTATTTGTAGACGTATGTATTGTACTTGTTTGTTTATTAATGACTTGATGTTTTATCAAGAAGTACAAATCCATTATGAGACTAGCACAAGCACACATATATTATTGGAAAGTATGTCAGCAGGCAATGATTGGCTCACTCACACGAGCAATCGCCTCAAGTGCTATAGTTAACACGTTGAGATAAGACGTTATGTACAAATAAATGCTGAAGAACAAATTTGGTACATAAAATATGTCGCCTTGATTGGAGTCAATATGAGGTCTATGATTTGTTTATAATAAGACCGAACATGATAGTCCCACAGTCATGTATGCTCATAAGATGCCGGATGCGAGTACTTAATTGGGCGCTATAGAAAGCGAGCTAATATAACACTCGAGCTAAACATGAGTACGTGAGAAGCACGTCACTATGTTTAGGGTAAGATCCGTATAGTGGATATATTTAAGAAATGACATACGCTCTTATAGAAAGAGAAATCCACTATAGCATGTAATTCATACTACATGTGCATTGTTCGACCGACAAGGGAAGGTGAGTAAAATTTTCCCTATTTACTCTTCGTGTGAGCCCTTGAGGTAATCTATAATTTACCTCAATTTGTGCCCTATGTTACTTCTGACTATGTTCACGAAGTGAAAGATCAATGTTGCTACTTTAGCATGTTACCGACGGTCATGAATAGATATGGCTTTATGGGACGTGTCTAGAAAAGCAATTGTTCTGAAATGGAGAGAGACATGAGTGTGAAGGAAGACTATTGTTGTTATACATCTATCACATGTATTTACTGGTCGACCAATTATATCACCTTATGTGATCGCGGATATAATTGTAAATACATGGTGTTTTGAGAATAATCAAGTATAGCCTTTAAGGGATAGGTATACTTGAATTGATGTAACAAATATGTCTGGGGCATTGTGAGATATCAATTGTTTATTTCTTTTTCAAGGTTGTAGCCATTATGTCATCCCTAACAGGTGCATAATTTGGGCTTCCAAGTACAGGTGTACTCACTGGTCGCACGGCTTACTTGCCAGTATGAATTGTTTTGTAAAGTTGATGAATATTGAATGCCTTATATTCTTGATAGAGCGATATCAAGCCCATCATGTCCGAGTGGGAGATGTTGTACTTTAGCTAGTACGTCCATGATGGGTGCAATTGGAACGCACCGTTTGGACTTGATAAGCTACGATGGAAAGACACCTCTTTGAAAGGGTATGAAGGGTGTCGTATATAAGTCTTTTGTAGACAACCATTGGCATCGGTTGGTAGATCATTTGCACCAAAATCTCTCTCCCTTTCCATCAAAGAAGAAGAAGGCATTCCATTTCATCATTTACAAGAACGATTTGCATTTACGCCGTGGAAATCGGGTGCTTTCCTTGTGATTGCATTCAGACCAGAGTGAAGTAATTCTGTTCGTGATTCATCCGCAATTCAACGTTTGTTCCGGGGTTAATTGTTGCTTGCTCATCGGATAAAGGTAAGTCGTCTTCCGCCGACTTGAATTCCAACAGCACGCGATCAGAATTGCAACCAGACAACACTGGAATGCGCAATCGAAGTCATGAACAGTGGAATCGACGTTGATTCACCTCTCGCGAAACCTCGAATCAACGAAAATGAAGTTCGGATTCCAGGATTGAGCTTTGTTTCTTCTGCGCGTGTGTAGCGTGCCTTCTTCATGCGTCTGCCTGCCGTGGTCGGAGATGGAAGACTGGCGGTGGCTTCCGGTGGAGCTGGCGACCGGCTGTGAAGCTAGGGGGGACGGGAGAGGCTACAGCCGCAAAGCAGAATCGAGAACTTCCTCGTTAAATGACGAAAGTGCCCTGCTTTAAAACGACGAAAATGTCCCTCTAGTTATTGCTATTTTACCTGAATTCAAGAGAGAAGGAAAAACTGCGTTTTGATCTTTTTTATGAGACGGTCAACTGAATGATATTACTAAAAGCGTAGTTTTAGTTAGTAAACCGGTCGAAATCTATTTTGTGAATTTTTGAAAGAGCCTAAAAATCTAATATATTATACTAAAATTGACTTTAAGCACATTAAATTCATTTATATTTAAATAAAAGAATTCTTCTTTTTCAAATAACATTTGAAGAGCTTTGTCAAGAAAAAAAAGTAAACACATAGGAAAATCTCTTGGTAATATATGGTAATAAAAGTGCTCTTTGCTCATTAAGGGCATTCAGTTTGATAACCTTAAAGCAAATATAAATCCGTTCTAAAAATAAAATAAAAAAATCAGCAATTAATCAGGAAAGGATAATCCGTTCGTGGAGAGTTTGAAATTCCGATGGACGATTCTAGGGAGATGTTAGTGAGTTGAACAAAAGTTGGCTACTACCTTGGGAGATTTTTGCTGACAATAACCTCCTTACTCTTTTCTATAAATGGAGGACGGGGAAGGTTAGAGCTTTTATGGAGAAAGAGAAAGTGGAGAGCAAGAGAGTTAGTAAAAAAGAAGAGTCTGACAAAAAAGAGTGAATAACACACAATCTTAGCACGAGAAAATATTAGGTGAGCTTGAGAAAATATAAGGTGAGTTTAATATGTCACGTGCGATATACAAGGAACCATCCAATGATCGAAACGTGTCGACCTGGTTCCGCATGAAAGATTATTCAAAATTTATGATAGACCCTCTCTCTCTCTCTCTTCCCCCCCATTAAAATTGCTCCGTCATGGAGATGGAAAAAAATCGTGCCTGGCACCTCTCCATTCACGCTCGGATTTTTCCTAGTAATCATTTTTTGCGAATGGAGAAGAAAAACCCGAGCCTAACAAGTTCCTTCATTCAAATATTTTCCTCTCGAAAGTGGGAGGAAATAGAGGGAAATGCAAAACGAGTTCCTTTTTTTACCCTGAGATGACAAGTTCTTCGATTGCTGTGATTATAGCTTTTGTCTATTCCCTTGATTCAATAACTTCGGCGTTTTTGTCCTCTCCATCATGTTGCGGTCAACTGTACTTCTCATTTTAAAGTCACATTCAATTTCAGTCTAGAGTTTCGATCTTGATTTTCATTTAATATCTCATAGCATTCTTTTTCATTTCATGATATTAGTTTCGACTAGAGCTTTGCAATTCGAATGAATTATCACCCTTCTTTGTTTAAATTATAAAAAATAATACTCGAGTCTTTTGTTACCCAACAAAATCACCCCCCTCCTTAAAGTTAATGCAAATAATGATCTCTTTCATTACTAATTTATTTTTTTGATTGTTAGATTTAACTAATCAATTTAATTTTTGTGATGAAACTTCATGAATCATCCATCATATTGATATTTTGAACAGAAAATCTATTCAAATTAATTTCACGAGTTCTCTTATTGCTATATTATCGTAATGGTGAAGTACCACTCCGAAAAAGAATTAGATAATAATTGGGATGGATGAGTTGGGTGGTGGGTCTCATTAGGATTCAACTTTTCTCTTGAAGAAAATAAAAATATTGGTAAAAATCACATCGTTGACATGACCTATTATTTGCTTAGCAAGAAAGCATCATGTAACTTGTCATAAAAAATGGCGATGAAAAAAATCCTTTCGTTTTTTCGAGCTTTTGTCTACCGTCCATGGTAGTTTTCAATTTCTAAACCCTAACCCTATTACTTCCTCCTTTCTCTTAATTACAGCTTCGACATCTCTTCCTCACTCTCACTTAATTACAGCGTTGACATCTCTTCCTCATCCTCTTTCTCTTCTGCGCCTGACGAGCTATCTCAATTCGCCTTCTTCCCTTATCAACTCTTCACCCACAAACTTTCACCCCTCGATGTCTCCGCAGCTTCGTTAACCTGTTACCCAGGGCCAACGACCCCTGCATGCAACGGATCTGGTCATTTTCCAAGCTTTTGAAGCTATCGACCTTCTATTCCGACTCCAATTGACTGCTTACTGTTCTCTAGAGTTACCTGGGTATCGAGTAGCCATTCCTTCCTACCTGTTTCAGTAGTGATAATTTCTTGGACGGTTTAATGGCCAATCCTAGTCAGGAGAGTATCCCCTTGAGACCTGCCTTCCCGCGAACAGACCCTCAAGAGGAAGCACGTTTAGCAGCTCTATGCAATCGACTAGGCCGTCTATGGTCTGAGCAGCACATTGAAGTGTGGGAGGATGCGCCTTCACCTGAAATAATGGAAGAATGTAAACTCATCCTTGTCGGTAAGATTCTCTCAACTTCCTCGATTAATTTACAAGCTTTTCAAACTACTATGAGGAGAGCGTGGCAAACTAATCAGGTGGATATCTCGCAACGTGAAGGTGGCTTATATATTATAAAATTCAGAATTGAAACAGAGAAACAAAGAGTTCTAGATACAAGACCCTGGCTGTTTGCTAGTAGTCTGGTCATTCTGAAACCCTAGATGCACAACACACCTTTACATTGCTACGATTTCTTGACTTGCGCCTTCTGGGTCCAAGTCTTTGGTCTCCCTTTGGAGCGCTGCACGGAGGAACTAATCAGCAAAGCAGTTCACCATGTGGGCACAACGTTGGAAATTAAAATAGACAGTAAAGAGAGGACCTCACTCCGTGCTGGCAGGGTACGAGTTGATGTCAATCTTCAGGAACCCCTCAAGACGGGTCAGTTGATTAGAGTAGAAGGCAAAAACATATGGCTGGATTTTCGTTATGAACGTTTACCGTATTTCTATTATTCTTGTGGAAAGATCAGCCATTACGCCATGTCCTACAAAGATTATGCCTATGAGGAGGAGAATTTCGATAATAAGGATAACTTATATTACGGACACTGGCTTAAGGCTAAGGTCCAGGAATTCAGCCCTTTTTGGCTCACCTTTTACGCCTCACCCCAAGCCCTTCTTGTAGAAGAGGAAACTGTCCCTGAGACCCAAGTCAGGCCATCACTGAACTCCTAGCAAACCCTTCTCGTAGCAACAAAGGCAAATAAGTTCTCCATATTTCTAATGACCACCAACCAATTACTTTGGCTGAACCTATTAGTTGGAGACCACTATCGAAGGAACAACTAGTTCCACAGGCTGGACCATTTCCGGTTGCTGCTCACAACATGGACTTGGTACTTGCATAAGGGCAGACCTGTTCTTTCAAAACAAAGAAAGTCAAAAGCAATAGATTAAGCGCGAAGACTGGTCCGATCAAGAAGATTAAACGTCACAACCTATTGTGTGAGGGGATTGATGAATCCCAGCTCATGGATACTCCAATCCTCGAGGTTGTTAGTCTGGATAATTGGGCTTTGGTGGCTAGCCCTAAAAAGCCACCGACAGACAAATGAAATTACTAAGTTGGAACTATCAGGGGTTGGGTAATTCCCTGACAGTTCAAGCCCTAAGGGCGCTGGTGGCCCGAGAAAAACCCGACGTTCTGTTTTTTATGGAAACTAAGAATAAAGAATCGATGCTTCGCAGACTGCAAAAGCGTCTTAAGTTTCCTAACAGCCTTTTGGAAGATCCTTCAGACCTGGTGGGAGGCCTGCAATTTTTTGGCAAGATCACATTTACCTGACTTTGGAACAACAATCTTCAGCTTTCTTTGACTTTCTTTGCAATGATAGGGACGGTGGATCTTCTATGCAGCTAACTTGTCTCCGTGCACCGGCTTTGGTTTCACTTCAACGACTCTTCTGGGAAAAGTTGAAACAAATCAGCAACCTCAATACCTTACCTTGGCTCTGCATTGGTGATTTCAATGAAGTTATTTACCCTTGGGAAAAAGAGGGTAAAAGAATAGCAAATTTTCAGCGTATGCAATCTTTTCGAGAACTGTTGAACGACTGTTTACTACTGGATTTAGAGAGCAGGGGATGCTCTTTCACGTGGTGTAATAATAGAGACGGCGACGAAGTGGTAAAAGAACGACTTGATCGAGCCCTTTGTAATTTAGAGTGGAGACTAACCTTCCCAGCTGCTGAGGTTTACGCTCTCCTAGCCATCGGATCAGATCATAGCCCGCTGTTGTTGCAGACCACAGCGTTACAACCTAGGCATCGAAGGCTCTTTAAATTTGAATCATATTGGCTACAAGATCAGGAATGTGGTAAAGTAATATCATACGCTTTGAAAAGTATTCATCATCAAAATTTAACCTTATCTCGGAAGTTAAGTAGGATTTCAACAGCCCTTTCCAGTTGGAGTAAGAGCAAATTCTCCAATGGTCAACGCCAAATAAATGAGCTACAACTCCAGCTCCAGCACCTTATCAACCAACCAAACTGTCAGCTTGACAAGCAATGAATGGATGATCTGAAAAGGCGAATTCAATGCTTATGGCAACAGGAAGAGCAATACTGGGCAATGCGCTCTAGAGTGAATTGGCTAAAGTGGGGAGACAAGAATACTAAATTCCTTCATGCGACCACCATCCAACGACGCCAACGAAACAAGATCAGCATGTTGCAAAATGAAGAAAACCAACGGGTCAGAGATGAAAAGGCATTAAAGGATATGACTTCGAATTTCTTTAAAAGACTTTTTTGCTCGATGGAACAACGAGATTATGGCCCCATTATAGCCCATTGCCCAGCCATTGTGACAGAAGATATGAACAACACCCTCATATGTGAAGTAACTCCGAATGAAGTCCAAAGGGCAGTTTTTCAACTTGGAGCGTCAAAGGCACCGGGCCCAGACGGACTAAATGGTTAGTTCTATCAATCCCAATGGTTAACTTTAAAAGAGGATATTGTTAGCTCGGTTAAAGATTTCTTTGATTCTGGCATGCTAGATCCTGATCTTAACAAAACATTTATAACTTTGATACCGAAGATTCCTCACCCTGAAAGACTGGACCAATATTGACCGATTAGTCTATGCAATTTTATGTATAAAATCATTTCAAAGGTCCTAGCTAATCGTTTGAAGCCCTGGCTTCCTGCACTTATCTCTATGGAACAGAGTGCTTTCATCACTGGTCAGCAAATTCAAGATAACATTCTAGTAGTGCAGGAAGTTCGACATCAACTTAGAATTTGAAAAAGGAAGCGACATTTTCAGGGCATCCTTAAACTAGACATGCAGAAGGCCTATGACCGTGTTGAATGGGATTTTCTTAGGGATTATCTAAAGGAGACATTCTTGATTGATAGACTTCCAATCTTTACTGTTCCACGACCAGTAATTCTTCCTTTGTTATTACCTCTAAAAGAAACTTTTCCTCCATCTATCTGGACAAGTTTTATGAAGCAGCTTAAGTCTCCTGTCATATGTCTTGAACAACCACTATCTAAATATCATTTGATCTTCCTTTTGATAGTGACCTGCAATTAAAAAGAATTCAAGCTTTCTTTGGTACCCACATCATTTTGGGTCCAGAAGAGTTAGACCAATAAATAGTATTTGCCCAATTCCTTTTAACAGGTCTCCAAACCAAAGGACATTCTTTCTCAAAATATTCTGAGCTTTGACACTTAGAACATTTCAGAGCATTTCTGCCAATAGGTTTTACAAAGACTTTCTGGAAATGATTTTTATAAACAACTTTAGTTGGTCTTTGTTTGATTCTTTCCTTCACCTTTGGGAAATCAATTAGTGGAATAGTTTCAAAAGTCATCCCAAGACCTAACTTATCAAAGTAGGGTCTTTGTATTGAAAGAATCTTATCCAATTTTTCAGAACCATTTGAAAATCTTTTTGATATATTAGAAATATCATTTTTCAAATGATTATTTTCTTTGGAAACAGAGTCTGAGTTTTCTTTCAAGATAGTAAAGTTCTTTTCCAACTTTTCAAACTTTTCTTTCCAAAGTTTTTCCTGTTGCTTCAATGTAGAATTTTCCTTTTAATTCGAGAGATCCTCTTAAGAGAGGTTTTTAGACTAAGACAAAGTTCATCAATATATTTCGAAACTTCGACAGGAATTTTTAGATTACTAACCTCAAGCTCACTGTCCGAGTCAGACTGTCTCAAGGTCGAGTCCGAATCAGATTTTTGCCATCAAACAGATATTGGCATAATCATCATCACTTTCTTCACATTTAGTATCACTCCAAGTCTCTGCTTTGAGTGCCTTCCTGTATTTCTCAGTCTTTCCTTTCATTTTCCTTAATAGAGGAAAGTTGGGTATGATGTGTCCCTTTTTCTTGCATTCAAAGCAAGTCACTTCTTTGTTAGAATCATTTTCCTCTGTTGATTTGTTTTGAAACTTTTGTGAGCTTTGTTTCTTCCAATTGAATTTTCTTCCCTTTTTGTTCAACTTTCTGAATCTCTTTATCATGAGTGCCAGTTCTTCATCATCTAGATCTTCCTCAGAGTCTGTAACATCAGAATAATCATTAGACTTTAAGGCAATAGATTTCTTACCTTTTGAATCTTCTTCTTCATTGGTGTGCTCTACTTCGTAAGACTGAAGAGTTCTAACCAGTTCGTCTACAAAGAGTGGTGCAATCCTCTGTGTCTCCCTTATTGAAGTTTTTATGTAATTCCAGTCTTTAGAGAGTCCACGTAGAAGTTTGTTGACCTTCATATGTCCGGAGGTTGGATGTCCCTGATATTCAAGACCATTCACAATTTCAGTAAAACGACTAAACATGTCAATTATTGATTCTCCTGATCTCATCTTGAAAACTTCATATTGTCCCAAAAGAATATTGATCCTTGTTTTTTTCACTTGATCAGTCCCTTCATAGATAATGTGAAGCCTATCCCAGACTTCTTTTGCTGTATCACAAGAAGATATTCTGTTAAACTCAGTAGGGGATAAAGCACAATATAAGGAATAAATGGCTTTAGCGTCAAGAGTTTGTCTCTTTGTTATTTCTTCTTGAGTCATCTCAATAGGAACAGCAACTTCTTTTCCTCTCTCTGATTCTGATGCAGCAGCAGGAATGATTTCTTTGTCTACTACTTCCCATTCCAAAGTATCTTTCGATCTTAGGAATGCTTTCATCTTGTTTTTCCATATGCTGTAGTCTTTTCCATCAAAGTATGGAGGTTTGGTGTTGCTTTGACCTTCAACCAACCCCAGTAGGCAACATACTAGCCATAGATCTTTAACTCAGAAGTAAAAACACTTCTAATAAACGAGTACACGAGCTCTGATACCAATTGTTAGAACTAGTACGAGCACCTAGAGGGGGGTGAATAGGTGACTAAGACGTTTCAATAATTTTAATAGAATGTATAGGCAATTTCTTTGATGAGAGACTAAGGATTTAAAAACAATAATCGATGCAAATGAAAGTAATGAAAAGTAAAAGGATTAGGGATAGAGAATCAAGACTCCAGATTTATAGTGGTTCGGCTTAGACCAAGCCTATGTCCACTCTCCCGCACGGACAGCTCTCTGGTTGGATTTCACTAAGAATCAAAAAGAGAATTTACAATCTCACGCCCTTGATTCCACAGTGTAGAGTTTCTACTACACTTCCTCAAGGCCTCACCACACTTTAGTCTCTCTTTTGATTACAAGTATAGCTCGAATAATAGGATCACAAAATAACAAGGAGATTCAGACTTTGGAATTCTTCTATCTGGCACCCTTCAACAACTTGAGCATCTCTCTTAAATACTTCTTCATGCCTTCATTACCGTTGGCACCTTCTAAAGAAGTTCTTCCAATCAACCCGTTGGACAGAATCAATTTAAAGAGATCTCGAGCTCTTTAAGGCAAGTGTTGATAACCCGTCACTCATGTTTGCCCATACAATCAGGATTTTGGTTTCCATAAGTAGAACCTTCCAAATATAAGTTGCGAATCTAGAGAATCTAGATTATTCGAATACGAATATAAGATCTTGTAGTGCTAATTTCAGTCGAGAGATATTCCTTAACCGTTGGAGTCAAAACCATATTAGATAGAATCAAAATAGAAGTTTTAACTTGTCGGTCTGGAAACTATCCATGAGAGTAAACTTTGAAACTTGAGTCTTGATATCTTCAGACTTTGCCAGTAGAGTCTGCAAGTCTTCAGACTAGACTGATGGAAATGTTTTGTCGACTTCAAAATATCTTAAGAGAATTTTTCCAACAGCATCCTCTTCCAACGCCACACCACGACAATGTAGGTGGATGAAGATGTGGGATATCTGGTCCCCCATATGTTCGTGGCTTGGTTTGCATGGGTCGATGAGAACTTCTATGGTCCTCTGTGTGGGTTTGACGACCCACCTAGGGACGCTAATGGGTCGGTGCTGCCCCCACCTTATGGCACTGTGGATGACCCTAAGTCGAACCCTCAGTACGACCTAGAGCCCAAGCTGTCGCCGTGAGGACAACAGCCAAAGATGGGAACCATTTTTGATAGTTTCCTTGGTAGAAAGACCAAGGACAAACCCCCCTTCTTTTGATATCTTTTTGTGAAGAGGGGATGACTAGTTTTTGAAACGGCCCTAAGGTTGGGCTTATAAGTAGGTAATTGTTCCGCATACTACATAAAAAATTGGGAAGTTCTGCGGTATGGACATGAATGTGTTTCTTTTTAACTATCCATTGTTAATTTTTGGTGGATTGGGTGATTAGAGATTGCACGCTTCCACATATGCTCAATGAAAGATAATAATGAAAGGGACGACAGCGCGTCCTGAGACGTCGCGAATTAATCCCGAGCTGAGGACGTTGCGTTCCCGAGCGGAGGTTAGGGCCCAAGGCGTGACAATTCTAGTCAAGAAAACTGAGCAAGTTTCTTTGTAGGGAACCTTTAATTTGCTGTGCAGGGGTTAAAAAATTGTGACAAAAACAAAAACCTGAAGCTCAAGAAGATAAACGTGCACTTTCTCAAAATGTGGTGCTATCGTGCGACGTTGTCAAAGTTCGAGAAAGTAATTTACGACTAACATGTACAATAGGGCTAATTTCCGACGACACAAAGCATTCATCTACGATTAATTTTCGATGACACGAGCGTTTTCCCTTATTCAGTGCATGTGTACTGTTAGATTATCGAAGTTGCAATGAAAATATTATCGATGGTCATTGAAATTCATGACTATGCTAAATCAATACATACACACCACATTGAGATGAAACTAAAAATATAAGAAAGAGGAAACATATTCGATTGAGAAAAGTAGGTCGATGCGTAATGTAATCAACCCTATTGACCATGACAAATGACAACACCCAATCATCTGATCCCAACCATCTGATCCAAACTAACACTGTATTATTTATCACGATAAATGCCTCCAACAGCAAAATTTTGAAGATTCTCACATTTATTGCTTCAAGTTTGGATTGACATGGAGGTCAATTAGGGAAGGGGAGGCAACTTTTCTTGAAGATTCTCACATTTATTGCTTCAAGTTTGGATTGAAATGGAGGTCAGTTAGGCCAGAGGGAAGGGGAGGCAACTTTTCGAGAAGCTCGCAGTATAGCAAATCAAGAATCTGAAGACTTGACATGGACTGGATTTCTAATGGAAGGCTAGATATACGGGTACCTCGAAGCCTCAGTCCCTGAGACGATGTAATTTTGAAATATCACTCGGAATGTCTCCCTCCAAACTCCTACACCAGGAGGCATGTACTTCTTCCAGGTTTCTTAACGCTCCAATGCCGCGAGGAAATTCTCTTAGGAAACAAGAATCCATCTTCAGTACTTTCAAACCCTGCATATTTTCAGTTGAATCGGGCAACTTTGAAATACCAGTACCTGAAATATCTAACTCTACTAAGTCTTCCAGTTCTCCAATGGATTCCGGAAGCTTTCCAAGCCCACGGCAATCACTCAAAGACAACCCTGTAAGTACCCACAAGTTTCCAATTGACTCCGGCAGTGCAAGAATTTTTCACCTCATCCAAGGCTAACACTAAAGTAATTCAAGTTCACAAACTGAATCAGGAACACGAACCAATGAGAAGCAATTTGTGGCACTAATGATTTCCAGTCGAAACAATTTGCCTATCGATGCAGGAAGTTCTCGTACAGACGTGCCATCAATCAGGAGCTCTCTCAAAGTATTCATCCCATCAATTTCCACTAGCAACATGTTGAGTTCGGAGCAAAATTTCAAATTCAGGGTAACCAAGAGCTTCAGATCATTAATTGAAGGATCCAAATGAACCAATCGAGAACATCGCTCAAGGATCAGTATCTCCAATTTTGGGTAACAGGAGAAGCTCGGGGTAACTAGTAAGTCTGCACAACCTGTGAGATTCAAGACTTTCAAATGCTCCATCTGCAAAACAAGGAAAAAAATTCTGATGGCATAGTACTCTCAATTTACTTAAGGATGAACACAAACACAACAACAACAAATGAGCTATAAATCCACCTTAATTCCTTTCCAACCTCCCCAGGATTCTATAACCTTACTCCATGAAAGATCAAGAATAACTAGGTTCTCTAAATGAATGCTGGTTGCTTCAAAATCTGGAGGGCAACCTTGCCAGTGAAGCCACCAGACGTTCAGTAAGGCATCTGCAAATCTTCCACCAATATTGGTGTGACCCAAGCTGAGAAATGTCGTGCTCGGTAGGATCTCAAAGCCTGCCATAATAGTGTTAAGGTGGTCTGCTCCCTGCACGATGGACCACAAAAGTCAAGTAGAAAAACATGTAGAAGTCTTCACACGATGAAATTTTTAATAAGAATCATGAGGTAAAGAATATGGTTCATGCATGAAACCTTTTCGAGGAAAACTGAAAAACAAATTAGGGCCTGCATGCTACTTTTTTCCCCGACGTACCCTTTTCCTCTTCTTCGTGTCATGAGCTATGGCAGGAATGTAGAATCTAACACGTGTTCCTGGATCATGGAAACCTTCGTAAATAACCTTCCTGGCAAGGCACCTTAGCATGCTGTGCATGCCTATTTTATTTTCTTCCCTTTTTATTAGGGACATACGACGAAGGACCTCGATTCCATCATCAGGACGATCATAATCATGCCACATATATGAGGCAATCCTACAATCCACATCTGGGAGAAAACGTGCGATATCAAGATACATCTGCTTTTGCTTTGGATCTAATGCTTCATAAATTATGCTCAGAATCTTCTGGTAATCTTCCTGAAATTGTTGCATGAGCTCTCTGAATTTAATCCATTCTTCTTGCCCTTTACCATGCAAAAAAGAACCAAAAATTTTGACAAGCAATGGAAGTCCCTCCGTAGCTCTGACTATTTTGTTTGCAATTTCAACATAAGGTTGATGTTTATAACTCTTTCCCATTGCATACTGCCAGAAAAGGTCAGAAGCTCGATCATCATCCATCGGACTAACATCGAAAGTATGAGCCACCCCTCAATCAATAAACCCTTGAAGAACACGTCTCTGTTTTGAGGTTACAATTACTCTGCTGCCATAACCAAACCAATCAAGCTTCGCTCCTACAAACTCCTTGAGGAGGGACACGTTTTCCACATCATCAAGAACAAGGAGAACTTTCATATTCCTCAATAGTTCTTTCAAAAATCGTACTCCTTTGAAAGCAGAAGCAACCTCATACTCTCTTTTCAACATATCAAAGATCAACTTGGTTTGAAGATACTGAACACCACCAGGTTGCTGCACTGTTTCTTCAATCTCCGCAAGAAAACTACAAGCATCAAAGCGAAGGGATATTTGATCATATACGATCTTGGCAAGTGCAGTCTTTCCAATGCCATCTCTTCCATGGATTCCAACAATTCGTACATCGTTTACTTCCAGTTCCAATAATTCCATTATTTTTGTTTCTTGACTGTCTTCAAGCTCCTATAAAGGTACTTAAGTTTAGGAGAATGTTAGTTAGAGGAGAGAGTGAAGAAATATACAGATGTACGGTAAAGTTCCGGATGAAAACGCCATTCTCTGAAACGTGTTTGAATGTGCCTGCCAATAAATCACATGACTTGCCAGTTAAGATGTTGTAACTAATGCTTAGCTGGGAGAGAAGACAGGTTGTTGAAGATAACATCCACTGAAGTTTCTCCAACACAATCTCCATGCATCCAATTTAAGCTAAAGATTGGATGGTAAACCTGCCATCTCTATTATGGAAAAATCTAATAAGGAAAACTGCCTTACTAAGCATCAAAAAGCCTAATCCGACTAACATACTCTGTTTCTGTCCTTTGTGGTCTGAAAAGGAAGCACAGAAAGGTGACTACCAGCCTTATCAGGGACCATCTCTGAGTCCCTGCAGTGATAAATTCAGTGGGAGTTTACCTTGAGATCTCATTTCGATGTTTAATATCAATAATGACTAAAATTTAATGCATAAACATAATTTGAACATTCTCATCTCACGTTGCTTCCGCTGTTAAAATGCTGATCCAATTTCTAAAGTCTTCTAGGATAGACGTGCTAAAAGTCCAAAAAAATCCTACAAAAAAAAAAATTGTAATCCTTGGGCGGCAGTGGAAGTGTCTGGAGTCCACTAAAGCTTTGTGTAGGAGAGTCCATAAAGAATATCTCTGCAACATGGCACAGATGTTTGCCTTGTAAGTCGGTTTACAAAGCAATAGATTTGAGACTTTTTTGGTACTTTTTCCACAAATAAAAGGTAGGAAGTATTCTTGAATCCCTAATACCGTGAACTTAACACCTACTTTGCCCTCAGTTTTGTGTAATAAAAAGAAATCTGCAGTAACATTTTTATGTGGTGGACTAAAATGATAATAACTATACATCCAGCTATTCTACTCAAATGTAACGTCAAACCGATAATCCAAGATATGATCTTGGATGAAATAAACAAATGATAATTGTAAAATGCAGAAATGTCCCTCGATTCTTGGTGGTCTATTCCCGCAAGGGTAATTAGCTACTGAAGAATTGAAGCATATGCAAGCTACTTCAGAGTTCAGAGAGTGACTTGCATTCTCTTGTAGTTTTAGTTCATGTGTTTGCTTTCTTTTTTCTGTTATATTCCAACTTCACAACAGCTGTATAATCATGCAAAAATGTTTTGTAATGATTCGACTTTTTATGTATATGATGCAAACACACTTTAGGTGAAACTAACTTCATCGACAGGTACAATCTTTAGGAGAGAGTACTCGAGAACAGAGGAAAATCGGAGCAAAGAAATATACCGAGGCCCCGTCAGAGAACACAGGTCCCTGAAAGCTGGCCTCTACCTGCTAAAGCCAATCAAATCCCTTGTCAGTATAAACTTATTATTAGGGTTAAAGTAGATAGGTACTCGAATATAACCATTTTCGTATGACTTGTATGAACCTTGATTGTCTTCCCTTTGGCTTCGAGTGAACCAGCACCAGTGAATCGATCTAGAAGAGCTACATTGGTTTTGAGTAGCTCAGCACCAGTGGATGGATCTCCAGGTGCATAATTGTGCTCTATCTTCAGCTTAGGTAAAATTTCCTCAACAATTGTAGTGGTAAGTTCTCCTTCACTGCCACGGCAGAAAAAATAACAGTTTCCAACCATTAAAAAATGTGATCTAAGGACCTACCGCCAACACACTCCATAATTAAATGACGATGTGGATGTGCTAAAAGATCACTGATCCTTGACTGCAGACCATGATTTACCTGATGCAAAGATATATTAAACATACTACACTGATGTTTGGTAATTGTATGATCGTGTGATAATGCCACTGTGGCAAGTATTTAGTCCGATGGATGGATTATATTGTCACAGTTTGCCATTGGGAAACACACGTTGAATTACAGAACGACGCAATCATGCGGACTAATAGAATGAACTTTTAAAGATAGTTCACCACGGAGTCAAAGCAACATGTGTCGCCAATTTGAGAGAAGGATTAGACCAAAGATAAAAGAAGAGGGAATTGAAAATTTTAACCCCGTCAATTCCCATAAATAATTTCTTCTTTTTTTTCTCTAGTTTTGTCCCCATAAAGCTTTGAAACAGGCTCAGTAACGATCACAAACCTAAGCAAGTGAACAAAACAATTTAGAGTACAGCAGAGTCGACCAATGTTTGCATATGCCGATGTCGTTGAGTTTCCTTTTACCGGTCGATTGAGCAACCAAATCACAAGGAAACCTACAAGAGAAGAAGACAGATTTAATGTACCTTTTATACGACCTTTGTGACATCCCAAATTTCTGATTATGTTTTCAATTAAATGAGACGGACTTTTCATCGACGCGCTTATGGTTCAATTCTCCGAGCTGATCACTCACGAGATAACTAGTCTATCAGGTGAAGCCGTTAAGGAATTTAAATGCAATAGGCTTGAGAATCTGACCATGAATCGGCTGCTCGACCGTATTAATCTGCAAGGATCATTACGACACTGTCAGAATCGAACAGAGATCAGTAATAGGTCGATTCGACTGAGATATGTGATTAGAGTGTGGGTGATTCCACCTGATTGCAATATTCTCGTCGACCGGCACTGAACTGATTATTCTATCGTTTTGGGTACCCTGTGTCCGTATTTGAAACCTTGAGATTTTCACGACAACCGAGAGTCGCCAATGTGTCGAAGATTATGTCGTGGCTTGAAAATAATCAACCACGGGTCAATTGCACTGAAAATTTCTAAAAGCTACCCGGTAGATTAGGACGCACTTAAATCGCGCCAGATTGAAATTAACCGTGATTTTAAACCTGAATTCAGAAATTGAAAGTTCTGCCATGTCACAATTCATTTTAGGAACGTCGACTCATCCTCAGAAGATTTTTTTCTGCAAACCGAGAATTTTGGCGGAAAAGCAAAGTAAGGCCGTTTTTGTTCGGGATTGTCAGAGGGCCGTTTTTAATCGAATCTTCGGAATGCAAGTTGGATCATCTGATGGGAAAAATTCGTAAGAGAGAGAAGGACACATGGGCGGATTTAATTGAGCTTCAATTGATTTGAATTGATTGAGAATTGATTGGAATTGAGAGAGAGTTGAATGGATTGAATGGGGAATGTCCAAAATTCGTAGCTCCCATGGCACACCACATTTTGCACCTATTGCCAAGCTTGTAGAGGAAGGTTGGAGGAGAGAGAGTGGCTGAGGTCATGTGGTGTCATGGTGGGGGCAAAGCCAATGAGAGATTGGCAAGTGTTGAGCTCTAGAGAGCCCAAGGAAACCCCCATCTTCAGCAACCTTCTTCTCCCTTATTTGTAGGCTTTCTCCATTGTTGTTGAAGGAGAGAAGCTCAGCAAAAACAAGAGGAAGAACAGCAGAAGCCGCACCTCCGTCGTCGTCCAAACCGTCGACCGTTTTCCCCTTTGTTTTCCCCTCGTTTCAGTTTCTGCTCCAGCCGACCTTTCGCCAAAGATTCGAGTTAAAATTTATCTTTCCGTGAGAATCAGCCAACGCTCCACCCACCACCATGACGAGCACTCCAAACCCGTACCGGAGAACTTCGCCGTTCGCCGGAACGATTCTCCGGTAGTCCCGAAATCTGGTGAGAAGCTGCCGCTCGCCGGACCGCCTGGTTCCGCCCTGCTCCGCCTGTTTCGCGTTTTCTTGCTGTTTCGCCCCTTTCCGACCCTTTCTTTGCCCATCCCAACCTCTAATAAGATTTCCTTAAACCCCGGGAGCCGCCGGTTGTTAACCACCCGCTCGCCGGAGCTCCGATCGGCCCGTTTTCGCCGTTGAAGTTGCTGGTTTCTTCTCTGCAGTTCAGCCCAGAACAGAAGCAGAAGACAGCAAGGTTTTGGAGACTTCGTGGCCCGTTTTCAAGCCCTTCCCGGCCTCCGTTGGTGTCGCCGCTTTGGGGTTTATCGATCCCCTTGGCGTCGTAGTCGCCGTGAACTCACCGGCGCGCAAAACCGGTGAGTTTATCCTCTAAACCTTGCTTAGTAAGTTAATCATGCTTAAGGGGTGTTTAGATTAGTCTAATTAGGTTTAGGTGGTTAGATTAGATTATTTTAATGTAAATTAGATTTGTTGTATGATTAGTTTAATGGATGTTTAATTAGGGCTAATTGTATGTTTAAATTAGTGTAATCTAGTTTAAGCCCTAATTAATTATTTCGAATTTATAAATATTCTTTTATTAAATTATATTATTATAATATATTATTTAATTATTTAATTTTCGGAATTAAATTTAATTATTTAATAATTTCAAAAATTTTCTTAGGGATGGCCGGTCGTTAGAATTTCGCACCGATCGCGGCGGTGCGGTCGGTTTGTATCGATTGTATGCGTAATTGCGAAATTGAGTGAAAATGATGATTGTGGTTAATAATTCCAAAAGTGTGGAATTGAGTGAAATTGGAGAAGTTTTGGTATTTAACTTGAAAATACCGGTGTTGACTTTTGGCACGTAATTGGTTTTAGGGTTTGAATAGTTGGATGTTATTGGATTGTATATTGGTGTATATATCAGCTTTGTAGGACCGGCTTGAATAGTTGGATGTTATTGGATTGTATATCCTATGTATATATGGTTTAAATATATGTATATATCAGCTTGTGCGAGCTATCATCTATGTATATATATATGTATATATGTATATAGCTTGTGCGAGCTATCATCTATGTATATATCAGCTTGTGCGAGCTACCATCTATATCAGCTTGTGAGAGCATTGCATCCATTTCAGCTTGTGTGAGCCATGTTTGTATTAATGGATGGATAGATGGTATGAATGGATAGACGTATGAATTGTATGCGACGTGCGGGAATGGACCGAGGCGAGGTAAGTCCTCCATCCACTTTGTGTGGCTAGAGCACCACAGGGCTTATTTTCTTCCTAATCGAGTTTTAGGGGTAGGACTCGGCGAGACATTGTCTCATCCCGGTTTGGGGAAAATATTTCAGGTCCTTAGATGGCGGATCCTCTGGAGCTTTTTGGTAGACCGGTGAGGGTCGCGAGAGGATTTTTGACTTCGCCGATCCCGGCGAAGAGCGGCGAATGGATCTATCTAGCTGGTCTTAGGGTTTGTTTAAATTTTGAGGACTGATCTTCTATAGATCTTTTGTTAATAGACTAGTCCCGTAATCGAAGCGGTTTGATATGTATAAAAAGTATGTGGTTGGTTTTGAAAATGTGATCCTGCTTTTCTATCCCAATTGTGTTTTGTCGGGGATTATTTATCCGCTTCCGCATGTGTAATTAAAATGAATGGGTCGGCGACGTGTCCGGGAAGTCGCTTTTCTATCGACCATAGTGGGATGTGCGCGTGCTCGAGGTTCGGGGCGTGACATCCCCGTTTAAGTGGTATCAGAGCGGGTTTGTGAATGGAGTGATAAGGAGCGATGGTTTGCGGGATAGTTAGTACGACTGACTTTGATTTCATGCTGGTGCATGTGATTTCTAGTTGATTGATAAATTGTTTGGTTGGTCACTCAATTCTAATTCAATGTGAATTGGAAGGCAGGTGTCTGTAGAGAACTTGCGTTATGAGTGATCAAGAGCGGACTCCTAGGAAGAGGACCACGGGTCCAATTACTCGGGGTAGGACGCCAACAAGGGTCAGTACCCGAGGTGGACGTGGTCGAGCGCAAGCTGAGGCTAGCGCTAGTGGAGTAGCACCGCCTCCGTTGGTCTTTGGGGTAGCAGCCCCGGTGATCCCGGGATCGACGGGATCATGCGATGCTTGAGGCCATGAGAAATCGGATGGATCGGCAAGATCGAATCAAGCCGCCACCATTACCGCCGCTTCTTGCTGCCGCACCGTTGCGTCGCCGCGAGGCCGCACTCCGCTATCGCACCTGCTGTTGCACCTGCCGCCGCACCAGTTGCCGCGCCTGTTGTTGCACCTGCTGAAGTTCCACCTGGGAACGTGGTCGCTGGGAGACCAATGCATAAGTTGGTGGAGCATTTCCTGAAGTTGAATCCACCGAAGTTCACTGGGACAGGAGACCCCGAAGCTGCAGCTCTTTGGACCAAGGGCTTAGAGAAGGCTTTTGCAGTGCTAATGTGCACTGAAGTGGAGAAGGTAGCTCTTGCAGTCTACCAACTAGAAGGTAACGCTGAGACTTGGTGGCAAGCCGCTAGAGACACAGTATTCCCTGAAGGCGTAGTTCCAGAGTGGAATGCCTTTCTCGAAGTTTTCAACGACAAGTACTTTTCTGAGACTGCCAGAGAAGTGAAGATGGCAGAATTCCAGCGTCTTCGCCAAGGTACTATGACCGTAGACCAGTATGAAGCGAAGTTCACGGAACTATCGCGGTATGCCCCCGAATTGGTCGAGAATCCGGTGAACCGAGTTAGGAGGTTCAGAGATGGGCTTAGACCGGATCTGAGGAGTTCACTGATATTACTGAACTTGAGGAACTACAACGACTTGTACAAACGAGTCCAGATGATTGAGAGAGACCAGAATGAGAGAGCCGCCGCATCTGGGTCGCAGTTTGGGTCGAACAGAGAAGGTAATCGGTTTGGGAAGAAACCGATGTATGGAGGAAGGTATCATGTTCCGCCCAATAGGAAGGGTGGAATTGGGAAGCCAACGCCAAATCAGAATGGTGCGTGTCGCTTATGTGGAAGGCGACATGGTATAGCCCCATGTAATCTTAGGACGGGCGCCTGTTATGAATGTGGCCAACAAGGTCACCTGGCCAGGGATTGTCCCAGAAAGAGGGGAGGACCACAGCAGTTACCGCCGCCACCGACGCTACAATTTGGTCAGAATAGGGGATTCGTGCCGCAGATCGCACCACAGGGTGGACAGATTAGACCTCAAGCTCAGGGAAGGACGTATGCCATCACGAGAGGACAGACTGAGGATGCGCCTAATGTGATTACAGGTACGGTTTCGTTGAACGACCATGCTGCTTATGCTTTGTTTGACCCTGGCGCCACTCATTCTTTTATAGCTGAGCAGTTTGTTAAGCTGATAGGATTAAGTCCTGAATTGTTGGAGTCAGTGGTTAGCATATCTACACCGTTAAAGGATAAGGTGTTAGTTGCATTGGGTTGTTTTGGTTGCAAGTTAGTGATTGGTGGCGAGTGGGGAAATAGATCGATAGTCCTAGCCATGTATGATTTTGATGTAATAATTGGCATGGACTCGGCTCACCAAGCAACGAGCTAAGATGGACCTGTTATCGTAAATCGATTCGGTTTAACCCGTTAGGGGGTGAGAGTTTCGAGTTTATTGGGAGTCGAGGAGGACCCTCGATTGCTCTGATCTCGTCGCTTGAGGCAACCCGTTTGTTAGATGGGGGTTGTCAAGGTTACTTGGCAACTATCGTGGATACGACAGTCGAGGAGCTGAAGCTAGAAGATATATCAGTGGTTCGAGAATTTCCAGATGTGTTTCCTAAAGAGTTGCCAGGTCTACCGCCAGAGAGAGAGATCGAGTTTGTGATTGAGCTAGCACCGGGACGAGCCAATCTCTAAGGCTCCTTACCGGATGGCGTTGTCCGGGTGAAGGAGGCGAAGGTACGAGATGCAAGAATTGCTGGATAAGGGCTTCATACGCCCTAGCGCATCGCCTTGGGAGCACCGGTTTTGTTTGTGAAGAAGAAAGATGGCTCGTTACGTATGTGCATCGACTACCGTCAACTAAATCAAGTGACGATCAAGAACAAGTATCCACTTCCGAGGATCGACGACTTGTTTGACCAGCTTCAAGGAGCGTCGATATTTTCAAAGATCGACTTGAGGACAGGGTATCATCAATTGAGGATCAAGAAGGAAGACATACCGAAGTCAGCATTTCGTACTCGATATGGCCATTATGAATTTACTGTAATGCCGTTTGGTTTGACAAACGCTCCAGCTGCTTTTATGGATCTGATGAACCGTGTGTTCAAGGAGTATCTGGATCAGTTTGTAATTGTGTTCATCGACGACATCTTGGTGTACTCGAGAAGTCCAGAAGAGCACGAAAGACGATTGAGGATAGTGCTACGGACTCGAGGAATCATGAGCTGTATGCCAAGTTCGTAAGTGCGAGTTTTGGTTAACTCGTGTGGCGTTTCTAGGTCACGTGATTTGGTGAAGGAATATCGGTGGACCCGTCCAAGATTGAAGCAGTGATCAAGCGGCCGAGACCGACGACGAATGCTTGAGAGATCGAAGTTTTAAGGTTTGGCGGTATTATGAGAAGGTTTGCGGAAGGGTTTTCAGCGTTAGCGTCACCGTTGACTCGTTTACTGAGGAAAGATGAGAAGTTCGTGTGGACAGACAAGTGCGAGTGTAGTTTTCAAGAGCTTAAGAAGAAGCTAACTACCGCACCTGTGCTGACCATACCGTCTGGTCCTGGAGGTTATGAGATTTACAGTGATGCGTCATTCAGTGGGCTGGGTTGCGTGCTGATGCAACATGGTAGGGTTGTTGCATACGCATCCCGTCAGTTAAGGCCTAATGAATTGAATTACCCGACGCATGACTTAGAACTTGCAGCAATTATCTTCGCTTTGAAGATTTGGAGACATTATTTGTGCGGAGAAAGATTCCAGATCTTCACTGACCATCAGAGTCTCAAGTATTTATTCTCTCAGAAGGAGTTGAATATGAGACAGCGTCGCTGGATGGAACTCCCCGAAGGATTATGGCGTGATATTCGTATCACCACGGAAAAGCAAATAAGGTCGCTGATGCTTTAAGTCGGAAGTCTTCAGTTGCTCAGATGGTGCTCAAGGAATGGAGATTGATCGAGAAAGTTCGAGATTCGGGTTTCAAATTTGAGGTAGGCCACCTTTCGAACCTTATGGCCACCCTCAGAATTGAGCCGGAAGTTCAGATCAGAATTAAGACGCTTCAGTGGACAGATCCAGAGATTCAGAAAATTCTGCAAGAGAATACAGAAAAGAAGAATGCTAACTTTCAAATTGCTGAGGATAGAACATTGAGGTTCCAAGGACGGTTGTGTGTACCTGACGATGTAGAGCTTAGAGAGGAGATTTTATCAGAGGCTCATCGTAGCGATTCAAAGCATTCATCTGGGCATGTACGAAGATGTATCGAATCTGCGTCAACATTATTGGTGGTCTGGTATGAAGGAGGACATCGCCAAGCATGTCGCCAAATGTCTGACCTGTCAGCAAGTAAAGGCACAGCACTGTAAACCGGGAGGACTTCTGCAACCTCTCGAGATTCCTGAATGGAAATGGGAACATATCACGATGGACTTCGTGACTGGGCTACCGAGGAGTCAGAGAGGAAATGATTCGATTTGGGTAGTGGTCGACAGATTGACGAAGTCGGCTCACTTCATTGCAGTACGAAAGGACCTTAGTTTGGATAGGCACGCAGACCTGTATGTGCGTCAGATCGTTCGTCTGCATGGAGTGCCAGTGACGATTACTTCGGACAGAGATCCGAGATTCACAGCCGCCTTTTGGAAAAGCTTGCAGAGTGCTTTGGGTACGAAGCTGCAGTACAGTACGGCCTATCATCCTCAGACGGATGGCTTGTCTGAGAGGACTATTCAAACCCTCGAAGACATGCTACGAGCTTGCGTACTGGATTTCAAAGGGAGTTGGGAAGAGCAGCTTCATCTCGTCGAATTCGCCTACAACAACAGTTATCGGAGTATTCGAGATGGCCCCTTTCGAAGCGTTGTATGGCGAGCGTGCGAGAACACCCGTGTCTTTGGGACGAGGTTGGTGAAAGAAAGATTACAGGCCCGAGTTAGTCCAGCAGTCAGTGGATGCAGTTGCAGTGATCAGAAGCAGATTACAGACCGCTCAGAGCCGCCAGAAAAGCTATGCAGACAAGCGTCGAAGACCGTTGGAGTTCCAAGTTGGTGATCACGTTTTTCTAAAGGTGTCGCCAATGAGGGGTACTTCGCGCTTTGGCAAGAAAGGAAAAGCGAGTCCGAGGTACGTAGGTCCCTTTGAGATTCTGGAAAGAATCGGGATTACAGCGTATCGTCTTGCATTACCGCCAAAGTTGGCGCAAGTGCATGACGTCTTTCACGTGTCGATGTTGAGGAAGTATGAGCCTGACCCGACCCACGTGCTTAATTTTGAGGAATTAGACGTGGACGACCGTGTGTCGTACGTTGAAAGCCCGGTTCAGATTGTGGATCGTAAAGAGCAGGTTCTGCGCACCAAGACCATTCCGTTGGTCAAAGTGGTCTGGCAACACCACGGCACTGAAGGAGCAACCTGGGAAAGTGAGGAGTCGATGAGAGAATTGCACCCCTACCTTTTTGTTCAAAGATTGTAATGGTTTAAATTTCGAGGACGAAATTTTTATAAGAGGGGAAGAGTTGTGACATCCCAAATTTCTGATTATGTTTTCAATTAAATGAGACGGACTTTTCATCGACGCGCTTATGGTTCAATTCTCCGAGCTGATCACTCACGAGATAACTAGTCTATCAGGTGAAGCCGTTAAGGAATTTAAATGCAATAGGCTTGAGAATCTGACCATGAATCGGCTGCTCGACCGTATTAATCTGCAAGGATCATTACGACACTTTGTCGGAATCGAACGAGAGATCGGTAATAGGTCGATTCGGCGAGATATGTGATTAGAGTATGGGTCATTCCACCTGATTGCAATATTCTTGTCGATCGGCATTAGACCGATTTTTCTATTATTTTGGGTACTTTGTGTCCGTATTTGAAACCTTGAGATTGTTACGACAACCGAGAGTCGCCAATAAGTCGAAGATTATGTCGTGGCTTGAAAATAATCAACCACGGGTCAATTGCACTGAAAATTTCTAAAAGCTACCCGGTAGATTAGGACGCACTTAAATCGCGCCAGATTGAAATTAACCGTGATTTTAAACCTGAATTCAGAAATTGAAAGTTCTGCCATGTCACAATTCATTTTAGGAACGTCGACTCATCCTCAGAAGATTTTTTTCTGCAAACCGAGAATTTTGGCGGAAAAGCAAAGTAAGGCCGTTTTTGTTCGGGATTGTCAGAGGGCCGTTTTTAATCGAATCTTCGGAATGCAAGTTGGATCATCTGATGGGAAAAATTCGTAAGAGAGAAGGACACATGGGCGGATTTAATTGAGCTTCAATTGATTTGAATTGATTGAGAATTGATTGGAATTAAGAGAGAGTTGAATGGATTGAATGGGGGAATGTCCAAAATTCGTAGCTCCCATGGCACACCACATTTTGCACCTATTGCCAAGCTTGTAGAGGAAGGTTGGAGGAGAGAGAGTGGCTGAGGTCATGTGGTGTCATGGTGGGGGCAAAGCCAATGAGAGATTGGCAAGTGTTGAGCTCTAGAGAGCCCAAGGAAACCCCCCATCTTCAGCAACCTTCTTCTCCCTTATTTGTAGGCTTTCTCCATTGTTGTTGAAGGAGAGAAGCTCAGCAAAAACAAGAGGAAGAACAGCAGAAGCCGCGCCTCCGTCGTCGTCCAAACCGTCGACCGTTTTCCCCTTTGTTTTCCCCTCGTTTCAGTTTCTGCTCCAGCCGACCTTTCGCCAAAGATTCGACTTAAAAGTTATCTTTCCGTGAGAATCAGCCAACACTCCACCCACCACCATGACGAGCACTCCAAACCCGTACCGGAGAACTTCGCCGTTCGCCGGAACGATTCTCCGGTAGTCCCGAAATCTGGTGAGAAGCTGCCGCTCGCCGGACCGCCTGGTTCCGCCCTGCTCCGCCTGTTTCGCGTTTTCTTGCTGTTTCGCCCCTTTCCGACCCTTTCTTTGCCCATCCCAACCTCTAATAAGATTTCCTTAAACCCCGGGAGCCGCCGGTTGTTAACCACCCGCTCGCCAGAGCTCCGATCGGCCCGTTTTCGCCGTTGAAGTTGCTGGTTTCTTCTCTGCAGTTCAGCCCAGAACAGAAGCAGAAGACAGCAAGGTTTGGAGACTTCGTGGCCCGTTTTCAAGCCCTTCCCGGCCTCCGTTGGTGTCGCCGCTTTGGGGTTTATCGATCCCCTTGGCGTCGTAGTCGCCGTGAACTCACCGGCGCGCAAAACCGGTGAGTTTATCCTCTAAACCTTGCTTAGTAAGTTAATCATGCTTAAGGGGTGTTTAGATTAGTCTAATTAGGTTTAGGTGGTTAGATTAGATTATTTTAATGTAAATTAGATTTGTTGTATGATTAGTTTAATGGATGTTTAATTAGGGCTAATTGTATGTTTAAATTAGTGTAATCTAGTTTAAGCCCTAATTAATTATTTTTAATTAATTAATTATTTCGAATTTATAAATATTCTTTTATTAAATTATATTATTATAATATATTATTTAATTATTTAATTTTCGGAATTAAATTTAATTATTTAATAATTTCAAAAATTTTAGGGATGGCTCGGTCGTTAGAATTTCGCACCGATCGCGGCGGTGCGGTCGGTTTGTATCAATTGTATGCGTAATTGCGAAATTGAGTGAAAATGATGATTGTGGTTAATAATTCCAAAAGTGTGGAATTGAGTGAAATTGGAGAAGTTTTGGTATTTAACTTGAAAATACCCGGTGTTGACTTTTGGCACCGTAATTGGTTTGTAGGACCAGTTTGAATAGTTGGATGTTATTGGATTGTATATCCAGTTCTATGGTTTAAATATATGTATATATCAGCTTGTGCGAGCTATCATCTATGTATATATCAGCTTGTGCGAGCTATCATCTATGTATATATCATCTATGTATATATCAGCTTGTGCGAGCTATCATCTATGTATATATCATCGAGCTATCATCTATGTATATATCAGCTTGTGCGAGCTATCATCTATGTATATATCAGCTTGTGCGAGCTATCATCTATGTATATATCAGCTTGTGCGAGCTACCATCTATATCAGCTTGTGAGAGCATTGCATCCATTTCAGCTTGTGTGAGCCATGTTTGTATTAATGGATGGATAGATGGTATGAATGGATAGACGTATGAATTGTGCGACGTGCGGGAATGGGCGAGGCGAGGTAAGTCCTCCATCCACTTTGTGTGGCTAGAGCACCACAGGGCTTATTTTCTTCCTAATCGAGTTTTAGGGGTAGGACTCGCTGAGACATTGTCTCATCCCGGTTTGGGGAAAATATTTCAGGTCCTTAGATGGCGGATCCTCTGGAGCTTTTTGGTAGACCAGTGAGGGTCGCTGAGAGGATTTTTGACTTCGCCGATCCTGACTGAAGAGCTGGCGAATGGATCTATCTAGCTGGTCTTAGGACTGTTTAAATTTTGAGGACTGATCTTCTATAGATCTTTTGTTAATAGACTAGTCCTGTAATCGAACTGGTTTGATATGTATAAAAAGTATGTGGTTGGTTTTGAAAATGTGATCCTGCTTTTCTATCCCAATTGTGTTTTGTCTGGGGATTATTTATCCGCTTCCGCATGTGTAATTAAAATGAATGGGTCGGCGACGTGTCCTGGGAAGTCGCTTTTCTATCGACCATAGTGGGATGTGCGCGTGCTCGAGGTTCGGGGCGTGACAACCTTAGTTCCCATCCCTTGACGTTACCAGCCTCCACAAGAGCCTTCTTCCACCGCTCGACTCTCTCAGCGCTCCACGTCCGCCTAAGCATGTCCAGGGTGCCATTGTAGAGTGATGTTTCCAGTTTCACATCAGACGGTTCCCTATTGTAGAAAACGGGTAGGACCTCTTCTTTCCCACCTGATCTAGAAGCGCGTTCCACCATGAGTGCGAGCGACTCAAGGCACCAAGGGCTATAGCCGTAGGTTCCAGTAAAGATGGGTATGTAGACCTTGGAGCTGTGGACCCATGTCGGGAGCTCTGTGGGGGTCCGTATGGGTACGTCGTCTCTGAAAACGAGACACCCGCCAGCTTTCAAGCGGCAATAGAGGGAATCGGCGAATCGAAAGGGATTTTCGGATCCACTGAAACTCAGGAACACATCATAATTTGATTCAGCCGCCTCTGACTTTATCGTATCTTGATTCCGCCTCGCTTGTTCAGCTTTGGCTCTCCACCGTTCTGTGCGAGCGTATTCAGCCACACTTGACCCAACCAATGACTCTATCATTTCTTCATTCAGAGGTTCATCTTCGCTACTACTCTTTTTACTTTGATCCAGCCTCTCTGGTTCATCCTCGCCTCTTTCCCAATTATAGACAGCGTATTCCATACTTAATCAAACTCTAACCTTAGCGTATCTTGGTTCAGCCCTGCTTGTTCATCTTCCGCCTCTTCTCCGTTTTCTGCTTGCGGATTCAGCCATACTTGATTCCGCCTTCACCTCTTAATCTCTCTGCCTCCAGTTTCCACTCTCACCTGGGTTGGTACGAAATTTTCAAGTCAACCAGTAGGGCCGGGTGTGCCTTGCCAGTCGTTCAGTCTCAGCCGTCAATTTAAAAGAAAACAATACAAATGCCCATAATAAAAAATCTAATTATTTGTAACTAATGAGATATTACTTGATTTGGTAGTAGTTTATTAAATACAAGAAATTTTTATAAAGAATAGTGGATTGGACTTGAGTGCATACTTCGTCTGAACTCTAAGACGTAAAACTCAGGGGTATTCCCTTTTGAACAGAGAAGATAAAAAATATGGAAGAATTAAAGGACTCTCTCAAGTGTAGAGGATAGACTCCACCGCAACTTCTTTGGAAGTTGTTTAAGAAACTAGTAGGCTAATATAGTAGTCGCCAAGTGAAAGTCCTCTTACTAGGTTGACTTATGCTTCGCGTGGTATCTTTCAATTGACTTGTCGGTCTGATACCCGAATCAGAATTGAATGGTCAAAAGTGACTACAAGACTTTGTGGTGCTCCATGTCAAGATTTCATAGCTTTTGGTCCGTAAGGGCACTCCAATTTCTATATTCTTTTGTCCTTTTATTATCCAAAATAAAAAAAGAACAAAAATTCATTTAGTAATGTCAATTAATTTTTTTGTTCCCTAGAATAGAAAATTAATTAGGGAATAGATTTGAAATAAAAATAAAAAGTATAAAAAAGTAATTTATTATTCCCATGAATAATTTCTAAACATAAGTTATTTTCTTTATTTTATTTTCTTCTTCTTCCTCTTTGCTCACCGCTCCCCACCATCCACCGCTAGTCACTACCCGCCGTTGACTGTTTGTCACCGCCCCGGTTGTCGAACGCCGGCTAGAGGACGAGCAAGAAGAAGAAGAGAGGGAAAAGAGAAAATTATTAAAAAAAAAAATAAAAGAAATTCTACATTACAAAAAAAACTATGGGTTATACAAAACACATTTCTATTCTTTTTTTATTTATTTTAAAAGTAGAAATTTTGTATAGTTATCAAACATATTTTTACTCGAAAATTATTTCAGAGAATATAAATAAATAAAAAAAGACTATTTATATAAAAATAAATAAAAAAAATTTATTCACCGTCATCAATCGAACTAGCTTCCTAGATCGGTGGATCTGTAAGCTTATTCTCTTCCTCAAACAATCGGCTTTTTCTCGAGCTTCTCCCTCATGGATATCTGCACTAATCTCTCGTGCTTTCCATCTACTAGATGGCCCAACGTTAGCCGCTACGAAGTCTTTCTCAGTTTCAAAGGAGAAGATGTTCAGAGGAACTTCATTCATTGTCTCTACGAAACCCTTGCTAATTCAGGGATCTATGCGTATATCGATCATGATGGGATTGAGATCAGAGAAGAGATCATGCCCAAGATTTTTGAAGTTATCAAACACTCAAGAGATATGCATTCCCATCTTTTCCAAAGATTTCGCTTCCAGTAAGAGTTGTCTGAAGGAGGCGGAGAAAATGGAGGAGTGTGACAGGAAAATCATGCCCATTTTCTACGACGCCAGCCCTGAAGTGTTCGGCAAACAGCAGGAAAGTTACCAGCAGTCCTTCTGCAATCATGCGGCCAAGGGGGTATCTCCAGTTTACTTGCTTTAGATCTGTCAGACTTGGGCATTCTTCTTCTGTCTTGGAGTACCTCCAGAATTTGGTGGAGCTGGAGACAAATTGTGGAGGTATGATGGCATTACATGTGCATATTTTTCTGCTTCATGTTCGACGATACCTTATAGTAACCAGGACTTTTATATTCTCTTGCCATGCAGAAGGCCAAAAAGTTTTGATTCTAAAAGATTGTTGTTGGCTAGCTGAATCTCCAGTCTCCCATGCACCCATAAACTCAAAGAGACTAAATATGGAACATTGTTCTACATTGTTAGGTGTTGGCTGATCCATTAGCAAGCTAAGGAACTTAGTTTCTTTGAATATCAAGTTCTGCAGCTTTGTGCAAGAGTTGCCAGAAGATATTGGGTTCCTTGGAAGTTTGAAAGAACTTTACATCGATGGAACTTCCATTAAAGCCGTTGATTTCCCTGAGGGTTCATATGGGAAGCTTGAAATTCTAAGGCTGCGTTTAGCAGTCGGGATAAAATTCAAGATAAGATATGATTTATCCTATCCTACATTTGGTGCTCGCTCAAGACAGGATAAAGTCGGATATAATTGAGATATGGACAAGATAAAATTATCCCATAGGGGAAGTGGGATAAAGGTGGATAAGATTTTTAATGTCCATAATAAGAAAGTTATTTTTCGCAACTAACAAATTTATTAAATTAACAAAATTGAAATTATATTTCAATATAAATAATATTTGAATTCTAATTTAAGAAATTTAAAAAAAAAAATAAAAATTTATTTTTAATTAATCTTATTTTAATTTATATATTCAACTTTAATTCTATCTTATAATAAATATTCAATCTATAAATTAAATATTTATATTTATGATATATTTTAGGTATTTTTGTATTTTAGATATGTTAGTATAGTTTATTATATGATAAAATTTTATTAAAGAATCATGAAAGGGAAAAAAAGAAATAATAAAGAAAATAATATAAAAAAAAAAGAGGAAAAATAAAATAAAAATAAATTAAGGAATAGTGTTACGAGAGATTTTCACCACCTCCATTTATGAACATTTAGGTTCATTTACAATGATATGCTGTTTATATCAAAAAAACTGTACATGATATGATGTGAAAATATTCGACTTTAATACTGCAATTCATCAAACAATGGACATGATATAAAAAAATCCCAGGATTTCATATCCTATCACATCCAGTCCTATCCCGATTAGAAATCCGGACGACCAAATATAGCCTAAGTGCTTGCAATTGCAAATCCTTGTCTCTATCTAATTCAATTGGTAACTTGAAATCTCTTTCGTACCTAGCATTGGACGACACTGAACCAAATGAGCTCCCTTGTTCTGTTTGATTGCTAAAGAATTTACAGAAGCTATGACTGAAACTGCAAGAGCTTCTAGAAATTCCTAGATTCCATTGGAAACCTTGAGGAGCTGCAATTCATAGATCTTTCGGATGCGGTAGTCGACGAACTACCTTCATTTGTCAAGTATTTGAGAAACTTGAAAGTACTAAAGATGCCTCGCACTTTTATAAGAGAATTTCCTGAAGGCATTATGAATCTAGAGAGGTTAAAAGAGAGATTTCTCAGGCTGCAAAAGTTTGACAGGGGAATACGACATTATGGGATTAGCCTCTCTGAGGGTCTTACTTCTGGTATAGCTAATATTTCTCAGTTGATTGTGACTATTCGTGGATACTCTAATCTCCAAAACCTCAGATTGGATGACGGTGTTCTGATCTTGAAAATTGAAACTACTAAAGGGGCACGGCATCTGTTCAACGGATGTGAGACTGCAACACAGTTCCAAGCGGACAGACATCACATCAGCATGCTGATGATGAGTTAGACACTGAAGCAAGGTGGCGGTCAGACAGAAGCAAGGGAGTCATGGGTGGATGAGGTTTGGCTGCAAAGTAAGTTAGCGCTCCTATCCCTTTAACTCATATGTAGCTGATCGTGCATGTCAACTGATCTTCCTGAAAAAAGGCTATTAGGGAATGACTGGATTTCAAATTTTCACTTCTATTGTGAGTTTTCAATTTACATTTTTTTTTCTTTGTTTTGGCCATCACGCTCACATTTTTTATTGTCTCGTGCGTACGTCAATTTACTGCAAATTTGCACGAACGGGTGTGTTTCTGTTTGACTTGGTGAAAGATTTTCTAGTTTGTTTGTGTTGACGCCTAAATTTCATCTTCTTAAATTAGTTTTTATTATTATTATTATTAATTATCTTTTTTTTCTTTTTTTCGAATAATAAATAAATAAACAACAAAAACAGAAAACAAAACAAAAAGCAAAAAGAAAAAGAAAACAAAAAAAGAAAAGAAAAGCAGCTCCCCCAATGGGCCTCCACGGCCCAGCGCGTGTCCCGGCCTCCTTCCGGTCATCCCCTTCCTCGCGCCCGCAACTCACGCGCAGGGCGCGCCGGAAGGATGGCTGGACGACGACGCACGTGGAGAGGGAGGAGCGGGTGGACGGGACGTGAAGCGAGGACGGACGCCGGTTCGGCCGGCGAAGGCGTGACAGCCCTCGGTCGAGCTCCGTCGACCGGCCGCCCGCCTATAAATACCGAGGCCCCCGCCTCCATTGAAGGCACGCAGCTAGCCGGCCAAGCTCCGAGCCCCGAGAGACTTCGGGGAACTCAAAGCGAGGCGAGGTGAGGCAATCGGGTCGCGAGCTCGCCGATCTCCTCCGAGAGACTTCGGGAGACCGGTGGCGAGCGCAGCCGCATCCGAGCTCGCGGCCAAACGAGAGAGAGAGAGAGAGAAATCAAAGGGGAAAAGGGGTATCGCCGCCGTCGCCGTACCGCCGTCCGCCGCCCAAGCTGCTGCCCACGGCTAGGTAGCTGCCACCGTCGTTGCCATCTCACCCCCCCTCTCGCTGTCACCACCGTCGCCGCCGCCGTCGCCGCATCGATCCGCCCCCCCTTCCTCCTCAGCGCCGCGAATCGGGAACCCTAGGGTTCCCGATTTTCCAGTCGTGACCCGGGTCGTTGGGTCGGACCCGGGTCGGGGGAGCCGGGTAGGGTTTCACGGTTCCCCCAAAACGACGCAAAGCATCATTTATTTTCCAAAAAAAAAAAAAATCGGGACCCGGGTCGTTGGGTCGGGACTCGGGTCGGGGGAACCGGGTAGGGTTTTTGCCGGTTCCCCAAACGGCGCCGTTTCAAAGCAAAAAAAAAAAAAAATAATAAAAATAAGAAAGTCCAGAAAAATCAGAGTCGGGCAACGCGGGCCCGTATGCGACGGCTTTTTTTTATTTTGTTTTAAATAATATTTTAATTAAATAAATAATTTTCAAAAAAAAATCAAATAAAAAAAAATAATATATTTTATTTTCGAAAAAAAAATTAAAAAATATTTTAATTTCCAAAAAACAGAAAATATTAAAAATATATATAATATTTATTTTTCAGAAAAATCCAGAAAAATCAAAAATACTTTATTTTCCAAAAAAAATATTAAAAATATATATTTTATTTTCCAAAAAAAATCAAAAATCAAAAAAAAATATTCCATATTTTCCAAAAAAAAAAAAAAAATCCAGAAAAAGCCAAAAGACTTTTATTTTCAAAAAATGCCAAAAATCCAGAAAAAGCCAAAAAGACTTGTATTTTTCCCAAAAAATACCAAAATCCAAAAAATCCCTTTTATGTCCAAAAAGTAGAAGAGGACCCCAAAAATGTTTTTCCCAAAAATGCGTGGAAAATCCCTAAAACATCAAAAAAAAAAAAACCTCGGTGTTTAAACAAGGTTAGGTACCGAAAGGGCATTAGTGATTAACTAGTGTAATCAAGTCCCCGATCCTAATTTCTCAAGTTGCGCGGGAGCGAATATTCCTCCCAATATTTCGCATGGGTTTCTAATCAACCCACCCCAAATTGATTAGTGGCGACTCCGTTTTAAAAAATAACTTACAGGTTAAAAACTTAGACTATTAAAGTCGTGAATTGGTGGACTTGGGAGAGTCCGGGCTTAATAAACCTAGCCGAGCCATTAGCCTCCCGCTAGGCGCCCGCCCCGAGCGGGCGCCGAAAAAAAAGGAGGTCGCGACAGCTTGGCGACTCCGCTGGGGATTTCGAGGACTTAGGCCTTTTTTGCCTTGTTGTTTTTTTACTAACTTAGGTTTTTCTTTATGCAGGTTAAATAGCTTAGAAATTTATTTTGCTTAAAATAGATTTTCCTGTGATTATGAATTGTTGTGCATGTTTTACTATTTTACACTACACATGACACACACAACCCGGCCGCCGGACCTGGGCCGCCATAGGATATTTAGGATGGTGTCAAGAAAGATACGACCTCGAACACGAGACCGCGATGTAGAGGTTGCCTTTCTTTTCCCGATTTTCTCTAGCCGGGTTAGGAGGGTATCTGCTAACGCGAGACTGCGATGGGCGGATACCCTTTTAATTTCAACAAGCCTTCTCAGTTAGAAATCGAGCCACACATCTCATGTGCATGTCTTTGTGCTTGCCTTTTTCTTTAAAAGCAAAGTAATTTATTTACTTTTACTCAGTCTTTTATTGGCCCATGGCAATTTAGGGTAGGTTTTCAAGTCTCGGTTTATATGCGATGGGAGAAGATGACATCCACTTATTCCCACTCCCAAGGCGAGCTCTTCAGGTGGTGGGGTCAATTGGACCAGTATGCCCAAGAGCGCGTGAAAGCCAAAGTCGGTCACCTTCTATCGTTGATCAAAGTCCGTGTTCATCCCGAAGTCATACAAGCCATGGCATATTTCTGGTGCCCGAGGACGACTACTTTTATATTCGGTGGGTTCGAGCTAACCCCAACTCTGGAAGAATACAGCATCATCACTGGAATGCCTCTCGAGAAAAGGCTTGTTAGGCCATCAACAGGCATTATCCCATTGCGTGGGTTAGCACGACTTTTAAGAACTGAAGTCCATGTTATGAGGCAAATTCTTGAAAACAATCATAATACCGCCCTCTAGCATTTTAATTTTTGTTTGAAAATCAACCCATGACCCAAAAAGTGAGATTTTCCTTACGGCCTTTTCGGGTTCATCATTTTCCCCCATCAAAGAAATGTCATAAGTCCAAAGATGGCATGGATAGTTGACCAGATCTCAAGGGGGCAAAATTATGTCAACATGATTTTAGCCGAAACATTCTTGTCCCTCAATCGTTTTAAAGAAAACACGGAAAAGGTCATGCGGGTCTCCCAGAAATTTTACAAGTCTGGTTCTTTTCTCACCTAAGCGAATTTCGAGGCTTCATGCGATCGTCTGAAATAAATGATTTAGAAAATCCGTTTCAGAAATTTATGGTTTTAGGACCATATATTCCTAACCAAAAAGCTGTTTAAATTGGATAAACTTTCTAAGAAACCCAGCTCTGAGGCGTTCCAATGGTGTCTTGGTTGGTTCCATGAAAAGAGAGCTTACTTTGCTTACGACGCCGCCATCCAATTCCGTTGCTTGGTTTCACCGGCGCCATTTCTTATTCCCCATATCGAGTGACGCGACGAGGTATGGAGCCCTTCAAGAGATCCCACCGCCTTTCAAGAGGAAGGCTCATCCACTCTTTTTCACCCATCAAAGTCGTGAATACACATTCGAGATTGACATTGTTGAGGAAATGTGGAGCGGGTGCCATCGCAAAAGAATTGTGATACCCGAAGGGCTTGAGGGACAAGAAAAAGCCCACCACGCCTCGAATCCTACATCCTCAACCATCGTATCCCGACAAAGTGGAAGCCATCGATCCCTCACCCAATCGCGAGATCGGCCCGGTATGAGCAAGCGAGCACGTGCAAGGGGATTTGGGAATGAGCGGGATACATGTCTCAGAGCCGGTCCAAGAAAACAAGCATCGGCGCAAGAACAAGGCTCCCCGTCGCATATAGATTAGCAATCATGTGTTTTCTAGTGTCGATATCGTGAAAATTTCGTCCCATTGTTTAGGGACTTTTGTTTAATACATAGTATTTCCTTGTCATTTTAATTTCAAGTTTTAAGTGTCGGAAGTACGTGGTCTATAAAATCCTCTTTTGGTAAATATAAAGCGGTTAGACCATTGCCATGGGTCAATCTTTGTTTACTTTCGTACTCATTCATGATTTTTGCGACACGAGTAATTATGAATCGTCAACTATTAGCCACCCGTGAATGGCCTCACGTGATAGGACCCGATCGAACGATGTACAAAATCGCCTCACCAACATTGAAGACGGCGTAGGACATATGTCCATTGTCCTTCGACAACTCTCCGAGCAATTGGAATCCACTCAAGCTAAACCCAACTCCATAAAGCGCTTTAAGCACACTCCCGGCACCCGCAAATTTGCCAGATAATGACCAACAAGATAAACAAATTGGCTTGAAAAGATCATGAAAAAGTTGAGACATTTTGCAGAGCCGAATCCCATCAACTCGTCGATTATGCTGGTTTTGAGATCCCCGAAGAGCTCGAACGCTGAATGCGAAAGGTATGCTGATACCTTCCGCCCGAGACCTACTTACAAGCCTACTGGTCCAAAGGATGATTCAATCATACCAATCAAACCTAACCGGCCACGCCTTGCGATGGTACATTGTCGAAGATTAGTTCCCTTAAAACACGGAAGGAACTAATTCATGTTTTCCGCCAAGAATATAATATTGACATCAGCCCTGACATCGCCTTGCCCTATGAAGAACCGATGAGCCCGGAGCACAAGGAGCCGTCAGTTGCTGAGATAAGAGAAGAAGATGTCAATGAAGCCTTGCATGATAAATGGGTAACTGAGCAACATCATATTATTGAAAAGTTTCCCACTCGGAAATGCAAGGAACCTATGTACGAGATCACAGGTACGGAGCCTGTTCAAGACCAGGGCACGACAGGACAGCTCCCCAAGCTTACTGCAAGAGCTAGGGTTCAAAGAATACCAACCCCTATCGACATAGAAAGTGAAACAGAGAGTGAAGCCTTAATATCTCTCGTTCCCGTTGACAAAATCGAGGCGGCAAAACGAAGGGCCTTACTCAAAGGTCGGACCGGGAGCCAGGAAAAGAAAGCCTAAACAAATCAATTCAACATCTACCACTGAGTATAGGCGAAATTTGATAACTGGCGAGCCGTTGCACCAAAACTTCGAGCATTCTCTGGAGTACAACTCCGAAGGCTACCGCCCTCTAGAGTACGACCCTGATGACTTCCAGTCCCTAGAATACAATCCCAAGGACTTCCAACGTTATTTCAATGAAACTGACTACTCATCGTGTAACTGTTTCCTACTCTCACCCGGGGATGAAGGCCCGTCAGAAGAAGAAACATACGTCTTTATCCGCTACGATCCTAACGAGCTACTAAACTCATCCTCTGACCATGAAGATAGCTTCAATACTTCATCCTCATTCGGAAATTTTGACCCAGAAGAAGGCAATGGAGTAATCTTGGTAGAGTCTAACTTCTCTGAAACGGAAAAATTCACCACTTCAACGAATATGCAGTGGGAAAACCAGTGGCCTAACCAAGACATGACAAGCCCGTCTTGCCCTCATATGATCATGACCCCCAGCGAAGTATGGATACCTAATCTTTGCAAGTATAACGGCACAACTTGCCCTGTGGCTCATTTGCAATATCTTCACACTGAAATGAGTCAATACCATGGCCCAATGTCATTCACAACTCAGGCATTCCAAGAAACTCTTACGGGGTCTGCATTGCAATGGTTCGTCACTGCAAGTATTTACCTCATAAAGGATTGGAATGAGCTGTCTTCCACATTCTTGCATCAGTACCAAAACCAGATTGGAACTGAGCTGCCTTGCGAAAATTTGGCCCACTTCGGAAGAAGACCAATAGAGGATTTCCGAGCATATGCAGGAAGGTGGAGGGCTTTTATGATGCAAACCCACCCTCAACTGACTGAAGAAGAATTGATAAAGCAGTTCATAGAAGCTTTGTCCCACGAACATCGGTTTGTTGGCTGCATGGATTACACTTACGTAGCTTCAACGAAATGGTCATCGCATGCGAATATTTTGAGTCTCTGGAGGCGAGGAATTCAAAGACGCTTGACTTGTAACCAGCACTATCAAAGCGCTCCTTTTCATAGGAGTTTTCATTAGTTTCGCTTGTTTTTATGTTTCTTATCTAGTGTGCTCTTTGTTGTATTTTCCATTCCAATCTTGTAATGAACGGTTATAATATTTTGTTTGAAGAGCATGAGGCGGTATTCCAAACCAGCCCGGTGTGATGCTATCCAACCATGAAAAGAAAATGTCATCCAAGGAGAATGCGGGCTGGGCTTCCTCATGCTTTTTCTCCCCCAAAGACATGTTCTGAAAATAAAAAATATTTCATCACCAAAAGCTTTTGTCAAAACAAGATGATAAATTTAACCATGTTTGTCTTTCGACTCTCTCACTTTATGTCTCGAATATCATTCCCTTTGACTTAGTGTAACGAAAGCATTTAAAGCGGCACATCATGTGAGCAGACCAAGTTCAAAGACACCCTTTCAAGGAAACGGGGGCAAACGAAAAGGATCATCTGTTTCAAAGAAGTTAAGTCTTATTCCTGAACATAATTTTGAAAATGATGTCTCCTCTCTTCGTGTGTACGGAAACGAAAGGAGGTAATAGGCATTGGCATACGGTTAAACTCGAAGCATGCACATCATGGTAGCTCAAGACAGGATAACCTCCCCCATGCCGCTTTCGACCTTCCCATTTTTGCAAGCCCTCCTCAGGAACTCTGTGCACTCCACTTCACTCCCATCCAACTCCTTCTCAAGACGAAGCAATATCTTCTCCCCTTGACATGCCCGAGCAACTAGACGTTCTGGTTTCCAGCTTCGACAAGCCCAGAAGCATAAGGAAGAAATTTCTTCTCTTCCTTTGAATTGATTACTGTCAATAGGGAGAAAATCTAGACAGTCAAGGCGATTTATAGCCCCACTCCAGACAATGACTCTAGAGTGGGAGCTTCCTCCGTGCTCGGACACGTATTCTTCAAAAAATAATCGCCATCGAAAACGGAGGTTTTGATTGTCCATCTCAAATTCCGTAGAAGCTTGAGGTACGTGACTTTTGCTCAATGCAGCTATAGTTAGAGAGGAAGAAAAATTCCACAAAAGGAAGGCGTTGAAGATGAATCAACGACCAGCAATCATGCATACGGGACTACAAATGAGGAGGGCCAATCAAAGAGACATTGAACTGTGTCAAAGACAATAGGCCGTCCTTGACATTCAAATATCCCTAGGAGTCAGCAAATATAAACTCTGGGGAAGAGTAATTTGGTATCGTTTCCAATACTCCCAGTATCTGAACTCACTTTTGACATATTTTCTCCTATTAACAGGAAGCATAGGATTCAAGAAACAAGTTTAATGGTTATTTTGGACAAATCAAGTGACTCATATTGATTTATCTAACTTGGTATGAAAGGACATGTCATCCAAGAGCCGGTCTGGTTGAATAAAAAAGGGAAGCGCCCCCTACGGACATCGTCATCACCTTTGGTCGAGCGGTACCCAGGAAGGAGCAAAATGACCCGAAGTCGAGGGTTCAAATCCCCGACGCGATCGTCAGCTGCTTAAAAATAAAATGAAATTTGCTTTTCTTGCACTTGCAAATTACAAGAAAGCAAATGACCTAATGGAGTGAAAATTTCAGGAATTCATATTCTCCTCGTCTATTCAAACATCTGTAAACCAGTGAAGGGTAATGTTGTATCGCTTCCAAGTTATTCGACTCTTGAAAGAGCTTCTGACTAACATGATCCCTCTCGTCTGTTGCGGGGATCACCGATCGTCAAAGATGTAGAAAACAAATCAATGAGAGGCATGTCAGACCATGATAAGCTCTCTCAAGCCAAATAGCGTCTCAAGTGTCGCCAAGGCAGATGACAGAAACCTTTAAGGCCTCAAATCACGTGTGATTTTGGCCCTACTAATTGATCTATTTCCACATCTTCTCTTCTGCAGGGGCAAAAGCAGAAAGGCCGTCAAATCAATGATCAGATCCCCAATCCCAGCTGATCTTTCTTGTGTCATTTCCCTACTTAATAAGGACAATCCATTGACACCCATTTGTGAATAACTCTTTTGATATTCAAAATTCAGCACATTTGTAAATACAATTTCACTAAGTAAACACCCATAAAGTTGTTAATAGGGTCTCTCGAGTAAAAATCATTCATTTGTTTTGAGAGTACAAACTCTCTAATACTTAAAAAATGCTACATGCCTTTCTCCAATTGGATTTTTGCATGATGATTTTGTCTGTCTAAAATCACTGATTCCATTAAGGATTATTGGAATAGACAGCTAAGTGAAGGATACAAGATTAGTTGAGCATGCTGGATGAGGTGCGTCGAGAATGATGACAGGGCAAGCCATATCCTACACACGAGTCCCCCATCTATACACTTGTGAGATGAGTGCAGAAAATTCCATGACTGCGAGGGGATAAAGAGTTCTCTCGCGAATGGTACGATAACCGAAATAGTGAGAGGCATTTCATTGCTCACCCCTTTTGAGCCCCATGCTTGGTGAAGCTTCTCTCATCAAGAATCACCCTACATTGGGGCATGTCAAAGACAAGGCGAATCAGCATCACAAGGTGAGAAAAGGGATAGAAATTCTCTTGCTCGCACTTGCATCAATCTTGAGTGTCTTTATTGCATATGAACACTCGCGTTAATTTAAGTGCCTTAGAATGACGAAGAGCAATTCATTTTCTATGCATTTGTATACATTGTACAACCCAAGTGAGTCTGTAATTTTACCCTCACATTGAGACAAAGCGAAGTTATTGCCATAGCCTAGAGCGGTTGAAGATGAAGACTCAAAGTCTAAATAATGGTGCTTCGATTGAACTCGCCTAGTCGGTTCCTCAAGCAACAAAAATGAAAAAGTAGGGGCATAAAAAAGCGGTGTTGGTAAAAGCAAGGTCAATGCCCATAAATGAGGAACTGGAATAAAAGGGGGCATAGAAAAGCGTGTGTGCCGGTAAAAGCAAGGCCAATGCCCCCAGTCAAAAATACAGCCAAGAAAAAGTTGTGGTTGTAAAATCTCCATTTGACGGTAAGAAGAAAGACCGGTGACAAATGCCGAGGCAGGTCACCAACTCTCACCCTTCTACATGTGAGTCGAGTCTACGTTATACTCCCATTGTAAAAAGTCTCTTCGAGACTAGGGGCACTTCAATTAACGTAGGATTTCATATGTGCATAAATATCGCTCGAAGAAGTACGAGCAAGATTACTCTATCTCTTTTCGGGGTTCACGACTTGTAAACCTCGGAGAGGATCGTGCAACATTTTCGTCCATCGACTTCAACCTTGATGGTCCCCTTTGATGAGCTGCTAACCAAGTCTTCATCACAATTTCAATAAAGACCTCTCACATTGGTAAAGTCGTACCACTTGCGAGAATACTCGGACCCTTCCGACATGATGACGGTGAGAAGTGTGACCCTTATAAATCCTGCATCAATGGTCGGGATAAAACAGCCTTTCCATGAGAGTGAGTGAAAAGTCCTTTCGGAGCGAAAGTCCCTCATCGGCATGCTCAAGACATCTACATTCTAAATGAGAGTTGTCTTTCAAAATCTTCTCCAGTGGAATTCGGATGATACAAAACTAACAAAATTGTCATGCATAAATCACATTTGAATTTATGAATTTACAACATATACAATCATTGTGTACATGTCTGCATAGTGCGTAAATAGTGAACATACTCTCAGTAATCAGAGATATTGCCAGGTAAGCATATCCCTGTCCCCATTTGTCTTAAAGTACCTACCCCTGTCCTGGTACTCTCTTCTTGTCACTCGACCTATTCAAGTCGTCCCCTGAGTTTGGGGTGCTTGCATCGGTCTAAGTATCCCCTCGTCTTTGAGTACCCACCATTTGCCGGGTACTCCCTCTTATCGACACTCGACTTGTTCGAGTTGTCCCCATATTAATATGTGCGGCTGTCCGGATATCCCCCATGTTTTTGAGTGCCCGCCGTTACTCATGTACTCCCTCAGTGACACTCGACTGTTCGAGTTGTCCTTAAAGTTTGGATACTCACTGTCCAAGTATCCTCTTGTCTTTGAGTACCGATCATCGTTCGGATACTCCCTTTCCGTGACACTCGACCTGCCCGAGTTGTCCTCAAAATTACGCCATTGAATACTAGCAGCTACTCAAGTATTCCACCACATTATACACCTACAATCACCCAGGTATGCTTTCTTACACTCGGAGCGGTTGAGTGGTCCCTGATCATATCGTTAAATGTTTGTGTTCATCCAAATATTCCTCTACTTTGTACACTGTGTGTTACTGCGGCCATCCGGGTAAGCCTTGTGCTACATTCAAATTCCCCATTACCAGGAGGTGGGAGACCTTCACGAATATCCAAGGTACGTCCTCGATATTCCCATTACCAGGAGGTGAGAGACCTTCACGAATATCTCAGGTACGTCCTCGATATTCCCAACTACCAGGAGGTGAGAGACCTTCACGAATATCTCAGGTTCGTCCTCGATATTCCCAATTACCAGGAGGTGAGAGACCTTCATGAATATCTCGGGTACGTCCTCAATATTCCCCATACCAGGAGGTGAGAGACCTTCACGAATATCTCAGGTACGTCCTCGATATTCCCCATTACCAGGAGGTGAGAAACCTTCACGAATATCTCAGGTACGTCCTCGATATTCCCAATTACCAGGAGGTGAGAGACTTTCACGAATACGCGAGGTACATCCTCAATATTCCCCATACCAGGAGGTGAGAGACCTTCATGAATATCTCAGCACGTCCCTCGATATTCCCAATTACCAGGAGGTGAGAGACCTTCATGAATATCTCTCACGTCCTCAATATTCCCCATACCGGGAGGTGAGAGACCTTCACGAATATCTCGGTACGTCCTCGATATTCCCCATTACCAGGAGGTGAGAAACCTTCACCAATATCTCAGGTACGTCCTCGATATTCCCAATTACCAGGAGGTGAGAGACTTTCACGAATACGCGAGGTACATCCTCAATATTCCCCATACCAGGAGGTGAGAGACCTTCATGAATATCTCAGGTACGTCCTCAATATTCCCAACTACCAGGAGGTGAGAGACCTTCACGAATATCTCAGGTACGTCCTCGATATTCCCCATTACCAGGAGGTGAGAAACCTTCACGAATATCTCAAGTACGTCCTCGATATTCCCAATTACCAGGAGGTGAGAGACTTTCACGAATACGCGAGGTACATCCTCGATATTCCCATTACCAGGAGGTGAGAGACCTTCACGAATACGCGAGGTACGCCCTCGATATTCCTGTTACCAGGAGGTGAGAGACCTTCATGAATATCTCAGGAACGTCCTCAATATTCCTGACTACCAGGAGGTGAGAGACCTTCACGAAAATCCAAGGTATGTCCTCAATATTCCCATTACCAGGAGGTGAGAGACCTTCACGAATATCTCAGGTATGTCCTCGATATTCCCCATAACCAGGAGGTGAAAAACCTTCACAAACATGCGAGACCCATCCTCAATATTCCATTTGTTAGGTATTTTTAGAAATTTGTACTTGTGATCATCCAAGTACCTCTTCAATACCTGCGAACGTTCAGGCATCCTTCAAAGTCCGTACTTGTTAACATCGAAGTACTCTTTTGACACTTGCAAGCAATCGGGTATTTTCCAGCATCTAGTACTTATGATCATACAGGTACCCCTTCAATATCTACAAACATCCAGGTATCCTCTAAGAGTTTGTACTTGTGGTCATCCAAGTATCCTTTCGACGCCTGCAAAGGCCCAAATATCCTCCAAATTAGTACTTGTGAATATCCAGGTACCCTTTCAATGCCTGTGAATGTCCAGGTACCTCCCACAAATTGATGCCCTGAGAAAGGTCAGTGCATCCCCCAAGAAAAGATCGGGTTCCAACTGGTGTCTTCGAAACAGATCAGACACCCCCAACAAATTGATGCCCTGAGAAAGGTCAGCGCATCTCCCGAGAAAGGTCGGGTTCCAACTGGTGTCTTCGAAACAGATCAGACACCCCCAACAAATTGATGCCCCGAGAAAGGTCAGCGCATCTCCCGAGAAAGGTCGGGTTCCAACTAGTGTCTTGAAACGAGATCGACACCCCAACAAATTGATGCCCCGAGAAAGGTCGGCGCATCTCTCGAGAAAGGTCGGGTTCCAAGCGGGTGTCTTCGAAACAGATCGGACACCCCCAACAAATTGATGCCCCGAGAAAGGTCGGCGCATCTCCCGAGAAAGGTCGGGTTCCAACGGGTGTCTTCGAAACAGATCGGACACCCCCAACAAATTGATGCCCTGAGAAAGGTCAGCGCATCTCCCGAGAAAGATCGGGTTCCAACTAGTGTCTTCGAAACAGATCAGGCACCCCACAAATTGATGCCCGAGAAAGGTCGGCGCATCTCCCGAGAAAGGTCGGGTTCCAACGGGTGTCTTCGAAGCAGATCGACACCCCCAACAAATTGATGCCCTGAGAAAGGTCAGCGCATCTCCCGAGAAAGGTTGGGTTCCAACTAGTGTCTTCGAAACAGATCAGACACCCCCAACAAATTGATGCCCTGAGAAAGGTCAGCGCATCTCCCGAGAAAGGTCGGGTTCCAAGCGGTGTCTTCGAAACAGATCAGGCACCCCACAAATTGATGCCCTGAGAAAGGTCGGCGCATCCCCGAGAAAAGATCGGGTTCCAAGCGGTGTCCTTGAAAGCGGATCGGGCACCCCCACGAATCGATGCCCTGAGAAAGGTCGGCGCATCCCCCGAGAAAGGTCGGGTTCCAACTAGTGTCCTTGACGGAGGTCAGGCACCTCGCAAATCGATGCCCTGAGAAAGGTCGGCGCATCTCCCGTCAAGGCGACCGAAGAAAGGTTCGAGTCCTAGACAAATCATTGATTGTTTTAACAGGCGACCGAAGAATGGTTCGAGTCCTGGAGAAGCAATTTCTCGTCACGGCGACCGAAGAACGATTCGAGTCCGAGACAATCCACTAATTGCTCTAACAGGCGACCGAAGAATGGTTCGGGTCTTGGAGGAGCAATTTCCCGTCAAGGCGACCGAAGAAAGGTTCGGGTCCTAAATGAATCGTTGATTGTTTTAACAGGCGACCGAAGAATGGTTCGAGCCCTGGAAAAGCAACCTCCTCATATCACCAGGTAAAATGACACCTTGATACTTGCCAAAACTCGGGGTTCACACCCTATCTCACTCACTCTCGGTAAGTAATTCCAGGTATCTTCTTATCGTCTTAGTATATGTAAAGTTATATTACTCTTCTGCATAGAATAATAGGTCCCAAATAAAATATAATCACTACGCATCCATCGATAAAATTTAGGCATCGGTTTGTCTTTGAATGTAACCTCTCGCGAACTCACCTTCAAAGAGGGCGTTTGTTGACGCCTAAATTTCATCTTCTTAAATTAGTTTTTATTATTATTATTATTAATTATCTTTTTTCTTTTTTTCGAATAATAAATAAATAAACAACAAAAAAGAAAACAAAACAAAAAGCAAAAGAAAAGAAAACAAAAAAAAGAAAAAAGTAGCGGCTCCCCCCAATGGGCCTCCACGGCCCAAGCGCGAGGCCCGGCCTCCCTTCCAGTCATCCCCTTCCTCGCGCCCGCAACTCACGCGCAGAGGGCGCGACGCCGGAAGGATGGCTGGACGCGACGCACGTGGAGCGAGGGAGGAGCGAGCGTGGCAGGACGTGAACGGGGACGGGACGCCGGTTCGGCGCGCGAAGGGCGTGGCGGCCCTCGGTCGAGCTCCGTCGACCGGCCGCCCCTCGCCTATAAATACCGAGGCCCCCGCCTCCATTGAAGGCACGCGCAGCGGCTCCAAGCTCCGAGCCCCCCGAGAGACTTCGGGGGAACTCAAAGCGAGGCGAGAGGTGAGGCAATCGGGTCGCGAGCTCGCCGATCTCCTCCGAGACTTCGGGAGCGGGTGGCGCGCAGCCGCATCCGAGCTCGCGGCCAAACAGAGAGAGAGAGGGAGAGGCAGAAATCAAAGGGGAAAAGGGGGTATCGCCGCCGCCGCGCACCGCCGTCCCGCCGCAAGCCGCCGCCCACGGCCGGTAGAGCGCCACCGTCGTCGCCATCTCACCCCCTCTCGCCATTTGTCACCACCGTCGCCGCCGCCGTCGCCGCCGCATCGATCCGCCCCCTTCCTCCTCGGCGCCGCGAATCGGGAACCCTAGGGTTCCCGATTTTTCGGGTCGTGACCCGGGTCGTTGGGTCGGACCGGGTCGGGGGAACGGGTAGGGTTTCACCGGTTCCCCCAAAACGACGCAAAGCATCATTTATTTTCCAAAAAAAAAAAAAAAATCCCGGACTGGGTCGTTGGGTCGGACCCGGGTCGGGGAAACGGGTAGGGTTTTTGCCGGTTCCCCCAAACGGCGCCGTTTCAAAGCAAAAAAAAAAAATAATAAAAAATAAGAAAGTCAGAAAAATGAGTCGGGCGCAACGCGGTCCGTATGCGATCGGCTTTTTTTTATTTTGTTTTAAATAATATTTTAATTAAATAAATAATTTTCAAAAAAATCAAATCAAAAAAATAATATATTTTATTTTCGAAAAAAAAATTAAAAAATATTTTAATTTCCAAAAAAAAACAGAAAATATTAAAAATATATATATAATATTTTATTTTTCAGAAAAATCCAGAAAAATCAAAAATACTTTATTTTCCAAAAAATATTAAAAATATATATTTTATTTTCCAAAAAAATCAAAAATCAAAAAAAAAAAAAATAAAAAATATTCCATATTTTCCAAAAAATGCCAAAAATCCAGAAAAAGCCAAAAAGACTTTTATTTTCAAAAATGCCAAAATCCAGAAAAAGCCAAAAAGACTTGTATTTTTCAAAAAAAAAATACCAAAAATCCAAAAAAAATCCCTTTTATGTCCAAAAATAGAAGAGGACCCCAAAAATGTTTTTCCCAAAAATGCGTGGAAAATCCCTAAAACATCCAAAAAAAAAAAAAAAAACCTCGGTGTTTAAACAAGGTTAGGTACCGAAAGGGCATTAGTGATTAACTAGTGTAATCAAGTCCCCGATCCTAATTTCTGCAGATTTGCGCGGGGAGCGAATATTCCTCCCAATATTTCGCATGGGTTTCTAATCAACCCACCCCAAATTGATTAGTGGCGACTCCGTTTAAAAAAAATAACTTACGGGTTAAAAACTTAGACTATTAACGTCGTGAATTGGTGGACTTGGGAGAGTCCGGGCTTAATAAACCTAGCCGAGCCATTAGCCTCCCGCTAGGCGCCCGCCCCTAGCAGGCGCCGAAAAAAAAGGAGGTCGCGACAGTTTGGTTGGTCTCAAAGACAACTCCAAGGTTGTTAGAATGAATTTTAGTTCCTTCTTAACAAATGGGCCAATTTTTTTTACAAAAAAGTAGAGTTAGGCCCAAGAGACTTGAGCCCATCTCTCAGTTAAGTGAATTCTAAACTTCATGTACAAAATGCAAATGGCTCCTATTGATACATTCTAAGTTCGAAATCTTCTTTCAAAAAAATTAAAATGCAATCAAGTCTTTTCCATGAACAATACCTAAAATGGGCTGCGTATCACTCAAAAAGTGTTTAGGTGACATCTTTAAATTGCACTTTCCAACACAGTTTAAGTACTCAATTACATTTGAACCAATCAAAGGGTTTAGAACTTCATTACATTTCTTGGTAAAGATTTAGGATTTAATTGAATCAAAGGAAAATTTAAGGCAATTACCTTGACTCACCTGTAGAGGGAGGGAGGGAGGGAGGGAGGGAGGGAGAGTGGGCAAAATGAAAATACAAAAGGGGTAATTGCGAGAGAAAAACAACCTTTTCCTCAACATGGCAAATTTTTTTTTTTTTTTGAACTACTCTTTTAAAAAGCTGACCAGAAAAAAAAAAAACTACTCTTTTAAAAATTCCAAGCATCGAATCCTTTAATCAGAGAGAATTCATTAGTAAAGCCGTACTGATTGTGTTGAATTATGAGTTGCTGCATTGGTTTTAGAAGTTGTTGAGCTGTGAAATCATGTTCTAAAGAAACTATAGGTGTCATGAAACTTTAGGGTGTCATGAAATCAATTTACAGTTATGATTTGGTCGAGATGAAATTTTGAAATTTGTTGCTCATTTTTTAAACTAGATTCGTATTATTGTGTATAGAACTGGTTTTCACCCGTCTCCAGCCATCTTCTGGTCAGAGGTGAGTTTTATTCTTAAGTATGCTGAGTTAGCTTTTAAATGACTCAGGACCACTTGAAATAGGTGTTGATAAATTTTAAACGAATCGTCTTCAATTTGGCAAACAAGCTGCCGTAGCATGGTGAACAGCAGTGATTGTTCTGCTTTGGGAGAATTTTTCGTTGGTCCTTCGTTTTGTTATGGAATAAGCTTAGTTTAGTCGAGTCTTAGTCAAGGTAGTTATCTTGATTTCGATATGCCTTTCTCACTTAATTGATATGGATTTTGGGTTTTCCCACTCAAAGTAACTTTCATTGTTTAGTTTTGCATTTTCAGGTAAGTGATGCTTATATCGTTTATGATTTATAAATTTATATCTTGCAAATGATAGGAATTAGATATGTAATAAATTATAAATAAAAAAAAAAAGGCATAGCGTGGCATGATATTTATTAAGAAAAAAGAGTTTAGAGCATCTTTGTTTCATAAAGTTGGAAACGGACTTTTACTATGCTTTTGGTTATTTGAATTGACTAGTTTGTTGGTTGATTGTTGAAAAGGCTTGAGAAATGCTATTTACATTCTTTTTTTAATTAGGTTTTAGGTTTTATTTTTTGTTTATTTTATTTTGGATTTTCTATCTTTTTTTCAAGGAAGGATAATAAACACAAATAAAAACAAATAATTTGATATTGAGCAAAAAAAAACTAAAAACAAAATTGAAAAAATGTATAAAAAAGTGAAAACCGATTTTGTAAAACTGATTTGGATAAAAAGTGGATGCTCACAGCCTTATACTGTTAATTTCCCCCGAAGAATAGAAGAGATCCGCCTAAATTTTCATGGGTTTCATCCGGATAATAAACAAAACAAAAAAAAAAAAAAACGAAGAAAAACAAAACCCAAAAAGAAAAGAGCAGCCCATTCCTCCTCCTCCCATTCTCCTCCGCCTGGCCCACTTCGGTCGTCTTCCTTCCTCCATCCGCGCCTCGCAGCGCACACGCGAGGGCGCGACACTAGATGGGCGGTGGACGGGCAATGCACATGGAGCGAGAGGAGCAATTGGCGTCGACGGGGACGTGACCAGGAGGAGGAGCGAGATGGCGGATGGGACGGCGGTCTAACCGGCGGTCGACCCTCGCCGACCGGCCGCCCCCTTGCCTATAAATAGAGGGGGCCACCGTCGATGTCGGGGGCGGGCTAGAGGAGAAACCACGGAGAGAGAGAGAGAGAGAGAGAGAGAGAGAGAGAGAGGCGAAGCTCGAGGTCCCTTGAGAGACTTCGGGAGCTCGAGCATAGGGCCGCCAAGGCGTGGTGAGCTCGGAGGGGTCCCCGAGAGATTTCGGGGAGCTCGAAGGGCGAGCCCGAGGGAGAGAGAGAGGGTCGCGGAGCCGGGCCGGATCTAGCCGGATCCGGCCATCCCCGGGATCCACCGCTGCCCGTTCGTTCGCCTCCGCCGTGGCCGCCTTCAATCTAGCATCGTCGCTGTCGCCGCCCTTGGTCGAGAAAAGGTAAAGAACCTAGCTGCCGTCGCCATCATCGTCGCCTTCGTCGTTGCCGTCGCCGCCATAGTCACCGTCGCCGCCGCAGTGCCTTGGTTCCCGTCCTCCGCGCCGCGGATTCGCAAACCCTAGGGTTTGCGATTTTCAGTCGCGAGGTAGATCCGGTCTCGAGGTTCGGGTAGGGTTGCGATTTTGGGCGGTTGGAGGATGGGTCGCGAGTCGAGCCGGGTCGGGTAGGGTTCGAAGGAACCCGCGAGCCGGTGCCGGGTCGGGTAGGGTTCGAAGGAACCGGGTCGCGAGCGGATCCGAGTCGGGTAGGTTTCCCCATGGGAACCGGGTCGTTGGGTCGGTCCGGGTCGGGGGAACCGGGTAGGGTTTCGCCGGTTCCCCCTAAAAACGGCGCCGTTTCGTAAAGTAAAAAAAAAAAAAAAGAAAAAAAAAAAAAAAAAAAAAGTCGGGCCGCTATCGATCGGCTTTTTTTTATTTTTAATCATTTTTTTTAAATAATATTTTAAATAAATAAATAATAAATAATTTATTTTCGAAAAAATATCAAAAAAATATTTTATTTTCGAAAAAAATATTAAAAAATATTAAAAAATAAAAAATATTTTATTTTCCAGAAAAATCAAGAAAAAAAAAAAAAATTTATTTTCCAAAAAATATTAAAAAATATTTTATTTTCCGAAAAAAAAAAAAAAAAAAAAAATCAAAAATATTTCATATTTTTCAAAAAATGCCAAAAATTCAAAAAAGCCAAAAAGACTTTTATTTTCCAAAAATGCCAAAAATCCGGAAAAAAAAAAAAGTCCTTTTTATGTCCAAAAAATAGAAAAAGACCCAAAAAAATGTTTTTTTCCCCAAAATGCATGGAAAATCCCTAAAACATCCAAAAACCTCGGGGTTTAAACAAGATTAGGTACCGAAAGGGCATTAGTGATTAACTAGTGTAAGCAAGTCCCCGATCCTAATTTCTCTTGTTGCGCAGGAGCGAATATTTCCCCAATATTTCGCATGGGTTTCTAATCAACCCACCCCAAATTGATTAGTGGCGATTTCGTTTTAAAAATTAACTTACGGGTTAAAAACTTAGACTATTAAAGTCGTGAATTGGTGGACTTGGGAGAGTCCGGGCTTAATAAATTTAGCCGAGCCATTAGCCTCCGCAAGGCGCATGACTCGATCGGGCGCTAAAAAAAAAAAAAAAAAAAAAAAAAAGAGGTCGCGACGACTTGGCGACTCGCCGGGGACCTTGAGGACTTAGGCCTTTTTGTCTTGTTTAATTCCTTTCTTGACTTAGGTTTTTTTTTTTTTTTTTATGCAGGTCAATAGTTTAGAATTTATTTTAATTTTTGCTTAAAATAGATTATCTTGTGATTATAAATTGTTGTGCATGTTTTATTGTTTTAACACTACACATGGCACACACAACCCGGCCGCCGGACTGGGCCACCATAAGATATTTAGGATGGTGTCAAGAAAGATACGACCTCGAACGCGAGGCGTGATGTAGAGGTTGCCTTTCTTTTCCCGAATTTCTCTAGCCGAGGTTAGGAGGGTATCTTTGCTAACGCGAGCTGCGACGGGCGGATACCCTTTTAATTTCAACAAGCCTTCTCAGTTAGAAATCGAGCCACACGTCTCATGTGCATGTCTTTGTGCTTGGCATTTTCTTTAAAAGCAAAGTAATTTATTTTACTTAGTCTTTTTATTGGCTCATGGCATAGGGTCAGGTCGTGTAACTCCATTTCTCATATGTGATGGGAAGAATCGATATCCAGTTCATTCCTGCTCCCAAGAAAGAGCTCCTCAGATGGTGGAATCAGTTAGATCAGCTCGGCCAGGAGCATGTCAAAGCAATCATCGGTCATCTCCTTCCGTTGCTCCAAATCAATATCCACTCTGGAGTCATGCAAGCACTACCACATTTCTGGTGCCCTGAAACATCCACCTTCATGTTCGGCAAATTTGAACTGACTCCGACCTTGGAAGAATATAGTCTCGCCATAGGAATGCCCCTGGAGAAGGAGCTTGCCAAGCCACTAATCAGCATTGACCCTGTGGTTAGTCTATCACGGTTTTTAAAAAATCATTGGGTAAGAGAAATAGTTAAAGCCAACAACAATGCTTTCCCGCTATCATCTTTGACTGAATGTTTTGAAAAACAATCAATGAACCAAAAAAGCAAGATCTTCCTCTTAGCGTTCTTTGGATTTATTATCTTCCCCTATAGGAAGAATGCCATAAATCCTTCAATGGCGAGGGTGATAAATCAAGTCACTTTTGGAGCAGGATACGTGAACATGGTTTTAGCTGAAACATTCTTATCCCTTAATCGTTTTAAGGAAAACAAAAAAAAATCATGAGGGCCGCCCGGAAATTTTACAAATGTGGTTCTTTTCCCATATCAAAGGATTTGGGCACCTCATGCAAATATTTGAAATCAACAAATTCAAACATCCACTTCAAAAATTTCAAAACTTGGAAAAATACTCTCCCAGCGAAGAATATTCTCGATGGATTAACTTATTAAAAAATCCTGTCCCTGAGACATTCTTATGGGAAACTAAATGGTTCATTGCAGGAGAGGCACGTTTTGCGCTTGATTATTACGACTCCATCTCACTACTGGGCCTCTCTGGAGCTACCTCATATTATCCACATAGGGTGGCTCGTCAATATAGGGTCCTCCAGGAAATCCCGCCGCCACTCAAACCAGGATTGTTCCGAATCCTTTTCACCCATACTAGTTATGACTACTCAGAGGAGATCCATATAATCCAAGATGCATGGAGTAGATGTCGCACGGAAAACATTGTCGTACCCAGAAGATTGAAAGGGCAAGAAAAAGCTCATCACGCATCCACATTCTACATCCTCAACCACATAATTCCCGAAGAATTACAACCAGTAATCCCCGATGTAGCTGATAAACTTACTCTCCGAGGACAAATTGAATCTCTTGAAAAAAGTTTGGAGACAAGCAGGAAACACATATCAAAGCCAGCACGAAAGAGCAAGCGGATTCACAAAACTGGAGCTTCCCATCACATATGAAAATAGGCAGTTCGGTTTTTTGATGTGAATATGTCTAAATATAAATAGTTAGGATCGCTCTATCTTTTATGCCTTGTTTGAAGAGCCTTTTCGGCATTGTATATTTCCTCTGTTAATAAATAAAAATGACTCGACCCTCGCCATGGGCCAATGTTCCATTTGTTTCCCTCACTTATGTTCTTTCCATTTTGCGCAAATATAGGTAATTACGACATAGCTGCATTCAAAAGCTAGAATGGCTGAAGAAAACGTACCAAGCCGTGTCGAGATCATGGAAAATGAAATGAAGCAGGTCTTCAATGTGCTCCAGCAACTCTCAAAGTAGATAGATTCCATTCAAGGCAAAGGCGGCTCTCGCCCGGCCTCAATCGAAGTACTGTTACCACAATCGTCCATTCGAGGTGATCAAGGAAGAGATACTGATGATAACATGCCTGAATTGGAGGACGATCCGCACCAAGCCGCGATTGAGAGAGCTAAGCCAGGAGGTTTGTCTAAAATCGAGCATGACAAACGCCTCGAAAAGCTTGAGGAAAGACTGAAACAACTGCAAGGCCTCCAGGATCCTACCTTGACAGATCTCTCCATTTATTCCAAAGTCAAAATGCCAGAAAAATTCAAAATACCTGAATTTGAAAAATACGATGGCACGACTTGCCCAAGGGCTCATTTGCAAATGTACTTGGTTCGAATGACCCAATACGTTAATAATGCACCATTAATGATTAAGTTGTTCCAGTCAAGTCTAATAGGCCCTGCCCTGAGATGGTACATCACGAAAAATATAAACCTCCTTGAAGCATGGAGTGAAGTAAGTGAGGCATTTCTCAAGCAGTACAAGTTTATAATGGACATTACCCCTTCTCGTGAGGATCTAGAGCGCACAGAAAAGAAAAGCATGAATCTTTCAAAGAATATGCCATTAGATGGAGGAATCGGCCGCCCAGATCAGTCCTGAACCAACTGATTTCGAACTAAGAAAAATGTTCATCAAAACCCTCCCCTATGAATACCGCAATCGAATGGTAACTACGATCGCTGAATCGTTCAATCAACTCATCCCAGTAGGAGAACAAATTGAGATAGGGTTAAGGGATGGCTGGTTCACTGAGCCTGCACCCATCGGCAAAAGACTCAACGTGAAAAAAGACAAAGAACCCCTGGTTGATGTTAATGCAACCTACACTACAAACACCAGTCACCTCCCGACTATTCAGACAAGCACAGGACAACAACAAACCACCAATCGTCAACCGCCTCAGCGCTACAACAACAGGAGACAGTTCACTCCGCTTCCCGGATCTCCATCACAAGTTCTGGCAATCCTCCGAAACAAGAACCTCCTCTCAACCGAGCCAAAGCGACCCAACGCTGAAAGCTTCTCCAGCTATGACCCGTCCAAAAAATGTGACTATCACATGGGAGAAATAGGCCACTCAACTGACGAGTGTTTCACCCTTAAGCATTGGATCCAGAACTTGTTGGATACTAAGGCATTCTCGTTCCAAACTACAAAACCAAATGTCCAAAGCAATCCGCTCCCTAATCACGCTAGCAAGGTAAATGCGATATTCAGTTCAGAGGCCGGTCAAACCAGAAATGCCAAAGTGCCTATTGTTGACATCTATCGAGGGCTGGTAGAAGCTGGGTATTATTCAAGCAATGGGATACCACCCCTTGCAATAATGGAGGAAAGGGTATTAAGAATGATAGAGGCCGGAATAATCGTATACGCCGGCCACGCCAGTATAGTTTCTACCATATCGCAAGTCCTCATCAATTGGGAGGAGGAATTTGCCGCGCTAAATGCGGAAAAGGAGAAGAAAGATTCCACCTCACCTGAGAGCGTCTTTGAAAGGAAGGAAGCTATTGTTCAAGCATCAGCAGCAGAAACAGCTATAGTCATCGAGATTCCCCAACCTTACAAATACGAATACAACAATGCAGTACCATGGTCTTATGACCTTGAGGTTGGTTTAGTCACAAGATCTGGGCGAACCTATGCTCAAGCAAACACTCGCTGCTAAGCCCGTCACTGACGAAGAAGCCAAGGAGTTCTTGGCCGTAGTTAAGGCCAGCGAATATAATGTGGTGGAACAGTTACGAAAATCACCAGCACAGATCTCTCTGCTAGAATTGCTTCAGACATCTGTCAAGCACCAAAAGTCCCTCATGAAAGTACTAAGTGAGGTACATGTCCCTAAAACGATTGAGCATGACAAACTCGAGGAATTTGTCGATACCATCCTTTTAAAAGATCAAATGGCATTTTCTGATAAAGAAATTCCTGAGGAGGGTAGAGGACACACCAAGGGCCTCTACATATCAGTCAAGTGCAATGCATCTCACGTCGCTCGAGTGCTAATCGACAATGGATCTGCTCTTAACATATGTCCACTAGCGATACTCTGTCACCTTAAAATAGAGAGATCGTGGATCCAGGTACCCAAGACTTCCGTTCGAGCATTCGATGGAACGAAGAAGGAAACAGTGGGAGAGATTGAACTCGACGTTCAAATAGGCCCAACTATATTCAAAATTTTGTTCCAGGTGATGGATATCCCCACTGCGTTCAATTTCCTCTTAGGCGCCCATGGATCCACATCGCGAGGAGCGGTACCTTCAAGCCTCCACCAAAGTGTGAAGTTCGTGGTTGGAGGAAAACTGATCACGGTCCGAGGAGAAGAAGATCACCGCATCTACCACGAGACGGCCATCCCTTATGTTGAACCTAGTGACAAAAGCGAAGCTAGCTATCAATCGTTCGAGCTCGTGTCTACTATACACGAAACTCGAGGGACTTTGCCCCTCGTCCCCGAGGTATCAAGCGCTGCAATCATGGTAGGAAAAATCATGGTTGGACACGGTTTCATTCCAGGACAAGGGCTTGGTAGGAGAGGCCAGGGCATCCGTCAGCCTATTAAAGCCCTAAGGAGACCCTATACTATCGGTTTAGGATTTTCCCGGATAGAAAAGCAAAGAAAAAGTCAGCCTTGTATATCCCCGTCTCGAGGAAACTTTCCCAGGCCCAGCCAGGATGATGCATGAGGAAGAAGAAGTGAATACTTCAAAATGGTTCAACTCCGGAAGCGCGAAATCGCCCATAATCCAGGAAAACACAGTTCAGCCCGTACTTACAAAGGAAGAAGGACCAGATGGCGTGACCACCATGTTTGGAGACCTTTTCGTAGGTGCCATTGATGAGGAACAATTAGAAGGAACAGGCGATAACTTCTCGTTCACCCAGCTTCAACGTCAAGTCGATGAGCTACACGAGACAGTACACCACTTGACAGAAAGTTTCGCCCAAATTGCCCGTACATTCCTCTCTCGTCACAATGAAGAGTTGGCAGCCAAAGTAAATGAAGAGGACCTTATTGACACGAGCTGGCAAGGGGCTCGGCTACCCCAGTCCTCAAGAAGCACGCGGCCGTATTCGCCTCTTCCTAAATCGATGGCCATCATTTTTCCCATTCTCCTAGAGCAAGGGATAATCACCAGGGAACTGAGTCATCCTACTCCCGAGTACTTCCTTGGTTATGATCCATCCAAGCAATGTGATTATCATTCGCGGGAATTAGGACACTCGCTAGATGACGCACCATCCGAGAGACAAGGTTCAGGATCTTTTGGACGCTGGGGTATTCACGTTTCGCTCCCCGTGGCTGTGTTTTGGCGAGGACCGCCTCCTCGTAGTACCCAGCACCCGTACCATGTTCCCTGAGCATGTTAAGGAAGCACGTAGAGGAGAGGTGATCATGGACACTTTGGGCCAACCAAGTGGTAAATTTGACTACTATGTCAATTATTCAATCCCCCAAAGTTTCTATGATCATCATCACCACATCGTCCCTGATGGGTGGGAAGGCATGGATGATTTGAAATCCGCAAAGCCACGAGCATAGGGAGACGTGACTGGCGATTGGTATGAAGACTTCTTCGTGGGCGCTATCAACGAAGGACCGTCAGGGGAAATGGGTGCAGACCCGCTCGAGTAGAATCCTTTTATTTTCCTCTGCATACTCCCCTACGCGGGAGCCTGTACATATTTTTTTAAAGTCTGGCTTGTTTTGTTTTCAACATTAGTTCCATCTAGGGAACCTTTTTTGAAACCACTCTGTAAATCCATCTACTAATAAATAAAGTTGAAAACATTTTGAGGGCATGAGGAGATACACCAAACCGGCCCGTTGATGATATCCGGCCGCAAAATGAAAGAAAAAATCTGAGGCTCGGGTTTCCTCATGTTTCCTCATCTTAAAGAACAATTCATCCCCATTTTCAAAAGAAAAAACATGCATGTTGTTAACCTTATTTGTCCCCTTAGCCTATCTACTCTATGATACAGGAGTAATCTAGCAGCCGGCGAGGGTATGGGAACGGTCCAAACCAACACCGTAAGTAACCATTTAGATAACTCGGATGGCGATTTTGATGATTTCGGCGAAATTCAACGGAATTGGGAGCGACACGAAGAAGCAAGGCCCCCTACTACTGAAGACACCGTCGTTGTCAATTTAGGTAGCACAGAAGATCCAAGGGAGATAAAGATCGGCGCGAACCTTCCTAAAGAAGAAGCTGCAAGCTTAATCACCCTCCTAAAGAGATATCAAGATGTATTCGCATGGTCATATGTTGATATGCCAAGCCTCGATCCAATGATTGTGGAGCATAGCTTGCCAACCAACCCTGATGTAGCCCCCAAGAAGCAACGGCTAAGGAGAACTAAACCAGAGTTGTCAAAAAAGATTGAAGAAGAAGTGATGAAGCTTTTGGAAGTAGGCTTCCTCGAAGTCTCGCAATACCCTAGTTGGGTAGCGAACATTGTACCAATAAAGAAGAAAGACGGTCGAATCCGAGTTTGTGTCGACTACCGCGATTTGAACAAAGCAAGCCCAAAAGATGATTTCTCGCTACCTCATATAGACGTTCTTGTGGATAGTACGGCTGGATTTAAGCTTTTCTCTTTCATGGATGGATTCTCAGGATACAACCAAATAAAAATGAAGGAAGAAGACAAGGAAAAAACAGCATTCATTACTCCATGGGGAACTTTTCACTATAAGGTCATGCCTTTTGGCCTGAAAAATGCTTTGGAGCAACTTACCAACGTGCCATGGTCACCCTTTTCCATGACATGATGCACAAAGAAATTGAAGTATATGTTGATGACATGATTGCCAAAACCAAACATGGAGAAGACAATGTGAAAACCCTGAAGAAATTATTCGACCAACTCCGCCAGTTCAAGTTGCGCTTGAACCCAGCAAAATGTGTGTTCGGGGCAACTTCTGGCAAATTACTTGGATTCATTGTGAGCTGTGAAGGGATAGAAGTAGACCCATCAAAAACCAAGGCAATATTTGAGATGCCCCATCCCTCGGCGTAAAGGAAGTCCGGAGCCTCTGGGAAGATTAAATTATATTGCGCGGTTCATTTCTCAACTTTCTGAAACTGCAAAACCCTTCTTTAAACTTCTCAGGAAGGATGCACAAATTAAATGGGATAATGATTGCTAATTGGCATTCGAAAATCTAAAGCAGTACCTGATGAAGCCCCTGATTCTGGTACCTCCGGTCCCGGGGCACCCTTTAATCCTCTACCTTACCATCAACAGTGAATCCTTAGGCGCAATGCTCGCACAGGAAGGACCCCATGACAGGAAGGAGCGAGCCATCTACTATTTAAGTAAAAAGTTCACCACGTCGGAACAAAACTACTCCAAATCAGAAAAAAAAAACATGCGCTGCATTGGTATGGGTGTTGCACAGACTCCGGCAATATACCTTGCACTACCAAACGTTCCTCGTAACTGAGAGTGACCCGATCAAGTATTTGCTCGGTCGCTCGGCCTTGGTAGGAAAATTGGCCAAATGGCAAATCCTGATCTCAGAATTCGACATCCAAGTGATGTCGCGAAAATCAGTTAAAGGTCGAGTGATTGCTGATATGTTAGCAGATCGCCCTAAGGAGGTACACGAGGATAATACACAAGACGACCGGATTTCAACAATAGAAGAAGACGCATGGACTATGTTTTTCGATGGAGCTGTAAATTTGTCAGGTTCTGGCACTGGGGCAGTTTTGATATCCCCTAATGGGCAACATTATCCTGTGGCTGCAAAATTGATTTTTCCATGCACCAACAATATAGCCGAATATGAAGCATGCATCCTCGGCCTACAAGCGGCTATTGGAATGGAAGTGACAAAACTAAAAGTATTCGGTGACTCCGCCTTAATTATCCTCCAAAGCGTGGGTGAATGGAAGACGAGAGATACCAAACTTGTGCCTTATCACGACTACTTGGAAAAATTGGTGGGAGAATTTCAGGACATCTCGTTTGAATACCTACCTAGAGTTCATAATCAGTTCGCTGATGCGCTAGCAACGCTGTCATCTATGTTGCAAGTAACGAAAGGGTTAAAAGTAGAACCTTTGAAGATCGAAGTTCTGACAAGACAGGCCCACTGCATGGCTATAACCGAAGAACCCGACGGGAAACCCTGGTATTACGATATCATGAAATACGTCCAGAAGCAGGAATTCCTTGAAGAAAGCACTCACTCTGATCGAAAATACCTAATGAAAATGGCCTCAAGGTTCTTCGTCAGCGGCAAAAATCTGTACAAAAGATCATATGATTCAGTCCCGCTAAGGTGTGTTGATGCAAGCGAAGCCACACGGATAATGCAGGAAATACATGAGGGAGTATGTGGCCCTCACATGAATGGACGCATGTTGGCCAAGAAAATAATGAGATTAGGTTATTACTGGCTCCCTTTGGAAGGCGATTGTGCCCAACATGTGCGAAGCTGTCATCGTTGTCAGATTCACGGGAACAAGATAAATGTCCCTCCAACCGAACTGCATCAATTATCTGAGCCGTGGCCATTTTCAATGTGGGGCATTGATGTAATTGGCCCAATCAATCCGAAGGCATCAAATGGGCATCGGTTTATTTTGGTTGCAATCGATTACTTCTCAAAATGGATCGAGGCCACATCCTATGCAAGCGTAATCGCGCGAACGTTATGAAGTTCATCAGACGTGACATAATCGCCCGTTATGGCGTGCTAGAAGCTATCATCACCGACAATGGGTCAAACCTGAACAACAAGTTGATTGATCAATTGTTCTCTGAGTTCAAAATCCAACATTTGAACTCATCCCCTTATCGTCCACAAATGAATGGAGCCGTGGAAGCCGCCAACAAGAACATCAAGAGAATCCTAGTCAAGACAGCTGAAAACTACCGTGGACCGGCATGAAAGGTTACCCTTCGCACTAACAGCATATCAAACTTCGATTCGAACTTCCACTAGGGCAACCCCTTTTTCCCTGGTTTACGGCATGGAAGCAGTTTTGCCTATAGAAGTAGAAATCCCATCCCTACGAATTTTATCCGGTAGGATTGTCCGAGGAAGAGTGGACACAACAAAGGCTCGAGCAACGAATATGATCGATGAAAATGACTAAAAGCCCTCTGTCATGGTCAGTGTTATCAATAGAAGGTAGCCCGATCGTTCAATCAGAAAGTGCGACCTAGGAACTTTGAGGTAAATGAGCTAGTCTTGAGAAAGACACTGCCAATCTTCCCGGAGCCCGGAGGCAAGTTTGCCCCAAATTACAAGGGTCCTTATGTGATAAAGAAGATACTCCCCGGAGGAGCCTTGATCCTGACTGAAATGGATGGGCGGGAATTCTCCAAGCCGGTTAATTCTGATGTTGTAAAAAAGTACTACCCTTGAAAGATGTTCATTGCCTGGCATTGCCAAGCATTTCTCTATCAAAATGAAAATGCCTATGCGCCTTTTATGAGTGATGTATTTACACCATCATAAAAATGTGTTTGGTTGATTCAACAAAGAAGAATGAATGGTAATCACTAGCATTTAAGGGAGTGTCGAGAATCAGGCAACAAACTTGATGGAATAATCAATACTACCCAAGCAAGTGCATAGGAGTGACCTATGTCAAATTCACCTAATTTGGTATAAAAGACGTGTCGTTCAAGAACCGGTCCAGTTAAATAAAAAGAAGCCCTCTATCCTAGACGATAACCTTGGAACTGGGAAACCTCACTTCTTGTTCCAGACGCATGCTCTCACAGGAAATAATTAACAAAAGCTAGAGGTTTTGATTGTCCATCTTAGATTCTATAGAAGCTTGAAGTACATGACTTTATCCATGTGCTGCTATAATCAAAGACAGAAGGAGAAATTCCATAGAAGGAAGGTGTTGAAAATAAATCAACGACCAGCAATCAGGCATACGTGGCCACAAATAAGAAAGGCCAATCAAAAGAAACGTTGAACTGTAAAGAGGCCGTCATCAACATTCAAATATTCTTGGAGGCCAGCACATATAAATTCTAGGGAAAAACTAATTTGGTATCATTCCCCAACACTCACTCTCTGAACTCATTTTTTTTGCCATATTGACAGGAGGCGTTGGGATTCAAGAACCAAGCTTAATGGTTAAATAGTGGCAAATCAAGTGACCCGGATCAATTTACATAACCCGAGGCAAAAAAAGAGATGCCCGTTCGAGTCCCAACCCTTAGCTGATCATTCGTGTGTTATCTCCTTATTCAATAGAGACAACCCATCAACACTCATTTGTAAATAACCATTTGTGAATAACTCTTTTGATGTTCAAAATTCAACACATTTGTAAATACAATTTCACCAAGTAAACACCCCTAAAGTTGTCAATAGGGTTTCTTGAGTAAAAATCATTCATTTGTTTTGAGAGTACAAACTCTCTCATACTTTAAAAAAAAAAAAAAAAAATGCTGCATGCCTTTCTCCAAATGGATTTTTGCATGATGATTTTGTCTGTCTAAATCACCGATTCCATTGAGGATTACTAGAATAGACAGCTAAGTGAAGAATACAAGATTAGTTGAGCATCTTTGGATGAGGTGCGTCGGAATGATGACGGGCAAGCCATATCCTACACACGTCCCCCATCTATACACTTGTGAGATGAGTGCAGAAAATTCCATGACTGCAGGGTAAAGAGTTCTCTCGCGAATGGTACGATAACCAAAATAGTGAGAGGCATTTCATTGCTCACCCCCCTTTGAGCCCCATACACTGGTGAAGCTTCTCTCATCAAGAATCACCCTCACACTGGAGCATGTCAAAGGCAAGGCAAATCAGCATCACAAGGTGAGAGGAGGGATAGAAATTCTCTTGCTCGCACTTGCATCAATCTTTGAGTGTTTTTATTGCATATGAACACTCGAGTTAATTTAAGTGCCTTAGAATGACGAAGAGCAATTCCCTTTCTATGCATTTGTATACATTGTGCAACCCAAGTGAGTCTGTAATTTTACCCTCACATTGAGACAAAGCAGAAGTTATTACCATAATCAGAAGCGCCAACAAAAGATGCAGACCAATAGTCTAACCAAGGTGTTTGCTTGAACTTGTCTAGACCAGTTCTTCAAGCAGCAAGAAAAAAACTAGGGGCATAAAAAAGTAGTGTACCTGGTAAAAGCAAGGTCAATGCCCATGAATAAAAAATTGGAATGAGAAATAGGGGCATGAAAAAGCAGTGTGCCTGGTAAAAGCAAGGCCAATGCTCCCCAGTCAAAAATACAGCCAAGAAAAAGTTGCTGTTGTAAAATCTCCATCTGACAGTAGGAAGAAAGACTAGTGACGAATGCCGAGACAGTGACCAACTCTCACCCTTCTACATGTGAGCCGAATCTACGTTATATTCCCATTGTAAAAAGTCTCTTCAGACTAGGGCACTTCAATTAACATAGGATTTCATATGTGCATAAGTATCGCTCGAAGAAATACGAGCAAGATTACTCTATCTCTTTTCGCAGGGTTCCTGACTTGTAAACCCGGAGATGATTGTGCAACATTTTCGTCCACTGGCTTCGACCTTGATGGTCCCCTTTGATGAGCTGCTGACCAATACTCCATCACAATTTCAACAAAGACCTCTCACATTGGTAAAGTCGTACCACTTGCGAGAATACTCGAACCCCTGCTGACATGATAACAGTGAGAAGTGTGATCCTTATAAATCCTGCATCAATGGTCAGGACAAAACAGTATTTCCATGAGAGTGAGTGAAAAGTCCTTTCAGACTGAAAGTCCCTCATCTGGCATGCTCAAAACATCTACATTCTAAATGAGGGTTGTCTTTCAAAATCTTCCCCAATGGAATTCAAGTGGTACAAAATTGACAAAATTGTCGTGCATAAATCACATTTGAATTTACAGCATATACAATCATTGTGTACATGTCTGCATGTTGTGTAAATAGTGAGCATACTCTCAGTGATTAGAGATATTGCCAGGTAAACATATCCCTATCCCTATCTGTCTTAAAGTACCTACCATTATCCAGGTGCTCTCTTCTTGACCTATTCAAGTTGGCCCCTGAGTTTGGGTGCTTGCATCGGTCTAAGTATCCCCTTGTCTTTGAGTACCCACCATTTGCCGGGTACTCCCTCTTATCGACACTCGACTTGTTCGAGTTGTCCCCAGAGTATTGATATTTGCGACTGTCCAGATATCCCCCTGTTTTTGAGTGCTTGCCGTTACTCAGGTATTCCCTCTTTTGACACTCGACCTGTTCGAGTTGTCCTTAAAGTTTGGATGCTCATGACTGTCCAAATATCCTCTTGTCTTTGAGTATCGACCACCATTCGGATACTCCTTTTCTGTGACACTCGACTTGTTCGAGTTGTCCTCAAAGTTACGCCATTGAATACTAGCAGCTACTCAACTATTCTACCACATTATGCGCCTGCGATCACCCAGGTATGCTCTCTTACTCTTGGACCAGTTGAGTGGTCCCTGATTATATCATTAAATATTTGTGTTCGTCCAAATATTTCTCTACTTTGTACGCCTGTGTGTCTGCCGCCATCTAGGTAAGCCTTGTGCTACATTCAAATTCCTAATTACCAAGAGGTGAGAGACCTTCACGAATATCTCAGGTACGTCCTCGATATTCCCAATTACCAGGAGGTGAGAGACCTTCATAAATATCCAAGGTACGTCTTCGATATCCCTATTTACCAGGAGGTGAGAGACCTTTACGAATATGCGAGACCCATCCTTGATATTCCATCTGCCAGGTATCCTTTAGAAATTCGTACTTGTGATCATCCAAGTACCTCTTCAATGCCTGTGAACATTCAGGCATCCTTTAAAGTCCGTACTTGTTAAACATCCAAGTACTCTTTCGACACTTGCAAGCAATCGGGTATTTTCCAGCATCTAGTACTTGTGATCATACAAGTACCCCTTCGATATCTGCAAATGTCCTGGTATCCTCTAAGAGTTTGTACTTGTGATCATCCAAGTACCCCTTCGACGCATGCAAAGGCCCAAATATCCTCTAGATTAGTACTTGTGAATATCCAGGTACTCTTTCAATGCCTGTGAATGTCCAGGTATCTTTCCACAAATCGATGCTCTGAGAAAGGTCGGCGCATCTCCCGAGAAAGGTCGGATGCCAACAGGTGTCCTTGACAAAGATCAGGCACCCCACAAATTGATGCCCTGAGAAAAGTCGGTGTATCCTCCCGAGAAAGGTCGGGTTCCAACCGGTGTTCTCGACAGAGATCAGGCACCCCACAAATCAATGCCCTGAGAAAGGTTGGCGCATCCCCCGAGAAAGGTCGGGTTCCAGTAGGTGTCCTTAACAAAGATCAGACACCTCACAAAGCTGATGCCATGAGAAAAGTTGGCGCACCTCCCGAGAAAAGTTAGGTACCAACTGGTGTCCTCAATACAAATCAGGCACCCACAAATAGATGCCCTGAGAAAGGTCGACGCATCTCCCGTCACGCAAGCGAAGAAAGGTTCGGACCTGAGACAAACTACTGATTGCTCTAACAGGCGACCGAAGAATAGTTCGAGTCCTAGAGAGGCAACCTTCTCATATCACCAGGTAAGATAACACCTTGATACTTGCCAAAACTCAGGGTTCACACCCTATCTCACTCACTCCCGGTAAGTAACTCTAGGTATCTTCTTATCAGTCTTAGTATATGTAAAGTTATATTGCTCTTTTTCTACATGGAATAATAGGTCCCAAATAAAATATAATCTGCTACGCATACACGGATAAAATTTAGGCATCAGTTTGTCTTTGAATGCAACCTCTACGAGCTCACCTTCAAAGAGGGGCAGCTATTGACGCCTAAATTTTCATTTTAATTAGGTTTTACTTTATTTTAGTTTATTTTGTTTTGTTTCATCTTTTTCGGATAATAAAAAAACAAAACAAAAACAAAACAAAAACAAAACAAAAGCAAAAATAAAACAAAAAGAAAGAGCAGCCCATTCCCCCTCCGCATGGGCCTTTACGGCCCATTCTCCTCCGCCTCCTAGCCCAGCCCACTTCGGTCGTCTCCTTCCTCCGTCCGCCTCTGCAGCGCAAGCGCAAAGGGCGCGACGCCGGATGGGCGGTGGACAGTGACGCACGTGGAGCAGAGGAGCAGTTGGCGTCAACGGGACGTGACCGGAGGAGGAGCAGATGGCGGATGGGACGGCGGTCTAACCGGCGGGTCGACCCTCGCCGACCGGCCGCCCCCCTCGCCTATAAAGAGGGGGCCACCGTCGGCGAGGGGGCGCCACGAGAGGAGAAACCACGAGAGAGAGAGAGAGAGAGAGAGAGAGAGAGAGAGGCCGGCCCGGCTCGAGGTCCCTTGAGAGACTTCGGGGAGCTCGAGCATAGGGCCGGCCAAAGCGCGGTGAGCTCGGAGGGGTTCCCGAGAGATTTCGGGAGCTCGAAGGGTGAGCCCGAGGAGAGAGAGGGTCGCAAGCCGGAGCGGATCGGCAGATCGGCCGTCCGGGATCCACCCGCCGCCGCCGTTCGCCTCCGCCGTGGCCGCCTTCAATCTAGCATCGTCGCCGTCGCCGCCCTTGGTCAAGAACCTAGGCTGCCGTCGCCATCATCGTCGCCTTCGTCGTTGCCGTCGCCGCCATAGTCACCGTCGTCACCGCAGCGCCTCGGTTCCGTCCTCCGCGCCGCGGGATTCGTAAACCCTAGGGTTTGCGATTTTCCGGGTCACGAGGCGGATCCGGGTCTCGAGGTTCGGGTAGGGTTCGCGATTTTGGGCGGCTGGAGGATGGGTCGCGAGTCAGAGCTGGGTCGGGTAGGGTTCCGAAGGAACCGGGTCGCGAGCCGGATCCGAGTCGGGCAGGTTTCCCCATGGGAATCGGGTCATTGGGTCGAACACGGGTCGGGGAACAGGGTAGGGTTTCGCTAGTTCCCCCAAACGACGCCGTTTCGTAAAGTAAAAAAAAAAAAAAAGACAAAAAAAAATCCAAGTCGGGCTCGTCGCGATCAGTTTTTTTAAATAATATTTCAAATAATAAATAAATAATTTATTTTCCGAAAAAAAAATCAAAAAAATATAATTTATTTTCGAAAAATATTAAAAAATATTTTAATTTAAAAAAAAACAAAAAATATTAAAAATATAAAAATTATTTTATTTTCCAGAAAAATCAAGAAAAATAAAAAAATACTTTATTTTCCAAAAAAATATTAAAAAATATTTTATTTTCCGAAAAAAAAAAAATCAAAAATATTTCATATTTTCCAAAAAATGCCAAAAATCCAAAAATTCCTTTTTATGTCCAAAAATAGAAAAAGACCCAAAAAAATGTCTTACCTCCTCAAAAATGCCTGGAAAATCCCTAAAACATCCAAAAGCCTCGGGGTTTAAACAAGATTAGGTACCAAAAGGGCATTAGTGATTAACTAGTGTAATCAAGTTCCCGATCCTAATTTCTCTGGTTGCGCAGGAGCGAATATTTCTCCCAATATTTCGCATGGGTTTCTAATCAACCCACCCCAAATTGTTTAGTGGCGACTCCGTTTTAAAAATTAACTTACGGGTTAAAAACTTAAACTATTAAAGTCGTGAATTGGTGGACTTGGGAGAGTCCGAGCTTAATAAATTTAGCCGAGCCATTAGCCTCGCAAGGCGCCCGACCAGATCCGGTGCCAAAAAAAAAAGAGGTCGCGACAACCAGTATCAAGGATTTTTAGGAGTTGGATTTTGGTATAAATAGAGATACTTGTATTGTTGGGTTTAGTTTGTCAATCACTTGAGATGCATATATTCTTTTAGGTGAACTTTAAAATTCCAATATTATACCTAGCTTGCTTTTTTATCGGATATATAATAAAAATATATTTTGATAAGACATTAATGATAGTGTATGAAGCTGCGTCATTTGGGTAAGAGGGCGGCCTTGTCATTTCCGCTATACTCGGGTGCGACACCATTGTCAATCCTCCTCCGTCGTTTCATTGCGGAAGCAGTGCCATTGGATTCTTTTTTCCAATTTGCCGAAGTCGGCTATTAGAAATTTGACCACAAAAAGTTTGCTCGCCGGGCAGGAATTGTCCACGTTAAGAGTCGGAGTAGTAGAAGGATGATGTGACTTAACCCACAATATTTTCATTTTCTTTAGTCTTTTATATTTTCATTTTGGGGGAGAGTTGACGGGGTAAGTCCTTTTTCTTAATTTTTTTTTTAACGTTTTGTTTTCTTTTTGGTATTAGAGTTAGTAGATGATTTTAAGACTAGTTTTGTCGTAAAATAATCCTTGACCAACCGTAGAGAATAGTCTTTGTGTTGTTATTTTTTTTAGTCAATTTAAATACTATAAACAAAAGTTTTGAATTCGACCATTCAACAAAAAATCTTCAAAGGTATACTACATCGATGAATGTTGTCACCCTTAAAATACTAAAAAGTGGCAGTTTGCTTTTTTGAATAAACTTGAAAGTGATTATTACCTGGTTTGTATATGTGTGCATTTAAACTGTCTTCGAAACGAATTTGTGTCTTAATTGAGGTTTAAGCGAGTTACTCACTCCGTTGTTATTAAATATTTTCAGGCCCGTAGTATGATGAACTGTCGTGTACGGTTGGGATCTCGATGGACTAAGACGCAAGTGTACCTAGTATCACTTTTGGTTAGCCTTGTCGTTAGTGAAATTTAGGTTAACCCTAACCATGCTTTGAGATGATCGATAGAAAGTGACCATAGAAAGGCTTATAATTATTAAATTTCCTAAGGCTAATTAGTGGATAAATGAATGTGCTACTTTTAAAAATTGTCTTTTGTGCTTTGCTATCCCTAATCTTTGTTGATTGACTGGGTGGTCATATGAATTGCTTCCACATGCGTTTAATCAAAAGAGAAAAAAATGAATCATCAACACGTCTTGGGACGTCGCAATTTAATAGACCATTAAAAGATATTCACGTGATCGGGATTCGAAGCGTGACAAAAAAAACTTCATCTCCTCAATCAAGGTAAATCCACTGGCATTTACTTTTATGGAAATTGTTACTAAATTATCTTAAATTCTTTTGGCCCCCCAAATTGAAAAAATTCGTATCCTAATTGCTACGCTAAACTATCAAGCGGTGGCTTATAACAAAACGTGATCCTGGTATTTCAACTCGTTATAATCCAAGTCATATACATGACGTGTACCTAATAAACAAAATTTTCATAAATATTGTTTCCTTTAGAAAATAATGGTCATCATGGAGTTAATCTCTTTTTTCCAGCAACTAATATGTACCGTACGGCTAATTTTCAACGACATAAAGCATTCTACGGTTCATTTTAAATGACATGAGCATTTTCTCTAGTATAGTGTATGTACATTGTTGGATTATCCTAGTTGCTATGATAATATTACTGACAACCATTGAAAAGAGGTCGCCAGGATTGTCAATTTGCAGTGGTTGTAATGTAATTAACCCTACATCTTGCGATAAATAACAACACCCAACCATCTAACCCAATCTTACCCGTTAATATTCTGTCAACAGTTCAATTCGAGTCAGATTTCTAGGAAACCCAAACCGAAGTATGAAGTCTGTGTGTTCATAATGACCCAACCCGAACCGAGCCCGACTAGAACCCAAACCAAAATCTCGGGCTGGGTCGGGCAGGACAGGTTTTCCTGTTTTTTCCCTTTGGGGTGTGTGGGTTCTCACGGGGTACGCTTAGAGGCAAGTCCAGCAAGAACATTTTTGGTTGATTGGGTATTTTATTAAACTGCACGTCACTTCGACTACGACTAGATTGCTTGTGCCGAAATCAACTTATGTCCAAGGGCTTTTAAACTCGGACACTACACTCAAACCGCAAGCTTCACCATCTTTAACACCTGATCAGCAGTACGAGCAGATTGAGGGTGCTGTTGACCATTTTATGCTCTCCACACCTGAAAGATGCAACTGTTCGATGCTCTAATTTGAGGAAGTAAGGATGAATACTACCACCTCTAGCAGTAGCATTCATTTTCATCTGAACATCCCAATTGACCAGAAAGCACACTCAAAGAAGCGATACGCCCGAAATTTTCTTGGAAGCATAAGAAATATGTAGAGGAAGAGCTCTATCTCATAATTCCGTCGAGATCTTTTAGCCTATTCAAGATGGCCAATGTAAAGAGATTAAGTCAAATCTGAAAACATATGGAGACAAACGAACTAAATTATGCCAATCCACCTTGAAACTCCTCTTCCTCATAACACCCCAAGCAGTAGATCAATGTAACAGCAGAAGTAGCAGAGCATTTAACCATATAATCCCCTGAAGAATCTGGTATTATAGTACCACCAAGAAGCTTCAGTAGCTATTAGATAATCTGATCGGGCATGAGACCAATGCCATCAGGACATAACCTCAGACACGAATATGTAAATTAGAACCAAAGATCTTTCAAGAATTGAAAATGGCATAATCCACCAGTCTAATCCGAACCATGAACTAAATTTGCAGGTTTAACAAATACCCATCTCATCATCAAGAGAAACCAATATCTAGTGCGGCTCCATGGTCGAAGTTGACAACCCTACATTAAATTTTCAACGAAAGTGAGAGCTTTTTATGCCACATTAAATTCAAAATGTATGCAGCTCTTCATACTTGAAGTGGACTTTCTAGAGTTTGCGATTGACGTTCAAGGCTTTTGAAGAGCAGAGCCTCATCATTTTCTGCTGTCTCCACAATTCTCAGCACATTGCATTGAGTTCATAAGTGGGGTTGTCAACCTGTCCTACAAACTCAAGATAGAGAGTTCCAAGTATCCAAAGCCTGACAAACTCCAGAAATGCTTCCTCCGTCATGAATGCGATTGTACATTACAACACCACTGCAGTTAATTCACAGAGACATATTAAGTGCAAGAATAATGATTCACAAGTACATATTAAGTGCAACCTGCATTTAAGATTACACTTCAAAGATTTCCAATTTGCTGCCCTACGTGACATAGTAGCATCCACATTACAAAGGTTTTAATGCAGTTAATTCACATTACAAAGGTTTCCAATATGCGTGTGAAAAAACGGCAAATACAATTGACATTAGAAAGGGCTCCGTTCTCCGTTTTGCTGCCCTACATGATATAGTGGTATCCAGCTACTTAGAGGGCACAGAGGCTCCAAAGCGCTCTACATGCACAAGCACACAAACACATAAACATTCCCGCACGAAGAATCCAACCTCGAAATAAACACATCGACTCATTCAAGCATCTACACGACGTGATTCCACCCTATGCATGTCTTAGAAAGAGAACGGTAAACGCATGATTATCAATATTGAGCTTGGGAATCAACAGCAGATTCATACTAATACGGGAATGTTAATCAACATATCCAGACATTTGGTTGCTCAACAGATGAAATCGCAAAAAAAAAGAGGAAGAGTGAATTAGAGACAAACCATGAATACAATTTGAACTTTTGATAAAAGGAGAGATTTGGATTCGATGAAGAGATAGATCTGGGGATGAGGGAGACAGAAAGGTCGATTTGGGAGCAAGAGAGTGTAGACGATGGATTTGGAAACCATGAAGGAGACCCGAACAAAAAAGACCCAAAATTTTCGGGTCGGGTCGGATTTTTTGGGGGACACCCCTAATTCGCGATAAATGCGACCAACGACATATTTGAATGCCCTACATATCTTGCGTCAAGCCAGGATCGACGTAGAGATCGATTAAGTTAGAGGGAAGCAAAGGCAACTCTTTAAGAAGGGTGCAATGTAGCAAATCCAGAGTCTGAAGACTTGAAACGAACTGGATTTCTGATGGAAGGCTGGATATACGTGTACCACGAAGCCTCAGTTCTTTGAGATGATGTAGTTTTGAAATACCACTCTGAATGGCTCCCTTTAAATTCCTGCACCAGGAGGCGTGTACTTCTTCCAGGTTAATCAACTCTCCAACGTCACAAGGAAATTCTCTTATGAAACAAGAATCCATTTTCAGCACTTTCAGACTCCGCAGATTTTTAGTCGAATCAGGCAGTTTTGAAATACCCGAACTTGAAATATCCAACTCTACTAATGAGTCTTTTAATTTGCCAATCGTCTCTGGAAGCTTTTCTAGCCCCCGACAATTCCTCAATGACAAGCGTCTAAGTTTCCCCAAGTCTCCAATTGACTCTGGGAGTTCAAGAATTTTCGTGTCATCCAAAGCCAGCATTGACAGAGCTTTAAGTTGACTAACTGAACCGGGAACACCAGCCAATGAGAAGCAATTAGCAGCACTAAGAATTTGCAGTTGAACCAATTTGCCTATCGACTCACGAAGTTCTTGAATGGAAGTACCATCAATCAGGAGCTCTCTCAAAGCAATCATCCCATCCATTTTCACTGGCAGCATGCTAAGTTCAGAGCAGAATGTCAAATTAAGGGTAACCAAGAGCTTCAAATCATTAATTGAAGGATCTAAATGAACCAATCGAGAACATCGTTCAAGAATCAGTATCTCCAAATTTGGGCAACAAGAGAGGTTGGGGGTAACTAATAAGTCTGCACAACCTGTAAAATTCAAGACTTTCAAATGCTCCATCTGCAAAACAGAGGAAGAAAAATTCAGACGCTGTATAATTCCCAACGTACATAAGGGCCAACACACACACAACAACAAATGAGCTATAAACCACCTTAATTCCTTTCCAACATCCCCAGGATTCATTAACCCTTCTCCACGAAAGATCAAGAACAACTAGGCTCTCTAAATGAAAGTCGATTGCTTTAATATCCCGAGGGCACCCTTCCCAGTGAAGCCACCGAACGCTCAATAAGGCACCTGCAAATTTTCCACCAATATTGGCATGACCCAAGCTGAGAAATGTTGTGTTCGGCGGGATCTCAAAGCCTGCCACTTCTGTGTTGATGGTTTTATTTAATTAATGTGATGGGCCTAAGCTGGCCCGTCCGCCCATGTTGGGCCTAAAAGCCCGGCCCACAAGTTTGGGGCCCATGGATGGAGGGACACGTTGAAGAGTTGTAACTTTTGGGGGAGTGTCTTTTACCGAAGGAACATGTCCTTTGGAGAGGACGTATTTAAGGGAGAAAAAGAGGGAGGAACATACCTTTTTGGCATACGTACGTTCCTTCTCTCCCTCTCCTTCCAAAAAGAAAAACAAGAGCAAGAAGACGAATTCTTCTCCACTTCAAGGGCAATTGACATCATCGGATAGAACGGGATCAATCTTTCTTCTTCAAATCAACATCGGTGTTTAGGTTGTGGCTAACAAGGTACGTTCGATATCGTGATGTGCCTTAGGATCGGTGATACATGTGTTTTTTCCCGGGCTCGTCTTCCGCATTAGATTTAGGGATTCGATTTAGTGTCGAATCCGGTTTCTAGTATCAAGATATACCCAACATTGGTATCGAGCCCCGTTCATGTTATTCCCGACCCCTTTCATGTTTATGGATGATTTCTTATTGATTTTTCGTGAAATTAATCGGCCGACACCAATCGGGGTAGAAAAATCCCGACACCCGAGCACTGTTCATCCATTTTTTCGAGTTTCTGTAACTCGAAATTCATTTCTGAAAGCTCTGGATGGAAGGTCTCGTCGAGACGAACGCGACGAGTGGCGGAACGCCGCCAAAGGACGTCGGACGCGCCCCCACGCGCAGCCGGAACGAAGACGCGTCGCACGCGCCGATTCGCAGGGGAAGGCGCGTGCGTCGCCGCGTGCGCGCGACCGACGCGCGCACATGCGACGTTCGCGGACGCTGGCGTGTGCGAGGCACGCGCCAGCTGACGTCATCGTGACGTCAGCTGCACGCGTGCCGCGCACGTGCCGGTCGGCGCCCGCCCGGCCCGACCGCCCGACCGTCCGACCGGTCCGCCCGGCCCGGCCCGACCGATCGGTCCGACCCGACCCGGGTGACCGTTGACCGTTGACCGTTTGACCGTTGACCGACGGTTGACCGTTGACCGAGACCGTTGACTATCCGTTGACCCGAAAAAAAAAAAAAAAAAAAAAAAAAAAGAAGAAGGAATGTGTTTCTTTTTCAATTATGTCTATGTGGATTATATGTAATCCATTTTTTTTTTGTTCTGCATTTGTTGCAGGAACAATGCCTCCCCATAAGCGCACGCATGCGTGCGCACAATGTCGATGAACAAAAAGAAAGGCTTTCAAGGTTGATAGCCGATTTGAATGGTTATCGATGGGAGAGTGACGACATAATTGATCATGTCATAGAGGTCAACAACAAAATTCAAGAAGTCATTTGGAACGGTTATCCCATGCTAGATATTCAGATGGTGCGATTCTTTATGAACACTCTTCCACTAGAATGGCAAGGAGTGTTGAATCGCCTATGGGTGGTCAAAGGATTTACTAGATATAAGGAGCTAGTAATGGAATTTGTAGATGAATATCATCGGGTTGGAGCCACAAAGATTGCGACCCAAGGAATGACTTCGATTAGGCCAGGAGTGAATGTGCGTAGGAGAAATCCTAAGAGATATCCGTCTGTTTTTCCGTGGCTGTCGTCGAGAATGCCTGAAAATTTTACGAGAGAAAAAGAAAAGAAGTTGAACCAAGTAGCACTTTCCCTATTAGTAGTATGATGCCTTGGTTTTAGATGTTATGGCTGGTCTTTATTTAGTGTTCTTTGTGAACATTTTATTTTATGTTTTCTACCTGATTGTTGTTGATGTACCAACTAATATGTTAGTTGTATTATGTGAAAGCATTATTATTATATCATTATTGGATGTTAGATATTATTTGCTTTATGTTGTTGATAGCTTCTTGTGGGTAGTTCATAGAAGTTTTGTAGCTTCATAGAATTTACTTTGCATGGACAATTATATTAATAATAGTTTTAAGATAGGATTTTGGAGGATGATTGGAAACACAGTGACCTTTTGATTCTAAAACCTTACTTAAAATTATTAATTAATATGATGGGTTTGTGCAAAATAGATGCATAAGTGATAGGCATTAATATTTTGTGCATATGTGTCTGATATGTTCAGATCAATGGCTTCAGCAACTAAGAACATAATTGCTGATTTGAATAAAGAGGTCAAATTGAACGGCGTGAATTGTGAAATATTGAATATGAGAATTCAATATGTGCTGGAAAAGCAAGAAGCACTAAAAGCTCTTGACCATGTTATGGAAGATCTTGAGGATCTTTGTGCGCCACCTTGAGCTAGGCGATCATCGCCTCAAGGCATTTGAGCAAGATACGAGATATTTCTTTGTGTTGCTTTAAGCTCAAAAGGGGCTTCAAGCTCTAAGCGCAAGCGGATTGATTCGTTCAATATGTGGGAAAGCAAGGGATCAAGTCCTTCTTGCAAGAAACCAAGAATTAACCAACAAAATAGAGGAAAACATCCTCGTGTCAAAAGAGGAAAACGTCCTCATGTGAAGAATATCTCAAGGGTGAAATGTTACAACTGTGACCAGAGGGGTCACTATGCCCGCAATTGTCGCGAGCCAAATAAGGTACACACCCTTTATACTATTGGGAACTTTGCATATGTGTCAAGTTCTATATTCTTAACTGAATCTAATCCTCTGTGGACTGTAGATTCAGGAGCGACAGACCATGTAGCGAAGGATAGAGAATCCTTCGTAGAATTTCGACGAGTTCCGACTGGAACTAAGTGGATCTATGTGGGAAACAACTCCAGAGCTGAAGTAAAAGGAATTGGCACATGCCAACTGAACATGCGTGGTGGGCGCACTTTATTCCTACATGATGTGTTGTATGCTCCGGAGATTCGTCGAAATTTAGTGTCTGTTTTAGTGTTGGTTAAGTTTGGTTTTAATGTGAACTTCCATAATAGAGGTATAGATTTGTATTTGGATACAAACTACTATGGTTGTGGTTATTTTCTGCATGGTTTCATTGTATTAGACATTGACTATGTTAATGTAAATGTTTGTTATTCCCTTCTCACGTCTCCTAATTCATATGATAATGATGTGAATGTGTGGCATGCTAGACTTGGTCATATTGGCCAACAACGTATGAATAGACTAGCCAAAGAGGGCTTGTTAGGCAATATTGAAAAAGTCGATTTGCCCATATGTGAGCATTGCCTGGTAGGGAAAACGACAAGGAAACCATTTGGAAAATGTAAAAGAGCTGAATTTCCTCTGCATTTAATCCATTCTGACGTCTGTGGTCCAATGAATGTGAGAGGAAGGCATGGGGCTGTTTATTTCATCACTTTTATAGATGATTATACTCGATTCGGATATGTCTATTTGATTTCTCATAAATCTGAAGCATTAAGTTGTTTCAAAAGGTTTATGAACTTGGTAAAAAATCAATTAGACAAGAAAATAAAAGTATTAAGATCTTATCGAGGTCGAGAATATTTATCTGATGAGTTCAGAAAATTATGTGATGAAAAAGGAAAAGAAAGACAGTTGTCTATTCCATATACTCCTCAACAAAATGGTGTTGCGGAGAGAAGAAACAGAACCCTACTGGAAATGGTTAGGTCAATGATGGCGCATGCTAACTTACTTATCACTTTTTGGAGTGATGCGTTGTTAACTATTGCCTATATACTTAACCGAGTGCCTTCCAAATCAGTTACTTCTACTCCATATGAGTTATGGACAGGTAGGAAACCGGACTTAAGTTTTCTTAAGCCATGGGGTTGTGCTGCCTATACTCATGAGTCCTCTCACAAGTTTGGGAAATTGGGTCCCAGAGGAAAGAAGAGTATTTTCATAAGATACTCCAAACACTCGAAAGGGTATGTGTTCATAGGTGAGCAAGAAAGTGGGAGTATAACTGAATTTGAATCACGGGATGTCACATTCTTAGAGAATGAATTTCCTAAGAAGGGCGAAATAGGTGAAGATTACTCCCTATTTGAAAATTTGGATCAAGATAATGATATTAGTGGAGTTCGTCCAAGTGGGAGTAATATGATAAGTGATGAATTGAATTCTACTCATTCTCAATTACAACCACATGATGAGACGACATCATCATTATCTAATCCTAGTGGGAGCATAATGGGAAATGATGTGCAAAGTGTACAATCTCCAATACGGCGAACAAGTCGCAAAAGTATTCCCCGTCGACGTTTGGACATTAAAGGGAAAACTTTTATGATTGCCCCACAAGATGAGGATGACCCAAGAAATATAGATGAGGCTCTAAGTTGCCCTAGTAAGGAAAAATGGATGCATGCAATGGGAGAGGAAATGGAGTCAATGAAGTCAAACCATGTTTGGGAACTGGTTGATCTTCCAGAATGACACAAAGTTATTGGGAACAAGTGGGTTCTCAAAATAAAGCGTAAAGCTGATGGCTCGATAGAGAGATACAAAGCTCGCCTTGTGGCGAAGGGGTATAATCAACATGAAGGAATTGATTATGAGGAAACATTTTCTCTTGTTCTGAAATTTACCTCAATTCGCATTATTCTAGCAATAGTGGCAAGTATGGATCTTGAATTACATCAAATGGATGTAAAGACTGCTTTTCTCAATGGAGAATTGGATGAAGAAATATATATGGAACAACCTGTTGGTTTCATTACAAAAGGCCAAGAAGAAAAGGTATGTCGACTTTTGAAATCGATATATGGCCTAAAGCAGTCATCGAGACAATGGTATATACGTTTTCATAATGCCATAATGGCGTATGATTTTACAATGATAGATGAGGATCATTGTGTGTACATCAAAAGATCCAAAGATCAATTTGTGATCATATCATTATATGTTGATGATATACTAATTGCTGGAAGCAATATGGAGTTGGTTAATACTTGTTAAGAGTTGGTTATCTTCCAACTTTGAGATGAAAGATATGGGTGAGGTTGCATACATCCTTGGAGTTAAGATTTCAAGAGATCGTTCGAAGAGGTCGTTATCTCTTTCGCAAGAAACATATATAAATAAGGTTCTTGAACGATTTCGTATGCAAGATTGTAAACCCATAGACACTCCTATTGCAAAAGGTGAAGGATTGAGCCATAGACTGTGTCCAAGGACTCCACAAGAGAAGGAACAAATGAAACATGTTCCTTATGCTAGTGCTGTTGCGAGCTTGATGTACGCTATGATGTGTACAAGACCTGACATATGTTTTGCAGTTGGAATGGTGAGTAGATACCAATCCAATCCAGGTCAAGCACATTGGAAAGCCGTTAAGAGAATACTGAGGTATCTAAAGGGAACTGCTGATTATATGATGAGTTATCAAGGAAAGGATCTGCGACTCGAAGGCTATTCTGATACTGATTGGGGAGGAGATTTAGATGAAAGGAAATCTACCTCTAGGTTTGTTTTCTTATTGAATAATGGCGCCATATGTTGGAGCAGTAAAAAACAAACATGTATAGCCTTGCCCACGATAGAAGTTGAGTTCGTGGCATTATCAGCAGTGGTGCAAGAAGGAGTTTGGCTTAAGAGATTTTTGGATCATTTAGGTGTTATTGAGAAAGCTGCAAATCCATTGTTGGTTAACTATGATAGCCAAGCAGCTATAGCGTACACCAAATATCCAAAATATCATGGCAAAACCAAACATATAGATACCAAGTATAATTTTGTCAAAGATATGGTTGCACGAAAGGATGTGAACTTACAGTACATATCTATGCATAGAATGGTAGCAGATCCTATAACAAAGCCATTACCTAGAGATGTGTTTTGTGGTCATGTAAAATCTCTAGGATTGTGTAGAATCTGATGTACTGGATATTGTAATTTCCCTAGGTTGTTCATATTTAATGAATTTGTGTTTTCATCATTAATGCCTATGAATCTTTGTTTGATCTTTATGCATCTTAATACTCAGTGCATTACATTAAGTTGAGAAAGTATGTCGGACAGATAAGAGATTAGCCCACTCACACGGGTAATCGCCTCTATTTACTATGTGATAAATAGAGATGAGACGGTTTTTAAGCTTATTATCTAGGTGATAATCGAGAGCTCAAGCTTAAAATAAATATGTCGCCTTAAGCGAGTGTTAAGATGAGGACATGATATATACTATGTCCGAAAGTAAAATACCCCACATATTTTACTTTATCTGTCTAAGATGCCAGATGTGAGTTCTGATGAATTTTGTGAATGAGTAGATACGTGAACTCAAGTTAGACATTGGGTATGTCGAACTATCATCTGTACGGTATTAATGGTGTAGACATACGCTCCATGGGAAAGGAGTTAATACCGTAATACGTATTTCATACTACGTATGCATGAGACGACCAATAAGAGTGACAAAAGTTTGATCTCAACTTTTATGCCGTGTGAGACTCTTGAGGAAAAGAGTTCCTCAATTTAGTGCCCTCATGACTTTTACTTATTCTCAAGATTTCTATTTAGTGTTTGCTATCTTAGAATGTTGCCAATGGTCATGAGTTGATTCGATCTAATGGGACATTTCTAGAAAAGCAAGTTGAACTGAAATTGAGAGTTTGAAGGAAAGAGGAAGATCGATTTTGGAGAATCACATTATAGTTTTGTATTCACTGATCGACCAATTATGACTATCTTTGGGATAATCATAATTGTGAATACAATATATATATATATATATATATATATATATATCATTGTTTAAAAGAGATCAAGAGAGATATAAATGTGATCGATCGATCTAGGGTATTGCATACTAAATTTACTCAGAATGTGATGCCCATTATGAGCTGCTATATATTCCTAACAGATGTATAGCAACGAGCTCTCAAAGTATGCTAGTCGCACGGACTATTCACTAGTATGAATGTTGTAGAGAGGTAAAGAGGATCCTGTTCGGCCCACCATGTGCGAGTGGGAGATGATGGTTTTATTTAATTAATGTGATGGGCCTAAGCTGGCCCGTCCGCCCATGTTGGGCCTAAAAGCCCGGCCCACAAGTTTGGGGCCCATGGATGGAGGGACACGTTGAAGAGTTGTAACTTTTGGGGGAGTGTCTTTTACCGAAGGGACACATCCTTTGGAGAGGACGTATTTAAGGGGAGAAAGAGAGGGAGGAACACACCTTTTCACAGTACGTACGTTCCTTCTCTCCCTCTCCTTCCAAAAAGAAAAACAAGAGCAAGAAGACGAATTCTTCTCCACTTCAAGGGCAATTGACATCATCGGATAGAACGGGATCAATCTTTCTTCTTCAAATCAACATCGGTGTTTAGGCTGTGGCTAACAAGGTACGTTCGATATCGTGATGTGCCTTAGGATCGGTGATACATGTGTTTTTTCCCGGGCTCGTCTTCCGCATTAGATTTAGGGATTCGATTTAGTGTCGAATCTGGTTTCTGGGTATCAAGATATACCCAACATGTGTTATGTTGGCCAGTTCCCTGGACAATGAACCACAAAAGTCAAGTAGAGAAACATTTGAAACTCATCAGACGGTGAAATAATTACTATGGATGCCCAACCAGCCGTGAGGCAAAAAAAAAAGGCTTCATACATGAAACCTGTTCAAAGAAAATCGAAGAATAAATTAGGGCCTGCATGCTACTCTTTTTTCCGACATACCATTATCCTCTTCTCCGGGTCCTGGGTTATGACAGGAACGTAGGATCCAACACATGTTCCTGGATCATGTAAACCTTCAAAAATAATCTTCCTGGCAAGGCATCTTAGAATGCTGTGCATACCTATTTTATTTTCTTCTATTTTTATTAAGGACATATGAAAAAGGACCTCAATTTCATCATGGGGACGATCGTAATCATGCCACAAATATGAGGCAATCCTAAAATCCACATCCGGGAGAAAACATGCAATATCAAGATACATCTGCTTTTTCTTTTGATCTAATGCTTCATAAATTATGGTTTAAAACTTCCAATATTCTTCCGGAAATTGTTCTATGAGACCTTCGAATTTAATCCATTCTTTTTGTCCTTTACCGTGCAGAAAAAAACCAATAACTTTGGCAAGTAGTGGAAATCCCTCCACAGCCTTGACTATTTTCATTGCAATTTGAAAATACGGCTGTTGTACATAACTCCTTCCCATTGCATACTTCCAGAAAAGGTCGAGAGCTAGATTATCATCCATCGGACTAACATCATATCGACGAGCCAACTCTCGATCAACATACCCTTGAAGAATGCTTCTTTGTTTTGAGGTGATAATTATTCTACTTCCAGAACCAAACCAATCAAGCTTAGCTCCTACAAACTCCTTGAGGAGGGACCTACTTTCCACATCATCGAGAACAATGAGAACTTTCATATTCCTAAATATTTCTTTCAAAAATCGTACTCCCTTGAAAGCAGAAGCAACCTCATACTCTCTTTTCAAAATATCAAAGGTCAACTTGGTACGAAGACACTGAAGACCACCAGGGTGCATGATCGTTTCTTTAATCTCCGCAAGAAAACTGCAAGCATCAAACTGAAGGGAAATTTTGTTGTATATGATCTTGGCAAGAGCAGTCTTTCCAATGCCATCTCTCCCATGGATTCCAACAATTCGTACGTCGTTTACTTCCATGTCCAATAAACTAATTATTTGTAGTACTTGACTGTCTTCAAGCTCCTATAAAGGTACTTAAGTTTAGAAGAATGTAACTTTAATAGAGAGAAGAAGAGAAGTGAAGAAATATACGGAGGTACTGTAAGTTCCAGATGGTAATGCCATTCTCTGTAACATGTGCTTCGAATGTGCCTGCCAATCAAATCATATCCCATGTTAGTTGGGATGTTGTAACTAATATTTAGCTGACAGAGTAAATAATGAAGTTCCTCCAATGCAATCATTTACTCCGTGCTTCCCGTCTAAGCTTAAGACGGGACAGTAAACCTATTGTCTCCATCATGAAAGGATCTCGAAGTAAATCTAGCTTACTGACCATCAAAAGCTTAAACTGACTAACATACCTGGTTTCTTATTCTTTGGACTCTGAAAAGGAAGCACAGAAAGGTTACTACTGACCTTATCAGGGACCATCTCTGGGTTGCCTGCGGTAATAAGTCAAGTAAGAGTTTCCCTTGAGAACTTGCTTAAAGATGCATGATCTATTATGGATAAAAGTTAGTCCCACGGCATGTGGAAGAAAACACCAACATAACTTGACCGATCCCATTTCACACTGCTTCCGCAAAACACCAGCACAGAAAATCATCAACCATCTAGAAATTTCACATTTTTTTGACACATCGATGAGAGGCCTATCGTAAACAGTAAAACCAATAAAATGCCAAAACCAATAAAAAATGGTATCCGGAAGTTAAAAGGGATGCTTTGGGTTTCTCTGTGAAAGTAGAAATGGACATATCAAACTTCCTTCTCAAAGTGCAAACTATAGACCATAGCAGTAGAGAGGAAGCTCTCACTTTCCAGTAACCATGAGAGCTAAGATATTCTTCACTAGTAATAATTTACAAATGCTATTTTGCAAGTTTCCTGTCCTGCAGAAAGAGTTTCTATTCTGGCATGTCATCTCTTTGTGGTTTTATTGCTTAGACAACATTTCTCTATTGACTCTCCAATCCCACTATTTCTATCTTCATTTATAGAAATTCGTTGAAGATTTTACTATCTGTTCAGTTTTTCCCCTAATTCTAACAATCCTTCCTCAAACAAAGTGCACGGCATTAATAGCTAGATCGTCTTACCCATTGTAATATGCTTCATGGCACGATAGCATTTAAATGTCTCGAAGCAATGAATTGAGACTACTAGAAGAATTCACCACTTTATCAACAATTTAATATAGTCAGCTTAACACCAGTCGACCAAGAAAAAGAAAGTGGAACCATAATAAGTTTGCCAGTCCTCTAATATGCTGAACCATCAGAAGTGGCAAGGAAGCTGGTTGGCCATAAGCTAAAGGTGGCAGCTGCATAAGGCTGTGGTGATGGGGGATGCGAAATGTGACTTAGTTGTTTCAGAAGAAAATGATGGGATTCAGACTATTCAAGTAGAATAGCATTTCAAGAGATGTTTTTGCAATCATTTGGCAGGTAGATACAAAAGAGACAATGATAATAGACAGATATATCTAAAGGTATTGATGTATTAAATAGTCAAATCTGATGAATTGCTGCTCCAATTAACATACAGCTACAGACACTCTCGATCACTGATATCATGAAATTAACAATACCGGCCATTACTTTGTATAATCAAACGAACACATTAGTATTGTGGTGTCTGAAATCACATTCACCAAAAAGCAAGCTATTTATATTCCAATAGGCCATGCTGGATGATTTTGATGACATAAAGGAGCAACCAAATCTATTATAAACATAGAAATTGGATCAATGGAGTTTTATACAGAAACAATCAAATCTATTGGAAACATAGAAATTGGATGGAATGGAGCTTTGTTGTTGATCCATATCATGACATAGCTCCTTTCCCTCCTGCTACTCTTGATATTAACTAGAAACAGAATATAATTAATAGTCCCACTTACCCTAACATTGATGTACTTTGGATAATACTCATACCAATTTATCTAGGATGTTAATTTCGACACAATTAATAATATCAGTCAATAAGCTAAATCTGCCCATCTAAATTTTCTTAAGTTTTTTTCATTTATTAGTCATTATGTAGTTGCAAAATGTTCATTGTACAAATTTTGTAGTTGTATCTAATTTTTTAGAATTATTTATTGTGTGTTCGCACATATAAAGCTTAACAAGAAATCAATTATATATTCTTTACATTATTTAAAAAAAAAAAGTGATATTTGATGTGGTATTTTAGCTATGTTGATAACAATCACCAAAGTAATGCAAATCCCAGTTAAGCTTTTAATTTTAATTTTATTTTGGTTAATTTATTAACTAGTTACATATTTAATTTTCACATAGTCTTCCTAGTTTGAAAAACTAAGCAATTATCAACATTAGTAATCATTGAAAACAAAATCATTAAAAGACCTTCTCTATTTAATTATTATAAAAATTATTAATTACCAAGTAATTATTAATCTAGTTATATATTCATTTTCACATAGTCCTCGTAGTTTGCCAAACTAAGCAATTATCAACATTACTAATCATTCAAAACAAAATTATAATAGACCTTCTCTATCCAATGATACTTGCATTATCATACCCCCCAGTATGAAATGAATACATAACTCCTAATTACTTCAAGATTATCATATTAATAGCCAGAAGTAAGCTTCAGTTAACAATAACTAATTAAATTTGTACTATAATCTACAAAATTTCATGAAGGACACCCTAGGCTGGATTTATAGGTTGTACCTTATAACCCTTTTAACCTAGGTTTTAGCAAAACTTGTTGTGATGACCTAGACCAGGGTCAGTACGGAGGGATGGACTGAGATCACCTTGGCAGTACACGGGTGAGGCTAAGGACATGTCTCCCGTCCACATCGCTTAGGGGGGGAGTCCTGGGCTAGTTTATAAAGGCTTGGGTCCATTTAATCTATATAACGCATTTTAAAGCCGTGAGGACTCAGTGTCCAAAGTGGACAATATTATACAATGGAGCCCGGGTCGTTACAAATGGTATCAGAACCGACTCTCGACCGCGTGTGGGAGCCACAGCGAGAGGACCCTGTGCCTTAAGGGGGGAGAATGTGACAACCCAAACTCGGGGCAGTACGGAGGGATGGACTGAGATTGCCTTGGCAGTACGAGGGTGAGGCTAAGGACATGTCTCCCATCCCACATCGCTTAGGGGGGGAGTCATGGGCTAGTTTATAAAGGCTTGGGTCCCTTTAATCTGTATAATTCGTTTTAAAGCCGTGAGGACTCAGTGTCCAAAGCGGACAATATTATAAAGTGGGGCTCGAGTCGTTACACTTGTTATCTCCACACTTGTTATCTCGACTTTAAGTTTTTCCGCCTGCCATTCTTTGAAAATATTAACTAATAATTCTTAAAGTTTTGTTTCCTATGATCAAGTGTTTGGCCTTCCCCTGGAATTGTGCACAGAACATCTTATTAGAAAAGCGGTTATGACGGTTGGAAAAGTTTTGGAGGTCGGGGCTGATGGTCAAGACACATTTACCATGAGATCGGGCGTGCCCGAGTTGAACTCGACTTTCAAAGCATCCTCTGCAGAGATGTGCCGTTTGATTAGAATCAATGATAAGACTATTTGGCTAGATTTTAGATATGAACGTCTTGCCCATTATTGTTATATATGTGGGAAGTTGGGGCATTATACTACCTCATGTCCAGAGAAATCTATTAATGTTGATGTATTAACTGGGAAGGACAAGTTGCCATATGGACAATGGTTGCGCGTTGAACTCAAGGAACATAGTCCGTACTGGAAACTCTATTATGAAACGAAAGAAGTGGAGGATATAGTGGAAGAAGTGGTCCCTGAAACTCCCCCTACAGTTGCTCCACCCCTTCCTCTATTGCCGCCAATTCCTACATCTGGAGCCTCTCCCTTGTTGCAGCCTTTGGTAACTGACATTCCTCCTGCATCGCATTTGGATGGAGGTTCTCATACTGCTTTGATTCCTGCATCAGCAAAGCAAAAGGGGGTTCAGTATAATACAAGTTCTGTCACTCAGGACAAGAGGATGAAAAGTTCTCGCCATATAACCAAAAGTGGCCCTGTTAAGAAGCTTAAGAGGTATAACCCATATGATATACGCAGCGTAGCACCGGAAGATCTGGACGAATCTTTATTGATGGATACTCCAATTGAGCAAGCTCCTGGAGATGGAACTAGGGCATGGGTGGCTGGCCCTCAACAGCCCCCTTATCACAAATGAAACTGATCAGTTGGAACTGTCAGGGTTTGGGCAATACCCTGACAGTTCAAGCACTAAAGGCCCTGGTACTTAAGGAAAAACCTGATCTTTTATTTTTGATGGAAACTAAGAATTGTGAAGCTGTTCTTAGTCAGCTGCAATTTAGGTTGCGCTTTTTACATATGCGTGTTTACAACCAGGTAGGTTTGGCAGGGGGTTTAGCAGTCTTATGGAATGATTCGGTTTCTCTTTCTTTTGAGCGTTCAACACCGGATTACTTTGATATGATGTGTACAGATGTAGCAGGAAACATTACCTGGCGCCTCACGTGTCTTCATGCCCCTGCTGTTGCTTGTCTGAGACTTGATGTTTGGCAGGATCTCATTAACATCAGCATTGCAAATACTCTTCCTTGGGCCTGCATTGGTGATTTTAATGAGATTCTTTTTCACTGGGAAAAGTACGAAGGTAGACCAGTAGATTTTAATCGGTTGGCTTCCTTTCAATCTGTTCTCAATGACTGTTCTTTAATGTCAATTGAAGCTAAGGGTTGTGCATTTACATGGACAAACAATCGTCAGGGGGAGGAGTTAATTAAGGAGTGTCTAGATCGAGCACTGTGCTCACTGGAATGGAGACTACTTTTTCCTCGGGCTGAGGTTTATGCCTTACCCTCTATTGGTTCAGACCACAGCCCTCTTATCCTTAACACTTCACCAGTGAGAGGTTCTAGACAGCACTACTTTAAGTATGAATCCTATTGGAATCAGGATGTGGAGTGTCGGGATATTATTACTACTTCCTGGAATTTTGTTCGCAGCAAGAAACCATCTTTCAATAGTAAGATTCAAGCAGTTTCTTATGCTTTAACAAAGTGGAGCCGTTCTAAATTTTCTCATAATAGAATCAGGGTTGATGAGTTGCAGCTCCATTTGCAGCACCTTACAAATCAACAAAATGTCTTATATGATCAGACTGAGGTTAAAGCTTTGAAGGAAGAACTGCAGAGGGTGTGGAGTCGTGAAGAACAATATTGGGCTATCCGTTCTAGACTAAATTGGCTGAAATGGGGAGACAAGAACACCAGTTTTTTTCATGCAACAACTGTTCAACGCCGCCAGCGCAATCGTATTACTATGCTTAAGAATGATGATAACTCTTGGGAGCAGGACCCTACTAAAATTAAGGAGATGGTGACAGATTTCTTCTCTCGTTTATATACCTCATTAGGATGTCGTAATTATGCTCCTATCTTAGATCAGTGCATTCCTTTGGTAAATCAGGCAATGAATACTCGCTTAATAGCTGCTGTTACCCTGGAAGAGGTACAGTAGGCCACTTTTCAATTAGGCGCAGCCAAAGCTCCGGGCCCTGATGGTCTTAATGGTTTATTTTATCAGACGCACTGGGACATTATTAAATCTGACCTTTTTGAAGTTGTTCATGAGTTTTTTACTACTGGTGTTATGCCCTCTTATTTAAATAGAACTCTGATAGCTCTGATTCCTAAAATTCCTCACCCGGAAAGCCTTGATCAGTATCGTCCTATTAGTTTGTGCAATTATGCTTATAAAGTCATATCTAAAATTATTGCGAATCGTCTAAAACCCATCCTACCAGACCTTATCTCAGAGGAACAAATCGGCCTTTGTGGGGGCAAACAAATTCAGGATAATGTTTTCCGGTCCAGAAGTTCTACACCCGCTTCGAATCAAGAAAGGAAGGTCTACTTACCAAGTCTGTTTCGAAAGTGGATATGAGGAAAGCGTATGACAGGGTTGAATGGGATTTTCTCCAAGATTATCTCCTTAAACTGGGTTTTCATCCTACTTGGGTGAAATGGACTATGCAATGTATTTCCACCCAATCGTCCTGTGTTAAACTGAATGGAGAACATCTTAGCTATTTCTATCCTTCTCAAGGTCTTAGAGGGGTGATCCTCTCTCCCCTTATCTGTTTATTATGTTGGCTAATCTCCTTTCTACACTTATTAAGAAAGCTGTTGGCTTTGAACATCTTAAAGGTATTAAACTTAATAGGTGGTGCCCTTCCTTAACTCATTTGTTTTTTTGCGGATGATGCCATATTCTTTCTTGATGGTACTATTAATGAATGCCAGAACCTATCGAATATATTACAGCAATATTGTCTAGCAACAGGGCAGGAAATCAATCGGAATAAATCAGGTATCTATTTTGCAAAAGATTGCCCAATTAGTTTGCAGCAGAATTTGGCTTCGGAGCTCCGGGTTCCTATTCTAAACAAGTGTGGGAAGTACTTAGGGATACCTTCGGATTGGGGACGTTCGAAAAAAGACATGTTTTCGTGGATATTAAGCCGAGTTCATTCTAAATTGGAGAGTTGGAAAGCTAGTCTACTTTCAAAGGGTGGGAAAGAGATCCTACTCAAAACGGTTATTCAGGCTATTCCTCATTATGCAATGTCTACTTTCAAGTTGCCCGTGTCTATTTGTAGATCTATTGAAAGAAGCATAGCCAGATTTTGGTGGCGAGAATGATCGAAACAAATCAGGAATTCATTGGAGAAGTTGGGATGTTCTGAAAAAAAGCAAAGCAGATGGAGGTTTAGGATTTAGAGATCTTCTACATTTTAATAGAGCTATGCTGGCCAAGCAGCTTGGCGTTTACTTAATCAGCCTTCATCTCTTTGGAGCAAAGTTTTTAAAGGTTTGTATTTTCATTCCAAGTCTTTTCTATATGCCGACAGAGGCTCTCGCCCATCTTGGGCTGGCAAAGTCTCCCTATTGGTCGGGATGCCATCCTACCCAACATACGTTGGTCTCGTAGGTGACGGTAAATCAATCGGGATACGTGGTGATCCTTGGCTCTCTATTGGAATCTTAAGTGGCCCTTCAATCCGTGAAGAACCTATTTTGGTGGCTGATCTTATTGATCAATCCACTAATACTGGAATGCTAGCCTGCTACACAGATTCTTTGACAATCAGGTTATCGACCAGATCACCACTATCCCTTTGCGACCACTTTCTACCGGTGATCGATTATTTGGACTGCTACTAAATATGGTTATTTCTTTGTCAAATCTGCCTATCATTCATTCACAACAACAGCAACACAAAAGCCGCAAGTAACACTTCCTCATCTTATCGAATCCAAGTTGGTTATGGAAAAGAATCTGGAAAATGCATTCCCCCCAAAAATTCGAGCCTTCCTATGGTCGCTTTGTCGAATGCTCTTGCTACAAGGGCTAATTTGTTTCAAAGCGACATATCATTAATAACCCGTGCTGTCTACTTTGTGATCAAAATTTCCCTGAAACTCTTGAACATCTATTTTTGTTATGTCCGTGGACTCAAAAGGTCTGGGCGCACCCTAGCTTCAACATTCAGATTTCTCCTATGCAGATTCACAGAATAGATGAATGGATCGTCCAACTAGTTCAATCTAGATCTTTCTTACCCTGGTTTGGAGACTTTGGCCTCAGTTCTTTGGCAGATTTGGCGTGCTTGGAATGGTTTTATCTTCCGGCGAGAACGCCTTCGACCGTCTCGGGTGGCTGAGGCTGCACTAGCTGATTCCCATGTAGCTCGTCTGACGGCTTCGTCGCTGACAAATAAGGGCCGCTCATTACTAGGCAGGGGAACAATTTGGAAGCCTCCCGATCCAGGTACCTTGAAGATCAATGTAGATGGGTCGTATCAACTTGGCTCGCAAGAAGGCACAATGGCATGCGTATGCAGAGATCATCACGGAAGACTTACCGATGGATTTTCAAAACATTTTGCTGCCTCTTCGCCCTTCAAGCCGAGATCCAAGCGTGTCTTTCTCTCTCCAACATCTACAATGCCATGGCTTATCGACGCTTCGATTGTCCTTGAATCCGATAGCCTCCCGGTGGTTGACATCCTCCGGCGTCGCCGCAAGCCGCCATGGGAAGCTCGGTCTCTCTTCCTCAAAGCCGCCTCCTTGCTCTCCAATTTCCCTAATCTCTCGCTAGGGCACTACTGAAGGGAGGCCAATGTTGCTGCGATTGGGCTGCAAAGGCCCATGATCGTTTTTCCTCTGTCCAATGTTGGGCTGTTTTTCCCCCCTTTTATTTGATTGATCTAATTTGCGCGGATGCTATAGCTGCCGATTGTAATGGTTTCACCTCTCCAATATAGTCTCTTGTTTCGACCAAAAAAAAAAAAAAAAAACTAAATCCCTTATCCAATCCCTTAGAATGGTCTTAATGACTCAAAGACTAGATCTTTACTCAATGAATTAATTAAAAAAAAGGATTCTGTTCAAAAGTGCTCCTGATTATCTAATAAATTCGAAAATGACACCACTTGATACGAACATGATACATGTAAATTTGTAACAAAATCAACAAAAATATGGTGTTGTCCAGTGAACATGAATTGCCAGCTAGTCGATTTTTTATTTTTATTTTTATTTTGATAGAAAGTACTTATATTTAGTTACGTTCGGAAGAAAGATGCTAAGTGGAAGCTTTATAACGCTCAAAGTACTTCTCTCAATAACCTATACACCTACCCAACAAGCAGAAGCTGAGAGACTCCTTTGCATGATTCCTCTTTATTTAATTACTAGGTAATTAGCAGCATTCTCGTGAGATTGCACGGGCATGGAATTTTTCATTTTTGTAAAATCAAAATATGTTTTAATACAAATAATTAATTAAATTGTATCTCATTTCTTATGAATCTCTCTTTTTTGAAGAAAAAAATATAAATTCTTACCTTGTTTTATGTAAAACATAGGGATTTGATAACATTTAAAATTTCTTAATTGTCATCGTTATATGATATAGTGTGATTTTTATGTAAAATATAACATTATTGTAATAATGAGAGAAAATTACAAAACTCATCAAAAGAAACATATAATAGGAAAAGTTACATTGTTAATTTGCAATGCTAAAACTCATTAAAACCAACGGTCTCAAACGAGGCAACCACCTATGAGAATGAGGACTTCACGTTGGAAGCAAGATGAGTGGAAAGTACAAGGAGAGTTTCAATTGCAAGGAGAGCAATCTTCTCGCAAATTAAAAGTTTAAGTGATGGTTATTATGGATATTAATGAAGAATATTCTGTGTTAAATATTTATATAAATTTTCAAGTGAGGTGCTGATTCGGTGATGAAGCGGAAACAACAGCACAATTAAAAAATTAGCCACATGTCTTGCATATCAATAATTTGCTGGAAATTTCGGATTTTTTGGTCATATTGCATAAATTATAAAGAATGAAAATTTATTGCCTTAGGTGATTAAACAAAAGTTCAATGGCTATATTACAAAATCTTTTACTATATACTTACCCCATAATTTTGAGAGTTAACAATTGAGTTCATTGAAGATTAATTATCCAACTTTTGTATATATAGTGACGCTACTTCAAATTCTTCATTTCAATTTCAAATCACGATTTGTATAGTAATTCTACTTTGACTTATCCAGATTTTATGGTGCTGTGATTATGTTGAATGTAATCAATTTTAACCAAAGGGGGCTTCAACGACTATGCTTTGTCTCCAGTATAACTATTTATTTGTTAATTTTAACTATTTAGCTAGTTGGCATAATAATCAATCATCACTTCCAATATTCACCATCAAAGCAAAACATATAATATTTGGTCGTACATTTTCTATCAAGAAGAGAGGTTGTTTTCCAAGTGGCATATCATTCTCAATGTGCAATGCAAGTATCTCCACTTTGTCACAGCCACGCACCACCAAGGTCTTCAACGCCAGCCAATGTAAAGCATCTTTTTCAGTGTAGATGCACTTCAACTCTGTTAAATGCTCAAGCTTGAGGGAGGTTAAGTTTGGGAACACAAACCTAGGAACTAGTCATTCGTCCTTCTCGATGAGTTCCACAATGCCACATTCACTGATGTCCAACTCCTCAAGTTGGGTTAGATGCATTGCTATTGAGGTAGGAAATAGAGAGGTGAGGCTCTCGCATCCAGAAACGGTAATAGAACGGAGACACTAAAATTTGACTCGACTATGAAGTTCCTTATCCCATACACACTTTAGCTTTGGTAATCCATCTAACTTTAGCCTTTTTAACGGCAAATGAGCAACAAAATGTCCCTCTAGAGGATTCAGTGGCTGAAGTTTGAAAACAACTTCAAGCGAAGCACATGATCCTACCTTCAAACTTTCCAAGCTCCTGAGCTGTCCAAGAATGTGAGAAGGAACAATGTTCAATAGCTTATTGCATCTCCACACCCCCAAGCGATTTTAGTTTGCGGAAAGAATCCGCAGCAACTTGATCTTCCCATAATATCTCAATATTATCCATGCCATCGATGTCTAATGTCTCCAATCTAGGAAATGCAACCTGTGGGTATTCACTCACGAAATTAGTGATTTTGATAGATTAAAGTTTATAAAGTTCCATTACATATGGAAGAGCTTGCTTGAGGAAGAGTGTTCTCATTAGAAAGTAAATGATGCAGAGATTGAGATTAAAAGGCAACTAATCATCCATCAAAAGGGGCAATACAACAGAAGCTGCTCGCTCTGACCTTGAAATCAAATGATGAGTTTCCTTAATTGCGGTAAAGAAAAATTACGAGATGCAAGGAAACACATGGAAGAAGCAATAGTCCTATTAATCTTAATCTATCGATTGTGGTGGTCTTATTAGATGAACTTCCTCATATTGCAAAGGTCATACCAAAGAAAGGACAAACCACACAAAACAATAAGATGAACAAAGTTATCTTGTTTATGTTTTGACACATATTAGTCTCCCCATATTTTCAAAGGACAGTTCAGAAGGCAATATAAAATATTTGAAAACAAAGAAGGAATATTTCTTAATCATGGTGGGCCTAAATGTTGGATTGTTTGGTTGTGTTGTTTCTCCACGGTAACCATGATACTTCAGTAAAGCATTCGCAGTTGATTTGTCCATATTAACAACCTTCCCACCGCCCATTCTACCTCTCCGCCAATGGCGTCTCGCCACATCATGGAAAGCCCACTTTCAAAACAGCACCACAACAAAGAGTGCCCCCACCCACCACGTGAGTGACAATCCCGTGCACCGGAGCACTCGGGAGCAGTTGATTAGCACCATCGAAGCGGTAGGGCCCGCATGGCACAATGGCTGAGATTAGCAAAATTGGTCAACCCAGTGCCCGCAGTCAATTCCCCTGCCCGCATTCATCCCCACCACCTCCATAAAAATGGTCTAGCAAATTAGCAAAAACTAAATTTTGCAGTTTGGCATTTAAGATAGAATCGGGGCTTTGAGGGTATGATTAATCATGAAAGCAAGAGCTCCCTTCGATCAGAAAAAAAAATTGTAAAAGAAAAGAAGATATACATGTACATGTATGTATACATGTCAAACTTTTGTGATCTTCTCTCTCCTCATGTTGTTCTTTCTTTCTTTTTTCTTTTATTACTTTCCCTTACGCGTGCATTTATGATTGGAATTTCTGCTCTCTTTTTTTTTTCCTTTTTTTTTTTTTTTGGTTCTTTTCGTATGTTCTCTTAATGCAATTTTACTTATTCCCGATTGTCTACATCTTAATAAGGGTTTTATAAATCTGTCCAATATTTACAATTTCTTTTTAGCTCGCTTTGATTAGGGATATGCAACCAGACCGGGTATACCCAGTTTCCGGACTAGTCCACCCGGAAAAAAAGGGTCGGGAATCGGTTCCCATTGAAATTGGTCCGGGAATAGATTCCCAAAATTCAGAACTGGTTTAAACCGGTCCGGGAACAGGGTCTGAGTGATTACCCACTTAGAAACCGGTTCCTGGACCGGTTTTGGAATTGGTTCCCGGACCGATTTTGTAAGTAGAGGTGCAAAATCTTTTTTTTTTCTCCCGATTTCTATTCTTACTCTCGCAATTACACGATATTTTTCCTCTTGGCTCTCTCAAACACACACAACACTCCTCCTTTGTCATTCCTCTTCCTCACTTGCTTCCCTCCCTCACCGGCTCCCTCTCGCACCGTCTGATGGACAAACGGTGTTCATTGCCGCCAAATTCTTGTGTATCACATGGATTTGCTCGCCTAATTTCTCTTTTGTATAAAGAGTTATGCTTGCATAAATGAGTAACTTCATATAGTAGTTGTGGGAATAAGACTAATATTAGACCCATCTTTGTTGCTGATTATTTGCCTTATGATTTTATTTATTATAATTAACCCTATGGATCTTTAATTTTTCATTTAGTCAAAAAGCTCATGTATTAATTTATTACTAGTGCTTAATGTTTCAATATAAATTAGGAGGATTACGTTATTTTCTCGCTTATTAATATAAAATTCGAAGTCGTATAGGATATCGGGAGATTGCAAAACAGACTCCAGTGGAAACAGGGTTGACCCTGGAACCGGATCGGAAAAATATGGTGGGTCGGGTACAGGGTCCAATACAAACAGGGTCGGGTATAGGGTCCAGAAAAGGGGAACCGATTATAACAGGGTCAGGTACAGGGTCCAGATCTAGACCCTACCCACCCCTAGCTTTGATGATATCGTGATTGTGGAAACGATTCCAAAAGTGTTAACTACAAGAGAGGATACTATTAGAATTTTATATATAAAAAAAATAAAAGAATTGAAAGGGTGGACAATTTGTGATACGAATTAACATATTCGCAAATGATTATCGAAAAATTTGAAAATGATACGAATTGATATGAACATGATATTCGTAAATTTGTAGCAAAATTAACAAAAACATAGTGTTGTCCAATGAACATAAATTGCCAGCTAGTCGATTTTTTTTTTTATTTTGAAAGAAAGTACTTATATTTAGTTATGTAGGGAAGAAAGACGCTATCATGGAAGCTTCAGAATGTTCAAAATACTTCTCTCAATAACCTATACACCTACCCAACAAGCAGAAGCTGAGAGATTCCTTTGCATGATTCCTCTTTCTTCAATTACTAGGTAATTAGCAGCATTCTCACGCATTTGTATGGGTGTGCAATCTTTCATTTATATAAAATTGGAATGTTTTTTAAGACAAGTAAATAATTAAATTGTATCTCATTTTATATGAATCTCTCTTTTATGAAGAAAAAGGCTAAATTCTTAACTTGTATTATGTAAAACATAGGAATTCGATAATATTTAAAAATTCCTAATTGTCACTGTTATATGACAGTGTGATTTTATATATAAAATATAACATTTGTAATATTGACAGAAAATTACTAACCTCATCATATATATATATATATATATATATATATATATATATATATATATATTTATAATAGGAAGAGTTACATTGCTAATTTGCAACGCTAAAACTCGTTAAAACCGATAACATCGAGCAAGGCAACCACCCATGAGAACGAGGAATTCTCGTTAGATGATAAGTGGAAAGTATAAGAGAAGGAGAACGATCATTTTGCAAATTAAAAGTCTTGGTGACTATATCAAATACTTATATAGATTTTCCAGTGCAATGACAACAGTGTTAGAACTAGTACGACCACCTAGAGGGGGGGTGAATAGGTGTAAAAATAGATTCTGCAAAATACAGTGAAAACCTTTACTTTTAACCTGAGTCTGAATAACAACAAACTTTCGAAACTGAGTTTGAAGAGAAGCAGACTTTGAGCGAGATCAAACTTTAACAGTTAAATAGAACTACGAACAAAATAAAGAGATTCAGGAATGATAATAAGAACACAATGTTTATAGTGATTCGGCTTAATCCAAGCCTACGTCCACTCTCCCACGCTAACAGCCTTCTTGGCTGGATTCCACTATGCAATCAACAAGAGATTACAACTTTGAGTGCAAACACTTAGTAGTAGATCACACTATCTCACTAAGTCACTCTTTTGGTATTTCTCTCAAGATCACAAACGTTTAAGCTCACAAAAACAAGTGTATGATCGAATATCGCTCAGACTTTGGAATTATAAATTCTACGCTCCGTCTCTTACTTGCTCATCGGTCTTTCATCTCCTCAAATACTCTTCCACTTCCAAACTAGCCGTTGGACAGCATCTCGAGGATCGTCTTCCAATCTACCCATTGGACATATCTGTATCTAGAAGATTTGGTAGCCGTTGAGTGACAAAAGTAGAATCACAAATTGATTCCGATCGCCCATACAAACAGAATCTTGGTTTCCATAAGTAAAGCTTCTTCGTATAGAAAGTTCTTGTCTTCAAGATCCAATTGTCAATCAATTAGATTAAGTCAATCAAATCAATCTTGATGTGGAATCCAAACCATATCACTAGCCGTTATATCTTCAGGCTTGAGTTATGTTCTGTCGAGTTCTGGATGTAAAGTCTGAGAGCAATAGACTTTACAATCTGAGTCTGAGTGCAATAGACTTTGCAATCTGAGTCTGAACATATTCTGCTTCTGAACGGATTTAACTTTAAGGTCTGAACATAGTCTGTTATGTTCTGCTTCAGCATAGAGTCTGTCTTCTGGTTCTTCATTCACGTTTAGTCTGGAATTTGTCAAAGTAGGCAGACTTCTGATGTAGAATAGACTTTGACACTAAAGTCTGGCAGTCTTCAGACTTTGACACAAAAGTCTGGAAATCTTCAGAATATACTTTGGACATGTGTTACGTTTAGTCTTCTGGCCGTCTTCAAACTTTGACAATATTCTTTACATGTTCTATCATCTACATAGTCTATTACTCAACCATCAAACATGTTAGTAGCCTTTGATTTATTTTATCATCTTCAAAACATCATAAGGGATTTCCCTAACAGTCTCCCCCTTTTTGATGATGACAAAACAATCTCTGAATATGCAGATTTGTAAACATACTTTTAAAGTCTTTAATTTAAATCAAAGGATATCAGAAGATAGCAAATAGATTGAGCATAACAATATATAGAAAAATAATCGCAGCTCAATATTATGCAATAAATAATATCAACCAATCAACACATATGCATATTCATATTCTCTCCCCCTTTTTGTCATAATCAAAAAGCGATATCAATTGAAAAAGTATCACGTAGAGAATATAAAGCGATAGCAAATAATTTCCAAAAAACAGCTTTTATAAATTGAATATTAAAGATATGCAATTAGCTCACTTCGATCATATATATCAGCAAATACCCAATAAAAATCACGGATGCATTATAAAATTCACTTATCCTTTTTGTCATAATAAAAGATAATACCAATAAAAGATTTGTTATGACAAAAGGTAAAAAAAAAATGCACTAACCGGATTTTGTAAAACTTGGTAAGTTCCAACACATTTACCTTTTCCTTCATTCCATAATAAACAAGATCACGATCAATTCAAAAGATTTTTCCATAATTGATCAAAGCTCCCCCTCAATTTGTTGCCTTTTGAGATGATCACAATTCTTTCCTTTTTCTTGGATTCGCTTTCTCCCCTGTCATCATGACAATATTTGCGAATAGCACTAATTGTGGCTTGTGCACGTTGAGCAGAATATTTTTTCGATTATTCCCTTTGTAGCAACAACATCCGCAACAATCATTTGCATTTTGAACTTCAAGGCAAAAATTTATTTTCTTCAATCAAGCTCTTCTCGAATTCAACCTGCATGAACTTAACGAACTTACGTACGACACATTAGGGATTTCCTTAACAATTTGCAAAAACTTTGCACAAGGAAGGGAATTTTTTTAGCCTCTAGGAGATAGTATAGAATCTTCATAATTTTCTGATCAAGCTTTCCAAATTCCATATGGAAGATTCCATTGCCACCTACAAAATCTTGTATAATGGATAACAATCCTTGCAAAAATATCATGTAATATCTTCCTCCGATTTGCGGATCAAAACTTGCTAGATATAAGATATCTTCTAAGAATATAGCAAGTATATCCATGAATATGCAATAATATATTTCGAGATCAAATGGATTTTCTTAAGCATAAATCCAGATATATATTATTGATGCATTTCGCAAAAAGAAAGATGATATTTCTATCACGTGCCAAATCAAGAAAAAAATATTGCAGTGCCTTATATTTATGAGAAGAAATATTTGCAATATAAATGATAAGCAATCGTTCAAAATCAGGATAAATGCACGTAGAAATTTGTATGGCGGGATGATAAAAAAATTCTCTTACCCAAGGTATATATTTGCAATATACCATTGATAAAAAAAAAAAAATCATTACCAATCTTTGTCAGAGATATTTTTCATATTGTACCAAAATCTGTGTAGATTCACGATCGTTCTTCCCTTATAGAATTTCTTGCAATCAACTCATTTCCCTTTTTGGTATCCATCAATTTGGATCCTTCCATGACGTTAGAGCAAAATATGAAATCTCCATAATCAAATATTATTTCTTAATTCATCATAACAAAGTATTCAAGAAAGAATATTATGCACAATGATATTTTGAAAAATAAATTCTCACTTAGTTATAGTACGAAAAAAAAAAAAAAAAAAAAAGAGAGAATAAAATTCTTGAATATCTAGGAAAATCTTGCGTAATAATTTAATATTACGTAAAACAGATTTTTATTTGGCAAAATATGATAAAATCTGAGAGTATAAAATCAAACCAAATAAATTCATTTGTCTATTAAGCAAAAATGATCACATGTATTAAATCAAATCTCAACGCACGAATCACAAAAATAAATCACACGATTCTTTCTTCAATAAAACAAATCATAGGATATGATCTTTATAAAATCCGAATCAATTAAAGCACAAAGAGAATATAAGTATAATCAGAATTTTTAAATTTTGTATCCAAACCAAATTGAAAAATATATACCTTCCTTACCAATTTCTCTTTCTTCTTTTCCTTTATATCCTGCAAAAATAACTCATCTTTTCTTTGGTACCCATTTTTTTTTTGGGTCCATGAGAGTTAGTAGAGTTTGTTGTATTTACCCAATCTTTGTTAATAGGTCTCCAGACTTTAGGACATTCTTTCTCAAAGTGTTCTGAATTTCCACAATTTGAACACTTGAGGGCATTTCGACCAATAGGTTTTATAAACACTTTTCGAAAATGATTTTTGTAAAATGCCTTTGAAGGTCTTTGTCTAAGTCTCTCCTTGACTTTAGGAAAATCAATTAGAGAATCACTTTCCTTATTGAAACCAAGTCCCGACTTATTATAGTAAGGTACTTGTATAGAAAGGATATGCTCTAAAGTTTTTGAACCATTTGAAAATTTTGTCGAAATATTTGAAAGTTCTTTCTTTAAAGAATCATTTTCCTTGACAAGTAAATCTCGACTTTCTTTTGTTTGTAGAAAATCTTTTTGCAAAATTTCAAACTTTTCTTTTGAGAAAGATCCTATTGCCTAAGTCGAGAATTCTCCTTTTAAGTTCGGAGATCCTTTTAAGAGAAGATTTGAGATTTAAGCATAGCTCATTTATATACTTAAGAACTTTACTAGGAATTCTTGAATGGCCTACCTCGATTTCTTCATCGGATTCTGAGTCTGTGTCTGAGTCAGACTCTGATTCTGAGTGTATGTCTGAGTCAGACTCAGATTCTGAATGTGCCACCAAGCATAGATTTCCTTGCTCATCATCTTCTTTCATGGTTCTTTTCTGCCCATTTTGCTTGTATTGTTTTCTTTCATTGAATTTCCTTCCTTTTCTACTTTGCTTTTTGAATCTCTTGATCATAAAAGCAAGTTCTTCGTCGTCCATATCATTTTCTGAATCTGTATCATCAAAATTAGCGTTAGATATTAACGAGATGGACTTCTTACCTTCCGGATCTTCTTCGTTGATTTGTTCCACTTCGTAGGATTGAAGAGTGCCAATCAATTCATCAACGGAGAGTTGCATAATCCTCTGAGTTTCCTGGATTGAGGTCTTGACATGGTTCCAATCTTTTGAGAGACCTCGCAAGAGTTTGTTGACCTTCATTGGAGAAGAAATTGGATGACCTTGATGCGCCAAACCATTTACAATTTCTGTAAAACGATCAAACATATCTCCAATCGACTCTCCTGGCTTCATCTTGAAGGATTCATATTGGCCAAGCAGGAAACTTACTCTTGTCTCTTTTACATGATCAGTCCCTTCATATGTAACATGAAGTCTATCCCAAACTTCTTTTGTTGTTTCACATGAAGAGATTCTATTATATTCAGCAGGAGACAATGCGCAATATAAAGAATAAATGGCTTTTGCATCAAGCGCTTCTCTTTTGGACATCTCCGTCCGAGACATGGGAGCAGGGGGTTTGGTTTCTTTGTCTTTGCCATTCTTATTTAATGTAGACGCGGCAGTGGGATTGATTCCTCTTTCCACAACATCCCATTGTAAGGGATCTCTGGATCTTAGGAATGCTTTCATTTTGTTCTTCCACACGTTGTATTCATTTCCATCAAAATATGGTGGCCTTGTGTTGCTTTGTCCCTCCATAAGTCCTGGTGCCAAGATACTAGTCATAAAAGATCTTTAGCTCAAAAGTAAAAACACTTTTATAAATCGAGCACTTGGCTCTGATACCAATTTTTAGAACTAATACGAGCACCTGGAGGGGGTGAATAGGTGTAAAAATAGATTCTGCAAAATACAGTGAAAACCTTTACTTTTAACCTGAGTCTGAATAACAATAGACTTTCGAAACTGAGTCTGAAGAGAAGCAGACTTTGAGCTAGATCAGACTTTAGCAGTTAAATAGAACTACGAACAAAATAAAGAGATTCGGGAAGGAGAATAAGAACACAATGTTTATAGTGGTTCGGCTTAATCCAAGCCTACGTCCACTCTCCCACGCTAACAGCCTTCTTGGCTGGATTCCACTATGCAATCAACAAGAGATTACAACTTTGAGTGCAAACACTTAGTAGTAGATCACACTATCTCACTAAGTCACTCTTTTGGTATTTCTCTCAAGATCACAAACGTTTAAGCTCACAAAGACAAATGTCTGATCGAAGATCGCTCAGACTTTGGAATTATAAATTCTACGCTCCGTCTCTTACTTGCTCATCGGTCCTTCATCTCTTTAAATACTCCTCCACTTCCAAACTAGCTGTTGGATAGCATCTCGAGGATCGTCTTCCAATCTACCCATTGGACATATCTGTATCTAGAAGATTTGGTAGCCGTTGAGTGACAAAAGTAGAATCCCAAATTGATTCCGATCGCCCATACAAACAAAATCTTAGTTTCCATAAGTAAAGCTTCTTCGTATAGAAAGTTCTTGTCTTCAAGATTCAATTGTCAATCAATTAGATTAAGTCAATCAAATCAATCTTGATGTGGAATCCAAACCAGATCACTAGCCGTTATATCTTCAGGCTTGAGTTACGTTCTGTCGAGTTCTGGATGTAAAGTCTGAGAGCAATAGACTTTACAATCTGAGTCTGAGTGCAATAGACTTTGCAATTTGAGTCTGAATGTATTCTGCTTCTGAACAGATTTAACTTTAAGGTCTGAACACAGTCTGTTATGTTCTGCTTCAGCATAGAGTCTATCTTCTGGTTCTTCATTCACGTTTAGTCTGGAATTTGTTAGAGTAGGCAGACTTCTGATGTAGAACAGACTTTGACACTAAAGTATGGCAGTCTTCAGACTTTGACACAGAAATCTGGAAATCTTCAAAATATACTTTGGACATGTGTTACGTTCAGTCTTCTGGCCGTCTTCAGACTTTGACAATATTCTTTACATGTTTTATCATCTGTATAGTCTATTACTCAACCATCAAACATGTTAGTAGCCTTTGATTTATTTTGTCATCTTCAAAACATCATAAGGGATTTCCCTAACAAACAGCACATTTAAAAAATTAGCCACATGTTTTGCACATCAATAATTTGCTCGAAATTTCAGTTTTTTTGTTAAAGTGCATAAATTATAAAGAAATGAAAATTTATTGCCTTAGGTGATAAAACAAAATTTCAATGACTATATTACAAAATCTTGTACTATAAAGTCACCCCATAATTTTGAGAGTTAACAATTGAGTTCATTGAAGATTAATTATCCAACTTTTGTACATATAGTCACTACTTCAAATTCTTTATTTCAATTTAAAATCACAATTTGTATAGTAATTCTACTTTGACTTATCCAGATTTTATGGTGCAGTGATTATGTTGAACGTAATCAATTTTAACCTGAGGGGGGGTTTTGGCGACTATGCTTTGTCTCTAGTATAACTATTTATTTGTAAATTTTAAATATCTAGCTAGTTGGACTAATAATCAATAATCACTTCCAACATTCACCATCGAAGAAAAACATATAATCTTCAGCCATACCTTTTCTATCAAGAAGAGAGGTTGTTTATCAAGTGGCATATCATACTCAAGGTGTGATGCAAGTATCTCCACTTTGTCACAGCCACGCACTGCCAAGGTTTTCAACGCCGGCCAATGTAAAGCATGTTTTCCAACGTAGATGCACTTCAACTCTATTAGATGCTCAAGCTTGAGGGAGTTTAACTTTGGGAACACACACCTAGGAACTAGTCCTTCTTCCTTCTCAATGAGTTCCACAATGCCACATTCACTGATGCCCAACTCCTCAAGTTGGGTTAGAAGCATTGCTATTGAGGCAGGAAATAGAGAGGTGAGGCTCTTGCATCTATAAACGGTAATAGAACGGAGACACTGGAATTTGACTTGACTATGAAGTTCCTTATCCCATACACACTTTAGCTTTGGTAATCCATCTAACTCTAGCCTTTTTAACCGAAAATGAGCAACAAGATGTCCATATAGAGGATTCAGTGGCTGAAGTTTGAAAACAACTTCAAGCAAAGCACATGATCCTAACTCCAAACTTTCCAAGCTCCAGAGCTATCCAAGAATGTGAGAAGGAACAATGTTCAATAGCTTATTGCATCTCCACACCTCAAGCGATTTTAGTTTGCGGAAAGAATCCGCGGCAACTTGATCATCCCATAATATCTCAATATTATCCATGCCATCGATTTTTAATGTCTCCAATCTAGGAAATGCAACCCGCGGGTATTCGCTCACGGAATTAGTGATTATGATAGATTAAAAGTTTAAAAAGTTCCATTACATATAGAAGAGCTTGCTTGAGAAAGAGTGTCGTCATTAGAAAGTAAACGATGCAGAGATTGAGATTAAAAGGCAACTAATCATCCATCAAAAGAGGCAATACAACAGAAGCTGCTCGCTTTGACCTTGAAATCAAATGATGAGTTTCTTGCGGTAAAGAAAAATTACGAGATGCGAGGAAACACATGGAAGAAGCGATAGTCCTATCAATCTTGATCTATCGATTGTGGTGGTCTTATTAGATGACCGCTTCCTCACATTGCAAAGGACAGACCAAAGAATGGACAGACCATACAAAACAATAAGAGGAACAAATCTCTTATGTTATGTTTTGACACATATTAGTCTCCCCATATTTTCTAAGGACGGTTCAGAAGGCAATATAAAATATTTGAAAACAAAAAAAAGATGATATTTCTTAATTGTGGTGGGCCTTAATGTAGCATTGTTTAGTTGTGTTGTTTCTCCGCGATAACCATGCTACTTTAGTAAAACAATCGCAGTTGATTTGTCCACATTAGCAACCTCCCCATCGCCCATTCTACCTTTCCGCCAATGGCGTCCCGCCACATCATGGATAGCCCACTTTCAAAACAGCACCACAAATAGTGCCCCCACCCCCTACGTGAGTGACAATCCCGTGCACCGGAGCACTCGGGAGCAGTCGATTAGTGCCGTTGAAGCGCTAGGGCCCGCGCGGCACAATGGCTGAGATTAGCAAAAATGGTCAACCCAGTGCCCGCAGTCAATTCCCCTGCCCGCATTCATCCCCACCATCCCCATAAAAATAGTCGAGCAAATTAGCAAAAACTAAATTTTGCAGTTTGGCATTTAAGATAGAATCGCGGCTTTGGGGTATGATTAATCATGAAAGCAAGAGCTCCCTTCGATCGGAAAAAGAAATTGTAAAAGAAAAGAAGATATATATGCATATGTATGAATATATATCAAACTTTTGTGATCTTCTCTCTCCTCATGTTTTTCTTTGTTTCGTTTTTCTTTTATTACTTTCCCTTACACGCGTGCATTTATGATTGGAATTACTCTTCTCTTTTCTTTTTCTTTTTTTTTTTGTTCTTTTCATATGTTCTCTTAATGCGATTTTGCTTACTTCCCAATTGTTTACTTTTTAATAAGGTCCGTTGTAATAAATCTGTCCAATATTTGCAATTTCTTTTTAGCTCGCTTTGATGATATATTGATTTTTGAAACGACTCCAAAAGTGTTGACTCCAAAAAAGGATACTGGAAATGTGTATAGTCTACCTTATGACGTAACAAACATTTCTATCATATTAAAAAAATGGTAGCATGTTCTTTTTTCGTCACTTGAGTAATGTTGTTTGTGTTTATTATGAAATTTATACACCCATTGAGTTTCAAAGTACCCAAAAGCTTGTACATGCCCATGAGAACTATTGGAATTTTATATATAAAAATATAAGAATTGAAAGGGTTGACAATTTGTTATACGAATTAACATATTTGTAAATGATTATTTGACAAATTCGAAAATGACACGAATTGATATGAACTTTAATATACATAAATTTGTAGCAAAATTAACAAAAATATAGTGTTGTCCAATAAAAATAAATTGCCAGCCAGTCATTTTTTTTTATTTTGATAGAAAGTACTTATATCTAGTTACGTTTAGAAGACAGATGCTACCGTGAAAGCTTCACAATGCTTATAATACTTCTCTCAATAACCTATATGCCTACCCAATAAGCAGAAGCTAAGAGACTGCTTTGCATGATTCCTCTTTCTTCAATTACTAGGTAATTAGCAGCATTCTCACGCGTTTGTGCTGGAGTGGAATCTTTCATTTATGTAAAATCAGAATATGTTTTTAATACAAGAAATTAATTAAATTGTATCTCATTTCACATGAATCTACCTTTTTTGAAGAAAAAAGGCTAATTCATAACTCATATTATGTAAAACATAGGGATTTTATAACATTTAAAACTTCCTAATTGTCGATGTTATATATATAAATATATATTTATATTTATAACATTGTTGTAATATCGAGAGAAAATTACAAAACTCATCAAAACAAATATATAATAGGAACTGTTACCTTGCTAAATTGCAATGCTAAAACTCATTAAGACCCATGGCCTCGAACAAGGCAATCACATATGAGAAAGAGGAATTCTCGTTGGAAGCAAGATGAGTGGAAAGTAAAAGAAAAGGAGAATCATCATCTTGCAAGTTTTTAGTGACTCTATTAAATATTTATGGGATAAGAACGCTTCAAGTGCCATAACTTGGCACAAAGGGACACTTAAGTGCCATAACTTACGAAAGGCACACTTAAGTGCCATATTCGAAGAAAAACGGATCACTTAAGTGCCACTCCGGCCAAAACGCCGACATGGCATTTTTCCGGCGAGGCAAGCCAAAACGACGCCTTTTGCTCGTTGACGTGGCCAAATAATGCAAAAATGGCGTCGTTTTGGGCTGACGTGGTAAAAATATATATAAAAATTAATTAAATTAAATTTATTTAAAATATTTAAAATTAATAATTTTAAAATTAAATTTAGTTAAAATATTAAAAAATAATTATTTTAAAATTAGAAAAATTAAAAAAAATTAAAAAATTAAAAAAGGAAAGGGGGAGGCGGCCGAGGGATCGGCCCTCGGCCCGCCGCCGTTGCCCCACCGCCGCCGGGAAGGGCCGACGACGGCGGGGAAGGTCGGCCGGGTCGCCGAGCCCTAGCCAAGGGCCGGCGACCCCGGCCGGACGCGGCGAGGGCTCACGAGCCCTCGCCGGATCCGGGCGAGGGCCGCGACCTCGCCCGGATCTGGCCGTGGCGAGGCTTGCGGCCCTCGCCCGGATCCGGCGAGGGTCGGCGGCCCTTGCCCGGCCAGGCCAAGGGCCACCGCCCAGGGCGACCCCGGCGGGCGGCGGCCCCTGGCTGGCCGGGCGAGGGCCGCCGACCCTCGCCGGATCGGGCGAGGGCTGCGACCCTCGCCCGATCTGGGCGAGGGCTCGCGAGCCCCTCGCCGCCGGCCGCCGGGGTCGCGGCCCCCTGGTCCCCCCGCCGTCCATCTTGGCCCTTCCCGGCGGCAGCGGGGTGGTGGCGGCGACGGCTAGGGGCGGTCCCTCGGCCGCCTCCCCACCCCCCACTTTCCTTTTTTTTTAAAAAAAAAAAAAATTTAAATTTTTCTAATTTAAAATAATTATTTTTAATATTTTAACTAAATTTAATTTTTAAATTATTATTTTTAAATATTTTAACTAAATTTAATTTTAAATTTAATTTAATTAATTTATATTTTTTTTTTTACCACGTCGCTCAAAACGACGGCGTTTTTGCATTATTTGGCCACATCAGCGAGCAAAACGGCGTCGTTTTGGGCTCGCTTCACCGGAAAAATGCCACGTCGACGTTTTGGCCAGACTTTGGCCGGATTGGCATTCAAGTGATCCCTTTTACTCTGATTTTGGCACTTAAGTGTACTTTTCGTAAGTTATGGCACTTAAGTGTCCCTTTGTGCAAAGTTAAGGCACTCCAGGGTCCGCACGTCAAATATTTATAGTAGATTTTCCAGTGAGGTGATGATTCGGTAGTGAAGTGGAAATAGTAGCCCATTTAGAAAATTAACCACGTGTCTCACACATTAATAGTTCGCCAGAAAATTTCAGATTTTTTTTTTGTCAAAGTGCATAAATGATAAAGAAATGAAAATTTATTGTCTTAGGTGATCAAATAAAAGTTCAATGACTATATTACAAAAATTTTGACTATATAGTTACCCCATGATTTTGAGAGTTAACAATTGAGCTCATTGAAGATTAATTATCCAACTTTGGTATATATGGTGACTCTACTTTAAATTCTTCATTTCAATTTAAAATCACAATTTGAATAGTAAGTCTACTTTGACTTATCCAGATTTTATGGTGCCATGATTATGTGAAACGGAATCAATTTTAACCAATGGGGGCTTCGGCAATTATCCTTGTCTCCAGTATAACTATTTATTAGTTAATTATTTAGTTGGCTGGCATAATAATTATTTATATGCATATATCTTTTTTTTCTAATTTCTTAATAATTTGATATGATTGATCCAACTCTTATCAGTGTGAATTGAAATTTGCCAATTATTTGTAGTGCCATAAGGCAACTTGAAATGCACAACGTGTAAACTTTTAAATTGCTATAACACATAAAATTGATGCCAGGCATTTTACTCTCTCAGATTTATGTTATATTTAAGATTATGAGGTAGCATTAATCACATACCTCTTGATTGAAGAGGACAGTAGAGCGCGATTTGACGCGGTCCTCACCTTGAGCTTCCAATGTACCTGTCATCAATTTTTCATTAGATGAAAAGAATGGTATCTTTTGCATGGCAGGGATAAAGTAATCTAAGAAGGTCTTCAATGATGAAACTAAAAAAATTGATCTTACACATTCTGCAAGAGAATCATGTCAAACTTTCCAAACGTACTAAATTGGCCAACATCAGGAATACTAGAATTTCCGATGTTTCTATGCTCAACCCTTCTTCCTGCATAATGATCACCTCCATCTTCTTGCAATCCCGTAGGATTAGATGTCTCAATTGTGCAACATATTCAACCATGGATGGGAAAAACAAAAATATGAGATTGTTACAACCATCCACTTGTACTTCCTTCAAATTGTGGAGTCCCACGATTCCACGAGGATTCTTGTTCCATATGCACCTCAAGCCTAATAATTTTGTTAAATGGATGGTGTTTAGCCCAGAGAGAGTCTCGATATTTGCATAGGCACTTAATCCATCGAGGTCAAAAATTTCTTGCACTGAAACGCAAGATTGTACCACTAAAGTGTGTAACTTGTGTAGTTTTACTAGTGACTTGGAATTGATAACTTTTGAAAGAGATTTGCACAAAGAGATCTCAAGAAATTGGAGATTGCTCAGCTCTAATGGAGATTCATCACTCCATATATTTTCCAGATTGGGAAGTCTGGCCATCTTCAAGGACTCCAAGGATGGGATTGAAACCTGGTGGATAGACCCATCAGCATTAGTATTTACAATTACAAAACACAGGCAAAAAACTGACGTGCTATAACAGGTTATTCAAATGGTTGCGGAAGAAACTTCACGAACTTTGGAATAAATTTTTCATTTACAAAAATCTATGATAAATGAAAGCTGATTTACAATCCAAAAAGGTATTTTACGACCGCAAAAGACAACTAACAAACTTAATTTTTGTTTTACAATATACTCGTGAGTGTTATTACGATTAGATTTTCTTTGCAATTTACTAACAATAAAGGAAATTATGGTCATCAAGAAATAGCAATCATTCCTTTTGCTAACGACTACCAAAATTAGCAATCCACTGAGGAAAAGGAAGTACATTCAAGGTAAATCACTTCCTATAAGATAAACTAATTCCTCTTAGGTTATGTTACTATTTTGACAATATATTACTCATTTTATTGGATGATTGCTACTATCTCACAATGGAGATTACTACAATTAAAAATAAAGAAAGAAAGAAACTATAGAATGACCGTGATTACGAAAGACATAGGCAATTTACTAACAAAGGAAAATATATCTTTGCAATAAGTGATCAAACAAGCGAGATTGCAATCAAAAGAAGTAAAGTACTATGCTATAAGACTTAATTACGGAAGGTTTAATTTACTATCTACCTTAAGAAATTTAGCAATTTTGATAAGTAATTTATTACTTCACAGGGTATAATTACTATTATAAAAGGTTAGTCTCTGCAAGTGACTTCTTCTTTTTCTTTTTCTTTTTTCCTAAGCCACCTACCTAAGCCCATTTGGGCTTATCCAGACCTAATCAATTTATGCGTGAAATATTATAATTATTCAATAAGATTTAATAAAATTCACACAAGGAGTTTCTCTTTAATAATTATCCTATAATTTGTATCTTCTCACGAATGCAGACCTTCAATCCTTAATATTAACTATCCAGGTGTGGATAGTCTACTGCGATCCTTACACTTTACTGTCTATGGCTTGCACCAATAGTTAAACACATGGCACATTATTTTGTCTCCTTTTTTGTTTTTTTAACATTTTACCAAATCCTCGTTCTCTCTTTTCACATCACTGAAAAATCAACCTCAGAAAGGCACGGGCAAGGCTCGTAGCAGTGTCAAGCTTCTTTGTTATGCTAAGTTCGTGAGAGAAACAGATAGAGATAGAATTTGCGCCTGATCCACAAGGGAGATGACGCAGCGCGATTAGGGTGTGAACGGTGGTGGTAAGCCGATCTTGTTCTCAGCCCCTCAGTGCATGGCGAGTAGGAGTGAGAGAAGACGCAGGCCCTCTCGCGATGCTGAACAACTTTCAGATGGAGAGAGAGAAGGGGCCTATGAAAAGGAGAACCGATACGTGTCGTAGTGTAGTAGGCCGCAAACGCCCATACTCAAACTTCCTTTTTATACTTCGAAAATCTACTATGGCAACTTAAATTTCCATGAATCTTTATTACATCGTTATAATAGGACAATTATGTCTAGTCAACTAAAAGGCTTTAAGAAATTTTTGTTGTACAAAACGGCTGTGCGTTTTCCTTAATTGGACCATAGTTTACTCCTCTTACTAACACTAATCAATTTAATCAACTATACATAAACGGCCTCAATTTCAATTATATGCCATTAATTGTTGTTGTGATGATCTAAATTATCAACTTCATATTCATAAATTCTCAATTACAAACTGCTTCAGACAATTTTCTAAGTCCAATTTCTAGGAGATATAGGTTTATTATACATAATCATTTAATTAATTTTATTATGCATGATACGGTCCACTATATATTAAATGCCATTTGATATGCTCAAGCCTCGACTATATGTTGGAATGTGCTTTAAACCAATCATTCGCTTGAAAATCATTTTGTTTTAATCTTTCACCAATTAAGACCATGATTTTGACCACAATGAAGGACCAACGCACATAAAGTAGTTTAGAAATGAGCAAAAAAACTTAATTATGAGAATTAATTAATAAAATTAAGCCCAAATTTTGAGTAAATAAAGCAGGAAAATGACAACGATTTTTCACCACTTAACATAGAATACCTGAGTAATTTTTCAGTTAATTATGATAATCAAGGTTCCACTTTATTAGGGACCAAATCTATGTACATTCCCTTGATTTAGGTCAAAATTATACTTAACTTCATGAAAAATAAACTGCTATCTTTTCTATCGATGAAGTCTGTCAACAACACTAACATTAGAACTTGATTTGCATGTATTTCAAATTGCCTGTAAGACAATCTTAGAACTCCTCTCTCAACAAGCCGCTCATTATTAATCGCTTTCTCCTCCTCCCTTTCTCCATAATTTCACTATTTAATTTTAACACTTTTATATTTTTCCTCATTCTTATACGATGCTAATTTACATCAATTTAACATTCATTTACCTACAAAAGAACATAAAAATCACGGGGAAATTACCCAACCCACTCATGAACTTTGACGGGAACACACCTTTACTCCTGACCTTTTAAGTATCATATGAGTTTGTTCAACTTCGATTTTATTGCGGATGTCAACCCCTTGGGCATTTTACCATTTGCATGTTACATGTGATTTTTTACAATAAAGTTGCAATTCTTTTCTGCTTCAGTTAAATCATCCTTTGGCCTCCGAATGCACTAAAATGAGTTGGAAATTCCCAAAATAAATAAAGGAAAATGAGGAAAAAAATGCAATGATCTTAACAGAGATTAAGACAAAAATTACTAATAATACAGTTGACTTCATGAAAAGAGCTAAACATCTACTAGGCTTTCAGATATATCCCAAGCATGTAAAACAATCATAGAAAAGGCTCAATTTTTTCATTTCATTATGCATATAGCCTCCCTAGTCAGCTATTTTAAAAGAACCATTGGATGACAAGATCACAAAGCTATGCTCAATATGTCATAATATATATAAACAGATTCTGGAAATGAATGTGTACCGCTTCAAATCATCATGGGGATTTCGTGTAGTTTTTCCTAAAAGCCGCTCATTTATGCCTACAACTATGAGATATTTGCATTTACGAATTAGATTCATGGATGGCATTACGATTAGATTTTGTTTGCAATCTATTAACAATAAGGGAAACTACAATCATCAAGAAATAGCATCAATTCAGTTTGCTAATGACTACAAAAATTAGTAATCCATAGAGCAAAAGGAAGTACAGTCAAGGTAGATTACTTCCTACAAGGTAACATACTCCCTCTTAGGTTATGTTACTACTTACATTACTTTATCAGATGATTGCTAGAAAGTATTGTACTATCTCACAATGAGGATTACTACCATGAAAAAAACAAATGAAGAAATTATAGTATGACTATGATTATGAAAGACATAGCCAATTTGCCAACAAAGGAAAATATCTCATTGTAATAAGTGATCAACAAGGCGAGATTGCAATCACGAGAAGTAAATTATGATGCTATAAAACCTTAATTATGGAAGGTATGTCTAATTTACTACCTACCTAAGGAAACTTAGCAATTTCAAAAAGTAACTTACTACTTCACAAGGGAAAACTACTATCATAAAAGTTCAGTTACTGCAAGTAACTTCCTTCTGACGCCTGGGCCACCCATATTAGCCCGCTTGGGCTTGTCCAGACCCAATCAATTTGTGGGTGAAGCATTACAATTTATCTAATTAAGATCCAATAAATTACTGTATTATTATCCAACGACATGACATAGATAGGTTATCTTTAATAATTGTCCTATAATTCGTGTCTTCTTACATTTGGTAGCTCATTATGGCTATTACCTTCTATCCTTAGTATTAACTACCTGGGTGTGGATTATATGTTGCAATACTTACACCTATCGTCTACTGCTCATGCCAATAGTTAGACACGTGGCACATTATTTTCTCTTTACTTTTTTTTTTCTTTTTACCAATTTCTTTTTTTCCCTCTTCACATCACTGAAGAATCGACCTTAGGAAGATGCGACCAAGCCTCGTGCTAGCGTTGAGCTTGTTGGTCGTGACAAAGTTTGTGACAGTGATTACAAGTGAAGAAGAAAAATGGGAAAATTCCAAATAAGGACCCGAAATGGACTAATTTTTTCAAATAATGATCTGAAATGAACTTTGTGTCAGATAAAGACCTAAAATGGACCCATTGTCTTAGATAAAGACCTGAAGTGGTTGAATCAATTCCAAATAAGGACCTAAGCTTGCGAGTCAGCCAAATATTCTGTGACATTTCCGACGACCAAAGTTTGGGCAATTTTATCCTAAAAAAATCTAGGGAATTAACAAATCCTAAAACATAAACAAAAAAACCCTAGGTTTTCTACGGTCTCCTCATTCCTTGTACCCATCCTCCGCAAAGTCAAAGACCCAAATTCTTTGCCGGTTGAGGCACGAATTCAAAAACAAGAACAAAACCATATTCTTCTTTCTTTGTTTGTGGAGACCCAAATTCTCCGTTGGTCAAGCAAGGTGAGGAGCGACGAGAATCGAGTCATGACAATGACTGGGCAGCGATTTGGTTGAGGAGCAGCGCGGGAGAAGAAAGAAGAAAACGTAAACATCTAAATGAATAACCTAAACTTAATTAATTTAGAATTTTCCCTTTTTTTCCAATCACAAATTTCTGACAAAATTGCCCCTATTTTAATCGCCGGAAAATGTTTGCTGGCGAGCTAAGGTCTTCAATAGAGATTAACTTGATCACTTTGAGTCCTTATTTGACACAAAATTCACTTCGGGTCCTTTTTTGAAACAATGGATCAACTTCGGGTCCTTTTTTGAAACAATGGATCAACTTCGGGTCCTTATTTGACACAAAGTTTACTTTGGGTCCTTATTTAAGAAAATAGATTCACTTCAGGTCCTTATTTGGAATTTTCCCGAAGAAAAATGGTTAGAGATAGAATTTGCGTCAAGTCCGCAAGGGACATGACTAGGCGTGAGGGTAGAATCCGCCAGTTGTTGGTGGCGACGTTGACGGAGGCGAGCTGTGGCCGGTCATGGTGGGGGCGGATGAGCGTGGCTATGGTGGGGGCAAGCAGATCTGGTTCTCAGCCCTTCAGCAAGAGAAGATGTAGGGCCTCTCGCGATGCTGAACAACTTTTGGATGGATAAAGAGGGGAAAAGGACGCCCCCCCAGGGGGGTGGGGAAGATGACACGTGTCGCCATCCATACGTGTAGCAGACAATGGGTGCAAAACGGAAAGGATCATTAACTATAATTTCCACCTACTAGTTTAGCAGTCTAATCAATTATACATAAACGGCCTCAATTTCAATTAAATACCATTAATTGCTGTTGTGATGATCTAAATTGTCAACTTCATATTCACAAATTCTCAATTACGTAGTGCTTGAGAACATTTTCTAAGTCAGATTGCTAGGTGATAAATGTTTACCGTGTAAAATCATTAATTATTTTTATTATGAATGTTATGGTCTACTATATCTCAATTGCCATTTCATATGCTCAAGCCTCGACTACACCTTGGAATTATGCTTCAAACCAAGTATTCGCTTGAAAATCCTTTCATTTTACTCTTTCACCTATTAAGACCATGATTTTGACCATGATAATGCACATGAGGTAGTTCAGAAATGAGCCAAAAAAAAACTCAATTACGAGAATTAATTAATAAAATTAAGCCCAAATTTTGAGTAAACAAATCTGGAAAATGACAGATTTTTCGCTGCTTCACGAATTTGTGAGTTATTTTTCGGTAAATTACTATAATCAAGGTTCCACTCCATTACGGACCAAAGCTATGTACATTGATTTAGGTCAAAATCATACTGAACTTCACGAAAAACAAAATTTTATCACTTCTGTTGATGAATTTGTCAACAACATGAACTTTAGAACTTGATTTTCGTTTTTTTTTTAAAATGTGAGAACTATTCCAAATGATATATTTAGTACTCAATTGACTCATGACTAAAATGTCAAGAATCCTAAGACACTTCCCCCCAAACATATTTGCGACTCAATTGCTTGTTACATGTGTTTTTTACGATAAAGTTGCAATTGTTGTGTATCTGTTTTAGTTAAATCGTCCTTTGGCCTCCGAATGCACTAAAACGAGTTGAAAAATTCCAAACTAAATAAAGAAAAGAGGAAAAAGACGCAATGATCTTAACAGAAATTAAGACAAAAATTACTAATGATACAGTTGACTTCCTGAAAAAAAAAGCAAAACATCTAGTAGGCTTTCAAGTATATCCCAAGCATATAAAACAATCATAGGAAAGGCTAAATTTTTAATTTCATTATGCATATAGCATCCCCGTCAGCTATTTAAAAGGACCATTGGATGATAACATCACATAGCTATGCTCAAAATGCCATAATTTATATAACCAAATTTTTTAAGTAAACGTGTACCGTTTAAAATCTTCATGGGAGATTTCTTGTAGTTTTTCCTAAAAGTCGCACACTAAAGCCTACGGCTACGAGATATTAGCACAAGTTAAATATGTATGCTTGTTACGCCCAAAGTGCTTACAAATATATGAACAGACATGAAATTGTATACTTTTACACTAATAGGACCTATGCAATGACTAAGTGCTTATTGAAATATACAATATGGAAATGATGTGCATCAATTAGGTTAGCATCGTTGCTACTATTTGAAAACCCAATCCCCTTGCTCATTCTTAGTATTGAATTTTACCTAAGTCGCCTAGATATTATATTTTATAGATAATAACAAAGTTAGATAACTAAATTCAGGGAATCCATTTTACAATATTATGAAATGACGTTATTGTGGAATAATTCTAATGCCAAAATTCCCTTCAATGTTGCTCTGTAAAACCCCATTAATATAGGTATACTTGCAGCATCTAAGTTGAAAATAACTCAGATCCTATCCCAAACCAAATTTACATGGATTCAATTCTATTAGTTGGACTTCTACACGGTGAAGAGAAATAGAAGATTGCTTTAACTAATTAGAGAGAAGGCATGATTCGACAAGGTAATTGGGAAGAAAATGAACTGAAAAAACAAAATAATAAGGATTAAAATCTATGGTACTTCTAATTAGCAAATCAACAAAAGATTAATAGATAGTATATTCTTTTGATAAAAAGTTACCTGTTGCCCATTGAAGAAAGCGACCTGAGTGCCAACTTGGTCTTTTGATGCACTATTTGAAGGAGCTGTCCCCGGGGTGAAAAAACTCTTGATATTTGGCAAATCACACAATTTCAATACATGCAAATTACGCAATTCAACTTTGCCACAATCATCAACTTCTACAATCTCCCGCATTAAGGGGCACTTGATAGCTCGGATCTCTTCAAGCTGTGGAAGTTGTCTCAATAACGAAAGAGGTAACAAAACTTCCATCTTGTCGCAACTTTTGATCCATACTACTTTTAACGCACTAAAGGACCCAGAGGAGATACAGTTGTTGCATATCTTCTCCAAGTTGATGAGATTATTGAGAATTAACGACTCCAACATCTTAAAATTTGTAAGCCATGGTGATTGCAAGACGTAATGGATGGAGGGACTATTCTTCACGTGTTGTGGCACCCCCAAACCCGGTAGGGTCGCCACAGATACCAAACGCTCTACCTATTGCAATTACTGGTTACTTGTCTTTGTAAAAAGGGGAGTTGTAAAGAAGGACCGAGGTTCATAGGCATTTTTTTTTAAAAAAGGAGTTTAGCGCAGCTCATAGTGAAATTAGAGACGAGTCTCACCATCCCTCTACTCTCTTAGCGATGATACAATGCACACCAACTACACGTAGAAGGAAAACATAAGGCCGAACCACTTTTATTTACATTTTTCAGGATGGACATCTTGGGTCGGTATAAACAAAAAGGAAACCAAGACTTTTCACTATGCTTGGCTACATCCCAAAAGAGATCATCGACCCCCTATATCGAATGTGTAAAGACCTTCCATCTACAAGTGTCGGCTCCCTCTCCAAAAAGTGTCAGCTCCCTCTCCTCTCGCGAGCTATCACACCCACCCAGGTGCATCCGGCGGTGGCGGCGGCAGTATCCCCAGCATCACCCCGTCACGTCGGACATGGACGAACAGGAACTCCTGGATGACGGGGCCCCCAACCAAGCCCACATCGTACATCACCAGCACCCGCACTCGTATGAACACCAACCCAAGGATGGTGACGCATACGTGCTCCATGCACTCGACCTCCACATCCGAGGGAAGGCCGTAAAAAGTACCACGCGAGACTGGAGGGAGAGGTATCTCTCTAATCTAAAATGTTAGTCCCCAAAGGGGTGAGTACAACTACTCAGCAGGTAAAAGATCCATTTCACTACTCAATGCATTAAACAGAGCAATCATGGCAACATAGAGTACATATACATCAATCATATCTCACCTTTTGGTCATACATGGTACATCAAAACAGCCATGTATAAGTCACCATATCATGTGCATAACCCACCAATGCATTAGTACATGGATCATGTAGTCATGCATTCATGTCATCATACTATGTGCATTCATCACCATGCACTTATACATGTTACATCATACAGTCATGCATACATGGAACCCTACCATGTGCACATATCATCATGCACTAATACATGTTAAATCATACAGGCATGCATACATGGAACCTTACCATGTGCACATATCATCATGCACTAATACATGTTACATCATGCAGGCATGCATACATGGAACCTTACCATGTGCACATATCATCATGCACTAATACATGTTACATCATACAGGCATGCATGCGTGTCATCATACCATGTGCACACATCACCATGTACTTATACATGTTACATCATACAATCATGCATACATGTAACCACATTATGCATGATTCAATTTTAACTCATGTTTTTCAAATTGAATCGCCACATTTCTCTTTCCCGGGACCAGTAATTGCATCCCACATTTCTATCGCTCGCACCCAACCTGGCATCGCGAGGAACCTCCGGCACACACCTCCGGGCATCTCGAAACTCCCGAGGACATCCGGCACACACCTCCGGGCATCCGGCTCACACCTCCGGGCATCCCGACACTCCCGGGGCATCGTTAGCTCACACCTCCGACGGCATCCATATTCTCATACATCTCTTTTCCAATTTCACATTTGAAAATTTTAATACAATTGGTTTAAATCTCTCTTTTGCAATCATGTAATATGCATTGGGAAAATGTCCTTTGATGCAATAGTTTAAATGAAATCTTTCTTTGAGTTTCATGAAAATTCATCATTTCTTTAATGTCATATGAAATGCATGAATTTCATCACACCATTGCATGAGTAATAATCCAAAGTATCATAATTCACACAATAATTTTATACAAATCACGCATCACAGCATAGTATAGGCCATGCATTCCAATATCATCAAGTCCGAAATATACAGATTGCACAGTTTTCAAAACACATTTGGTTAAATAGGCAAATGACCTTCATAAATCACGAAATTTAACTATGTTGTAGTCAAGACCTAGATAAAGATATCTCATAAAGAACACTTCTCCAAAAGAAATTTTTACAGAACAGTATAGGCCATGCATTCCAACATCATCAAATCCGAAATATACAGATTGCACAGTTTTCAAAACACAGTCGATTAAATAGGCAAATGACCTTCAAAAATCATGAAATTTAACTATGTTGTAGTCAAGACATAGATAAAGATATCTCATGAAGAACACTTCTCCAAAAGAAATTTGTACAGAATAGTATAGGCCATGCATTCCAACAAAAGTAGTTACCGAAATCTCCAGATTTAGTCTCTCCGAAAAATAGGGGTTTCATCCATTTATACTTGTTCATTTTGTCCCAAATTTGAGTATGTTGTAGTTCAAGGAGTCCTTAACAACTTTCATTAAGGGATCAAGGTGAGATTTTTAAAGGAAAGTCACTTTATAGTCCACAAAGTCGCTGGAATTCCAGTACCACATTTCCAGATCTACCGTCTTCAAAGAAAAATCGTTTCACTAGGCTATACCGGTTCATTTTACCTCAAATTTGAGTATGTTAATATTCAAGATGTTCTCTACAATTATTGTAAAGAAGTCGAAGTGAAATGCTCAGTAAAAAGTCACATGCAACACCTGAAATTACCAAGAGGTCAAAAAAACAGCCTTCAGATCTAATCTTTTCGTAGAATGAGGGTTTTACCCCTCAAAACTCAACCATTTGGTCTCAACTTTTAGTATGTTATACTTTAAGATGTTATATACAACTTTCATGAAGAAGTTGAAGCCAAAATCCGACTCAAACATCGCATGCAAGCAGCTACAACAATCTGGGTCGGGCTGTTTACTCGAGATCAGTTTGTACTTTCCAAAACAACACCCTTAAAACTTTGATTTTTCCACCCTAGACATCCGAAATTCATCACCATTCAATAACATATTCTAAACACCACATGCAAGAGCAGCTTCGAGGGATCTAACTTGCCTCTAGCTCGAGCAACGGCGAGCACACGGTGGGACACGGTGGCGACGGACTCCTCCTCTTTCTTCTTCCTTGCGCGCGGGCTGTTCTCCTCCTTCTCTCGAAATCTCTCTCTCCCTCTCACAGACGACAGCCCTCCCTTTTCTTTCTCTAATTTTTCTTTTCCCCTACAATGATTAGCTTGTAATCATTTCAAAGGGACACTTGGTAAACCTCCTAAGCCACTTGTAAAATGGCATGCAAAAGAAAAAGGGGCCTCTCATGGGCCGGCCCCCTTCCCCCTCCATCCGGTCTCCTTGGTCAACAGCCCCATTGGGCCTTGTGGGCCGGTCGTGAAAAGGGGTGAGGCAATGGGCTAGTTTGGGCTTTCAATTGTCCAGCCCATCCTCATCCTATTAATTTACCTAATCCTAAATTTTTAAAACACCTAATTGAAAATATAATTCACCAAAACTTTGTGACCTATCTAGATAAATTCCAATCCATAATCCACATGGCCAAAAATAGAATTCTCCTTATCAAATAATTGTTTACCAAAAGCTTGGCCAAAATTCTTAGTGCAAGACATGAGTTAGAGCACCCCACAAGATTGGCAAGGAATTCTAGGATGCCACATGTGTAGATGCTTTATTTTTGGAAAGCCTTCTTGGGATAACATGCAGATACTTTGCACAATTCCGTTTGATCCATCTAAAAATAGATCGTCAGTTTTGCCTAATAAAGTTTGCGTGTATCCTTTCTGAAGAACATTGCTTGTTGGATCCAACTTAAGTTCCAATGTGGCCAATCCTTTGTGAATTTTCCTACTCCACACATCACCTATATGGATTTTGAACTTGGTTAATTTCTCGATGTTTAGATCCCCTGGGATCACACTTGGATTGACAATGGATACATGCAAAGTGCATAGATTCTTCATGTTATTCAACTCAATAAGCGTGGCATTAGTTTGTGGAGCTTCATCCTCAACACTCCACCAATAAAAGCTATTCTCCATATACAACTCCTCCAATTTTATCAAGCTTCCAAGCAAACCCGGTTCAATTAGCTGAAGTCGTGAGCAATGATTTAAGTCTAACAACCTTAGCTCTACCAATTGTCCAATTTCTCTTGGCAATCGTTGAATATTGGACCTCACAAAGCTAAGAATATGTAGCCCTTTGAGCTCACCAATCATGGTTACATCCTCTAACAAACAACCATCAAGACACAGAGTGTGTAAGTCCTCCAAGAACTTAAATGGCGAAGGTGAACGAGTGAGACATACCTGAGAAAGATGTAAGACCATGAGTTTTCTCATTAAGTTGAAATATGAATCTGGGACCTCAAGAGACTTATTGTTTGTGAACAACAGGAAGATCCGTGTTTCGGGGCAATCTAACATTTCGAGAAGCTCCTCCATCTCAACGTAGGGAAAGCACACTGCTGTACAACTTCTGAGCTTGTCCTTTGGCAACTCTGTCACCGACTTATCAACTCTGTCACCGACTTATCATTATCTTTCAACACGAGAAGAGGGTTATCTCTTGAAGTGACTGAGGTAACAAAATCACGAACCAAGTCATGTATCTTGAAACCATCAGCATCATCATCGTCTACTAACAAAAGGGAGGAGGCTTTCAGGCATCGGATTTGTGAGCGCAACCTATTTCGAACTTCTTCCATGCTGCTATCTTCTCGAAATAACCTCAAACCCACATTGTACCTCACCAAGTTTTCAAGAGAAGGCTTAGAGAAACCATAAACGATAGAGAGTCGTAGCAATGACTTCACCTCTTCGCCATCCTTCCCTTTGAAACGATCATAACTCAACTGCAACATCTTATTTATGCTCTCACGTATTCCTATGTTTGTAGACTTCTCGATTTGGGTCAAAACATCCTTCCATTCATAAAAATCAGCGTCTTTAAAAATATTTGCCATTGCAATAATTAGGAAAGGCAAACCTGCACATTTGTGGACTGCTTCATTCACCAAGGATTTGAACGGGTCTTTATGAACTTTGTCTCCCACCGTTCTCTCAAACAATCTTTTTGCCTCTTCCTCCTTCAGCTCTTCAAGGTGGAAGTCCCTGTCGCAGTCCATTTCCCTTTGCAAAACATCTTGAAATCTTGACGTCAATAACAGCTTGCATCCTATGACTTTGCTGTCATGTCTGCAAGGAATGCCCATTGATTTCAAGTCCAGCCCCTTCCACAGGTTGTCCAGTATTATGAGGACCTTCTTTTTCTCCCTCTCCTCGTCTTTCAACCTCCTGTGCAGAAGTTTTGCTCGCTCGCTGGTAGTCTCTTTGTCCTTTATCTCAGTAAGGCCCAAGGCGTCCGCAATCTCTCCTTGAATCTTCTTGATGTCTGGATTTTCCGACACGTTGGCCTTAGTGACCCAATCGAACGACCTCTTTTCTATTATTCTCCTTTCAACATCCGCCAAAAGGGTGGACTTGCCGACCCCGCCCATCCCATAAACCCCGACCACGCTATTACTGTCATCGGCAAAAGCGTCCATGATGTCCCGAATGATAGAAGCTCTGGATTCGAAGACATCATTGTCCCTAACCTTATTCGATGTCGAGGCAAAAGAAGCGGAGGCCGTCACAATGGCCAACTGGACGACATCTTTGCCCTCTCTCTTGGCCGAAGTCGGAGCAGCAACGTTCCCTGGAGCAGGATTGATGGAGGAAATGTCGTTCAATTCCTTGAATCCACTGCATTTTTGAGTGAGTCGCTGAATGACCTCGATCTTGCCCTTGGCCTTCCTGCTGAATTGATAGCGACACTTGGGGTCAGGAAGAGTCCCATAGCAGCAAGTCTTCCTCGCCTCTTGGGAGTCGCCCAACAGGTCTCGCGCCTCCTTCAGGGCCTTCTCAGCACTTGCATGCCACTCCGTGACGTGACTAGAGACATTCCGAAGATTGTTTCTGGCCTCTTCAGCGACATTGTGGACCCTATCAACCTCGTGCGCAAGCTTCTCGACTTCCATCTAAAGATCTTGGGCCTGCCTCCTGGAGGAGATCACGTATCCGAATTGACGCTTGATGGGAGCAACTACGGACTTGAAGACATCCCACGCAATAGAAATAGCAGAATCGATCGACATTTTTTTTTTTTTTTTTTTTTTTTTTGCTTTTTGGGAGAAAGAAAGGGCGAGAAAATAGGGAGACAGAGAGAGAGGACGATGGAAAAGAGAAGCAGATACCGAAGAAGAAGAGGAGGAAGAAGAACGGTTGTGCCGAGGTGAAGAAAGAGGGAAACAGAGCAAGAACGATGAGAGATGAAAGAAGGCTGAGAGATTTGAGCGCAAACAAGGATGGAGGCAGGAGAGGGAAGAGCAATCGATTTAAGTATAAAAGGGCTCGGTAACTTAACCTTGGTCAAGGCCTTAACTAAACATTAATTAATTCCTTGGGTAGCTGAAAATTTTATAGCATATTGCTCCAAGTGGAAACTGGCAAAAGATCAAAATTAAATAAGACCCTTCCTTTTGTCGTTTTCAGAAGATGTTGCCGCCACCATCGCTACCGCTGCAAGCCACCACCGTCAAGATCAAACTCGGCCACCGCCACTGCGACCACCATCATACAGAAGCGCCATCGCGTTCCTCTGTCTCTCTCGCCCTCACCGTGTGGCTGACCTCCATTAATGGAGCTCGCTTCCCAGGATTGAGGTGCGACACCTCACTTGAGGTTGTGCGCATCACGTATGAGGTCGCACAATGCAGGTTTGAGGCCGCTGGAGTGCTTCCATTAATGGAAGTTGACAGTGATCGACGAATGATGATGATGAAGCACCAAATTAGCGCATTTAGGAAGGTAATGGTTTAGCTGCGTAGCTCGTCCATGCGTGCCAAATGATGCAGTGTCTCTCCTTCAAGCCCTCTTCATCTTCACTACCCAAATCGCCTGAGGAGCAGGACCTAGATTCCCATCCACCGCCCTCGCTGGGAAAGTCTCTTCTACTCCTTGTATGAAGGATGAGTTCGCCTTGCGCTCAATGTGTTTGTGACAATGCATCAACGACCTTGGAGGTGCAACGACTTTGCCAAGCGGCACGCCAGGATCGAGCCAGGTGGTCTCGCCTCCCGTCAGTCTCAGTCGAGAGTACCCTCTCGCTCTTCAAATAAATTCTTATAACGAGATTCACTCCACGATTCAAGTTCTTGAATGCGGTCAGGGGAAGCAGGAAGTGCATTCTCAAGAGCAAGATTGCAGCGAGCATGAACTGATTTTGATGGCGGTGGCTGCTTGCGGCAGATAATTAATATGGCTAGAAAGAGATTTGGATAGTAAAGAAATCTCAAGCTGAGTGCCACTGTGCCACGTGAATCGCTGGCTTGATAATTAATGTGTCGCTTGCTGAACCATTCAGATAACTACTACGTGCAAGTTTCTCTCAAAACTACGTCTTAATCCAGCCTAGCATAATATAATTTGATAAAATGATGAGGTCAAATTAGCTTCCGAACCCTTTTTTCCTCGTATTGCAAAAATTACATCTTTGGCCTGACGTTGTTAAAACCCGTGATGCTCCTCTTACTCCGATAAGAGAATGACAAAAGTGGCTGATGTTGAGATCTAATCCGAATGCCTGGCCCCCGGTGTCTTACTCCAAATTTATTGGAATAAAGGGGCGCCAATAATGTGTGTGTTCTTCTAATAAAGGGTATGGAAAAAATATATGATCGAGTCTTTATACCTAAGCGTTATGCTTTTTCCCAGTAAGTCAGATTTTGGTGATAGTAACACAACAACTTTTTGCCGGAACAATTGATAATCATATATAATACCAGTGATTCCATAATTTAGAACTTTAGCAAAGAACCAAATCACAAGGAAGAAAGAGGAGGTGGTTATAAACTATGGAGCTTAGTTAGACATTAATAAAAACAATAGTCAATTTCTCAAGTACAGAAATTAGAAATGGATGATTTTCTGCATTATTGCTCTTTCACATGACTAGTCATCGTCACCAATGTCCATGTCTCCATCCTTTCCTCCACAGCTAATGGACAAACATTGATGAGGTATACATCCTTTCGTCCTTTGCCACTGCAAATGGTCCATTTCATCCTTTCCTAGCGCCAATGTACTAGTCATAATCCATCCTTTCATCCTTTCCTCTACAGTTAACGAAGAAACATTGATTAGGTACCGATTTGATTAATTTGAGGTGAAATTGGATTGAAATTGGTAGAGAAATGCACAAATTCGTAGGCCAAGGGGGTGTGCAACATTTGAGACATCAAACTTGGCTTCTTGAGGAAGTTTCGGAGAGGATTGGGTAGCTGAGCTCAGCCATGGACTTTGGGGGCCAAGCATTGAGTGTTTTGGATATTTCTTAAAGACTTTTGTGGCATATTGGGTCCCTCCACCAGTTTAAGTAACTTCATTTTTCGCAAGAAATTAATTTACTTGTTCTTTTTTTCACTTAAAGGGATGATTTGAGGGGTTTTTTGTCAACAAATCTGTGAAAGTTTTCAACTAACGGTCAAATCATTAATTGGATAAACAAATCTAAGTTAACCCAAGTCTATGATGTCAATAAATAAAACATTACAAGAAATTGCTACTCAATATATAAAACAACAACATGGATATATTACTTTCTAAAACTATTTCAATCCATATATCATTTTGACCTTTAAACTTTCAAAAAAAATTTCCCGTTGCTTAATTCTAATGTTACGTCTATATTTTAACATGGTTTCAATGACCTGCACAGGAGTGGGTTTGGTGTCCAAAAATTCCAGCCAATGTGTCCACATTAAATCCTTGAAATCCCCTTGCCAATTGATTCCACTTGCACGCCAAAAATCCACCCAAAACGGTCTCTTGAATTTCCCGGTCCAAAATAACCAAACTTTGAATTTTCGCCAAAAATCTTGATTTGCCGAAAATTCTTCGGAGGATGAGTCGACATTCCTAAAATAAATCGTGACATACCAAAACTTTCAATTTTTGAAATCGAGTTCAATTTCGCGGTTAATTTCAACCGAACGCAATTTTAGCGTGACCTAACCTACCGGGTAGCTTTTAGGAATTTTTAGCTCATTTGACCCGTGGTTGATTATTTTCGAGCCACATTGTACATCTTCGACACATTGGCGACTCTCGGTTGTCGTGAAAATCTCGAGGTTTCAAATACGAACACAGGGTACATAAATGACAGAAAAATCGGTTTAGTGCCGTTTGACGAGAATTTTGCAATTGGGTGGAATCACCCACACTTTATTCACATGCTTCGTCGAACCGACCTATCTCCGGTCTCGGTCAATTTTGACAGTGCCGTATTGACCCTTGTAGACTAGCACGATCGAGCAGTCGATTTATGGTCAAATTCTCAAGTCTATTGCGTTTAGATTCCTTAAAGATTTCACCTGATAGACTAGTTATCCCATGAGTTATCAGCTCAAGGAAAAGAACTATAGGCACATCGATGAAAAACACAACTTATTCAATCGAAAACAGAATTAGAAAATTAGGATGTCACAACTCTTCCCCTCTTATAAAAATTCCGTCCTCGAAATTTAAACCATCAACCTTAAACAAAAAGGTGGGGGTATGGTCGTCTCATCGAGTCTTTACTTTCCCAGGTTGCTCCTTTTGTGCCGTGGTGTTGCCAGACCACTTTAACTAAATGGGTTGTCTTGGTGCGCAAAATTTGCTCCTTCCAATCTACAATCTGAACCGGTATCTCCACGTACGACACTCTATCGTCCACGTCTAACTCTTCAAAATTCAACATGTGGGTCGGGTCAGGCTCATACTTTCTCAACATCGACACGTGGAAGACGTCATGCACTTGCGCCAATCTCGGCGGCAATGCAAGACGATACGCCAAAGTTCCTTTTTTTTTCAAAAATCTCAAAGGGACCTACGTACCTCGGGCTCAGCTTCCCTTTCTTGCCGAAGCGCGAAGTACCCCTCATTGGTGACACCTTCAGAAAGACGTGCTCACCAACTTGGAACTCCAATGGTCTTTGACGCTTATCAGCATAGCTTTTCTGACGACTTTGAGCTGTCTTCAATTTGTCCTTGATAACGACAACTGCATCCACTAACTGTTGAACCAACTCTGGGCCTGGGATCTTTCGCTCTCCGATCTCATCCCAACACACTGGCATTCTACACGCTCTGCCATATAACGCCTCAAAAGGTGCCATCTGAATGCTTAGCTGGTAAATGTTGTTATAGGCAAACTCCACGAGATGAAGCTATTCCTCCCAGCTTCTTTTGAAATCCAATAGGCAAGCTCTTAGCATGTCCTCGAGGGTTTGAATCATCCTCTCAGACTGAACATTTGTCTACGGATGATAGGCTGTACTATACTACAACTTTGTTCTCAAAACAGTTTGCAAACTTTTCCAAAAGGCAGCTGTAAACCTTAGGTCTCTATCAAACGTAATCGTCACTGGAACCCCATGCAAATGCATTATCCAACGCACGTACAATTCAACATATTTGTCCAATGCAAGGTCCTTTCATACAACGATGAAGTGAGCCGACTTCGTCAGTATGTCGACTGCTGCACAAATGGAATCATTATCCCGTTGACTCCTTGGTAAGCTTGTCACAAAGTCCATTGTGATGTGTTCCCATTTCCAGTCGGGAATCTCAAGAGGTTGCAAAAGTCCTCCCAGCTTACAGTGTTGTGCCTTCACTTGCTGACACGTCAGACACTTGACGACGTGCTTGGCGATATCCGCCTTCATACCGGTCTACCAATAGTGCTGACACAGATTCTAATACATCTTTGTACTGCCTGGATGAATACTATAACTGCTACGATAAGCTTCTGACAAGATCTCTTCCTTAAGCTCTACATCGCCAGGTACACACAATCGTCCTTGGAACCTTAGTCTTTTTTCTTTTTCTTTTTTTTGTAGAAGTAAGCAATATATTTGGGGAAAAGCCAAACTGTATAAATGAACATGGCTTCAAAACTTGCACTCAAGATGATAATAATCATTATAAGTGGAAGGAAGCCGGGAGGAAAAGCCAAGCGACTAAAACAAGAACCAAAGCAAGAAAACACAAGGACGGCAAAAAAAAATCGCCAGCCAAAAGCAAACTGTCACGCCCCGAACCCCGAGCGCATGCCCATCCCTCTTTAGTCGATAATATTTTGTGACTTCCCAGGACGAGTCGTTGACCCTTTTTGTTTTATTGCACATGCGGAAGTGAATATAGATCCCCTGACAGTAATCATCTCGGGATAGAAAAGAAGGACAACAGATTCAAAACAAACATGCTTTTATATTCACATAGAGTCGTGTACAAGTCTATGATGAAAAGACTACAAGGTCTGGCTTTTCAAAAAAAAAGATGTCCTAACTGACCTACACTTCTGATCACCTTCTCTCGGCTCTAGTTCCTCCACTTGACGACCTTGAAAATGGTTATACAATAACTGATGAGACAATGTCTCAACAAGTTCACCCACTAAACCCCGATTAGCAGGGAAATACGCCCAAAGGCGCCCTAACCACGCAATCGTACAATTGGCACAAATGACTTACCTCGTCTCAGATCTACCCTACAAGTCAGCACAGTTCATATCCATTATGTATAGAATCGATACACCCAACAATTGAAACGCATTACTCAACTCAATAAATCACAGGGGTCCAGATTATAGGACCAAATCGTTATGACACGTCCCATACCATGTCACACAATCTTGTCTCATAATACGGCGCATCTATTCCACTCAACATGCGTTCCAATTGATAATTTCGCCCACTCCAGGGTACGGCCTACTTGAAGTTCGGTGGTCTACTAGCGTAGACAGGCATCGTCTCACCCTATTGAGCACGGTTACGTCTCTCGAAGAAGACTTTCCCAACGGAGCATAGGTCCAAGATCTACTGCGACCCGAATCCCAATAAATGGGTAACGTCCATCCGATACAATTCGAGGACGGGTTCTCTTAACCAACACAAGACCACTCAATCTCAGTCCAGGACACTGTGCATTACACTCAAATGCCTCAATTAAAATAGTGATCCTGGCCTATTTTCTTCGTATTAAAAACACCTAGTGAAAATAGTCGTACGTGGGTACACGATTAGATTAGACCCAGAAAATTCATAACCTCCTTTTCAAAATCCCACTGGTTTATATAATATATAAAACCATTTTTGGTGTTAAAACCCGACACCCGGGATTTTCTAGATAAATATCAAAATTCACAAATTTAGGAATAATTGACCCAATTTCCAATCAACACTTAATTTTCACAATTTAACACTTGATTGTAGAAATTAACCACATCATTGCAATCAGCACGAATTTCCGGTCACCGGCTGTCTCGGTCTAATTTCCTGAAAAAAAAAATTAATAATTAAATAATTAGTGAAATTAATTAAATAAATACATTAAATAATAAAAATGCTAACTTAGGCTAAATAATTCTAATCTAACCACCTATTGAGCTAAATAAATTATCCTAACCATTCTAACTAAATAACAACACACTAACTTAATTAACTATAATATCTAACCACCTAATTAAATAATCTAACTAACCTAATTTAACTAACTAAACTAATAATTAAACTAACTACACTTAAATAAATCTAAACACTACTTAAACGTCATTAGCCTACTAAGAAGAGTTTAGTGAATAAACTCACCGGTTAATTGCGGAAACCGGTTCACCGCGACGACGACACGACGGCGGCCGAAATCTAAATTTTTCGGCGTCGACGGGGCGTGGGCCGAGCCTGCTTCGCGGCCCCAAGAGGGGCTGCTGAATTGGGCTGCTGGTTGAAGTTCACTTGGGCTAAAATTACGTGAAGATGGGCTGAAGACACAAGCCCAATTGCTCGGCCGAAATACTGTTGACTTGTGGGCTGAAGAGACCAAACCATGGGTTGCTCAAGAAAAAATCACGTGGGCTGTTGGCCTAACAAGCTGGCCGAAAAATTTATGCTGGAGGTGCCGCGGCTTCTGCTGGTCCGCTGCGTCGATGGATGAGCTGCATGATGGAAGAAGCAGCTGCTTCGATGGCTTCAATGCTCGGGTGAGCTGCTAGAGAAGACACGTGGAGTTATGAAGGTCAGCACCAGCTTCGCTGGTTGATTGAGCTTGGCGGCAAAAGACAATTTGGTGGAGGTGGCTTCGCTCCTTGCAGCTGGAACGAAGATGAACCGAAGTGGAGCGGCAGAATCAAAGGAGAGAGATCTTGGTGGTTGACTGGGACGCCTGGCAGCAAAGTCTTCGAAGGTGGGAGCTTCGGTGGTCGTGAGGAAGAGAGAGTGAGTGAAAGAGGGGCAGACGGGCGAAGGGCGAGAGAGGTCGTGGGGCTGTGGTCTTCGGTGGATTTTGTAGCTGGTTTGTTGACCTTGAGCTGGCGGAATGAAGAGAAATCGTGGCTGAAGGAACGAAATGCAAAGGAGAAATGAAAGTGAAGCAAAGATGTGAAGAAGATAGGAACTGGCGGCCAGCTTGCAAGAGAGCCTTAAAAGTCCAAATTAAATATCTAAATCATCATATCTTGGTCCCCACACAAGCCCCCAACCTTATCCCTCTTGTTCCCCATTTCTTTCTAGCCTTTTAATCCACAATTAATTTAATTGAAGCCAAAATTGCAACCTTTAGTCCAAGCTCCGAATTTCACTCTTTGGTCTTCAATTTCTTTAACAATTTTCCCAAATTCAACATCCAAATTTTAATGTAGAAAAAGCCCACATAATTTCTACAAGTCCCCTTCGCCATATAGCTCGGTTTGCAAGTCGAAAATCTCTTCAATTCGGCCAATCCGAATTTCCATTAATTTCCCGCGATGTCCAAATCAATTTTCCGTAAAAATCTTAGAGTCTCTGAAAAATTTTTGGAGGATGAGTTGACGTTCCTAAAATAGGTCGACACGACAAAAACTTTCAATTTCTGAAATCGGGTTCAAATTCGCGGTTAATTTCAATCCAATGTGATTTTAGCATGACCAAGTCTACCGGGTAGTTTTTATGAATTTTTGGTGCAATCGACTTGTAATCGATTTATCTCGAGTCACATAGTGCATCTTCGACACATTGGCGACTCTCAGTTGTCGTGAAAATCTCAAGGTTTCAAATACGGACACCGGGTACAAAAAGGACAAAAAAATCGGTCTAATGCCGTTCGACAAGAATTTTGCAATTAAGTGGAATCGCCCACACACTAATCACATATCTTAATCGAATCGGCCTATCTCCGATCTCTGATCGATTTTTTATGGTGCCGTAATGACCCTTGCAAATCGACATGGTCGAGCAGTCGATTCTGGTCGAATTCTCAAGTCCATTGCATTTAGATTCCTTAATTACTTTCTCAGATAGACCAGTTATCTCGTAAGTGATTAGCTTAGAGAATAGCATTATTGGCTCGTCGACAAAATGCCCGATTTATTTAATCGAAAACGAAATCTGAAAATTATGGCTGTCACACAAACGACCACAACAACCCAGGCAATGGAGGTGAGAATCAACCGCCTCCCGCCCTAGACAGCAGAAGCCTCATATCGAGGAACAAGACACCAATGAACGGACACCAGGCAGCTTAGACGAAAGGCTGAAGATCTCCAGAAGAGAAAATGATTGGGCCAATGTCCCAACTGCACTGCAATATACTTATAAAATTCCTTGCCCAAAAGCAAGGAAGTGGCTCAACAGAGATTCTCTCCCCAAGACCCGTTATGCCATGGAAGATTGCATCTGGCCGCCCAATAGAAAGCAATACCAATCGTAATACGACACCCAAAAAACAAATTATTAATAGAGTCGGCCTCTTCATTGCGGGGCAAGAGGCAGAATCAATCCTATCATAAGATAGAAGAAGGGCTTGGGTAGGAAGCTTGCGCTTGGTGATGAGCCAAAGGTTAAATTGGAACCGAGGCAAGATGACATTGTTCTAGACGAAATGTTGCCAAAAGACTCGATCCTTCTTCCGCCTATAGGCCTCCCAAGTCGACGCCACCGTGATAAGGCCCGACGAGTTCTCTCTCCAACAAAAACAGTCCTGGTTGAAGGAACCTTAGTGTTCCGTCTTCAGAAATCTGAAAATCAGTCTTTCTCTTATCTGCATCCTCTTGCAGAATCTTTTGAATCTCTAGATCTGTCCTATGCAATGTTCTGATTCTGATCTGCAATTCCAGTTCTATTCTAACGGTAGCCATAAGATTTGAAAGGTGGCCTACCTCAAATTTGAAAACCGAATCTCGAGCTCCCTCGAGTAAGATCCACTCCTTAACCATTATCTGCGCAAACGATGACTTCCAACTCAAGGCATCTGTGACCTTGTTAGCCTTTCCAGGGTAATACAGAATGTCGCAATCATAATCCTTAAGGAGTTCCATCCAGCGATAATGTCTCATATTCAACTCCTTCTAAGAGAATAAAAACTTGAGACTTTGATGGTCTATGAAGATCTGGAACCTTTCTCCGCACAAGTAATGTCTCTAAATCTTCAGAGCGAAGATAATCGCTGTGAGTTCTAAGTCATGTGTCGAGTAATTCAACTCATGAGATCTTAACTGACAGGACGCGTATGCAACGATTTTGCCATGCTGCATTAACAAGCAACCTAGTCCTCTAAATGACGCATCATTATAGATCTTGTATTCTCCGGGACCAGATGGTATGGTAAGTACGGGTGCGGTAGTCAACTTCTACTTAAGCTCTTGGAAACTACACTCGTACTTATCTGTCCACACGAACTTTTCTTCCTTCTTCAGTAGTCAAGTCAATGGCAAAGCTAACGCTAAAAATCCTTCCACAAACCGTCTGTAGTACCCTGCCAAACCCAAGAAGCTTCTGATCTCTGTTATGGTCGTCAGTCTTTGCCAGTTGATAACTGCTTCAATCTTGGTCGGGTTCAATTTTGCGATTAATTTCAACCAGATGCGATTTTAGCGTGACCTAACCTATTTAGTAGCTTTTAGGAATTTTTAGCGCATTTGACCTGTGGTCGATTATTTTCGAGCCACATTGTACATCTTCAACACATTGGTGACTCTTGATTGTCGTGAAAATCTCGACATTTCAAATACGGGCACATGGTACAGAAATGACAGAAAAATCGATTTAGTGTCATTCGACAAGAATTTTGCAATTAGGTGGAATCACCCACACTTTAATCACATGCCTCTATCGAACCGACCTATCTCCGGCCTTTGGTCGATTTTGATAGTGCCGTATTAACCCTTGCAGATTAGCATGGTCAAACAGTCAATTTCTGATCGAATTCTCAAGTCTATTGCGTTTAGATTCCTTAATGGCTTCACATGATAGGCTAGTTATCCCGTGAGTGATCGGCTTAGGGAAAAGAACTATAGGCGCGTTGATGAAAAGCCCAACTTATTCAATCGAAAACAAAATCAGAAAATTATAATGTCACAAGCCAAATCCGACCTTGGCCTGACCCACCTCTCCTTTTTTCCTCTCCTTTTCGTGCAGCTAGGCCCAACCCAGCTATCCTTTCTCCTTGGCCCAAACTCACCCGAGCTGGCCTTCTTCCTCCTAACCATCCTTCACGTAGGACTTGCAAAAAAGAAGAAATGGAACATAGCAGCAACAATAGAGGCAGAGGAGGCAAGGGGAGCATTCAACTAGAGTTGGTGGTCGAGGATCAGGTTAGCAGAGATAGTTGGGGTCGGGGAAAGCCATGCGCACCAGCTGAGGAGGTTAAAACGAGGAGGGAGGAAGAGAAAAAAAGAAAAGAAAAGAGGTGAGAGAGAGGAGAACGGAGAGAAAAAAAAAAGTTTCATGAAGGCCAGCCAAGGAGCCGAAGAGCCCTCAGAATGCCTACCCGTCATTGGTGAGCCACCCGACAGACGCCAACCGCCACCATCTCCTCCGGAACTCAAGTAGGCATTCTATCAAACATCTGGTGCACTACTATGGAATCGAGCCAGCCGGAGCTCACCCCGACCAGTTCGAGCAATCTCCAGCCACCACCCGTCCCCCATTGTGTTTCTCGATGTTCTGGCATGTCTCTCTAGAGTTTTGGACCCGTGCTCGGTCCTCGGCTGAGCCAAAGTCTTTTGTTTTACTAATGCCCACCACCCATTCGCTGAAATGCCCAACCGAACCCTCCCTTCCTGACTCCTCTGCGTAGAGTCCTAGCTAGGATGCTTGGCCACTAAAGGGGCATCGCGGTCTGGCCGGAGGTCAAGCATTGCGCTCCACCCAACCGAGACGGTGCTGTTGTGCCTTGGCCAGAAAGTCACCCATGCTGCATGTTATCGTCATCCCCTTGTCGCGACTGAACAATCGCGAAATAGGGGTAACGGGCAAAGCTGGGCTAGATCATAAATATGGCCCACTCGGCCTCTTTCGCTCCGTAGGCCAATAGCCTAGAGTTGGTCTGGGTTGTGGGCCCCCGGGGGGTGGTTTTCTATAGAGGAAACCAAGCAAAGGCTCAACCAAGGCTGGTCGGGCCTAACCCACTTGGGCAAGTTTGACCGACCCACCCCAACTGGGTCAGACACAGGCTTGGTCAGACCGGACCTGACATGAGCTCGCTCAAATCGGACCCGACCCGGCTCGGTAAAAAAAAAAAAAATCATTTAAAAGAAACTAAAAATTTAAAAAATTGGTGTCGCGACCAAATTTTTGGGTGTGCCACCTAAAATTAGGCTAATGGATTGCTAAACCTAGACTTAGCTCGGGCTCTCCCAAGCCCATACCAACTCGCGATTTAAATTCAAATATCTAGCATGCAAAAAGGGAGTCCCCACTAATCAGTTTATGGTAGGTCGATTAGACACCTAAGTAAAATAATGGGAGAATCATCTTACTCCTACGAACCAGAGATTTGTGAGTTCAGGGACTTGATTACGTTAGAGTTCTCTAACGCCCTTTTGGCACCTTTTCTTTTATCTTTGGAAAAAAATGTTTGGCAAACAGCTTGAATTAATTTCATTTTCCTAACATGTGAGGTGATCATACGAGTGCGCAAACCACCAATTTAACACTCAATAAAGCAAATAAATAATGCAGGACTTACCTCAAAGCAACGAAAGCATCTGCATTGTTAAATCAGAATTCACATCAACAATCTTAGATATGATTTCTAATTAACAAGCAATCACTCAATTTTTGCCTTCACTTTTTAATGAGAATATAGTCCATATGCAATGCAATGCTTATAATCTAATATGAAATAATAGGGCATGACAAAATGTCCTAAACTATATGAATGATTTAAAAAAAAAACTAATGATTTTTAATGAACATGCAATAATTAAATATGCAATATAAATTAATCAAAATGACCTAATTCTAATGACGTGCAATTTCCAATTAAATGAACCTAATAATGAACCCTAAATGACGTGCATTTAGTGGGTCTAATTCTATATGACATGCACATGAATTTTCTATTCTAAAAAAATGCAATATATTCTAGAAATTGAAACTAATTTATCCTAAGACAAATTTTTATGAAATTCAAAATTAAGAAAAATACAAAACATAATTATCTAGATTAAGATTCTATCTAGCTTATATTAAGGATCGAGTCGAGTAAATCCTAATTTAAACTAAGATATTATCTTAACCTAGCAAGCTCTAACCTAAGATGCAAAAATCAATCTAAACTTAGAATAAAACATGCAATTTATTCTAATATGCCATGACATGCAAATAATGCCTTAATTCCAAATTTTTAATGAAATTCGAAATTAAAATTAAACATGCAATTCAGATAAAAAAAAAAAAAAAAAACTAACATCCTAAATGAGTGCACTTTTTCTTTTTCTTTTTCATGACTCAAAATAAAATTCCTATCTAATCATGCAAGATAAAAAAACAAACCTAATCCTAATTCAAAATTTTTTTGGATTTTTCTTTTACAAAAATAAAATTGACTTAAACACCACGACATCAAATCAAACAAGATAAAATTGATATCCAAAAATTGGCGAACCATATCTCGCGCATGAGATCGAGTTGTCCAATTTTAACATTAAATTGCGAATCAAATCTCGGGCATGAGATCGGATTGTCGATTTTTGCAAGGGATTGCGAGTCGGATTTCGGGCATGAAAATCGGACTATCAATCCCTAATTTGAGGGGCACTTTTTCATGTGGAATCTCAATCATGTATCAATGAATAATCACTCTAAAAAAACTATAAAGAAAACAAACTATAAACTACATAAAAATAATAAAAAACTACCTAATCTGATTTTTTTTTTGTTTTCTTTTCCTTTTTCTTCTAGGTCACGTGCTGTGATGATACACCAAGGCAGCTGGTCGGATGGGTCCGACAAGGGCTCCGGCAAGGGTAAACCGGCGGCGGGCAGACCGGCGGTGGCGGCAACAGGGGAGCGGAGCTAGGGAAGCTCGGATCCGGACGGGCAGGAGAGTGGCGATGGGTTACCGATCTGGCTCGGTTTGCAAACGAGATGGGCTCGCGGTATCGAGCTCCATTGTGGGGACTACGGCGGCAGCAGACGGTAGGGGGCGAGCGTCGGCACGGCGACGGGTGGAGCGCGGACAGGCGAAGCTCGGGTGCTGGGTAGTCACAGACGGCGGGCAGATCGACGGGTCAGTCGGAGCGGGAGCAGCGACGATGGGGCAACGCTCGTGCATAAGCAGGGCGGCGAACGTGACCGGCGAGGGAGCGGTGGCTTCGCGGGCCGGTGCGGGTTGCAGGCGGCTGCGGGGTGGCGGTGTCTGGCAAAGGGCGGGGTAGAGCTGTGCAGGGGCTTGTTGTGAAGAAGATGAACAGTAGCTGTTCTTCTTTTTTTTTACTTTTCACCTTTTGTTGTATGTCTCCACCTTCTGCCCACCTTTTTTGACTTTTCTTCCAACTTTTCCTTCTTGTGTTTCCTTTCACTTTGAAAACCCACGGACGGAAACTCTCTTTCTCACTTCTCTCTTTTTACTTTTCTTTCCAAAACCGAGTGAAAAGAAAAAGCCCCCTCCAACAACTCTCGCACGCACGGCCTTTTATAGGTGAAAGACTTGTGATTTCAATTTATTTTTTTTCCGAATCCACATTAGTAACACTTTTTCACCAATTTTATCCCATATTGATAAGGATTCGAGATTTTGATAAAATTTTTCTCTAAATCTAAATCTTGACCAGATAAATCGCAATATTTCGTCATATCTACCCAAAAATTCATCATATCTCGGAAAAATTTTGAATTTCTAATTTCCCACGAGATAATTTCTAATAATTTAAAAATAGGCTTGGCCAACTAATTTAAACCCATCCGCCACCGATTCAATAAAAAGAAAAAAATGCAAATAAAAAATAAATGCAACCTAAATCTATATGCTATGAAATTAATAAAATTAACCTCCTAATTTTCTATGCAATAAATAAATAAACTAAATCGCCAAAATTTAGGTGTCAACAGCTGCCCCTCTTTGAAGGTGAGCTCGTAGAGGTTGCTTTCAAAGACAAATTGAAACCTAAATTTTGACCATGCACAGTGCATTGAATTATTTGATTTTTGATTTTTTTTTATTTTTATGATGATTTTTTTTTATTGTCGGAAAATGAATCCCATTTTAAAATGCAATTTATATGATGCATGGAAATGCTAATGCAAATGCATGATGTGAAAGGAAAGAACGTACCTACAGTTACTTACCAGTCAGTGCAGTAAAGCATCTTGAGGTACATGATAAATCCCTATTCACTCCATAAGTACCCAACTCTCACTCAGGTTCCTTGAAGAGTCAAATAGGTAATAAATTGAAACATTGAGATCGAGAAGAACATTCACATCCAAAGTGAAATGTTCAACGACAAGAATTAAGACATCCAGATCCAGACTGAGATGTCAAAATTTTGGGATTTGAAATACCTAGATCCAAACTAAGGTATAACAAAAAAAGACCGAAAAACATCCACATCCAGAGTGAAATGTTCAACTAAAAGAAATTAAGACATCTAGATTCAGACTGAGATGTCAAAGGAACCTACCCGAAATATCTTACCTTCAAGGAGGGTAAAATGACTCAAGATAGATTGGTGTTACAAGTCGGGGTGGTACCATTCTACGGTCGCCTGTAATTGTATCATGGCTTTGTAAAGAAACTGCTTTCCTAGGACTCGTACCATACTACGGTCGCCCAGTATGACAGTGTTTGATTGTGTCTAGGACCCGTACCATTCTACGGTCGCCTAAACGAGGATTCCTTTTCCAGGACACGTACCATTCTACGGTCGCCTGAATAGGGAAATAAATGTTTTGTCTAGGACCCGTACCATTCTACGGTCGCCTAAACGAGGATTCCTTTTCCAGGACTCGTACCATTCTGCCGCCCGAATAGGGAAATAGGTGTTGTCTAGGACCCGTACCATTATACGATCGCCTAAACGGGGATTTACCTTCCAGGACCCGTACCATTCTACGGTCGCCCGAATAGGGAAATAAATGTTTTGTTTAGGACCCGTACCATTCTACAGTCGCCTGAATAGGAAATTGCTTTTACAGGATCCGTACCATTCTACGGTCGCCTGTTAGAGCAATAAATGTTGTTTAGGACCCGTACCACTCTACGGTCGCCTAAACGGAGGTTTTGCTTGGCTAGGAACCGAACCATTCTTCGGTCGCCCAGCATTGCAATTTGGAGAAAAATCTTTGGGGACAACTCAATTGAGTGTCAATGTATTCAAAAGGGAATATCTATACAACGACAAATATTTAAGGTATGAATAGAGATACACTTACCTGATGACATCTCTGCTCCTGGGGGATATGTCATCCTGTAAAACTTAGTCATAGGAGAGGCAATATGCATTTAGAGTCACAGACATGCATCAATTCAAATGAAGTTCATGCGTGATGATTTCTACCAATCTTACATCACCTAATTTCCATTGGGGAGGATTTCAAAAGAATATTCCAATCTGAACACATGAATGCCATGGATATGTCAAATGAGAGATCTTTCGGTCTGAAAGGACCTTTCACTCGTCCTCATTAAAATGGCTATTTCATCCTGTCCTTTGATGCAGGATCTTGACAGTCACTCTATCTCACCATCATCATGTCAAACAAGGGTCTAAGCAATCTCGCAAGTGGTACGACCTTACCAATCTGAGAGGTCTTTTACAGGGACCGTAATATAGGTTTGGTCAACAGCTTAGTACAGGAGACTCTTTGAGTCGAGGCTTTTGAAAAATGAATGATATTCTGCAATCATCTTTAGGTTTACAAGTCAAGAAATATGCGAAATGAGGCAGAAATTATCTTACTCGCACTTCTTCAAGCGATGCTTTCAAACATACGAACTTCTACGTTAATTCAAGTGCCCTAATCTGAAGAAACTTTGCAAGGGACGTAACGTAGGCTTGGTTCATGGGTTGAGAAGCGAAAGGATAATTAGGCTCAAAAAGTGTTTAGGGGGTTAAAGTTGGTGATCATCTTGACATTTCCACCAATTTTCTCCTCCATCGTCGAAGATTTTCCTCACATCACAACTCCATTGATTGCAACATCTCAACGTTTGAGTTTTTTAGTACCGCCATGTGGGGGATACAACTCAAGTGTTTGATTTTTCTTTTCTGGGCATTGGCCTTACTTTTACCAGGCACACTGCTTTTTCATGTCCCATTTTTGCACTTACTTTCTTTGGACTCACACAGCCTTCAACTTTTATCAACATTGTAAACCATGCTACTTGAGTGGTTTGATTTTCTTGCCTTGCCCTAGTGTGGGGGATGATCACCAACTGGGTTTAATGCAAAATGAATTCATAGGCTCAAGTGGGCTATGCAATGGATAAAGTGTATAGGATAGAGAAAGAACTGCTCTTCGTCGTCCTAAAGCACTTAAATTAATACATAAGTTACACTGCGAAAGCAATACTCGAACATTGATGCAAGTGTGAGTAAAAAAACTCTTATCATTCATTTCAAATTTGTTCCAATGTGGGATGATCCTTGACAGGGATAATTTAAACATATCTTCATGTGTGTGAGCTCAAATAGCTAAACAATGGGTATACCTGTAGTGTTTTTGGTAGAGAAAGAAATTGCCTCTCGTCACCTCAGTTGACGTACCCTTTGCAAGATCACCATTTTCCTTGCGGACATGGAAATTTTCCACACAACTCACCGGGGATTGGTGTATGAAACAGTGTATAGAATAAGGTTCGCCTTTCATCATTCCAAAGCATCCCATTTGACATATTCAATTCATCTCACACAATTCATCAAGGAAAACACGCAAGATTTGCAACAAATATGAACAATTCAACTCATTGAAGCAATTTATTTATCTCAAAAAATGTTTGCAGTTCAAAACATGACACAGCAAATTCCATCATGGGTAATATTTCTTGACAGCATCAGAATTCACTGGAATAAAAAACTCACGACCATCCATTTCTGCCAGGATCAAAGCACCTCCAGGAAGTACCTTCTTCACTATATATGGACCACCGTAGTTTGGAGCAAACTTACCACCAGGATCCGGAAAAATCGGCAACAGCTTCCTTAGAACAAGGTCATTTACCTCGAAATGTCTTGGTCTCACCTTTCGGTTAAAGGATCTAGCCACCCTCTGTTGACAAGTTTGGCCATGGCAAAGAGCCTTCAATCTTCTTTCATCAATCAAATTTAACTGTTCAAGTCTTTGCTGTGTCCACTCGGCCTCGAGACAACTCCATTTGGGATAAAACTCTTAGAGAAGGAATCTCCACTTCCACCAGGGCGAACCGCTTCCATGCCATACACCAAAACAAAAGGGGTTGCCCCAGTAGAAGTGCGGATCGATGTCCAGTACGCCATTAGTGCGAAGGGTAACCTGTCATGCCAATCTCGATAATTCTCAGCCATCTTAGCCAGAATCTTTTTAATGTTTTTATTGGCCGCTTCAACAGCCCCATTCATTTGAGGGCGGTAAGGAGATGAATTCAAATGCTTGATCTTGAACTCATCGACCAACTCATCGACAATTTTGTTGTTCAAATTTGTCCCATTGTCAGTGATGATTGCTTCAGGGACGCCATAGCGAGCAATTATATCTCGCTTGATGAACTTCGCAACATTGCGAGCGGTGACACTTGAAAAGACATAGCTTCAATCCATTTGGAGAAATAGTCTATCGCCACCAAAATGAATCGATGCCCATTGGAAGCCTTGGGATTAATTAGGCCAATCACATCAATACCCCACATCGAGAAAGGCCATGGCTCGGAAAACTAGTGCAACTCAGTTGGAGGAACCTTTATCCTATCACCATAGATCTGGCAACGATGACAACTTCGAACATGCTAAATACAGTCACCCTCTAGTGTGAGCCAGTAGTAGCCTGATCTCATAATCTTCTTAGCCAACATGTACCCATTCATATTAGGGCCACATACTCCTTCGTGCACTTCTTGCATGATTTGAGTAGCTTCGGCTACATCTACACACCGCAACAAGACTGAATCATAAGACCTCTTGTACAAACTTTTACCACTAATGAAGAATTTTGAGGCCATCTTCATGATATACTTCCTGTCAACTAGAGTACTTCCTTCGGAGAATTCCTATTTTTGAATGTAATTCATGATATCGTAATACCATGGCTTTCCATCTGATTCCTTAGTCACGATCATGCAATAAGCTGGCTTCAGTAGAACCTCTATTTTCAAAGGCTCAACTTCTAATCCATCAGTGACTTGCAACATAGAAGCTAAAGTTGCGAGTGCATCTGCGAATTGGTTGTGAGACCTCGATAAGTATTCAAATGAAACTTCATCGAATTCTTTGATTAAATCCTCTAGATACTTGTGTCACGGGAGCAGCTTGGCATCTTTAGTCTTCCATTCACCTACAGTCTGTAGTATGATTAGCGCGGAATCCCGAATACTTTTAGCTTGGCCACACCCATCTCAATTGCGGCTTGAAGCCCAAGGATGCAAGCTTCATACTCGGCTACATTGTTAGTGCATGGGAAGATCAACTTCGCAGCTCTCTTGGATGATGTTGTCCACTGGGGATATCGTAATCGCCCCGGTGCGAGAACTGGACAAATTCATAGCTCCATCAAAGAACATTGTCCATGAGTCTTCATTTACACTCAAAACACGGTCATCTAAGAAACGGTCATCTTCATTTGAGACTCCTGAATTCTCGGCCAATAGATCAGCAATCACTCGACCCTTAACCGACTTTTGTGGCATAAATTGCACATCAAATTCGGAAATTAAAATCTTCCATTTAGCCAACTTACCTACCAAAGCTGGCCGATCAAGTAAGTACTTGATGGGGTCATTCTCAGTCACGAGAAATATTTGGTAATGCAATGTATACTGCCGCAATCTATGCAATACCCATACCAAGGCAGCACAAGTTTTTTCCACATCAGGATATTTCAATTCAGATACCGTGAATTTTTTACTCAGATAATAAATGGCTCGTTCTTTTTTATCGACAGGACTTTCCTGAGCCAACATTGCACCCAATGATTCACTATAAATGGTGAGGTAGAGAATCAAAGGATGCCCCGGCGATGGCGGAACAAGCATCGGTGGATTCATCAAGTAATGCTTTATCCCGTTGAACGCTTTCTCAACATTCATTGTCCCGCTTGACTCGTGCATTCTTCTTTAGGAGCTTGAAAAATGGCTTGGCAGTTTGAAAGCTGGGAAATGAACCGAGCTATGTAATTCAATCTCCCGTAAGGCTCCGGACTTCTTTTACGTTGACGGAGGTTGCAACTCACATATAGCCTTAGCCTTGGATGGATCGATCTCAATCCCCTTACGCTCACAATGAATCCGAGTAATTTACCGGATGTTGCTCCGAACACGCATTTAGTGGGGTTTAGACGAAGCTTGAATTCACGGAGTCGATCAAACAACTTCTTCAAGGTCTCGACATGGCTTTTTCCAGGTCGAGTCTTTGCAATCATATCATCAACATAGACTTCAATCTCTTGATGCATCATATCATGGAATAATGCTACCATGGCGCTGGTAAGTTGCTCCCGCATTCTTGAGTCCAAACGGCATAACCTTATAATGAAAGGTTCCCCACGGGGTGATAAATGCAGTCTTCTCCTTGTCTTCCTCATTCATCCTTATCTGATTGTACCTAGAAAAACCATCCATAAATGAGAATAGTTCGAATCCGGCAATACTATCGACAAGGACATCTATGTGAGGTAACGGGAAATCATCCTTCGGGCTGGCCTTGTTCAAATCCCGATAGTCAATACAAACCCGAACTCTACCGTCCTTCTTCATCACTGGCACGATGTTAGCCACCCATTCAGGATATTGCGAGACTTCAATGAATCCCACTTTCAGAAGCTTCATCACTTCTTCCTCTATCTTCTTTGAGAGCTCGGGTTTAGTTCTCCGTAACCTCTGCTTCTTAGGTGGCATGTCTGGGTTAGTAGGCAAACAGTGCTCCACGATTGACGGGTCTAAACCAGGCATGTCAGCATAGGTCCATGCGAAGATGTCTTGATATTCATTCAGTAGCTGAATTAGGCGCTCAGCCTCATCTTTGGGGAGACTTGCCCCAATTTTCACCTCCTTGGCTTCTTCAGTGTCACCTAAATTAATAGTGACGGTATGCTCGGACGTAAGAGCTTTAGCTTTTTCATGTTGCTCCTAGCTACGTTGCACCTCAATGGAATCCTTGGTCGAATCTTCGGGATCATCATTATCAGCACTTGCTGCATTGGATTGGACCATCCCCACACCTTTGCATGCTATATGATCATCCCTGAAACAGAATGTAGATGGATCAAAAAGATAAACAGGGTAAATCATATTTTATTGGAAGATTTTTTTGAAAGATTTAAAAAAAAAAAAATTGGAAAACCATTTTGACACAAGAAAGCAATGATGAAACCCAGGCCTCAGAATTCTCCTTGGATTTTTCATTTGTTATATCGGTTGGATATCATCACCGGGCTAGTTTGGTGTGCCTCATCACGCTCTCAAAATAAAGGTTGTAATTTTATTGAAATTCATCAATCAATTACAATTTATTGAATGGAAAATGCAATTCAAGTCCTAAGAAGAAATCGAAAAAGAAGAAACGAGAAAACAATCCCTAGAAAGCAATAAAAATTCCCACGCGGGGAATGTGTGAAAGTGATAAATGGGTTACTCTTGTGGGCCGGGGGCCCATTTCTTCCGAAATTCTCCATCAATGGCTCCTATGACGAGGTCATTGAATAGAATTGTGATTCCTTCCAAGGCGTCATCAAAATCCTTGGTCTTTGGAGGCGTTGGATCATCCATGCCATCCCATCCAGTTGGAATTATGGTGCGGGGGTCAATATAAGAGTTAGGAGGAGCCGAATACTTCACCATATAGTCGAATTTTCCACTTGGCTGCCCCAGAGTATCCATAACTTCCGCTTCATCTCTCATCATAATTGGAGGACTAGGGAACGTCTTGCGAATGTTTGGATGTGGTAAATTTTGCCTCTCTCGCCCTTGTTCAGGTGGCGAGTTATGCGTTCCCCATCTAGAACTTCCTCTACCTCTTCCATGGTACCCTAATCCAGCAGATCGGGACCTCTGAGGAGCTTCAATGGGGTTTTGAATACCCTGACCTCTTCTTCCAAGACCATGGCCAGGAACAAAGCCATTCCCGACCATCACCCTTCCTACCATAAGGGCAGCATTTGAAACTTCAGGAGCGGGCGGTGAGGAATCTCGAGAGGCTTGTATAGTGGAAACCAATTCAAATGAGTAGTAACTTGATTTGAATTCAACATCTGGCTCCACATAAGGGATGCCTGTCTCATGGTAGATTCGATGATCCTCCTCTCCATAAATAGTGACCAGCTTTCCTTTGATCACGAACTTCACAGATTGATGCAGACTTGAAAGTACCGCTCCAGCAGTGTGAATCCAAGGATGACCCAGTAGAAAATTAAATGCGGTAGGAATATCCATTACTTGAAAAGGGACATTGAAAACAACTGGTCCTATTTGCACATCAAGATGAATCCCTCCAAGCACCTCCTTCTTTGTGCCATCAAAAGCTCGCTCAAAAGTCTTTGCAGCATGTATCTTGGACGGGTCTACCTTAAGGCGGTGAAGAGTGGCCAACGGACATATATTTAGGGCAGACCCATTATCAATGAACACTCGGGACACATGAGAAACCTTGTGCTTGACCGATATGTAGAGTGCTTTATTATGCCCCCTACCCTCAAGAGGGAATTCCTCATCAGAAAAAGCAATCATGTTCTTGAGAAGGACCGATCCCACAAAATTCTCCAGCTTATCTGCCTCAACCATTTCGGGTACATGAATTTCACTCAGCACCTTCATCAGCAATTTTTGATGCACAGAGGATGTTTGGAGGAGCTCGAGCAAAGAGATCTGAGCGGGCATCTTTCGCAATTGCTCGACCATATTATACTCACTTGCTTTAATCACAGCCGAAATGCTTTAGCTTCTTTGTCGAATGTGCTTTGTGGGTTGATCATTGGCTTGAGCGTAAGTATGACCAGACCTCGTAACAAGGTCAACATTTAGGTCATAGGACCAAGGCACCGCTTTGTTGTCGACATACTCATATGGTTGAGGTATCTCGATCGCAATCTCCTCATCAGATGCATCTTCTAGTGGGGGCATATCCGCAAGCAACGGATTTACTTCTTCCTTGCCATCATCGAAAGCAGCCTGCTCCTCCTCCCAATCAATAATGAAGTGGAAAATGGCAGAAACTATGCAGTTACGGTCAGCATACATGATGACGCCGTTATCTACCATTTTGGCAACCCTTTCTCTCATCAGTGATAATGGAATGTTCTCATGACATGGATAGTATCCAGCTCTCACTAGCCCATTATAAGCATCCATCACATGCACCTTCGGGTTCTTGATTCGATCATCAACATGTTCGAAGATAGCATTCACCCTATCTTCATGCTCGGGTAGAGGATTCTTCTTGACATTCGGTTGGACAGTGTTGAAGGCAAACGCCTTGGTGTCCAGTAAGTTTTGGACCTTATGCTTCAAAGTCATGCATTCATCAGTCGAATGTCCTACTTCCCCTGTATGATACTCGCATTTCTTAGAGGGGTCGTAGTTAGAAAATTTTTCAGCATTAGGTCGCTTTGGCTCATAAGACAGCAATTCCTTCTTTTGAAGGACCTTTAAGACCTAGGATAGAGAACTAGGAAGAGGAGTGAATTGCCTCTTAAAAAACGGTCGAGGCACGATCGGTCGGCCTCCGCCTTATTGATTCTTAGGGACATGAACAATCGGAGGCTTGTCAGACTGTGTATATACAACGTTGACTTCCGTGCTAGGTTCTTTGTCTTTCTTCATGGTGAACCTTTTGCCTTGATGGGTCGGTTCAATGAACCATCCATCTCTTAACCCAACTTCGATTTGTTCACCTACCGGGATAAGTTGGTTAAATTTCTTAACGTGCGTGCTAGCCATCCGGTTGCGAAACTCAAACGGGAGAGTCTTAACGAACAACTTCATCAACTCCTTGTCAGCAGGCTCCGGAGTGACTTGAGCGCCAGATTTCGCCACCTCACAAGATACTCCTTGAACGACTCACTCTTCTTCTTCTCCATCCGCTCAAGATCCTCTCGAGAAGGTGCAATGTCCATGTTGAACTTATATTGCTTGAAGAATGCATCAGTCACCTCATTCCAAGTGTCAAGGAGGTTTACATTCTTCATTACATACCAGCTCAGTGAAGGCCCAGTCAAACTCGCATGGAATGATTGAATCATGAGGGGCTCATTCTTGACATATTGGGCCATGCGTACGTGGTACATCTGCAAATGAGCTTTTGGGCAGGAAGTACCATCGTATTTCTTGAACTCCGGCATTTTGAACTTCTTCGGCATCTTGACATTTTCATACACGGACAAGTCGAACGGCAGTGAACTTTGTGACTCTTGCAATTGCTTCACTTTCTCCTCGAGTTTCGCAACACGTTCATCTTGCTCCGTCTTAGGGACATTGTCAATCTTAGCCTTTTCGGCGGTGATCAACGGTGGGTCATCATCCAGCCCAGGCATGTCATCATCAATCATTTGGGTCTTATTTGTCAGCTTTGAAACTACTATCTCGGGGAGAGCAGGTGCAGGAGTCGGATTCGCTCGGAGGGATTGGAATTGATATGTCATAAACTGTATAGAAGTAAGCACTTGTTGGAGTTGAGTCTCCACAGCGGACATACGATCACGCATTTCAGTTTGGTCGGCCATTCTAGCTCTCAATCGCGTGATTATGGGCGAACGTGAGGAATCTGTTATCACCTAAATTGAGAAATGAACAAAAATAAGTAACCCATATGAAGTACGCCGGTCCATGACAAAGGTCTAACACTTCTATTCATTAATTAGATTTTTCTAACATTGACAATGTAAAAAAAAACTTTGAAGTGTCCTAAACAAATGAACTAGGAAAATAAATGACTCAAATTCCTAACATTAATCTAGAAATAGCAAGATTGATTCAAGCACTTTATCTAGCTTGATCAATATACACTCGGGACGCCATTTGGCGCAATCGCTTGTTCTCCTCCTGAGCTTTTTGAGCAACTCTTTTGAGGCGTTTATTCTCAGCACGATTGGTGATCTTCAACGGCACCTCTGGTATCTTTGAAAGCAGATCCTCTAGAATCTTGTGTTGTTGAATGTACTTAGTCGATGCATAGTACTTTCTTTCTTTACCCTTCAGCTCTTCCTCAGGCCATTTGAGTTTTCGTGGATGGCACATGTCCCACATTGATTTGATAGTGAGAATAGAGTCTTCATGGTCTCGATTTCCATCAACGAAGCTGACTTTGAGTGGATCTGCTTGTAACGCTAGGGGAAGCTCTTGCACGACTTGATACTGACGAGTCACTCTAGTTGGATAATACTCCAATGCTCCAGTGAATCCCAATAGAGGGATTGGGCCAACACCTCCACATGTGAGTCTTGCCACACGAACTTGGAACCATTTAGCAAGCCATAGGAAACCCTTGGAAGTTGGTTTTTTCATGAAAGCTAGCCATCTAAAATAATGGTAATCCAGTGCATGTTTTTGGTTGTTCTCAAATTTTATAATAGGGTGATTAGAATCACTAATATCATGTATATTCATTAAACCACCAAATCCCTTTATATGAGAAAGAAACCAAACTTGCAAAAGCTCGGGAGAGGAACGGAAGGTCTTATCACCGCCTCCTTTAAATCAAGTGAGGGAAAGAAAGGTTTCGGCTAGAATGGTGTTTACAAAATTTGTCCCTTCCAACACTTGCTTAAGTAAATGAGCCATCAAATGGTTAATAGCATTCTTGCAGTAAGGAAAGATTATGAACCCAAAGAAAGGTAAAAGGAAAACCCTACGCATTTGAAATGAAGTACCATTTTCGAAACATTCTTTTAGAAAAGATAATGGGCAAGTATGGCGGTGAGCCTTCAAAACTTTTCTTATGTTGTCCTCTTTGATTCTTAAAAAATCAGATAAGGCCACAACGGGATCAATTCCAATAGGTAGACTAATCAATTTAGCTTTCAAAGATTTTCCCAGGGCAATGCTATATTCTTCCAAGGTGGGAGTGAGCTCATGCTTACCGCCAAAGATAAAGGTAGAAGTCTCGGGGCACCAACAGTGGGCAAGTGCTTGAATGATACCGCCATGGATGTTGATACGCAACAGTGGAAGTAGTCAAGCTATATGCGACTCTACAAATTGGCGGCCAGCTTGGTCTAACTTGTCCCACCAAGTGCTAAGCTCTTCCTTTGGAGGGAGAATAATTCGAATGTCCGACATCCCCATTGTATATTGATCAAGACTCAAGACAATCCTAATGCCATGGACCGAAAAAAATAATGCAATAACGTAAGTAAATTGCAAAGGCAAAAATTTAGAGAACTTACTTTACCAATAAGGGGCAATCACATAGACATGTGCATGGTAAGTGGTTCGATTTCTAATCTATAAGGCTTAGCAAGGTGAAGCCACAAGGATGATCGGACTAGCCACGGGCTTGTGGACTATGTCGGGTCCTCATGACTCCGGCTTGGTCAAAGAGCCGACCCAGGTCGCGGGCATGCGGACCGAGGTGGGTACTCCTGACATCATGAAAGAAATTTCGGGATTGAGATGGGCGACTTGTACCGCTAGCATGTGGTCGGAGTGGTATCCATCTCAATACCATCCTAAATGATCTTATGCGGCCCAGGTCCAGCGGCAGGTTATGTGTGCAAAAGTGTAGTGTAAATGCAAAGCATGCACAACAGTTTATAGCAAGCAACACTTCATATGTGCAAGTAAACCATTCATTCCTACACCTCCCTACAAAACAAGGATTAGCAAACACTTCCCCTTATACCTCCCAATCTGCAAAAACATTTAACACCTTAAATGTTAGGGACGTACCTGGAATCCTTGCTTCCAAACAAAAACATTTTTCACAAAAAGAAAATTGGCCTAAGTCCACTAAGTGTTTTAACACAAGTCCCCAGCGGAGTCGTCAAGCTGTCGCGACCAAATTTTCGGGTGTGCCACCTAAAATTAGGCTAATGGATTGATAAGCCTAGGCTAATGGTAGGTCGATTAGACACCTAAGTAAAATAATGGGAGAATCATCTTGCTCCTACGAACCAGAGATTTGTGAGTTCGGGGACTTGATTACGTTAGATTTCTCTAACGCCCTTTTTCGCACCTTTTCTTTTATCTTTTGAAAAAAATGTTAGGCAAACAGCTTGAATTAATTTCATTTTCCTAACATGTGAGGTGATCATACGAGTGCGCAAACCACCAATTTAACACTCAAGAAAGCAAATAAAATAATGCAGGACTTACCTCAAAGCAACGAAAGCATCTACATTGTTAAATCAGAATTCACATCAACAATCTTAGATATGATATCTAATTAACAAGCAATCACTCAATTTTTGCCTTCACTTTTTAATGAGAATATAGTCCATATGCAATGCAATGCTTATAATCTAATATGAAATAATAGGGCATGACAAAATGTCCTAAACTATATGAATGATTTAAAAAAAACTAATGATTTTTAATGAACATGCAATAATTAAATATGCAATCTAAATTAATCAAAATGACCTAATTCTAATGACGTGCAATTTCCAATTAAATGAACCTAATAATGAACCCTAAATGACGTGCATTTAGTGGGTCTAATTCTATATGACATGCACATGAATTTTCTATTCTAAAAAAATGCAATATATTCTAGAAATTGAAACTAATTTATCCTAAGACAAATTTTTATGAAATTCAAAATTAAGAAAAATGCAAAACATAATTATCTAGATTAAGATTCTATCTAGCTTATATTAAGGATCGGGTCGAGTAAATCCTAATTTAAACTAAGATATTATCTTAACCTAGCAAGCTCTAACCTAAGATGCAAAAATCAATCTAAACTTAGAATAAAACATGCAATTTATTCTAATATGCCATGACATGCAAATAATGCCTTAATTCCAAATTTTTAATGAAATTCGAAATTAAAATTAAACATGCAATTCAGATAAAAAAAAACTAACATCCTAAATGAGTGCACTTTTTCTTTTTCTTTTTCATGACTCAAAATAAAATTCCTATCTAATCATGCAAGATAAAAAAACAAACCTAATCCTAATTCAAAATTTTTTTGGATTTTTTCTTTTACAAAAATAAAATTGACTTAAACACCACGACATCAAATCAAACAAGATAAAATTGATATCCAAAATTGGCGAACCATATCTCGCGCATGAGATCGGGTTGTCCAATTTTAACATTAAATCACGAATCGAATCTCGGGCATGAGATCGGATTGTCGATTTTTGCAAGGGATTGCGAGTCGGATTTTGGGCATGAAAATCGGACTGTCAATCCCTAATTTGAGGGGCACTTTTTCATGTGGAATCTCAATCATGTATCAATGAATAATCACACTGAAAAAAACTATAAAGAAAACAAACTATAAACTACATAAAAATAATAAAGATAGAATAATAAAAAAAATACCTAATCTGATTTTTTTGTTTTCTTTTCCTTTTTCTTCTAGGTCACGTGCCGTGATGATACACCAAGGCAGCTGGTCGGATGGGTCCGGCAGGGGCTTCGGCAAGGGTAAACCGGCGGAGGGCAGACCGGCGGTGGCAAAGCAACAGGGGAGCGGAGCTAGGGAAGCTCGGATCCGAACGGGCAGGGGAGTGGCGATGGGCTATCGATCTGGCTTGATTTGCAGACGAGATGGGCTCGCGGTGTCAGAGCTCCGTTGCGGGGACTCTGGCAGCCGACGGCAGGGGGCGAGCGTCGGCGCAGCGATGGGTGGAGCGCGGACAGGCGGAGCTCGGGTGCCGGGTAGTCACGGACGGCGGGCGAATCGACGGGTCGGGAGCGGGAGCAGCAGCGATGGGGCAGCGCTCGTGCGTGAGCAGGGCGGCGAACGTAACCGACGAGGGAGCGGTGGCTTTGCGGGCCGGCGCGGGTTGCAGGTGGCTGCGGGGCGGTGGTGTCCGGCAAAGGGCGGGGCAGAGCTGTGCAGGGGGTTGCTGTGAAGAAGATGAACAATAGCTGTTCTTCTTTTTTTTTACTTTTCACCTTTTGTTGTACGTCTCCACCTTCTGCCCACCTTTTTGACTTTTCTTCAAACTTTTCCTTCTTGTGTTTCCTTTCACTTTGAAAACCCACGGACGGAAACTCTCTTTCTCACTTCTCTCTTTTTACTTTTCTTTCCAAAAACCGAGTGAAAAAAGAAAAGCCCCCACAACTCTCGCACGCACGGCCTTTTATAGGCGAAAGACTTGTGATTTCAATTTATTTTTTTTCCGAATCCACATCAGTAACACTTTTTCACCAATTTTATCCCATATTGATAAGGATTCAAGATTTTGATAAAATTTTTCTCTAAATCTAAATCTTGCCCAGATAAATCGCAATATTTCATCATATCTACCCAAAAATTCATCATATCTCGAAAAAATTTTGAATTTCTAATTTCCCACAAGATAATTTCTGATCATTTAAAAATAGGCTTGGCCAACTAATTTAAACCCATCCGCCACCGATTCAATAAAAAGCAAAAAATGCAAATAAAAAATAAATGCAACCTAAATCTATATGCTATGAAATTAATAAAATTAACCTCCTAATTTTCTATGCAATAAATAAATAAACTAAATCGCCAAAATTTAGGTGTCAACATTTGGAAATTAAAAAATGCAGGAATTTGTTTAGGAATTGCCATGTCTTTCCTTTTTAGTGTAATTAGGCCTTTGTTTATTCGGACATTGATTATGTCATATGTTTAATTTGCATATTTAATTACATTTGCAAACGTTTAGTTGCACGTGCTAAATTTTATTACAATTAGGACCTTGGTTGTTTTATTAACACTGCTTTTGAGCAAATCGTTTATTAATTATCTTTTCTAGAATAGGTTGGAGTTAGTTTAGAATTTAATGAAAATGAGACCTACAAGAAACATTTGCATGCTCACTTAGTGGACAATTGCCTTTAGGATCATGATCGAAAGACCAAGGCTGTTTGAACATGTTAGTTGATGATCGAACGAGGTCGGGTACCAAAATGGCATTAATTGGTTTATTGGTGTAATCAAGTCCTCGAACCTAGATTCTCTGGTTGTGTAGAAAGTAAAATATACTCCCATGCCTCAGTTGGTTCCTAGTCGACCCCAATAGGCTAGTGGCAACTCTTTATTACAAGGGGTAGGTCGCAACATCGTTGAGCTACATATTTTTATAGAAATGATAGTTTAAGGTGTTAGGAAGCTTGATGATTTCATGGATCTTGATTTGAGCTTACATTTTGGTACATGTTTAGGTTGTCTCCAAGGTGAATTAGTTTCCTAATCGAGGTTTAGGAAATTGACTCATTAAGATTTTTCTCACCTCGTTGTAGTTGAATCTTTTCAGATCCTTAGTATGGAGCGTTGCCCCATACGGTTTGGGGCCCCTTGGGATATGGATGTGGAGATGATCATGTATCCTATTCCGGGGACCGACCGGACCCACGAGCTGGTAGCCATGACCTTGTGGGTAGATAAAGGGTTGGCTTATTTAGTGCCTCACATTTACAAGGCATGGTTTATTATTGAGGCGAATAGCGATCAAACCAATTCACTTTAGGGTTTTGATGGACCGCCCTTCGGGAACGTAGGAGGGCAAGTATAGGACCCCATGGATATCAACATTCCTAGCGGTGTCGCTTCGGACCCAGAATCCGACTCGAACTATGAGCCCGTGGAGGAGTTCCCTTCTGACTACGAGCCCAACTCTCCGCCGGGACACTAAAGTCAGTGCTGGGAGTTAGTGAAGCTAGAGTTAACCCGAACCTTCCTAACCCTTCTTGTTCATAGGTCGTGCAAGAGTTGTTTTTTGTTGTAGACATGTACATGTTAAACTTCTTGGATTAACAAGTTGATAAATAAATCGCCGCTTTTGGAAATCATCTATTGTGCTTTGCTATCCCTATTATTGTTGATTGACCGGGTGTTATTTAAGTTGCTTCCGCATGTATTTAATCGAAAGATAAATAAATAAATAAAAAAGGGTCGGCAACGCATCCTGAGACGTCGCAAAATTTTAATCGAGGTCGTGGGATGTTCGAATGCTCGGAGTTCGAGGCATGACAAAAACCGAAACACGTTCAAACTCAATATAGTTCATCTATTTTATATCAATGTAACTTATGCTAGAAAGTGGAGACAGCCTTGACGCAGACACAACTTTATCAGGTTTCCATCCCTACCTCTTCGTCACGACCTACAGCACAACAGCACCCATATCAGATCTGGAAACCACCGGACACAAGCACTTTAAAATGCAACATCGATGCCTCTTTCCAACTAGGAAGCACACACGGATCTATGGCATCTATTTGCAGAGATCAGTATGGTCGACTTACCGATGTTTATACTACACGATTCCCTGCTGCATCAGCTCTCATTGCGGAGTTTCAGGCTCTCACCTTTGCGCTCCAGCATCTATTACGACAAGGGCTTCATCAGGCACACATCGCTCTAGAATCGGACTGTAGCATCATCGTTGCTGCTGTCATAGGGGAGGATTCGCCGCCATGGGAGACTCGTGTTTTGCTTGCGGAGGCGACGGCTTCACTCTCTCTTTTCCCTAACTTGACAGTTCGGTTCTGTAAGCGAGAGTCTAATTCTGTGGCCGACTGGGCCGCTAAGGCCCACCTTTCAAATACTTCGGCCCAAGATTGGAACATCTCCCCGCCTTACATTTTGCTAGACCTTGTATATGCCGACGCTTTAGTGTCCGGATGTAAGCTTCCGAAGTTATAATACATTTTCCACTTTCAACCAAAAAAAAACTTATGCTAGAAAATTTATAGTCCGGAAATCATTACCAGCTCATCTAAAAGTTGAACTGTTCGATGTACGTGGGCTTTCATGTTAATTGTTTTGATAGATAACTATCCGTGACTTTAATATTGGAGAAGTTTACAGGTCCAACCCATTTGGAGTTTTGTACTTTTCATCTTGATGATGACCCGATGCGTAAAAGGTACAATCCCGCATTTGAACAGGTGAATCAGTCCTAGGGGCCCGAACAATTATAATGCGAGTAATAATTAGGCATTATTTCACAATAGCTCCAAAATTTGAAATTGTTGCAAGAACTCGGATACCGTTGCACGATAAATCCCGAACTCTGCAAAGTTACAGGTTAACTCTTGAACTTTGATTTTTGCGCAGTGGCTAATTTTTCTAGTCTACATTACCTTCAAGCATTATTCAAGGATGGATTAAATTATTTTTGTTGACAACCTTAGCTGAGCTACTGTTAAATTCATTAGCTATATATCCTTTCTAATTTCTTAACTTCATTCACCATGTAGTTGAGATTATTCTAGTCAATAAAAATTAGCGAGTCCCTTTTTAGGGAATGCATAATTTGCTACGCAGAGGAAAAAAGAAAAGTGACAACAACAAAACCCAAAGCTTAAGAGAGGATATTACGTAACTTCTCCAAAATGGGTGCTATTGGAAAACGTTATCATAGTTGGGGAAAGTAATTTAGGACTCATATATACAACACAGCTAATTTCCAACGACACAAAGCATTCCTCTACAGTTTAATTTTCAAGGAAATGAGTGTTTTCTCTTATTCAGTGCATGTGTATTTTTAGATTATTATAATTGCTATGAAAATATTACCGACAGTCATTGTAATCCATGACTATGCTAAATCGATACATATACACCACACTAGAAATTTAAGAAAGAAAGCAAGATTTCCAATTGAGAAGAGTAAGTTGACACAATAACTTTGCCGTGGGCATAATGTAATCAACTCTACTAACCACAACTAATGACAACACTAAACAATCCGATCCAAATTAACACTGCATTATTTATAGCAATAAATGCCACTGACAGTAGAATTTTATAGATTCCTACATTTTTTCTTTCCCATAGGGACTGACATAAAGGTTAATTAGGCTAGAGGGAAGGGGAGGCAACTCTTTAAGAAGGTCGCAATGCAGCAAATCCAGAGCCCGAAGACTTGTTAGCAAACGGATTTCTGATGGAAGGCTCGATATACGAGTACCCCGAAGCCTCAGTTCTCTAAGACGATGTAATTTCCAAATGCCACTCGGAATGACTCCCTCTAAATTTCTACACCAGGAGGCATGTACTTCTTCTAGGTCTATTAAATCTCCAATGTAACGAGGAAATTCCCTTAAGAAACAAGAATTCATTTTTAGCACTCTCAGATACCATAATTTTTTAGTTGAATTGGGCAATTTCGAAATACCTGTACCTGAAATATCCAACTCTATTAATGAGTCGGCCAATTTGCCGATCGACTCTGGAAGCTCTCCTAGCCCACAACAACTCCTCAAAGACAATCGTCGAAGTTGCTTCAAGTCTCCAATGGAATAGGGGAGTTCAATAATTTTTGCATCATCCAAGGCCAGCACTGTAAGAGCTTTATTTTTAAAAACTGAACTATGAACACGAACCAATGAGATGCAGTTAGTGGCACTAAAAATTTGCAGCTGAACCAATTTGCCTATCGACTCAGGAAGTTGTCGTACGGAAGTGCCATCGATCAGGAGCTCTCTCAAAGCATTCATCCCACCCATTTCCACTGGCAACATGCTAAGTACAGTGCAAAACTTCAAATTCAGGGTAACCAGGAGTTTCAAATCATTAATTGAAGGATCTAAATGAACCAATCGAGAACATTGCTCAAGAATCAGTATCTCCAATTTTGGGCAACAAGAGAAGGTAGGGGTAACTAGTAAGTCCGCACAACCTGTAAGATTCAAGACTTTCAAACTCTCCATCTGCAAAGCGATGGAAAAAATTCAGATGCCATAGAACACCGAACGTACTTAAGGGCAAACACAAGCACATCAACAAATAATTTATAAAATACCTGTTTTCCTTTCCAACATTCCCAGGATTCTGTAACCTTACTCCGCGAAAGATCAAGAATAACTAGGTTTTCTAAATGAACGGTGATTGCTTTAAAATCTCGAGGGCACCCTTGCCAGTGAAGCCACCGAACGTTCAATGAGGCATCTGCAAATTTTCCACCAACACTGGCGCGATCCAAGCTGAGAAACGTCCTGTTGGGTGGGATCTCAAAACCTGCCACTTCAGTGTTATGTTGGTCGGTTCCCTGCACGATGGACCACAAAAGTCAAGTAGAGAAACATGTGGAAGTCTTCAGACGATGAAACAATTACAAAGGATTCCTAAACTCCCATGAGGCAAAGATAAAGGCTTCATCCAAGAAACCTATTCAAAGAAAATCAAAAATCAAATTAAGGCCTAAATGCTACCCTTGTTCCCTGACATACCTTTTTCCCCTGGTTCGTGTCCTGGGCTATGGCAGGACTGTACAATCCAACACCTGTTACCGTATCATGGAAACCTTTGCAGATAATCTCCCTTGCGAGGCACCTTAGCAACCTGTGCATTCCTATTTTATTTTCTTCCATTTCTATTAGGGACATACAACGAAGGACCTCGATTTCATCATGAGGACAATCATCACCATGCCACATATATGAGGCAATCTTACAATCCACATCTGGGAGAAAACATGCAATATCAAGATACATCTGCTTTTGCATTCGATCTAATGCTTCATAAACCATGCTCAGAATCTTGTGGCAATCTTCCTGATATTGTTGTACGAGATTTTTGAATTTATACCATTCTTCTAGTCCTTTACCATGCAAAAAAGAACCAAAAACTTTTATATGTAGTGGAAGTCCCTCCGCAGCCTTGACTATTTTGTTTGCAATTTCAACATATGGATTTTGTTTAAAACTCATTTCCATTGCATACTGCCAAGAAAAGGTCGAAAGCTCGATTATCATCCATTGGATTGACATCGTAAGTACGAGCCAACCCTCGATCAACAAAGCCTTGAAGAATGCTTCTTTGTTTTGAGATGACAATTATTCTACTTCCAGAACCAAACCAATCAAGCTTAGCTCCTACGAACTCCTTGAGAAGAGACCCCCTTTCCACATCATCGAGAACAATAAGGACTTTCATATTCCTAAATATTTCTTTAAAAATCGTACTCCTTTGAAAGCAGAAGTAACCTCATACTCTCTTTTTAAAATATCAAAGATCAACTTGGTTTGAAGATACTGAACGCCACCAGGTTGCTGCTTTGTTTCTTCAAAATCCACAAGAAAACTGCAAGCGTCAAAGCAAATGGCTATTTGATCATATACTATCTTGGCAAGAGTAGTCTTTCCAATGCCATCCCTCCCATGGATTCCAACAATTCGTACGTCATTTACTTCCAGTTCCAATAATTCCATTATTTTCGACTCTTGACTGTCTGCAAGCTCCTATAAAGGTACTTAAGTTAAGGAGAATGTTAGTTAAAAGAGAAGTGAAGAAATATACAGAGGAACTGTAAGTTCCAGCTGATTACACCATTCTCTGAAACATGTGCTTTGAATGTGCCTGCCAATCAATCATGTGCCTTGCTAGTTGATATGTCGTAAATAAAGTTTAGCTGATAGAGTAGATAGGTTGTAGATAACCTCCATTGAAGTTCCTCCAACACAATGATTCACTCCTTGCATCTCGTTTAAGCCAAAGATAAGACACTAAACGTGCTACCTCTACTATGAAAAATCTAATAAGTAAATCCGGCTCATTAAGCATCAATAAGCCTAATCTGACTAACACACCCTGTTTCTTGTCCTTTGTAGTCGGAAAAGGAAGCACAGAATGGTGACTACCAGCCTTATCAGGGACAATCTCCGAGTCGCTGCAGTGATAAATTCAGTAGGAGTTCACCTCGGATCTCATCTAGATGATTAAGATCTATAATGATTAAAATTTAATGCCAGAAAGAGGAAGAAAGCACAAACGTAGTTTGCACAATCCCATCTCACACTGCTTCCCCTGTTAAAATGTTGATCATATTTCCAGAGTTTTCTAGGATAGACATGTGCTAGAAAATCTAATCCTTGGCTGGCTGTGAAAGTGTCTGGATTCCACTAAAGCTTGTGTAGAAGAATCCATAAAGAATCTCAATGCAAGATGGCAGAGAGATATTTGCCTTGTAAATCGGTTTACAAAGCTTTGGCGGACATCTGCAAAAATAGAAAGAACCGAAAAAATATCTGCCTTGAGCAGTGATTTTCTGATGTTTAAGTCGATTGTAAGCCTATAAAAAGCTTGCGTCATCCGAAACATATATTCTTAGGACCAACCGACTGCAAGGATGGAAAGAACCGAAAAAATCTCTGCCTTGAGCAGTGATTTTCTAATGTTTAAGTCGATTGTAAGCCTATAAAAAGGCTTGCGTCATGCGAAACATATATTCTTAGGACCAAACGACTAAGCTCTCCTCCTTCCTTTTGCGTCATCCGAAACATGTATTCTTAGGACCAAACGACTAAGCTCTCCTCCTTCCTTTTGCAATAACAATTAACTAATAAAAGCTTTTTTTTCCCTTGTTCCATTGTGCACCTTTGTGGTGAAAGTCCACTCTCGTACTCACATCTCTAGTTGTTTTTTCGCCACGTACCAACACACACGTACACATTTGGATATCAACAACAAAAATTAAGGTGGTATCATAGCCTCGTTTTGTTGGTGTTGGGCATTTATCTTAACCGCCCTTTACTAAAATCACTCACTTAAATCTCCGACACCAAAACTATGGCCAATTCTACCTCACCACCCATTCCTACTTTCGACAAAAATAAGTATGACTGTTGGAGCATTAAGACGTCATGGAGAAAATCGTTGATGTAGTGGTCCAGTCATCACCGGCCATTTTGCATGGTATACTGCCCTAATCGAAAGGACTATATTAAAATTTCGTGCAAAATTTTAAAATGGCAAAATTGGAAAGTTTATGATTGAATTGATATTTATACAATAAATTTATGACCAATTGGATGATTTTTCCCTTTTAGAAGTGCTATTGAGACACTTTTATGCAACCAAATGGGGATATTGCAATTTTCAATATATTGATAGACTTTTGATATGCACATCAATGCTCAACAAATACTTTGGGACAAGATCTATTTATGGAGGATTGAGAGTCGAGAGACGCTACGAAACCTTAATTGTCTTATTTAACACTCACCTAATACTGCTGATTATACTTCAACACTCCACCTCTAAAAGTATGCAAACATGTCCAAATCTACTTAAATACATTTATTACCCCAATTTATTTAGCGTGTCTAGTTTAATTGTGTTATAAACAAGTCAAAAGACAACAACTCATTCACAACACGCTTCTTTCTTGTGTATAGACTGCTTGACCAATCCATGATACGAATTGAAACCAAGTTTACTCCGAACACACTCACCCTGGTAACATGCACGCGTTGTGGAAATGGGTCAACCTTGGCGCTTGCATAAGGCTGTGGTGATAGGAAAGGGTGACTTCATTGTTTTAGAAGGCAATTATGGGATTTTGGATACTACGATAGAGTTGCTTTTAAAACGGTGCTTCCATGAGTAAACAATGTGGTCATTGCCAGAAAATACAAAATAACATATAAAAATTTTCTAATAGTTTTTTGTAATTCAGTTTTGATGCATCAGTTCCCCGTAACAAATAAAAGGTAGGAGGTATTCTCGAATCACTAATATTGTGAACTTAACACCTCCTTTGGCATCAGTTTTGTGTAGTATAAAGAATACTGCAGTTTCATATTTTGTATGGTGGTCTAAAACGACAATCACTACACATCCAAGTATTCTACACACATCGACCATCAAATCGTTAATCCAAGATATGATCTTTGGTAAAATTTACAAATGATGGTTATGAAGTGTAGCATTGCCCCTGAATTCTTTGTGGACTCTATTCTTGCAAAGGGAATTAGCAACGGAAAAAATTGAAGTTTATGCAAGCTACTTCAGAGTTTGGACGATGACTTGCATTCTCTTGTAATGTCAGTTCCTGCATTTGCTTTCTTTTTTCTATTATGTTCTAAGTTTTCAACAACTGTATAATCATGCAAATTATTTCGTGGTGATTAGACTTTTTATCTATTTGATGTAAAACTCACTTAAGTTGAAACTAACTTCATCAACAGTTACAATCTTCAGGAGAGATTTCTCGAGAAGAGTGGAGAATAGGAGCAAAGAAATATACCAAGGTCCTGTAAGATAACGTGTGATTATCACCAGTCGATAGATCTTCAGGCACATAATTGTGCTCTCCTATCAGCCTGCGCAAAATGTCTGTAACCATGGAAGTGATAAGTTTCCCTTCACTGCCACGGCAGAAAAAATCTCAATTCCAAACCATTAACAGATGCAATCTAAGGACCTACCACCCCACGCACTACATAATGAAACGACAATTTGGATATGCTGAAAGATCACTGATCCTTTACTGCAGAACAAGATTTACTTGATGCAAAGATATATTGAACACACTACATTGATGTTAAGGGAAAAATTGTCCAAAAAGTCTTAAACCTATTGTACTTTTGTCAATTTAGTCCGAACATTTTCACTTTTTATCAATTGAGTCCATTTGGCTAATTTTGGCCGAAATTCGCTAACGAAGACGCTGGCCGTCCTACATGGCATAGTCAACGCCGATGTGGACAAAATTTATTATTTTTTCAAATTTTTTAATTTTTAAAAAATTGAAAAATTTAGGACTGAATTAGTAAAGTGCAATAGGTTTAGGACTTTTTAGACAATTTTCTCTGATGTTAAGTAATTGTATGAATGTCGGATAATGCCACCGCAGCAAGTATGTAGTCTAACCAATGGATTATATCGTCACAGTTCACCATTGGGTGTAAAGGTTGAATTACAGAATGACGCGAGTCTTGTGGATGAATAGAATGAAATTTTAAAGATAGTTCACTGAAGCAAACTGAGATATGTTGTGTAAACGGGGTCAATTCGAGAGAAGGATTTGGCCTGAAAAAGAAATAAAAGGAAATTGAAAATTTTAATAACGTAAATTCCCACATCAATATTTTCCTCTTTTTTCTCTGTTTTAGTCCCCATGAAGCTTTGAAACAGGCTCAGTAACGATCATAAACCCAAGCAAGTGAACAAAACAATAAAGAGTGCAGCAGAGTCGATGAATATTTGCATTTTCTACTGGGAAAAGGTTGTTGAGTTTCCTTTTCTGATATTCTCAACACTACCTCCGTCGATTGAGAAAACAAATCCAGAGAAACCTACTACGAGAGAAGAAGACAGATGTAATATACCTTTGATATGCGCTTCGTTCCCATCTAATGACACTACCAGCCATTACAAGAGCTTTCTCCCACGACGTGACTTGGTTAGGGCTCCATCTCCGCCTGTGCATGTTCAGGACTTCTCCGTAAATTGATGTCAACCGCACATCAGACCGTTCCACATCATATAAAACGGGCAAGATCTCTTTCTTCCCACGTGGACGAAACGTCTGTTCTACCATGAGTGCAAGTGCGTCAAGGCACCGAGGGCTATGAGCGTATTTCACGGAAAAGATAGGTATGTAGATCTTGGACCTGTAGATCAATGGCGGAAGCTCTTTGGTAGTACGTAGGGTTCCGCAGTCTTTGAAAACACGAATTCCGTAAGCTGTCAAGCAGCGGTAGAGGATACCAGCAAATCCAAAACTATCGTATCCTCCGAAACTCAGGAACACATCACCCATTGATCCAGCCTCTACTTTATCATATTTTGATTCCCCTTCGCTGGTTCAACTTTGACGATTCTTTGTTTTGTACCAACGTATTTAGCCGTACTTGATCCAACCCCTGAATCCATCATATCTTGCATCAGCCTCTCTAGTTCATCTTGGCTACTTTTCCCTTTACTTCAATCGAGCCTCGCTGGTTCATCTTCACCTTTTTTCCTATTATCGCCAGCATATTCAGCCATACTTATTCAACCTCTTAACTTTATCGTTTCTTGATTCAGCCTTGCTGGTTCATCTTCCGCCTCTTCTCTGTTTTCTGCCTGCGGATTCAGCCAGACTTGATTCGGCCTTCACCTCAATCTCTCGTCGTCCAGTTTCCACTCTACCTGGGTTTTTAAAGAATAATCATGTCAACCGGTCGGTCCTGGTTCGCCTTGCCAGTCTTTAAATCTTAGCTGTTAATTTAAGAGAAAGGAAGTTGCAAAAAGAAATAATTATCTACGAACATTCAAGAAAAATTACTCATTTTATTACATTCTCAACTTACCGTTGTTCCAGAAATATTAAAATATACGATGATGATTACCCACTTACGAATTTTGGAGTGATGTAAGGATGACTGATGTAAGTGACTAAGAGTACTGAAGAAGTAATTTACAGCAAAATCAAGTTGGTCACATTCCATCAAATGTTACAAGCGTTGAGAAATTCGAACTTACAAGACCCAGGAGCAAATCACTATACTAAAGATAATTACGACCAGGACTCAAAGAAAGATTATTAGCATTGAGGAAGATTATCAAGTAAAGTTACTGTCACTTACCACAATTTACGGTATTTCACTCTTGGTCGATTTCTGAGCGCTACAACTTTCTATTTATGAACTATATAGTTAAGTTATAGATCATAAAGGTAAATTACCAATTGTATGTAAAGACGAGTTACAATGACTATTATGAAATTACAATCCATGAAGTTAAATTACTATATAAAGTTGTGACAAACACTATGATGATTTCAAGTACATTAGGACAAATTTGTAAAAGAACTCTGGATTTATGGATCTTTTTTCTTTTTTTAGGGGACCCTAGAAGCAGAAGCACTCCCAAACATTAGTATGTCGTCTCCAACCACATCCCATAAATTTTTGTAAAATATTGCTCGAAAGCCATTCAGCCTTGGTGATTTAATAGACCCCATTTGCTCGTTATTGCTTATAAAACAAGCCGCGATAGACTATTATAAAAGCAAATAAGCCGCCATAGATTATTATAAAAGCAAATTACCAAAGATTGACAATTTCATAATATTTATGAATTGGGCGACATGAGAATTAATAAAAACTGACCATTACCGAACACAAAATATTTAAAATGATCAAAAGAAGTCTATGTTAGAGAAAAAATACGAAACTGGTAAGGAAACTTTAAAAGGAAAATAAAACCCTAGAAGGGCGGGATGTCCAAGTGTAACCAGTATGCCAATGTTATCATTTGCTCGCTTGCTCCACCGAAAATATAACGTGTATGGAAAATGTTTTCTAGAAAACCATTCTTCAAGAAAATGATAATATTTCTCTGTATTCAGTTGAAACTTGAAAATGAACTAGAAAATATTTTCTACTGTTCGATATAGAAAATTAAATTTGATTTTCCTCCGTAATTTAATAATTTTTTATTTTCTTTTTAAAGAAATTGAATTTTTATTTTTTATTTTTATTCTTCTTTACACTTTTTCTTTTTCTTTTTTTTTCTTTTGCTCCTCCTTCTTCTTTGGTCTGTCTCTAATAATGTGGGTGTGAGGTCAAGCCCGCCGATTAAGCGAATTGCCACTTAAGCTCGCCAATCTCGGCGAGTTACAAACCTGAGCTTGACCAAGGCCGACAAGTAGTCAAGAAAAAAGGAAGAAACACAATATATATATATATATATATATATATATATATATATATATATATATATATAATATTGAAAATATAATTTTTTGAAAAATGACAAAAAAAAAAAAAAAGAGAGAGAGAAAAAAGAGGAGGCTAGCAAGGATGTGATTTAAGAGAAAGTGAGCAAGGAAAATGTTTTTCTCTACTTGAAAAGTGATAAACTTTTTCTAATGAAAAATGATCTTTCTGACCAATTCATTTTCCATAAAATGATTGTCACATAATTCAGAAAACGCTTCCAAAAAATTATTTTTCATGAAAAAAATAGAGCCAAGTGAAAGCCACTTGCCTTCTTTCATAAAGATGCTCTTGGTTTGTCGACTCATTGTACGACACGTGATAATGTGGCCCACCTGTTTTAAAGTCTCTCTCCCCTGTCTCTTCACTCTTCATGCTTCGCCCTCTCTCCCTCTCTCTCTCTCCTTCCACTCTCTCTCCCCTCTCTTCACGCTAGATGCTGCGCTCTCTCTCCTTCCCCTCTCCCTCCCGACTCTCGATTCTGCTCTCTCCATCCCTCCCGACTCCTGAACGAGAAGCCCTAACTCTGCTCTCTCTCGTTCGACGAACCACACCGGAGCCTCCGCCCTACACTACTTCCCTCTGCTCTCTCTAATATTTTCTCTCGAATTGCCAAAAGAATCCAACATATCTATGCAGGGAAGGGAACTCCAATATTGGACACCGACGAATAACAATTATCAATAAGAAAACTTGAGAAATACCTATCAAATGGCATGAGGAAAAGCCCTAGCGGAGGCGTCAAAGATGCGACATTGTGCTAGCAAACGAAGGGAAGAGGAGAGATTGAGGGCAAGGAGGAGGAAGACAATGAAATTGGAACAGAAAAAGGGAAACTTTGGTGTGGGAAAAGAATAATCTGGCAGGTCGATCTCAGAGATTGAAGGTAAAGGAGGGAAATTTCTGGGGAAATCAATCGAGGGGCGAAGCTATCTTATAAGGTTTCTTGGGCAAGGAATTGGAGATTCTGCAGAAAAAAAAAAAAAAAAATCAACCCAGAGAGAGGGAGTTGGGGGGGGTGGGGTGCGGGGTGGTGTGGATTTGATGAAATTGGATAGCGATCATGAATAGTGAAGAGAGAGGGAAAGCAGACTTTAAAATAGGAGGGTTGTATTGATACGAGTCATAAGTGAACGGACGATCGCATGAATGACATGGCACTATAGTTATATGTAATATTTTTTCTTGCGAAATTTGAGAAAAAGATAACATATTACAATGAGGTGTGCGACACGTAAATTAATAAAAATATCACCACGAAGATAAATTCTAGAAAATGACAAAAAGAAGTCTATGTCAGAAAATGGATGAATTATTTATGAATTGATAAGATATCGGTCATAAAAAAGAAAAGTAATTGAACAAAAATTACTACTACCCGAGAAAAAATGTTTTAAAATGACCAAATGAAGTCTGCCTCAGATATTGGATAAATTATTCTCTTCATTATTGCACTTTTGAAAACGAATATATTGCAACTTTATTTTTGGCAAGACACCTTATAAGATTGCCCTAAGGTACTTGAAGACTAAGTAAGCGAAGAACACGTTGACCTAGTGGTATCTTCCCTATTCAAGTCCTATCTGACTTGTCGAATCTTTTTACTTGGGTTGGGTTGAATTAGCTATGGAACTCATCTCACTGAGTTAGAAGTCCTAAAAACTTATTGAAACTACTTACGTGCATCTTAAAAGGGGGTCAAGTTCCCTGCCGGAGTTGGCGGTGATTGCCACTGCCCAGGCACTCCTTTTTTTGTTTTTTGCCCTTGTAATTTTTTAATTTCAAAAACTATTATCTGATCTCTTTTTAAAACTTCTCTTTTTAAATTTTCTTTTCCTCTTGTATTTGTATTTTCTTAGGGTGCTAACTAACCCTTATTTGGTTTGGTCGATTTCCGTCAATATTACACTCATCAAAATGAGATTACGAGAAATAACATGTTTATATACAAAGGAGAGTTTTTATTGCCCATCAATTGGTCTACTGCAAATGACAAAACACTTATCTTTAGTATATGTTTTAGTGAACTTTACTTGGAGTAATGGTAATCTGATCGACAGTTTAAAAAATGGACGGTAAAGCTTGATTGTAATATATTCGAGTGATGTCTTTTCTATTGCTTATTGGAGTACCCTTACTCGAAGTCAAGATCCGTAGCTTTGGTCTGTAAGCTTCTTACACCGGAGCAGGTCTGTTAGCTTCTTCTCCTCCACGAGTGATCTCCCAGTTGTCCCCTGTCCTAAGAAAGATCGGTCTTTGAACCTTCTCTCGAGCTTCTCACTCATGGACGTCCGCAATGACCACTCGTCGCTTCCATCTACTAGATGGCCGAATGATAGCCGCCACCAAGTCTTTCTCAGTTTCCGAGGAGGAGATGTTCGGAGGGGCTTCATTGAATTTCTCTTCAACGGCCTCGCTGATGCAGGGATCACTGCATTTAAAGATGATTATGGGATCAAGATCGGAGAAGAGATCATGCCTAAGATCTTACAAGTGATCAGGCGCACACAGATATGCATTCCTGTCTTCTCCAAAGATTTCGCTTCCAGTAAGAGTTGTCTGATGGAGGTGGCGGAAATGGTGGCGTGTGACAGGATAATCATGCCCATTTTCTATGACGTCAGCCCTGAAGTCGTCGGCAAACAGCAGGAGAATTATCAGCAGTCCTTCAGCAACCATGCAGCCAAGAGGGTGACGTCAACGACTCTAAACAACTGGAAGAGGGCTCTGCAGATTGTTTCAGGAAAACGAGGTTGGGAATTGGAGAAATTCCAGCACGGGTAAAACGAAATTTAGATTTCTATGCTTCTTATGACTTCTCCAACACTAGTGATCTACTATGAAATTAGATAAAGCGACACGTCAATGCATCTTTTCTTTTGGCGGGTGTATTATATGACCGGTTGTCCCTTTTCACATCTTACCGTTTCCTTCTTTTCCCGTCTGGCAGGGAGCATGAACTTATAAACGAGGTTGTTTCCGAGGTCCGTCAGCTTTTGAAGGAGGATGATTTAGATGTGCCAGAAAATTTAGTAGGGATGGATCACTATGTGCGAGAGATGATGAAAAAACTCGGCGTTCTCTATGAAAATGACCAAGTGGTTGAACGGCAAATGCTGACAGGAAAACGTGTGGTTGAGATATCGGGCCTTCCAGGAATTGGTAAGTCGATTCTTGCCACGGTTGTCTACAACAAAATCCATCATCTCTTTGAAGGTAAGAGCTTCCTTAAAGATATCCATGATGAGGTTGAGCAAAGGAGAATCCTGTCTCTCCAAGAAGATTTAATTAGTGATCTCCAAAGGAAAAGATGTACACTCAGATCTCCTGCTGAAGGTACCAAATTTATCCGGTATAAATTTATAAATCTGAGGGTTCTCATAATCCTAGACGATGTTAGTGATTTTAAACAAATCGATTCATTAGCTGGAGATCCAAGTTGGTTCGGTCCAGGAAGCAGGATCATCGTGATTTCTAAGAGACGCAATCTTGTTGATGAGTATAATTGGGCACCGATTGAAACTGCTGATCTAAGCATGCTTGGTCATGGAAGCCAGAGGATTGTCACCTCCAGCAGAAGCAGTTCTGTTAACATATGCGATGACTTCCTCGTTGAAAAATTCGAGCTAAAGCGAATGAATGATGTCCATGCTTTTCAAATGTTCCGTATATATGCTCTTAAAGGAGGACCTCTTCGAGAGGAAATCTCCTCTGTGGCACGGGACATTAGTTTGGCTGCCGAAGGGCTTCCTTTCCTTATTAAGATTGTTGGTTCATCTTTATATGGAAAGCCCATAACGTTTTGGAAGGAGGCATTGGATCGATTGAAGCAAGAGACTTTCTCTAAGGAAGTCAAACGAGTTCTGAAGGCAAGCTATGAAGCTTTAGAGTACAGTGCCCAACAGATTTTTCTTGATATAGCGTGCTTTTTTATGCGAAAAGACAAGACAATATCCTCTTACCTGTGGGAAGCTTGTAAATACCATCCTACTACACGGATTGCGGAGCTTCAAGACAAGTCTTTGGTAACAACCATAGACAATAATGAATTTTGGATGCATAATCAAGTAAAATTCCTCGGGAGGGAGCTTGTTAAGGACGAAAATCCAAGTAAACCTTCCGAGCGTAGTAGGCTTTGGAATCAGGAGGATATTGGACGAGTACTGAATGAAGATAAGGTAAATTTTGAAGACAAGAAAGTCTCTCTTCTAGTTTGAATTAGAGTACTTCTTTTGAATACTTTTCTATATCCAAAGACGATTGTGATGCGCTTCTATTTCACTTTGTCCATTTACCATTTTTTTCTTGATTGGCAGGTCGCTACGGTAGAAGCCCTCATTGCCTCGTTCGACAGCCCCCGTTTATTTGGTAAACGTAGATTTTTTCATAATTTCTCAAATCTTAGGTATCTTGAAATGAACTGCCCTATTCTTAAGGGACATAGGCAGACTGCAAGGAACTTCAGAGAGGATCTTTTCCTTCCATGGTTAAAGTGGCTTGAATGGCAAAGGTGCCTCAATATCTCCATTCTACTTGCTTTAGATCTATCCAACTTGGTCTATCTTAATCTGTCTGGGAGTTCCTCCACAAATTGGCGGTGTTGGAAGCAAATTATAAAGGTATGACGACATACCTTTATAATTTTTGTCATCCTGTTTAAGAATAGCTTGAAGTAAACAAGGCATTTACATTCGCTTGTTTTGCAGAAGGCCAAAAACTTGAAAGTTTTGATCCTAAAAGATTGTCGTTGGCTACCTAAATCTCCAGTTTCCCATGCTCCTGTAAACTTAGAGAGACTAAACCTGGAACGTTGTGCTATGTTACCTCCGCTTGTTATGAGGTCCATTAGCAAGCTAAGGAACTTAGTTTCTTTGGATATCAAGTCCTGCAGCTTCGTGAAAGAGATGCCAGAAGGTATATGTTACTTGGAAACTCTAAAAGAGCTTTATATCGATGGAACTGCCATAAGAGCCATCGATATCCCTGAGGGTTCGTATGGGAAGCTTGAAACTCTGAGTGCTTGCAACAGTAAAATCTTGTCTCTACCCGATAGAATTGGCAACTTGAAATCTCTTTCGTACCTAGCTTTGGACGACACTGAACTCAGTGAGCTCCCATATTCCATCGGCTTTCTGGAGAATCTTCAGACACTATCTCTCAGAAATTGCAGGAGCCTGTGGAAACTGCCAGATTCCATCGGGAAACTCAAGGAGCTGCAACTCATGGATCTTTCGTACACGTTAGTCAATGAACTACCTTGGTCTGTCGAGGATTTGAGAAACTTGAAAGTATTAAAGATGGTTCACACTTTTCTTAGAGAATTTCCTAGAGGCATTAAGAATCTAGAGAGTTTAGAAGAGATAGATTTCTCAGACTGCAGAAATTTGAAAGGGGAATGCAACATTATGGGATTATCATCTTTGCGGGCCTTACTTATACAAAATACTGATATTTCTGAGCTGATTGTGATGGATCATCTATACCCTAATCTCCAAAACCTCAAACGAGATGGCAAAGTTCACATCTCGACAATTGCAACTACAAAAGGAGCACAGGATGGGATCAACGGATTTGAGGCTACGACACTGCTCCAGGCAAACGGACACGCATTGGCATGCAGATGATGATCGGTGACCGAACCAAGGTGGCGGTCAGACAAAAGCAAGAAAGTTCCCGGGGGACGAGGTTTGGCTAAAGAGGAAGAGTTTGCGCCCGTGTCTCTTTAATTCTAATTTTGTAACTGATCGAGCATGTCAACTGATCTTCCTGCAATAAAGGCCATTAGAGGCATAACCGAATTCCAATTTTCGCTCCTATTCTGAATTTCCAATCTCCATTCTTCTTTCGTTTTCTTGGCCATCACGCTCACTCACTTTTTATTGTCTTTTATGCTTGTCAATTTCCCGCAATTTTGTGCGCACGTTCTAATGATTATGCATCGCATAAGCATTGCCACTAGATCCTGTTCTCCAATATGCCGAAGTCTACTGTCGAATTGACGATTGTTTATGATTTTCCAATATCAGTAATTTGACCGTGAAAAGTTTGCTTGCCGAGTTGGAATTGTTCAGGTTAAGAATATGGTCAATAGTAGAGAATGAAATCTTGCTATTACTCCTTTCTTAGCAATTTTAAAACTAAAACAAAAATTTGATTATGCATTCGACCATCTAACAGAAATTCTTCGAAGGTTTAATATGTTTATGGATGTTGTCGCACCTATATTACCAAAAATTGGAAGTGATTGCTTTTTCAAATAAAATTGAAAATGATTATTGCTTGGTTCTCTTAATAATTGATTTAATTTAACTAGTATGAAAACTATATATGTAATAATTTAACTATAGTCAACGTTTACCGTGCCATTCAAAAGAATATCTCACATGAAAAATTGTGCTTACATGCACAATTGAAAAGAGAAAACTTTCTGGTTGTGACAAAGTATTGTGATCAATCTAACTAACAAAATATTAGTGTATTTTATTTTCAAGATTTATAACACAATGTCCTTAATGACGCTTATAATCAATAAAAATATCTAGTATATGATTTATATGCTGACATTTTAGACATTTTTAATATTTGTTAACAAGATTTTTTAGGATTATATCTTGTGATATTATGACTCACATATATGTATGATATATTATCGTCATCTAGGTATCGGATCCTCAAACATCAGCTGTTAAATCATGTCTCGAGTTTATGTCATGTACAACACTCATATCCGTTGGAAGATTTTAATTCCTTCAAACTCTGATGTTGCCTTTTATGAATAATAATCTTGGATTATAGTGGATATGTATAAGCCCAAGGTTCGGCACAAGATATTCGTTAGTTACTTCTTTTATCCAAGTTTGAATATTTGACCAAGAAGTGGACGTCTCTTCCTTGTTCATTATAAAAGTCAGCACAAGAAAGACAAAAAGAAAAGTGCAACTCTTGTTTAAGCTGAACAGTGGACTCCAAGAAGGATTAACAACGAGCCGAACAGACGACACTTTCTTGGACGCACGAAGACACGCGGAAATTAATTTGTGTTGTGAGTTTTATATCCACTTGAGTTGTTTATTTATAAATATCGTGTGTTTGGACTTAATCTAAATATGTGAAACACTCGAGCTTTTGAGTGATTGTAATTTTGACTCTCCGATTATTAATAGAGTATTTGCTACTACTCTCCCCATGGAGTAGGTACGAATACTTTTACCAAACTACGTAAATTTACAGTGTCCTTTAGTGTTCCTAGTATATTTCTCTAATAATTTCACATTACTTAATTACAAGATGCTGTCAATTTCGACATTAATTTTACAACACTAGTTAGAAAAGAAATGTATTTTAAAAGAAAATTTTTATCAACTAAGGATCCATTTGTTTCACAAAAAATGAAAAAAAGTGGAAAACATTTTCCTTAAAATGATCATTTATATTGCTCGCAATAATTAGTTAATAAAAAATATCTTCATTATTGACACCAAATTATATTTAAACATTCTTGTGGACAACGAAAAAAAATTCTTTCATTCATTTTTATAAGCAATATAAGTAATTATTTTTAGAAATATTTTTTTATCATTCATTTTTCATAAAACAAACAAAAGATAAGTATATCCAATACTTTCAAGCGTAAAATGGTATGAGTAAGTTACTAGATTAATGTACCGACAAAAAAAAAAAAGAAAAGTTACTAGATTAATGTGACCTAAGTAATTCCACGCTCAATTAGTGTAGCCTCATTTTTTTTTCGCTTTAGAGTGATATAAAATCGAATAAAAATAAAACAAAAACTGACTTTATTCGGAAGTGTAAATGTTCTTATTAATTATTCATCCTTCATATATTTTACGCCTATTTTAAAATTGTGAAAACTTGTGACTCTATTTATGTTATAATACCTTGTGCATGGCACAAGGGTTTTTGTTTCAGTTCTTTTTTTAAAAAAATCTTATCTATAGCACCAAACAAGGAATCTTTGCCTGAGGAATCTCCGACTGTTCCTGCACCAGCCCTTGTTTGTTTTTCATTGCGCTTTGCTCGTGATTGTTTTCTTTTTCTTTTTTTCTTTTTTTTTTGTCTTTTTCAGTACATCTGAAGAATTTTTTTTTTTATTGTACATCCGAAGAAGGAAAAAAGAAAATAAAAATGAATCAGTAAAGATAGCACGCTCCCGCTGAATCAGCTTGCAAAAGTGGGCAGAGACCCGTCCAAGGAACTTCCCAAACAAAAAGGCAATCTCTCAGTGCACGTTCTAGCTTTAGCCAAAGAATCCTTGCAAAAATTGCTTTAGCGAAAAGCATGCTGACAAATGATGAAACAACTTCGGAAAGGACGTAGAATCTGATTAAGAATCAGCCAAAATCCTATTTTCTAGCACCTTATAAGATGATCTTTTGGGAGGCATCACACAAACTGATTGGTCTATATCGGCCTAATTGAATCATAGGAATAAGAACCACGTGCATCTCTGCCAAATCTGACGGAATTCGTCTTGTTTGAAAAGCCACACGTTCCACGTTGACCATGTCATCTCCAACCACACCCCGGAATGTCAAGAAGAAAACTACGTTTGGGAGGCGTGGAAGACGAAGATGCTGACACTGGCATGTGCATGCACGAAAGGAAGATGACGCAATGAGAGCCATGGGATTATGATAATTGAACCACTGGAGTAAGAACCACATGCATCTTTGCCAAAAATTTGATGGACTTTGTCTTTGTTTGAAAAACCGCACGTCCCATGTCAACCATGTCATCTTCAACCCCATCCTGATGTGTCGGGAAAAAAAAAAACACTACGTTTGGGAGGCACGAAACGCGCTAACCTTTGCGCGCACATGCACATGAGGAAGCAACGAAACGAGAGCCACAAGCTCTCCTCCCCAACATCCCTCTTTTCCAAAGGGGTTAATACTCTGAAAAACTCAAAACTAGTACACATGTAACAAATTTACCCCAAACTATTTTTTTAACCACCAAAAACCCCAAACTTGTATACCTTTGACAAATTAACCCCAAACTGGTACACTTGTGACAAATTTACCCTATGTTAGTTTTCGTTAAATTTTATTGTCAAATAATTAAGTTAAATGACATGTGACAATTGACTAGTATACCAATTTGAGATTTTATGCTTCATTTGTCACAGTTTACAATTTTTTTGATTTTTTTTGTGATATTAATTCAATTTAGCGGATGGTATATTTGTCACAAATTTATCAATTTTGGATTTTTTGCAATCGAATAAATTAGTTTGGGGTAAAATTGTCATAAATATACCGGTTTAAGGTTTTTATGATCAGTTGGGGTAAATTTGTTACAGATATACCAGTTTAGGGTTTTTCATGGTCAAAAAAATAGTTTTGGGTAAATTTGTCACAATTGTACCAGTTTTGGGTTTTTCAAGGTATTAACCCTTCCCAAATATGTTATTTGTCCCCCACCTACTTAAGGTTCTCGCCAATCTCGAGAAAAACATGAATATAATTTTATGAGGCTCGCAGAACGAGAATTAATATAAAAAATTCACCATCACCTAATAAAAATAATTAAAATGACCAAAAGAAGTCTTTGTAGAGTGGGTGAATTTGTATAGAAATTGATAAAATATTGGTCATACTAAAAGAAAAATAATTAAAAAGTTATTATTACTAAAGAAAAATGTTTATAAATGACCAAACGCGATGTGAGAGATTAGGTCAACCACTTAAAAAAAAAAAAAAAAAAAAAAAAGATCTTGCACTTCTGAAAGCCACCACTTTGCGGCATTATCTTATGCTAGGCATCTTATAGGATTGTCCGAGTACTTAAAGACGGGACAAGCCAAGAACATGCGATCCCAATGATAACTCCATGGTTCAAGTTTTCTCGGAGGTTTTGAATCGTGTTATTTAGGTTGGATTGGATTGGATTAGGCTAAGCTAGGTGAGGGACTCATCTAAGTTAGAAATATGAAAACTTATTCCAACTAATTATATGCTTGTGCACTCCATTTCGGCCCTTAAGTAAATTATATTGCAAAGTGATACGTTTTAGCTATATTATGCAAAATTCTTCTAATTAGAATTCAATTTATTTAAAGGCACATATTATGATTAAAGGCTAGCTTGATGTGCAAATATATTTGGCTTACTAAATTGTCCAAAAATATAGCACTATATGGACATGGAGATCTTGATTCTAAGTCCATTATAATGGGAGTTTACCTTATGTTACCAGAAGAAGATTGAGAAAATTGGTTAATGAGCATGAATTTGGCAATGAATTCATATAGCTAATTTTGTCTATGAAATGGTTACTATAGATAATAGTACGCCCTTGTATTGTTTTTCAAATTTTAGTTCTTGGAGAGTGTCATAACCCAATCTTTTATTTTATTCAGAACCTAGAGGACTATATCTAGGTCCAAAGTTTAGAACCACTTTCGTATAAGTTCTTTCTTGAAAGGGAAAAGGCCACCAAAAGTCCCAAACTTTGCTCACTGTGAAGTATTTATCTTTATTTTTTTATGACATCAAAAATCCTAAATTCGTACCCGTGTAACACATTCACCCCAAACTTTTATATGTGTGACACATTTATCCCAAGCTTCTATTCTGTGACACCAAAAACACCAAACTTTTTGTGTGACGTCAAATTTTTAGGGTAAATGTGTCATATGGATATAATTTTAGGATTTTTAGTATCATAATAAGAAGTTTGAAGTAAATATGCTACAATGTACAAGTTTAGGTTAAATGTGCCACATAGATATAAGAAAAAAGTTTGGGTTAAATGTGTTACACTATACAAGTTTTGAATAAATGTGTCACATAAGTACAAATTTGAGATTTTTAGTATCACATAAAAAAAAAGTTTGGTATAAAAATGTCACAATAGGCAAAATTTGGGATTTTTTGTGGCTTTTACCCTCAGCATTCATAGACCTAGATGGACATGACGCCCAAGTTTGACCATCGATGATTGATGCATAATGCCAAGGCCAAGCCAATAGGCTTTGACTGGCATCATTGACTTGCATCATTCACCCTATTTGGGAGTGGCATGCACATGCACAGGAGGAAGAAGGCGAAGTGAGAGCCACATGGTCTCCTCACCACCCTACTCGGCCGTTCGCCCCCCCGGCGACAGACACGATATTCAAGTTTAACCACCAATAATGGATGCATAATTCCAAAGCCAAGCCAACAAGCCTTAACTGGTATCATTGACTTACTCCCTCCACCCTATCTGGGAGTAGCACACACATACACAGGAGGAAGAAAATGAAGTGAGAGCCACATGTTCTCCTCACCACCCTCCCCGGCCGTCCCCTTTAAATAGACACGATGTCCAAGTTTGACCATTGATGATGGATACATAATGCCAAGGCCAAGCCAACAAGCTTTGACCGACATCATTGACTTACTCCTTCCACCCTGCTTAGGAGTGGCACGCACATGTATAAGAGGAAGAAGACGAAGTAAGAGCCACGCGATCTCCTCACCACCCTCCCTAGCCGCCCACCTTCCCCCCTCCCCAAGATGGACATGATGTCTAAGTTTGACCATCAATTATGGATACATATTGCCAAGGCTAGACCAATAGGTTTTGACCGGCATCATTGACTTACTCCATCCACTCTATGTGAGAGTGGCACACACATGCACAGGAGGAAGAAGACGAAGTGAGAGCCATGTAGTCTCCTCACCACCCTCCTTGGCTTGCACCATTGACTTGCACCATCCACCCTAATTGGGAGTGGCATGCACATGCATAGGAGGAAGAAGGCGAAGTGACGAAGTGAGAGCCACATGGTCTCCTCACCACCCTCCTAGGCCGTCCGCCTCCCCCCCGGCGACAAACACAATATCCAAGTTTGACCACCAATGATAAATGCATAATTCCAAGGCCAAGCCAACAAGCTTTAATCGGCATCATTGACTTACTCCATCCACCCTATGTGAAAGTGGCACACACATGCACAGGAGTAAGAAAATGAAGTGAGAGCCACGTGTTCTCCTCGCCACCCTCCCCGGCCGTCCCCTTTAAATAGACACAATGTCCAAGTTTGACCATTGATGATGGATGCATAATGCCAAGGCCAGACCAATAGATTTTGATCGGCATCATTGACTTACTCCCTCCACTCTATGTGGGAGTGGCACACACATGCACAGGAAGAAGAAGACGAAGTGAGAGCCATGTGGTCTCCTCACCACCCTCCTTGGCTTGCACCATTGACTTGCACCATCCACCCTATTTGGGAGTGGCATGCACATGCATAGGAGGAAGAAGGTGAAGTGAGAGCCACATGGTCTCCTCACCACCGTCCCCGGCCGTTCCCCTCTCCCCAACCCCGGCGATGCAGACACGATATCCAAGTTTGACCACCAATGATAGATGCATAATTCCAAGGCCAAGCCAACAAGCTTTAACCGGCATCATTGACTTACTCCCTCCACCTTATTTGGGAGTGGCACACACATGCACATGAGGAAGAAAATGAAGTAAGAGCCACGTGTTCTCCTCACCACCCTCCTCGGCCGTCCCCTTTAAATATATACGATGTCCAAGTTTGACTATCGATGATGGATACTCATGCCAAGGCCAAGCCAACAAGCTTTGACCGACATCATTGACTTACTCCCTCCACCCCGTTTGGGAGTGGCACGCACATGCATAAGAGGAAAAAGACGAAGTAAGAGCCACGTGATCTCCTCACCACCCTCCTTAGCCGCCCACCTCCCCCTTCCCCCAAGATGGACACGATGTCTAAGTTTGACCATCAATTATGGATGCATAATGCCAAGGTCAAACCAATAAGTTTTGACCGGCATCATTGACTTACTCCATCCACTCTATGTGGGAGTGGCACACACATGCACAAGAGGAAGAAGACGAAGTGAGAGCCACGTGGTCTCCTCACCACCCTCCTTGGCCGCCCCCCCCCCCGACAGATGGACACAATGTCCACATTTGACCATCTATGATGGATGCATAATGCGAAAGCCAAGCGAATAGACTTTGACAGCATCATTGGCTTACTCCTTCCACCCAATTTGGGAGTGGCACGCACATGCATAGGAGGAAGAAGACGAAGTGAGAGCCACGTGGTCTCCTCATCACCCTCCCCGGCCAGCTGCCCTCCCTAGAGGGACACAATGTCCAAGTTTGACCATAAATGATGGATGCATAATGCCAATGCCAAGCCAATAGGATTTGACGAGTATCATTGACTTACTCTCTCCACCATGTTTGGGAGTGACGCGCAGATGCATGGGAGGAAGAAAACAGAGTGAGAGTCACGTGGTTTTCTCACCACCCTCCCCGGCTAGCCCCCTCCCAAGATGGACAAGATGTCCAAGTCTAAACATCAATGATGGATGCATAATGCTAAGACCAAACCAACACGCTTTGAACGGCATCATTGACTTACTCCCTCCACCATATTTGAAATTTGCACGCACATCAATGATGGATGCATAATGCGAAAGCCGAGCCAATAGGCTTTGATAGGCATCATTGATGAGTTGCGGAAACCTGGAGTGCCAAAACTTGGCACGGATGGACACTTAAGTGCCAAAAGTTAGGAAAGTGACACTTAAGTGCCAAAATCGGAGCACAATGGATCATTTGAGTGCCAATCTGGCCAAAATCCAGCCAAATGGTTGACGTAGCAATTTTCCGACGAGTTTGGTGCAAAACGGCGTCGTTTTGCACGCCGACATGTTATAAAAATTAATATAAAAATTAATTAAATTTAATTTAAAACTAAATTTATTTAAAACATTTACAAATAAAATAAAAATATTATAAAAACTAAAAATTTATAACATTTAAAAACTAAACTTATTTAAAACATTTAAAAATAAAATTTAAAAATTTAAAAAAAAAACTAAAAATTAACAAAAAAACTAAAAATTAATAAAATATATATTAGAAAAACTAAAAATTTATAACATTTAAAAACAAAACTTATTTAAAACATTTAAAATAAAATAAAAATATTAAAAAACTAATTTAAAAAAAATTAAAAAAATATTGAAAAACTAAAAATTAGAAAAAAACTAAACTTATTTAAAACATTTAAAAATTAAATAAAAATATTAAAAAACTAATTTTTAAAAAACTAAAATTTTTAAATATTAAAAATTTTTAAATTTTTAAAAAACTAAACTTATTTAAAAAATTTAAAAATTAAATAAAAATTTTAAAATTAAAAATTTTAAAAATATATATTAAATAAACTAAAAATTTATAACATTTAAAAAATAAACTTTTTTAAAACATTTAAAAATAAAATTTAAAAAAAAGGGGCGGCGGCGAGGGCTCGGCCCTCCCGTTGTCCCCGGAAGGCCCCCCTTTTATAATTTTTTAAATATTTTTATTTTATTTTTAAAAGTTTTAAATAAGTTTAGTTCTTAAATGTTTTAATTTTTTAGTTTATTTAATATATATTTTTTAAATTTTTTTTAATATTTTTATTTTATTTTTAAATGTTTTAAATAAGTTTAGTTTTTTAAAATTTTTAATTTTTTAATATTTTTAAAATTTTATTATTTTTAAATTAGTTTTTAAAATATTTTTATTTAATTTTTAAATGTTTTAAATAAGTTTAGTTTTATTTTTAATTTTTAGTTTTTTAATATTTTTTTTTAGTTTTTTTAAATTAGTTTTTTTATATTTTTATTTTATTTTTAAAATTTTTTTTTTTTTTTTTAAAATTTTGAGTTTTTTTTATTATTTTATTTTATTTTTAAAATTTTTTAAATAAATTTCGTTTTTAATTTAATTTAATTAATTTTTATATTAATTTTTTTAACACGTTGGCACCAAAACGACGTCGTTTCGTATTGTTTAGCCATGTCAACACGCAAAATGACGCCGTTTTGCACCCAACTCGGAAAAGTGCCACGTCGCCCATTTGGCGGATTTTGGCCGAAGTGGCACTTAAGTGTTCCACTTTACTCCGAAATTGGCACTTAAGTGTCACTTTCTTAACTTTAAGACTTGTCATCTCCCTCCGCGTTTTTGGCACTTGGGCCGTACTTTCCCCATCATTGACTTACTCCTTCCACCCAATTTGGGAGTGGCACACACATGCACAGGAGTAAGAAGACGAAGTGAGAGCCACGTGATCTCCTCATCACCCTCCCCGGCCAACTGCCCCCTCCCCCTAAAGGGACACAATGTCCAAGTTTGACCATCGATGATAGATGCATAATGCTAAGGCCAAGCCAATAGGATTTGACGAGTATCATTGACTTACTCTCTACACCCTATTTAGGAGTGACGCGCACATGCATGGGAGGAAGAAGACGAAGTGAGAGCCACGTGGTCTTCTCACCACCCTCCCCAATCGGCCCCCTCCCTAGATGGACAAGATGTCCAAGTCTAACCATCAATGATGAATGCATAATGCCAAGGCCAAACCAACACGCTTTGACCGGCATCATTGACTTACTCCCTCCACCCTATTTGGGAGTGGCACACACATCGATGATGGATGCATAATGCGAAAGCCAAGCCAATAGATTTTGACAAGCATCATTGACATACTCATTCCACCCAGTTTAGGAGTGACATGCACATGCACAGGAGGAAGAAGACGAAGTGAGAGCCGCGTGATCTCCTCATCACCCTCCCCGGCCGGCTGCCCCCTCTCCCTAGAGGGACACAATGTCCAAGTTTGACCATCGATGATAGATGCATAATGCCAAGACCAAGCCAATAGGATTTGACGAGTATCATTGACTTACTCTCTACACCCTATTTGGGAGTGACGTGCACATGCATGGGAGGAAGAAGACGAAGTGAGAGCCACGTGGTCTTCTCACCACCCTCCTCGGTCGGCCCCCTCCCCAGATGGACAAGATGTCCAAGTGTAACCATCAATAATGGATGCATAATGCCAAGGCCAAATCAACACGCTTTGACCGGCATCATTGACTTACTCCCTCCACCCTATTTGGGAGTGGCATGCACATCGATGATGGATGCATAATGCGAAAACCAAGCCAATAGGCTTTGACAGGCATCATTGTTCCACCCAGTTTAAGAGTGGCACGCACATGCACAGAAGGAAGAAGACGAAGTGAGAGCCACGTGGTCTCCTCATCATCCTCCCCGGCCGGCTGCCCCCTCCCCCTAGAGGGACACAATGTCCAAGTTTGACTATCGATGATGGATGCATAATGCCAAGATCAAGCCAATAGGATTTGATGAGTATCATTGACTTACTCTCTCCACCCTATTTGGGAGTGACGCGCACATGCATGGGAGGAAAAAGACAGAGTGAGAGCCACGTGGTCTTCTCACTACCCTCCTCGGCCGGCCCCCTCCCTAGATGGACAAGATGTCCAAGTCTAACCATCAATGATGGATGCATAATGCCAAGGCCAAACCAACACGCTTTGACCGGCATCATTGACTTACTCCATCCACCCTATTTGAGAGTGGCGCGCACATGCACAGGAAAAAGAAGACGAAGTGAGAGCCACGTGGTCTCCTCACCACTCCCCGGCCACCTACCTCCCTCCTCCAGATGGACATGATAACTAAGTTTGACCATCAATGATGGATGAATAATACAAAGACAAAGTCAACAAGCTTTGATTGACATCATTGACTTATTCCCTCCACCTTGTTTGGAAGTGGCACGCACGTGCACAGGAGGAAGAAGACTAAGTGAGATCCATGTGGTCTCCTCACAACCCTCCCCGGCTGCCGCTCCCCCCCTCCCTTTGCCAAATGGACACAATGTCCAAGTTGAACCAGTATGATGGATGCATGATGCCAAGACGAAGCCAATAGGCTTTGACCGGCATCATTCCCTCAATCCCTCCATCCTGTTTGAGAGTGGCATGCACATGCACAAGAGAAAGAAAATGAAGTGAGAGCCACGGGATCTCCTCACCACCCTTCCTAGCTGCCCCTCCCCCAACAAAAAAAAAAAAAAACAACCTTACCTTTCCTCTTTCCCTGAAGATGCTCTCTTGTCCCACTATTTTTTCCCATATTTGATTGGTTCTAGCAAATAAAAAAAATGATAAACATATTTTTATGACATGGGGCACATGAATTAATAAAAATTTCACCATTACGGAAGATAAATTATTTGAAATGACCAGAAAAAGTCTACATCGGAAAATGGGATAAATTATTTAAAATGACTAGAAAAAGTCTACATCGGAAAATGGGTGAATTGTTTTATGAATTGATTACAAAATGACCACTACCAGAGAAAAAATGTTTAAAAATGACTATAAAAAGTCTGCCTCAAAGATTCGGTAAACATTATTGCACTTTTGAAAGCCATTATTTTGCGGCATCATCTTAGGCAAGACGCCTTATGAGAGTGCCCCACACTAGGGGTGTGCAATCAGACCGGGTATACCCGGTTCCCGAACCGGCCCACCCGGAAAATAGGGTCGAGAACCGGTTCCCATTGAAACCGATCCGAGAATCGGTTCCTAAAATTCAGAACCGGTTTAAACCAATTCGGGAATCGGTTCCAAGTGATAACCCACCCGGAAACCGATTCCCGGACTAGTTTTGGAACCGGTTCCCGGATCGGTTTTGTAAATAGAGGTTCAAAACCCTTTTTTTTCTCCCGATTTCTATTCTTACTCCCGTAATCACATGATATTTTTCCTTTTAACTCTCTCAAACACGCACGGCACTCTTCCTTTGTCATTCCTCTTCCTCACTTGCTTCCCTCCCTCACCGGCTCCCTCTTGCATCGTCAGATGGACGGATGGTGTTCGTCGCCACCAAATTCTTGTGTATCACATGAATTGGCTCGCCTAATTTCTCTTTTGTAGGAGGAGTTGTGCTTGCATAAATGAGTAACTTCATGTATTAGTTGTGGGAATAAGACTAATATTATACCCATGTTTGTTGCTAATTCTTTGCCTTATGATTTTATTTATTATAATTAGCCTTATGAATCCTTAATTTTTCGTTTAGTCAAAAAGTTCATGTATTAATTTATTATTAGTGCTTAATGTTTCAATATAAATTAGAAGAATTACGTTATTTTATCGCTTATTAATATAAAATTAGAAGTCGTATAGGATATCGGGAGATTGCAAAACAGTTCCAGGTGGAAAATGGGTTGACCTGAACCAGGATCGGAAAAACAAAAGGGTGGGTCGGGTATAGGGTCCAATACAAACATTGGTCGGATATAAGGTCAAAAAGAGAATCGGTTATAACGGGGTTGGGTATAGGGTCAGTTTGCACCTACCCACCCTGGATCCGATCACCCCTACCCCACACTCCCTGGAGATGAAATGGGCCAAGAACACGTTGACCTAGTGGTATCTTCTCGGTTCAAGTCCTCTTAGCAAGTTTTAAATCATTTTACTTGGGTTGGGTTGGGTTGGGTTGGGTTGGAATGGGCTGGGCTAGGCAACGGACTCATCTCATCTAACGAATCAAAACGATAATTTAAGCAAGAAGCACAAATAGCGTGCACTCCGCATGGGGCTCTCAAGTAAACCATTACGTGAATGTTGTTGCACTTAAATAACCAAAAAGTGGCAATTTGCTTTTGCAAATAAACTTGAAAATAATCGTTACTTGTTTTCTCTCAAAAGCTATATATATAATTATCTAATTATAGGTAGGTATGCCTTGGGTCAACCAAAAGTATTTCCAGTACAAAAGTTTGAGTTTACATGAAACATAGAAAATGAATTTTTTGACAGTAGTATTATGGTCGATTTAAGAGTATAGTGTATTATATTTTCAAAATTTTAAACGCATTTCCCTCACTGTGCTAGGCAAAGGACTTATCTTATCTAGCAAATCAACAGGATAATTTAAGCCATATACTTTTTCCCACTACTTACATGCCCGCACAATCCGTGTGTGGCTCTTAGTAAATTATGTTTTGAAGTGAAATACATAAGTTAAATCATGCAAAATTCTTCTCATTAGCAGTGGATTCATGTTATTTAATACGTTGTGGTCAAAAGACAATTGGATGTTCTGATTTTTTAGTTAGCAATAATTTTGAAAAACATATGCGTTGCATGTACATGGAGATCTTGACTCTAAGTTCATTATAATGTGGCTTTTCCTTATATTACCAGAAGAAGATTAAGAAAATCAGTAAACTAGCACAAATTTGGCCATGAATAAGTACACTTTATTTTGTCCGTGAAATGCTTCCTGCCAATAATAGTTTTTGTATTATTTTTTCTCAACTTATAGTTCTTGGAAGAGTACCACCACGCTAGCTTTCATTTGATCCAGAACTTAATGGGCATTATATCTAGGTTCAAAGCTTAGAACCGTTGTCAAGAAATTTCAGAGGAGAAAATAGCCATTCTTTCGAAATGATAGCTCTAGTAATCCTTACACTCTCAATACCAATTCCTCCCTTATTTTCATTAGATTAAGAATAATCAATTGGACCGTCTTCAGAAACCAATTTTCTCATCGACACAACCTCAGTTTGGCCGTTAGATGGGTTTCGTAACTAGGGATCTCTGCACTGCCATTTGATTCAAAAACTCTAAGGTGAATGCTGCTGAAGATTTGTTTGACACATGATTGCGGCTCATTGAGGAACCGCGAGTCATGGAGAATAAGGCCATTTGAGCTTCACAGTGGACCTAATGGCAGTATGCGCCAGGTCTAATCTCGATATCCTTGGTTCCTCATCAATCTAATCTTTCCTTTAAATACATATGTTGGTACAGATAGCTCGCTAGCATTCATGCTCGGTCTGTTCATCGTCGTCCTCGTTGTTTTCTGCATATCTCCATCCCTCCACATTCTCTTAGTCCCCTTCCGTTTCTTCACTATCTTATTCCTCGTATGTCTTCTTTAACTGGCCACGGTTTCTTCACCACATTCAAAGTGACGGGAGTAAGGGCTGGCGTCACCTTTCCTCTTAGCGGACTTTGCTGGAGGCGTCTTCAAGTTCGGTTTCTGTCTGCTTTCTTTCTGGCTTTTTCCATTGGCGCGCTTTCCACCGTAATTTATCTTAATCACTAGCTTCGTCCAGTTCATGATCCGCATTGCGTGGGGCATTCTCGGCATTCTCATCAGCCATGTACTCGGGATTCTACTCATGAATATAGGCCTTGTCATACGTCTCACACGGACGAGCATAAGGGCAGTTAGATAATGCTGACCCATAAGCTCCGCTGGCAGGCTTTAGAAGCTTTTTTTATTAATTTATTGTTGATATTTAAGTTTGGACAACCCGTTGAGAACAGTAAAAAAAAAAAAAAAAAAAAAGAGATGAAATGAAAAGAAAATTAAAAAATAATTAAAATTTCTAAAATTTTGAAGTTAAAAATAAAAAATTTGGCTAGCGCCGTGTCAATGATTTCCACTTAAAATTAGCCAGAAAAATTACATTAACAAATTTTCAAAAAGTTTAGAACTAAATTTGATCAAATTGAAATATTTATATTAAATTAGCACAAATATAATATGCTAGCAGTTGAATTGTCCTATGCTCAGCAGTTTGAATTGACTCAGGGGATTCCCATGCCAACGATTCACTAGATGGAACTCCCTTTGGCCCGTGAAACTGAACACAAGAATGACGAGACCGTCAAATCCTCTTTGTTGATTTAGGGACAGGCTAGTAAATGATAAAAAATTTAAAGACGCAAGCATTGGAAACAATCATTACCAACAATGTAAATTCCACTAAAAGATATAACTGAAATTGAAGATGAAGAACCATATACGTTCTTTGGTCAAAGCTTTACAAAAAGTACATTTGAGGTATTTATAACCCACAGTTACATGTAAACAATTACGTGCGTCATATGTGATTCTAACTATATACCTATACTTATCTAGAAGTAGTCACAATTCCGAAATTATTTGCTCTAATTTTTAATTACATCCTACACCAACGTCTCATTTTTGCATCAGTCGACTGAGTTGGCATAATTCACTCATTGATACTTCTTATGCTCCAAGGCTTAGCCACAGCTTGGGGTTTGTTGATGACCTTGTCAACCAAATTTTCTCACCGACTGACTAACTCTAGAGTTATCACGTTTGGTGTTAACAATCTCCAAAGACAGCTTCAAGGCTGTCGTTGTCAAAATGAGTTGTGGTTCCTTTTTCGATCCTCTGTAGTATGTTCATTAAACAAAAAATTGATCTATAATGGCCTATAGATTTTTAGGAATAAGAACCACATACGTCTATGCCTAATCTGATGGAATTTGTCCTGCCTGAAAAGTCAGACACATCACATTAGCTATGTCATCTCTAACCATGTCTGGAATATCTTGTAAAATGCTGCTTGAAAATCATCTGATTGGGTTATTTAATAGAACCATCTGCTCATGATTGCTTATAGAATAAGCCATAGACTATGTTAGAAGCAAACCACCGGGAATTGACTATACTTGATGATTTCATAATACTTGTTAGTCGTGCGACGTGGGAATTAATAAAAAGGAATGACCATTACCGAAGGAAAAACATTTAAAATGTCCAATAAAAGTCTGGCAGAGAATGCGTCGATTGTTTTATAAATCAATTAAAAAAAATTACCATTGGTCATCAAAAAGAAAAATTATTAAAAAATTACCACTATCAAAGGAAAATATTTTAAAATGACCAAACGAAGTTTGCGTCAGAAATTGTGTAAATTTTTTTTTTCAATTATTGCACTTTCTTTTGTCAGACATCGTTGGACTTTTGAAAGCCACCAATAAGTAGCATTATCGTGCGCAAGGTAACCTTCCGAGATTCCCGGAGTGGTTTTTTTTTTTTTTTTTTTTTTTTGTGTGGTCGGAATCCCGGAGTAGTTAAAGACGAGTCATGAACATGGAATCTCCACGGTCCACATTCTCCTCTCGGACGTTTTGAATCATCTTACTTGGGCTGAGCTGGGCTCATCCGGCAAATCAAAAAGATAATTTGAGCAAGAAGTCCTAAAAATTTTCCGACGACTTACATTTTAGCGGGCTCCGCTTCAACTCTTAAGTAGATTATATTTTTGAAAGTGATATGATTTAGCTTAAATTGAGTAAAATACATTATCTTGTGATAATTCGATGTATTCATATTTTCTAGTTAACTGAAATTTTGAAAAAACACAATCAATAATCATGATGTCTTATTGTGTAATCACAGAACTAATATTGCAATGCGTTGCATAGACACGGAGATCTTGATTCTATGTTCGTTATAATGCGACTTTTCCTTGTTTTTCTAAAAGACTATTAAGAAAGTTAATTAGCACGTATTAGGCAATGAATACATATAAGTAATTTTGTCTATGAAATGCTTCCTATAAACAATAGTATGCCCTTGCATTGTTTTTCAACTTATAGTTCTTGGAAGAGAACCATAATCCTAGCTTTCATTTGACTCAGAACTTAAGAGGACAGTATCTAGGTTCCTATAAACATTTTCAGAGCAGAGCAAATACCGATTCTTTTATTGAAATGACAACACCATTATTCCCTATACTCTCAATTCGAAATCCTCCCTTATTTTCATTTGATTCAGAACAATCCCCTCGACCGTCTACGAAAACAATTTTTGCTTATGGACACAAACTCAGTTTGGCCATTAGCTGGGTTTCATAATTAGGGATCTATGCACTATCCATTTAAGTCTGAAAAATTCTGAGGACAATGCTGCGGATTTGTTTGTGACACATATGAATGCACCTCATTGAGGAACCGCGATTAATGGAGAATAAGGCTATTTGAGCTTCACAGTGGAGCTAATGGCAGCATGCTTCAGGTCTAATCTTGATATCCTTGGCTCCTCATCAACCTAATCCTTCCTCTAAATGCATATGTTGCTACAGATAGCTCGCTAGTCTTCATACTCAGTCTCTTCATCGTCATCCTCGTTGTTTTCTGCATATCTCCATCCCTCCACATTCTCTTAGTCCTCTTCCGTTTCTTCACTATCTTATTCCTCGTATATGTGTTCTTTAACTGGCCACTGTTTCGTCACCACATTCAAAGTGACGGGAATAGGCTGGCGGCACCTTTCCTCTTAGCGGACTTTGCTGGAGGCGTCTTCAACTTCAGTTTCTGTCTGCTTTGCTTCTGGCTTTTCCCGTCGGCGCGCTTTCTGCTGTAATTATCTTGATCACTAGCTTCGTCCAGTTCATGATCCACATTGCGTGTGGCATTCTCAGCGTTCTCATCAGCCGTGTACTCAGGATTGTACTCATGAATGTAACCCTTGTCACACGTCTCAAACGGGCAAGCATAAGGGCAGTTAGATGATGCTGACCTATATGCTCTGCTGGAAGGCTTAGAAGCTTTTTTTTTTTTTAATTGTTGATACCTAAACTTTGACAATCTATTGAGCACAATCAAAAAACAAAATAAAATGAAAAAAAAAATAAAAAATTATTAAAAATTCTAAAAATTTAAAAGTTAAAAAAAAAATTGTCAACGTTAATGCCGACCATACTATGTAAGATGATCAATGCCCATGTCAACGATTTCCAGTCAAAGCTGGCCGGAAAAAACTATATTGATAAATTTTCAAAAAGTTTAAAATTAAAATTGGCCAAATTAAAATATTTATATTAAATTAGCATAAATGCAATATGCTTATATTTTTTTAAGTAATTATCCCCGTGCTCAGCTGTTTGAATTGACTCAGGAGATTCCCATGCCAACGATTCACAGGATGAAACTCCCTATCACCGTAAAACTGAACACAAGAATGATGAGGCCGTCAAATCCTCTTTGTTGATTTGGGGACAGGTTAGTAAATGATAAAAAAATTTAAAGATGCAGGTATTGGAAGCAATCATTACCAACCATGTAAATTCCACTAGAAGACATAACTGAAAACGAAGATGAAGAACAATGCACATTCTCTAGTCAGACCTTTACAAAAAGTACATTTGAGTTATTTTAAGTGACAGTTACTTGCGTCATATTTGATTCCTACAATATACCTATACTTATCTAGAAGCAGTCACAATTCCGAAATTATTTGCTCTACCTTTTTTATTTACATCCTACACCGACGTCCATTTTGCCTCAATCGACTGAGTTGGCATAATTCCCTCATCAATTCTTCTTATGCTCCGACGCTTAGCCACAGCATGGGGTTTGTTGATGACCTTGTCAACCAAATTTTATCACCGATCGACTGACTGTACAGTTGATCGTGTTTGGTTTTAACAATATCCAAGACAACTTCAAGGCTGTCATTGTCAGAATGAGTTGTGGTTCCTTTTTCAATCCTTTGTAGTCTGTTCATCAAACAAACTAATTGACCTGTAATGGCCTATAGATTTTTAGAAATAAGAATCGCATATGTCCATGCCTAATCTGATGGAATTTGTCCTTCCTCAAAAGTCAGACGTGCCATGTTAGCTATGTAATCTCTAACCATGTCCCAGAATATCTATCGGGTTATTTAATAGACCCATCTGCCCATTGCTTATAGAACAAGCAATAGGCTATATTAAAAGCAAACCACCAGGGATTGACTATACTTGACAATTTCATGATACTTGTGAGTTGTGCGACGTGGGAATTAATTAAAAGGAATGACCAGTACCGAAGGAAAAACATTTAAAATGGCCAATAAAAGTCTACGCCAGAGAATGCGTCGATTGTTTTATAAATCAATTAAAAAAAGATACCATCAGTCATTAAAAAAGAAAAATTATTAAAAAAGTACCACTACCAAAGGAAAATATTTTAAAATGACCAAACGAAGTTTGCGCCAGAAATTGCGTAAATTATTTTTTTTTCAATTATTGCCCTTTCTTTTGTCAGACAATCGTTGGACTTTTGAAAGCCACCATGTGGCAGCATTATCGTGCGCAAGGTAACCTTCCGAGATTCCCGGAGTAGTTTTTTTCTTTTTTTTCGGTCGGAATCCCGGAGAGGTTAAAGACGAGTCGTGAACATGGAATCTCCACGGTCCACATTCTCCTCTCGGACGTTTTTAATCATGTTACTTGGGCTGGGCTAGATTGGGCTGGATTGGGCTGGGCTGGGCTCATCCGGCAAATCAAAAAGATAATTTGAGCCATAAGTCCTAAAAAATTTTCCGACTACTTACATTTTAGCGGGCTCCGCGTCGACTCTCAGGTAGATTAAACTTTGAAAGTGATATGATTTAGCTTAAATTGAGTAAAATACAATATCTTGTGATAATTCGATGTATTCATATTTTCTAATTAACTGAAATTTTGAAAAAACACAATCAATAATCATGATGTCTTATCGTGTAATCACAGAACTAATATTGCAATGCGTTGCATAGACACAAAGATCTTGATTCTATGTCCATTATAATGCGACTTTTCCTTGTTTTCTAGAAGAATATTAAGAAAGTTAATTAGCATGTATTAGGCAATGAATACATATAAATAATTTTGTCTATGAAATGCTTCCTATAAACAATAGTATGCCCTTGCATTGTTTTTCAACTTATAGTTCTTGGAAGAGTACCATAATCCTAGCTTTCATTTGACTAAGAACTTAAGAGGACAGTATCTAGGTTCCTATAAACATTTTCAGAGCAGAGCAAATACCGATTCTTTTATTGAAATTATAGCACCATTATTCCCAGTACTCTCATTTCGAAATCCTCCCTTATTTTCATTTGATTCAGAACAATCCCCTGGACCGTCTACGAAAACAATTTTTGCTTACGGACACAATCTCAGTTTGGCCATTAGCTGGGTTTCATAATTAGGTATCTATGCACTATCCATTGAAGTCTAAAAAATTCTGAGGACTATGCTGCCGATTTGTTTTGACACATATGAATGCACCTCACTGAGGAACCACGATGAATTGAGAATAAGGCCATTTGAGCTTCACAGTGGAGCTCATGGCAGCATGCTCCAAGTCTAATCTCGATATCCTTGGCTCCTCATCAACCTAATCCTTCCTCTAAATGCATATGTTGCTACAGATAGCTGCTAGTCTTCATACTCAGTCTCTTCATCGTCATCCTCGTTGTTTTCCGCATATCTCCATCCCTCCACATTCTCTTGATCCTCTTCTGTCTCTTCACTATCTTCTTCCTCATATATGTCTTCTTTAACTGGCCACGGTTTCTTCACCACATTCAAAGTGACGGGAGGAGGGCTGACAGCACCTTTCCTCTTAGCAGACTTTGCTGGAGGCGTCTTCAAGTTCAGTTTCTGTCTGCTTTGCTTCTGGCTTTTCCCGTTGGCACGCTTTCTGCTGTAATTATCTTGATCACTAGCTTCATCCATTTCATGATCCACATTGCGTGTGGCATTCTCAGCGTTCTCATCAGCCATGTACTCCGGATGCTCTCTTCTCAAGTGAAGTTTGAGCTTGTACTCATGAATATAAGCCTTGTCACATGTCTCATATGGACAAGCATAAGGGCGGTCAGATGATGCCGATCCATAAGCTCCACTGGAAGGTTTAGAAGCTTTAGTAGTGATCTTCTCCGGAGGTGGTGTGTACTTCACCACCTCAACTGCCGCATTCTGTGGAATTAGGTAGAAAGTCAAAGCCACAGATTCAAAGTCAATTAAATCAATGACACTTAGAACTAAAATAGCCTCTGGCATAGTTCTGAAAACTTAGATTTCCCAATGTTTCCAAGTTGACCAATATTTATCAGAAAAATGAAGAGCTCACACTTTGCACGTTAATTTCCTTTTGGATGGTGCTTAACTAACCAATGATCTTAATCCTCACAATCAAATCAGCGGAACCCAATCTCAAACTGGTCAGATGCCTGGCTCCCCAAGCATCCTTCATTTCAGTAGTAACATGATAATAATAAAGCAAGACCAACCTTTTCATGCTGTGATGCTATGTGATTCTTAAGCTTGTACTCATGAGCATATCTCTTTCCACAATCCGGGTATGGGCAAATATGATAATTCTCTTGAGAGTGTGTTTTCATGTGGGACCTCAGGTTGAAATCCAGGGAAAATGCCTGAAATAACAAGTTAAACTGTCAAATACAAGTGGAACAAACAAATAACAGTTATGAGCATCTGTGGCATGTCCAGAATAGGAAGATTGAAATACAAAGTGTCGCTATCCACCAGTGTGCTAATTATTCATGTCAACAGGTCAATATCCCGTATGAAGAATAAGCCTTCCTTATGACACTCACAAAATTCTTAGTGTTACATTTCTTTAGGGTTTTGAGTACTAAATTATTATATGTAACCAGTTATGATCTTAATCCTCATAATTTGTAGAAAGGAAAGCAAGAATCGAATTAGAATGTCAGTGAACAGGTTAGGAAAGCGGACTACAAAATATATCATCACTTACTATACTAAAAAAAGAATTAAAATAAGGAAATGTTCTACTTTTTGTCCTTGTATTTTCATGCTTTCTCTAATCAATTCCCTGCACTATTAATTTGTTTAATCAAGTCCTTCCGCTTCTACTTTCATAAATTATCTAATGAAAATTCCTCTGACACCACATTCGGTCAAATCCAACTAATGCGGCTATCAAATGGCCTCGTAGTGTCATGTGGACAAAATCTTACAAGTGTGGATGTCCAAGCGGTTGTCCACATGGGCTTAACTTTATCCACATCATACCCCGGGTTGTTTACATATGTTAACTTTATCCACATGCATGCTGTCATCATGGAAAGGACATGTCAATTGAATTTGATTGGATTTAGTGTCAGAACACTTGATTAGAAACTTTGCCATGGTACAATTTAACTTAACAAATTAAATATTCAGGGACTTGGTTAGAAGATGCATGAAAGTACAAGAACGAAAAATTGCTTAAAATAATTCATGCATTTTCATATGATAACACCAACCTCACCGTGATTGTCAACTTCTATTTTTTGGGGTCAGATGATTCTCAACTAGTAATGGAAAGAGAATTAAACTATCTCAGAGATGTGAAAATCTCTTACTCAGTCTTTAGCCCTATAGAATTCTAGTCAGGACCTGGTTGGGAACTACAATTCTGGCAACACCACCCTAGAAATTTGAGACACCATCTCATACAAAAATAAATGCCAACAAGTGAATAAAGATAAACAAACCCAGCAAAACCTAGAAATTAGATTCAGGGGGGGGCAGATTGATTAACCACCTTACCACAGCCTTCATAAGGACATACAAAATCTCTTTCCCCAGTGTGAATAAGAAAGTGCCTTTTTAATTTCGAACTATCCAAAAATTTCTGCAATACAAGCAAAGGAACAATCAGCATGCAGTGCATACCTAAAGAGACAAAAAAGAAAAATAACTTTCGACCACAAAACAAAACACAGACAACTACCAATCAAAAAAAAAAAAAAAAAAAAAAAAACAACTACCAACAAACATTCCATCTAAAACTTTGAGAGTTCATTAGCATTTGATAAGGATATGCCCACAAGCTGGCAGAGGAACAATTTTCATATTTTGTAAGTTTAGGTAGAAGGTCCAACCCATAAACTTAAACTACTGGGTAAAGAAAGAATACATCAATATAAGGCCAACCAAACCCACAAACAAGTGGTGTTGGATACTTTAACCACAAAGAACCGCAAAGGGAATGGACGAACTAGGAATAAGACAGAAAAGCTGCATGTGAAATGAAATTTTAACTCAAAAAACAAAAATTATTAAGAGAAGCACCAGAAAACCAGATGCTGGAAACTAGTTGTTAACCGATTTCCAGTCCACTACCAGTCACGGTTAGCATTGGCGGTTGATGACCAGCAGCTGATCATTCCTCTGGTCAGCAACCAGCAAAAGGGTGCTGTTATTGTGCATGTGAGCGTATGCACACGTGAGAGAGAGAGAGAGAGAGAGCTAGTGGACAACTGGACATCCCAGGCAAGGTCCATCAGACACAACCTATCTTCCACATTAGTCATAAACCCCATCAGGCATTTGGATTCATAGATGATATTTGATTTCAAACACGTAATTTAAACCTATCCACCACCAAGCCAACCAGAACTATAACTGTGGATTGATCATCCAATGCCTCTACGTGGCAATATCAACAAGTAAGCCTAAAGTTGTTCATAAAAATTAAAAAAACAGCAGACAAGGCAAGCCCCAAGTTTATTTTTATATTTTAAGTAATCTTCATAAGGCCATGTATAAAATAAACTTGAGAGCCATTAAAATTAGTAAAACTCATGCTGGCAATTAAAACAAAACTATGACAGAAGTCACATTGCAATTGCTTAAAATATTATCCAGGCTATTCTGCAGTCACCACCATATGGTTATAATATCACATAATTTCATTCACCATCCCTGAAAAGACACTAAAATCTAAGATAACAGCTAGACATTAGCTAAATAGAGGAAAGCAATAACAACATTGAGATGATATAAGATGAACGAGCACAAAAAACAAGGCACGCTACCTTTCCGCATCCCTCATAGTGACACACATACTGTCTTTCTCCATGGATGTGAGAATGCTTTCTCAAAGCACCAGCATCGATAAAGGTTTTTCCACATCCTTCATAGCTGCAGAGGAAAAGGACTTCAGTAGTTGGCTCTGGCTCTGGTTCTGGCTCCTTTGGTTCCTTTTCCTTCTCTCTCAGGGCCTTCAATGTGCTCTCTACATGTGAGACATAAAGAAACTTGAGCCCATGCTTAAAAGTCCTTTTCGTTCTTTTTTGTAAGTAAAGGTAATACAGAAAATAAAACAATTTTAGAATAAGGAGGCATACTAAAGCTAAACCAAAGAGAAATGCAGAAGAAAACACAAGTGAAAAAGAGAAAGTAGAGGAGCATTCTAATTAGAGAGTATATAATCAAAGCAGAGTTTTGATGAACTTCAAATTGTCAAATGAAATTTGAGCATAAAACTAGAGCTCCAAAAACTTCTCATCGATTTAATAATCTGGCACCATTTCTAAGAACCTCCTAAAGTAGCTATCCAAAATATAGACAAACTTCAATTTTAATTTTGCAAATAAACCACCTGCTTCCAGATCCAATTGCTATAGATGGCTATCAGCAAACAGATTCATCTAGTAATGCCCAATTGAAAATTCAGGGGTTTCTTTCTCCCATCCTCCAGTAAACCACACAAAGGAAAAAAAAAATAAGCATATTCTCATTCAAGAACTCTACAAGGTAACCCCACCATTACCATCAAGACAGCCTCCATGAAACTAAGCCAGCTTATAGGAGAAAGCAGGCTGGACTTAATTCCTGGTCACTATGATATTGGAGAAAATTTTCAATTACAATAACATATAAATGCAAATAGCAAATCTCATTGAACCAACATGTACCCTGAAAAGAATCTTCAGTGAAGAAAATGGAATATTAGTTTAAAAATGGCACGTACACCAATTCTTCCAGTTACTTGAAGCCAGCTAGGTCAGTTTACACCTCACCTGAATTAGCGATTTCCCCAAACATCGCATGTTTCCACCTACCTTTTGACAAAGGAGTTTTAATTTGGCTCTTGGCTTTCCACATTAAACCTGTCGCTTCTTTTGTACACTTAACACCCACAGTTTCTAGAAACATATAATTACTAACATTTAAAGTCACCTCAAATTTCTATAACATAAAAAATAAAATGAAAAAAATTACTTTCAACAGGTCAGGAAATTCAATATGGCTTATTGAAGGCCTTAAAACTAATAAGAAAGCCAATCCCACTGCCTTTCCAAATAATAACAGGTTAAAAAAAAAAAATTCAGACATTAAAAGTTCTAAATGAAGTGCAATAGTCACCTGTAACCCATTTCAAGACATAGCACTTCCCGCCAGTCGCTACAACATCTTGTGGCACCCTAAAAAGAAATGCGCTGTGTCATATATAGAATTCAATTCACACAATAAGATGGAAAATGCAGCACTTAGAACCATCATAATAAAAGAATAAGGCGCAAAAGAAAGAGCTTTCAATTTGTGTCAAAAAAACTCGTGGTAGTAAACTCAGTCCACCCACCGCCTAACACATGATTAACAGTCAGAAATTTGTAAAAGCAATCCCTCGGAAAACAAGCAAACTCAAGAAGCCAAGCTTAGTAAGAGTCCAAATACACACTTCTAATGCTATGGCTTTCCATGCCAATAGGTTAAGCCCTCTGGAAACATCAGATATAACCAAAACATACACAGAATTACAACCGGGGAAAAAGAAGTCCAAGTAAAAGATGTATTCTGATAAAGCTATTTGATGTTAAAATTGGCAAACGCAAGCATGCACACATATACGTCCGTGAGGATTGAAATTTAAACCACAAAAAAGGAAAAATTCCGATGATGAACTCTGGACAAGATAGAACTACCAAAGCACTTGCTTCCAGCGGGACTTTAAAAAAACTCCGTTCCACCAAAAGTGGCACGTCGACAAATCCCATACATGAAAACAAACTCATATCAAGAGTTTGCAAAACACAGAGCAGTGATCCATACTCAATCATGAAGAATATTCAATAACTCAAATAACCATATGCATAATCTACATAACACGGGCTATATTCAGACATTAGATGTCGCAAAAGAGAGCTCTTTCCAACTACCCATCACCAGATTGCACGACAACCTCCCCCGGCCTGAGCAATTATCAGCAAATTACAGCAGCAACAAACTAAATTCGCAATTTTTCCACTTGCCACCCCACTCACATGTACCCAGGAACTCAAGATTCATGCCCACTACAGAACTGTTTAATAAAATCGATGAGATTTATGCTAAATTCCCACTACGGCTACGTAGACAGCAGAAATCCCCAAATTCCCCTTCCAGGGAGCATAATTCAACAGGAAAAAAAATCACAAATTGGGCCCCAAAACACACGCAGATTGATCGAAAGGGAGTACCATTCCTTGACCCACTTGACGGCGGGGGTCTTGGCCTTGAGGAGGGGGCGCCGGTCGAAGATGTTGTGGGCGTAATGAGACTCCATCTTCGGATTACGCACGCTCCGTCGCTTCGCTGCACCTCCACATCCAAATCGAAATCCAGAGTAATTCGAGAAATTAGGGTTTCGGAAAACGAATTCGACCCGAATTCCGGAGGAGATAAAGAGGGGCAAAGACTGTGGGAAAGCTAAAGGAGACGATGGCTCGAATTAAGGGTTGGTCGTTCACTAGAGGAGCCGACCATAAACATCAAAATTGTGAATGGTAAATAGTTAAATAGCGATGAGTTACCGGCTTTTGAATTTGTGGATTAGTGATACGTGAGGAAAATATGATATTTTCGAAAAATATTTTTTTTATAAAGTTATCTCTGAAAAAAATAATGATATTTTTAGGTTTTTTAAGCTAAGACTCGAATACAAATTGGAAGACATTTATTTATCATTTTGTAAATTTTCCTAAATAAATATATAATATTTGAACGGAAAAAGTGTCTAATATAAACCCGTCAGTCCATATGGCGCGGTTGATGTAGATAATTTTTACAATTTAAATAAAATCAATTTTTAATATATTTTTTTCTTATTTTCTTTCTTTTCTTTCTTATTCTTTTTCTTTCTTCCTTCACCAGACGCCAAGGCTAGCAACAATCGAGCCTTGCCTATTCGCTAGGACTTGGCAAGTCTTGCCAACCCTTACTTGTGGCTGGTTGCCAACTGTCGCCAAGGCATGGCAACCGAAAGAATAGAAAAAAAAAAAAGGAAAGAAGAAAAAAATAAAATAAATAATTATTTAATATAAAATTTATATTAAAAATTCAATTTTAAAAAAAATTGTAAAAAAATGTTTACATCGAGCTTTGGTTGCATCACATAAGATGACCGACATCTATGTCAATCATTTCCAACCCTAGCATCCGAGCTCAGCCTCGATGGACTCAAGCAAGAATGTCGATGTCTAAGGCGCAACTTAGATGGACCTAGGCCTAGGCGCCAAGAACCTAGCCCTATTGCTAAGGGCCTAAGAAAGAACATTGGGATTCTCGTGCTAAAATGTAGAGTTTTTTATCCAAGTACAGATACTTAGTCATATTTTGAAAATTGATTTTTGATTTTTGAAAGAGGAAATCATTTTCTCTAATTAAAGCTATGGTAGGAAAATATTTTCCATTGACTCATTTTCCTAAGCAAACTAAACACTAGATAAAGAGGAAAATGTTCCCCTAAAACAAACGAAGCCTATACTAACTAGGGGTGAGCATATCGGACTACCAAGATTGTGAATCTCGAATCAAACCAGAACAACCGATTTGGTTTGGTTCTCGGGGACATCGATCCGATTCTTGATTCCATAAAAATGGAACCGGTGATTTTCAATCCGGTTCCCGATTCCAAGCTAATTTAATTCTCGATCCTAGGACCATCCAATCCGGTCCCTAGTCCCAAAAAATGGAAATTAGTCCTCTCGATCCAATTCTTGGTTCCTAAATGGAGTTGGACCAGACCAAGAAATGATCACCCCCAATACCAACATTTTTCCTCAAATCATTTCAGTGTCGCTTTATTAAAAATATGATTTACTTAAATACCAACTCCAATTTGAGATTTTGAAAATTGAAAGTGACAATATTTTAACATTTTTTTTTCAGAACAATATGGTTTGCTGAAAATACGACATAGTAAAATTCAATGAGAATAACCCTAAAATCACGTCGCTACACATGAAAAGGCCCAAATTTGACGAAATTTGAGGACAAATCCCTCAATTTTCCCCTCTTCTCCAAACCCTAAATCAAACCAACAATCTTACAGCAAAATTAAGACCTGAATCTTGAAATGAAGAAGGGAATAAGCACAAGCAACTCAAGTCCATATCAACAAAGCCAAGAAAAAGTGAGTATCACTGCTAAATCACTCACCTTTTTCCATGTTGCGGGATTCCTTCATCTATCACCAAGCTCTAATTTTTTTCCTCCAAGCACAGAACCCTAATGTTTTTCCTGTGACGATTGAGTGAGTGAGGAAGAGAGGACGGTCCCGATTGATTGAGTGAGAGAGAGACCGCGCGAGAGAGCGAGAGTGCAAATAAGGAGTGAGAACAGCGACAAGAGAGAAATTCCGTGTCAACACAAAGCGAGATTTATTTATTGAAGAAGATATTCCATTTGAGGGGTGCGACATCGTTTAGGTATAGAAAGCCACTCATCGTCCATGTCGGACCATTTTTTCCCCATAAAAAACCACATATAAATTAACATTTTATTATGATTTTTTGGTTGAAATTTGTCATCAGAGGCACCTACGTGATCTTTTTTTTTTCAATTTGGCACTTAAAGTGATCTAACAAAAAAAATTTGGAACTAAAGTGAGCGTTGTATGAAAATTATGGTACTTCCTAGTGTCCTCTTTTTTTTTTTTCTAACTAGTTTGATCTTTTCTATGGATGATGATACTTTGATTTACATTAGTAATGGACTCAAACGAAATAATGAAGGATAGGAATAACATGGACATTTTTGTAAATATGCTTTCAACCCCAAACTCGGCAATTCACCTTATAGGGAAGACAGATAAATAGGTAAAAGATATCTGAACTTTCCCATTCTGATAAAGCCCACTTTGGTACATTCATTATTCCGTTCACATGCAATGGTGGCAAGGGTGGCCCAAGATTATTTTGAGTGCGACATCCTTGATTTAACAAAAAAAAATGTATCGTTTCGAAATCAAGTCATCATTGATAAAACATTGAGTACCAAAATTTCAAAAATAAAAAATTGTTGTTCACTACCCATAATAGCTATTAACTCCATGAAGAAAATCTTAGGTGAGTTCAATAAAATTGATGAAACTAATTCGTTGGTGAAATTTGGACCCGAGGTAAGAAATATGGTGTTCGTGGATGATGCACTTGGCAAAACTTTGGGGGGAAAATGACTGGTTTGAATTCTAATTGGCTCGACATGACCGTTTGGGTAGTGATTTTTTATATAATTTTCTAAAAAATAGCTCTGAAATATTGCATAAACAAATGCCTACCCTTCATCATTTCCATCGTGCAAGGAGAGGTTTGTTGCAAGCTCTGGCAAGAGTTCAAAGGTCGCGCGAACAGACCCCAAACGAGGTGCTGAGGCCTTTGAATTTATGACGACAAGAAGACCGCCATGGGCTTCAAACTCTTAAGTTCACGGAGTTCTGACTTCTAAGGGTTTCCAATTTGGGGTGTTTTGATTTTGAATTTGATTCTCAGCCATGGACCATGGTTGGCCGGGCTCGCGCAACCTCCGACAACCCATATCTACACTTGGAGGAGATTAACAGTGGCCAAGCGAGGGCAAGACCGAAATCTGAAAAAAGTTGTGGAGGCAACTTCAGAAGAAAAAAAGTTAATTAAAACCTTGAAATCTGCCTTTAAAATGCTGAAAGTCCAAAATAAGTCCCCATCTTTTAATTTTTAAAGTCGAATTTTCTCCATATGGTTCCAAAAAAACTAACCAAACACCCCAATTTTCTCCATAGTACTTTAAAGGGAAAGTAGTTCCAAAATGCACTGGCACTTCAACCATCATGCTCACCTTCAATCTTGAGAAGAATAGCTTAAGACACTAACACGCACAGAGTGAAAAATTTAAGCAGTCCCTAATTACTTATCTTCATGAAATGGAGGGAGGGTGAGAGAGTGCTCCGGATGAAGAAAGTGCTAAATCTCTGTAGGCATTTGAGCGCATGACTCGAAAATAAAGCAAGAACAATCGGGACAACATTGAAACATGTATCAATCGCAAGCTTTTGCACCTAAAATATCTCTTGAAGCTTACACAGAAGGACTCGAGTCAAATGGTGATGTGCAAAATGATTGATGACTAAACGACTCTCTTCCCTCTCATCTCCGCAATGCAAAGGTAGGGGTGAGCATGGCCTGCTGATTTCAAATAATTGGAAATGAGAATCGCCCATCGATTCTATCGATCTATCTAGGAGCCGGACCGCACGGTCCGATCCGATTCCCATGTGGGTCCAAAGAACCGGTCCCACCAAGTTTCACACAGCCAATGCAACATTTTCCAGCAAATCAAATTAAAGCAAAAAATAAAGAATTTTCTTATTCTTAATTGCAAGATCAATTAAAATATTGCACTCATATTAAAAGTTGAGAGTCGAGGTTGTGAATAAGAGATAGTGAGACAACTTAGATGAGGTGAGAGTGAAACAAACTTAGATGAGTTGAGAGTGAGACGAAATGAGCACTGAGTTATAGGTGTTGAGTTTCATATTGGGATTTTAGGGTTTTCATTTTTTTTAAATTTTTTGTTTGGTCCAAAATTTTTCTTAAAAATCAAATATATATTTATATATTAGTGGTCCGGTCTGGGTGGGCAATGAATTAGGAACCAGACTAGTACCCATTGGCTCTAATAAATTGGAATCGAGAATCAGACCGGTTCCCTTGGAAACTACTAATTATAGGCAATTCTTGATTCTTTTGCACAACCTACGCAGAGCACACATGACACTTCAAATCCTGCTCAAAATCAGTGACAAGAGCAAGAGGGTGCTGCTGGTGTAAAGGTTGCTGCGGTGTCGCTCGAGGTCCGGTGATTCCGCACACCTCTTGTGGCGAATAAAAAGGGGCTAGCAGCAGCCGGTAAACTAATATACGGCTGGTTGCAAATTTACTAAACAATGGTCGACTGTTAAACTAATATTTGAGTTGGTAAGTTGCAAGATCAATTAAACTACACAACTAAAGTTATGAAAGTCGAGAGATGGTCACTTGCTAGTCAAGTACAAATTGGCAAATCAGAATGTAAGTTGGCAACTTTTGTTGAACATTTACAGTAAGTAGTAAGTAGTAAGTAGTTCGAAATCGATGATAGGAGGGTAAATTCGATACTCACTAGTAAAAAATTGTTAGTGACTACCCATTGGTAACTTCCTCAAAGGTGTACAGTAGCTTGATGTAATCGACATTGGTCGGTTCCAATATTCACCAGTAAATTTTGAATGTCAATTGGTAATTTACAAACCAAACCGCAAATTGGCAAATATGGTTGCAAGATACTTTGTGTATCTTCAAACAAATAATACTAGTAAATTTTGGTTCTCAAAGATGAAAATGAAATGAAAGTTTGATAAGTTACTGATTAATTAGAAATTGGGTAAATCCAAATTCTAGTCGGTTAACTTACTATATATATATATATATATATATATATATATATATATATATATATATATATATATATATATATATATAATTTTTTTTTTTTTTTTTGTGGTTAAAACTTACTAAGATATTAGTGGCTCAACAATCGGCATGTGCCCTCTAGGGTCGCGGCATTAACGCTGCCGCACGGACACCTAAGGTGCGTTTAGTAACGATTTTGCGCTTGGGAATAGATTTTGATAAAAAATTATTCTTTTTATTCCGATTGGAACAATTTCTAAGTAAAAAACATGTTTAATAACAATTCAAAATTTCTGATTCTGGAATAAAATGCGTTGATAACAAAATAAAATTTCTATTCCAATTCTAAAATTTTATCAAATCATAAAAATTCTATTAATTAATTATATTTATACTAAGTAATAAACATATTAACTAATCAAATTTTTATTAAATTGTGAATAATAAACTATAGTATACATATAAATACTAAATAATAAATTAAAATACAAAATTAAATACATAATCTATATATAGCAAAATTTCCATTCATACTTCAAATCATTTTTTTATTTTTTAAATAATTTTATTAATTTTTTCCCTTTTTTTTTTTTTTTTTTTTTCTTCCTCCCCTCCTCCTCCTTCTTCTTCAAGGTGGCCGGTCGCCGGCCTTGGGACGACCGGCGACCGGCCGGATGAGGGCCGGTGACCTCACCGGCGTCGCCGGCCCTCGGCAAGGCCGTGCCTCGTTGGCCGAGCCTCGCCTTGGCTGGGCGAGCTCGGCCTTGCCCAAATCTAGCGAGGTCGAGCTCGCCAGCCGTCGGCGAGGCTTGACCTCGGCGGGCCACCACCTCGGCAAGGCCGTGCCTCGTCGGCCGAGCCTCGCCTAGTTAGGCGAGGCTCGCCGTGGTCGGGGGAGGCCCTTCTCGTTGGCGACTGGGCGAGCCTTCGGCGAGCTCGCCAGGCCTCACCGATGGCTAGGCGAGCCTCCAGCGAGATCACCGGTGACCGGCGGCAGTGGCGGCGGACGGTAGCGTTCGACGGGGGGCGGCGGCGGCAGATGGCAATGGCGGCGGTGACGACAACACTTGAAGAACAAGAGAGGAAAAAAGAATAAAAGAAGGAAAAAGGAAAAATTAGGTAGAATTGATTCTAGAATTGTTCAAGAAACGAAGAATCAACTTTTTTTTTTATTCTTGATTGATTGATTCTACTCCAAATCTGTTTTAGGAAACAAATTTGTTCCCGAAAATAAAAATTTTACCAAACGCAATTATGTTCCAAAACTACTCCTGGGAACAAAAATAAGAATCGGGTACTGTTTGGATGGTTACCAAATGTGTCCCTAATAGTCTTCGAGTGCATTTTTGGTCATCCAATGGACACTCTCACTAGTATCAACAAAAAGTTGCATTTCTAACTAACCCAACTACACTTCCTCCTGTGCCGTCTTACTAGATGGGTTTGCCCGATCGGTAAGAGTTTCGTCGGCGATTTAGGCGAAGGTAGCTGCTGTGCTTGAAACCTCAAGTACTTTGAAGCAAGAAGTGAACTGCGGATTGAGTTAGAAACTGACCGAACTCTAGTGAAGATGACGAGCGAGGGAACAGATCGAGTGAGTTGGGAAGCCCCATGCACTTGTCACTGAAGCCCAGGCCCATGCAAAGTCATTCGGCAATCTGAAGTTAACCCATTGTCAAATAGAGTAATTGCATTGTGGATTGGGTCACCAAAGCCCACCGCACAAGACGTTTACCAGTTAACTTGTCTTTTGGAAATGCTTTGTTCTGAAGCTCGTATTTTGTCGTCTGACTTTTATATGACAGGCGCTTTTCGACTCCAAAAAAAATAAAAAAAACTACACTTCCATCTCTCTCTCTCTCTCTCTCTCATGTCTTCATCCTTGTCATTCTCTACAACGAGAGCTTAACAATGGTGTCGCACCTCGCCATTGAAGAGCTCATGTCTTCATCCTTGTCATTCTCTACAACGAGAGCTTAACAATGGTGTCGCACCTCGCCATTGAAGAGCTCGACGCCACCTTGAGCTGTGAACCGCGAACAAGGGCATCCCTCTGCTCATCTTATTCTGCACCGTCGACAAAATCCATCGAGAGCACACGACACTAGCACTTTTGCAAGGAGAGAGAGCCAGAGAGAAAGAGGGGCTTCGTTTGTCTTAGGGACTGAGATGTACGAAATTTAGTCTTGGGGTTTTCTTTCTTGAGCTACAGTTACATGCGCGTTATGCCAAACATCAGGAATGATTGCGACACGTCCCGGCAGCAGCATTAACGCCGCATAACGTCCCCCGTCTTACTACCACTAGTTACAAATTACTTTACTAGTCACGGACGATCTACATCAGAAATCTGCATTGAACGCACACTTGAATTACTCTCCAGAGGTTGGTTGCATCACTTCTGTATTTCATATGTATGATGGAGTTGCTGCTACGCTAGCCTCCCTAAGTTCGAGATCAATTTGGTAAACAATTTCTCTCCAGCTACAAATACAAGAGGAACCGCCTTCTACACCAACAAATACTGAGGATCCTTACAGTAAATAGTATTATGAAATCAGGACCAAATTAGAAAAGCCGTACAGTCCAATGCAACTTAACAAAGATACGTTGTGCAATTCAAAAGACGAACAACATGTCGTCCTTCACTGAGGAACTGGGGAATTTCACATATCAGCAAGAATTTACAGTTGAGTCCTTTACATAAACGTATTTGTTAATAGCATCGAGGATGAACACAACAGCGCTGTTGTAGATCACCCAGTTCATTAACAAATATGCCTTTCGTGGAAATGTTATGCTCCAGGAGGATCTTGTAACAAATATGTACAAACTCTTTAGCATCAGATGATCATCCATACCTTGACCTACAGTACAAAAGCACACGTTAATTTTCTTAATCATGGTCGCGGGCTGAATCAAAATAAAGCTATGACAACACCGTAAGAACCATCATGACCAGATAATTTTCTTAATGAATCACTAGTACAAGAGCGGAGTGGACTTATGTGTAAATTAGCAAGTACCTTGCAGGCTACAATTATGTCAGCAGCGATCAAACCTTTCTAGTGCATCTTCTTCTCTTGTACTTGCTCCCAAGATTCCAAATTAAGAAGACCCAAGACCCACATCCTACAGAATTAGAGTGAAACATGAATAGTAGCATCACCAAGATTTAGACTGGTGTACAGGACGTAGATTGATATATCAAGGTATTGGCAAAAATCACCGACTCCTGTCAAGGACTAGATAGTATTCATATCGACTTGTTATCCTTATTCTACACAACGTTTCACCAAAAATAAAAATAAAAAAGCTGGATCTTACTATATTTAAACAATTTTGTATCATACTATCCTAAATTATGCATGCAAGGCCAAGAATGCTTTTCCACATGAAATATTATTGAAAATATTACCATGTGCACAAGATAGGGATAGCAAATGTGACTATTTAGATTACAGCGGGGGCACAAAAGACTGAAAAGCATAAAATTGAGAATAAGGCATATGCAAGGAGAAATTTGTCTGGCCTCAACTTCAAAAAAGATAACAAGAGTTCTCTTGAGGTGGGTTTCAAAATGAAGAAGAACAGTGTTCAGATGCAGTTCTATCATAGTGATGTAGATTTGAAAGGGATGAGGAGAGATTATGGACCATATGGAAGTAGACTTGACATAAAGTTCTTGAATATTTGGATCTTAATCGACAAATTAGCATGAAACAGAGTGAAAAGGATGTAAAAGGATCCACGTACCCCATTCCAGATTGGTGGGATAACGCTTGGTCACTGCTGTTGTGTGGTCAGCATTTGAAGCATCATAAGCTACTTTGTCAAGCCACCATACTATTCTCTAAGCACCAAGAGAATTCTAGTACTACTATCTCTATAATCTCATGAAACTACAGTAGAAAATAATAAAACTTCCTTAATGTGTCTCACAAGATCAACCGTAAACTTCCTTAGAGATGAAATGATACACAACCTAGGTGGAGACTTAAGTTTCAATCAAAAGATTATCAATTTTTCTTTTGGTCGAAAAAGATTGTCAATTGAAAAGCCAAGAATTGCTGTTATGTTCATAGTTGCAAGGCTTTCAATAGGTGAAGGTAATATTCATCCAACTCTGGATATCCTATTTGCTACTAAAATCAATATTCACACTCATACCCAAAAAAAAATAAAAAAAAAGGTGCCACTTATCTAAGAAAAATGAATAGACATAGAGGCATCTTACGAAAAAGTATCAGCTGCATAAAATAGTGGAAGCCTTCCTAATCCAGCATCTCTCTCTTTTCTTCCTTTAGAAAATATAGCTTCCTCAGCCCTTGAGCTAGCAGCTGTCAGCACAAACTGAAAGACACGAATATCAGTACAGAGAATGCACATAAATCAAACCAATTTGAACATTTAGCAAAGGGAAGAAGTAAGCATGGTTAAATAAAGGAAAGATGAAGAACTATGTGTTGTCTGCTGTATAGGCAATTTCTTCTGAAGACAATAGACCAATTAAATGTGCAAGTACATACTCTACACTAAATGGGTTGTCTAACAAGAACATCCCACCGCTCCTCTGTGCAATCGATTTAATGACATAATACCAGCATATCTACTTTCCTTCAGGAGCTGGAAGCCCCCTCTTGCAGCATCAACAGGTTGCTTGCCCAGGAAAACATAAGTGTTTGCTAGCTTCTTGCATATCTGGTGTTTTTTGGTTTTGACTTTATTTAAATGTTCATCATGTTTCCACCATGTTAATGAAACAAAGTTTTGAACTTGGAGTCCAATTCAGCATCTATGACATTGATCATAGCATTTATTACCATTTAGGAAATTTTATAGTTAAGACTGATCTAAGGCAGCTAGACCTGAGTTGAGCATGATTCAGATAAAGAACAATTAAGAAGATTAGCAGCAGAAAGCCAAAGTGGATGATAAGCATGTATTTAGGGGAAAAATTTGCTAACTAAGGGAAAAGACATGACCAAGGGTTGGAAATTAGGTGTTAGTATATCATTTCACACTAAAAATGGAATTACATCACAAGTGCTCAAGACAATGGCTGAAGATTGACTAAACATTGTATCAACCAGAAAACAGAAGGAGCTTTAGCTATTGCAAGCACTTCCATCACTAATTGCATTGCAAACACTTCCATCACTAATTGCACATTAAAGTAATAGTGGTAAAGGCAAAGACATACCAATGGAAAAAGTATAGCCATAACACCATAGCCCACTAGAGGAGAGAAAAAGAAACTAGCCAGAACACAGGGGTTTCCTGCAAGGAATTTAAGAAAATTTATTGAATAAGTAGATTGACTTGCCACCAAGAAAACCTTATTTCAAACATGCCCACAACCAGCAAGGAAGTCGCTCACTAGCTGCAATCAGAATTGGATTATGCCCCAGAAGTAAATCTCATTTCAACATTCTCTTAGAATTATAACATTGAATCTCCACATAAAATTCCAACATAATAACACTAAATATGATGAGATCTCTAGAAGAAAAAAGAATTATAAGAGTTCCAGAGAAAATCATAGACCATTTTCCAACATGACATGCTGAGAGATACCATTATGATCTGCACATTGATTTAGAACGAGAGACAAGCATGCCATGATGACTTGAAAAGTCTGCTATAGCAGATCAACAACGCATTTGCGAGGAATAGCAGATCTTTCTAACCCCCAAGTGTGTTTATGCCATGAAAATACACAAACTAGCACATCAATTGCAGGAGAAAGAAAGGATAAAAAACCACTACAGACACTCTTTGATTTGTGGATCCCACATAAATCATGGTCAATAAGGGTAAGTGTTACACCAATAATTGCGGATTTAGCCGAACCCAAATCCATGGATCACTTCCTACCCGGTACACACATGCACTAAGGCTGCAATGGATCACATTAAGTATCATGATCAGAAAGAGCATTACCAAAACCAGCAAAGAATGCCCAGTTGGATTGAAAGAAGTCCAGTCTCTTGTCCAGACTAACTTCAGTAAAGTTCCATTTGTACCTAAAAAGTTCCACATAAGAAGGAGGAGGAAAAAAGGCAAGCAGAATGTGTAACCTGAAAAAAATATACTGAGAAGATTACATACTCAAAACAGTAATAAGCATACAGCCAGGAGAGCAGCAAAAAACTAAGTGGCTTTCCAATATAGGGAACAAAACCTAGAGCATAAACCTGCAAAGTACAGCAATCACTTCTCAGCTTGTCAGGCATACAAATGTTATATGAAAAGATAATAAAAAGGAGTATGTGGTTGTTAAGGCAACAAAGCAGCAGAAACATAGATCGCCATAAAACTGCTTAAATTAATAGAATATATGAGGTCTAGCATTCAAAAGACTTATTTCAGAATCACAGTTGCAGTATATAGAGTCATATGGCTAAAACATTTCATCTTATAAGGCAGGGAACAAGTAAAAGATTGGGATATCAGTCTCTCCCTCAATTGCATCTACAGGACTGATTTCATTATGGTAATTCCATAATAAATCAACAACTCTTGGCCTTTATTGCAGTCATTGTTCATCCTTGGTAAATCATTTTACTAACATTGCATGAGAACCACAATGGCGGTACCACTTGGGCTGCTATATTTGTGAGGCAAACACATCACAGGATCAGGAACCTCGTCAATTTCTACTATACTTGAGCAAATTGCAAAGACTTTTAATCTATTTGACTTGTTGAAGGTATTTTATCAATAGGATAGTTCAAGGTCCAATTAAAATGCTTTTAAACCTATGGTTTATCTTATCAAGATTAAATCTATACTTTATTTCACCTCTAGGAAGAAGAAGGTCAGGAGCAGAATTGAATACACCTGCTCTCCAATTCCGATCATCACCCTAAGGAAATTGAAACCACTTTAGCTTCAGATACACTAATACGAAAAGCCAACTTCTGTAGCCAAATATAAGAATTGTCAATCGTGTTTAGTTTTATACCCTCCAAGATCAACAAGTTTTTCCTTTTCAGTCGTACTTTCCAAGCCCACAGCCTCATTTTGGTTTGAGGGTTGCTCTAACATAGAGTGAGATCCTTCCATTGCAGCAAATCCATGTTTAGCTATGTCATTGTACCTGCATTCACATCTTCCACCAAAACCTTAGATTTCCTGCACAACCTATATTATAAGTACTCAACAACAGATTCTGTGTCCTAAAGAATCTAGAAGTGTAGACAGTACAGTAAGAGTGAAATGGTAGATCTAGAAACCGCCCTCTCAACTCAGTGCAAACTAACCAGAAGGCAAAACCAAGTTACAACCAGATAAACTAAAATCCGAGACACATGTTTATCATGGCTTGCAATGCAAGCAATAAAAGTAGACAATCTATAAAATTTAACAATGACCACCTCATTAAAAGATGGTTATCACATATCCATTGGGAGCACCTTCTTCCCCTGGACCAAATTTTATCCCTATGACAGCAAGGTCAATCAAACACCTAGAATTCCATTGAGTGTCTTACCCTTTCTATGTGTGAAAAGTTCCACATTCCTTCATTTTCTAGCATCAACTAAACAGAAGACATGTGGCTTTTGCTACATTTCAATATTAAGACTTCAGTTACCAAAGGAAATATGCTAGGTCTAGTTTACCCACAAACCATTTTAGTAATTTTTTCTTTCCCCTTGTTCCCATTGACAACAGTATAGCATGTTGACTCCTGCATTTAATTTACCAGAAAGGGCATATGCACATGCTTACAAGACTTTATTTCATAATGCAATGCTCATCGATATCCTTGCTTCATGGAAAATTCACATAAATCAAACAAACAAGATTCTCAGAGTGAACAGACATAAAACTGACTTGTGTAGATTGAAATTTCAGTGAAAGTACCACATGGTGCTCAAAATGATGCTAAATATGTACAACGGGTAGAACCAGAAAACCTGCAAAAACAACATCCAGGTAAAAATTCTTTCTTTCCTTGTCCAAAATCAGTCAATATTCAAACATCTAAAATGAGATTAACTTTGAGTGCTAATCTAGGAATACAGCTCTTGTACTCCTGCGTTCTATTGGGTAGTGGGGGGTTCAGTATTGAAGAAACTATATGCTTGATCGTCTAGGAACTTGTACAGAAGCAAAGTTATCTCAATTGCCTCTTCCATTTCTTGATCACTAAAAGAAGAGAAATGGTGAGTGCTACTGTGCATCTGGAAAGCCCCAACTGCATTGTTGAGGACAAATTGCCATTTTATGGTGTTGGTCTAGATACAACTTACAGCATATGATCTTTTATTTATCAGACCTTTCTTCCCCATGGTAAAGTTTGTGCACACATGCACTAATTAAATTCCATCATAATTCTGAAAGCTACTTAGGCATGGACCCAAGCCACTTGCATGGGGGCATTGTCCACAATAGCCAGAGAACAGCAGGTTAAAAAAAGTCAACCCAGATAGTCACAACAAACTAGCAACTGTAGGTAAAATCGTGTGTCCTCATGGCATTGTTCACTGAGTTTGTTCAGATAGTAATGTGAGTTGTATTTATGTACATACATAATTTGTCTAGCATCAGAGGATCTGAGGAAATCACTGAATAAAAGCGCCAATCTAATAATAAAGATCCCTTAGTTAGGATATGCAAGAATATCATTCAAAAGTACTGTCATACAGTCTGAATAAAAAAGCATAACAAGCGTCCCTTTTTTCCACAAAAAGAAACTACAGCTTTGGATAGTGCTGACGCCCTGCCAACACAAGGCCATAAAACAGCAGATGTGTTCACTTTTTTTATAAGAAAAAAAGGACAGATGTCATGAGCATACTTACATAAAATAGTTGTACAAGTGCTGAACGTAGGAAGGAGTAGAGCCTCAAAACACGAGAAAATGGACAAGAATCTTGAGAAGTAATCTGAGAGCAGTTCTCAGGTAATATCCACTCAAGTGTAGGAATGACAAGCGATTTTAAGAGAACAATGCTGCAAAAAAATCAAGATTATTTTCCTCACATGTATAGCATGTCAAATTTTGAAGAACAAAGTGGAAGAGCACCAATGAAAGAGTTAGAAACAAAATCTATTGAAAATATCAAGTGTTACAGCTTACAACTGTTATTGGTATACATCAATCTAGAGATTCAACTGATTATAACTATCAAGAGAATATCTACAACCGAATGCAACGAAAATGACAAGATAACACTTCACAACTTGAGCCAACTAGTTTCTGCAACCTATAACAATAAATGCTTTCCATATGTTTCCTAAATAAAGAGGATGCTAGATTTTCAGCTCTTCCAGCTAAATAAATGTGGTTTAACAGTCTTAGTCATCCACTTCATAGCTCCACCTTCCTTTTCTAGCTCAAGTCTACCTCATGCTCCAAATTTGAGCTTTTAAGAGAAACAGCAACCGCTAAGAAAATTAACTGATGGTAAAAGCATTAGTCTTTTCAATAAATGTTAGCCTGAAATTCTGCCCATTAATTATGTTCATTATGTGTATTAAGAGTTTCCAACGCACCCATGATTAGTCTTCCTACGATTTTACTCTTCCTTTTTCTTCACAAGATTCAGTGGCTAAGCTTTTAGATGCTCCGAACCATGTCCAACCTGCCAATAACCTCATATAGTATCTTGAGCGATTTTCTTCCAAATTTTCCCCTTTTTCCCTCAAAAGCACAAATTTTACGCAAAGCCAAAGAAACTTCCGTCAAGAAAAAAAGAGACCACCACGGAAAACCACTCGCGCAACAGCACTGACCTCACCACAATTCGCAAAAAGGATCATAACACCTAAAAAGAGCTCGATCGAACATCACCATCATCAATGCCGGGTAACAAAATCCACCTCATTCCGCATCATAATTCCCCGACCACATTCAGAACAATGGACAATAAAAGAACTCCCCCGAGAAAAACTCCATCAAACACTAAGGATCTTTCCAACCGATGAACTAAAAATCAGTGCCTCTTCAAGCTACCACAGCTTCCGATCTCCGCCGTCACCGACATACACACCGATCGCAAACGAAAGCCGCGAGAAAAAAACTCGAAACCGCGAATTCAACCAGACAGAGAGACCGTTACCTGCCGAGGAAGATGAAGCCGTTGAGGAGAAAGCACTGCCCCGTCCTGATCGACAGCTTCTTCGACCTACACCGAACCGCAAATTCAACAAACCAGAAAAAAAAAAAAAAAACCAAAAAAACCAAAAAAGAAAAAATTACTTGAGGCAGAGGGAGACGACGCGGTGGAGGCAGCAGGCGTCGGCGAATCCGGCGAACCAGAGGCGCGACGCCTCCTTCGTCCTCGACATCGCGAGCTCCATCGACGAGAAGGTTGCTTGCTTGCAGAGAGAGAGAGAGAGAGAGAGAGCGTCTGTTGCTTTACGTTTTCTACAGGTGCTGCCGTACGACTCGGATTTACGCGGATTTAATTAAAATTGGATTTGATCCGACTGCGGAATATGCATTTATGAAGGCAAAATACAGATGAAGTGGTTTTGCACAGTGCTTACTTAAAAAAGCACAAATTAATGAAAAAGTGACCTATTAAATAGTTCTAATAATAAATCCCGACTTCATCTTAAGTAACAGTTTCTGTTATAGATTCAAAATGAGATAAAGAGAAGAGAGCAAAGAATTGCATTAATTTCCTTCGTTTCATAGAAAATGTGGCATGTTACATTTTCAAAAATTATTTTTTAAGAAACTATTTTGTAGGAAAATAACCATATTTTCTTATATTCAATTAAAATTTGAAAATGAATTAGAATGCTCATTTTCAATAATTTTTTATTAGTTTATATTTTAAAATTGATTTTTCAATTTTTAATTTTTTTTTCGTTTCCTTTTCTTTTTCTTTTAAAACTCTATTTTTTTAAAAAAAAATAAACATAAAACATAACAATGAACTACTGCTCACGTAAAAGGCCAAGAATCACTACTAGGTCATTAGGCTCAATGCATTCGAAACTCTCATAAAGCTTTTAACCAAGAGACGAATTTCACATGCGCCTTGACCACATTTCTCAAACTCGATTACCCATTATTAGATTGAGAATCAAGTCTTGAACCTGGTAGATGCCATGACCAGGAACACCCACGATCGAACTGAGAACAGAAATTCCCAAAAAATTCGTCGCCAGTGGCTCGACGCTGCAATGCCCTAGACAACCTTAAGAAACAGTGGAGAAAAAGTTCAAAGGTGGGCGAGAATTTGCGATCAGAATATTTTTTCGGCTCTCGCTTCTTTGACGGATGCGTTCGAACGGCGGAAGGCAGTCGTCGGCGAATGCCTGTGACCCGCCGGCGGACGGACGTGCGGATTTCTTGCTCGCGGGCGTCGTCCCTCGAGTGCTCGCCCGTCGTTCCAGAGGGAGTGAATTAACAAGGGGATGGAGGATGGGCTCCACTTGTTATACGGGCCAAAATGATGGGCTGAGATTGGAGCCCAAACTGAATGGGCCAAATTAGATCAAAATCGATGGGCTTCGGCCATAGTTATTCTGATTAACACAACAGGCCCAATCGGATTGAGGCCTTTTCTATGGCGGTTATTTCTTATTCGTCCATTATTATTTTTTTATTGCCCCTTTGATTTATATATTTATTTTTTATACACATATCACAAAATGCGTATTCAATTTCTCAGCGAAATTTCAGGTTTCGGCAAAGTTAAGGCATGTGCGCATAAGGTCAAGGTTACATGGAAAAATAGGACGGGGTGAACAAAGACGTTTTGTTATCGGAACTTTTTTTTTTTTTTGAAATAATATGGTTTGTTAAAATTCATGAAAGGATTAATTTAATCACGATTAAATAGGGTGACTCATTTATTGGAAAAAGAAAAGAAACAATCCAAATGATTTTCGTGCCCTTAATTTTAAGAACCGCCGGTGGTCCACCTTTTTCCAGAAACAATGATTTTTTAAGGAAATTTTCTTTTATCTATTTGTTGGAAATAACTATGGGAAAGTTTCAAATGAGTTTATCTTTTGTAGACGGGGAAGTGTATGAATTGACTCGCGAGTAAGTCTTTTTTTTTTTTTTTAATAACTGTAAACTAAACTTGGCCATGGTTAGTTGTATGGTGGCAAGATTTAAACTAGGAAAATTTTAAAGTTGCAATATTGAGTGTAGAGTATTAAAATAAAGATCTTATCAATTTTTCTTAATTGGTGTTGCTGCAATGGTACGTAGTACATAACATATCCTTGTAATTGAATTTTTTTATTAATTATCCAAAAAATCGTAAACGTAGTATTATAATTTTATTAATTCAATTATAAACCTTTTTTAATTTTGCTAATTAAGTTATCAACATTTTCACGTATTATCAATTGAGACCATTTGGCCAAATTTGGTTGGAGATCATTTATGTAGATGCTCATCTATCACATGGCATGATCGGTCTTTAGATAATTTTTAATAATATTTTAAATTTTTAATAATATTTTTAATATTTTTAAATTTTGAATTTTATTTTTATTTTTTCCTTTATTTTTTCTTTTCTTCCTTGTTTTTCTGACTTTGGTCGGTGAGGTCATTGGTTGACCACCACCAGCCATAGGCGAGTGTGACAACCCTCACTTGGTCTAAGTGAGGTTGTCCTTGGCCACGGGTGAGGGCTACAACGGCCTTATCAGCCACAAGTGAGAGGCTTGTGACCTTGTCCAAACCAAGCGAGGGTCGTTAGCCCTCGTTAGCGATTTCCAGTCAAAATCGGCCAAATTAACTCAATTGAAGCAATTAAAAGGTTTAAGATTATATTAACAAAATTGTAATAGGTTTAAGATTTTTTGGACTATTTTTCCAAAAATTAATGTATTCCATTACAAAATAAGAAAAAAATAAAAAGAGAGAGACAAAAAAAATAAAAAAGAAAAGAGCATTTTGAGGATTTCTCGCACACTAAGAAAAGAACATCTTTCAAGAAACATTTCTCATTACGAAAGTCATTATCCTTGAAAAAATCTTCCATGATACTATCAGATGCATTCTTACGAAGAATTTGATAATTTTTCCACTGGAACTTTCTATTTTGCACTTGAAAGCTTACATTTTTTTTTTCATTCTTTGGAGACATGTTGTTAAGAAATACTTGAACTTGGATTAACCGAGAGGAAATCATGAGAGACGATTGGATGAACTTAGAGCAAAAGATAAGAGAGGAAGTGAGACAGTGGGAGTTAGAAAAAAAGAGAGAAAGAGAGAGACTTTTTACAATCAATATGATCAACGTCCCGCTAGAGCAGTGCAATGAAACCGACCATTTAGGGTGAAAAAGACACGGATGTTGATAGGGATGTGGATAGGAGATTGGAAACAGTAAAAAAATTTAAAATTGCAGGAACAAAGAAAAGAGAAAATATGGAGAGATGAGAGAGAGCCGTCGCATAATAAAGACGCCACGTAACAAAAAATATTAATAATAAAGAAACCGAATGGTCAACCAATGGGAAAAGAAAGATGTGGTGGGCTCAACAAAATTGAGAATGATAAAATTAACCAAAGCGGTCGCATAATAAAGACATATTCCCCATCATTTTCTCCAATTGTGCACATACGTTGCATGCGTATAGCACGTCAAGTTTTTGAACCAATGGCAAGAGATTAGGTCACTTCAGCAAATGCTAGAGTGATCTTCGTGTTGTTCTTGCTCGTCGTGTCACAATGGATATGAGTGAAGTAAGCACATCAAACGCATTACGAAAATCGCACAAAAGTATAAATTTAATATATTTTACCCTGACATTGTACACAAAACTAAGGCCCCAACAACTCAATTGAAAAAGATGATGACCTTGTGAGTTTACTTAATTAGAAAATTAATTTCACCCAAGCATAAATACAAATGAAAATGAACATTTAAGTTCAACAAGCATAAATATAAACATAAGTATATAAATATAAACGAACATCAGAGGTGCTTGGTGATAAGAGGTTGTTCAGGAAGCGGTTGTGTGATAATTCAATTCAGGATGTGATGGTTTGATGATCGGTTGATGATGATTCATTTGCTTCCTTTGATGATTCATTTGCTATAGGAGATGGAGGAGGCAGAAATACTTCGAGGAAACTTTTCTCCTTTTTGAAATCATTATCCCTGAATAATTTTTGCATCATATTTTCGGATGCATCCTAACTCTTAAAGTATTCATATTGTTCCCATAAACGTCCTATATCTTTTATCATGAGACTTGGTTCTCCTCCTCCAACTTGAATCCTAACCCTTGCCCTACATGTAGATAAAGATAGAGTGAAAGTAAAAGGTTTAAAAAGAAGTGAGCTATTTGAAGAAGTGAGATAAGGAAAAGATGTATACTTACCTTGATGTATCTCGGTCTGGAAGCAAGTTCTTTGCAAAATCTTCCAAGAAATATTTCTTAATACGAAAGCCATTATCCTTGAAAAAATCTTACATGATACTATCGGATGCATTCTTATGAACAATTTGATAATTTTCCAAATGAACTTTATATTTTGCACCTGAAAACTTACATTTTTTTTTTTCATTCTTTGGAGACATATTGTTAATAAATGCTTGAACTTGGATTAACCGAGAGGAAAAGATGACAGACGATTGGATGAACTAAGAGCAAAAGATAAGAGAGGAAGTGAGACAGTAGGAGTTAGAAGAAAAAGAGAGAGAGTTTTTACAATCAATACGATCAACGTCCCACTAGAGCGACTGCAGTAATGAAACCGATCATTTAGAGTGAAAAAGACACGGATGTTGATAAGGATGTGGATAGGAGATTGGAAACGGTAAAAAAATTTAAAATTGCAAGAACAAAGAAGAGAGAAAAGATGGAGAGATGAGAGAGAGCCGTCGCATAATAAAGACACCACGTAACAAAAAATAACAATAACAAAGACACCGAATGGCCCACAAATGGGAAAAGAAAGACGTGGTGGACCTAGCAAAATTGAGAATGATAAAATTAACCAAAGCGGTCGCATAATAAATACATCTTCCCCAACATTTTCTCCGATTGTGCACGTCCGTCGCACGTGTATCACACTTCAAGTTTTTTAACCAATGGCAAGAGATTGGGTCACTTCACCAAATGCTAGAGTGATCTTCATGTTGTTGTTCTTGCTCGTCATGTCACAGTGGATATGAGTGGAGTAAGCACATGAAACGCAATACGAAAATCGCACAAGAGTATGAATTTAATATATTTTACCCTAACATTGTCCACAAAACTAATGCCCCAACATAATCAATTGAAAAATATGGTGACCTTCTGAGTTTACTTGATCAGAAAATTACTTTTACCCAAGTATAAATACAAATGAAAATGAACATTTAAGTTCCACAAGCATAAATATAAACCTAAGTATACAAATGTAAACGAACATCAGAGGTGCTTGGTGATAAGAGGTTATTCAGAAAGCGGTTGGGTGATAATTCAATTTAGCATGTGATGATTTGATGATCGGTTGATGATGATTCATTTGCTTCCTTGGATGATTCCTTTGCTATAGGAGATGGAGGAGGCAGAAATGCTTCCAAGAAACTTTCTTCGTGTCACGACCTCTTTTTTTCCGTCCGGGGGAAAATGAAAAAGGTTTAAGGGTATTTGCCTAAAGAAGCGGACCAACGGCCCTAGACTAGGCGCGGGCTCTCCCAAGCCATACCTCGCGCGACGTTGGATTTTGAATTTTAATTCTTAACAACCTATGTACTTCTAGGAGTCGTCACTAGCCTATTGGGGTCGGCTAGAAACCAATCAAGACGCGGGAGTGTTGTCTTGATTCCTACGCAACCAGAGATTTCTAGGAACGGGGACTTGTTTACGCTAATGTTTCTATTAGCGCCCTTGCGGTACCACTAACTTGAAAGGTTGTTCATCTAAATGGCCACACAATCTTGATTACCAATTATAATCCTTACAAAACCGCTAAGGGTTCATGCAAATGTTTTTGTAGGTTTTTTTTAATATCTAGACTAATCCTAACATAATCTAGAAAATAAATTTACACTCAAATTAATGAAAAGCGGTGCATAAGTAAACATCCAAGAAATTAAAAGGACTTGAAAGTAATGCGGAAAAGAAAGACCCAATACAAGTTGGGCAAATACTATTACATGGCCTTGTTATCACGCCCCGGGACAAGACCCCCGTGAGCAAAATGGGAATTTAAATATGCATGGAATTACTCTAGATGCATGCAATTACTCTAATTAATTTTAATCTACGCATAATAGATTGTTTACAAAAATGGTTCTAAAATACCAAAATATCATTTAATTAGGAAAAATGACTTTATAAAATTAGGAAAATCTCCTAAATGTCATTTTTGGCTTAATTTGATAACATCCAACATTTTTGATATTTTGAAATTTTCATTTTTTCTTTTTTTTTTATTATTTTTTTAAAAAATATTAATAATAATTCCTTAAATCGATCTATGCTAACATGGAGTAACACAGCACATGAATATCACAATAATCAAGCTCAAATCGATCATTTGAAGATCGAAACTTGGTTTGCGCATTTCGTCGAACACTTGGCATGCATCAAATCATCCAAAATCAGCTTCGTCGGGCCATGTTTGTGGCCTTCAATCTCAACCCACAAGTAATCTCATGCGGAAATAAAATATCAAGATTATACTACCACATGCAAGGAGCAAGATTAGACAGAAATCATAGCTTAAAACACAAAAGAACTAAGCTAAAATCATCCTCAAATATGCGGGTTTGATCTGATTTCACAAATTTGGGTTTGAACCCAAGTCAAGCAAACAGGTTGCATGCTTATATTCAAGCCCCGACACCCATCACATACGAGATCTAAGGGAAACACTACTTACTCCGAGTGAAAGTAGGTAACATGAGCTTTCAAATGCAGCAAACATCATAGATAATGACCCACCGAACAACATTAAAACAACCTCTCCAAGAAGCACACATGCAAAAATCTCGAAGAGATTTCAACACTTAGAAAGATTTCAGCCTCAGAAATCAGTTTTCTAGGCTGGTATTCCTCTTGATTTTTCACTATTAAAACACGTTCAAAATATAACAAAAATACATCTAGGATACTTACCTTGCTTCCTATTTTCTTTTTCAAGTGGTTATTGGCTGAGAAAACCAAGAAATTATCTTCGGAGAGCACGTGGAAGTTGGCTCCTTCAAACTGGAAATGAGATCTGCAAAAACAAGAACTGACAACGAAGGTTTTCGTTGATCTCTAACATTAGACTTCAAGACCTATTTTGTTAGAAAACTTAACACCAAACCAAACTATATGTATTCTAGTTTGGGGTAAAAGTCAAGCTTTTCCTCATTTGTCTCTCAATTTTCTCAAAAACACTCGCTTTCTCTCACCCGTGACCAACCGGGCTCAACACTTAGAAAATTTTCGGACTTTCTTGGCCCGCCAGGAGGGTGGTTTTCGGGGGCTTTAGGAGGCCTTCCCGATCTCCATTTGGGACGTGCGACCTATGGTTGGAAAGATCTTTGAGTGAAGTTTAACTCTCTAGTTGAAGGTTTTGGCTAATTGTTGCCGCAGATGTGTGCAAATCTCACTTTTATCTCTCTAGGTAGGTCTGGAATTTCTGGGTTTCCTTTTCTAGAGTTGCTTCTGAGGGCTTCTTTGGGGAACGATTCCGAGCTCTCTCCTCTCCCTCTCGTCTCCTCTCTCTCGTCTCCTGAAAGAGCTTGCTTCCGTGATCTTATCCACTGAATTAGAGGAGTTTTGGTCGGTCTTTTGTCCACCTACCAAGCCTGTCAACCGGGTTACTTCAACAACTTTCTAACTTAGCCAGATTTTCAATTTCTGCAGATGTTGAGTGTCCGGGTTTGGTGCGATTTTCCCGTGTCTTCAGAAGCTTATCTCTGACCAATGTTTGTCCACTTGCAGTACCAATAATGGCCTTCCATCACGTGCAGAGATCGGGCTGGTTGGGCAGCTCAGGAGGATATGGTGGGGCCACCAAGTTGCTTACTTAGCAACTCCAAAATCAGACCAAACCGTGGGCTGGGTTTTGGCAGCTCGTTTGAGTGCTTTAATCCATCAATTTGGCTGCGTTTTTTGATCAATTAGCAAGCTCATGTATAGTAGTTTAAGATCTTGGCCATTTTTCACAATTGTACTCACTCAATTTTGCAAGAAAGTCCCTCAAAGTTGGCTATTTTCTTATCCAAAAATACCCATTTCAATACAAACTTTGTCTTTTTGGCCCGATTTAATTGATTCGAGTTGGCCCAAGTTCAATTGCAACTTAATTGGTGACCAAGATGATGATTTAAGAGTTCGGGCAAAATTTTGCAAAATTTGCGGGTGGTCCCTCAACTTTTGGAAATTGCATTTTAGCCCCAATTTGCCATTTTAATTCCAATCTGACCTCCCGGGCTTGGCTAGTCCATTTAGATCATTGGCCCCAACTTTTTTTAATCTTTTTTAATCTTTTTTTAATCTTTTTATATATTTAATTTAATTTTTTTTAGTTTTTTTTAAGGAAAAACATATTCCATTTAAAAAAATTATACTAAACCCCTAGATAATCTATATGCAAGAATTTGACATAAAATATTTTTGTGGAAAAACAAGTTCCCATTTTATTTTTGGAAATGATTTTGGACAAAAATTTAGGTGTCAACACCTCGTTTTTGAAATCATTATCCCTCAATAATTTTTGCATCATATTTTCGGATGCTTCCCGACCCTTAAAGTATTCATATTGTTCCCATAAACGTCGTCTATCTTTTATCATGAGATTTGATTCTCCTCCTCAAACTTGAGCTCTAGCCCTTGCCCTACATGTAGATATAGATAGAGTGAGATTAAAATGTTTAAGAAGAAGCGAGCTATTTGAAGAAGCGGGATTAGGAAAAGATTTATACTTACCTTGACGTTTCTCGGTCTGGAAGTGGGTTCTTCGCAAAATCTTCCAAGAAAGATTTCTCTTTACAAAAGCCATTATCTTTGAAAAAATCTTGCATGATACTATCGAATGCATTCTTACGAAGAATTTGATAATTTTTCCACAGGAACTTCCTATTTTGCATATAAAAATTTACATTTTTTTCATTCTTTGGAGACATGTTGTTAAGAAATGCTTGAACTTGGATGAACCGAGAGGAAAAGATAAGAGACGATTGGAAGCAAAAGATAAGAGAGGAAGTGCGACAGTGGGAGTTAGAGACAAAAAGAGAGTTTTTAAAATCAATACAATCAATGTCCCACTAGAGGGACTGCAACAATGAAACCGGCCAATTAGGATGAAAAAGACACGGATGTTTATATGGACGTGAATAGGAGAATGGAAACCGTAAAAAAATTAAAATTGCAGGAACAAAGAAAAGAGAAAAGATGAAGAGACGAGAGAGAGCCGTCGCATAATAAAGACACCACGTAACAAAAAATAATAATAATAAAGACACCGGATGGCTCACCAAGGGAAAAAGAAAGACGTCATGGGCCCAGCAAAATTGAGAATGATAAAATTAACAAAAGCGATCACATAATAAAGACATCTTGCCCATCATTTTCTCCGATTGTGCACGTACGTTGCACGCGTATCGCACATCAAGTTTTTTAACCAATGGCAAGAGATTGGGTCACTTCAGCAAGTGCCAGAGTGATCTTCGTGTTTCTGTTCTTGCTCGTCGTGTCACAGTGGATATGAGTGGAGTAAGCACATTAAATGCATTACGAAGATCGCACAAGAGTATGATTTTAATATATTTTACCCTGACAATGTCCACAAAACTAATGTCCCAATATACTCAATTGAAAAAGATGGTGACCTCGTGAGTTTACTTGATCAGAAAATTACTTTTACTCAACCATAAATACAAATGAAAATGAACATTTAAGTTCCACAAGCATAAATATAAACATAACTATATAAATATAAACGAACATCGGAGGTGCTTGGTGATAAAGGTTGTTCGGGAAGCGGTTGGGTGATAATTCAATTCAGGATGTGATGGTTTGATGATCGGTTGATGATGATTCATTTGCTTCCTTGGATGATTCCTTTGCTATAGGAGATGGAGGAGGCAAAAATGATTCGAGGAAACTTTCCTCCTTTTTTAAATCATTAACCTGAATATTTTTGCATTATATTTTCAGATGCTTCCTGACTCTTAAAATATTCATATTGTTCCCATAAACGTCCTCTATCTTTTATCATGAGACTTGATTCTCCTCCTCAAACTAGAGCTCTAGCCCTTGCCTTACATATAGATAAAGATAGAGTGAGACTAAAATGTTTAAGAAGAAGTGAGCTATTTGAAGAAGCGAGATAAGAAAAAGATTTATACTTACCGTAATGTCTCTCGGTCTGGAAGTGGGTTCTTCGCAAAATCTTCCAAGAAAGATTTTTCGTTATGAAAGCCATTATCTTTGAAAAAATCTTGCATGATACTATCGGATGCATTCTTACGAAGAATTTGATAATTTTTCCAGAGGAACTTCCTATTTTGCATCTAAAAACTTACATTTTTTTTTTTCATTCTTTGGAGACATGTTGTTAAGAAATGCTTGAACTTGGATGAACCGAGAGGAAAAGATAAGAGACGATTGGATGAACTGAGAGCAAAAGATAAGAGAGGAAGTGCGACGGTGGGAGGTAGAAGAAAAAGAGAGTATTTTTACAATCAATACGATCAACGTCCCACTAGAGCGACTACAGCAATGAAACCAGCCATTTAGGATGAAAAAGACACGGATGTTGATATGGACGTGGATAGGAGATTGGAAACGGTAAAAAATTTAAAATTGCAGGAACAAAGAAAAGAGAAAAGATGAAGAGGCGAGAGAGAGCCGTCGCATAATAAAGACACCACGTAACAAAAAATAATAATAATAAAGACACCGGATGGCTCACCATGGGAAAAGAAAGAACTTTGTGGGCCCAGCAAATTGAGAATGATAAAATTAATAAAATCGATCACATAATAAAGACATCTTGCCCATCATTTTCTCCGATTGTGCACGTACGTTACACGCGTATCGCATGTCAAGTTTTTTAACCAATGGCAAGAGATTGGGTCACTTCAGCAAGTGCCAAAGTGATCTTCGTGTTTCTGTTCTTGCTCGTCGTGTCACAGTGGATATGAGTGGAGTAAGCACATTAATCGCATTACGAAGATCTCACAAGTGTATGGACTTAATAAATTTTACCCTGCCATTGTCCACAAAACTGATGCCCCAACACACTCAATTGAAAAGGATGGTGACCTTGTGAGTTTACTTTATCAGAAAATTACTTTTACCCAAGTATAAATACAAATGAAAATGAACATTTAAGTTCCGCAAGCATAAATATAAACGTAAGTATATAAATATAAACGAACATCGGAGGTGCTTGGTGATAAGACGTTGTTCAGAAAGCGGTTGGGTGATAATTCAATTCAGGATGTGATGGTTTGATGATCGGTTGATGATGATTCAGTTGCTTACTTGGATGATTCCTTTGCCATAGGAGATGGAGGAGGCAGAAATGTTTCGAGGAAACTTTCCTCGTTTTGAAATCATTATCGTTGAATAATTTTTGCATCATATTTTCGGATGCTTCATGACTCTTAAAGTATTCATATTGTTCCCATAAACGTCCTCTATTTTTTATCATGAGACTTGATTCTCCTCCTCAAACTTGAGCTCTAGCCCTTGCCCTACATGTAGATAAAGATAGAGTGAGATTAAAATGTTTAAGAAGAAGTGAGCTATTTGAAGAAGCGGGATAATGAAACATTTATACTTACCTTGATGTCTCTCGGTTTGGAAGGGGGTTCTTCGCAAAATCTTCCAAGAAAGATTTTTCGTTACAAAAGCCATTATCTTTGAAAAAATCTTGCATGATACTATCGGATGCATTCTTACGAAGAATTTGATAATTTTTCCACAGGAACTTTTTATTTTGCATCTAAAAACTTACATTTTTTTGTTTTCATTCTTTGGAGACATGTTGTTAAGGAATGTTTGAACTTGGATGAACCGAGAGGAAAAGATAAGAGACGATTGGATGAACTGAGAGGAAAAGATAAGAGAGGAAGTGCGACAGTGGGAGTTAGAAGAAAAAGAGAGAGTTTTTACAATCAATACGATCAACGTCCCACTAGAGGGACTGCAGCAATGAAACCGGCCATTTATGATGAAAAAGACACGGATGTTGATATGGACGTGGATAGGAGATTGGAAACGGTAAAAAAATTTAAAATTGCAGGAACAAAGAAAAGAGAAAAGATGAAGAGACGAGAGAGAGCCGTCGCATAATAAAGACACCACGTAACAAAAAATAATAATAATAAAGACACCGGATGGCTCACCAAAGGAAAAGGAAAGACGTTGGGGGCCCAGCAAAATTGAAAATGATAAAATTAACAAAAGCGATCACATAATAAAGACATCTTGCCCATCATTTTCTCCGATTGTGCACGTACGTTGCACGCGTATCACACGTCAAGTTTTTTAACCAATGGCAAGAGATTGGGTCACTTCAGCAAGTGCCAGAGTGATCTTCGTGTTTCTGTTCTTGCTCGTCGTGTCACAGTGGATATGAGTGGAGTAAGCACATTAAACGCATTACGAAGATCGCACAAGAGTATGAATTTAATATATTTTACCATGACATTGTCCACAAAACTAATGCCCCAACATACTCAATTGAAAAAGATGGTGACCTTGTGAGTTTACTTGATCAGAAAATTACTTTTACCCAACCATAAATACAAATGAAAATGAACATTTAAGTTCCACAAGCATAAATATAAACATAACTATATAAATATAAACGAACATTAGAGGTGCTTGGTGATAAAAGGTTGTTCAGGAAGCGGTTGGGTGATAATTCAATTCAGGATGTGACGGTTTGATGATCGGTTGATGATGATTCATTTGCTTCCTTGGATGATTCCTTTGCTATAGGAGATGGAGGAGGCAGAAATGTTTCGAGGAAACTTTCCTCGTTTTTGAAATCATTATCCTTGAATAATTTTTGCATCATATTTTCGAATGCTTCCTGACTCTTAAAGTATTCATATTGTTCCCATAAACGTCCTCTATTTTTTATCATGAGACTTGATTCTCCTCCTCAAACTTGAGCTCTAGCCCTTGCCCTACATGTAGATAAAGATAGAGTGAGATTAAAATGTTTAAGAAGAAGTGAGCTATTTGAAGAAGCGGGATAAGGAAAAGATTTATACTTACCCTGATGTCTCTTGGTCTGGAAGCGGGTTCTTCGCAAAATCTTTCAAGAAAGATTTCTCGTTACGAAAGCCATTATCTTTGAAAAAATCTTGCATCATACTATCGGATGCATTCTTACGAAGAATTTGATAATTTTTCCACAGGAACTTCCTATTTTGCATCTAAAAACTTACATTTTTTTTTTCATTCTTTGGAGACATGTTGTTAAGAAATGCTTGAACTTGGATGAACCGAGAGGAAAAGATAAGAGACGATTGGATGAACTGAGAGGAAAAGATAAGAGAGGAAGTGCGACAGTGGGAGTTAGAAGAAAAAAATAGAGTTTTTACAATCAATACGATCAACGTCCCACTAGAGGGACTGCAGCAAGGAAACCGGCCATTTGTGATGAAAAAGACACGGATGTTGATATGGACGTGGATAGGAGATTGGAAACGGTAAAAAAATTTAAAATTGCAGGAACAAAGAAAAGAGAAAAGATGAAGAGACGAGAGAGATCCGTCGCATAATAAAGACACCACGTAGCAAAAGATAATAGTAATAAAGACACCGGATGGCTCACCAAGGGAAAAAGAAAGACGTTATGGGCCCAGCAAAGTTGAGAATGATAAAATTAACAAAAGCGATCACATAATAAAGACATCTTCCATATCATTTTCTTCGATTGTGCATGTACGTTGCACGCATATAGCACGTCAAGTTTTTTAACCAATGGCAAGAGATTGGGTCACTTCAGCAAGTGCCAGAGTGATCTTCGTGTTTCTGTTCTTGCTCGTCGTGTTACAGTGGATATGAGTGGAGTAAGCACGTTAAACGCATTACGAAGATCGCACAAGAGTACAAATTTAATATATTTTACCCTGACATTGTCCACAAAACTAATGCCCCAACATACTCAATTGAAAAAGATGGTGACCTTGTGAGTTTACTTGATCAGAAAATTACTTTTACCCAACCATAAATACAAATGAAAATGAACATTTAAGTTCCGCAAGCATAAATATAAACGTAAGTATATAGATATAAACGAACATCAGAGGTGCTTGGTGATAAGACGTTGTTCAGAAAGCGGTTGGGTAATAATTCAATTCAGGATGTGATGGGTTGATGATCGGTTGATGATGATTCATTTGCTTCCTTTGATGATTCCTTTGCTACAGGAGATGGACGAGGCAAAAATGCTTCGAGGAAACTTTTCTCGTTTTTGAAATCATTATCCGTGAATATTTTTTGTATTATATTTTCGAATGCTTCCTGACTCTTAAAGTATTCATATTGTTCCCATAAACGTCCTTTATCTTTTATCATGAGACTTGATTCTCCTCCTCAAACTTGAGCTCTAGCCCTTGCCCTACATGTAGATAAAGATAGAGTGAGATTAAAATGTTTAAGAAGAAGTGAGCTATTTGAAGAAGCGGGATAAGGAAAAGATTTATACTTACCTTGATGTCTCTCGGTCTGGAAGCGGGTTCTTCGCAAAATCTTTCAAGAAAGATTTCTCGTTACGAAAGCCATTATCTTTGAAAACATCTTGCATCATACTATCGGATGCATTCTTACGAAGAATTTGATAATTTTTCCATAGGAACTTTCTATTTTGCATCTAAAAACTTACTTTTTTTTTTTTTTTCATTTTTTGGAGACATGTTGTTAAGAAATGCTTGAACTTGGATGAACCGAGAGGAAAAGATAAGAGACGATTGGATGAACTGAGAGGAAAAGATAAGAGAGGAAGTGCGACAGGGGGAGTCAGAAGAAAAAGAGAGAGTTTTTACAATCAATACGATCAACGTCCCACTAGAGCGACTGCAACAATGAAACTGGCCATTTAGGATGAAAAAGACACGGATATTGATATGGACGTGGATAGGAGATTGGAAATGGTAAAAAAATTTGAAATTGCAGGAACAAAGAAAAGAGAAAAGATGAAGAGACGAGAGAGAGCCGTCACATAATAAAGACACCACGTAACAAAAAATAATAATAATAAAGACACCGGATGGCTCACCAAGGGGAAAAGAAAGACGTTGTGGGCCCAGCAAAATTGAGAATGATAAAATTAACAAAAGCGATCACATAATAAAGACATCTTCCACATCATTTTTTTCGATTGTGCACGTACGTTGCACGCGTATAGCACGTCAAGTTTTTTAACCAATGGCAAGAGATTGGGTCACTTCAGCAAGTGCCAAAGTGATCTTCGTGTTTCTGTTCTTGCTCGTCATGTCACGGTGGATATGAGTGGAGTAAGCACGTTAAACGCATTACGAAGATCGCACAAGAGTACGAATCTAATATATTTTACCCTAACATTATCCACAAAACTAATGCCCCAACATACTCAATTGAAAAAGATGGTGATCTTGTGAGTTTACTTGGTCAGAAATTACTTTTACCCAAGTATAAATACAAATGAAAATGAACATTTAAGTTCCACAAGCATAAATATGAACATAAGTATATAAATATAAACGAACATCAGAGGTGCTTAGTGATAAAAGGTTGTTCATAAAACGGTTGGGTGATAATTCAATTCATGATGAGATGGTTTGATGATCGGTTGATGATGATTCATTTGCTTCCTTTTGATGATTCATTTGCTACAGGAGATGGAGGAGGCAAAAATGCTTCGAGGAAACTTTTCTCGTTTTTGAAATCATTATCCCTGAATATTTTTTGTATTATATTTTCGGATGCTTCCTGACTCTTAAAGTATTCATATTGTTCTCATAAACGTCTTCTATCTTTTATCATGAGACTTGATTCTCCTCCTCAAAGTTGAGCTCTATCCTTTGCCCTACATGTAGATAAAGATGGAGTGAGATTAAAATGTTTAAGAAGAAGTGAGCTATTTGAAGAAGCGAGATAAGGAAAAGATTTATACTTACCTTAATGTCTCTCGGTCTGGAAGCGGGTTCTTTGCAAAATCTTCCAAGAAAGATTTCTCGTTACGAAAGCCATTATCCTTGAGAAAATCTTGCATGATATTATTAGATGCATTCTTATGAAGAATTTGATAATTTTTCCAAATGAACTTGCTATTTTGCACCTAAAACTTATATTTTTTTTCACTCTTTGGAGGCATGTTGTTAAGAAATGTTTGAACTTGGATGAACCGAGAGGAAAAGATGAGAGACGATTAGATGAACTGAGAGCAAAAGATAAGAGGGGAAGTGAGACATTGGGAGTTAGAAGAAAAAGAGAGTTTTTACAATCAATACGATCTACGTCCCAGTGGAGCGACTGCAGCAATGAAATCGGCCATTTAGGGTGAAAAAAACGCGGATGTTGATAGAGATGTGGATAGGAGATTGTAAACGATAAAAAAATTTAAAATTGCAGAAACAAAGAAGAGAGAAAAGATGGAGAGATGAGAAAGAGCCGTCGCATAGTAAAGACACCACGTAAGAAAAATAATAATAATAAAGACACCGGATGGCCCACCAAGGGGAAAAGAAAGATGTGGTGGGCCTAGCAAAATTGAGAATGACAAAATTAACAAAAGCCGTCGCATAATAAAGACATCTTTCACATCATTTTCTCCGATTGTGCATGTACGTTGCACGTGTATCGCGTGTCAAGTTTTTGAACCAATGGGAAGATATTGAGTCACTTGAACAAGTGCCAAGGTGATCTTCATGTTGTTGTTCTTGCTTGTCGTGTCGCTGATTATTTTTTCCTGTGGGGATGAGTTGTTTGGATCTTGGTGGAAAAAGAAGAGGAAAGATTGCCACTATGGAGACGGAGATGGCTGCAATGGTGGCAACGACAGTTACAATCCCCACCACCACAGAGAGCACCATGGAGGAGGTGGTGCTGTGGTGGAAGGATTGCTTGTGGCGGAAGCGATGGTTGTGGCGAAAGTGGTGGTTGGGGTAGATAGGACGGTTGTGATAGAGGCGGCGGAGGATGTTGAATATACCTTTTAGGTGTGAATTGAAGAAATAAAAAGGTTTTATTTCAATAAACCATGATGTGATGTTGTGGTCTCCGTTAGATTATATTATGATTATTATTTAGGGTTGAGTTAATTGTAATTTACTTTTATCGTACCTAAGTCTAACTTTATTCTCATCGTATATATAGAGAGGACTTGTGTTCTTCATTCGGTAATGTCAAGAATATTACATTCTTCTCTCATCACAAATCTCAACCGTCCAAATGAAATTGGATGAGCCCTTACCTTAGCCACTCTCGCTTGAAGTATTTGCTAAACTTTTTTTTAGGGTACACATAATCGTAGCACGTAATTAAGTTTATTTTGTAAATAAGATAACCCAAAGAGAATTGATTGGCATTTCATTTTATGTATCAATCGTAGTAATCTAGTATAGCTTAAATCATATGTTAACCATCTCTATAGAAACTTTTGGGAAAATTTCAAATAAGAACCCGAAATGGACATTATTTTAAATAAGAGCCCGAAGTGCCCTTATTCTCTCAAATGAAGCCCCAAAGTGAACCTTGTTTCAAATAATGGCTCAAAATGCTATTGAAGGCTCTGCAATTGGCTTTGAAGGTTATGAAAAGAGGCTAGAAATATCGTTTTACAAGCCTAGACTTTTTGGTGATCCAGATGGGAGAGGTCTCCGATTGCGCTCTAGGGCTCAGTTGGATGAGATTATAAAACCAGCTGAATGTACCATAATCTCGTCGCTCTCTAATGACTATGTCGATTCCTATGTGCTGTCAAAGTCTAGCCTCTTCGTCTACCCCTATAAGATTGTCATTAAAACCTGTGGCACGACAAGGCTACTTAAGTCCATTCCACCCATCTTGAATTTGGCAGGCTCTCTTTCCCTTACCGTAAGATCTCGCAAAGTACACTCGCGGTTGTTTTCTAAGCCCGGAGCTCAGCCATATCCTCACCGTAACTTTAGCTAAGAAGTTTATGTCCTTGACCGTTATTTTGGAAATCTTGGCTCGAGAAGAAAGGCCTATCTTTTGGGTGGATCCAACAAAACTAAAAGATGGCACGTGTATTCTGCTTCTGCAGATGAAGTTGAGTCTGTTTCCCCTGTTTCCACTATGGAGATGGCGGAGGCACGCGTTTAGATTCGGGAGCTTCTGGTTATGGCTAATCGAAATTCACAACAAGAGAAATAATAACACGAACAGAATTGAGACGATTGTGGGTTCGTGTCTTTAATCTGAAATTGCTGCTGAAGAAAGGACTTAACCTCAGAAATGTCGGTCACATCAATACCAGAGACAATTATATCATCCACAATAATTCGCCCACAATATGTGCCATAGCACGATATTCAGCCTCCGCACTAGACCTAGCAATAGTAGTCTGTTTCTTGCTTCTCCAAGTAACTAAATTACCACCAATAAAGGTGCAATACCCAGTTGTAGACCGTTGATCATACGTTGACCCAGCCCAATCAGCATCAGAATAGCCAACAAGAGTGGAAGATCATACGTTGACCCTAGCCCAATTAGCGTCAGAATAGCCAACAAGAGTGGAAGAACCATTAGGTTTATAAATTAGTCCTTTACCAGGAGAGCTTTTAAGATATCGAAGAATGCAACAGACAGCATCCCAATGGGCCTTCTTAGGTGACTCAATAAACTGACTCACCACACCAACAGCAAAAGAAATATCAGGATGTGTAACAGTAAGATAAATTAGTTTCCCAACCAGACATCGATATTGTTGCTTGTCTTTAATTTCATTTCCATCATCAACTCCAAACTTTTGATTTGGATCCATAGGAGTATCAATTGGCTTGGAAGCCAGTGTACCGGTTTTAGACAAAAGATCAAGAACATACTTTCGCTGAGACAAATTAATACCTTTTTTACTTCGTAAAACTTCAATACCTAGAAAATACCTAATGGTTCTTCCACTCTTGTTGGCTATTCTGATGCTGATTGGGTTGGGTCAACGTAAGGAGTAACAACTAGCTTCCGCTTCACAGCATCACGAACAAAGTAGCAGTGGTCCCACAAAATCTCACATGTATTAGAGCTAAGAGGTCTTGAGTTCGAATCTTCCAAGCCCTTATTTGCCTTCCCAATTAAATTTCCATGCTTAGTACTAGGCAAAAGATCAGACTAAGCGTGAGGGGGAGTGTTAGAATATTTAAATAATAAATCACGCATTCATCTAATAGCTTAAGCTTTTAGAACAGTTGGCAGTGGTCTCACAAAATCTCACAATAATATCACCACAGCTCGCATTAGCATACGAGAATCATTTTGGGTCTAGTAACAAGAAGTAAGATTTACTTGTTGTAATTACCCTGACACGAATGTGAAGTTTTTATGTGAAAGTCTTGTTTATTGACTTTTGAACCAAAAAACAAGAAGAAATATGTTTTATAATAGTTGAGAACAATCCGATCATTTCGAAGGCTGTGTCCTTTAGACAGTTGTCCTTTGAAATGTCCATGCCTAGACATAGTAAATAGAGGTTTTGGGAAGGAAATGTAGCACTTCATGTTGCTCCCAAGTCGTGCGTCCAATTTTGTTTTATGCTAGTGTGGGAACCTCTTATGTTGTGGAAATTGCACAAATTTTGCTTTTGTTACACCCTTCTCTGATCTACAGGTGGTCAATGCTGCAGCAATTGTATCTAATCAAGTGATTGCAAGGGCATGTGATGAAGTCTGCTCTTGGCAAACTCCAAAAACAGAAGCCAGTGCTGAATGTGGTAATTCCACCAAATCTTCTGCTGAATGACTGGATGGATAAAAATGAATCATATCTTCAACGCTGTTCCTCAGGTGGACCGGAGCAAGTCGAGACATCCATTTCTTGTCTACATCCACGGTGGTGGGTAGATGAACAGACTGGCAGGAGCTCTTCATTTTGTCACCCGTTGCGACATGCTACGATAGTGGCGATTGAATCATCTGCTGCCAGGGACAGACGCTTATTCCCTGATGTGAGATACAAAGATGAATCTACCATAGAGGAGTGTGTTCTATCTCCTGCAAACTCTCAAGCAAAAAGACAGAAAACTGATGCCAATGACGTAAGCTTTTCCTCTACATGTGAAGGAAATCCTGGCAAGCCTTTCTAGCATGATGATGGCATCTAAGTATCATCTGCTTCTTTGTTATAAAGTGCATGATCTTTTCTCAACATTTGCGAATATCATAATACCATTTCATCTGTTATTGCTCAACTCAAACTCCAATTAGCTCTCGGATGGTTGGTTGCGTGCATGTTATAATCATCCCTTAGTCAATTTCATTGTCTTGATAGACTTGCTAATGGTCAACTCTGTATATACGTTGATTATTAAATGAACACCTTTGATGACAGTGCTTTAACGCATGCACTGTCCACCAATTAACTAGTTGGCACTGAAGATGAAATGCTCTGGGATTATTTGGCACTGAACATAGGGAACCAACTATTGCATTCGATTCTATAGCTTGATTCTCTTCTTCTTTGCATTTAATCTGACGATATTTCAGCTTGGCACTGAGATCTATATGTGGAAATTCAGGTCGACAATGATGACAAAAATGATACTGCTTATGGAAATGGTGATCTCTCTAGTAGACCAATTTATGCACTGGAAATGACATCTACCTTGTTTGGGAGCCATGTACAATGTAAGTTAAACAAATCAGCTGCAACTGTCTGGTTTGGTGCGTGTGCAGCCTATTTGGCTCATTATCTTTGACCAAAATATCTTAGATTATGCCTTGGACAGTACTGGTTCTTTGCAAATGCACTTTGCATTCCTGTCCTCTTTCTAGATAAGATATTTTTCACATTTGAGATCCGGAGAAAATAACATGGAGAGTCACAACTCATTTGGCGTAACAAGCGAGTTAAGAATTGTAGATTTTTTGAAATAGAGTGATGAAATCCCTGATAGAGCTTTTCTGTTACATCTCGTCTTGTTTAAGGTGTGCGATGGCACTTGTGCATCAGAGAATCAGGCGTGTGTTTTACGCTTTTCCAAATCTGAGTGCCGGAGCGTTGGGCAGTGTTCACCGGCTACAGGGGAAAAAAGCTTGAATCATCACTATGCGGTGTTCAGGGTTGTGGTGCCACAGGATATCCTCGACAAATCCAAAACATCGATATCTTGGAGCCGAGAATGAGAATGTCGAGTTGAGGGTGCCTCACATTTTGCAGGAAGAACATAGTTGGAAGATTGTATTGCATTATTTGTCTTCTTGGTCATCAGATTTTGGACTTCTTTTTCTCTTTCTAATCATGTTCGAGTTATGTATTGCATTTAGATGTCCTTATTTAAGTAATAGATATTCCACAGTTACTATAAAGTTGGCCCTCGTGCTTTATTCTTATGAATGCCAGAATAAAATATGCAGAGCAAGGAACTACAGAGATGGTATTGCGATTGGGAAAGAAGCATCTGAAAGACTTGCTGGATGGCTTCGGAGACTACGAGCGGCGACTTGCGAGGATAGCATGTTGCTCAGCCCCATTATCATGTATGTTATGGCCTCTTGACCCTTTCTTGAGATGTCTTGTTGAGTTGAATTGCCCACTAGCTTGAAATTGGCTTTAGGCTTGGGCAACAACTTTGAAAGACCCGGTCTGTAACCTATTCTTAAATGGGAAAAAGTCACAAAAAACCCTGAACTTTGCCCAAAGTGACACATTTACCCCAAATTTTTTTTTGTGATATGAAAAATCCTGAACTTTGTCAACCGTGACACATTTACCCCAAACTTTTTTTTGTGACACAAAAAACCCTGAACTTTTGTTATGTGACACTAGAGACCGCTATGGAAAACCACTCGCGCAACAGCACCGACCTCACCATAATTCGCAAAAAGGATCATAATACCTAAAAGGAGCTCGATCGAACATCACCATCATCAGTGCCGGGTAACAAAATCCACCTCATTCCGCATTATAATTCCCCGACCACACTCAGAACAATGGACAATAAAAGAACTCCCCCAAGAAAAACTTCATCAAACAGTAAGGATCTTTCCAACCGATGATCTAAAAAGCAGTGCTTCTTCAAGCTACCACAGCTTCCGATCTCCGCCGTCACCAACACGCACACCGACCGCAAACGAAAGCCGCGAGAAAAAAACTCGAAACCGCGAATTCAACCAGCAGAGAGACCGTTACCTGCCGAGGAAGATGAAGCCGTTGAGGAGAACACACTGCCCCGTCCTGATCGACAGCTTCTTCGACCTACACCAAACCGCGGATTCAACAACCAATGAGCGTGAAAGCCGTGCTTAGACTATTTTTGTATAAATGGATGGTTTTGCAATACTAGAGGTAGAATTATATATTTGATGTAACTTCGGCTAAAAAATTTCTATTTTTGTTATGGCTAGAGAAAGGAGTGGCCGCGCGTGGGATCGATCACACGAGACCAGTTCAATGATGAGTCGGGGGAGTGCGGACATAGCGGCCTCTTACTTAGTTAGTGAAGTCGAAATTTTTAGTCTATGTGGCTTTCTAGACTTAAATTGAAGTTCAACCTGGACAAAGGAGGAGATGGCGGAGCATATGGTCTAATTAACTCGCCATTTTCCCTCTTCTCTTCATCTTCTCCATCTTCATCCTTCGACTTCGTCATTTCTAACAATTTTCACTTTCAAACGCCTTTTTTTCTCCCTTTTTTTATGATCATTTTCTCAAACACCTCTTTGTCCTGACATGACCAGCAAAATCAAAACAAATTATAAACGGAAAAAATACTCCTCTTGCTCATGCGCATTTTTCGTGAACCTATGATTGTGAACGATAAAGCTCTAATGGATCTGGGAGATGATATCTATGGTCGCCATGATTTCTCTAGTCGAAGGTCCTCATTAGGCAAGGGCCGGAGACATAGTACATGACGACGATTGGACTCCGAAGAGCAACCAATTCATTCTCGTAACTATGTTGCTCCCTCTCATTCGCTGCTCTTGTTCGTCCATTATCTAACTAGAACATGCTTTAATTTCAAAATATTTGTCCTGCTCTGATGAGTTTTATTGGGGATTTCAATACCTGATTTTGTCACAACTCCTCAATAGAAGAACATAACGAATTTAGAAAAGAAAATAAATTTTGACCCAATTCGCCCTAATTGGTTAATTTAAAGCAAATAACACACATAGACGACACCATTTAGCATTAATATTGCTCACTTCACTTTATTGATGAATCGCGTCAGACTATTTATATTAAAAAGTTATCAGAAAAGATTTTCTAGCAACTCAAATCAACAACACTGAAGTAATCATTTTATTAAAAAATTGATATTCTAGTTATGGCTCAAAGAGTTTGGGTATCAAAGTAAGTGACTATGAAAGTTACGATAATTCTAAAATCAATTTCTCCATTTATGCATGTGTAAGGTTTTATCTGTAAAAATATTTGTAATTTTTACTAAAAAAGAGAAAACGAATGTGTACGTGATTATCAATAAAACATTCATTTCCCTTGTATTGTTGAACTTACGAAAAAATGCATTTATTAAAAAAAATATCATAATATGTTTGAAAAAAAGTTATTCAACTTTTAACTAATTTCTGATTTTTAACGGTCAACTATTAATGTGACACGTCAATTATCATTTGTACATCACATAAAAATGATGATAGAAATATTAAAAAAAATCATATTAGAAAAGACATCTTAACAAAATCTTGTGACATAAAGGATGTTATTATAATATGCAAGTTTTCTCATCTATACTGCAAAGCAAACTCATTGCATCATCACTTTAGATTACAATTTACTATTTATGAAATTTTCTTAGATACTTTAGAAAATGACAACAAATATATATTTGTATTTCGAATAGTATAATCTCCATTTCATTTCGTTTATATATATTACCACAAGAGGGATCATGTATGATGACTTTACACCTTAGATTGAAGCCTACAACATTTATTGCAATCAAAAGGTAAAAATTAATTCTTTAAAGTTCCATTTAGTGGATCACATATAATTATTGATTTGATAACTTATATCTTATATGATGTTTGTGTTAACGATAAATTTGAATTGAAAAATCCCACCTAGAGGGTGTAGTGATGACAAGAAGACAAGGCTGAATGGAATTTGAAGTTACGAGATTTGCGGCGAGTGGTGAATTAGGGGGGAACAACCAAATTGGGAATCCTTTCATTATCTTATTTCACAAAAAAATTAAAAATAAATCAAAATGACCAAACGAAACCTTGTGGGATGGACTATTTCTTTCATCTTCATTTCGATTTAATAACTTATAAACAATTATGGCAACGCATAAAAGTTGTCATGTTACCATTTTGTCATGTCATGCCCAAACCACCTCATCCACGCATAGCCAATAAGACTCGACCCACGGCTATGACCTCCATTATACAATCACAAATGGGTATAGAGCTAGCCTACGGTTTCTGTTAGGGAAATCTCTTATGATGTTTTGAAGATGACAAAATAAATCAAAGGCTACTAACATGTTTAATGGTTAAGTAATAGACCATGCGGATGATCAAACATGTAAAGGATATTGTCAAAGTCTCGAAGACGGCCGAAGACCTGAACGGAACACATGTCCAAAGTATATTCGAAGATTTCCAGACTTTTTGTGTCAAAGTCTGAAGACCGCGAACTTTAGTGTCAAAGTCTGTTCTACATCGAGAAGTCTGCCTACTCGACAAATTCCAGACTAAACGTGAATGAAGAACCGAGAAGACGGACTCTATGCTGAAGTTGAACCAGAAGACGAGACTCTATTGAAGCGGAACATAACAGGCGTGTTCGAGACCTTAAAGTTAAATCTGTTCAGACCCAGTTACAAAGTCTATCGCACTCAGACTCAGATTGTAAAGTCTATTGCTCTCGAGACTTTACATCCGTAACTCGACGTAACGTAACTCAAGCCCGAAGATATAATGGCTAGTGATCTGGTTTGGATTCCACATCAAGATTGATTTAATTGACTCAATCTAATTGATTGACAATTAGATCTTGAAGACAAGAACTTTCTATACGAAGAAGCTTTACTTATGGAAACCAAGATTCTGTTTGTATTGGTGATCGGAATCAATTTGGGATTCTATCTTTGTCACTTAACGGCTATCAAATCTTCTAAATACAGGGCTGTCCAATGGGTATATTGGAAGACGATCCTCAGGATGCTGTCCAACGGCTAGTTTGGAAGTGGAGGAGTATTTAAGGAGATGAAGGACCGATGAGCAAGTAAGAGACGGAGCGTAGAATTTATAATTCCAAAGTACGAGCGATCTTCTATTATACACTTGTCTCTCGTGAGCTTAAACGTTTGTGATCTTGAGAGAAATACCAAAAGAGTGACTTAGTGAGATAGTGTGATCTACTACTAAGTGTTTGCACTCAAAGTTGTAATCTCTTGTTGATTGCATAGTGGAATCCAGCCAAGAAGGCTGTTAGCGTGGGAGAGTGGACGTAGGCTTGGATTAAGCCGAACCACTATAAACCTTGTGTTCTTATTTTCTTCCCTCAACTCATTTATTTTATTCCGCATATATTTGCCAAGGTTTTGTTTAAACATCTATTCACCCCCCTCTAGGTGTTGTTACTAGTCCTCTCAGTTTCATGCAGTGCTGTAAGATGTGTTAGCTCTGCAATGAGCTTTTCACTCACCCTCACTCATCCTAGGCGCGGGTGGCTACTATACCAGCTTACCCAGTGATAGCCAAAGCATGCATACATGCCTCGATGTGGAGTCTATCTTCCTTACCATGAGACCCCCAAATTCCCTGTCTATTTTTGTCTTCCCAACAAAGAGGGAATACGGAAGATAGCGCGGGGTCTCCCACCCTAGGGCGATTCTCCCGCCTATTTCCCCCTTAAGCCTTTTAAGGCCATGCCCAAGTCCATATGGCCTCCATTATACAATCACAAATCTACTTTACAATTTAGTTACTACATTATTTTTTCATAATTTTGACTAATTAAAAAATGTAAGGATGGTGCTCGTGCTATGCTCGATCCCCAAACTAAGCATAGCTAAGAGGCTGTCCTTTGGTTTCAAGATAAGAAATCTTCAAATGGATTTCCATTCCAACCGATCTCCCTAATAATTTCAATTGCAAGTCTTGATCTTCAATGAGAGAATTCTTCTCATTAATGATAGCGAACCACAATTTTGGTGTTCAGCTATTCATAGAGATGTCAAAATCTTAAACCCATATACAATGAGATGTGCGTGAGTTAATTAAGTTTCAATAAATGTATTGTTAATGGGTATGGGTTCCATGTAATTTACATAGGTTGTAAATGGCGTCTTTAAACTCATTTAACTTATAAATGTTATTAGTTGAGTCAACCCATTAATGAGATATCATCTTCTTTAACATTTTTTTTATAATTTATTTTTTTTTTTTGAAAAATTTCCTTTTTAATAATAATTTTTATTTTCTTTTTCTTTCTTTCTTCCTTTTATTTTTTTTTTTCTCCAACGAACTCCTGTGCCAATCCTCGCTGGTTACAAGTGACAATCATGAAGCCCTCGCCGGTAGTAAGCGAGGTTTGTAGCTCTTGCCCAATCAAAGCTCGCCAAATTTGGCAAGGCTCAAACCTTCCCAATTTGGTGAGACTCGAGCTCGTGACTGGGGCCAGCTTGAGTGAGGCTATGCTTGGCTCGTCGAATGGTTATTGGTTGTTGCCTTGGCCGGTGACCGAGTGAAGACAGAGAAGAAGGAAAAAGATATGAAAAAAAAAGAAAATAAAATAAAAAATAAGTGAAAATTGGATTTAAAAAAAATAAAAAATATAAAAAATAAATTGAAAAAGAGCGCATGGAAGAAAATTAAATCAAAATGGTGGAAAATATTTTTAAGTCATTTTTAGTTTTTAACCAAACATCAAAAATATATTATCATTTTCCAGAAATATAATATTTTTCCTAAAATAAATGAAATCTTTAATTTAAAAAAATTATCCATTAAATTTGTAATGGTAGGAAATTTTTTTTTGACAATATAGATTATTTTAAACATAAAAAACAAGTTTTCCTAGATTTAGCTAAATATGAAAGTGTTTTAGCAATGTAGGTTGGATCGAGTATAGGCCGGGCTAAGCTTGGGTCGAATCGGATCAGGTCAAGTATGGGTTTTTTTTTTTTTTTTTTGGTCGGTAGGTCGAGTATGGGTTAATAAATTTACATTACCAATAAATATGTCATAAATGGATTAATATGTCAATTTAAGTTAGACCATTTATCCTGCATGGTAACGTTTCTGTTTCTCCAAATTTTTGTTCTTTTGTTCCACAAAAGAAAAAAAAAAAAAAATAGAGATCTGTTTGATAATGCCAACCGAGGAATAGATTTGGAACAGAAATAAGAAACAAAAAAAAGTAGCTTCCTTTTCTTTTGTTCTTCTTCCTTGTTGTGGCCACCATCAACTGCCTACCAATCGTTGGCCACCTCCAGCCGCCCACGGCCATCGTCGGCCTACCACCGACTTCTGCCACTACCACTGCCACTTGATCGCCGATGACCATTGTCATTGCCGCTACCGCCTATCTATTAGTGACCATCATCGCCCGATTGTCGCCACCATCGCCCCCGACTACCGGCAATCGTCGCCCCGCCCACCGCTACCCACAGCCCACCAGCCACCCTCGTCGGCCAACGACCGTAATCGACGGTCGTTGCCGTCGTCAACCGCTGCCTGTTGCCACACGACCTTCACTTGCAATTGCACGATCGTCAAATGTTGCCCACAACCCATCGGCCGCCCATCGGTGGTGGTCGGCGGTGATGGCCGATGGCTGGGGCGGTGGTTGTGCGACGGCGGTTGGTGGTCATGGGCGTCATAGATAGGCGGTGGTTAGTGATCCGTTAGCAAAAAAAAAAAAATACAAAAATACAAAAATTTATAAATTGTACCAAATCAAACGTGTTTCTATTCTTTTTTTAATTCAAAAATAGAAATTTTGTATAGTTATAAAATATCTTACTTTATTCAGAAATTATTTTTCGAAATAGAAATAAAAAAAAATTATTTCAAAAAAAAAATAGTTCTTCGAAGTGGAAATGTTACCGTGCGTACCCTCCAAGGGGTGGTACGCACACAAAGGATCCGGTGCCACGGGGGTGCATTCTGGCTCCCACGTTGGAGGCTGGAGGCCGTTGCGATCTTGCAACTCCTACAAAAAGAAGATCTGACGGCGCCCCAGCTCCCCCCCCAACCACCCAACCACCTCGTACGGAGAAACTCAACGTGCCGACGTGGAAATTTCTCGACCCCTGACGTGGGCCCCACCAGAAGAGACGTGTACTGGCAGAAGTCTCAAAATCAACTCCCCGGTAGTAGTGTCTGCATTTTCCATAAAGCCAGTTTAGCTAGTCAATTGTGTTGTGGGGATTGGCAAGTTGGCATGTCATGTTACCAACTTGTTGTTTTATATCACACATTTTGTTTAACATTGAAATGTGAGCTAATTGCTGCTATTGAGATTGAACAATTTAGTTATCTCAAGAGTTGTCCCAAGAATGAGCAATACACTAGTTCTTCTAGCTAGACTTAATATTATTAATATTGCAATGGACCAAGGAGAGTACTCATTTTGGTAGTGTGAATGAGGCCTTGGTTCTTTCTTTTTGTTTTCAAGAATATTGTTACACACTTATTAACATTTGATTCGATGGCTTTTGAGATTAAAAATGTAGTGATACATCAAACCAATTCTCTAAGAATGACGTAGACCACTTCCTATGGTCGAAGTAATATTCTTTACATATTCCCAAGTGAGATGGGAAACTTTTGTTCCTAAGCATCCTTTCATGGGTCATGGTGAGCTCAACTAATGTGGGATTTCCAAATTGTTAGAAATCATGTCAGCTATAAGAGCACTCACTTTAGTTTCTTAATACATTATGGTATTGCGATCAGAAGGACAAATTTGAGTTGCGCCCTTTTTTGTTTATAGACAGCTTATGTACAAAAAAATGTACGACGTGTGCTATGTAGGATTCATGAGAGATGGAGCAAAATGGTTGGTAGAGAACACAGATATTAAACTCATTGGAGGGATTTGTCCCCCTTTATTTTTTTGATGCAATCTTAGTGAGAATTTCTTTATTTATTTTGTGTATGATGGTTTGATTCATTGTCATCTTACCTACCCGGTTCATTTTTCCATTATACCTCCCTCTTGAGAAATAGTGCAACTTGATTATCTATTTTCTTTCTCTTTTTGCAACTTGTAGATTATTACATGTCTGAGATTAACATGCAATCTTACATGATGAAGTCTATGCCATATAATGCATTTATTGATCACATGTATATCGATGCATACAAGGATTTGATTCCATCTCATCTTATCTTCCTCAAAAGTGGGGTAAGATATTGATTTAAGGTATGACAAATTTTCCCACCATAGTTAAGAATGACCATGTTTCATTACTAAATTGCTATCTTAGATCTAAACTAGTGTTGGTGATTTTGCCCAGATTTCACATTGTTGCATTTTTGTATGAAGCTCTAGGCTCAAGAAATCGACACTACACTACAGTAAAGCTGCAGAAAATGGCTTGAAACTCCATAGATGTACCCGCAGGAGTGTATAGAGTCCACGTATGCCTTTGAGATTGCTTGGTGCAATAAAAATCACCTATAAAATGAATCCTTATCAAATGACTTCTCCAAGTGAGTTTTGTTCCTTTTTAAGGGAATTTATTTGATAGAAATTGTTTTATCTATGATCATCATTATTATTGTCACAAGAGCGACCTGTGTTTTTGGTAAACAATCGCCCGGGCCTGGTCACTGCGACCCCCTTTGTGAGGAGGCACCCCTTCTCCCGAAGTTACGGGGCTATTTTGCCAGGTGTCAGTCAAAGATTCGTTTATTGTTTTTGTGACTTTTTGCATAGAGTTCTACTTTCCGAAGTTTGAGCCAAGTGGAGCAGATCAAGTCATTACATATAATGCTTGAGCATGACCCTATTAGGTAAACATGGGGTTCATGAATGGATTTGGCTTAGTGAACATCTAGATAACATCTAGGTACAAAGTGTGGTTGGTTTTGAGTGTTAAGATGTGCTTGGAGGGCAATTTGATCCCTTTAGCATTTTTAGAAATAAAGGAGGGAAAGTGGCGATTTTAGTAAAAAGGGAGGATGGTATATAGTATTTTCTCGTTTAAAAATCCACAGTTTGGATCTCTCCAACTCTAACATGATCAAGGAAAAGTCCAAAAAAATTAGACGACCAAAACGATTATGTCTTTAAATATCACATCATGCAAAATAAAAAGTTCTCATATTTTGAAGCTAGAAGGTGCAAATATATGTACAAAGATATATTTAGCATGGTTTTGTATTTCCTTTATTAAAAGTAAGAAAATGAAATATAGCAGAATTATCTATAGGTATTTTCTTAGAAAGACACTAATATTGACTTACAATTACTATCTGCTTGGCAACTGTTAATGATGATTTATCAAAGGAGAAAGCCGCATAAAAAAGATGATTGAGCTGAGATGATTGTCCCCTCCTTCTAGAATAAAAGTTTCGACAATGACATATTTTTGTCCTCCTATCAAATCCATACTATAACTAGAAAACTGCACATCAATCATTGAAATATCTCTCTTAATCGATTTATATGTGTTGTGTTCAGTCCATCTATTTCTTTAGAAGGTTTTGTACATTTAGAGCCCATCTTACTTTCCTAAAAATGATTGATTGGCTGGTTATTCCATTGTTTTGTGTCTATGTAAACATGCCCTCTCAATCTTAGTTATTGTAAGTTGCAAATTCTTAATAAAGTGGACCCATAATGATTTTTAATTATTTATTATTTATATTTTATGGTCCAAAATATGCTTACATACATGAAAGGACAGTAGATGATGAAGGACAGTCATATAAGCATCTAACCACAGTCACATAAGCATTTCTCTTTGCTCTGATATTGGTTCATAGGTCATATTTTGGTTTGTCCCAACTACTACATTTTGACCCCCGAAGAAATCGATAAAAGCAAATGGATCTCTCTTACGTATTCGTCTGGAATTTCAATGTTGTTCTATTTCTAAAGTCGGAAGATTGGGTTTTGCAAATTTTATATGTTTGGCTCGTGCATGAATAAGAAAGAATTGAAAAGGTCAGACAGGTGTTCCAAAGACAACTTCTTGTTACTTATGCTTCTGGGTATGTAATTAACGTATCATGTATGACCTTAGGATATAGAATCTGCCCCATGTTTACTCAGCTCAGCTCTGGCAAAGAACGAGCAACAATTTTGCTGCATTATTTTTTGGACAAAAAGAAAATCAACGAAAAGAAAATACCATGCCGTAAGCCCAGATGATTATCCAAAAGATTAACCAAAAAATGGAACGTTAATTATATTGGCAATTGCTTTGGGCTTCGTAATTGCAGTCAGAGCTATTATTTTCAGTCGTTAAATTAAATAAGTACATGTTTCAATCATAGCATTACTTAATATATCATAATTTTATTCCAGCGCGCGCATGTGCAAATAAGCAGGGTGAGAAGAAAGACAAAGGACTATACATTCTCCTTTCAGAAAAGAAGCATTGCTCCATCCCAAATTGTGGTGATCTTTTAGCAGGCTTTGGTGAGGAGGAGGAGGCATTATTACAAAAATTGAGATCCTTAGTAAATCTTCTTTAGATGAAATTGTCACTTTTTTTTTTTAATATCTCTCTAAGCTAAGATATTGGACAGCTCGAGTGTAAGCAAATATTATAAATAGTTATTTCAACTGGGAATTTTCTAAATTTCAGAGAGTAAATTTACATCGTAAGTTAATTAATTGTAAACGATAGACCAATCCACAATCAAATTGTGGACTCATATTAAGCATACTTTGAATTTTTTTTTGTCAATGCCTTCTGAAAAATTAACCCTCCCGCCCAACGCCCAAAATACCAATCAAGATCCTCTCTCTCTCTCTCTCTCTCTCTCCACCATAGATCCAGGTTGAATATCTTATCTCTACAATGTATCAACCTTCAAACGTTGGATTGGGGGAACACCTCATTTAATCTTAATCTTGAATCACAACCACAAATTGAAGTCAAAGATATTAGATCTACAACGTTTGACTCGTTTGCCATGGTCGCCAGCCTCAACCTTGGAAGGTAGAAGGCCTCAATCACCTCGAAGGCCTTTGACCCCTTTTAACCTTTTAACGTCGCTGGTGAGGTAGACACTTTTGAGTGGCCTTGCTTGCTCAATTGCAGAGCAATGTGGAAAGAAGAAATGGCCAAAAGAAGAAAAAAAAAAGAAAAAAAAATGCATAATCACCTAAAACAGATTTCAGCCTTTCAAAATTATCGAAACACGATCAATATTTGTAGACGTGGCAAAAACCGTCCCATCCTAGTAGAAAATTTATTCGACCTTGTTCAAAATTGAATGCCCTAAGAATTATTTTTAACAAAATCTAAATAAAAATCCACAAATTATTGGAAAAAACTGACTAGATTTCAATAATTCATTAATTTTATTTCCTCATACACTTTGCTTTTCTAAAATCTTTATTAAAAGTAAAAACCCGACTCTTCAATTTACTCCAATTTGAATTGGTTTTTGGCTAGATTGTCTTTTGATCCAATGCGATAGTGGGGTTCCAACTGAACCTTACATGCAAAACATTTAGCTACCTGAGCCGATCAAGGGGTTGGTGGCCGATGGCACAGTGACTCGATCCCACGGGCTTTGGTGATCATTTTCGCAAAGCTTACTTAAGAGGCAGTAGGCAAGGTTGGGCTGGTGGTGGGATCTCAATAGAGAGAGTCGTAAGGAAACATATATATGTAGGATGGTGGGGAACTAATAGGATATGTTGATGTCCAAAATAAATTGGACATGTATTAATATTTGAGGAGAGAGATAGCAAATGGGTACATAAATCGGTATAGTAAATTTGTGCGCATCTGATTGATATATCGTAAGAATCACAAATGACATCAAATAGACATACTAGTGACAACCTCTGACAGAAGTTGCCGCAATCTTGCCTCCACTGGCCGCACTAGCAAATATGATACTTGCCGTTATTGCATCAGAAGATCGCACGTCGGACACTAGCTTCTTCTTGCTATCTCCAAATTCCAAATGCAATAGCATCCCATCATTTTTTTAGTTCACAACTCGCAAGTTGCCACCTTCGCCCAAAACCCACTCCAGAATTATATGTTTTCTTTTGTCGCTTTTTTTCCTACATAATTAAGGAATCTTACTTAGTGGGAGGATGAGACGAGGAAACATTTCAATTTCAAATTTTTCAAGAAAGCTGGTTAATTTCTTGAAATCAAGTGTGGTGGAGGAGCCACCTTTGTTAACGGTTTGTTAGCTCATCATTTTCCTTATAAAGAGGATTAATACATTTGAAAAACCTAGTTTGCATGAGTCTCAAAAGAAATATTGACGAAATATGGCGTGTGATAAGACTTGATCCAAACTTTTTATAAATGGACTTCGTTCAAAATCACTTGGTGGTACTTTACTTGCATAAAAAGTGTGTGGAGCAGGATTTGGAAGGAGGGGTGGAAAGTGATTGCTTTAAAAAGAAAATCTAAATTGACTAGAAATGTGTGGAATTGAATTACATGATAAGGAAAGCACAGAGAAGAGTAAATGGGCAAGAAACTGAAAAATGTAAGGAAAATATAAAATAGTTGTTAGACTAAATATAAACTTAAAACCTAGCGATCCCGATTTATCAATAACAGATAAAGTCATACAGAATTCATGATCGAATTGCGGAAACGTAAAGATCAACATACCTCTGGCCATTGATGAAATTTGCAAAAGTAGAAGACCCAAAACCTTCAAGGATCCACGTAGCGCAATTGATCTGCAATATAGGGAACACTAGATCTGTACGTCCTGTTCTACTAGTCAATACCCCTCAAACCTGATGGTGTGGTTTTCTGTAGTGATTAGGGTTTGAACTAGACGACCTGACGTTTTTATTCCGTTTATTACATTACCGGTATCTTCCATCAAGACCATTATGGTAATATATTAACGGGCAAATATCACGTAATACACGTGGGTAATAAATTGGGCAATAAATCGGAATACAATTGGGAATACAATATTGGGATCATATTTAGAATAATAAAATATATTACATATTATAACATTCTCCCACTTGATCCCAATATTCCATCAAATGAGTTATTAACCCAAACCCACATAAACTTCATACTGAAATAAAACACATGAATCACGGCGATGAGTCCTCTTAGAGCGAGTATTATCTTCCGTGTATCACAATGTATTTCATCAGTCCATATGTGATCAAATAACTTAATGAATAAACCTTATGTTTACTCCAGGTCAAACGTAATTGTTTTTCTCATAATAACTGAATGTATACAACTGTATTGAGAAAAACATTATAAATGAATAAAAGTCTCACAAATTCTTCTATATAAAGAAAAATTTACATGATTGGACCAATGCCCATTCTAGATACATGATCCTTATAACTCATTGGTGGCATGCCTTTAGTTAAAGAATCAGCTATCATCAATCCAAGTGCATATGTGTTCTATGACCACTTTCTTCTCTTTAACACGTTCTCGATGGCTAAATACTTGATGTCGATGTGCTTGCTTCGACTACCACTTTTGTGGTTCTTAGCCATAAAAACTGCAGCTGAATTGTCGCAAAATATTCTTAATGGCCTAGCAATGGAATCCATAACTCTAAGCCCCGATATGAAACTTTTCAACCACACACCATGTGAGGTGGCCTCAAAACAGGAAACGAACTCTGCCTCCATAGTGGAAGTGGCAACCAAGGTTTGTTTTGCACTCCTCCAGGATACAGCTCCGCTAGCAAACATAAAAATATATCCCGATGTTGATTTACGGGAATCAATGCAGCCAGCAAAGTCTGAGTCTGAGTAACCAACTACTTCCAAGTTGTCCGTCCGTCTATACATAAGCATGTGTCCCTTTGTTCCTTGAAGGTACCTCATCACCTTCTTTGCAGCTCTCCAGTGGTCCATACTGGATTACTTTGGTATCTTCCCAACATTCCCACAGCAAAAGCTATGTCAGGTCGAGTGCAAACCTCGAGCATACATCAAGCTTCCGACAGCAGAAGCATATGGGATGTTCTTCATTTGTTCCCTTTCAAAATCGTTCTTCGGGCATTGGTTTAAATTAAACCTATCACCCTTCACAATGGGTGCTATACTTGGTGAACAATCTTTCATCCGAAACCTCTCTAAGACCTTATTGATATAGGTTTCTTGAGATAGTCCTAATATACCTCGAGGTCTATCTCTATGGATCTTAATGCCAATGACATAAGACGCTTCACCCATATCCTTCATATCAAAACTCTTAGAGAGAAATTGTTTCACTTCATATAACAACCCCTTGTCATTGGTTGCAAGTAAAATGTCATCTACATATAGGACAAGGAAACAAATTTTGCTCCCACTAACCTTCTGGTATATACATTGATCCATGACATTCTCTATAAAACCAAATGAAGAGATGACCTCATGGAATCTTAAGTACCATTGGCGGGATGCTTGTTTCAAGCCATATAGAGACCTTTTAAGCTTGCATACCAAATGCTCACCAGCACTAGAGAAGAATCCTTCTGGTTGTTTCATGTAAACCACTTCTTCCAATTTTCCATTGAGGAATGCCGTTTTCACATCCATTTGATGTAATTCCATATCAAAATGAGCAACCAATGCCAAAATAGTACGAAGAGAATCTTTCTTGGATACAGGAGAAAACGTCTCCGTGTAATCGATTCCCTCCTTTTGAGTAAATCCCTTGGCAACGAGTCGGCTTTGTATCTCTCAATATTGCCTAATGAATCCTTCTTAGTTTTGAAGATCCATTTACAACCAATGGCCTTCGCACCATTAGGCAACTCAACTAAATCCCAGACTTCGTTTGATGCCATAGAATTCATCTCTTCCTTCATAGCATTGTACCATAAATTGGATTTATCACAACTCATGGCTTGTGAAAACGTCTCAAGATCACTTTCAGCTCCAACATTATAGTCAGATTCTTGTAGATACACAATATAGTCATTAGGAATTGCTGATTTCTTCATTCTAGTAGACCTTCTTAATGTTGCATCAACATCCTCCTGAGGAGTTTGTTGTTCAACTGGAAGCTCAACAGTATCTGGTAATTGTTGAACAGTTGGGTCTACCGGATCAATATCAGCAGGTTGTGGATCTTCAATGATTGGTTGCTCAACGACCGGTTGAACTGAAGGGGCGTTGCAAGCAACAACCAATCTAGTATCTGAGGTGGAAGGTTGAGTATCTAAATGATCTTCTTCAGGAACAAAGTCCCTGAATTGATCGCTCCCACTAATCAGATCATTTTCAAGAAATTTAGCATTTCTTGATTCCACAAACCTAGTGGTGTGAGATGGACAATAAAATCTATATCCTTTGGACTTTTTGGCATATCCAACGAAATACCCACTTATAGTCCTTAGATCTAACTTCTTTTCTTGTGGATTGTAGACTCTTACTTCAGATGAGCATCCCCAAACACGTACATGTCGCAAACTCGGTTTCCAACCTTTGAATAACTCAAAAGGTGTCATTGGAACAGCCTTAGTTGGAACTCAGTTTAATATGTACACAGCCATTTTAAGAGCCTCAGTTCACAAAAACTTAGGAAGTTTGGAGTTGCTGAGCATACTCCGCACCATGTCCAATAATGTTCGGTTTCTTCTTTCTGTGACACCATTTTGGTTCGGTGAACCGGGCATAGTGTATTGGGCAATAATCCCATGCTCTTCAAGAAACTTCGAAAATAGACCATGTGCTTGTCCATCTTCAGTGTAGCTACCATAGTATTCTCCACCTCTATCTGACCTCACGATCTTAATTTGCTTGTCGCATTGTTTCTCTACTTCGATTTTAAATACCTTAAAGGCATCTAGTGCTTCGTGCTTATTACGAAGTAAGTAGAGATACATGAATCGTGAATAATCGTCTATGAAAGAAATGAAGTATCTCGACCATTTGAGTCCATATCCGGACTACAAATATCTGTATGTATGATTTCTAATATTTTGTACTCCTCTTAGCACCTTTCTTTGACTTGTTGGTCTGTTTTCCCTTTATACAGTCCACACAAGTGTCAAAATCAGTAAAATCTAGAGTATTAAGTACTCCATCATTTACTAGTCTCTTAATTCTATCCATGGAGATATGTCCCAACCTCCGGTGCCACAACATAGAGGAATCCTCATTCACAACACATCGTTTTATACCAGCATTGTCATGAACATGCATCGCATTATTAATGGCATTGTCTTGTAAATTAATTCGAAAGAGACCGTCGAGACAAAATACCACTCCCAACAATTTCAGATTTATACGATAAATTAAATGTTGAATCTGAAAATTCAAAGGAGTATCCCAAAGGTACAAGTCTTGAAACTGAAATTAAATTCCTAGAAAAACTAGGAATATAAAAGGTCCTTTCTAAAATTAAAACAAAACCACTATTGAGAACTAATCTGCATGTCCCAATAGCTTCCACACGCGAGCGCATCTTGTTTCCCGAATAGATGCCTTGTTCATTTCCCACTGGTTTCCGCTGGTTCTGAAAACCCTGCAAGGAATTCGAAATGTGGATTGTAGAACCATAATCAATCCACCAAGTGTTGTGACTCACATCAACCATATTAGTTTCATAACAAACACATGCAAGTTGGTTACCTTTCTTTTTGAGCCAGGCCTTAAATTTGGCGCAATCCTTCTTCATGTGCCCCTTCTTTTTACAGAAGAAGCACTTGGATTCCTTCTTAATGCCAGCTTGGGGAGGTAGAGGCATCTTACCTTTTCCCTTTTGCTTGCCTTGACCTTTATACTTATCATGTGTTGCCATATGAGCACTTTCTCCTTTATCCATTAGTAGCCTCTCTTCCTCTTGAACACACATGGTCATGAGTTCATTGATTGACCATTTAGTATTATGTGTGTTGTAAGAGATCTTGAAAGGGGCATACTCTTGTGGGAGAGTATTTAGGATATAGTATACAAGAAAGGATTATGATATCCCAACCTCAAGATTCTTCAGCTGAGCTGCAATGTCCCTCATCTTCATGATGTGCTCACGCACACCTCTTACACTGGTAAGTTTTAAAGATGAGAACTTCATAATCAGGGTCATGGCATGCGCCTTCTTTGAAGACTCAAATTGTGCATCAATAGCCTCTAGTAATTTCTTGGCATTGTTATGCTGAATGACTAAACCACGAATGCTAAAAGAGAGTTTTGTCTTTATGTACATCACACTGAGACAGTTGGACCGCTCATATTGTGCATAACGAGTTTGTTCAACATGAGTACTATTCTCAGTAGGTTCAGGTGGTTCATTTGACCTTAGAGCATAATCAAGATCCATGCACCCCAATTGAAGAAGAATTAATTCCCTCCATTCTTTATAGTTATTTCCATTAAATTTATGAACAACTTATACCATAACTAATAGTAGGTGGTAGGATTGCATCATAATCAAAGGAAAGCTTATGTATTAATATATTTGAGGCAGATAAACTTAAATCATATTTTATCAATGTAAAACTTGTTATAAATATATGAATCGCATAACATTAAAAATTGCCTGTAGGCTACATTTCTAATTTAAATAGGTTCATAATTACTTCATGATGAAACTATCAAATTATATTCCCTTCTTAATCCCTGTGGGTAAATTAAGAAAGATAAAATAATATTTCATCCTAATTAATCACATTAATATATTGAAAATTCCTATGGGATAAAATTCATAATATTAATGTAAATAATTACAATTATTGTCTTTGACTATATGTGATCCAAATGCTCTTAATGTATATAATTTAATATAATCAAAGATGCTGTGGCTAATCCTTAATTAATTAAATATATACGGATCACTAGACATTTAATTTTATGAAAAATATTCATAAAATTGCACTTTAGGGTAGAACAGTAAAATCACGATCAAAAAAGGGTAAAACTGGAATTTTGCACGCAAGGCCAGAATTGAAATTTTACTTATAAGGGGTAAAACAGGAATTTTACGCCCAAAAGGGCAAAATCGTAAATTTCCACTCCCCAGGGGCAAAATCGAAATTTTATTCAGGCAAGGGCAGAAACGCAATTTTCCGAAATGCGGAGGGGCAGAATCGAGAAACCATAGGCGTGCGTGCAACGCACGCGCGCTTTTCTCGTTGCACGCGCCCGCTTCGCCCGGGGCGTGCGTCGCCGCGCGCCGCAATTTCGGGCGCGTGCGTCGCACGCGCACGTCGGGGCGTGCGTTGCTTGCGTGTTTTTCGGCGCGTGCGTCGCACGCGCCCGAGGTCTTCTTTCGGCTTTCTCTTCCGCCGTTTCTTCCGCCACGACCGCCCATTCCGCCACCCGGGTCTTCCCCCACAGCCCATGTCCGACCAAATTGGTTGATGGGTTTTGAAGAGAACGTCGGGACGAACGGAAAAATTCAAGATCCGACAAAAAACGACCATGTATGGACTAGAATTAAGCCAAAAAACAATATGCCCTATAAAACCCTAACCACCAAAATTTCACCGCTCGATTAACCTCCGACGATCAATAATATGTCGAAAAATTAAGGGTTTTTGTTTCCTAATGCAATGTGACATCATGCAAATTCATTATCACGTGGTGGGTCGCCCAAATTTGACCAGAATTTTAAAATTCCGTACTAAGCAATAAAAAACGAATTTACCCCAATACATAATTCAATGAAAAATAAATAAATTCCAAAAGGTTTCACCAAGGCAGAGATAAACATGCTCGATACCAACTGTTAGACTAAATATAAACTTAAAACCGGGCGATCCCGATTTATCAATAATAGATAAATTCATACAAAATTCGGGATCGAATTATGGAAACGTAAAGATCAACATACCTCTAGCCATTGATGAAATTTGCAAAAAGTAGAAGACCCAAAACCTTCAAGGATCCACGTAGCGCGATTGATCCGCAATATGGGGAACACCAGATCGTACGTCATGTTCTACTACCAATACCCCTCAAACCCGATGGTGTGGTTTTCGTAGTGATTAGGGTTTGAACTAGACGACCTGACGTTTTTATTCCGTTTATTACATTACCGGTATCTTCCATCAAGACTATTATGGTAATAACGGGCAAATATAATAATGTGGGTAATAAATTGGGCAAATATACAATTGGGAATACAATATTGGGATCATATTCAGAATAATAAAATAATAAATTAGCCTACTAACACTTACTCCCATAAAGAAACATAGAAAATCAGAATCAGGACGTTGCCAGTTAGTTCAACTTGAGCTGCAGGGGCATTGAATACAATATTGGGATCATATTTAGTCAATGTGCTAAGGAATTTGATAAAGATGTGCTGCAATCTTTGCAATAATCAAAAATACTTATTACATATTATAAACATTGGAAGATTCCGGATTTCATAAAAGTCTCTTTCTAAAGGAGGGAGGAGGAGAGGGAAGAGCTGGGCAGCGGCTGCTGTGCATTCACGCTCCCCAACTGCAAAAGGATACTTGAAGTAGAGAGCTTGGCATGCATGGGAAGTATTGGTAACGGTCTGAAAAAGCAGGCGTGTGGGCTTGGGGGGAAAGGTGAATGGTGGGATGGGACTTGGGAGGGTGAGTTCGATGAGTCCCGATGAGCAGAGGGATGGTTTCTCACTTCACAACATCACTCTCTCTCTCTCTCTCTCTCTCTCTCTCTCTCTCTCTCTGCTTCTTCTCGCTCATCTTTAAAGTAGTTGAGTGGTTAGTATCCGTTCGAAATAAACTTTTGTTCCATATTTAAGAAGATGTCTGATCATTCCCCTTAACAAATAAATTAATAATTCAAGAATTACGTTGGTATTTAGTTATTATTAGCAGGTCAGAAAGATGGATTTAAAGTTAAATGTGCGGTACATATTAAAATTAATTATTGATTGTGTTGGCAAAAAGACAAAAGGAATAAACGGTGTTGGCAAAAAGACAAAATGTTTGAACTTTCCTTCTTCTGCATTCATTTTCTCATCGCCCGTTCTTTCTTCTTGGATTGCCATCACCCATAATTAATAATCATGGGGGAGATATGGAGATCGCTCAGTTTGGCATGCAAAACCTGACATGCAGAAGGGGAGAAGGCTTTGCTTTTCACCTTCCTCAAAACTCGAACCAAATTTATTGCTCTCCTTCTTGGCACCCCCAGCCACTAGCCACGCCACAGGGACCACAAGACCCTCCTCAATCATTTGTTTGTTTAATTAAATGCCGAACTATTATAATTCTTCCTTCTCACCCTTCAATTTTTCTTTCAATAAACTTTTCTACCTCATTTGGCAATGCCGAAGAACAAAGAATTAACCTATTTAGCTATGCCAAATTACCTGTCGAGAATTGTTTTGAAGGTATGGTTGGCATAATATGTATGTCCAATGTAAGACTATAGTCTTAAACCTTAGTCGATTGAAGTTTTGTATGGTAAGTGCAAAAGATAACTTATATTTACATTGTCATGTTTTAAATAAAGTGAAATTCTTATTGAATGGCGGTGGAAGAGTGTAATTACAATGACAAATGGGGCTATAGAAGGTCAATGCCTATCGATGAGTATTTGAGTATTTTATGGATGAACGCAATGACAAACCTCAAACGCCATAAGCTCCTTCATTTTCCAAGGCTTCACAAAAAACTCATGTGTGCGATCACAAAAACAAGTAAAAGCGATGAGAATGAATAACCCTAATCTATGCAAGTAAAGTGATGAAGTGCCTATTTCGGATTGTCGCTATCATATAACTTTTATTCCTAATTCAATTTACGGCATAAAAATTCATTATATAATAAGGTGTTTGTAATTAATTTGGAGACTTTAACAATATTTCTGAAGTTTTTTTTTTTTTTTACTTTGAATTACAAAAATTTTAAATTTTCATTTGGAGATGAAAGTTTGGAAAAAGGAAGACTCCTTTTAAATTGAACAAACTAAATGTCCAAAAAATTATTTTTAATATAATTAGTTAGATAAGATTGCTAGTCACGGATAGATAAAATGCTTATTTTTCCAGCACAAGAAGTTAGAAACAATGGTGGACTTAGTTCACAGAGTTAGTGACAAGTGCCCCTGCTAAACGGACGCAATTTTCCCCTACACAATCTACAATAACATTCAGTAAAGCCCACGTTCTAGCAGAAAACCATCCATTATAAAATATATGCTGACTATTCGCCCGAAAATAAATGCTGGAACTAAAAATATATAAACCGCATCCTTTAGATTCATAGCAAATTTATTCGTTAACCAGCATGCTTTGACATTTGGTAAAGCTCATTTAAAGAAGAAGGGGATTTTGACTTGACGTGCATCCGCTTAAAGTAATTGAGTGGCTATTTTAAAATAGTTTAAAATAGTTAATATCATGAAAAATCACAATTGATATATTTATAATAAACTTATCTCAAACTAATTTTTTGACCTTCAAAAATTTTAAACTAATACACTCATAACAAATTACCTCAAACTAATTTTTTGATTACTAAAAAACACCAAATTGATATGTATGTAACAAATTTACGATTCGTTGATTTTCGTTAAATTGAATAATATCATAAAAAAACCCCAAATTAGTACACATGTAATGACCAATAGAGGGTAAAACCCCAAATTAGTACATTAATCAATTGTCATATGTTATCCAACTCAACAATTTGACTATAAAATTTAATATAAACTAATTGATGGTAACTTTGTCGCAAGTAAAATTTAAAAAATTTCTAATATTTTCTAGTCTTAACAAATAGTCAAATAATTCAAGAATAACATCAAGGTTGGTGGTTAGCTATAATTAGCATATTACAAAGATATATTATAAAGATAAATGTGCGGTACATGTAAAAACTAATCAGCTAAATGATCAATTAATAAAAGGCACGAGAACTAAATGGTGTAGGCCAAGAAAACAAAAAAGAAAGTCGAAATGTTCTTTCTTGTGAATTCATTCGTAATAATGATGGGAGAGAGAATCTTGTTGTTCATCATCCTCAACACTAAGATCAAATTATGAATAGGATAAGATTTGAAATTCATAAATTTTGCTATATTTTATCCAATGTTGGGTGAATCATAGCAATAAAATGAGATATATTCATATCCTATTATATCTTATTATTTGTTATAAGGGAAAGGACCACCAAAAACCCCAAACTTTGCCAATGTGACAAATTTACCCCAAACTCTTTTTTGTGACATTAAGAACCCCAAACTTTTCAAACTGTGACATATTTACTCCATCAAGGGCATTTTTGTCTTATTTTTTCTTTTCTTTTTTTTTTTAATTTTTTTCTTCTTCTTTTCTCTTCCCTCCGCCGGCAGCCGACAGAGGGAAGCCGGCGTTCGGTGAGGGCTGCCCTCACCAAGTAATAAGTTATGCGTTACTCCAAGCACCCAAACACGAATAAAACGTTATTATTTATAGTAGATAATGACATTGACTTTAAAAATTTATATATGACATATAATCATCAACTCGTTAACAAAATTTACTTGTATAGCTAATTCCCTAGTTAATTCATATTTTTAATATGCCTAAAATATTCACACGTGGATCATATAATTTTAGAATATGCATGGTCGTTTAAAGATATCCTGAACATAAGTTAATGAATTCAGATAAATTTTAACTTTATAAAAACGTTTGTCTGGTTATATTATTAACTTTTATAATTGGAATTCAGATAAAGTCATTTATATTTCATGTCTGAATCAGGATATCACAGTGCCTATTCATAAAATAATAATAGAAAAATCACTCTTTGCATAGATAAATTTATTTTAGATCTTAAAAATAAATGATAGTGCACATTATATCAACATGCTTATGAAAAATCATGTATGTCCTCCAAGGTAGATTATAAATTTTGACATGAATGTTATAATTTAGTGATTATTTTGGGTTAACTAGTGTTTTGGGCCGTATAACTTAAAGATGTACATTACTTTTCATAAAAGCTTCTTTGGCATTTGGTTGTTAACACTAGTTAACAAAATTTTTAATGACATTTAATCCATGAGCCCACCATTATTCTCCTTAACCGGTAAAGTTGAACATTGTGATGTTTGAAATATCTTCTCAATTTATGGTTCATCCACATATATTCGTTAACCTCCAAGGATGTCATATTAACTAATGATTAAGGTGAAATTCCCTAGAGTCCAAAGAAAACGTAAATTATTATGACAACTCTTCTTTCATAGGTGGCAAATGGGTTGAAGTAATCCCAACTTGATCACAAGACCTTAAAACAACCCATCAGAGAACGAAAATTGAGAATCCGGATTCACAACGACATCCATTACAACTGTCTTGAAATTAGATATTTTTGTCGACTTGATTTATAAATTCAATCATGAATGTAACCATTCATTTCTGAATATAATATGCTTATATTATCACCATTACATGAACGACATATGGTAGGTTGATGACATTATTTGTGAATGATAACCTAATTCATATTTGTCATTTTCATATATTTAGATCTCAAAATTTAAGGAAATTTAAGCTTATTCAAGTGGAAATGTATAAATATTCGCTCTCTCATATTCAAAGGGAAGATAATATACACTCACTCTTTTATCAATTCAATTAGTGTTTACGGGTCTATTTCAATTGTCCCGATAAGGCTCGGCATCGCCGCAATATTTCAATTTCTTAATAACTTGTTAGTCGTAGGCGCATTTTGACCGAAAATTTGTTGAAACAGACCCGTAAAAGTTGAATTTTTTATGTTATTTATCCAGAACTACAAGTTAATTGAATTAAAGATCTGAAACGTTTTTAAGATGATTGTAAAAGGTTGTGACTTTATGAGTCATACTTGTAAATTTGTGGGTATGTATAGTATTTAAAAATACCATTAACTAAAAGTAACTGAATTTGGGCACAAACAATTATGAATAATGTGAAACATAAGCTGGTCTGCACAATTCATTTCTAAAACCCATTTGCCGGTACAAATCTAAATTTATTTAAGCTATATTGATATGACAACTTCATAAGGTTATCAATCTATAAATAGTAACGTTTACTATCCTCAAATGGCACTTACTAAATGATTAGATATATTCCAAGCACCATAATGATATCCATTATATGCCATTTCATAATAAAACGTTAATATTTAAGTTACAATAATTACTATATGCCATTTAGCATAGCATTATTCTCTGCAAATTTAGCGTAGTGATTCAATATACACAATATTAGTTGATGTAAATTTATGAAAAGAAATGAATTTTAAATGTATAGTAAACAAACTAATTTACCCATCCGTGAGTAGCTGCATTAGTTGAGAGTCCATTTTTCATCGCCGAGGTCGAGAGGTTGAAACTTGCAGTTGCTAGTGATTTAAGTGGAGAGCCATGGCGGTGGGTTGCTGGGCTAATCTCCCTCGAGGTATAGGGACCCGGCCCTTAAGAGCCTTTCGGGCACGGGGGGCCCGTGGTGGAGTCCTTGATTAAAAAAAAAAAAAAAAAACTAATTTGAAACAGTTTCAGACTTAATGGCTAAATTAAAAATCTAAAACATTTTTAAGATGTAACGGTCACATTAAGTTCTAAAACGGTTTCAGAACTTAATGGTCACATTAAGGATCTGAAATGGTTTCAAAATAAATGGGCAATTTAATTATCTGAAACGGTTTCAGATTTAAATAACTAATTCATGCTCTAAAACAGTTTCAGAATTAATGGTCAAATTAAATATTTATAACAGTTACAAAGTTAATACCCATAATAAAGACTTGTAATAGTTACAAATAAATGTCTGGAATAATACTCCGTAACAGTTATAAAGTTAATGCATTCATGATTGAATGATTGAATTTTTGAGTCATACTTGGATCATTAATGTGACCAATAATTAGTTAATCAGGAGATTTGGAGTGTCGAATATTAGTTGTGATTACATTTAATTAAATTATCTAGTTAGAGCATTCATGATTGAATGATTGAATTTATGGTGTATCAAATTGATAAATGGTACAAACATAATTAAAATTAATGTATTTAATTAGCTTTTTCCCATTCTTTGAAAGTACTTTGTTTAATCACTATAATCAACTTGATCAATTTGTTTAAAATTTGTCGTTTAAAAAAATTAAATGAACATAAGCTTCATTCTTTCATTTTTGTGGTAAAAAGCTAGCAGATTAAATATTTCAAATCGGTCACAAATATGTGACCTTTACTTGGTTTTTTTGCCGATAAGCATCTGATTTGTACATCACAACGTATCAAAAGATTACACCTTCTCTCACTCTTGATGTTGTCAAAATTTCACAATCCATCATTCCGATAGATTGATAACCTTATGAAGTTGTCATATCAATATAGCTTAAATAAATTTAGATTTGTACCGGCAAATGGGTTTTAGAACTGAATTGTGCAGACCAGCTTATGTTCATTTAATTTTTTTCTAAATTATCATTCAACAACTTTTATTTGTTTCTATTATAGATGTCTTCAATTCCAATTTATGAATTTTTATTTGTGTGACTTACTAGTTCTCTTCCATTAAGTTACCAACTAGTTATGATTTATCAAGTCCCATTTGAGCTACATACCAATGCTTACTTGGTTTTCTTTTGACCTTTAAACATATGACAATCGATGATGGAATGCACATGCACTACACTGCTTTTCTTTTTATTATTCGTGTTTTTAATCTCTAAAAAGCTAGCTGCAGAATGTGCACATCTATGTAAATTATTTTAAAGATATCAAATAATCTCCCCATTTGGATGATCCAAATTAAGGTCTTGTGATCAAGTTAATCGTATATAAATCAGAGAATGAAAATTGATTATTTCCATATGAATTAGTAGATGTGATATTGAGATTCCGAATTCACAATGACACCATCAGGAGTGTCAATGTCCATGGGGTTGCCTCCTGGCCCATCCACGTATCCGACGGGCAACCCATCAAAACCTTGCGGGGACCAATTCTATCGCCGTTTGCCTCTCTAATGATAACCACATTTGCTCAATTGTCCGCGCATCCCCCAGGAGGGACTTTTTTCGACGCCTCCAATTATACAGGACAAGCCATTTTCTCTCATAAGCATCATTCGGAGTTCGAATTCTTCAATGGCTATAACACCGGGTGTCATCTCCTATCAATGATGGTTATTGTGTTCAATCTGATTGGCATCTCATCCAAAAGTCGTGCATGGACAAGGTTTACTCTGTTTCTGATGTGGATTTCATTAATATTATCAATGGTCACATTTTCGATGCCTATGGTCCTGCTGAGCAAGGAATGAGAAACATAAGACATAAAGATTGTGTTTACTCATGTAAAAGAGGGAGTTACAGTCGTTGCATGGTCGATACTGATGAGGTCATTTCATTGGGTCAAATTTTCAGGTTCTTTGCGTGAAAGATTCGTATGTTTTTTTTTTCTTTTTTTTAGGGAGGTCTAAATTTCCGTGGAAGCTTATGGATATTTTTGCATTTAGTCTTTTTTTCATTAATAAAGATGTCAGATGTTCGACTCGACACCTTCAAGTAAAACCGCCTTGTTCGCGTAGACTTTTATTATGATTAAACTGGCCACATACCGACAAAAAAAAAGAAGAAGAAAATTGGCCACGATTGCCCCCGCATGTGGCCAGTTTTCTTCTTCTTCTTTTTTTTTTGTTGGTACGCGACCAGTTTAATCATAATAAAAGTCTACACAAATAATGTTGTTTTACTTGAAGGTGTCAAGCCGAACATCTAACATCTTTATTAATGGAAAAAAAAAAACTAAATGCAAAAATATCACAGGCTTCCAAAAAAATTCAGACCCCCCTAAAAAAAAAAGAAAAAGAAAAAAGATACGAATCTTTCACGCAAAAAACCTGAAAATTTGACCCAATGAAATGACCCCCATCAGTACCGACCATGCAATGACTACAACTCTCTCTTTTACATGAGTAAACACGATCTTTCTGTTCTCTGTTTCTCCTTCCTTGCTCAGCAGAACCATAATCATCAAAAATGTGACCATGGATAATATTAAAGCCATCCACATCACAAACAGAGTAAACCTTGTCAATGCACGACTTTTGGATAAGATCCCAATTTGACTTAACACAATAACCATCATTGATAGGAGATAACACCCAGTGTTACAGCCATTGAAGAATTCGAACTCCGAATAATGCTTATGGGAGAAAATGGCTTGTCCTGTATGATTGGAGGCCGCGAAAAAAGTCCCCCCTGGGGATGCGCAGACAATTGAGCAGATTTGGTGGCCAGTAGAATGGCAAATGCCGATAGGATTGGTCCCCTACAAGGTTTTGATGGGGATGGGTTGCTCATTAGACACGTGGATGGGCTAGGAGGCGACCCCATGAACATCAACACTCCTGATAGTGTCGTTGTGAATCTAGATTCCGAGCTGGAGGGGCCTGGGGAGTCAGAACCACCTGATGCCGTGCACGATATTGTGCTTGGGTATTAGAGCGGATATTGTAGGAGCTTGTATAGGTTGTGAAATTGGAAGTTAACCCCGACCTTGACCTTTTTTGTTAGTAGGTCGTGTAGGAGTTGCTTTTGTAGTAAGTTTGTACATATCATACTCCTCAGGTTAATCTGTTAATAAAAAAATCGTAGTTTGTGAAAAATTGTTGTGTGTTTTTACTATCCCTATTTCTGATGATTGACTGAGTGTGTATTTAATTCGCTTCCACATGCGTTTAATCGAAAGATTAAAAGAATGGGTCGGCGACGCTTCTTGAGACATCGCATTTCTAATCGACCGCCAAGGAATATGCGCGTACTCGGGGTTCGGGGCATGACATGCCTACCCGAAGTGGTATCAGAATCTGGTTAAGGTCTGGAGTGATAAGGTACGATGGGTCCTAGAAAAGTTAATAGGAAAAACATTTTCCTGGAGTGATAAGGTACGATGGGTCCTAGAAAAGTTAATAGGAAAAACATTTTCCTTACGCTTATACTTGTGATTGATTGATTGTTTTGTACGGGTCGCTCAAATTTATAATTTCGTATTAGAATTGGAAAGCAAGTTTTTGTAAAGACCCTACGAGATGAGCGATCTTGAGCAAAGAGCCCCTCGGAGAAGGGCTGTAGTAACTGTGACAGGTGCCAGGTGCCAGAGAATGGGCACCAAGACAAGCGAGTGCTAGAGGTAGAGCGTCAGCTCTGGCTAGTACCAGGGGAAGAGTACCGCCTCAGGCTGGTGCTTGCAGATGAGCACTGGGTGATCCTAGGTTGGATGGGATCGTGCAGGCGTCAGAAACTTTGGGGAATATGATTGGTCAGCAAGCTTAAAACCAAGCTGCTGCTACCGCCGCCGCCACTGCTGCTGCGAATGCTGTTGCTGCTGTCGCCGCCGCACCTGTTGAAGTCCCACCAAGAAATGGGAATGGTGAACAGCTCATGCATAAGCTAGTGGAGCAGTTCCTGAAACTAAAACCACCAAGGTTCACTAGAGCTAGCGACCCGGAAGCTGCAACCTTTTGGATCCGAGAACTAGAGAAAGTCTTTGCACTCCTGAGGTGCTCTGAAGAAGACAAGGTAGTCATAACTGTCTACCAATTGTCTACCAATTGCAAGGTAACACGAGTACTTGGTGGGAAGCCACCAAAGGGAGAGTATTTCTCAAAGATACGGTCCCGGAGTGGGATGCCTTCATTGAGGCCTTCTACGGAAAGTACTTTTTAGATTGTGCGCGAGAGCAAAAAATGGCCAAGTTCCAATGTCTCCATCGAGTCAGATGTTCGTGGACCAATACAAAGCAAAGTTTGCTGAGTTGTCCAAGTATGCACCGAGGTATTTTTTTTTTTTTTTTTTTTTTTTTTTGGTCGGTCCTACTCTATTCCTACTCAAACTCTTACTCTCAGATTTTTTGCCCTGCCTCCTTGCAGGGCGTGGAAGTTGAAACCCACTCCTGAAACTAAATCGTCCCCACCCCAACCCTCCTTGAGAAGGTGAGGATTCAAACCCCCCACCTCTCCCTTCCATGTTGGAAGGGTGGCCACTAGGGCAAACCCCAATGGTTAGTATGTACCGAGGTTGATTAAGGACCCGATGGACAAGGCGAGGAGGTTCAAAGATGGTCTGAGATCAGAGATCAAGGACCCGCTAGTACCACCGAATCTCAAAGACTATGATGAGTTGTACAAGAGGGCCCAGCTGATAGAGAGGAATCTGAACGAACGGGCCGCCACATTTGGGTTGCGGTTTGTGCCCAACAGAGATAGCAACCAATTTGGGAAGAGGCCGATGATGGGAGGAAAGTTTTCCTTTCCTCCCAACCGAAATGGTGGAATTGGGAAGCCGACACCCAGCTCAAATGGCAAGTCGTGCAAGTACCGCCCCCTCGTCATCAATTTTCTGTACTATTCTAGCAGAGCACTTGCATTGTGACACCAGATATGAGCAGTCTAAAAAAGAAAATTTGAAGTACAAAAAGGACTAATATAACGGTCCCTAGTATTTTCAAAAGCAGAAGAAAACAAAAAGAAACCTTGCAAATGGTAAGGTTCCCATGAGCTGATCAAATGGGTTGAAAGGCTCTCCCAAGAAGAATGTGATCTCCAGACCAGCTAAATCCTTGAGATCAGAAGCAAATGGAGCATAATGGAATGGATAGTACCTGAACAAGCATGTATACAACTTTCAATAATTCAAATATAAAAAATAGGCTAACAAAAACTAGTGTCGCATGAAAACCAAATTGCAACTTAACAGTAGCACTGACAGTAGGGAAATCATAGTGTGGTAATTCAATACATTTCAAGTAAAGCTACCCAAAAAATGAGGCATGCAGGATTCATCTGACTAAACAAAATAATAAGATTTTTGCTCAATATCCAAGAAGGAGGTCTTCAAAGTACCGTCCAATACACACAGTTTATAAGCACATTCTAGGCAATGGAATCAGATAATTGCTATTAAAAGGCATGTAAAGATGGATCAGTATTGTTTCTTGCAGACCTTAATGGTAAAATTCACCATTGCCAGGATCGAACACCTTGGTAATAATACCAACAGACCCAACATAAACCTTCGACGTATTTCAAAACCTGCAAAGCAGAAATGCCATCAACCATTAACCTCGATACAAAACTGCAATTGTAATAATCAAACAGGTAGGCAAATACTAGCAATTGAGAACTTCACAAACAAAAGAAATTAACAGTTATCCAAGGGCAAATGTACTGACGAGACCACACAATCTATAAGAAGGAACTGCGGCCGAAACTGAAGCATCTGACAATGAGGAAGTCATCCAATTGATAAGTCCATGATATATCTTTACGATGCTAAAGAGGTAGGAAGATAATAGCAATCTAGGACTTCACAAACAAGAGAAATTAACATTTTTCCAAGGGCAAATGTATTGAAGAAGCCACACAATCTGGAATGAGGAACTGCAGTGAAACTGAAGCTTCTGACAACGCGAACTCATCCAATTAATAAGTCCATGAAATATATTTACAATGCGAAAGATAGGCACTGTCAACATGAAAAATCCTACCAAGTATCGTACCCACAAAAATATCAAGTCACAAGGAAGCTGCCACTCTTTTCTATCACACTCAAATTTGGCACCTAGTGGCATATGGATTTGAACCATGCAAAGACCAAATGCAACCACATAAGCATCTACTTGAGATACGTCAAAACATCTATTTGCTCTAGTAGGATTCAGATGGTACCAGCTTAGTTCACCAAAAACCATTTTGAACAAATGATGGAGCCAGAATGTTCCAGCTTAGTTCCTGGCATCAGAACATTCCAGCTTAGTTGACCAATACCCTTTTACCCAACAATAAAAAGAAAAGCTAATGCCCCAATAGCAACATTTCTTCCAGAATATCTAACTGTCATACTTAAAATTGTCTAAGATAAGCAGAAGAATAAATTAGCCTCATCCGAAGTCCAAATGCAGTTGACTAAATGCTATTCAGATCCTTCTTCCATAGAAATCACCAAGCAAAACATTGGCTGTGAAAACTATCAGGTATACTCCTAAATAAATCAATCTCCATAAAAGGAACACTTCCTATGGAAAATTAACGTAAAAAGAACTTCCCTCTTGATTCATATCAGAAAAAGGAATTATCGATATGTCTTTCCTATTTAAAAGAACACAGTTACAGCTCCTCAAAGCTACATAACTTCCACATCCACACAGATTTGCAATAAAAGTAGACATCTAAATGTAAAGGAACTGCTATTAAGAGATTCAGAGTCTGAAGACTGCTTTACCATCCAAACAAACTAAATCAATGCCACAAACAATCACAATAATTAAAATCAAGGAGAGTAAGCACAGAACACTGTAAAACAAATATATACTAAGTTACCAAGACAAACGAGACGAAATAAAAGCAAAATAATTATGAGAAATAATACTGATATTAAAGTAAGTAAACTGAATGCTTCAAGATAAAGAAAAAAGATTACCATTTCCTTCTTAACTCTCTCTATCTCCTCCGGTGTTGACACATGAAATTTCTCTGCATAATACCTTTCCTTGTATCTAGGCTCCCCTAATCTAACCTGATTTCAAACCATAGTGTATCAAATTCAAGAATTGATTATTTAGCTCGTAAAGCTTCTCATGTTTCCTTTGAGATATTGATAATGGGACTGACAATAGATATAATTCATCCACAAAAATAACACATCAAAAAGTCAAACTTTTCAATTTAACTGACTACTCAAAATATGTAAAAGGTAGATCATTCTCTTCAGAACGCTTAAAAAATGGATATCTTCACTCATAAAATGTTCGCTTGAGAGCATACCGAAAAAAGAATCACAGTTCAATGGTACACCGTGTGAAACTTAGCTTCTCCCATCGGCTCAGCCACCCAAAAAAAAAAAAAAAAAAAACAAAGGACACACAAGAAAAAAATGAACATAGCAGAAATACTCTGGCCCCCAAAAAAGAGTAGCGTCAACACCATTTAAGCTCATGTATGGTACACACTGGAGTCCATAAGACATCACTCATCATATAAGACTATGCTTTCGGTTAGACAGCGCAAGAGTTAAATAATGCTAAAATCTATTGAACAGAGAGGTTGGAGTAACCAAAGCTAGGAAGATATAAAAGGAGCCACTTAAAGATTGATTCATTCAACTTGTTAAGTGCACATCTTTTCAGTGCACCTGATCTCTTCATTAAATCCCAACCTACAATCAGAGAACTAAATCAAACTTAATGATGGTCCCCGCCCAAACAAAACTGCATCATCTTTATTGATTACAGAAATTATGACTTGCCCCATTTCAATTGCCTTTGATCAACTGAAAGTGCAAAACAGAAGATATTCAATGACCACACAGGTAAAGGAGAAATCAACTCTTTGCATACCTTGTCAACAGCTGGACTTTGTAATTCTTCTGATGACTCTCTTCTTGATCTAGATCTCATTTCTTCATTATTCTCCAGTGCCTAGAGAAAATGTCGAGCACAAAGTTAAATAGGACTGAATGCTAGCATATGTATTGTACTCACTAGTCCATACTAAAAGTGTCACGTGCTTTAATTGATTATGAGTCCTGAACGACTATTTTCAATGGAATTAAAAAAAAATAAAAAAATCTATTTCCACTCCACTTGTTCCACGAATAACACCAAAAGAAACTGAAAGAATTTGGATCATTCTTTGAATTCTCCGTCACATGCTGCCTTACAAACAGATTGACTTTATAGCATTCATAAATGACCAAAGTTACCTGCTGTATGCGAGCCCGCTTCTGAAAAATTTGATCTTCGTAGACAGCAACAGACTGGATAAAATGTTCTACTCTGTCTAACATGACCTGGACACGAGAAAGAAATTAAAACTCCTCATCAAAGACTGTCAATACATTAAATTTTACAAGAAACGAATAGACTAATGGATTCACACAACCATCACAAACTAGGATTTGTTGGATTTTCTACCAAAACCTTAAAAAATATATATATCAGAAAATAGACTCTGCATATACCAACTGATTTGAGGTGTTCACTAAATAAAATCAAATTCGCAAGAGTTAAAACAAAAATATAAGAAAAAACGCAAAATAGAAAATGTCTTTCCAAAAACATACTGACAGCAAATAGTTATGGCAACTAAAAATAACTAGAAAAGCCTTGTGGAAACCACATCCTAAAGAAGAAATAAACTCTTCAACAAACAAGAACATGTAACCCGAACAACTAGTATTAGAGCAACCAACCCACGAATTCATCATCCAACCACAACATTACCCAATTGGAAACTGCATATCAAAGGATGCATAATGAAACTAACTCGCCTGCTTCAGTAAGGTAACCTCCCATGGCAGTGAACTCCCTCCTATAAACCATCACTAGTAAATTGATAGCACCCTGAAGAACAGAAAGATGCACAATGAGCATTCTAAGTCCGCATAATTAGTGAGCACACAAAATAAACCCAAGCAAAACCACCAGGTTAGCATGAAATCGTGTCTCTGTTAGGCAAAAAGTTGTGAACATCTTAGTTCGCGATTGCTGCCACGCATAATAGTGATATAATCAAAGGACCTAGATGTGACATACCTCCCTAATCTCCAATGTAGGCATATGTGGAAGGAAGTCATTGCCAACGAAGAAACATAAAAAATACAAAATCATCCACTATCCTTTCGAAATCAATCTCGAACGGAGGATTTGGTATGTCCAGATCATGTTGCAAGTACTCCTGGAGTACCCAAATGATGAGGAACTGCCACATTACAAACAGTCATACAAAAGAAAAGCAGGGAATAAGAGACTGAACATGAAATCAGAGTTCAACAAACCTGATATTTCTTCTTGTGGATAGGAATATCGTTTAACATATCATCAGCAGTCTTGCCACGACATTCAGCAGCCAGGTGACCAACTTGGCCGCACTGAAAACATTTTTCCTGTTGTCCTGGAAAAGTGACCACCTGCAGATTTTTTTGGTTGGAGAAAAAAAAAAGGACACCAGAAAATGAGATCCTGCTGCATCCCACAACCCAAAATGGAAAATTGGATAATCTATTTACCTCTCTGAGAACTGAAAAGTGAATCTCATGTGTCGCTAACGAAAGCATAATAATCAGGTCAGCATCCTGATTATAGTGAACCAAATTAGATAATAACTCAGCGGAATCTAAAGTAACCAGCCGAGAAGAGGGAAAGCTATTAGTACAGAGGCAGAGTGCAAAACAAATTTACCAGGACATAAAGACAGAGCCGAGTGTTCGGATCAAAACCACGAAGATTCCTTTGCAATCGTATATATGACAAAATCTCGTGCTCTCCTTCCCCAGGAACATTTGCATCAGAAAGAATAACCTTCAAGAATCATCCAATGCAGCCGCATAAATAAATTTAGAGAGAGAGAATCCTGAAAACAGAGTTTTACCCCAATAGGGATGAATTACTCCATGGGCCAGGAATTATCCAATGTGAAAGGCACTAAGAAAGCAAATGCTAAATAAGATGTCAACAAACCTTTGTCTGCTGCCAAAGGAAGAGCAGGCGATGGAGGGCTGACGGCGAGGCCTCAAAGATGTTCGAGTTTCATTGATCTGCTCAGATATCTTCGCACGCTCTCACGTTGGGGGAGAAGGTGGTGTCGTGGGAGGAGGGGAGAGAGAGAGAGAGTAGGGAAGAAACCGAAAAGGGGAGAAAATATTGGAGAAAATATTGAGCGCTCGGATTTCGGGGGTGGCGTGGGGGATTGGAGAGAGAGAAATGGGGGAGGCCAAATGATTTTTGGGAATGAGCATATGGAGGGAAAAAAGAAAAAGAGGAAAATAATTTTGAGAGAATTTTTGAGGAATTCAACAAATTTATTCTTTATTGCGGAACTCAAAAAATTTACAACAAAGAAAAGGTTTCACAAACCAGTTGAAAATGTTATTCAAAACCTTATAAAACTATCAAAAATATCGATGTTAAAGTTCCTTTTGTTTAAATTTTATGTGTTTTAGTAATGTTGATTGAATCAAGTATGGAGTTGATATGGGTCGGATCAAGTATTCATCACTAAATTTATATTGTATATAAATTGGGTCAAAATAGATTAATAGTCAGAATTGATAATTAATATTTAGAGATGATCATACTATGATTATAATAATATAATTACATAAATTAATAATAAAAAGCCGACTTAAATGACAAATGTTTAATAAACTAATAAATTATTAAATATTTTTTAATAAATCAATATTTATATTAATCAAATTTCAAAATAAATATATTAAAAAGTGATTTGTAGCTTCTTAAAACCTGATCAAGCACTATTTTGCCATCGTGCTTTTATGATACAAGATTATAAATAAATACAAACAATAAAGCACAACTCCATGAAACATCAATAGTCAAGGAAAGATTTTTTTTTTTTCCTAAGAATTGAAATACAAAATCATTTCTTTATATTCTGATTAGTATTTTAGGTGATTTCTTTGCAATTGAAATTTTATGCCAAGTAAAAACGTGAAATGCCAAAATTAACCGAAATAGCTAAAACACCCAAGTTTATGTGAATGGATTCTTGGAAAATAGCCTGATAGTGAATAGGAATAACAAGCACCCAGAAGTCACCATCACAGCTGGGTTTAAAAAAAAAAAAAAAAAATTCTTTGCATCAGTAACTGTCTATTCCTTTTCTCTTAAAAATCCATTCTTAGGCAAGGCATATTTTACATTTATTCTTCATTTCCTGTATTGCTCGAAAACTCCCGAAATTTTCTATTATAAATATGAGAAAAGTCCATAACATTCCTAAAAGTCCTAAAATTTCAATTTATTAATTTATTTAATGATCTGGCAATTTTAAATTAATTTCTCTCTCCTTGGCTTTTTATATTGTTTTCTTTTTAATATCTTATTTAAATGAGATTTTTGGTTCATGTATTTAAATGAGATTAAAAAACTGAAAAAGCTAAAATTTTATTAAAAAACAAAACTGAAAAAGAGAGAGAGAGAGAGAAGAGATGGGCACGCCAGGCGACGCCGGCGGCGCCACCACCGGTCACTAAAGGGGCCGACCTTGGGCAAGGGTGGCCGGCCCTCACTAGTCCTGGGTGAGGCGTTGCCGACCCTAGGCTCGGGCTCGCGCTTGGGCGCTCAAATCTGATGACGCCGGCATTCGCCCGAGGCTGGCGAGGCTCGCCGGCTCTAGTTGACCGCCGATGTCGCCCAAATATGGGTGCCCTTGCCCGGGTTGGGGAGGGTCGCCTACCCTTGCCCGAAGCTGGTGAGGGTTGGCCACCCTCGCCCCAAGCTGGCGACCTCCGCCGGATCCTCTGGCGATGGGTGGTATTGGCGGTGGGTATTGGCGGTGGCGGCGGTGCGCTTCTCTCTTCTCTCTCTCTTTTCAGTTTTATTTTTTAAAATAAAATATTAGCGTTTTTTTTTTAGCTTTTTAAGCTGAATTAAATAAGATTTAAAAAGAAAATAATAAAAAATGCCAACTAAGAGAAAGAAATAAATTTAAAATTTAGATTCAATTGCATCTAAGTTTTACATCCAAGGAGCATCTTTGTCACAAGTTTTTGGATTCTGCTCGTGAACTTATCCTTAAATATTCTTAGGTAATGCATATTACTTTTACTTTTCTCTAAATTTATTTGTACACGATTTTGTAGTTAAAACGAGTTGTTTTTTTTTTTTTTTTTTCAATATTACACAAATGGATGACTTTCATGTTTTGGATTGTCTTTCTATTAACCTCCACATTCTAAAATTTGAAGTTCTCTAAAGATGTTCCCTACATATTTTTCAGACGTCGGCTTTTTTTTTTTTTTTTTTTTCTATCTCTATCTTTCAAAAATTATCTTTTCTATGATAGATTTCAAAAGAAAAAAAAAAAGGTGGAGGACAGGTATTAGAGGAGTATTTGATTTTGAAAGACACCCACCCCAATTTATGGTCTTGACTTCATGATTTCGACCGTTGTGTATTTATTTCGCTCGAAAATGACATGATCTTAAATTGGACGTGGAAAAACTAAAATTCATGGGCAAGATAAAATGTACACAAACATATATATATAACATAGTTATAGTTATAGTGTTAAAGCACATCTTTCTATAGATTAAAAGCGTCTTTCATTTATCAAAATTTATCAATGAACAATATAAGTCTTCATTTTGTTATTCCCCGATGATAATCCTGCATTTCTCAATGTCACCTATCCACGAGTGACAACAATTTTACGTTATGATATATATATTATTTATTTATCTATATCACGTTGGATTTATGATATTGTAGGAAAGAAATGATGGTATGAGTGGGTTAGGGCCGTCTACAAAATGATATATTTTGATTAGAAGCCAGTGTGGGCATGCATTTTTATTTTTTGTTTTTTTTTTTTAAATTTTTGGAATTCCCAACATTTCCAATTTAACTTATTTAACAAAACAGGCATTTTTTTCATAATAAAACATAGGAATGTGCTGTTACCATGGGTCTTTGTTAAGCACTTTCAAGATTTACTCTTTTTTAGGGCGCACCACAAATTAAAAATGGCATAAGGTTTGTGAGGATCTCTCATAGATTATCAGATCAAACACGTGTGAACTTTTAACATATAAATTTAATATATGTGTGTGTGTGTGTGTGTGTGTGGGTAATTTTGACGCTATAATAAACAATCGGTCTTTAACGAGAAAAAAAACAAGACGCTTAATATCGAATGCCAATTACGGCTGAATAATTTAGATTAAATCATGTGCTCCTACAATGTGTGTTGTGCACGGCTGGAGAAAAACAGTACTCAGTACTCAGAAACGTCCAAATTATTTTCACGCGGACGTTCAATAAATGCATTTTAAATCATTCGTTAATTAGAATTTTATTTAAAATTATTAAATAGAAGAAAGTGGGGGGAAGCGTCCGAATTCTTTACACTTCTCCTAGAGGGATCATTTTATACAATAGAGAGAAGAGATTGTCTCATAGATTACGTCGAGCCCCCTAAATATTCTAATTTGGTTTCAACTTGTATTGAATGGGATTTAGGAGTTGGGAGATAACAGAGGATGGTAAGGCAATATGCATATGAAGCATGCGTGGTTACCCAAACCCACCTCAAGCTCGGAAGAACCATAGAATTTAAATTCTGATGTACGGTTTTGCACTAGTGAATTGAAAAACAGGCTTATTGTTAATAAGGAAACTGGCGGCCTCTTATAAATTTAAAATAATTAGTCACTTTTAAGACATCATAATCAAGTGATATGATCTAGATTTGCAACGACAGGTGTTACCTCTCTGTTTTTTTTTTGTCAGTCCTACGCTAATCCTACTCTAACACTCACTCTCAGACTTTTGTCCTGCCTCCTTGCAAGGCATGGGAGTCGAAACCCACTCCTGAAATGAAATCGTCCCCACCCCAATTCCCTCCGAGAATGTAGGGATTTGAACTCCCAAACTCCCCATTCCAAGATGAAAGGGTGGCCACTGGAGCGAACCCCCAGTAGTTTAGGTGTTACCTCTCTTAACTAAGTCTTAATGTTTGAAAATAAGCAAAAATGCCAAAAGTTCTATGGACCTGTCGGATTTCATTACTTTCATGTCAAAAGTTCGTATAAAAGTAACAAAAGCTAGAAGCCAGATAGGGCCAGGTCCTTGAGAAGTAACAAGACAATTTTACTTTCCGCTTTTCCTTTCTCTGTAAAAGTTCTAGCCTTCCTCTGTCCTCCATCTATAGATAAGAGTGAGGAGGCTATAGTGCGCTGCCAAAGTCCTCTGGGATGAAGAAGATGACGCCATTTTTAGTATTCTCTTGCAGATTTGGAGAAAGTAATCAGAAACTCATCTACAATTTAGAGGGAAAATAAAACTTGGCAATTCAAAGGAAGAAATGGAAACAAGGTAAGTTTCCACCCATGCTATGAACTTGGTCTTATCCCTTGGGTTATGATTTAGCTATGAATTTTGGTTTCTTGGTTGGACTCTGACTGTGTGCTCTTTGCTATCGTGACAAAAAATGAACATTCATATCTTGGGAACTTAGGAGGACCAACTACTTGCCATTCCATTGGCTTTTGCACTTCCGTACCTAATCACTCTTAAATTGCACTCCAGATTTTGATTTTTGATTTTTCTGGTTTTCCTAATTATCAACCTGCTCAATATTGGTTTCTATAAACTGACTGAAAAAAACAAATAGTATTTATATATTATATATCGACGACAGAGCCAAAATCATGAAATCCATATGTTATATGTTATGATAATAAAATAACAGGAGCTTGTTAAGAAAAGAACAAGGCATATAACATCACCGAAATAAAAACTTATTCATGAACCAATTAATTCATGTTTTAAAAGATTGTCAAGCAAATGCAAATCGAATTTTTTTTATTACATAATATGGTTATATTTTTAAGAAACATTTATTAAAAATTACTGTGATATACCTATATCCATGTACTATATTTGAGTATTGGCGGGCAACGCCATTACAGCTTGAAATATTATGCCAAACATGAATAGGTGCAAGGAAAAGTTTGTATGTATATTACAAGAACCAACCTACCAAAAAAGACTTAAGAAATGTATATTCTTGATCCCTTTTTTTAGAACAGCTAATATATATATATATTTTTTTTTTTATTATATATCTAAAAGATCTATATGAAATTACAATTCCTATTTCCATTTCCTGTATATGCCACTCACCGGGGGAAACGTTCTCTTTAGGTCAATTTTCACCATTCCTCTGCAATGAATTGCTAGAAGAAGCTCCCCCTGATTGTTCAACTCCACACCCACGACCGCCCAACCACCACCCTCGGAATCGTCACCGCCCAACCACGACCATCGCCGTCGCCGCCCAGCCACCACCGTCGCCGTCGGAGCCCCGGCCACCACCGTCGCCACCCAACGCCAGACTCTCTTTTTGCTTCGGTGAGTTCTCGATTCCATTTTCTTTCATGGCTAGTTGAATTTGGGTTTTGGGTTTCTGGCGTCGAACATTTTGAATTTGGGTTTTGGGTTTCGGGTTTCTAGTGTCGAACAATGTTCTTAGCTTAGTCGTGAAAGACCAACAAGCTGTTCACCTAATAGACGGAGGAGATATAGAAAGTGTGCCATGCGTGTGATTCATAAGATTCTATAGTAGCACCAGTATCTTATTTTATTTCACTAAGCCTTCAGCTTGCTGATTGACTCACGTGTTGGCTGGTCATTGCCAGCCGGCGAAAGAAATGAGGAGGGAGAAGGAGGAAGTAAAAGAAAAAGAATAAATTAAAAAATTTTGATTTTTTAAAATTAGAAGTAAGAAATTCAGAAAATCATATCACATACTGAATTGCTAGTTTATTTTCATAATATTGCCGAAGATATTAGAGACCGATTTTTGTGATTTGTTCATGTCCAAACGCCGAGTGTCCGAAGATTTCTAAAGTCCAAAATGAGGTGCTAGTCCAAGCATGGGTAAGACCCATGAATTCAGCAGAGCTCATCACTCATCGCCGCCCCTCTCCTCAAATTATGTAGATTGCGACACCCTCTACCATTATTCCTCTTCTTTTGGGCTTTTGTTCTTTTCTTCTTCTTTTTTTAAAATTCTCCGTTGATTATTCTCGAGTAAAAAATGAGGGTATTTACTTATCATTTATTTGCTCGGTTATGATGGAAAAATGGAAATCCGAAATGATTTTTATGTCAAATATCAAGCGAGTGTTTTTTTCCCCTCCTACATTTCCTTGAACACAAAAATATCTTAGGAAAAAAATAACCAATCTCGGCTATGATACGATGACCGCTATACATTTATTTCTGCAAGTACCCTTCACACAATTTTTAAGTGAAATCCCACCTTAAAGCGCTCATATTGCCCCTCCTTGAATAATCATTTCATCATCGTCTGTCTTGCTTAGAGTTGGGTGACCTTCTAGTTGGTTTGGTGGTTTTGAGCGTGTGAAAAATTGAAGAATTGAGAATGAACATCAAATAAAGTCGTAAATAAAAAGACACAAATATAATTGATGGCAAGCTACAAAGTATTTGATATTTTCAAAGATCCAAATATGTGTTTGGTATTTTCAAAAATTAAAATACAGTCTCGTATCAGCAATCTCCTAATGGGTGCCTAGCCAGCCATAGTTCTATCATTGTCAACACATGTGACATATTTATATTCTTTGGACTTGGATTACTATGGATTGATGCTCTTTTCACCGCTAATTGATTGGAAAAAAGACCGTTCTTTCGGTCTTTTGGCTATGATGGAGCACATTCACAATTAGACTATTAAAGCTCTGGAGAATAAGTTTGATGAAAACCACGTTGGTAAATGAATAAATTAACATCTTTAGAGTTTCTTAACTCCAAGTAAATCTCACCCGATATTAAGCTTTGGCATTTTCCAAAATGCTACTTTTCAGATTTAGCAAATCATTTTTTTCTTTCTAACTTTGCGTTCATTAATATTTTCTTATTGCAATTTTACCCTCACAATCACTGTTCATTGTCTCCTTCGCTAAAACTGAATTCTAAATTTAGGTCATCGATTTAATACTCCACCTAGGGTTGCGCAAGGCCTTTAGGTGATCGTCGGCAAGTATAGGTCTAAGTTATTGAGTGGGTTACCAAGGGTCACGGGACATCAATGTTGCCTCACCTAGCCCCTTCCACGATTCACAACAATTGATTTGTTCATTAGGTTTGCTTCGATGACAAAAATGATGAGTAGTAGTCACGCCCTCTAATTTTTCTCTTTTTTATTTTATTTCAAAGCCACATTCCAAAAAAAATTACTTGATTAAACGGTATTTGCTTTGAATAAATGCACGGTGAATTAAAGATCCCAAAGCTCTCCCAAACGCATGACATTTGTGATGGACATTTATGTTGTTTTTGAGAATGGGTGAGGAATTTTTATTTTTATTTTTGAGCCGAAGGGATGAGGAATGAAAATGGGTAGAAAATGCACAAAATTTAAATTTGGGAGAGCCCCTAGCCGAAGAAAAAGGGAGAAAGGTACTCACAATTTTAAATTCTTCCTCTTTTTTTCCTTTGCCAAAAATTATTATTTCAAAATTTTCCATTGTAATTTTCATTACCCAACATTTCCAAGTCTCCTAAATGAAGTATTGATTGACATCGTTAGTTCTGCAATGGATGGTCAATTAAGTTGCACTCGACTCCAAAAGAGACCATCAACAATAGAGAAACTAGGAAACTAGTTTCAAATCCGGTCTTATCATTCTAGTTCTCGGATGAGTTTTCACTAGGAACTAAGAACTAGACAAATTTTTACCGGTTCCAAAAATTTAGAATTGGGAATCGATCCAACCTCCATATAGAACTTGTGCAGTTGCATACCCTTAGTTATTCTAATCAATTACTCTTCATTTATCGAGAATTTTTACGAAAGAAATCTAATCTAATATAGTATAGTGGAGAGTGACTCGAGGGACATCAAATACCCCAAATTTAAAGAAGCAAATCATTTTTTTTATGGAAAATTCGAATAAGGGCATGAGATGCTATGATTTTCTCAAATTAGAACATAAATTAGATATTATTACAAATAAGGGCATAAAGTCCTATCATTTTCTTAAATAAGGGCATGAAGTAAAACTTGTTTCAAATAAGAGTCTAAAGTGACCATATCAATCTTAGAGAAAGCCTGACCTTGCTAGTCGAAGGGTATTATCACCTTATACTTTTAAAAACTTTTTTTCTTTTTCTATTTCTTTTTTTTTCTTTTTTCTTTTTCCTTTTTCCCTCTTCCCTTCGCTAGCCACTGACAAGGTGTAGCGATGGCCCATAGCAATGGTCGATGAAGGGAAGAGGAAAAAGGAAAAAGAAAATGAAAGGAAAGAAAAAAAATCAAAAACTTTTAAAAATATGCCTACAATTTCTTTTTTACTAAAAGACCCATTTTTCAATTACCGAAATAGTCACGAGCCGGTCAAAAATCTTTATTTGAGATGATTTAGCCACTTTAAGTCATTGTTTGAGAAAATAAAAACACTTTGAGCTATTATTTGAATTTTTCCCTTTCTTTTATAATAACGAATTATGAATTTTGCCAATGAAGTGAAATTTGAAGGAAAATCTTTTCAACTTACAAAAACATGTTTAGTTTTGTTATTATTTTTATTAAAAATAAAGTTGACTATTTATAATAGTTATGAGGTAGGAATAAATATTATAGAACATCCACCTATGCCATAATTCATATATGCCTAATAAGACTAATTTGACTATGCAAACTACATCATGACTCATAAGCGTGATAAAATCAATTCGGCAACAAAGTGTCTAGTTCGATTATCTTTGTAAGATTACATCTTGTTGCTCCCTCTCTGAGCAACTCGACATACAACTTTTGCAGTAGGCTGACTAGAAATGTTACATGCCTCATCTTCATCTGCTCAAGAGACATATGAAGATGGCGCATCTTTAGATCCATCAAGCTCGCATTCTCTGCTGACAGAAAAAGGTCTTTCGCTGCGCATTCAACGCGAGCTGAAACCTCATGTGCTGCAGCAGAGAATTGGCTTTGCTCTGGCCTCTGTTAGTCCCATTTCGGGCCATCTCCACCAGATGTTCGTATACTCCATACTGAAGCGAGGCCAGCACGAAGGACGAGTTGTGCAGGCCCAGCTCCAGCAGCACTGATGTCGCGCACTCCTTGTTCTTGGGTGTCCCGTTCTTGATGATCTCCACCAGTGTCCTGATGAAAGATAGCCGCCCTAACTCGCCTCGCCCCTCGGGGTGCGAGGCGAGAAGCAACAAGATAGAGAGCGCCTCATCGATCATTCCCAAATTCTTGTCCTCGAGCAAATCAAGCAATGGCGGTATGGCGCCTGCCTTGATGGCCCTGGACTTGTTTGCTTGGTGCAAGGACAAGTTGAAAAGCGCGGTAGCCGCGTCCTTCTTACCTCGAACTGTTCCGTTTTTCAGAAGATCCACTAATGGAGGAATCCCATTCGTGGAGCCCACAAGCACCTTGTTCTCATCGAGCATTGATATGCTAAACAAGGCTGCTGCAGAGTTCTCCCGCGCCTCATCCGTTCCGTTCTGCAGTATATCGATTATAGCTGGAATTGCGCCTTCTCGGGCAATTACTCTCTTGTTCGCGTCGTTGAGGGACAAGTTTAGGAGTGCAGTCACGGCCTGTTCTTGGATTTTAGAGTCTGGAAACGACAGGAGCTGAACTAGAGGCGTGACTCCTCCCATGTTGGCTATTAGGATTCTGTTATCAGGGTTATCCTTGGAGAGAGTTCGGAGCTCCAGAACCGCATGCCTTCGTGCATTCAGCCGAGAAGAGGACAGATCTTGTACAAGGCAAGATATCTGGTTGACGAGTTTGCTCGAAGAGCCATTTCTTGGGAGCTCAAAGTCATTCTTCTCGCACCATTGCAAAATAAGGTTGCGGAGAGCGTAATTGGGCACCACCAACAAGTGATGCAAGATTTGTCCGGTCTTCGGGCACGTCCGATGATTCGAATCCAGCCACTTCTGTATGCTCTCTCTTTCATAGGTCTTATATAAGACAGAAAAGGATATCTCAGCTTACAAATCAATCTTATGCACTACTTATATCGATGCTCTGAACTGCAACTGTTGTATGAACATCAAGATTGAGCTTCAAGTATCTCGCAATGCGTGCTGAGACTAGAAGATGAAGCGTGATGCTTCACTTGAAATCTGTCCTTTAAACTCACGGTTTCTCAGTTAAACTACTTGTGTTTTAGTTTCTGCAAGAATGCAATGTGTTCTGGTGGTGATTAGTGGAATTACCTGTCCGGTGGCGACGATAACAGGATCCGTCATTATCTCGAGCGTGATCGGGCATAAGAATTCATGAGGAATGGAGAGAGACGGCAACTTTTCCAGAGTCCTCGAGGAAACAGAAAAATCCTGCGCGCTTGGCTCCTCGAACCCGATGATCCGTTTGAACTTACCAAATAAGCCCATTATTTGCCGGATATTCTGCGCATCTTTTCCGAACCGCTTCACGAGTTTACTAATGGCAACTGTTTCTGCTTTCAGATCGCAGAAGGTCCGTAGTTCCAATCTGTTCGCAAGGCGCTGTAGGATGGCATTGTCCACATTCCGGTCATCCTTCTCGCATAGTACCACCATCAGATCCATCGCCAACTCAATGTCCTGCGTGTCCCTCCTCTTTTGAGCCCTTTTGAGTTGCATCCGCATTAGCTCGACCTTCATATACATGAGACCCATCAGTATGTCGGCGAACGATCGACGGAACAATACACAAAATTCATCTAAATTTACTAATTTGAGCTCATGAATTCACTCGAGTCTGTTGAATTCCTCTTGATTCTGCAAAAGCGAATCCGAGAACTTGCTTTGAAGGAAACAACAATGTCATTAAACTAAAGAGTCTGCTGCAAACTTACTTGTTCCTGGACTTCAACCGAGACCCCGAGCTCATCGTAAGGCATAGCATCCAAGGCCTCGTTTAGCTTATCGTAAACAGCATGGAATCTACTCATGACCGCCTCGCTCTCCAACACCTGCATTTTTTTTTATCGAAACCCAGTTCGGAAGATCGAAAACGAGGAACCCAAATGAGCACACGACCGGGTAAACAGTTAGCGAACCAGATAAATCTTGCTTCCGCAGTGACATTGCTTCAACAGCTTGTTAGCCGCAACCACCGCTTGCCTCAGGCGAACCAGGGTAGCGTCCAAACCATCACCGGCAGGGGAATCTGCGGCGCGGCGGGCCTCTCCAATCTCTTCCAAAAGCGGGACCAGCAGCTTCAACCTCCTCGCCAGATTCAGGCACTCCTTCCTCTGCGTCTTCCTGTAACCGCCGTAAGACCCAGCCTTCTCGATCACTCCGATCAAGTACTCAACAACGCCACCGCCTCCATTACCGTCCGCACCGCCGCACGACGAGCACGGCGAGCTAGAGACGGAGGAGCTCTCTCCCGCTTCTCCCTCCATGATCACCCACCGGGCGGGACTATTCCCCAGAAGGGTACCTCGAGGCCGGTCGCTTCTCCGGGGAAGACGAACGGTTCTGTCCCTAGAGCGACTGGCGAGATTGCGTTGGGGTCGGATGATGATGATGGTGGTGGGACGGGGACGTCGTTTAAAGGGCACGTCCCAGGACTTGACTCCGACGCGTCACGTAAGCATGGGCACGAATTTCCAGCATCTTATCCCTTTCCGAGCTCTCCGAATCGGTGCCGGAATGTCAAATGATTGGCGGCCCGGTACAATGATTCGTTGTGTAATTTCGCGGATTCCTGGGCATCTAGAGAGGGAGGAAGGAGATGGACAGAACTTTCGAAAATCAGTTAAGTCAGTCGGTCGTGTTACGTGGGGGCGGTTCACGGTTCACGCGGTTTTTTGACATGGCATGGCATCGACTTTCGCGACGGTTCCGCGGTGGCGTTGTGCGTATCGAGCTTTCTGTTTTCGGGCAAGTGGTGGGTCCCGAATAGTGCTCTCTGTCTTTGTTTTCCTCTTTTTCTTTATCTTTTCGGTTGCCTATTTTTGGGTGTGCCTACCATGATCCGCGGGAGCCTTTTGTTTCGTGATGGGATAATAGATTTGATTAATGGATCACACCCCCATGTATTACACCTGTCAAAATGAATTACACCTATTTCAAAATGAGTTGAGTTACACACTCAGTTAATTATATTCAACAAATAAATCATAAATGAAGGAACTCATTAGATAAAATTCAGCTCTATAAATTTCTTTTCACCCTTTTTTGTTCGCGCTTAATCTTTTACTCGGTTGCTCTATTCTCTTACCTCAACTCTTGAGTACGAATTTTCCTAAACCCATGTTGCATTTTAGCAACATGGGTTGGATGTGAATTGGCTTAAATATGGATCGCTAGATTTGTATATTATGGAAATAGGCTAAAAATGAGTTAATGGTGCGTTTAGTAACCATTTCATTCCCAATAATAATTTTTGCTAAAAAATAACTATTTCTGGATTTTGTTCCTTGGACAAGTTTATGAGCATTCAAAAGTGTTTTATAAAATACAAATTTTTTATTTCCAAAATAAAAATATTTTGTATGACCCTCAATTTTTTTTTTTTTTTAATTTAAAATTTCTTTTGATTTTTAAATAATTTTATTACATTTTCTCTTCTTTTTTTTTTTTTTTTTTTCTTCTTCTTCTTCTACCTCTAGCTAGTCATCGGCCTCGACCATGACTAGTAATTGGCTACCTAAAAAGTATTTTGGATTACATATATTGTTGTGATGTAATAAAATGATTGATGATTTCTTAGAGCCAGCTTTCTTGGGCTTTCTTAGAATAATTCTAAGAAATTAGAATAGAAAAATAAATTTAATTGATTGATTTTTATTTGGAGGCATTATGGGAGGCATTTGATTCCTTGATTCCACAAGTAGCATTTTGTAGTGATTCCTAGAATTTTTATTGTTTGATGAATTTCAATTTTCTGTTTGGTAGATTAAACTATATCTCAAGTAAAATTCTTTTTATGAAAGGCATAGGATTCTAGTTTCTCTTTGGTCTTTGGTCTTGCTTTAATCCCCCTGGAATTCCGAGTTACTTATGAATAGTGATGGAATAATTAAGTCATGGATAGATGTATCATTAACTATTTTTTTTTTTTGTGAGAACTTATCATGGATTCATGAATTCGTTGGTCAAGCTACTAGCATTGAGATTTCCCTAAGTAATGTTTTTGGTTTGGTTTGACGAATTTAGTTTGATTAAACTCAAACTGATAACAACTAAACTATATGGCCAGTGTTTTAAGTTCTAAGTATACCACACCTTCTAAAGTAAACAAACAAGAAGAAGGTTGAGCCATGCCCTTACTTAGGATTCCCATCTACAGCTAAGTCATTGAGTGGCACTTTGCAATATGGATCGACTTAGCAGGGACCAAGCTACAGCAAGACTCTTTGCTCCTTCTAACCGTGTAGTCTACAAAATGAGCATTCTTTAATTCATTATCTGCCTTGTCTTATATGCCTTGTCTTATAATAGTGAAATCTCGCTCTCCAAGAGCGGAAATAGCCATTCTTGCACCACTTCTTCCTACAACTCCACTCTAACGAGGGCTTCTTCAGTCATTATTCTAAGTTCAGGGACTCCCGGATGTCAATCTCTTTTCAAAGCCATTAGCATGTTAACCCATCTCTCAACTCAAGAAGGAAGCTCCTCCCCTTTCTTCTCTCCCTTGTCTCAAGATCTTCAACTATTTCTTATCTTGATTTGGAAGGAGAAGAGGATTAAAATGAAATGTGAAGAACCCGTCTTAGTCTCTTACATTCTACATTCTAGTCATAAAAGATTAGTCTCTTACATTCTAGTCATCATCTTAGATGTCTAGGCAACAAAATATTTGATGGGCTTTGATAAAAATTGAAATCAGTTCGTAAAACATAAGAGGAAAGGAGTAATTACACTCCAACTAAGCAAAAAAAAAAAAAGATTCAAGAGTATGGGGAAGGGCTTGTAGTGATGGATGACTTGGTTAGAATTCTTTCGGAAACCATAGCCAGTGTAGTCGGACGTCTGGGGAGTATGGGGAGTATGGTCGGCTCTGGCTCTATTGAGACTCGCGGATGCGAAAGAAAAAGTTGGTATTCAACGTCTGAGGAGAAGGAAGAGCCGTCTAAACAATTTGACTTTCTATCTTTTTTTTTTTTGGTCTTTGTAAAGCAAATTCTTTTATGAAATTCTTTTCACCTAATCTAATATGCTCACGCATCATTTGGATTCTAGTTTAAGAGTTTAACTTTTTCTAATCTTTATGGTATTTAGAAAATTATTTTTGGTATTATTACATGAGTGCAAGCCCATTCCCAATCCATGCCTTATTTGGATTATCATTAATCACTAATCAATCTTAGTAAATAGTAGGAGGTGAGTGAATAGGGTTATGTGGGTGAGGCCGGTTCATTCTTTCTGAATTCTTGATTTTGTTTTATTACCTCAAATGAATACTAAATTTTCAATTGACCAAAATCTACTAAAGTCATTGGTAGATGGACCACTATATTAATGATGTTGTTGGAGTTGGACGGATTTGATCTCAGTAACAGTTGGATATATGGAGTTGGATATATGGAATGAGAATAGATGACTTACTATAATACTTTCTAATACTTCCTAATATTGCACTCTAGGCATTCTATTTTATTAAACTTTTTGATTTTATGAAACTTTTTGATGAAATGTCTTCTGAATTCGATTTAATCCAATTCTAGACTAAACTAAGAATTGTTTCTCCCCCAAAATTCCTTTTTAATTGGTAAATAAATATTTGACGAGATCCTTGGTGAGAGGATTTTTCTTTGTAATTAAGTAACAATAATTGTCCTATACATTTAACATTTTTTCTTTATGAAATTTAGGATCCACCATGTGCTCTGATCATTGGAGAGAGTTTTCTTTTCTTTATAATAGGAATTCCCCTTTACTTTATATTTGTATGATGTATGAATGTGCCATAGATGAGCACTTTTCAAGGAAAAAAAAAATCCTAATGCAAATAGGATTAGGAAATTCTTATGTTATATGGATTGGATCAATTGAATCGCAAACATAAACAGTTCTAGAACTTTCCTTTCCAGTCCACGGGGAGAACATTTTTAATAAGTTTTTTCTTTTTATTTTTTTCATTTCCCTTTACTTGCCCTTTCCTCATCCACCGGCATGTTAGTCATGCGGAAAAATAACTTCTTGTTGTGATGTAAGAGAAGTCAAAAAAATAATGAAAATAATGAATAGGTAGTTTTGGACAAGGTGGTTCATTATCATTAAGTACTCATTAATACATTTACTTGAATATCATTAAGTACTCATCATCATGAAAATTGGATTATATGCCAATTGATTTGTTTGAACTTATATATACCTTCTACAAATTACCAAAATCTGGATTCACGCGACAAGTATTTGTTGGCAAACCGGGTACTCGGGTACTCTTTAGCTGACTTTTTACTTTTTTTAAATGGGAAACATATGCACACAAATACAAATATTGTGTGTTTTGTGCTATTTCTTTGTTTGGTCATCAACTTTTGTTTGGTTTGGTCTAGTAAAATTCTAATGGGAAAGGTCTTTCTCTGCTATGACCTTTCTAAATAACTTGAACTTGTTTTTCTCCTTCCTCCACCGCGTGAATACCAATTCGAATTAGTAGAGTTGTCCATACGGAGCGGAGTTTTCTCGACACCGGAGGTTTCTTGTCGCGCGTCTGCGGGCTGTCTTTCCGGGCGAGTTCATGCGCACGCTTAGGGATTGGCTAAGATTGGCTAAGGGTTGACGAATGGTTTCTGGGATTTAGAAAACGATCACCATGCGGCGGTTTCGAGGTGAGAGGCGGAAGGGAGATCGCTTTTGGCTGGTCTTTTTGGGTGCAAAGCAGATAAGTCAAAAAAGTTCATTATTAATGCATAATCCCAGCGAGAGGAGGCCTGCGAAGGAGATCGGACGGCTGGGGATGAGCCTCATATTCCTCGGATGGCTTGTCTTCCAATAATAAAATAAAATATAAATTATTAAAAAGAGTTTTGTAATGATTTCGAGGACAAAATTCATACCCTCGATTATCCTATCCACACAAGTGCAAGTTAAAGTCAGTCTCTAAAGTGACGAACCAACCTCCGGGATTCGTCCCCTAGTAGTCACCCTTCCAACATGGAAGGGAGGTGAGGTTTAAATCCCCACCTTCTCGGGGGATGGGGTGGGGACGCGTAAGTTTGAGAGTGGGTTTTGACTCCCACGCCCGTAAGAGGTAGGGCAAAAAGTCCGAGAGTGAGTGTAGAATAGGATTAGAGTAGGACTGACCAAAAAAAAAAAAAAAAAAAACCTCTTCTCTCTTCTCTACGCTACACTCTCTTCTCCGCTAGGCTACACTCTCTTCTAGCTTATTAATTGCTAGCTATGAAGGACAAGATCTCCTCTTTACATATAATGTTGCCTTTGTATTAAGGCGAGTAAAATTATCTCGCTCACCTTCTTGGAGCTTTTGAGATAAAAGAAAAAATAGATAAATTATTGTAAGATTGAAGATTTTGAGATAAAAGAAAAAAATAGATAAATTGTTGTAAGATTGAAGAAAAAAATTTCAGCTTTATACTATATCAAAAATGTCTTTTTTCATTACTATTAGTACGATAATTTTACATGGAATATGTAAAACATTATAGGGAATATTTGAGAATGCACTTTTCTTTAATATGTTAAAAAAAAATGTGTGAAATACTTAATCATGATAACTATTCTAAATAGAAAAGGAAAAATAGAAAAAAAGAAGGAGTGGACCATCATTTTAAATTGCAAGGCAATTTTGTTCTAAATAAGGCTCGAAAATGAAGGCACAAATAAACATTGTTTCAAACAAGGATTGATTATTTCAAATAAGGGTAGGAAGTGTACATATGAAGGGTAGGAAGTGAACATATCAATCTCAAATAAGGGCCTCAACTCACGGAAGGATAATTTCGTCTTTTAAATTTTTTTCTTTTTTTCTTTATTTTTTTCTATTTTTTAGTAAAAAAATTAAATAAACTTTAAAAAAAAAGGGAAACACAAGCGGGCGCATAAGACCAATAGAGAAAACACCTTCACAAAAAGTGATGAAGAAAGAAAGTGGAAAACGTTTTCATATCTTTAGCTAAGCCTTCAGTTTGTTGACTCACGTGTTGGCTGGTCATCGCCGAGCGAAAGAAATGAGGAGGGAGAAGGAGGAAGTAAAAGAATAAAGAATAAAGAATTTTAAAAAATCGATTTTTTAAAATTAAAAGTAAGAAATTCAAAAAATCATATTAGATACCGAATTGCTAGTTTATTTTCATAATATTGCTGAAGATATTAGTGACCGATTTTTGTGATTTGTTCATGTCCAAACACTGAGTGTCCGAAGATTTCTAAAGTCCAAAATGAGGTGCTAGTCGAAGCATGGGTAAGACCCATGAATTCAGCAGAGCTCATCACTCATTGCCGCCCCTCTCCTCAAATTATGCAGATTGCGACACCCTCTACCGTTATTCCTCTTCTTTTGTGCTTTTGTTCTTTTCTTCTTCTTTTTTTAAAATTCTCCGTTGATTATTCTCGAGTAAAAAATGAGGGTATTTACTTATCATTTCTTTGCTCGGTTATGGTGGAAAAATGGAAATCCGAAATGATTTTTATGTCAAATATCAAGCGCTGAATGCAACCGAGTGTTTTTTTCCCCTCCTACATTTCCTTGAACACAAAAATATCTAAGGAAAAAAAAAAACCAATCTCGGCTATGATACGATGACCGCTATACATTTATTTCTGCAAGTACCCTTCACACAATTTTTAAGCGAAATCCCACCCTAAAGAGCTCAAATTGCCCCTCCTTGAATAATCATTTCATCATCGTCTGTCTTGCTTAGAGTTGGGTGACCTTCTAGTTGGTTTGGTGGTTTTGAGCATGTGAAAAATTGAAAAATTGAGAATGAACATCAAATAAAGTCGTAAATAAAAGACACAAATATAATTGATGGCAAGCTACAAAGTGTTTGGTATTTTCAAAAATTAAAATACAATTACCGCTAATTGATTGGAAAAAGGACCATTCTTTCGGCCTTTTGGCTATGATCGAGCAAATTCACAATTAGACTATTAAAGCTCTGGAGAATAAGTTTGATGAAAACTACGTTGGTACCCTCCGTTAGTTTCCGTTCGATTTTTCCGTTAATTTTGCTGACGTGGTTGCTGACGTGGCAAAGTCATGTGGAAATTCATAAGTTTAATACCATTAAAAACCCCAAATTGGTATATTTATGACAAATTTACCCCAAACTGATATATTTATGACAAATTTACCCAAAACTGGTATATTTACGACAAATTTACCCTAAATTAATTTTTTCGATCATAAAAAACCTAAATTGGTACACGTGCGGCACATTTACCCTCTTTCAATTTTCCCAAATTTGACCGAGTTGTGATGTCCAATCAATTTTATTTTATGGATTACTCTAACATTGCCTCCATATCATTAATACTTGATTTTTTTCTTTTTATTGGAATCATTATTAGAAAACTATTCAAAGGCTACCGAATGTGCACTTCATTCTTGTGCCGAGAAGATGCCCATTAACTAAAAGATGGACAGATCGCTTGCGCACATATACAAAAGAATCACACTCAAAGCACACCTAAAATTAGCGACAAACATAAGTGATTTTGGTTCTAGCATTTCAACGAGCATGTGATGTACGAGTCACTCATACCATTCACAAGCAAGTTCCATGTTAAAATTTTGACACACTTACGATTCAAGGTAGGAAAGACTACGTAACGCTAATAAGAACATGGACTTAACACGAATGACCAGCAAAGCAAGAGTAATATGTAAGTGTACAAACAGATTGCGGACAAGCAGTAAACCATGTGGGGCTGAGACATATAAACATAAAGCCAAGTTTGTCATAAACCAAAAACGAGTGAAGCAACCACAATATGTGCACTTCTTTTGTATATGTGCGCAAGCGATCTGTCCATCTTTTAGTTAATGGGCATCTTCTCGGCACAAGAATGAAGTGCACATTCGGTAGCCTTTGAATAGTTTTCTAATAATGATTCCAATAAAAAGAAAAAAAAAATCAAGTATTAATGATATGGAGGCAATGTTAGAGTAATCCATAAAATAAAATTGATTGGACATCACAACTCAGTCAAATTTGGGAAAATTGAAAGAGGGTAAATGTGCCGCACGTGTACCAATTTAGGTTTTTTATGATCGAAAAAATTAATTTAGGGTAAATTTGTCGTAAATATACCAGTTTGGGGTAAATTTGTCATAAATATACCGGTTTGGGGTAAATTTGTCATAAATATACCAGTTTGGGGTTTTAATGGTATTAAACTTATGAATTTCCATATGGCTTGCCACGTCGGCAACCACGTCAGCAAAATTAACGGAAAAATCGAACGGAAGCTAACGGAGGGTAGATCTGTCACATATGTACCAGTTTGGGGTTTTTGGTGGTCAAAAAAATAGTTTGGGGTAAATTTGTCACAAGTGTACCAGTTTAGGGTTTTTTAGGGTATTAACCCTCTAAAATAAGGAAAGATATTGGTTTTTTGGGGAATGTGAAAAACAATTTCCCTACTCTTTCTTTCCTCTCTCATTTGAATTACTTTTATTTTTTTATTTTTTTTTGTAATTTGAATTATTATTATTTTTTCCTTCTTCCTTTTTCTTCTTCTTGGCTAGTGGCCTGCCAAAGCAAAGGCAAGCAACCCGCCACGGCGAGGCTCGAGTGTTTGAGAGGGTGCCAAGCTGGAGCCTTGTCTAGATCAGCAACCCTTGAACATCGAGGGTGGACGCTTGCCTGTGGGCGACCGGCCGAGGAAAAGAAAATTAAAGAAACGAAAAAATAATTATAAATTACAATTTTTTCTAAAGAAAATAAAAATAAAAATAAAAACAAAAAATAATCAAAAGTAGTGCATCAAATCATATAACCGAACGACACAAAATATTTTTTTCCCTTTGATTTCATGTTTTCATGTTTGAGTTTGAGCTGGAGATGATCATTTTCCTAAAAAAAAAAGATTTATTGGAAAATGGAGCCTAATTAGAGAAATGATTTATTTTTCGAGGCTTCACAGGAATGAAATTATATAAAGAAACTCTTCAAGAGCAAAGATCAAGCCTTCATCATCTATCCTTATCAAGATCTTTACTCAAATTATAATAATGACCTCATAATTTATTCATCAGCAGACTCCCGAATTAAAAACAAAAACTTGCACATCACCTTCTTGGACCCAACACAGCTATCCATCCATTTTGACTTAGGATAGGTCGAATCATGCCACATGCCACAGAACAAGAACAAAAACGTGTGGAGACCAAGATAGGATCGAATCGTGGGATAGAACAAAACCGTACTGAGGAAGGTGTTTGTTATGTCCCAGGCTCATGGCAAAGGAATGGCCTAAGCGTAAAAGATGTGTTGAGAAAGTTTTCCACACGTGATTTTTCTGTGATTTTTCTTTTTGTGGAAAGGGAAAACAAAAACCCTCATAATTAAAAAAAAAAATAGCTATATTCAACTTATATTAAAGATGAAATAGACCTTATAAGATGAAATAGAGTGTTCGAGTTCTCCAGGAAACTTTATTTTTAGCTTTATCTTCTACATATAATCTTCTTCATTTTTTTTTTCAAAATTCAAAAAATAGTAAAGAATTTATGATCTTTCATGTTTTTTGAAAATTGAAAAAATTAATATATGAGTGGAAAATGTTACTTATAGCCTTATAAAACTATTTAAAAACATCTTTGGGCAAAAGTTCTTGCTCTTTTTATTTTTTATATCTATTGTTTTATTAATATTGATTTGACATTTCTATAAATCAATTGAGTTAAAAAATATCTCCTCCTTCTTCTTCTCTTTTTCATGACCCCTAAAAGACCCCAAATCTCGGAATGGACTAAATAAATGAAATTGAGTTGTAGCTGGCATTTATCTCTTTCCTCGTATCTATTTCAATAATAAAATAAAATATAAATTATTAAAAAAACTGAGCCTAATAACAGTACGATAGAGCTTTGTAATGATTGTGTAGCAGCGGTAGGGAGAGAGATTATTTATTGCGGTTGCCTGCTATCGACAATGACGGGGGAGAGAGAAGGAGAGAAGGAGGGAGAGAGATTATTTACTGCTCTCCTCTTCTCTCTCTTCTCTGCTAGGAGATCTCTACCAGGATAGCACTCCCTCTTCTTCCTCTCTTCTTCATGACAATTAATTCCTAGCTATTCCTATGACTAGGAGACACAGGAGAAATGTCAAAATTGTGAGTACGCAATTACGTTTTTAATGGAAGAAGGATGGATGGATTATTGATGAATGCCACGACAAACCTCAAAGCGCTTGAGGGCTTCACTCGTTGCTTGGAGAGTCTTCTTCGGAACAAGAAGAAAAGAAGAAAGATATTCAGAATAAGAAAAAACATAATAAGAAAAATGAAGAAAATCTTGTTTCAACTGGGGATATTCTGAAAAATAAACTATTTTCAACTATTTAACTATTTCTTGTGGGTCCTTTTATGCTGCATCGCCTGGGGCAATTGTCTCAAATTTTGAAAAGAAATATCCTTATTTTCATTCTAAGGAATCAAGACAATCTATGAAAATATTGTATTATTCCTATTCAAGACTTAGGATTTTTCTAGAAACTTTTTTAGGTTATTAATGTGAAGATTATGGATGTATTTACACCCTTATACTAATTATGTAAAAAAAGATATGTTTAGAATTTTATGCTTAAACAATTTATCTATAATTTAATTCGATAACTATATGTGTGCCTCCAATAACGTTTGGGAAAATATGAATTTTATAAATTAAAGAAAAATATGGCTTTTGGCTTGTCTTTTTTTTTTTTTTTGGGTGCTAAGTCAAAAAAGTTCCATCCGAGCGAGAGGAGGCATGCGAGGGAGATCGGACGGCTGGGGATGAGCCTCACATTCCTCGGATGGCTTGACCTTCCAATAATAAAATAAAATATAAATTATTAAAAAAGTTGAGCCTTTGTAATGATTGCGTTGAGGACAAAATTTGTATCCCTCGTAAACGTCTCTCTCTCTCCGAACCAACCTCGTCTCTTGTCTCTTCCTCTTCTCTCTTATCCACCGCAACAATCTTAAAGTCCATTAAAGTCCAAGTCTCTGTCACACTGCACACACGAACCAACCTCAGGAGCTAGACTCTCTTTCTACCTTGTAGCTATAAACTATGTAGCACCGACACGCGACACGCATGACGTGACACGACACGACGGAGACACGCGACACGTCATTTCTAAAAAAATAGAGAATTCCGACACGTTTCGACACGTTAAATATTAAATAAATATTTTTATTTTTAATTAATTTGATTCAAATTCATAAATAAATAATTAATTAAAAATGCCTATAATTCAATTCATTTGAAATTCGAAAGATATATTCATAATTAATGCGAAATATGTTTTTAATTTTAATAAAAGTTATCGATGAAACTAATAATTAATAAAAAATTAGAATCAATTTATTTAAATAAATTCATGATTTTCTAGAATGACCAAAATTTATTATTATTCAAAATTCAATACTTTTACTTTTCGAAATTATTTTTTAATTTCATTTATTTAATTTTTCAATAAAAAAAATCCCCCAAACCCACACCTTCTTTCGTTTCTCCATTTCCCTCCACCCCAAACTTATTTCACTTTTTCCCTCCCCCACGCCACTCTGACAGCCTGTCAACCTCACTTCCCCTCCCCCAAAACTCAAAAGACACGCCATCTCCCCCTCTTTTTATTATTTTTTATTCCTTTGTCAAAAACCCTCACGAGACTCCTATTTCCTCCTCCTTCAGACCTTCTACCGTTTTGCAGCTTCCGACGATGGAGCGGGACGCGACGCCGAGGAGGAGGAGATGCCGTCGCCGCCGCTCGGTGCCCCCTCGGGCCCCGATCCCTTCCTCTTCTCTTCCTCTCGATTTTTCTCCTCCTCCTCCTCTCCGCGCGACCCCCTTCCTCTCCTCTTCCTCTTGACCTTCTCCTCCTCCTCCTTGTCGTCGATCCATCGCGACAGTGGCGGCCCTCGCCGCTCTCTCTGACCGTCTCTCGCCGTCGCTCGCGGCCTCTGCTCCCTCCCCCTCCGTCGCCTCCACCCGAAATCTTCCGGACACGCGTCGACACGCGTGTCGAGAAAAAGTTGACCGCGTGTCGAAAAATCGACACGCGGTCAACGCGTGTCCAGCGTGTCGACGTGTCCGACACGCTCCGACACGTGTCGGACACGACACGGAAGCACGGACAACGGACAACGTGTCCGTGCTTCATAGGCTATAAAGTCCTCCTCTTTACTTCCACTTATATGCTAAAAGAAGGCCTTCTCTCTCCCTGATCTTCTTCATCGCTTTTTCAACATCAAATAAAGTCGTAAATAAAAAGACACAAATATAATTGATAGCAAGCCACAAAGTGTTTGATATTTTCAAAAATCCAAATATGTGTTTGGTATTTTCAAAAATTAAAATACAGTCTCATATCAACAACCTCCTAATGGGTCTGGCTATAGTCCTATCATTGTCGACACGCATGACATATTTATATTCTTTGGACTTGGATTACTATGGATTGACGCTCTTTTCACCGCTAATTGATTGGAAAAAAGACCGTTCTTTCGGCCTTTTGGTTTTGATTGAGCACATTCACAATTAGACTATTAAAGCTCTAGAGAATAAGTTTGACGAAAAGTACATTGATAAATAAATAAATTTGTGGGAGGAAGTCTTCTAAAATAAGGAAAGATATTGGTTTTTTGGGAATGTGAAAAATCATTTTCCCTACTCTTTCTTTTGTCTCTCATTTGAATTATTTTTATTTTTTTTTTTTTTTTCTTTTAATTTGAATTATTATTATTTTTTCCTTCTTCCTTTTTCTTCGGCCTACCAAAGCAAATGCGAGCAACCGGCCACGGCGAGGCTCAATTGTCCGAGAGGGTGCCAAGCTGGAGCCTTGTCCAGATCGGCAACCCTTGAACATCGAGGGTGGCGAGGACACTTGCTGGTGGGCGACTGGCCAAGGAAAAGAAAATTAAAGAAAAGAAAAATAATTATAAATTACAATTTTTCTAACGAAAATAAAAATCAAAAGTAGTGCATCAAATCATATAACCGAACAACACAAAATATTTTTTCCCTTGGATTTCATGTTTTCATGTTTGAGTTTGAGCTGGAGATTATCGTTTCCTAAAAAAAGATTTATTGGAAAATGGAGCCTAATTAGAGAAATGATTTATTTTTCCAGGCTTCACGGGAAAAAAAAAAAGAAATTATATAAAGAAACTCTTCAGGAGCAAAGATCAAACCTTCATCATCTATCCTTATCAAGATCTTTACTCAAACTATAATGACCTCATAATCTATTCATCAACAGAGTCCCTGAATTAAAAACAGAAACTTGCAAATCAGCTTCGTGAACCCAACACAACTATCCATCCATTTTGGTTGAGGTTAGGTCGAATCATGCCACATGCCACAGAACAAGAACAAAAACGTGTGGAGACTAGGATGGGATTGAATCATGGGATAGAACCAAACCGTGCGCTCTATTCTTTGTCTTTTGTTATGTCCCAAGGACAGGACGCTCATGGCAGCCTAAAAGATGTCCCGCACGTGATTTTCTTTTGTGGAAATGAAAAACAAAAATCCTCGGAATTATCAAGAAAATAGTTATATTCAACTTATATTTCATTGTTCCCGTTCTCTCTGGGAAACTTTATTTTTGGCTTTATCTTCTACATATAATCTTCTTCCGTTTTTTTTTTAAATTAAGAAAATAGTAAAGACTTTATGATCTTTCATGTTTTATAAAATTGAAAAAAATTAATATATGAGTGGAAAATGTTACTTATAGCTTAATAAAACTATTAAAAAACATCTTTAGGCAACATAAAAGTTCTTGCTTTTTTTTATTTTTTATATCTATTGTTTTATTAATATTGATTTGACATTTCTATAAATCGATCGAGTTAAATAATATCTCCTCCTTCTTCTTCTTCTCTTTTTTTTTCATGACCCTTGAAAGACCCCAAATCTCGGAATGGATTATAAATAAATGAAAAGAGGAAATAATCTATTGCACCCACTTGTTCTTTGAGTGTAGAGTTAATCTCGATATTAAAAGGAGCTGGCATTTATCTTTTCCTCGTTTCTGTTTTAATAAGAAAATAAAATATAAATTATTAAAAAAAAGCTAAGCGAAGTAAGAGTACAATAGAGCTTTGTAATGATTGTGCAGCAACGATTGCTTGCTAATGTCTGTGAAGTCCAAGTAAACGAATGATCGGGGGAGAGAGAAGGAGGGAGAGAGATTATTTAGGGGGTGCATGATAAAAATTATTTCTGTTCCGAAATGATTTTTCTGTTTGCACCAATTGAACAGAAACTTGTTTGATAACGCTTATCAAATTTTCTATTTGGAATAGGTTTCTATTCCGAAATAGAAATGGAGGAGAAATCAGAAATAGAAAATTTCTATTTCGATTTCTCCCTAAATCAATTTCTATTTCTCCCAACCCTAATTTCACCTGTTCTCCCTCGTACGCCTCTTCTCTGCCTCCTCCTCCGCCTCTTCTCTGCCTCCTCCTCGAGACATCGTCTCCTCCGCCTCTCCTCCGCCTCCTCCTCCGCCTCTTCTCTGCCTCCTCCTCGAGACATCGTCTCCTCCGCCTCTCCTCCGCCTCTCCTCGACTCCTCCTCCGCCTCTTCTCTGCCTCCTCCTCCTCCTCCGCCTCTGCTCATCTCCTCGAGACATCGTCTCCTCCGCCTCTCCTCCGCCTCTCCTCTGCCTCCTCCTCCGCCTCTTCTCTGCCTCCTCCTCCTCCTCCGCCTCTGCTCATCTCCTCGAGACATCGTCTCCTCCGCCTCTCCTCCGCCTCCGCCTCTGCTCGTCTCCTCCGCCTGTCCCCGATTGTTGTCCGAGGGTCTGCTCGTCTCCTCCGCCTCTGCTCGCGAATCCACCCCCTCCGCCTCGCTCGTCTCCTCCGCCTCATCCTCCGCCTGTCCCCGATTGTTGTCCGAGCCACCAGAAATTTGTATTTTGCAGAAGAATTTCTTGAAGTTTGAAGCGGTTGAAACTTTCCTTCATATGCTTGAAGATGGTTTTTTTAACCTAACGATTATTGTTTCGCGGTGGTTATTCGGGCTTGTTCAGTTCCGGAGAATGCATCAATTGGTAATACAATTTTCGGGTTTATAATCGAAAGCGGCTACGTAAATTATGATGTGTGCGTTGGGTGTGCCTTTTAATCGACATGTTTGCGAAGGGTAGTGCTGATTTTGTTTCAGCTCGTAAGGTGTTCGAGAAAAGGCCCGAGAGGAGTGTGGTTGCTTGGACTTTGATGATGACAAGATGTACTCTGGTGGGTTTTTCAATTGAGCTGTTGATTTGTTTCTCGATATGCTTGTGAGTGGGACCGTGGCGAGATAGATCTACACTCGAAAGCTGTTTTGTCAGCAAGTTCGGAGTTGGAGTTGCAATCGCTGGGGTTGCGGTTGCAATGCTGGGTTATACAGTCTGGATTCACTTCGGATGTCCGTGTTAGATGCCGCTCGGTGGACATGTACGTGAAGTGTGTAGCTAGTGGATTGCTTAATGATTGGAGAAAGGTGTTTGATCGGGTGCAAGATCATAACGTGATGTCTTAGACAGCAATAATCACGGAAGTAAGAAATGATCAAAGGTCCCATGAGGCCGAACCATTTCGCATTTGCTAGTGTTCTTAAAAATTTGTTTTAAGAAATAGAAATTTTATTCAGTTATCAAACGAATTTCTATTTCTGAAACAGAAATTTTGTATCGTTATCAAACAGATTTTTTTCCTCAGAAACTCGTCCAGAAATAGAAATAGAAATGTTGTCATGCGCCCCCATATTATTTATTGCTCACCTCTTCTCTCTCTTCTCTCTGCTAGGACATCTCTCTACCAGGACAGCACTCCCTCTTCTTCATGCAATTAATTGGTAGGCTAGCTATTCCTATGACTAGGAGACACAGGAGGAGCGTTGAAATTGTGAATACGGAATTACTTTTTTAATGGAAGACTATTGATGAATGCCACGACAAACCTCAAAGCCCTTCAAGGCTTCACTCGTTGCGTGGGCAGTCCTCAAAACAAGAAGAAAGATATTTAGAACAAGAAAAAAGATAATAAGAAAAATGAAGAAAATCTCGTTTCAATTGTACTCAACAAAAAATAGAAAAGAGAGGGATTTTCGATCTTTCCTAAATAGGAGGTAAAGAAGATATTAGTAAAATTTCATATTATGTAAATTATTCTGTTAGACATCATCATTTATCCTCAAAATATTTCCAACTATTTCCTATGGGTCCTTTTATGCTGCATCCCCCAAGGCAATTGTCTCAAATTTTGAAAAGACATATCCTTATTTTCATTCTCAGGAATCAAGACAATCAACTATGAAAAGATTGTATTATTCCTATTCAAGACTTAGGATTTTTCTAGAAACTTTTTTAGGTTATTGATGTCAAGGATGTATTTACACCCTTATACTAATTATGTAAGAAAACATATGTTTAGAATTTTATGCTTAAACAATTTATTATAATTTAATTTGATAACTATGTGTATATATATGTCAACAATCATATATTTATGACGTTGGAAGCAAAACCGTGTGTGCTGGTGGTTTATTTCAATATTTGCATGAAGATTAAAAAGGGTATCCAAACAAAAGAATTAACATAAGAATATGTTCAAGAGGATGATTTACGAGTGCCATTCATGTGAAAATTGCCTCCAAGGGAAAAATATGATTTTTATGGATTAAAGAAGGTTAAAAGGTTATGACTATTCATGAAGAAAATTCAAGGGTTGCAACAGTTGGTAAACAAGCAAACTCAAAGTTCTTAATAAGATAAAAAGATAGATTTATATATTTTCGCCCATCAACGGGAAAAGAAATATATATATATAAAAGAGTGGATACTAGGAGAAAACTCAAAGGATTCAATCTTGTAGGACAAATTGGTTTAATATCTTTTCTAATAAGTCATAACAATTTGAAAGGAAGATTTATGGATACCACCTTTGGAGGCAATATGGCTCCTTATGTAGTCTATGTGACCTATCTTCATAATCGAACCTTCTCAAACTTTTGAAATCTTTCCACTTCTTTTTCGCTTCCTCTTTTTTGTACTGTATGTTACAATCTTCACAATTACTAGTCAAGTTGAAAAAGAAAAAAACTATTCGCATGAAATGATACTTATCATAAATATTGGTACAAGTTGGATAGATTTGGCTTTATCAAATTTAGAATTTCAATAATAATTCCAAAGATCACATCATTCCAAATTTAAAATAGGCATCTTGGCTTTACCCAAATGAGCTAACGAGGAATAGGAATGATCTGAGATGTCAATAACATCCGCTAAAATACTTCAAATGTACTTACCGAGACACTTAACAAAAAGCCCCATGATAAAGAAATGGTAAGTAGGGATTTAGATTTCTACTAAATGTACCTGCCAAATTTGAATTCTCAGTTATTGCAACTCAATTTTTTCAATATGTTTTAATCCCTAAGTTTCATTTTTTTGGGGGACATTCTAAAATTTTGACACAAAAATATGTAAGTTGTACTATGGTGGTAACATAATACTCGTGATTTCCATATGTTGATGGCGTAGCCCAAAATTAAAACCTATTATGTGTGGTCCTTCATATGGGAAAAAGAAACCCCAGTCCTATTATACTCTTTAACTACATAGGAGGGGCAGAAAATTGCTCGCGCAAGAATAAATTTATTTTTTGTGTATATATATATGGGCAATATGACACACTGCACACATAGTAGTAATGCATGTAAATATTCCAACTTGAGTTTTGAATTTTAAAAAGAAAATTGCAATTGAGCATTTATAATCTCAGGACCTAGCATAATTGCAATTAATTTTTTTTTTCCTTTTTTAAGGATTCTAGTACTCTTGTTCGATCAATCACAATCAAATCACAATCACACCTACTATTTTGCAATTTTTATAATGATACACACGTATCATTAACGAATGACCTAAAATTATGTAATGCGATAAATTTTTCGATCAATATTTTTACACCTAGCATTAGCTTTTGGACTTAGTAGTTCCGCTTGATTATAAAATATAGGAAATATAGGAACGAAAAGTAGTTTTATGTGATATTAAGTTTTTCAATCAATATTTGATGGGCTTTGATAAAAATTGAAATCAGTTCGTAAAACATAAGAGGAAATGAGTAATTACACTCCAACTAAGGAAAAAAAAAAGATTCAACGGTATGGGAAGGACTTGTAGTGATGGATGACTTGGTTAGAATTCTTTCCGAAACCATAGCTAGTGTAATCGGACGTCTGGGGAGTATGGGGAGTATGGTCGGCTTTGGCTCTATCGAGACTTGCGGATGCGAAAGAAAAAGTTCGTATTCGGCGTCAGAGGAGAAGTCTAAACAATTTGACTTTCTATCTTTTTTTTTTTTTTTTTTTTTTTGTCTTTATAAAGCAAATTATTTCATGAAATTCTTTTCACCTAATCTAATATGCTCACGCATCATTTGTATTCTAGTTTAAGAGTTTAACTTTTTCTATCCTTTTGGTCTTTAGAAAATTATTTTTGGTATTATTACATGAGTGCAAGCCCATTCCCAATCCATGCCTTATTTGGATTATCATTAATCACTAATCAATCTTAGTAAATAGTAGGAGGTGAGTGAATAGGGGTATGCGGGTGAGGCCGGTTCATTCTTTATGAATTCTTGATTTTGTTTTGTTACCTCAAATGAATACTAAATTTTCAATTGACCAAAATCTACTAAAGTCATCCGGTAGTATGGACCACTATATTAATGATGTTGTTGGAGTTGGACGGATTTGATCTCCGTAACAGTTGGATATATGGAGTTGGATATATGGAATGAGAATATACTTTCTAATACTTCCTAATATTGCACCGTAGGCACTCTATTTTATTAAACTTTTCAATTTTATGAAACTTTTTGATGAAATTTCTTGTGAATTCAATTTAATCCAATTCTAGACTAAACTAAGAAGCATTTCTCTCCCAAAATTCCTTTTTAATTGGTAAATAAATATTTGATGAGATCCTTCGTGAGATGATTTTTCTTTGTAATTAAGTAGCAATAATTGTCCTATACATTTAACTTTTTCTCTTTATGAAATTCAGGATCCACCATGTGCTCTAATCATTAGAGAGAGTTTTCTTTTCTTTATAATAGGAATTCCCCTTTACTTTATATTTGTATGATGTATGAATGTGCCATAGATGAGCACTTTTCAAGGAAAAATACAAAAAAAAAAAAAAAAAAATCAATGCAAATAGGATTAGGAAATTCTTTTGTCTTATGGATTGGATCAATTGAATCGCAAACATGAATAGTTCTAGAACTTTCCTTTCCGATCCATGGGGAGAACATTTTTAATAAGTTTTTCTTTTTATTTTTTTCATTTCCCTTTACTTGCCCTTTCGTCATCCACCGGCATGTTAGTCATGCAGAAAAATAACTTGTTGTGATGTAAGAGAAGTTAAAAAAAATAATGAAAATAATGAATAGGTAGTTTTGAGCAGGGTGATTCATTATCATTGATTACTCATTAATACATTTACTTCAATATCATTAAGTACTCATCATCATGAAAGTGGATTATATGCCAATTGATTTGTTTGAACTTGTATATACCTTCTACAAATTACCAAAATCTGGATTCATGTGACAAGTATTTGTTAGCAAACCGGGTACTCGGGTACTCTTTAGCTGACTTTACTTTTTTTAAATGGGAAACATATGCACACAAATACAAATATTGTGTGTTTTGTGCTATTTCTTTGTTTGGTCATCAACTTTTGTTTGGTTTGGTCTAGTAAAATTCTAATGGGAAAGGTCTCTCTCTGCTATTACCTTTCTAAATAACTTGAACTTGTTTTTCTCCTTCCTCCACCACGTGAATACCGATTCCAATTAATATAGTGGTCCATACGGTGACGACAGCGGAGTTTTCTTGACAGTGGAGGTTTCTTGTCGCTCTTGTCGCTCGTGTGCGCACGCTTAGGGATTGGCTAAGATTGGCTAAGGGTTAACAAATGGTTTCTGGGATTTAGAAAACGATCACCATGCGGTGGTTTCGAGGTGAGAGGCGGAAGGGAGATCGCTTTTGACTGGTCTTTTTGGGTGCAAAGCAGATAAGTCAAAAAGTTCTTCCATTATTAATCCATAATCCCAGCGAGAGGAGGCTTGCGAAGGAGATCGAACGGCTGGGGATGAGCCTCACATTCCTCGGATGGCATGACATTCCAATAATAAAATAAAATATAATCATTAAAAAAGCTGAGCCCTCGTACATGCATATCCTTGAACTCTCTCTTCTCTCTTCTCTCTTCTCTCTTATCAGTCTTAAAGTCCATTAAAGTCCAAAGTCTACCACACTGCACACGAACCAACTCTCTTCTCTCTTTTCTCTTCTCTCGCTACACTCTCTTTCCCCTAAGCTACTTCTTTCTCCCCGATCTTCTCCACCGCTCCTTTTTAACTCCACGACCGCCCAACCCTGACCGTCGCCGTTGGAACCAGCCACCACCATCTCCCTCCGTCGGAGCCCAGCCACCATTGTCGCCGTCGAAGCCCCGTCCACCACCGTCGCTAGCCACCCAACGCCGGACTCTTTTTGCTTCGGTGAGTTCTCGATTCCATTTTCTTCCGTGCCTAGTTGAAATCCGGTTTTGGGTTTCTGGCGTAGAATATTTTGAGTTTGGGTTTTGGGTTTCGTGTTCTCTGCTTAGTCGTTAGTCGTGGAAGAACGAGCTGTTCACCTTGTAGACGGAGGAGACATAGAAAGTCTTAACCTTCTTGACCACTCGAGTTAGTCACATATGATTATCATTCTTTGGAATGTAATAATACTTTTCCTGGTGGTAAGACATTTTAGCAGACAATGATTCTTGCATTTTCTATTTCTACCCTATAATCTTTCCAATTAATTGAACTTATTTCAAATAATTGTCAGACATATACTCTATGAGAGAGCCAAGGACACCAAACAATAAGAGAAAACAAGAGTTTGATGAGCCTAGCCTTATATCCAAATGAAAGAAATGTCTCGTTTTGTCATGATATCTAGTAAAATGTACATAGAAGTTAAATGGTTCTCTGCAATCTTATAGTTTTTGTTTACTATTTTGCAGGTATGAAATACCAGAGGGACACCCTCTTATGAATGGGGTCAGTCAACATTGCATCTTCTTATAACTATGACAATGTAGGTTCACTTCGTGTTAATGCCATTTTCCCATTTGTAGCTGGACAAGCTAGAAGCAGATAATCCGTCCAAATACCTCCTCACAATATGGACACCAGGTGAGTAAAGAACATAAATGAGGTTAGTGAGTCCAAGTTCATTACATTGATGGCTGTTTGCAGAGATATCAACAATAAAAAATTGAAAATTTTCCGCCAAGTTGACTCCAGTGTATTTCGTTGGGTATTTGAAATGGTTTCACAATCAGGCGCAACGGCTTCTTCTGTTCAACCACTTGACCATAGGTGCAATTCCCAAGAATTTGGCACTCTCTGCAACTCGTGCAACAGTATAAGAGAAGCAAATTCGCAGACTGTTCGGGGAACATTTCTGGTGAGAATATCAGTAATCTTAGTATCTCAAGTAATAAAATCCAGTCATTGTCAGTGGACTCTGTTTTGTCAAATATACAATATTCCGGTGAACACCATAAAGAATTCCAAGTTCATCTAGCCCTTTGGTTTTCAACTCTAGTTTTTTTTAGTAATTTGGCTCTAGATTTATACATCCTTTTCCTTTTTCTTTACTGAATAAAGTTTTTTCGATTATTTCCATGCAGGTGTTGCCACCACTTTGTGCTGAACTTCGGAATCTGGCGATTCTTACAATAGCGGAGTCTCAGGTACTTGGTCTTAAGTCTTTAACTTCTTGGACAGCAAGGATGTCTACATGTAGATAGATTGGCTGCTTTTTTCTGTAAATCTTTCTTGCATACATTGTAAAAGAAAAAGCAGAAATGCGGATAAAAGTATCTCTTTTCCTTCAAAGTGAAGTTTTATGAACCAAAAGAAAGAAAGATTTAAGGGACAACTTGACTTATGTGTTGCTTTAATGAAACTAGATTTATTTGCATGAAACAATAATTAAGACGGTGGCACACTGAAATTGTTTTGTTGTCCGGACCCATTATATTGACTCTTTCACCGAATTTTATTTTCTTTGGAGTATTGAAGTGAAAATCAATTGGAAGGGTACCAAGGGGCTAACTCAATGACTTTTCCATGACTCAGCAGTTTTCATGTGAAACGGAAACTCACTTTTTCCTAATTTTTTCACCTTGATCACTATTTCTTTGTCTTTATCTAGGTTATCTTAACTTTTTGACTTACACTAGGTTAGACATTTGTATTGTGGCTGCCTGCCTTTAGTATGAGGTCTTTCCCATTCAGTTGGGTGGTGAAGTTTCAGTTGCTCTCTTTGCTTTGGTGGCTCTTTCTCTTCTCGTCCTCATCTTCTTCATTTAGATTCGATTGCTTCTACATCTGGACTCAATTCGTACCTAATTAAAATATTATGCGAGGTTGAAAGCGTACACGTCACCAAAATTAGCTCACCAAAATTAGCTGGACTCAATTCGTACCTAATTAAAATTATAAAAAGTTTAACACTAAATTGACACTAAATCAAAAAATTTAGACTAAATTGCCATCAATAAAAATAAAAAGAGTAAATTCGCACCTAAACTAAATTGGCACCAAGTTATAAAAGGTTTAAAAGGTTTAGGACTAAGGAGCAAGTAAGGTTTATTAGAAGGAGAAAAAAGGAAGGATTTTGTTGAAAATGTCAATAAAATGCTAGTGAATTAAACGATGAGGAGATGGTGTGTTATCGATGGAGGGCTGCCCGGAGTGGGCGAGAGGACAAGAGCTTGTCATGCCCCACATTTCCGTACTCCCCATATTATTTGTTAAGCAACCATCTACTCGTTGTCCTCTATTAAATTGAGACATATAGCATTTCTCTTTTTGGTCGTAAGCATTCCATTTCATTATTTTGTGAGATTTTAATTGATATCGACGTAGAGAGAGAGAGAAGAGAGAGAGAAGGGAGAGAAGGGCTAGGGTTTTGGAAGGAGGAAGCACAAAACACGGTTACCAGTTAACTTAGTTTACTGCAAGCAATCCAACAATGAACCCCTAACTTTACCGCAAGCAAGCAATGCAACAAAGAATAACTTAGTTTAGCTCTAGCTTTAGCTTTAGATTCCCAATTTTTTTACTTATAAATAAAAATGCAAAGGAATAAGGAAAGTAGAACTGCCGTAACATTTATATCAACCTCACTAAATAAAAATTTAATGTGGATTCCCAATTTTTTTTTTTTTTTTTTTTACTATAAATGATTGCCACTTCATGCAAATCATCCTAAGTAGATTTTTTTAATAATTTCCCATTACCACGTTGATTTTTTAAATTTTGAATTTTTGTTAATTATCCACGTGAGACCGAGGAAGCCATGTAGACCGACATCTACATTAAATTTTTTTCAAGTGATCAATTTTTCAAATTTGTGAAAGTTGAGTGAGAAGAAAAAAAGGCGGCACCAAATTTTTGGCAGTCCAAGTGTTATTTTCCTCAATACCTCTTATAATATGTGATAATGTCAATTCAATTTGTTTAATTAAAATCATGATAATAGCTAGAATATTTACAGAATGGGCATTTTCCAATGAAAATTTCAGCTCTTATAATGTTAATGGACTTGGCCAAGAATTTTCTTTCACAGTGGGCTTTGTCCAACTCGACTAAAGCTTAAAACTATTAATTCAAACCCATCCGCTTGTCCCATACAAACACAATTTATTTTGTTTATGGGTTAAAAATTAATCTCTAATTTTCTATTGAATAAATGAATGACCGGATCGTCAAAATTTAGGTGTCCATACTCTATCTCCAATTTATACCCAATTTATACACGGTCAATAGAAAGAATGAAAGAAGAGATGGGTTAACCATGATTAGTGAATCTCTCTCCAAATTAAACGCAGCAAAGAATGAAAGAGGAAACCACTAGGATTCGCCCTAGTGGCCACTCTTCCAACATGGAAGGGGGAGGTGAGGGGTTCAAATCCCCACCTTCTCAGGGGGATGGGGTGGGGACGCGTAAGTTTCAAGAGTGGGTTTCGACTCCCACGCTCTGCAAGAGGCAGGGCAAAAGTCTGAGAGTGAGTGTAGCATAGGAATAGAGTAGGACTGACAAAAAAAAAAGAATGAAAGAGGAGATGGGTTAACCATGGTTAATGAATTTAATGCTTATAGGTGAAATCATGAGGAGTAAAAGTAGAGTGACTTGTTGTTCCAATTGAAAGAGTTCATGTGGCCTCTCTTGGCTAAGTAAATATATAAGTCACCCCTTGCATTAATGAAGGTAGAGGTTAATATAGATAAAAGAGGCATGATATCAAGAGGGCTGAAATACTAAAGAATTAAGGGATTTAATACATAAACAAGAAAACCACGGTCCGTTCTAAATATCCATAAATTGTAAAAGTATTTTGAACATTGTCAGAACGTTTAGCAAAACCTTATGAACTTAAGTTGATAATTAACCTGTTAACCCATAAAAAAAATTGGCAAAATTTTCTGAACATGTATAAATAATTAACTTAGTAAATTTCTAACCCATTACTCAAACATAGCAGTCATAATAATTGATGGCATAAAATTCGACTTCTACATATTAATTAAGGAATTTTTTGGATTGAGCTAGCATCACTTTATCCCTCCGCAAGAAATCCATTATATAAAATACCATAGACTAGTTAGGAGTCACCCTTAAAAAAAGCATTTAACAGAAAACATCAAACTTCTTTAATTTAAATTTACTTACAAATGCAAAGAATCATATGTAAATTCATCTCAACAATAATCACTTTAGGAGATTCTCCTTACCAATGTAATAGCCAATCAAAGTATCTAATTATCACCATGCATATTCTGATAAAGCTAGTAAGATCACCTAGAGGAGAAGCCTAAATAAGTGATAAATGTTTCAAAAATAAAATATTTAAAACTAGTGATCTATTATGCAAGAGACTTCTGAGATAACTATAATAGTGCAATAAACTGAAGTAAAGAGATAAGAGATAAGAGAATTGTAGGTAGATTTTATAGTGGTTATACTTAGATCAACCCACGTCCACTCTTCCACGTTGTCCACTCTTCCACGCTACGCTAATAGACTATACTGGTTGAATTTCACTACATCATTAACAAGATATTATAACTTTGAGTGCAAATACTCAGTAGTAGATCATACTATCTCACTAAGTCACTCTCTTGGTATTTCTCCCACAATCATAAATGTTTAAGCTCAAAGTGTATGATCGAAATTTTTGAAATTTTAAATTCTACGCAATCTATATCAAGAAAATTTAGTAGCCGTTGATATTTTGATCCCCATAAAAACATAAGCTTGGTTTCCATAACTAGTGTTTCTTCATTTATAAAGTTCAGATCAATTAGATTGAATAACTAAATTGATTTATGACTCTTTTTTTACACTTTTGCTAGAGCAATTCAAACCAACAATCAAGCTTCAACCAAAAAAATCTAATAAACAAACAATCACGCACATTGTAAAATAGGAAATACATAAAGTCTACTATATTCGAACTTAAAGATGCCCTAAAGCAATAAGGCTTTAGGTAGCAAGTGCACATCTTTTAATCATCACACATAATTATGACAAATGGGAGACTTCAATCAACATTGGTGGACGTTGGATCTTTTTCTATCTAAAGATAGTTTTGTTGTTGTTAGCCCAAAAGTAATATATGCCTTGGTTATTTAAAAATCATTTTTACGTGTAAATTAATGCGTCAGTATAATTATGACTAATGGATGATGAAACTGAAGGTCATGGAGTTTCGCATACTGGCACAGCTAAGGTCGTGGAGTTTTAGGGGTTAACATATCCACATATACAAGGCAAAAGTAATTATATTTTAATATTCTTTCACAGTGAAGAATATATATTTGGTAAACATAGGCTTTTTCAAAGATTTTCATGGGAAAATGTTGCGCAAGCATCTTCAACTGGAGTAGCCTGTGGATGTCGTTGAAAATCCAGAAATTGCTAATGTCCTCGGTCCTGTACAAGAAGAACGTGTGCCTGATGGTATGTCTCTATCTACTAATATCTTTTCTATAGAAATCTTGTTTTGCCTTTCAATTTAGAATGGGTACTAAGTTACCATTCCCATGGTTTTGATATTTAGATGAAGGATCAATGTACTCATAACCCTTATCTAATGGAGAGACGATGGAGTCAGAAGAGGAGGTTGGATCATTTTCTCCTCAACCGTTGCATGGTGGACTCATCATGCAACTGAAGGGGCCCTGAAGAGGATAAGGATGCATTGGATAATTCCTTTTCTCCCTGCAGATTGCTTAGCGCAAACTGAGTAAGGTTGTGCATCTAACCAGAGGTTCTGGTAACGGAAAAGAATTGAGGTATTAGAAGAACAACAAAGATAGATGCAAGAAGCAATGGCGTCAAAGCAAGTCAAAACCAGTTCCATTGGGAGATAATTTTGAAATGAAGGCCATCAAAGCAATGGGAACCATGGAGGAAGGTGATGCAGTTTTTTACAATGGTGCAAGTGCTTCACGTCACCAATTTTCTCGACTAGTTTTGATTTACTCTTGTCATTTTTTTCTCAGATAACCCGATCCTTGAATTTGTTCGTGTGGATGTAGGCTTATTGGTGGCATGATAAGTATCGACCAAGAAAGCCAAAATATTTCAACCCTTGTCCATAGTGGATATGAGTGGAGTAAGCACATCAAGCGCATTACGAAAATTGCACAAGGGTATGAATTTAATAAATTTTACCATGACATTGTCCACAATACTAAAACCCCAACATACTCAATTGAAAAAGATGGTGACATTGTGAGTTTACTTGATCAGAAAATTACTTTTACCCAAGCATAAATACAAATGAAAATGAACATTTAAGTTCAACAAGTATAAGTATATAAATATAAACGAACATCAGAGGTACTTGGTGATAATAGATTGGTGAGAAGAAGTTGTTCAGGAAGCGGCTTAGTGATAATTCAATTCAGGATGTGATGGCTTGATGATCGGTTGATGATGATTCCTTTGATGATTTCTTTGCTACAGGAGGTAGAGGAGGCAGAAATGCTTCGAGGAAACTTTCCTCGTTTTTGAAATCATTATTCTTGAATAATTTTTGCATCATATTTTTGGATGCTTCTCGACTCTTAAAGTATTCATATTGTTCCCATAAACGTCCTCTATCTTTTATCATGAGAGTTGGTTCTCTTTCTCCAACTTGAGTCATAGCCCTTGCCCTACATGTAGATAAAGATAAAGTGAGAGTAAAAGATTTAAGAAGAAGTGAGCTATTTGAAGAAGCGAGATAAGGAAAAGATTTATACTTACCTTGATATCTCTCGGTCTGGAAGCGGGTTCTTCGCAAAATCTTCCAAGAAACATTTTTCATTACGAAAGTCATTATCCTTGAAAAAATCTTGCATGATACTATCGGATGCATTCTTACGAAGAATTTGATAATTTTTCCACAGGAACTTTTTATTTTTCACCTGAAAACTTACATTTTTTTCATTCTTTGGAGGCATGTTGTTAAGAAATGCTTAAACTTGGATGAACTGAGAGGAAAAGATGAGAGATGATTGGATGAACTGAGAGCAAAAGATAAGAGAGGAAGTGAGATAGTGGGAGTTAGAAGAAAAAGAGAGAAAATAGTTTTAAAATTATAGGAACAAAGAAGAGAGAAAAGATGGAGAGACGAGAGAGCCGTCGCATGATAAAGACACCACGTAACAAAAAAAATAAAAATAAAAGTGAAAAATAGAAAGTTCCTCTCTTATCTTTTACTCTCAGTTCATCCAATCGTCCATCATATTTTCCTTTCAATTCATTCAAGTTCAAGCATTTCTTAAGAACATGCCTCCAAAGAATGAAAAAAATGTAAGTTTTCAGGTGAAAAATAAAAAGTTCATGTGGAAAAATTATCAAATTCTTCGTAAGAATTCATCCGATAGTATCATGCAAGATTTTTTTCAAGGATAATGGCTTTCGTAACGAGAAATGTTTCTTGGAAGATTTTGCGAAGAACCCGCTTCCAGATCGAGAGACATCAAGGTAAATATAAATCTTTTCCTTATCTCGCTTCTTCAGATAGCTCACTTTTCCTTAAATCTTTTACTCTCACTTTATCTTTATCTACATGTAGGGCAAGGGCTAGGACTCAAGTTGGAGAAGGAGAACCAACTCTCATGATAAAAGATAGAGGATGTTTATGGGAACAATATGAATACTTTAAGAGTCGATAAACATCCAAAAATATGATGCAAAAATTATTCAAGAATAATGATTTCAAAAACGAGGAAAGTTTCCTCGAAGTATTTCTGCCTCCTCCACCTCCTGTAACAAATGAATCATCATTAACCACTCATCAAGCCATCACATCCTGAATTGAATTATCACCAAGCCTCTTCCTGAACAACCTCTTCTCACCAAGTACCTCGATGTTCGTTTATATTTATATACTTATGCTTGTTGAACTTAAATGTTCATTTTCATTTATATTCATGCTTGGGTAAAAGTAATTTTCTAATCAAGTAAATTCACAATGTCACCATCTTTTTCAATTGAGTATGTTGGGGCTTTAGTATTGTGGATAATGTCAGGGTAAAATATATTAAATTCATACCCTTGTACAATCTTCATAATGTGCTTGATGTGCTTACTCCACTCATATCCACTATTGATAAGGGTTTTGAAATATTTTGGTTTTCTTGGTTGATACTTATCATACCACCAATAAGCTTGCATCCACATGAACAAATTCAAGGATCAGGTTATCTGAGAAAAAAATGACAAGAGTAAGTCAAAACCAGTCGAGAAAATTGGTGACGTGAGGCACCTGCAAGTCGAGATTCACCTCTGCGCCATTGCCAAAAAGTACATCACCTTCCTCCATGGTTCCCATGGCTTTGATGGTCTTCATTTCAAAATTATCTCCCAATGGAACTGGCTTTGACGCCATTGCTTCTTGCATCTCTCTTTGTTGTTCTTCTAGTACCTCAATTATTTTCTATTACCAGAACCTTTGGTTAGATGCACAACCTTACTTAGTTTGCGCTAAGCAATCTACAGGGAGAAAATGAATTATCCAATGCAGCCTTGTCCTCTTCAGGGTCAACGGCCCCTTCAGCTGCATGGTGAGTTTCATCACCATGTAGCGGTTGCGGAAAAAATGATCCAGCCTCATCTTTTGACTCCATCATCTCTTCATTAGATAAAGGTTATTGATACATTGATCCTTCATCTAAATATCAAAACCATGGGAATGGTAACTTAGTACCCACTCTGAACTAAAAGGCAAAACAAGATTTCTATAGAAAATATATTATACCATCAGGCACACCTTCTTCTTGTACATGACCGAGGACATTAGCAGTTTCTGGATTTTCAACGACATCCATAGGAAGATGCTTGCGCAACATTTTCACATGAAAATATTTCAAAAAGCCTATATTTACCAAATATAAAGAATATCAAAATATAATTACTTTTGCCTTGTATATATGGATATGTTAACCCCCAAAACTCCATGACCTTAGCTGTGCCAGTATACGAAATTCCATGACCTCCAGTTTCATCACCCATTAGTCATAATTATATTGACGCATTAATTCATACGTAAAAATGATTTTTAAATAACCAAGACATATATTACTTTTGGGCGAACAACGACACAACTATTTTTAAATAGGGAAAGATCCAATGTCCACCAATGTTGATTGAAGTCTCGCATTAGTCATAATTATATGTGATGCTTAAAAGATGTGCACTTGCTATCTAAAGCCTTATTGCTTTAGGACATCTTTAAGTTCGAATATAAGAGACTTTATGTATTTCCTATTTTACAATGTGCATGATTATTTGTTTGTTAGATTTTTTTGGTTGAAGCTTGATAATTGGTTTGAATTGTTCCAGCAGAAGTGTAAAAAAAGTCATAAATCAATTTAGTTATAAATCTTTTGATTTGGTACATAATCTTAAACTTTTAATGGTGTCAATTTAGTCATAAACTTTTCGAACTAATGTCAATTTAATCTTAAACCTTTTAGTTTGGTTTAGGTTAATTTTAGCCAAAGTTTGATAATTTTCATCAAAGAAAATATTTTCCGTAATCAATAAGTCTAATCTATTGACTAGGTTTTTTTGTTATTATTTTATTAATATTGATTTGACATTTCTATAAATAGTTAAATAATATCTCTTCCTCCTTCTTCTTCTTCTCTTTTTCATGACCCTTAAAAGACCTCAAATATCTCGGAATGGACTAAATAAATTAAAAGAGGAAATAATCTATTGCACCCACTTGCTCTTTGAGTTTAGTGTAGAGTTAATCTCGATAATAAATGAGCTAGCATTTATCTTTTTCCCATCTTTATTTCAATAATAAAATAAAACATAAATTATTGAAAAAAGCTGAGCCTAGTAAGAATACAATAGAGCTTTGTAATGATTGTGCAACAACGGTTGCTTGCCAATGTCTATGAAGTCCAAGTAAACGAACGATCGGGACCGTATAACACCGCCATAAATTGATAATGACGAGGGAGAGAGAGAAGGAGGGAGAGAGATTATTTATTGCTCACCTCTTCTCTCTCTTCTCTTTGCTAGGACATCTCTTTACCAAGACAGCACTCCCTCTTCTTCATGGCAATTAATTGCGAGGCTAGCTACTCCTATGACTAGGGGACACAGGAAGAATGTCAAAATTGTGAGTACGGAATTACTTTTTTAATGGAAGAATGATGGATGGGACTATTGATGAATGCCACGACAAATCTCAAAGCCCTTCAAGGCGTCACTCGTTGCTTGGGCAGTCTTTGGAACAAGAAAAAAGATATTAAGAACAAGAAAAAAGATAATAAGAAAAATGAAGAAAATCTTGTTTCAACTCTACTCAACAAAAAATAGAAAAGAGAGGGATATTTTTAACCATTAAGATTTATCACAGTGGCCACCCTTCCAACATAGAAAATGGAGGTAGAGGGTTCGAATCCCCACATTCTCAGGGGGTTTGAGTGATGACGAATTAGTTTCAAATATGAGTTTCGACTCTTACGCACCTTGTAGAAGCGCATAATAAAAATCTAAAAATGAGAGTTTAATAGTTGAGATCTGGGTGAGGGCTTGCAAGGCCTCACCTATTGTTGGCTAGGGTTGCCAACCACGAGGCTCAACAACCTAGACTGACTCTTGCTCTTCCCACCATAGTTGGCTTGCTGCATTTGTTGTCTTTTTTTTTTTAATATATTAATTTAATAAATATTTATATTAAAAATCAAATGGATCAAACTGACATCGTTTCGGGCCTATCTTTCTTATCTTAGCCATGTCAGCACAACGTCGAAGAGAGAAAGTAATAAAAAAGCCATGTCAACATTTTCAATTAACTAAATTAGATGGTATTAATGGAAATACTCGATTATATTAATTTGACAAATTTTATGATTTGATTATACTTTTAAAAAATTCTAAAACTCGATCGCATTGTGACAAGTCTTGGACTTTTAACGAACATATCCCATAATTTTAATTGCCGTAATCTAAATCCATGCTCTTATTTTTCTATCAAACGCGAAATCAATGGGAACCAAAAATCCTATTTGTCGGCGAAATCGGACTTCTTAGCAAATGGACCAAACGAGCCCCACATACTACCACGGAGCACGAGACGATTCCCCAGGGATATTCAGGTCGAGCGCGATATCCGCCGCGGTGGCACGTGCGGACAAAAGCGACAGTTCACCTCTTCCACACATTCTGCCCCGTTGTTTTTTACTCTCTGTCCGTCGCCGTTCTCCCCTCGCGGCGGCGCGGCGGCGGTTCACATCTCCACACTGTCGAAACTCTCTCTCTCTCTCTCTCTCAATCATTCACAGCCGCTCGCCGTCGCAATGGCGTCCACGTCGATGTCACTCGTCTCGCCGCCCCGCGGTCCCCAGCAGCACCTCCTCCTCTTGCCATCCTCGGTCGCGCCTCCGCTCTCCGCCTTCTCCCGCCGCGCCCGCACGTCCATTATATTCTCCCCCGCAGCCCCTAGGATCGTCTGCTGCTCCTCCGCCGGCTCCTCGCCATCCTCCGCCGCCGTCGCGGTCGCAGTCTCCAACGGTGGGCCGGATGGCAAGCGGAGGGAGGTCCGGTTCGGCCTCCCGAGCAAGGGGCACATGGCCGAGGACACGCTCGGCCTCCTCAAGGTAACATCGCATTGCCGGTTTTCGGTTGCCGAGGAATCGGTTCCGATGAAAGTGTCTTAAATCTCTGACATGCCGCTCTAGGAGACTCGCGGTTAGTTTTTTATTTTATCTGCATACTGACCCTTTTCGATTTCGTTCTTGAACGATTGCCAATTGTCGGTCAAGCAGGTGAATCCTCGCCAGTATGTTGCAGAAATTCCACAGGTGTGGATAATTTCTTGAAAAAATGCGTGCCTCATTTTGGTATAGGCATGGTGGTAAGACATTTTGAGTTCGTTTATTGTAACTCACTTGGACCTCAATTTTGATTTTAAGAACTACTAGAGATAGGTTAGCAAGAGAGATTTATGTAGTTATCATAACTGAGATATGTGGACAGGGAATTAAGGAGTGATAACCCTTTACAAAATCATTGATGTAAAATAGGATTTCTGTCCTAATTAATACAGAATGTAGTCTTCACAAAGTGCTGAAGGTTTGAACCCCAAAGCGTAATGCTGAAACTGTCTTTGCAAGACGCAAGAAAAAGAAATGACCCACTCTAGTCACTCAAATGCTGTTGTTGAAAAGGTCCGTGTCTTAGAGTACTTCTGTGGTGATGAGCTAGACAAGCGCTTCTCTAATCTTACATAGAATTACTCTCATTCATGTAACAAAGAAAACTCTCCATGAAAAAGTAATTAAAAAAATCTCATTCTAACTAGAACATGGTTTAATTCGGAAATATTTGTCCTGCTCTGCTGAGTTTTATTGGGGATTTCAATACCTGATTTCGTCACAACTCCTCAATAGAAGAACATAACGAATTTAGGGAAGAAAATAAATTTTGACCCAGTTCGCCCTAATTGGTTAATTTAAAGCAAATAACACACATAGACGTCGCCATTTAGCATTAATATTGCTCACTTCACTCTATTGATGAATCACGTCAGGCTATTTAAATTAAAAAGTTATCAGAAAATTTTTTCCAGCAACTCAAATCAACAACACTGAAGTAATCATTTCATTAAAAGATTGGTATTCTAGTTATCACTCAAATTGTTTGGGTATCAAAGTAAGTGACTATGAAAGTTACGATAATTCTAAAATCATTTTCTCCATTTATGCGTGTGTAAGGTTTTATCAGTAAAAATGTTCATAATTTTTACCAAAAAAAAAAAAACGGATGTATACATGATTATCAATAAAACGTTGATTTCCCTTGTATTGTTGAACTTACGAAAAAAAGTGCATGTATTAAACAAATATCATAATATGTTCGAATAAAAGTTATTCAACTTTCAACTAATTTCTGATTTTTAGCGGTCAACTATTTATTTGACACGTCAATTATCATTTGTACATCACACATAAAAATTATGATAGAAATATTTAAAAAGTTCATATTAGAAAAGACATCTTAACAAAATCTTGTAACGTAAAGGATCCTATTATAATATGCAAGCTTTCTCATCTATACTGCGAAGTTTGCATCATCATTTTAGATTACATTTTACTAATTATGAAATTTTGTTAGATACTTTTAAAAAATGACAATAAATATATATTTGTATTTCAAATGGTATGATCTCCATTTCGTATATATATTACCACTAGAGGGATAAGGTATGATGACTTTACACGTTAGATTAAAGCCTACAGCACTTATTGTAATCTAAAGGTAACAATTAATTCTTTTAAGTTCTGTTCAGTGGACCACATATAACTATTGATATGGTAACTTATTCTTATCTAATGTTTGTGTTAATGAGAAATTTGAATTAAAAAATCCCACCTAGAGGGTGTAGTGATGACAAGAAGACAAGGCTGAATGGAATTTGAAGTTACGAGATATGCGGCGAGTGGTGAATTAGGGGGGAACAGTCGAATTGGGAATCCTTTCATTATTCTATTCCACGAAAAAGAAGAAGAAGAAGAAGAAGTTGCCATGGTACCATTTTGTCATGTTATGCCTAAGCCACCTCATCCACACATAGCCAATAAGACTCGACCCACGGCCCCCATTATATAATCATAAATCTACTTTACAATTTAGTTACTACATTATTTTTTCGTAATTTTGACTAATTAAAAATGTAAGAATGGTGCCCGTTCTATGCTCGATCCCCAAACCAAGCATAACCAAGAGGCTGTCATTCGGTTCCAAGACGAGAAATCTTCAAATGGATTTCCATTCCAACCGATCTCCCTAATAATTTGGATTAGTTTTGGTCTTCAATGAGAGAATTCTTCTCATCAACAATAGCGAACCACAATTTTGGTGTTCAGCTACGAAATGTCAAAATTTTAAACCCATATACAATAAGATGAGTCACGTGTGGGTTAGTTAAGTTTTAACAAATGGGTTGTCGGTGGGTTTAAGTTGTATGTAATTTACATAGGTTATAAATGATGTCTTTAAACTCATTTAATTTGTAAAGATTATTAGTTGAGTCAATTCATTAATGAGATATTATCTTGTTTAGCAATTTTTATAATTTTTCTTTTTTTCTCAAAATTTCCTATTTTTTTAAATAATTTTCTTTTTCTTTTTCTTTCTTACTTTTATTTTTCCCCCAACGAACTCCGGTGGCCGACCCTCGTTGGTCGCAAGTGACAATCATGAAGCCCTCACTTTGGTAGTGGGCAAGGTTCATAGCTCTCGCCCAATCGCACTAGGAAGCCTTAAGCTCGCCAGATCTGGCAAGGCTCAACCCTTCTCGATTTGGTGAAACCCGAGCTCGCAATTGGGGCGAGCTTGAGCGAGGCTGAGGCTTGGCTTGTCGGACGGTCATTGGCTATTGCCTTGGTCGGTGACCGAGTGAAGAGGGAGAAGAAAGAAAAAGAAATGAAAAATAAAATAAAATAAAGTAAAAATTGGATTTAAAAAATAAAAATATAAGAAATAAATTAAAAATAGTGCACGTGAATAATCGTTAGAAAGCACTTGCAATTTTTCATTTTTTCTCATTTCAATGATGGTTTGAATTTGTCCTCTAACATAAAGAGTAGGTAGGACTCTGATAAAAAATGTGCATATTATTTGGCATTAGAAAGACAATAAATACGTGCCCTTTAATATGCTTTATAAAGAGGAAATAAATGATAATCCAGAAATTTGCGCTTGGAGGTAAGTATTGAAAGTGGCCTGAAGTCTAGAAGTGAGATGGACATGATACTACTTGAGAAGTGTCCTAAGTTCAATGCTGGGGATATTCTCGGTCATTGGCAATTTCATTTAAGAGAATGTGCAAATGGTGGTTTTGCGTATTTTGACTCATTCCATTGTCCCATCACTTAAAGCTCTATGGACCTGTCGGATTTCATTACTTTCATGTCAAAAGTTCGTATAAAAGTAACAAAAGCTAGAAGCCAGACAGGGCCAGGTCCTTGAGAAGTAACAAGACAATTTTACTCTCCGCTTTTCCTTTCTCTGTAAAAGCTCTAGCCTTCCTCTGTCCTCCATCTATAGATAAGAGTGAGGAGGCTATAGTGCGCTGCCAAAGTCCTCTGGAATGAAGAAGATGATGCCATTTTTTTGTCTTTTTAATTGGGGTGGTCACACACGCTATACAGCTCAAACAGACATAGAGAGTACTGTAATAGTATTCTCTTGCAGATTTGGAGAAAATAATCAGAAACTCATCTACAATTTAGAGGGAAAATAAAACTTGGCAATTCAAAGGAAGAAATGGAAACAAGGTAAGTTTCCACCCATGCCATGAATTCGGTCTTATCCCTTGGGTTATGATTTAGCTATGAATTTTGGTTTCTTGGTTGGACTCTGACCGTGTGCTCTTTGCTATCGTGACAAAAAATGAACATTCATATCTTGGGAACTTAGGAGGACCAACTACTTGCCATTCCATTGGCTTTTGCACTTTCGTACCTAATCACTCTTAAATTGCACTCCAGATTTTGATTTTTGATTTTTCTGGTTTTTATCAACCTGCTCGATATTGGTTTCTATAATATTGGTTTCTATAGACTGACCGGAAAAAACAAATGATATTTATATATTATATATCGACGATGGAGCCAAAATCATGAAATTCATATATTATATGTTATGATAATAAAATAACAGGAGCTTGTTAAGAAAAGAACAAGGCATATAACATCACCGAAATAAAAACTTATTCATGAACCAATTAATTCATGTTTTAAAAGATTGCCAAGTAAATGCAAATCGAATTTTTTTATTACATAATTTGGTTATATTTTTAAGAAACATTCATTAAAAATTACTGTGATATACCTATGTCCATGTACTATATTTGAGTATTGGCGGGCAACGCCATTACAGCTTGACATATCATGCCAAACATGAATAGGTGCAAGGAAAAGTTTGTATGTATATTACAAGAACCAACCTACCAAAAAAGACTTAAGAAATGTATATTCTTGATCCCTTTTTTCAGAACAGCTAACATTTTGAATTTGGGTTTTGGGTTTCTGGTGTCGAACGATGTTCTTAGATTAGTCGTGGAAGACCAACAAGCTGTTCACCTCATAGACGGAGGAGATATAGAAAGTGTGCCGTGCGTGATTCATAAGATTCTATGGTAGCACCAGTATCTTATTTTATTTCACTTAGCCTGCTCCGCTCATGCATTTCGACCAGGCACAGCAGAATTCTAATCCGCTGGCTCAGATGAGCGGCTCTTGGCTCACTTCCTTGAGAAGGGCTTTCTGTAATTAAGAAATGAGAATTTTTTGTTGACCCATATGATCTCAGGCTCACAAAGAGGAGAGGATGAAATTGACAATTTTACACTTAGAGATTGAGCTCGCCAGTGATCTTTTCCATGGTGTCTAGAGAAAGCAGCTTTGAAGGCATTTCCTTATATTTTTACCATGATTAAATTTGTTTGAGTCTCTCCCGGTGATTAATAGCTTGCGGGTTATCTTGGACAGTAGCTTGCGGGTTTAATAGAAATATACTGAAAAGTGTTCCTCTCAGCTTGTTTCTTATTTATTAGAAGACTTACTTTGCAATGTGGATGTTAGGTTGGAGCAACCCTTTTCATTTTCCTTCCAAAGTTTTAAATCAATGGAATCGGTATGAAGGTCACTTTAGATTTTTTTGAGTGTTATTTCTTGCTCGAAATGTAATAGAGCTTGCACATTGCTGCCACTACGAGTTCGCTCTGAAATCTTTCTACTTGGTAGGCAGGATACGCTTTGGCAAGAAATTTTGTAGCTAATTAGCCAAATTGAAAGCTTCCATCTGTGTGGTCAAAGGAATTATGGTAATCAAAGTCAAGGTCCTCAGGCGCAAGCTTTGCACGATGCCTATAGGTTCTTATCTGGATGTTCCTGTAGGACAAGAAATCAGTTCTTCAGGTAACCTTCATTGTCAAATTTCCATGCAGACAACCTTTTTGCATAGAATGCTTATTTTATATCACTTGAAGTCAATCTTAGAGTTTGAATCCTAAAGTTTTGTCAATTTACTTCTGAACCTCTGATGTTTGGAACCCGCAAAGTGGACAAGAACTGTACTTTCATGTTGTTTTAAATTCAGTCATTGCTGGGTGGTATCATGTCACTCAATATCTTGGCTCTGCTGCATTTTGGTAAGGCCATACAAGCTCGTGATCAGCATACTGGCATGGATGAATGTGCTAAAATTATTAAAAAAAAACAATAAAGACTATTTTGATGATTAAATAAAGCTTCTCAAGTATTTCAACAAGCATGATCATGCATACAAGTGCCCCATCCTCGTTTACTGCTGAGCAAGTGGAATTTTCTGCTCAGCTTTATGTTAAGTCTTTTCAGAAATTTTGCTTGAGCAGTTTTCTTCTTAAACCGTTTAATAAATTATTTTCTATCTAGTTTAGTGTCAAAACATTCTTGGAGAGTGATAGTGGGACACCTTTGTAATTTAATTTAAGAGGAAAGGTTATTAGGTTATGGAGGTTGGGCACAGAGAGAGAGAGAGAGAGAGAGAGAGAGAAGGGGGGTGTTCTAGGGTTGATGCTTTGGAACTAATATGGCTCTGATTTTGGTCAAAGACATATGAGATTCTTGTTTGGAGATGTTACTGAATGATACAGTGGGGTTGGTGTTCCCTGGGAACTATCAGCCTTGATGTTTTTGTTTTTGTCAGTTGAGTTGCTATTTGTGCATGGTAACTGGAGGCTGTATCTGTCATGTAGAAGTAAGACGAGTTTGGTAGTCCTAGGATGAAGATGTTTGTTTCTCAATGAACAGAAATTTGAGGATGTGTTTCCACTTTAAAAGGATCTCTCATGATGCATTTGAGGATAGTCAATTATGGATTGGAGCGAAATTTTGAGCTGCCTATTTTTCGTTGTAATTAATAAGTTCCTTTGCCGCACAAGTTCTACGTTTGCTAGAGCTATTCCTTTGCTTTTAATTAGTTCCTCATGGTAGTTAGCAGCTTAGTTAGTTACTGCTTGAAGGTCGCACAGCTCCAGCTCCAGCTGCAGTTGGTCGTGCGTGCTCATTATAACATTTCACTACAGGCTCTTAAATGCTATTTAAGCACTAAGCAGCTTATTCATTGTCGGTGTTCTTACCTGAGGGCAACTGTGCATATTCTGCAAGATTTTGATCATTATATTAGATCCTAGCAAAGATTTGCTGCATTGCCTTGACACACTTGCTATTAATCCAAAGGCTTCTTAATGTAATAAGCTTGCTTGCCTTGCAGGAGCATCTACTTAAAGAAAACTTACACATGGAAGTTCACTATGCCCAGGTTGCAGGTTTGGCAATTTGCTATTTTTCTTCCTCAACCATGTTTTGTTCCAAAGGTGTATATAGGTCTGCCAAAAATTGGAAAAAATTGGAAGCCAAATTACTTGGACAAAGTTGCTATATGCATATTCTAAATATTCCTAAGTTGAGTTCCATGCATGTGGCTTAGATCAAAATAGTCTTTACCTTGTTGCAACTATATCTTAAGAATTTCTTTTTATGAAATTCTTTTGTATATAGGCATAGGATTCTAGTTTCTCTTTGGTCTTGCTTTGGTCCTCCTATTCTCAAATTCGGAGTTGTTAGTTATGAATAATTAAGTCATCATTCATACTTTTTTTTTTTGTTTTTTTTGTTTTTTTTTGTGAGCAATTTATCATGAATCCATGATTTGCTTCTATTGGACCTTGGAGTTGGTCAAGTCAAGCTATTGTTCTAAGCACAGAGCATTGGGATTTCCCTTATTAATATTTTTGGTTTGGTTTGATGAATTTAGTTTGATTAAACTCAAACTCATAACAGGTAACTAGACCCTATGACCTATGAGATAGTTTTTGTAAGTAAACAAGGAGTCATGCCCATTTCTAGACCATTGGGATAGTTTTTGTAAGTAAACAAGAAGTCATGCCCACTATTCTAACCAGATCTATTCTAGATCTAAGTAAGCAAGAAAGAAGCCATGCCAGTGTTCTCCAAGAAGCCATGCCCAATGTTCTCCAAGAAGCCATGCCCAATGGACCAATGGATAGTTTTTCTAAGTAAACAAGAAGTCATGCCCAGTGTTCTCACTAGACCATTGGGACAGTTTTTTGTAAGTAAATAAGAAGTCATGTCTAATGTGAAGTCATGCCCAGTGTTATGCTAGACCATTGGGATAGTTTTTGGGATAGTTTTTTTTGTAAGTAAATAAGAAGTCATGTCTAATGTGAAGTCGAAGTCATGCCCAATGTTATGCCCAATGTTCTCACTAGACCATTGGGATAGTTTTTGGAATAGTTTTTTTGTAAGTAAATAAGAAGTCATGTCTAGTGTTTCTAAGTAAACAAGAAGTCATGCCCTAGTGTTATGCCACTGTTCTAGACCATCATGCCTAGTGTTATGCCCTATGCCAAGTGTTATGTCCACTCTTCTCACTAGACCATCATGCTTAGTGTTATGCCCAGTGTTCTCACTAGACCATTGGGATAGTTTATTGGTTTATTGGGATAGTTTTTGTAAATAAACAAGAAGTAAACGGATTCTAACTAAACAGGAAGTGAGGAAGTCATGCGGCCAGCGTGCCCACTGTTCTCACTAGACGTCTAGTGAACACTGTAAGTAAACAAGAAGCAAGTCATGCCTATTGTTCTCTTGGGATAGTTTTTGTAATTTTTGTAAGTAAATAAGAAGTCATGCCATAGGGTATCATTGGTGGGTGGGATGGTTTGGGTGGGTTAGTTTTTCTAAGTAAACAATGGTTTTTGTAAGTAAACAAGAAAAGTGTTTGTAGAATGATGTTTGTGTGTGGAAGTGTTTGTATAACAAGTCATGCCCAGTCTATTCACTAGACTTTGGGATAGTTTTTGTGAATAAGCAAGAATTCATGCCAATGTTCTCATTAGACCAATGGGAATTGGGATTGGAGTGTCTAGTTTTTCTAAGTAAAACAGGAAGTTGGACCATCCTACTAGTGTTACAATAGTTTTTTTTATAAGGAAACAAGAAGTCATGTCTTAGTGGCCCATGCCTATGCCTGTTCTCACTAGACCACTATTATTAGACCATTGGGATATAGATTTTCATTTTTCTTGGGCTTTCTTAGATAGATAGCAATAAGAATAGAAATTGTGTGACTATTTACTTTAAAATGAATTGATTGATTTTTATTTGGAGGCATTATCATTCTAGCCATTTGATTCCTTGATTCCACACAGTAGCATTCGGTAGGCAATTTTGATTTTGATGAATTTCAATTTTCTGTTTGGTAGATTAAACTATATAAGATTCTAGTTTATCTTTCTTTTGTATTTCGAGAACTTATCCATATCCATGATTTCTTCTAACTCTCGGGCTTCCTTCTATTGGACCTCTTCTAGTGGACCTTGGAGTTGGTCAAGTCAAGCTATTGTTCTAAGCATAGAGCATTGGGATTTCCCTAATTAATATTTTTGGTTTGGTTTGACGAATTTAGTTTGATTAAACTCAAACTCATAACAAGTAACTAGACCCTATGACCTATGAGATAGTTTTTGTAAGTAAATAATGAGTCATGCCCAATTCTAGACCATTGGGATGGTTTGTGTAAGTAAACAAGAAGTCATGCCCACTATTCTAACTAGATCTATTCTAGATCTAAGTAAGCAAGAAGTCATGCCAGTGTTCTCCAAGAAGCCATGCCCAATGGACCAATGGATAGTTTTTCTAAGTAAACAAGAAGTCATGCCCAGTGTTCTCACTAAACCATTGGGATAGTTTTTTGTAAGTAAATAAGAAGTCATGTCTAATGTGAAGTCATGCCTAGTGTTGTGCCCAATGTTCTCACTAGAACATTGGGATAGTTTTTGGGATAGTTTTTTTTTTTTTTTTTGTAAGTAAATAAGAAGTCATGTCTAGTGTTTCTAAGTAAACAAGAAGTCATACCTCAGTGTTATGCCCACTGTTCTCAGACCTAGCATTATGCCTAGTGTTCACTATCCCAATGGTTGATTTTTTTCTTTTTTATAAGTAAATAAGAAGTCATCTAGACATGTGAAGTCATGCCCAATGTTCACTAGACCATTGGGATTTTTTTTTTTTTTTTTGTAAGTAAATAAGATCCCTTTTAATTGGTAAATAAATATTTGACGAGTGGTGAGAGGATTTTTCTTTGTAATTAAGTAGCAATAATTGTCCTATACATTTAACTTTTTTTCTTTATGAAATTTAGGATCCACCATGTGCTCTAATCATTAGAGAGAGTTTTCTTTTCTTTATAATAGGAATTCCCCTTTACTTTATATTTGTATGATGTATGAATGTGCCATAGATGAGCACCTTTCAAGGAAAAATACAAAAAAATAAAAAATAAAAAATCATAATGCAAATAGGATTAGGAAATTCTTTTGTTGTATGGATTGTGGATCAATTGAATCGCAAACATGAAGAACTTTCCTTTCCAGTCCACGGGAAGAACATTTTTAATAAGTTTTTCTTTTTATTTTTTTCATTTCCCTTTACTTGCCCTTTCGTCATCCACCGGCATGTTAGTCATGCGGAAAAATAACTTGTTGTCATGACGTAAGAGAAGTAAAAAAAATAATGAAAAAAATGAATAGATAGTTTTGAGCAGGGTGGTTCATTATCATTGAGTACTCATTAATACATTTACTTCAATATCATTAAGTACTCATCATCATGAAAATGGATTATATGCCAATTGATTTGTTTGAACTTGTATATACCTTCTACAAATTACCAAAATCTGGATTGACGGGAAAATTGTCCAAAAGTCATAAATCTATTGCACTTCTTCCAATTTAGTTCTAAACCTTTTAACTTTGCCAATTTAGTCCTAAACTTTTCACTTCTTGCCGATTCAGTCCATCCGACCAATTTTGGCCAGAAAATGTTGACGTGGATGTCGGCGGTGCCATGTAGGACCGCCGGCGCCGACGTGGATAATTTTTAATAATATTTTAATTATTTTTTATTTGAATTTTTTTGTTTTTTTTTTTTTTTTTTCTTTCTTTTCTTTTTGGCTTTTTTCTTCCCTTTTCGGTGGTCGGCCACAAGCGATGGTCGGCCACCGGCCACAACCGGGGCCGATCGGGCCTTGCTCGCCACAGGCGAGGCCCAACCGGGCAAGGAGGAGCCCGGCGAGGGGAGTCCTCACCTAGGCACGGCCCGACGAGGGTCGCCGGGCGAGGGCCTCGCCAAATGTGGCAAGGGAGCCCTCGCCGAGGCTCGCCCTCACCCAGCGAGCGTCAACCTCGCCAGACCAGATCGGCAAGGCCGGCCCTCGCCCTTGGCCAACTAACGTCCGGCCGGTCGGGGCGAGGGCCGGCCTCGCCGAGATCCGGTCCGGGCGAGGCCGACGCTCGCTTGGGCAAGGGCGAGCCCCGGGTGAGGGCTCCCCTCGCCGGCGAGGCGGCCCTCGCCAGTGTCGCTCGGCCGACACACTCGGCGAGGCGGCCTAGCCTAGGCGAGGGTCGGCCTCGCCTAGGCAACCCTCGTTGAGCCACGCCCGGGCGAGGGCTCCCCTCGCCCGGCGGGCCTCGCCTTTTGTGGCGGGGCGAGGCCGGCCGGCTGGGGCGTGACCGGTGGCCGGCCATTGCTGTGGCCGGCCACCGGAAAAGGAAATAAAAAGCCAAAAATAAAAAGAAAGAAAAGAAAAGGGAAAAAATTCAAAAAAATATTAAAATATTATTAAAAATTATCTACGCGGCGGTCCTACGTGGCACCGTCGGTATCCACGTTAGCATTTTCTGACCACAAGTGGCCGGATGGACTGAATCGGCAAGAAGTGAAAAGGTTTAGGACTGAATTGGCAGAAGTGCAATAGGTTTAGGACTTTTTGGACAATTCTCCCGGATTCACGTGACAAGTATTTGTTGGCAAACCGGATACTCAGGTAATCTTTAGCTGACTTTTTACTTTTTTTAAATCGGAAACATATGCACACAAATACAAATACAAATACAAATATTGTGTGTTTTGTGCTATTTCTTTGTTTGGTCATCAACTAGTGGTCCATACGGAGCGGAGTTTTCTTGACACCGGAGGTTTCTTGTCGCGCGTCTGCGGGCTGTCTTTCTTTCCGGGCGAGTTCATGCGCACGCTTAGGGATTGGCTAAGGGTTGACAAATGGTTTCTGGGATTTAGAAAACCATCACCATGCGGTGGTTTCGAGGTGAGAAGCAGAAGGGAGATCGCTTTTGGCTGGTCTTCTTGGGTGCAAAGCAGATAAGTCAAAAAAGTTCCTCCCTTATTAATCCATAATCCCAGCGGGAGAAGGCTTGCGAAGGAGATCGGACGGCTGGGGATGAGCCTCACATTCCCCGGATGGCTTGACCAAATAATAAAATAAAATATAAATTATTAAAAAAGCTGAGCCTTTGTAATGATTGCGTTGCTGAGGACAAAATTTGTATCCCTCGTACGTGATGAGTATCCACTGCAACAACAGTCTTAAAGTCCAAGTTAAAGTCCAAGTCCACTGGAGGACGGACCAACCTCTTCTCGCTTCTCTCTGCTACACTCTTCTCCACTACGCTACTCTCTTCTACTTTGCAATTAATAGCTTGCAATTAATTGCTAGCTATGAAGGACCTCCTCTTTACGTATAATGCTGCCTATAATGCGTGTAAAATTATCTCGCTCACCTTCTTGGAGCTTTTGAGATAAAAGAAAAAAAAATAGATAAATTATTGTAAGATTGAAGATTTTGAGATAAAATAAAATAAAAAATAGATAAATTGTTGTAATATTGAAGAAAAAATTTTCAGCTTATACTATATCAAAAATGTCTTTTTCATTACTATTAATATGATAATTTTACACGGAATATGTAAAACATTATAGGGAATATTTGAGAATGCATTTTTCTTTAATATGCTAAAAAAATGAGTGAAATATGTAATCATGGTAACTATTCTAAATAGAAAAGGAAAAATAGAAAAAAGAAGGAGTGGGCCATCATTTTAAACTGCATGGCAATTTTGTTCCAAATAAGGCCCGAAAATGAAGGCACAAATAGACATTGTTTCAAATAAGGACTAATTATTTCAAATAAGGGTAGCAAGTGAACATATCAAGGCCTCAACTCACGGAAGGATAATTTCATCTTTTAAATTTTTTTTCTATTTTTAGTAAAAACAAACTAAATAAAACTAATTTTTTAAAAAAAAGGGGAAACACAGGTGGGCGCATAAGACCGATAGAGAAAACACCTTCACAAAAAGTGACGAAGAAAGAAAGTGGAAAACATTTTCATATCTTCAGCTAAGCCTTCAGCTTGCTAATTGACTCACGTGTTGGCTGGTCATCGCCAGCCGGCTAAAAAAATGAGGAGGGAGAAGGAGGAAGTAAAAGAAAAAAAGAAAAAAATCGATTTTTTAAAATTAAAAGTAAGAAATTCAGAAAATCATATCAGATACCGAATTGCTAGTTTATTTTCATAATATTGCCGAAGATATTAGAGACCGATTTTTGTGATTTGGTCATGTCCAAACGCCGAGTGTCGGAAGATTTCTAAAGTCCAAAATGAGGTGCTAGTCGAAGCATGGGTAAGACCCATGAATTCAGCATAGCTCATCACTCATCGCCGCCTCTCTCCTCAAATTATGCAGATTGCGACACCCTCTACTGTTATTCCTCTTCTTTTGGGCTTTTGTTCTTTTGTTCTTTGCTTTTTTTAAATTCTCCCTTGATTATTCTCAAGTTCAAAATGAGGGTATTTACTTATCATTTCTTTGCTCGGTTATGGTGGAAAAATGGAAATCCGAAATGATTTTTATGTCAAATATCAAGTGCCGAATGCAACCAAGTGTTTTTCCCCCTCCTACATTTCCTTGAACACAAAAATATCTTAGGAAAAAAAATAACCAATCTCGGCTATGATACGACGACGGCTATACATTTATTTCGGCAAGTACCCTTCACACAATTTTTAAGCGAAATCCCACCTTAAAGAGATCGAATTGCCCCTCCTTGAATAATCATTTCATCATCGTCTGTCTTGCTTAGAGTTGGGTGACCTTCTAGTTGGTTTGGTGGTTTTGAGCGCGTGAAAAATTGAAGAATTGAGAATGAACATCAAATAAAGTCGTAAATAAAGAGACACAAATATAATTGATGGCAAGCTACAAAGTGTTTGCTATTTTTAAAGATCCAAATATGTGTTTGGTATTTTCAAAAATTAAAATACAGTCTCGTATCAGCAATCTCCTAATGGGTGCCTAGCCAGCCATAGTCCTATCATTGTCAACACACGTGACATATTTATATTCTTTGGACTTGGATTACTATGGATTGATGCTCTTTTCACCGCTAATTGATTGGAAAAAAGACTGTTCTTTTGGCCTTTTGGCTATGATAGAGCACATTCACAATTAGACTATTAAAGCTCTGGAGAATAAGTTTGATGAAAACCACGTTGGTAAATGAATAAATTAACATCTTTAGAGTTTCTTAACTCCAAGTAAATCTCACCCGATATTAAGCTTTGGCATTTTCCGAAATGTCACTTTTCAGATTTAGCAAATCATTTTTTCTTTCTAACTTCGCGTTCATTAATATTTTCGTATTACAATTTTACCCTCACAATCACTGTTCATTGTCTCCTTCGCTAAAACTGAATTCTAAATTTAGGTCATCGATTTAATACTCCACCTAGGGTTGCGCAAGGCCTTTAGGTGATCGTCGGCAAGTATAGGTCTAAGTTATTGAGTGGGTTACCAAGGGTCACTGGACATCAATGTTGCCTCACCTAGCCCCTTCCACGATTCACAACAATTGATTTGTTCATCAGGTTTGCTTCCATGACAAAAATGATGAGTAGTAGTCATGCCCTCTATTTTTTCTTTTTATTTTATTTCAAAGCCACATTCCAAAAAATTACTTGATTAAACAGTATTTGCTTTGAATAAATGCACAGTGAATTAAAGATCCCAAAGCTCTCCCAAACGCATAACATTTGTGATAGACATTTATGTTGTTTTTGAGAATGGGTGAGGAATTTTTATTTTTATTTTTGGGCCGAAGGGATGAGGAATGAAAATGGGTAGAAAATGCACAAAATTTAAATTTGGGAGAGCCCCTAGCCGATGAAAAAGGGAGAAAGGTACTCACAATTTTAAATTCTTCCTCTTTTTTTCCTTTGCCAAAAAATTATTATTTCAAAATTTTTCATTCTAATTTTCATTACCCCATATTTCCAAGTCTCCTAAATGAAGTATTGATTGACATTGTTAGTTCTGCAATGGATGGTCAATTAAGTTGCACTCGACTCCAAAAGAGACCATCAACAATAGAGAAACTAGGAAACTAGTTTCAAATCCGGTCTATAAATCGGTCTTATCATTCTAGTTCTCGGATGAGTTTTCACTCGGAACTAAGAACTAGACAAATTCTTACCAACTCCAAAAATTTAGAATCGGGAATCGATCCAACCTCCATATAGAACTTGTGCAGTTGCATACCCTTGAGTTATTCTAATCAATTACTCTTCATTTATCGAGAATTTTTACGAAAGAAATCTAATCTAATATAGTATAGTGGAGAGTGACTCGAGGGACATCAAATACCCCAAATTTAAAGAAGCAAATAATTTCTTTTATGGAAAATTCAAATAAGGGCATGAGATGCTATGATTTTCTCAAATTAGAACATAAATTAGATATTATTACAAATAAGGGCATAAAGTCCCATCGTTTTCTCAAATAAGGGCATGAAGTAAAACTTGTTTCAAATAAGAGTCTAAAGTGGCCATATCAATCTTAGAGAGAGCCTGACCTTACTAGTCGAAGGGTATTATCACCTTATACTTTAAAAAAAAAAATTTCCTTTTTCGATTCTTTTTCTTTTTTCTTTTTTCTTTTTCCTTTTTCCCTCTTCCCTCCGCTAGCCACTGACAAGGTGTAGCGATGGCCCGTAGCAATGGCCGACGAAGGGAAGAGGAAAAAGGAAAAAGAAAAAATGAAAGGAAAGAAAAAAATCAATAACTTTTAAAAATATGCCTACAATTTCTTTTTACTAAAAGACCCATTTTTTGATTACCGAAATAGTCACGAGCCGGTCAAAAATCTTTATTTGAGATGATTTAGCCACTTTAAGTCATTGTTTGAGAAAATAAAAGCACTTTGAACTATTATTTGAATTTTTCCCTTTCTTTTATAATAACGAATTATGAATTTTGCCAATGAAGTGAAATTTGAAGGAAAATCTTCTCAACTTACAAAAACATGTTTAGTTTTGTTATTATTTTTATTAAAAAATAAAGTTGACTATTTATAATAGTTATGAGGTCAGAAGAAATATTATAGAATATCCACTTATGCCATAATTCATATATGCCTAATAAGACTAATTTGGCTATGCAAACTACATCATGACTCATAAGCGTGATAAAATCAATTCGGCTGAAGCAACAAAGCGTCTAGTTCGATTATCTTTGTAAGATTGCATGTTGCTTCTTCTCTGAGCAACTCCACACGCAACTTTTGCAGTAGGCTGACTAGAAATGTTGCATGCCTCATCTTCATCTGGTCGAGAGACATATGAAGATGGCGCATCTTTAGATCCATCAAGCTCGCATTCCCTGCTGACAGAAAAAGTCTCTCGCTACGCATTCAACTCGAGCTGAAACCTCATGTGCTGCAGCAGAGAATTGGCTTTGCTCTGGCCTCTGTTAGTCCCATTTCGGGCCATCTCCACCAGATGTTTGTATACTCCATACTGAAGCGAGGCCAGCACGAAGGACGAGTTGTGCAGGCCCAGCTCCAGCAGCACTGATGTCGCGCACTCCTTATTCTTGGGTGTCCCGTTCTTGATGATCTCCACCAGTGTCCTGATGAAAGATAGCCGCCCTAACTCGCCTCGCCCCTCAGGGTGCGAGGCGAGAAGCAACAAGATCGAGAGCGCCTCATCGATCATTCCCAAATTCTTGTCCTCGAGCAAATCGAGCAATGGCGGTATGGTGCCCGCCTTGATGGCCCTGGACTTGTTTGCTTGGAGCAAGGACAAGTTGAAAAGCGCGGTAGCTGCGCCCTTCTTACCTCGAACTGTTCCGTTTTTCAGAAGATCCACTAATGGAGGAATCCCATTCGCGGAGCCCACAAGCACCTTGTTCTCGTCGAGCATCGATATGCTAAACAAGGCTGCTGCAGAGTTCTCCCGCGCCTCATCTGTTCCATTCTGCAGTATATCGATTATAGCTGGAATTGCGCCTTCTCGGGCAATTACTCTCTTGTTCGCATCGTTGAGGGACAAGTTTAGGAGTGCAGTCACGGCGTGTTCTTGGATTTTAGAGTCTGGAAACGACAGGAGCTGAACTAGAGGCGTGACTCCTCCCATGTTGGCTATTAGGATTCTGTTATCAGGGTTATCCTTGGAGAGAGTCCGGAGCTCCAGAATCGCATGCCTTCGCACATTCAGCTGAGAATAGGACAGATCTTGTACAAGGCAAGATATCTGCTTCACAAGTTCGCTCGAAGAGCCATTTCTTGGCAGCTCAAAGTCATTCTTCTCGCACCATTGCAAAATAAGGTTACGGAGAGCGTAATTGGGCACCACCAACAAGTGATGCAAGATTTGTCCGGTCTTTGGGCACGTCCGATGATTCGAATCCAGCCACTTCTGTATGCTCTCTCTTTCATAGGTCTTATATAAGACAGAAAAGGATATCTCAGCTTACAAATCAATCTTATGCACTACTTATATCGATGCTCTGAACTGCAACTGTTGTATGAACATCAATGTCTAGAAAAATTTGGGGAGGATTGAGCTTCAACTATCTTGCTATGCGTGCTGAGACTAGAAGATGAAGCGTGATGCTTCACTTGAAATCTGTCCTTTAAACTCACGGTTTCTCAGTTAAACTACTTGTGTTTTAGTTTCTGCAAGAATGCAATGTGTTCTGGTGGTAATTAGTGGAATTACCTGTCCGGTGGCAACGATAACAGGATCCGTCATTATCTCGAGCGTGATCGGGCATAAGAATTCATGAGGAATGGAGAGAGACGGCAACTTTTCCAGAGTCCTCGAGGAAACAGAAAAATCCTGCGCGCTTGGCTCCTCGAACCCGATGATCCGTTTGAACTTACCAAATAAGCCCATTATTTGCCGGATGTTATGTGCATCTTTTCCGAACTGCTTCACGAGTTTACTGATGGCAACTGTTTCTGCTTTCAGATCGCAGAAGGTCCGTAGTTCCAATCTGTTCGCAAGGCGCTGTAGGATGGCATTGTCTACATTCCGGTCATCCTTCTCGGATAGTACCACCATCAGATCCATCGCCAACTCAATGTCCTGCGTGTCCCTCCTCTTTTGAGCCCTTTTGAGTTGCATCCGCATTAGCTCGACCTTCGTATACATGAGACCCATCACTATGTCGGCGAACAATCAACGGAACAATACACAAAATTCATCTAAATTTACTAATTTGAGCTCATGAATTCACTCAAGTCTGTTGAATTCCTCTTGATTCTGCAAAAGCGAATCCGAGAACTTGCTCTGAAGAAACAACAATGTCATTAAACTAAAGAGTCTGCTGCAAACTTACTTGCTCCTGGACTTCAACCGAGACCCCGAGCTCGTCGTAAGGCATATCATCCATGGCCTCGTTTAGCTTGTTGTAAACAGCATGGAATCTACTCATGACCGCCTCGCTCTCCAACACCTGCATTTTTTTTTTATCGAAACCCGGTTCATAAGATCGAAAACGAGGAACCCAAATGAGCACACGACCGGGTAAACAGTTAGCGAACCAGATAAATCTTGCTTCCGCGGTGACATTGCTTCAACAGCTTGTTAGCCGCAACCACCGCTTGCCTCAGGCGAACCAGGGTAGCGTCCAAACCATGACCGGCAGGGGAATCTGCGGCGCGGTGGGCCTCTCCGATCTCTTCCAAAAGCGGGACCAGCAGCTTCAACCTCCTCGCCAGATTCAGGCACTCCTTCCTCTGCGTCTTCCTGTAACCGCCGTAAGACCCAGCCTTCTCGATCACTCATATCAAGTACTCAACAACGCCACCGCCTCCATTATCGTCCACGCCACCGCACGACGAGCACGGCGAGCTAGAGACGGAGGAGCTCTCTCCCGCTTCTCCCTCCATGATCACGCACCGGGCGGGACTATTCCCCAGAAGGGTACCTCGAGGCCGGTCGCTTCTCCGGGGAAGACGAACGGTTCTGTCCCTAGAGCGACTGGGGAGGTTGCGTTGGGGTGGGATGATGATGATGGTGGTGAGACGGGGACGTCGTTCACGTAAAGGGCACGTCCCAGGACTTGACTCCGACGCGTCCCGACTTCTAGGCTTCTAGCATGGGCATGAATTTCTCTCCTCTCTTATCCCTTTCCGAGCTCTCCGAATCGGTTCCGGAATGTCAAATGATTGGCGGCCCCGTACAATGATTCGTTGTGTAATGTCGTGGATTCCGGGGCATCTAGAGAGGGAGGAAGGAGATGGACAGAACTTTCGAAAATCAGTTAAGTCAGTCAGTCGTGTTCACGCGGTTTTTTGACATGGCATTGCATGGGGGGGACGCGCATTCCCATATACATACTGCCCACTTTCGCGACGGCTCCGCGGTGGCGTTGTGCGTATCGAGCTTTCTGTTTTCGGGCAAGTGGTGGGTCCCGAATAGTGCTCTCTGTCTTTGTTTTCCTCTTTTTCTTTTTCTTTTTCTTTTCGGTTGCCTATTTTTGGGTGTGCCTACCATGATCCGCGGGACACGGGATATCTTGGGGCCGGAGCCTTTCGTTTCGTGATGGGATAATAGATTTGATTAATGGATCACACCCCCATGTATTACAATTTACACCTATCAAAATGAATCACACACTCATAAATGAAATAAGTCATAAATGAAAGAACTCATTAGACAAAATTCACCTCTATAAGTTTCTTTTCACCCTTTTTTATTCGCGCTTAATCTTTTACTCGCTCGCTCTATCCTCTTACCTCAACTTGAGTACGAGTTTTCCTAAATTGGGTTCAATATATGCATTTTAGCAGCATGGGTTGGGTGTGAATTGGGTTAAATATGGATCGCTAGATTTGTATATTATGGAAATAGGTTAAAAACGGGTTAATGGTGCGTTTAGTAACCATTCCATTCCCAATAACATTTTTTGCTAAAAAATAATTATTTTTGGATTTTGTTCCTTGGACAAGTTTATGAGCATTCAAAAGTGTTTGATAAATATACAAATTTTTTATTTCCAAAATAAAAATACGTTTTGTATGACCCTCAATTTTTTTTTGTAATTTAAAATTTCTTTTGATTTTTAAATAATTTTATTACATTTTCTCTTCCTTTTTTTTTTTTTTTTTTTTCTTTTCTTCTTCTTCTTCTACCTCTAGCCAGTCATCACCTCAACCATGACTAGTAATTGGCTAGATGAGAGTCAACGATCTCACATGGCCTCTCGAGGCAAGGCTTGTCCCTGTAGGTATGGCAGAGGTCGAGCCTCGCCTAGCCAAAGCTTGCCTAGCCACCAAGAACCGACAAGAGGAATAAGAAGAAGAAAAAAAAAAAGAAAAAAAAATTACTTAATTCTTAGGGTTAGTTTGTTTCGCGAGAAAATATCATGTTTCCGAAAAACATTTTCCTAGAAGTCATTTTCCTGGAAAATGACACTATTTTCCGGTATTCGGCCGAAACCTAAACTTTGAGTGGAAAATATTTTCCACCATTCGTTAGCTAATTTAATTATTTGCGAAAAATTATCAAAAATTGAATTTTAATATTTTTAATTGACCAAAAAAATAGTTTTATTTTTTATATTTTGTAAAAATATGAAATTTTAATTATTTGTATTTTTAAAAATCGAAATTTTTATTATTTATTATTTATTATTTTTTTCCTTTTTCTTTTGCTTCCTCCTCCCTCCTCCTTCTTCCTCCTCCTTCCTCCGCCGCCGCATGCCTGATGATGGCCGGCTGCCCGGCGGCCGACCAAGACTGGGTCGCCAGATCCGGCGAGCTCGAGGTTCAGCTGATCTCGCTTGAGCTCGCCAGAGTTTCGTTGGGCTTTGGCGAGCCGTGAGCTCGCCGGATCTAGCGGCCCGGCTCGAGCTCGCTTGGATCGAGCCCGAGCTCCGCCACCGGATCCAACGAGCTCGCGGCTCACCAAAGCTGGTGAACCTCGGCGAGCTTGAGCGAGGCCCGAGCCCCACCTAGCTCGCTAGATCTAGCGAGGCCCAAGCTCGGCTTTGCCATATCAAGCCAGGCAAAGCCTTGCCAGCCTGGGGCGAGGCTCGAGCTGGCTTGTGGCCGGTCATTGGCCACCGCCATGGCCAGCGACCGGCCAAGGCCAAAGAAGAAGATGAAAAGAAAAGAAAGAAAAAAAAAAAACTCGATTTAAAAAAAAAAAAAAGCAAAAAAGAAAAAGAAAGCATAAAAATAAAACGAAAATGTATTGGTAAAAAGAAGTAAGATGGAAGAAGTTGTGGAAAACATTTTCCTTACTTTTAAAGGTTGTTTTTTCCAATGATGAAAAACATTTTCCTTGATTAGTTCATTTTTCGTGAAACAAACGCTGGACAATCCGGAAAACATTTTCACATAAGTCATTTTCCGCAAAATGAACAGACCCTTAAGTTGTTTTTGGGAGTAATAAAGTAACTTTTTTCTACTTATTGATTCTGTTTCAAATTTATTCTCGATAACAAATACGTTATCAAACGAATTTCTATTTTTTTTTTATTCCGGAAACAAAAGAATGGAAATAATCACTGTTTGGGAGATTCGGGCGCATATGATGACCATTTTAACCAAAAATTGATTTTTGGAAAAAAAAAAGATTTTTCTATTTCTATTCTTAGATGAGTTTCAAAGCAAAAATACGCATTTAATAATAATACAAAATTTTTATTTTCGGAATAGAAATTTATTTGATAATGACACGAAATTTCTCTCTTTCCAACGAGGGCAGCGGCGGCGGTGGCAATTGGCGGCGACAGTGGCAACCGATGGTGGTGGCCAGTGGCTAGGAGTGGTGACAACAAACGATGAACGGCAACTAGCGATGATGGCCGATGGTTGGGAGTGGTGACAATGGATGGTAAATAGCAGCCGCCACCGCCGATGGTTGACGATTGGCGGCGGCAGCCGATGATCGACAGCGGTGGCTAGCGATCGGCGGCGATGGCCGATGGCCGAGAGTGGCAATAACGGATGATGAACAATGGTTGGTGATGACGGATGAGCAATCGACTAATAGAGAGAACAAATATTGAGAAGAGTTTTTATTTCTTATTTCTATTTCAAAAATAGAAAAGTAAAAAAAATTTACTTCTAATTTCTATTCTAAATCTATTCCAGAAATAAAAAAATAAAATAATTTTACCAAACGGATTTTTATTTCAAAAACAAGTCTCGGAATAGAAAAATAGTTCTAGAACATAAATAAATTGATTATCATGTGCGCCTTTATCAGATAGGGCCTAAATGTGTTAATTTGGATTTGACCATTTTTGACCCAACCCCAAGCCACCCAATTTTTGGGCAAATTTCTTTTAAAAAAAAAAAATTAAGAATGAACCAATGAGATCCTATCAAAATTACCTATCATGCAATCTAAATATCGGGTGACTAAATCAACAGGAGAAATCATTTGAAACGTACTCCACACTCCAATTGACTCCCATCGGATCGTCGGCGACCAAAGTAAAGTCCGGGGCAAGGCGATCGGACATGCGACTTGAACGGATGCTATATTCAAAGGTGCCCGTTCAACGTTCTTACTCTCCTCCAAGTTGTTTAATCATTTGGGCCCAAGTCGTTTGGACCATTTGAACCGTAGGAAAAGCCCAAAGTCCAAGCCCAGGATCTGGCCCGTATTCACCTGCGCACTATCACGCTCGTCTTCATTCCTCCCCACGATGAAGCAAACCGAGATTTTAGATTCCACGTGCGGCATTGTTCCAATCGCAACCGTCCATTTCAAATGACGGTTACTGCTCATGAGAAGAGATCCGCTTCTTACTCCTCTGCCCTCCAAAACCAGTCTTTGCCTTACGCTGCTAATGCTGCAAAAAAATAAAAATAAATAACCCCACAAAATCGAATTTCACATTATTCATTTGAGAAATTTATTCCGACTTTTTACATGAACACGGAACTCTCCTTTTTCTCTCTATATGTGATAATTTCATCCACCTCAATTGTGACAAATTGGAATTACCAACATTTCTGTTATAAATCAACTCTCCATATGGGCAATAGATAAGGATTGCTTTCGACCTTTTGTTCTATCAATTCCACGCTAGCCATGAGATCAATCGAATACTTGTCGAATAAAGATGCGATATGCAAAGAGGTTGGAAATTAGGCATCCCATGTATCTAGACTTTTTGGAAGATGCAATTTCCCCGTGTAATGTTCACAACTCTCCAAAAAAAAAAAAATTCAAGAAATACATCATCGTGTTAGTTGTAATATAGTTGTTTTGCTTTCTTTGATCTGATTAACTAAACAGAACTTAATGAAGCAGAGATTTTTCTATAGGCCTACCAAAGTTTACTCTTAAGTCTTGACATTCCTTCCCAAAATGGAGACTTTGAGTTTGCGCCACTAGGGGTGCATGAGATGTCCGATGGGCAGGCCCAATGGTAAGGCAATGGGGTGGTATTATTCTAATCTTAAATACATGTGATGTGAATTATTTTAATTTAATTTTTTGCTTTTATTGCTATGCTGTTTTTTTTTTTTTTAAAGAAATAGCACAGGAATCAACATTTTTCCAATCTTGTTAATCACTTTTCAGCAATTGATGTTTGCTCCTATAATTGTTAGCATACCTGTTGAGTAATTACTAGAAGCAATTAACATTTTAAATTATAATTTAAATATGTGTTGGTAGTTGGAAGAACAATGTGATGGGATTGGTAGAACCATTTTCTAATTATTTTTTCAATTCGATGACTTAAGTAACTTTACTTTTATTTAACGTTGAACTAATTTTTTTAAGAGTATACAATTATCGATAAGGTATTATTTATTAACAAATTATTGGCATGAGAATAATTAAACAACAAAAATACAACACCGTATGGATAATGAAATGGAGTTTTTGATTAGTCATTATATGATTAAACAACTGAGGTACGATACTGTCCATATAGGTTTTTCATGTCGATGATATTACAAATAGGCACGTAGAAAATGTTCCACTAACGTTTTGGAAAAAAGGACGTAATTGAAAATAATCAAGTAAGGGACTGAAAAGAGTATAGGGACCCAATTGCAACAAACGCTCAAAATTGGGGATAAAATTTAAATTTAAATCCCTCAACCGTTCCCGCCTTCGTCAGTTTTCGCTCTCTCATCCCTCTCTTGCTCGGTTAGGCTTTAAATTGGCCGGCGTCGGCATGAAGCTCTCTTTCGACACCTCCAAGAAGCCCCTGAAGCCGGCCGCCAAGCCCCTCTGTACCACCTTTCGCTTTGCCGCTGCCGACAGTGCCGACGGATGACGTGAACTGCAGAAACCTGCTAGTTATCCTGCCAAAGCCCAACAATTGGTGTCCCGCCAGGAGGATGAAGAACCTCGACCCGCCTCTCCACTCGGACTCCGCCTCCTCCTCCTCCTCCTTCGATATCTCCCAGTTCCAGTTGCAGATAAAGAGCAGTCACGTGTTGTAATCGAGAGAGAGAACGAGGAAGAGAGACAGAGAGCAAGAATGGTGGGTGGAGGATTTAAAGAAGGCGGGCAGCTGAAAAGGGCGCATCTTTATGGATACCGGATCACTGGGTATTTCGTATTCGCCTGCATTATTGCGGCCCTTGGCGGATCGCCTTTTGGGTACGATCTGGGCGTTTCGGGTGAGTCTTTTTTTCTTTCATCTCGCCTTTTTGCTTGGATGTTGAATGCGTCTGCTGCGGTGTTTCGTGAATTGCGATCCGGGGAAGATAACCTTTTTTGGTGTTTGTGGAAGATAAATGTCGAATCTTGATCGAAGGTTGATGCAAAAGGGGTTGCGTTTTGTCCCGGAAGTAGTTGTGAATATGCAGGGAAGGGGAGAGATTTCCGAAAGTACTAATTTCACTGGGTGTTCATGTCAGCCAATGCTGTTCTTGGTCGTGTCTTTGGTATTAATCTGGATTTTTTGACGTATGCATTTCATCATTCTTGATTCCTCCGGTCCAAAACAGAATGAAATTTAGGAAGAGAATCGCCCTTTGAATTTACCCAGAAACGGACGATCTTGAAAATTAGCAGATGCCAATGGCTGTGCCAGGAAGAAGATAATCCCTTCTTCAACCCCGAGTTCTTTAAAAATCGACGACCAATGATCTTGATACTAGCATTCGTTTCAGGTGAAGTGACCTCCATGGACGATTTCCTGAAGGAGTTCTTCCCAAAAGTGAACCGGAGAAAGCAAGAGCATCTGAACGAGACCAATTACTGCAAGTACGACAACCAGATCCTGACACTCTTCACTTCTTCTCTCTACTTTGCGGGCCTGGTCACTTGAAGATGAGGCCAACACCAGTGCTGTTGTTGTACAGCCTCACTATCCGCCAGAGAGAAATGGTGGAGAGCCGTCGGCGGTGGACGGTGAGGTCAAGCCCGAAGCGCCCAGACTATCGGGTAGCCTGGATGATTCTCGGCTGAAACTGAGGCAGGAGCCGGCCAAGTTGGGGGATGATCCGGGTTACGAGGACATGCCCGTGGAAGAATTTGCAGCGGCATATCTTAGAGGGGTTTTGGATGGCAAGAGGGGAAAGGGGTGGGAAAGAACGCCAAGGAGGATGTTCCGGTTGGATGCAAGGCTTTTATGCTTCCTGTACTGCAAATTCTGCCCCTTCTTTTTATCTGGTCTTTTTCGTGTTTTTAACAAATGATAGTTCGAATCCTTAACTTTTGCCAAAAAAACTTGAGGCATGTTTACTTCTTTTTCCCACCATTTGCTTTTTATATCATGTAAAGGCTTCACTTAAGTGCTTTTCCTGAGGGGTATCCATGATAAGCCGATTTACAGACACAGGAAAGTTAAATGTATTCATTTTATCAGGACATCATGTATGATTCTTGTTACCATGAACTCTCTGTTTTCTTGTCTTTAAACGAAGAAAACGCTTCATGCTAACGAATGAAGTTGTCAAAATAAATATCTCTGTGTTTCTATGACTTTTCTTTTCTTAAGAAACATGCATCTGTGGATTTCTAGTTTAATATTAAATGGACTTTACAGGACCACCAGAATGACTGGATAATGTTCTTGATAGTCTGTTTATTACTTTTATTGCTTGAATTAACGATACAGCTTGCATATATTGTCAGGAACTGTGTTTATGCCACCAAAGTGGTCCTTAGGCTATCATCAATGGTGCTGGAGCTATGACTCTGATAACAAAGTTTGAGAGGTTGGCCCTTCCGATGCATCTTGCTTGATTCTACGGTCTTTCCTCCACAACCCGCATTTCCTTCTACCTGATTGAATAACAAGGTCCAACTTTTATTGTATGCTGTGGGCATATCATTTATGAGTCAATGCATGATAGTTCTTTAGTTATTGCAGATCACAAGTAAATTTTGAGAAAAGAAGATTCCTCGTGATGTCGTATGGATGCATATGGATTATATGGATGGGTTTTGCTGCTTCGCTTTTCACAAGGCATGGAATCCCATTTTGTGTTAACCCTATTATTGCCTTGTTTGGAAAAATAACATATTACCTTCCACTAAGTAGGTCCAATTTCACATCATCTAACTCACTTTCAATAGGTATCAAACCACTCGCAACTTATGTCTAGAATTGATTGTTTTATCCAATTTCAAAAAGACGTTGTGCACTTATCACCTAAAACAAAGCATAACTATATATGTACATGAAATTTGACCTAAAGCAAAGCATATATCTACTTCTACATGTAAGATGTAAGAATATTGTCAAATATGAATGAAAATCTGTTTTTCATCTAGTAATGATCTAGAAGAAGATGGTGTTATTCATTTTGGAAGTGAGGTAGGTCATGTGCAATATGTCGTTAGTTAATACACTTTGGAGGCACTGCGATGATCAATGTTCTTTGGATATTCTATTTTCAACCTAAGATACAGTGATGACGCAGAAATGCCATGCATCACTATTTTGTCCATCACTTCCATACATTTAATCCATCGAGTCCTTTAATATTGGTGGCCACTTTATGTTTGAAGCCTCCAAAGCACATTCATGTCTGGGACTTTTTGCCTCGCCAACTTTATGTTTGAAACGAAGGATTTATTCTCAAAACTACTTCTCTGATCCAAAATCTTTGGTAGATGGTCTCCACCAACATGGGTTCAAAGCCATCTGGTTACTTGATCCTAGTTTTAAACGTGAAGAGATGTCTGCATCAAAGCAGCAGATGTAACTCTATTTGTTGGTACTTCGTTGTCTTTCACTGTGGTTTTGGCTAATTTTTGTCGTTGTCTATCTGGTTTTGCTTTTTACTTTTCGTCTTTTGCTTTTTGTAGCATTTGAAATTTGATTAACCCTTAAAACCTTTCAAATGTCGACATGCCGAGTCATTTGGATTTAGCTGAAAATAAGTCCACATGTATGTAAATGCTAAGTAATTGTTTGCTTGTCAGGGGAGGTGTGGCCCGATCCTTGTGTATTCCCTAAATTTACACGGTCAAGAGTCCCATCGTTGGTGGGCTCAGTTAGTTTAGGCTTTCATTTCTAATGGAGTCGATGGTATATGAATGAACCATCTTTTCATTAAGGTAATTAGTGCTTTTAGGTTTTGTCATTTTCTTTTGTTGGACTATGGCTTACAACTTCTCTCATTCTATGACGAAGACCATGCCCGAGAGCAACATTCATAAGGGAGATGATGAACTTGGAGGTCTCCAGAATCACTCACACTATCATAATGTAAGTTTTCCAGCCTTTTGCTATTTGTAGCTTGTGTTTCACATTTTAGAGTTATATTGAAATAGATAGTAAGTAATTTTATAATGTATCCACCACGATTTTACTAGAAAAGTTTTTTTTTTCCTAAGGCATACAAATTCTTCATATATGGTAATACGGTGACTTTCCTCCTGTCACTAAGTGTCATTTTATTATTACTGAACCGGATGTCAAGGCACCAGACTGTCTTCAGTAAGGTTGCCACCTGGATGGCAACCATGTTCGCAGAACTATCATTTGCGATGCTTGTCGTCATTTTGAACAAAGACATTGAAAAGCACCCAACGTATGCAAGGCTGGGATCGTAGTCTTCCTCCAGGTTATCGAGGAAAGCCACGACAACAGCGGCAGGGCCATCAACGTCGCCGTGTACGAGAATGTGCCGGTGGAGGCCAGCGGCTCGGACGTCCCCATGAGGTCAGGTTGCCATGAGGTTAGGCCGTTGATGGCTATCGGGATCGCGTGATGCTGTACGGGCGTCAGCTTTGCTTACTTATAATGCCTGATGTTCAGGATCAGCGCCTTCCCCAAGTCGATCTCCTAGAACATGACTACGATCCCAGCCTTTGCATACGTTGGGTTCTTTTCAGTGTCTTTATTCAGAATAACTACAGGCATCGCAAACAAGAGTCCTGCGAACATGGTTGCCATCTAGGTGGCGACCATCATCACCTTACTAAAGACAGTCTGGCACCTTGACATCCAGCTCAGTAATAATAAAATGACACTTAATGATAGATGGAAAGTCATCGTATTACAATATATGAAATATTTGTATGCCCCTGGAAATTTCGACGCTATAATGGACGAGCCAATTGCATAATGTGCTCTTGCGGTGGAGTCTTGCCATACTCCACCCGGCGGAGAGAGGGCTGCTTGAAATGCGATGGTTGCCAGCAGGATCGCTGTAACCGTGATCGCGTTCATCGAGCTTTCATTTTGCAGTCGCGTGCCTTCACCTGGACCGGCCATATTGTTTTCTTCTTCTTTTTTCTTTTGAAGTTCCCTCTGTTTTGTCATTTCATGAATTTATAGTCTTCGACAGAAACTGCAACTCTCTCTTCCACCGTATACTCCCCCGACAATCCCTAAACAGCAAAACTAATGAGACTCGTCCTTCCGTTAGTCGAACCTCGACTAAACGACCGTTGGTGATCCTCAAATCGACAACTTCTTCCTCCGCTGTTCCTAGGCGTAATCTGAAGCTGATCCAAGCCCCGGCGATGATCCGACGTTGTGATCCTCAGCCCACTCCAACCTCTAGTCTTAGCTCCCAGCTTATAGTAACCTTGTTCGATTGAGCTTTGCATGAAGATTACTTGAGGTGAACTTTTCAATCTTGAGCTTGACGAGGCGAGATTACCTTATGCAATTGGGCTACAGCTCAACCCTCGGATGATGTTCTATGCTTGTGTGGATGATCTTTGCAGCTTAAGATGGCTATAGATGATGGATGATAGCCTAGAATGGTTTGACCAGATGATTGCTTAATTGACTGTCTATTTTGTAATTCGAATGGCTTGACTGGACTAGATATTATCGTTTTTAGTTTTCGAAATCCTCATGAGGTTCATAGATGGTTTCACGAGCTTTCCAACAGCATATTAAACGTGTAAATCGGATCTCATTTGCTATACCAAAACCTGTTTCTAAGTAGGGCGATCTGTTCTAGAATATGCATGTGCTACTGCAATGATTGAGGTTAACTGACCTACCCGATTTGTTGATTTTGCATGATTTGTAACAAGATCTATAATCCTAAAGTAAACATCACCTTTCCTAGTTCATCTACAACCCATATCGATCAATGGCTGGCATATATTATTGAGCAGAAGGGGACCATACCTGTCTTTGAGATCACTGCAGCGCTCTTATGGCACATCTGGAAGGCTCGGAACCAGCTTCTCTTTCGCAATCAACGAACACCTCCAGACCTTATTGTTGATACAGCCCTGCATATGGCCAAATTTTATCTCAGCTCAACGCAGCTCGCAGCACCAACCGGACCTCAGCAGCAACAGCACCTTAATCGTACCTGGCAACCTCCAAGACGAGGAACTATTAAGGTAAATATGGATGCTGCTTTCCTTAGCCCTAATCCTACAGGGGCGATCGCGAGCATATTTAGAGATCATTCTGGAAAACTAATAGATGGATTTACACGCACCGTTCCAGCATCATCTGCGCTTGAGACAGAGACCCTCGCGCTTCTGCATACGCTGCGGCATCTTCAACTCCAACGGAAAACTGATTCTCACCTTCAGCTTGAAACTGATAATCTCATCCTCGTCGAGACCGTGAATCGGCGCCGCCCGCCACCATGGAACTGCCGAGCCCTGTTCGCCGAATGCGAATCCCTACTGCCCTGTTTTCCTCATCTCTCTCTGCAGCATTGTCGACGGGATCAGAATGCCCTAGCTGACTGGGTTGCCAAGGCCCACGGGCGGGGCCTCCTTCCTTCCAATTGGGTTTACTACCCACCTCAAGCTATGTTGGATTTAATCTGTAATGAAGCCCTGACTTCGGGTTGTACTTTCTTTCCTACTTAATTATATTTGCCTTTCCGACCAAAAAATAACAAGATCTATAACCTCATCTGCTCTCCAACCCCACTCCCAAAAAAACGAAGAAGCAAGCTCCAGAAAAGGAAAATGTACGAAAAGAAAAAATGGCAGGAGAGCTTTTGAGATGCAGTTCCACATCAAAGAAATATTGTGCATGTTACAAATGAAAACCTGCTGCTGCACAACCAATTTAATATTAAAAAAAGATTGACGCGGTGCAAAACCAATTTAGCAATCCAGCTTGTTGACTCGCATATTTACCTTCTTTTTTTGAACCCTTGTGATTCCAATTACATACAGATTCGTCTTGCCTTAACTCAAATTTCGAACACGTGGTTGTGATCACAAGTAGATTTTCATATTACGGTTGAATTACTTGTTTAATTTCATCGCAACCTCAGATTAAGATTACTATGTGGAGGGAAATGAAATAGATTTGATAGACCGAAGCAGCCCCGTCTTTCTATTGTTTCCCACTTCTCACGAATGATATTCTTGGGATTATAATTATATGTATCAGCACATGACAGCTTCCATCATTTATCTCTGACTTTGGAGAAACTTCTTCTTTGAGTCCAAAAAGGAAGTAACTGAATTTCTCTTCCATTCCCTTCCCTTGTGGTTACCCAAAGATTAGAATCGTTGCAGGTGGGTTCTTTTTTTCCCCTTTCAATATCTTCCATCCTAGATAAGAGTCAGAGTAAATCACCAATAATTATGAGTGAGTTGACAAGGAAGAAAAAGTGGGAACAAAAGTACAACTGAACCGTGTCAATATAAATTTGTTTCAACTGTACTCAATAAAAGACAATTTCGTGTCATGTTGACTAGGACGTTTGTGGTTCTTGGTTCTGTTTGGTGTATACTTTATACCCAAAAAAAATAATAATAATAATAATTTATTTTCACCAAAACCAATCTAATAAGGTTAAAAGTCAGACCAAACCGCTCAGTTAGTTCATCATTTGTGAGATGCAGCACTAAGCAATAACATATAAGAAGCTAAGGAGTAACTTGTACTTTAATCGTTAACATCAAGCAAGAAAATTATTTCCTTAGAGGGAAAAATACAAACTGCAAAGACATTGAATGACTATCGGCTACAACATTTTTCATTAGGTGTAAGAGGGATCATAGCCTTATTGTTGACGGCAAAATTATTGTCTTGACATATACTATCGATTTGGTTAGGTTTATCAAGTTAACGCAATTAAGGGAACTCAAACAAATAAAATCGTGGTTTGCTTTTCTCGCTTTCCTGGCATTTTGCCACCTCTCCAACTGCTTCTCGACCTTTGCAATATACTGATCCCCAATCTGTTTCTGATATTCAGATAGCTCCTGTCGCCCAGCGTTCTTCTGCTCCAGGAAATCCTGTTCAAGGATAAAGCACAGATCAATGATGTGCACCAAAAGGACCGATTGGAGACAAAGGGCAACTTGCTGACATGTGATGGAGAGGGAATTGTTAGGTTTTTCTCCTGTTCTTGTAAACACCAGCAAAATGATGAACCCATTTCCTTTGCGCTATGTAGCAGTGCATATATTCAGATCAAAATACCTATATATCACTATAGATGCACCTGCGCCTCGACTTTCCTTGAGAATAACAGCAGAAAGAAACCAACGTGCTCCTTTTGCCGCTCAATCAAGGTTGCATCTTTCTTTTCTTCTGCCTTGGCAGCAATTCTATGCAAACGAAAGAGAGTATATGTCAACCGCTTCATTAACTAATCAGACCCGAACCAAATACTTTGATTCTCTTTCTTTCTGAATTGATATAATTATAACTAAAAGAAAAGGCCAGCCAAATCTTGCTTCTCTTTTCTGCAATTTTCTCATGCTCTTGCTGCCTCAGCTTCTCACTTTCTTCACGCACTCTCTGCTCAGCCTACAAGAAATGTGATGTTTAGGACTAGATGATGAGAAATAGCCATCTTGCTTGCACCGAGTAGGTTCTCTGATAAGTCACAAAAGATGAGTCAAGCAGATTCTTTAGTTTCATGTTAGATTGGAACTGCAATGGTCCATACAGAGGAGCCATGATCTACTCAGATGTCTAAAATATGGACAACTTACAGTAGCGAAAGAGTACCTCTTAAGGCTATTATGGTCCAGGTCAAGAGCATAGCCAGCATGATCTACTCAGATGTCCTCCGATTGTTTTGAGGCAAAGATTATTACATAATGCAGACATACTAGTCCAGCCATAGAAGAAAAGGAAATAACAGCCATTTACTTCATAGTAGCACACTGTACAATCAATCACATTCTTGTAATCGACTCTTTTCACCTGAATTTTATAAAGAATACCAGCTACTATAAACAGCAGGAAATCATCAAAGGTAGTTCATAAAATGCAGATGCTTTGGCTAGTTCAAAAACCAGAAACTGGCAAGAGTAACAAGTACATACTCTTTGTAAAGAATTTGACTTCTGCGTAAATGCATCCGATCCCAACAGTCGCATGTCCTCCTTTCTGAATTTCTGGAAGAATTCAACAGAGAAGAGAATAATGAAGGGATTAATCACTTTCAGAATTCCTCATGGTACTTAAAGATAAAAAAAAAATCACGTGACAGAATGAAGATGCAAATGTACATTGCCGAGCGGTTTAGAAGAACCAATGGGATTTTCTTTCAGAATGTAGGACACAAGTGACAAATAAAATCTCTTTAACTATCTTGTTTTGCTCAAACCAGAGGGAGAAGTCGTCAGAGATGATGACAATGGAATGAAAGATCATCAAAGCTGCTAAGAATACAAAAACAGAGAGAGAATCAGAAATACAGACTGCAATAAAATCAAAATTAGAGTAAGGGAGAGAACTTAGCTTTTGCAGCAATCGAGCATTGAAGGACTAACTTCGATTGTTTGAGTAGAGCTGAACAGAGTTGAAGAGTGTACACTGGAATAGAGTTGGTCTTGCGCTGGATTTGTGGAGGAGGCTCATGGCTGTTGGAACTTCACTAGAAACGATCGTCTGGAAATTCAAAGATCGGGAGCTGGTTCAAGAGTTCACATCTAAAGAAGACGAGATCCTGAATGTGTGTTATAGAGCACTGATAGATACCAAGAATTAGTACAGCCAATTGAATCGAGTATTAAAGCCAAAGAAGGTGAGAAATTAGCTCTTAATGCTCTTGTGGCAATCGGATTAGTTGAGCATCAGTCACAGCCATTTTCCTCTTATCTAAGGACGATGCTGATAGACATCAGAAGTTGGATAACGAGAATCTCTAATGACGATGCTCAGCGGTGACAATATCCACCAACGGAATTATGCAACAAGGATATTCATCTGTGATTGTCTCCGATCTGAGTTAGACGAAGAAGCTTTGACCGGATGTAACAAACTCAAGAGTGATCGAAGCAACCCGTTGGAGAGTCGTCACTGAGAAAGAGAGCGTATGAAGTCCACGATGGTCAGAGATGGTCCGGCGCTACTCTGTGACAGTGATGTTGCAGCGGTTGGAGGTGGTGACAGGAAGGGATAGTTGCAGGCGAAGGCACTCAATTTGGTTTAGTTCCATTCTCAACTGTTACAAAAACACTTGAAACATGATAGCTAGCAAAAAAATTAACATTATGTAAACTGTATCAAAACACCTTCTGATTGAACACTTCCACGTATCATTTCACAGCCGTGCCTCGGTGAAACTTGATCAAACATATTATGTGCAATTGGTTGAGAAGTGGATTTTAGCTATTTCAAACTCTACTTTTGTCCGTTGGAATCTTAAATCAAATGCACAGGAAGGGTCCAAAGTTCGAACTTCACATATATCCCTTCAAAAGCATGAAAAACCAGCACAAAGGAAACCAAAAGATTCCCCTTATTGGCTCTTTTTCAGTTATTTGGACGGGGTACAAAATCAAAAGCTCCAATCCACATTATCAAAGCCGGAACAGACCAAAACTATCTAAATTCTCCCCATGAATCGCCAAACAAATAAAAGAAAGGAGTAAAAGACGAGCCATCACGTGCAATAATGAAGTAAATAAATCAAACAAAATGCAGGAGTTTGATTGTGTAAAGAATGTTCACCAAATCAAATTTATGGGCACTGCATCCAATATGACAGCTTCTAGCGAAATTGGACAAGACATGTACAAGTGAGAAAATTATGGAAAGAATCAAACATGAACCCCCATCATGTCAATGTACAGAGAGCCAACATATACTTCAATGGACGTGAAATTTTCTACTTGGATTATCAACGCAAGCCTAAAAATCTCAATGATTTGACAAGTGAACTAGCGACTGCCAATTTCATGGCTGGAGGTTCTCGGGTATATACCAATTCTAACCAGCATACTCACGTTGATGAGCATCAATCACGTTAAGCGGCAGATTCAACTTATGAGCAATCAACAAGTTCAATAACCTTTCAACCTTGGCAGGTATATGTACAAATGGTGCAAAGTATCAATATAATACAAATCACATAAAAGTAAATTCAAAATTGTAAGGAAGACTATAACTGATGCGTTCAAGTGGTGAAACAAGACGCATTCAACGATTGAGTCTGAGAGCACCAGACCGACAAAGACGGAGGCAATCACACAAGCATACAGGAGGTCTCTTGGTTATAGAATGATAAGGGATGTTGGACCAGGGAAACTGAAAATCTCCTTTCACGAAGCAAAGAAGGAAGGAGAATGACTAGAGAACATATCTCGTCCAACGAAAGTGTATTCTGACAGCCATTTAGGCATGTTATCGAACATGTGATAAGCACATCAGCCAAAGGATCTAGATCCAGCTATGGAACAACGATTTCACATCCAAACTATCGCAATATCATTAAAACAGACTCAAGTCACCAAACGGATCTTTACTTGGAGACCATTTTCCAGACAGGACACAGCTAATTTAAGATAGCAACACACTATCATTTCGTGATTGTAGAACTCGTTAACAAACCTCATTTCTTTCGAATGGATAGACGCATCTTCACTTCATGTGTTTGAAGGATAACATGAGAAACTAAGCTTTACACTCAACATCGAGTTCCGATGATATGAAGTAGATGCATCGACCTCCAAACTGCATGGATCATAGTGTCAAGAGACTCCACATGCAAGTAGAAACATCACTGAGAATCATAATCGTGAACATCACTATAGGTTGGAACTTACATTCTGGCATATAATATGCCCCATTGAGAACAGGAGAAGACTGTTGAGGTGGAGGTCAGGAGAAGGAAAAAAATGGTATCAACGGTGTTTTTATGATTTGGGGGAAAAATTACAAAAGTAGAAGTCTAAGAAAGCATTAGTGTAATTGATTAGCTACAACTCCATAAACCTTCTCAAGAAAGATCAGAAATGGGCATTGAAATGATCTAAGCTACCGTTGATGGAAGTATGATGCATGCAAGGGCCTATTTGTTTTCGCTTTGGAGAATAACTGATTCTATTTTTATTTTTTTTCGGAAACAAAAAAAGAATATAAATCTATTTGGTAAATTTTTCATTCCCGAAAAAAAAAAAAAATCGATATTTTTGTTCCCGGGAATAGATTTGGAATAGAATTAATAAGTAGAAAAAAGTAATTTCTTTTTCTCGGAAACAATTCCTAAAATCTTTTTTTTTTCTTCTCCTCTCTTATTCTATTTTCTTCTTCTCTTTCCTTTTCTTCTTCTTCCTTTTGGCCTGTCACCGGCCTCGGCCATAGCCAGACGAGTGCTGACGACCTAGTCGGAGCGTCGTTGGCTCCTGGTGATGTCGAGCCACGACTGGGCTTGGCCTCATGAGTTTGGCTGTGGTTGGGCGAGGTCAAGCTCACCCGCCACCGGCAAGGCTTAGCCTCACCAGGCCACCTCCAAGTTGACGTCGCTTAACGGAGGCCCGACAAGGCTAAGCCTCACTAGTGGCTGGGTGAGCTGAGCCTCACTAGATCTAGGTGAGGTTGACCTCACATAGCCACAGTGGTGGCCGACGACCGGCCACAAAAAGGAGGAAGGAGAAGAGAAAAAGAAAAAAAAAATATAATAAAGTATTAAAAAATTAAAAGAAACAAAAAAATTAAGAATCCTACCAAATGTATTTCTATCCCGATATAGAAATTTTGTGAAGTTATCAAATGCGTTCTTTTGCTCAAAAATTGTTCCTGAGAACAGAATTAGAAAAAAAACTATTTCTAATAAAAAATTATTTCTCGAAATAGAATTGTTACCGAATGCGCCCTAAATTTCCCTTCTTCTATCATACCAGGCTAGACTACCCTTAGACGATGGACCGGCCGACTTTTAAGATTGTCGAAAGCTACCCTAGCAATTCCTAGCTCGATGGTTGTCACATTTAGGCACAAACTTGCACATGGAATTGCATACAAAGATAACATAAATTAATAAAGTGCCATGATATTATCAGACCAATAGAATATGGTCTAGAATCTATGGACAATAAAAAGTTTTGAAGTGCTAATACCTGAAGTTTAGTTGATATGTCAATAAAAGTAAAAACTCGAGGATTTTCGATTGCAACTGAGCCTGTTTCTTGAAGAAAAATTATCGTTTTTTGTTTTATCACTGTTAAGTAATTTCTTATTCATCTGTATTGAAAACCCAAAAAATTAAACGGTTGATTTTTTGTTGACTTTTTAGTCAATCATTCGACCAAAAAGTCAACACCAGTCGAAAGTTGGCTTTTTGTACAAAAGGATTCTAAACGGTCCTCATTTCACTTTAGTTAGGTTAATTTTCAATGAGTTATCCTAGGTTGGGTAATTAATCCAATAGATATCTTGTAATATTAATTGAATTCAATTTTAATTAATTTGCAATTTTGAGCGTGAAATTACATGGAATTGTCCAATTTATCCTTGCAAGTCCAATTGCATGTACCCACGGTGTAGGTCCAATATTTTTCATGTTAATAAAGTAATTAGGCCAATAAAAATTATCGGATTGCATTTATATGGTTTAATTGGCCTATTACAAAAAGAAAATTAATAATGATAATTAGATTATATCTTAATAATTGCACTCTTTTTGTCTAGCATTATTTAGAGATATCGCCGTAAGTCATTTTTTAACGCATTAAAAGGAAAAAGAAAAAAAAAGTAATTGCACGTGCATAGAACATCTATTGCACGTGTACTGCACACATTCTGCAATAGCATTTGCCTTTTCACTCCTTGAATGCTCAGTGCTTATGATGCTTAATTGTATCTGTCTGGAGTCACACAGGAGTTTGATTGTGGAGCTTTAGTCATCAGGATTGGAGCCTTAGTCATTAAGTGAGCATAAGAGTAGTTGCTTGACCTTTCTATTGCCTTTTGTTTACGGGTTACCATTTAAAAGTTTAAAAATCCATTGCAATGTTGTTGTCATCGTGTGAGGGTCGATTTCATGCAAAGAATTTTTTTTTTTTTTTTTTGGTCAGTCTTACGCTAATTCTACTCTAACACTCACTCTCAGACTTTTGCCCTGCCTCCTTGCAGGGCGTGGGAGTCGAAACCCATTCCTAAAATGAAATCATCCCCACCCCAATCCCCCCTGAGAAGGTGGGGATTTGAACCCCCAACCTCCCCCTTCCATCTTGGAAGGGTCGTTTAACGGGAACGATTTCATGCAAAGAATTAAATGTCTGTTGTCTATACTCACGTGTGTAGTCTTCAGACATCAGTCCTGCGTATTTACTACTCTTTAAGTAGCATAAAAGAGGGAATAGAATCGTCTGACTCCATGCATGTCAATTGTCATCGGGTCGAAGAAATTATATCTGGATTTTTAAGCCCCAAAGTTATGAGAGAGCTTCGTCTGCAGTGGAAGCACCGTAAGTCATTAACTTGAGTATAGCAAATCAATCAGCATTAGATATATAAAGTCATGTTCTCATCATCGGTCTAATATCTCTGTAAGAGACTTTCTCCTAACCCACACTTGAGAGTGATGAAGCTGCGGTTTTTGTGGATGGTTTGCTTACATTGTGGCGTAAATGAGGGGTGCTCCTTGCCTCCTCTAGTCTGCATGCATATTCTAAATTTTCTCCTTCTACTGCTGGAAATTCTTTTGAGGGACTATTATGAAAACAAATTGGCTGATTCAGGAAGAATGTTATCTGATGAAACTCAAATGCTACCAGTGTTTTCTGGTCTATGGCTTGTTTTCTAGTATGTATTAGCTATGCAAGGCGTTGAAAAACCTGACGAACAATTATGAAAACAACCCGTATTGCTTGGTAATTTCAGTTCTCAGTTTGTTGTTTTTCCCTTATCAATCATGAAAATTGATTGGATAGAATTACAACACCTCTTTTGCACAGGATGTGCAGAAAAGGAACATTAGCAGAAAGCAAATAGGGTGGAAAGATCAGAGAATCGAGAAAACAAGAAACCGAACAAAACAGTGGCACCACTCAAAATATGGTAATTTGCTTTTGGGGATGAACTGGTAATTGTCTCGAAGAATCTTCTAATTAATTCCTATGCGAGGTCCTTTTGATGGAAACCCGGGATAGATGTCTGTAATTTTTCATCAACACATCATCTTTTATCTACCCAGCTTTTCAACGATTCTTTTAGTGATTTTGTATGGATTTCTTGAACTGTATGGTTGTTGTAATGGTTTTGACAGGAAAAATTCAGCTATCAGTGATCTTTATGCCTGGCTTCCGAAAATGGTGATTTTGATGGAATTCCATGTGACGTGAAGGATGTAATTAATTCTTATCAGTTGAGTCCTTTTGTGGCAAAACTGGGTTCTTTTCTTGTTAGCATTTCGTGTTGATCTCCCCATTATTATTATTATTTTTTTTTTATGAATCATAAAAACTTTTAACTTTTTTTTTTAGAATTTATTAAAGGTTTCTCAATTAAAAACGATGTTTGCTTATGCCAAATAGTAAGGTTTGTCGAACATCATTGTCATTGATACATAATGGTTGCGTGTCTAAGTGCTAATTATATATTATTTTTTTTGTAATTTATTGCTTAATGATTCAGTTGTAAGTTATATAGTCAGAATAAGGGTTCCTTTTCATTTGTTGTAGGTAATTTTAGCGGATGCAAGAACATTGGGATGAAGAAGTTTTACCTCTTCGAACTACACCAACTGAAACATTACCTCCCTAAAGAAGTAGCTCTTTTGCAAATACCATGAAGTTTTCTCATAATTTCAACTCCAGTAATCCAATTAACTTATAGCCGCATAACACTGAAAAAAATTGTCAGACTTTTTCTTCTTAAAAGCTGATCCGATGTTCTTTACAATCTTGATGAGTTTTCCTGGTCTATTCATCAGAAGCCCGAATGCTGCAGCAAGTTCTGCACTGTGATAGAACAAGAAATCCCTTTTCTGATGTTCTCCAACTTCATGAAGAACGAAACTTGTGTCAGGCACATACCTAGCTCTCCAGCATTCTGAAATTAGAATATCCAACCCACTATAGATGTTCTTGGCTTGTAAAATGATATAGTCTCATTCTGATGCATGACCCAACTCTGTGAAGGCTGTTTCTGAAACCCTTTCACCCTCATTTTTTTCGTCACTGTTTCAGAACGATGCCATCTTCCAGATGCAGAGTACAGAGTTGCAACAAGCGCATAGGTGGAAGGATCTTGCGGTTCCATCGAAAGTAAATGCTTTATAACTCTTTTAACGATAATTGCATTGGATTGGACTCTACATCCGTCAAGCAAAGCTTGCTAGAATAAAGCCTCTGGTTTAAATGGCATATTGCTGATTATTTTCTCTGCAAGCTCAAGAAATCCCCAGAATCCTAAAATACCAACAAAGGCTGCTGCATAATGCTCCTGTGAAGGTTTTATATTAATTTCTGTTCGCATGGATGAAAAGAATCCACAACGTTCATCAACTAAACACATTTTAGTATATTTATAAGCTGATATAACTAAAAAGATTCTGCCAGGCTTTATCCCTGTGTCACGGTCCGTGAATCCTCCCGTACTCGTGACCTTGTGGGTGGAGCTCGGGGTTATCGAGTGAAGAGTGAGGAAGTAGAGGGGACAAACACAACTGGTCCGTGGGAGTGGCGTCAGGACGGTTGGTGCTAGGAGTTCTAGGATAGAAGGATTATATCACTTAGGAGCTCTGAAGACGGGGTAGGCCTCCCGTGCACAAACTGGTCGGGAGCTGATGCCGCTCTCCTGACGAGGCCATGGCAGGCCGAAACCAGTTGTTGTGCCTAAAGAGTACTGCTGCCTTACTCGATGGACTAGACGCCCAAGCGAAGCTGGGCGTGGTAGGATCTTGCACGAAGAAGTATTCACCGTATTGATCGCTGGGATAATTATAGAAGGAAGGCTGGCCTGGTGAATTCCGCTCACCAGGCGCCTCACGGGTCGTTCCAAGGCCAAGGAAACTCTCGGCCCGTGACAAGTGGTATCAGAGCAGAGATCCCTTCAGTAGGTGGGTGATTCGGGGAAAAGCCTGTGGTCTTCCCGGTCCTATGAGGGCGGAGAGTGATCGCCGGGGCCAGGGGGCTCGGACAACGTGCGGCTCTCGTCTAGCTTCTGGGATGGCAATGGGGGCATAGGAAGGAACCGAATTGCTCACTGAATGGGGATACGTTCCTTGATCAAGTGGGTGAATCTTAAGAAGAGGTCTGCGATCACGCTTCCACCAAGGAGACCTCTGTTGGCTTGCTGAAATCAAGAAGAGCTTAGTAGGCGGAAGAAGGTGCTGCCATAGGAGTGCAGTTGGCCAGGGGGCCACACTTGTCGGGAAGCACAAGTGACTGGAGTTTCGTGAACAGCTCTGATCGGGGGAAGCAAGCAACGGAGGGGTGAGTCTGTTCTGTTGGGCGAAGCGACGGAACAGCCCGCAACGAGGGCGTTGCGGAAATGAGTGGGGGAGAATGTCACGGTCCGTGAATCCTCCCGTACTCGTGACCTTGTGGGTGGAGCTCGGGGTTATCGAGTGAAGAGTGAGGAAGTAGAGGGGACAAACACAACTGGTCCGTGGGAGTGGCGTCAGGACGGTTGGTGCTAGGAGTTCTAGGATAGAAGGATTATATCACTTAGGAGCTCTGAAGACGGGGTAGGCCTCCCGTGCACAAACCGGTCGGGAGCGATGCCGCTCTCCCGACGAGGCCATGGCAGGCCGAAACCGGTTGTTGTGCCTAAAGAGTATGCTGCCTTACTCGATGGACTAGACGCCCAAGCGAAGCTGGGCGTGGTAGGATCTTGCACGAAGAAGTATTCACCGTATTGATCGCTGGGATAATTATAGAAGGAAGGCTGGCCTGGTGAATTCCGCTCACCAGGCGCCTCACGGGTCGTTCCAAGGCCAAGGAAACTCTCGGCCCGTGACACCTGCATCCTGTAAGTTTGAACAGACGGTGAGGGCATCATCTCCCCGATGTATAATGAACCACGCACGCAATCAAGCCATTCGATGAAACCACATCATGTGCAGGCATATTGTTAAAGACATTTTTAGCAGCATTAATATTCCAACACTTTGAGTACATACTGATCAATGCATTTGCTATCTCTAAATCTGAAAATAATCCAGATTTAAGAGCATGACAGTGAATCTGCTCACCCATCTTATCAGACCCTAAAGTTCCACAAACACGGAGAATTGAAATTGATGCAACTTCATCACACTCCCGCTCCCTTCTTCTACTTTACAACGGCAAAATAGCGATATTACCTCGTCCAGCAACCCATTACATTGATACCCACATATCATGGAAGCGTTAATGATAGAGCTATCTCACTCAAAAGCCCACCGTTTGAACATCATTCCAGCATCCACCATCCTCCCACAGCGAGTTCACGTATCAAGCAAAGCTGCTTACACATAAGCATCTGCCAGGAGGCCACACTTGGTAATAAACCCTTGCAACTGTTCACCAAGTTTCCCTGACCCCAAGCAACCCACACGGCTTAGTAACAGTAGTCAAGGTGTAGTCAGTCAACTCTAAGCCCTCACCTCCACCATACTAATAAATAAATCTAGCACTTCAAAAGTTTTGCCATTATCACAAACTCCCGCCAGAAGGGCGTCGCAAGAAACACAATTCTTCTCTGGCATTATATCAATCAATCCAAACTCTGCATAGGCTCTCATCATCTGCGTCCAAGTGATAACATCCCTCGTGACCATCTTCTCAAACAAGGGCTCCACATCATCTATGGTTCCATATTTTATGTAAAATCTGATAAGTGCAGTCTCCATTCCAATTCTGATGGCATGACCATGAATTTCCTTTACTCTAATTAAACTATTAGTCTCAGCACATTATCGATTTGTTCCGTTGGCTGAAAAGATTCAAATGCTCTTTCGTACATTTGGGCCTTCACCAATCCCGAAACTACAGTATTCCTCGAAGCAATGTGTCTCTTAGGCATTTCGTAAGGCAATTCAAGAACGGAATCCAGACACTCGCATTTAAGTGCATTAGAAACAAAGAGGCTTTCTAAATAACCCGGGGCAGCCACCAAAGCATGGACTTGCGAACCAGCTCCAGTTCAGTCAGCCGTGTCCACTATACTCATTTTGCTGAGTACCTGAACTCATCAATCCCAAGAAAGCCTCCGCTGCTTCGAGTCCTCAGCCCGCCTTAGCGAGACCAGAGACGACGGCCGTATAAGAAACCACATTGGGATGCGACAGCCCATCGAAGACGCCGTAAGCGTGCGAAGTGCAGCCAAGTTTGAGGCAGGCCACGATGAGAGCATTGCCCAAACTGGGATTTTTCTCAAGCTTGAGGACGAGAGCGTGCACCTGGCCGTATCTTTATGGAGAAGCGAAGCAAGTCAAGGCAGCCGTCAGTATGAGAAATATTGACATGTAAATTAGTAAATATTTTTCATCATATTTATTTAAAATTCCAACAATATTTAATTTTTTGGCCGAAAAGAAAAATTAATGCTTTTGACATGATATTAAGTTGTCCTTTCGTTTCGCGGAAAATATCATGTTTTAGAAAAATGACTCTATTTTTAGTGTTTGGCCAAAACCTAAATTTTAAGTGGAAAATATTTTCCACTATTCATTAGCTAATTTAATTGTTTGGGAAAAGTTATCATAAATTGAATTTTAATATTTTTAATTGGCCAAAAATTAGTTTTATTTTTTATATTTTTTAAAAAATGAATTTTTTTAATTATTTGTATTTTTAAAAATTAGAAATTTTTATTATTTATTATTTTTTCTTTCTTTTTTCCTTTTTCTTTTCCTTCCACCTTCCTCCTCCTTCTTCCTCCTCCTTCCTACGCCGTTGCACGCCGCCGCACGCCTGATGATGGCCGGCTACCCGGTAGCCAACCAAGACCCGTACGTTAGATCCGGAGAGCTCGAGGCTTGGCCGATCTCGCCGGGCGAACCTCTGGCGAGCTCGGGCGAGGCCCGAGCTCTGCCCCAGGCCGGCGAGAGCTTCGCCTTGCCCGATCTGGCGAGGCCCGAGCTCGGCTTCGCCAGATCGGGCTAGGTGGAGCCTCGTCGGCTTAGGGCGAGGCTCGAGGCGCTCGCGGCCGCAGCCGGTTGCCGACTGTCATCATGGCTGGCGATTGGCCAAGGCTAAGGAAGAAAGAGGAAAAGGAAAGAAAGAAAAGAAAAAAAGAAAAAGAAAAAGAAAGCATAAAAATAAAACAAAAATGTGTTGATGAAATTGAAGAAGTTATGGAAAATGTTTTCCACTTTACATCTTTTGAAAAGTGGAAAACATTTTCCTCATCTTTGAAGGTTGTTTTTTCCAATCATGGAAAACATTTTTCTTGAGTAGTTTATTTTTCGTGAAACGAACACTGGAAAATCCAAAAAACATTTTTCAGGAAATCATTTTCCGTGAAACGAACGGAACCTAAATTAACAATCTCTTTTGCATACCGCAAGTTTTCCCATTTAAGACCACCGTGTTTTAACAATTATTATATGTTTTTGTGTTTATGTATTCGATCTGATTTTTTTCCTTTTGTTATACAGTTATACCATGTATACATATATTGTACCTTTTGCTCAATTATTGGGCATGCTAAAAAGACATAGATATAATGATTCTAGAATATCAAGGGGAAAAACCATGGAAACTTGGAAATGGAGTAAATGCAAATTCCATTACCATCAATTGGAAGATTATTATTCGTGTGTATTTCGGTAAATAGTAAAATAGGATACACACATTTTCCCTTTAATTGCCCATTCTTAAATTTTGAGATTTCACAACGCCACCCTTATGTGAAATTGATTAAACCATTCAATTGAATATCCATTATCTGCAGATCTATTGACCATGGAGCAAATATGAACTATACGTGTTCTTTTGTCTTGGGCCAGCCATACACGTGCTTATGTGTCCCCAAAGCTCGCCAATGCAAGAGTGAACCTGTCTCTAAACCCCGGCCGCACATGGGGACTGGCCTTCAATATTCATCAAAGCAAGTACCTGACGAGTTAAAAGATTCATTGATTCTTATTCTCCGTGATGACGAACGAAGCCAAACAACAGATAAATTTCCAACTTAGGGTCGTTCATTTCGCGGAAAATAATTTCCGGAAAATGTTTTCCGAATTTTCCGGCCTTCGTTTCACGGAAAATGAATTCCTTGAGAAAAATGTTTTCCATCAAAAGAAAAAAATCTTCTAAAGTAGGGGAAAATGTTTTCCACTTTTGAAAAATGGAAAACATTTTCCTCACTTGATCTCTCTTATCTCACATCTCTACGAATCATGACTTCCTCCTCCCCTTTCTTTTTCTTCTTTTCTTTTTTTCATTTGAATTATTTTTTATTTTTCTTTTTCTTTTTTTAATTCGAATTATTTTTAATTTCCTTTTTCTTTCATTTTTTTTTTGTTTCCCGTCTTCTTCTTTCTTGGCTAGTCGTCAAACCAAGTGAACTTCAAGCTCGTCGATCTTAAACTTGTGCCCGTCGATCGGCGAGCCTCGAGCTTGACGCTCGCACTCGCCAATCTAGGGAACGGAAAATATTTTCTTTACCGAACATCGGAAAATATTTTCCGAAACATTTTCAGGTTTTAGCCGAATACCAGAAAATATTGTCATTTCCCTGGAAAATGACTTCCAGGAAAAATATTTTCCGGAAATGGCTCATTTTCCGTGAAACGAACGGACCCTTAAAATCCCCAAAATCAAGAAAGGGCAAGAGATGTTGGAATTGAATGCTCAAACCAACCTGAAGCGGAATCTAAATTGAAGGTATGTGTCCGAAAAGTTGCTGCCTCAGCATCTCCAACATTGGCTGCTTCTGATATTCCCCATGATGAGGAAGAAGGAGCAAACGGCGTGGAGCTCTCGTCAATGACCGCTCCGGCGAGATGCCTTGAATCCTTGCAAGAAGCGGAGTCTCAAGAGCCGAACCAACCGCCAATCGCCGCCTCGACGTGCGATGGAAGGGTTTTGGCGAGACGCCAGGCAAACTAATCGTCGGGGTGGTCTCCCTCGCAAGCGCAGATTGAGAGAGAATTTGAGAGTGCGATCAAGAAGAAGAAATTGATTTGGAGATGGAATGGAAAAGCATAAAAAATAATTTTTCAAACTTTAGCACAAAAACACAAAATTATTGCAATTTCAATCCCGTGGTTTAGACTAAATTGCGTGAGCAGCCGCTTAGGTAGCGCATGACAAAATTTCTGAAACAAATTGATTTCGGTAAATCAATTTCTCAATTTCTATTCCCTAGCCAATTTCTGAGTAAAAGAAACCTGTTTGATAACGACTCAAAATTTCTATTTCTGAAACAGAAATCCGTTTGATAACAGAAAAAAATTTCTATTTCTGAAACAGAAATAATTATGTATGAATCCGAAACAACCTTCATATCATTCTTACCTTCATTAAGTTCAAAAAGTATTAATTTCTTTTTTATTGGATCCTTCTTAGCATTATTCGTTAATATAATACACAATTACAGAATTAGATCATAAAGTTGATATAAACGCAATAAGTTTAACTTTCTTTTCTTTTTTTTTGTACTTTTCCCTTCTAGCATGACAATTTTCGTGGATTTGCGATCAGAATTTTTAACTACCATTCATGCATAAAACTCTGCTAAGCAAGTCCAGCTCTAAGATAGGGCATCCAGGAAATAAAAAATAAAAACACTTGGAGACGACGAGTTCATAATGTCTGTGAGTAGCGGAAACAAGGACAGCGCGAGCGAACTCTGACGCACGAACCCCCTGGCGAGAATTCAGAATCAATTTCATGCAAAAACTAGAGGTACGAAAAATAAATGGAATTGCAAAATCACGTAAGGACACGAATCGTCGATCCCGGACACAAAAAAGATGCATCGATCGAGATGGTCCACCGATGATATGTTGCCGGCCACGAAGGTGAAGCAATGCTTCAAGCACTGAGAACAAGCATAGAAATTGCAAATCACAGGGGAACAGAAACATATTGCAGATCACAAGCCCGGACTCGAGCACAAATTGCGAGCACAAAGAAATTGCAGATCACGGGGAACATAAACATATTGCGAGATCACAAGCCCAGACTCGAGCACAAATTGCAGAGCACAAGCACGAGAACAAGCATAGAACAACCAAGAAAGAGGCGAAAAGGGAAGGATCAATCGAACCTCGGAATCGAGAGTGGGTCATGGGTCGCTGGTCGATGGGCGGTTCGCGTCGAACTCCGGTGAGGGGACGAGCACCTGCGGAGGAGGCGGGCACCGGGTCTTCGTGGCCACAAAAAGGCGACTCGATGTCGTAGGGCACAATGGGCTGCAGCAAAAGGGCAAATCGGCTCGGCGGCGCGGCTGATTTGGGGCTCCGATGGCGTCGTGAGCTCGGGACGTCGGGACGGCGCGAGTTTCGGGCGTCGGCCGGAGAGGAGGTGGGCGACGGCGACGCCGACGGCGACTGGAGAGGAGAGCTGGGCGACGGCGAGGGCGACTGGAGAGGAGAGCTGGGCGACGGCGATGGCGACTGGAGAGGCGCTGGGCGACGGCGATGGCGACTGGGGACACGAACGAACGAGGCGGGTCCGACGGGATGACCGGAGCTGGCCGGTCGAGATGAGCGGCGACGGCGACGGCGATGGCGAGATGAGCGGCGACGGCGAGATGAGCGGATTCGGTTCAGAGTCGCTAGGGTTTTGTGTGTTGTGGTGAGGAGAAGGAATGGGGGAAAGCACGATAAGGAGAGGAGAGGAGCTCGTACGTCGGAAGGAGGTGGAGAAATTAATTTCTATTTCTACTTCAAGAAATAGAGAAGCTACAATTTCTAGCTTCTCATTTCTCCTCCAAAACAATTTGAAACAGAAATCAGTTTCAGAAATAGAGAAATCAGTTTGTGTTATCAAACGGGTTTCTCCAATTTCTGTTAGGGGAACAGAGAAATTGAGAAACTGAGAAATAGAAATTTTACCATGCAGTACCTTAGTTTCCGAATTTGGTTTTTGGATGAAATTGGTCGAAGATTTGGGTCAAGATTGGTCCAAATCAATTAGAATTCAAGATTGATTTAAGATTAGTTCATTATTTTTCAAACATAATCAAAAGCGTATATAAGATCTAGCATAAAGTTTGAACAGAGGAGGTGGACCGAGTCAATTTAGAGATGAAGCGGTCGAGGATGGGCTGGCTTTACGTAGTCTTTCAAGGGATTTAATTTTGTATTCATAAGACAAAGAAAAACCTAAAAAACAAGGGGCAGCATGCCCCCAATGCACTTACAATTTGCTCGGGATCGCTTAACTCCGATACGGTATTAAAGAAATATAATACGACGTGTATTATCTAATTATTACAAAAAAATACAAGAAATATACTTCAAATAGAGTCAACTAAAAGAGCCACTGCAGGTGTGATATCACCTTTTCGATCAAAAATTATTCAAAAAGTTGTAAATATATTGCATTTTTTAAATTCAATCCCAAATCCTTTTATTTTGTAAACTGAGTCTCAAATACTTTTCCGGCCAAATTTGGCCGAAAATCATTAACATAGACACGGACCATTCTACACGGCACAATAGGTGCCGACATGGACAATTTTAATAATATTTAAGTATTTTCTAATCATTTTTCTTTTATTGAAATTCCTGTCTTCTCACCGCATGCTTTCATCTGATTAGTTGAATTCGGTACTGCTTAACAATGAGATATTTGAGGAAATTTACCATTTGTTCTTTGCTTGCCTATCGCAAAGTGAAATGATTCTTATCACTGCCTTAATTATTAGATGGAGTACGATGATGGATTGCAAAGGCGTCGATTGGTCAAGCGTTTCAATGTAGATCTCGCAATCTAAGATGATGATGTTAACCTTGCCATCAACATGACCTCCTTCCATCTTAGATAAATTTGGGGGCTAATCAATTTGTACTCGATTGAGACAGGTTCCTAAAGTACTTGATGGTTGTGGAGAAAAATCAACGTAGAAAGGCTCGATTCAGAACGAACTCCTAAAGCACACAACACCTACTCGAAAAATCAAAAGTATGAGGGCTTGTTAACACGGAAACAACAGTTCGGGCTGCATGGAAAATTTTCCTCGACATAAGGAGTTTATATTTCTAATTTAGACCCAAGTGTTGCACAATCATACCAAAGGTCTCATCGTGGTGCACATATAGTGTCCGTAGTTTCATAATTGGCATAACATTATATCGATGTATATTGATGAACTGGTTCCAAAGAAGCTTTCAGCAGTCCATGATAAGAAGGTGCTCCTCCCACGCCCAATTGAAGCGATCTGCAGACCCGCATATCAGAGCTTCCACAAGATCAGCACAGACTCAAACAGCAAAAAAATCATAGATCTCTATTTTCGCTTGAAGCTACAAGTTGGAATGTTTTCAAGGACGCCATAACTGCAAATGCTAGTTATGGCGCCATCCCCGCGAACTAGGTCTGCGGTGCAATAAAAGTGGCTTCTTTCCTTGTTTATGATGCATGAGAGTTCCATTTCCTATAATTTGCTTGCCACTGTCACTCGAGCATCCAGAGATTTGCCTCGAAACACAAAGTCATTGTGGGATATCCATTGGTTGAATGTTTGCTTTGGCTTTGGCGTTGTGTAGTTTCTTTCCCAATCAGAAGCTGTAACTTCTTCAGACACAATAAAAACTATGATTTGAAAGTGACTAGAGACCCCCTCACCTTTTTGACAACATTGTTTTGTGACATCAAATTGGACCGAAGGATTAAAAGGGTCATTTCCCTACACAATAAAAAACTATCATTTTCTCCAAAATATTTCAATAATCAATAAATTAAAAAGTAACTTAATATTGTTTCTCTCTTCCTCTCTCGGGTGCAAAAGCTGACATGTTGGGAGTCTGTTGCTTCTACTTAATGTCAATTTAATTAGCCAAGCTTTACATTGGGGCAAAGTCATTATGGTCCCATGTGACTCTAATTGAGATGATGATTCATCTAGAATAATTATTCATTTGTCTATTATAGCGGGACCCCTTTGCCGACTAAAAATAAAGAAAACGCTCAATAAAATTTAAAATGGCCGTACATATATTTGTGCGTGTGAATACCTTTTTATAATATTCTACCTATTGACATATTAGACTGAGGCTAACCCAAACCCTTATATCGGGAAAATTATCTAAAAAAGTCATAAACTTATCATACTTTTGTCAATTTAATTTTAAACATTTCAATTTTACCAATTAAATTTTAACTATTTTCGCATTTTGCTAATTGAGTCTATCTAACCAATTTTGGCCAGAAATCACTAACATGACACTTTTTAATAACATTTTTGAATTTTTTTTATGGTTTGCTTGCCAAGCCCCTACTCAACTAGAGCCGGCAAGGGGCACAACAGCCTTGCTTAGGGCTGGCAAGGGTCGATTGGCCCTTGCTTATTGTCCTCCATCCCAAAAACCTTAAAAAAAAAAAAAGCAAAGAAAAGGAAAAAGCCATAAAAAAATTCAAAATATTATTAAAAATGCCACATCAATGTTAGCGTTCATGTTAGTAATTTCCAACTAAATTAGTTAGATAGACTCAATTGGTAAAATGTGAAAATGTTTAGGACTCGATTGACAAAATTGAAAGGTTTAGAACTAAGTTAGCAAAAGTGCTAGGGGTGTGCAAAACAAATTGCCCAAATTCAGTCAAACCAATTGGTTTGGTCCGGTTCTCAAGAGTGTCAATTCGATTCCTGATTTCTAAAAGTGGAACCTGTGTTCGAACAATCCGATCTCGATTCCAAGGGGGGAAATTGAACTGAGTCGGCTACATGCACCTTTTTTAACATATATATCTTTCTTTCAAAAAATTTAGTAAAATGTGAATTAAAGGCTATCTCGAATCAAATAATGGGAAAAAAAGTAGTGAAAAGAAAGTGATCAGTTTCATTAGACCTAACCAATGGTGTAATCTAGTTACTCGGCCCAAGACAAACAAGTCCATTTGGGAACCAAGAACCATCACCCCTAAAAAGTGTAATAAATTTAGGAATTTTTGGATAATTTTCGCCCCTTATGTCTAGTTAATGTTGATCATTGATTTAAAATGAGTATTGACAATTCATGTATTATCTCTCTGATTTTCAATTTCTTTTTTTTTTTTTTTTTTTACTAAAACCCCTCATATCATAGCATAAACCAAACAAAAAGACCTCAGTTTATGAGGAAATTTTGGAGTTGTTTATTCTTTTTGCATAATTGTAACATTAGAATGTCAAATTACTCATTAATCTATATAAATGTTATGGCTATTTATAAAAGGTTATGGCTACTTTTTTACAAAAAGAAAAATATTATGAATAAACAAAAACATCGAAACTGAAGGTTCTCACATTCTCATTCCTTACCAGCATTCTTCTAGATTTAGGAATTACAGAATTTTTTAAAGATAAAACCACGGAATTTTATTAACCAGATCGATATTTGATCTGGCTCAAAATGTCATGCAAATATTTCTAGTCATTGTGGTATGGATTAATGTGGTTTTTCAATAAGATCCTCCTAGCATGCATGCCAAGCCTCAGCCCATTTCGATTTTTGAAAGTCAGGTCCAAAGGCCCTTTTGATAGTCCGGCCTATTCCTCCTTCCAACCGTGTAATGGCATGGAAATCATACTATTCTCGGGCGTTATTGTTTGCCACCTTTAGATCACCCTAAGCAAAAGTTTGAATCAAGGCATTTGAGGAAGATGGTGATAAGTTTCATACGAATTGAAGAAGGGAAAGAATGAATCCAACAACAAATAGATGGAGCTTGATCATGACTGGGATGAGGCCTACTACATGATTGAAACTTGCCAGCATGCATGCGACCCCATTTGCAATCAGGCCTAACTTGATCCATGATCGGAACTTTCTTTACTCGGCATTCCTCTTCATTAATTGTTACCACCCCTTTTTTGGTTCCTCGTATTTCAATTATGTTTTGCTGTGGTCCATATTGCTATGTTTTAAAATACTAAAATGCCCTAGCAGGGGAGTGAAATTGAATGATGGGGTGCCATAATTTTGCAACTCCATGTGATCTAGGCTAATCTAATTCAATAAAACGCATTGAGTGGCCTTCAGAATGTACACAATTTTAACTAAATTTGCATGCTTAGTTTGAATTAGCAATTGTATTTTGGTGCAGTTGTCCGCCATCATAATATCTTTGAAGCACTTTGATTGAATAATATTAGTCCAAAAGAGGAGTCCCTTTATATTCAAAAACCATGAGATGGATATGACCAATGGAGTAAGGCTCCGTGGATTTCCGTCACCCTTTCAACAACGAAATGATGTCATCATTACGCATTTTTAGTTCTTTAGTCTAGATCGAACCACCTCAAACATTGAGAAGCATCGTGCTAGAGAGACTCTTTCCACATCTTCTCAATAGACTTCCTGGAATTAGTTCTCTATCATTAAAAAAAAAAAAAAAATAAGGTACAAGTCCACGACAATAACTAGGCATACTCAAATCGCAAGTGCAAAATAGCAATGTCCAAAGTATGCTCCGGAAGTGGAAACCATGGCACGGTTCACTTCATCTCCATTGGCTCAGGACAAAGCCAGACTGCCTGGTGATCGAGGCAAAGATACTTGGACAATGCTAAGCTTTTGATGATTGTATCGCTAATAATCCGAAAGCACAAAGTTGAAATCGCTAATAACTGTCATAAAAGTTTGTAAAAGATGAGAAATTAAGTCATGTGTAAGGATGAGGTAAATTAAATTGTGACCAAAATTCAACGTGGCCTTTTAATTTTATTTTATGACGATTGAGAATGATGAAGTATCAACTATGTGTTTACTTTGTGTCTATAATAACTAAAATAATATGGAATTTGCCGAGGGATCTAGTTGCCCCCTCCTTACTTTGACACCGAGTGTGCCCAAACAAAGTTATGTGGTTTAGTGCATCCGCTTAGGGAGTCAATTAATTTGATTTGCAAATATAGCGCATTTAAATTTACATTGTGCAAGCATATATTTCATGGATGAATTTTGACAATTAAATTTATTTATGCCATTTAATTGTGGGTATATCTGAATAGTATGATTTGTGTCCAGCATAACATAACTCAGTGTGATAGCCATTGTAAAATTAATTTTTTTAAATGCTCAAACATTAGTTAATTTTATAGCTCAGGTAACGAAGGAGTACGTGCAAGTAAAGTACACAGGAGATCTTCTCCATTAGATTAGATTTTTTGGCCACGTCATATCCAGACTTCTCAACAGGGATTAAAGGCAACAAAAATGGTGAGGAGGGAAAACCGACGTGCGAATGATCGTTCAGGGATCGTGTGCTGTTTTACGATAAAATCTTGGGTAGGTCTCCACGTCACCGTGGGAATGGCCCATTTAATGGACGACAGATGGCGCCACGTGTCATCCGGGTCCCACCACTCCCTCCTCCACTCTTCTTCCTTCCTGTGATTCCTCTCCTCTGTGCTTGCGTTTCTTCCTTTTTCCTTGTGGCCGCCATGGCCGCGGAGCTCGACCTCGTCTGCGTCCTCTCTCTCTCTCTCTCTCTTCCTTTTTTCTCAACAGTGACTACTTGCCGTTCTTTTTCTTTTTCGCGCGCCACCACAGCCGCGGAGCTTGAGCCCAGGACTCTCGCGGCTGCCATAAGCTCAACCTCGAGCCTAGGGCTTGTGGTAGCCATGGCAGGTCAAGTTACGAGCACACAGACATGGTCGTTCCCATGGGCGCGAGCTCGAGGTCAAAGCAGCCATGGTCGAGGTCGAGGTTGATCTGCAGTCTCGCATTTGCTATGGCTATGGAGCTGAGGCTTGAGCCTAAAGCTCGAGGTCAAAGTAGCCACGGTCACTCGTTCAACGAGCTCGCGACAATTTTTGCCGTAGCTTGAGCTCGCGACCAGGGCTACCCAAGCTCGAGCTCCATGGCCATGGCGCCCACAAGAATAAAAGAAGAAACGCAAGCGCAGTGGAGAGAGGAGGAGAGAAATCACGAGAGGAGAGAGAGAGTGGTGGGACCCGATGAAACGTTGCGCCACGCGTCGTCCATTAAATGGGCTGTCCCCACGACGTGGTTTAGGCCGACCCGAGATTTTCTCGTAAAACAAACATGCTACCTTCTTTAGAAAAACCACGTACCAAATTAGTGGCATTTTCTTTTTATTCATTTTCAAGAACACGTGATATTCAAACGTTTGACTTGTCAACCGCCGGATAGTCCTCCGCGCTGAAAATTAAAGCAATTAAGCTTGTTAGACAACTTTAATTAGTTTAGACTTAAAAGATTTAATTAATCTATAAATTGACTAATAATAAGTAAGAAAAAGGTTGGGGGTTAATTCATTTAGTAGAAAAAATAATTGATGATAATTAAAATCTTATCTACCAATCACGATCGTGATTTTATGTTTGGAAAAAAATTATAGATATGCAGTGACTGTCAAACAACTATTTTTTTTCCTTTTAACACTTGAAGATTATCAACACTTTAAAATGAGTTCTTTAATTTCCTAACACTGATTTCTCAACATTGTCAAATAGGCCAAAATCCACATTAATCAATACATTGATGTAAATAGAATAAGGCTATGTGATTGGATTATGCTTACACCTCAATTTTGTCAAGAACAAAGAACAGCTCACAAAAATCATTGTGTTGAGGTTTTCTAGAGATGTATGCTTTTAAAAGTAGCAATGCATCTTTATGAATATCTATAATGACAAAAAAGAATATAAACCACCATAAGTTTAAAGTGTGTTTCAACTAGCTTTTACTTATTATTAATTTTTTTTAATCTCGTAGCACCCGCGCTTTGACTTTGTTTTTAGTCTTAAGCATCCTAGGCTTTTGTAATACATAAATATCAACACATGGATTCACCAGATCTTTCTTATTGTCTCTTTCCACATCTTTGTCATTATGGATCATATATGAGTACCCGGCAATGGGTCTTCTTACTCGGTAGACAGTTCATCATTTTTCTTTCCGTTCCTTTTAATTACCTAATGAAGATCTGGTGTTGATTTTCTGTTGAAATTGTTGCAACTCTTTCAATATACGCAGAAATATGAGAATATTAGTGCTGCAAGTTATAGCAGTTATATAAAGTTTGCAAGGACAAGCCACAACCTCTTGAATGCACTGGAAGTCTTCTGGATGCCTCAATGTGAATCAATGTCTTTATTAAGTAATGTTGTTCTTAGTTGCCTCATTAGAAATGATAAGTTTGGCATCGGCATGAAATGTTTTCAACAAATGAAGCAGGCTGGGCTGAAACTAGATATCGTTACGAATAATATGGGGCACAGATCTTACCTCATATTGGTTAACTTTCTTTAAGTAATCAAATTAGCAACTTGTGCAAAATGGATTTATGACCAATAGAGAGCTAAATTTAATGTGACATCTATTGTCATATTACATTGGACTTTCGATACTTGAACTTTAGAAATTTGTGTGAAAAGATATGCTATATACATTGTAGCCTTGTAGGCCTATTCTCAACTGCTTAAGCTTTTGAGGAAAATGATTAGTTAATATGGTAGGGCACGAGATAAGTGTTCATATTCAAAAATGACTGCACGAAAAATATTTTCATATTCTACGAAAGCATTTTCTGGTTTTACAACATCAAATTAATCCGCAATTCCCTGCCTTCCGAACAATTAGACGCTGCCATTACTTTTTCTCGTCCAAAGAGATAAGCTCATCAATAAAGTTCATAAGTATAGAATTAAGTTGTTTAATCATTTGGGCCTGAGTCGTTTGGACCATTTGAACCGTAGGAGAAGCCCAAAGTCCGAGCCCAGGGTCTGGCCCGTATTCACCTGCGCACTATCACGCTCGTCTTCATTCCTCCCCACGATGAAGCAAACCGAGATTTTAGATTCCACGTGCGGCATTGTTCCAATCGCAACCGTCCATTTCAAATGACGGTTACTGCTCATGAAAAGAGAACCGCTTACTCCTCTGCCCTCCAAAACCAGCCTTTGCCTTACGCTGCTAATGCTGCAAAAAATTTAAAAAAAAAAAAAAAAAAAACCCCACAAAATCGAATTTCACATTATTCATTTGAGAAATAATCCTCAACCGTTCCCGCCTTCGTCAGTTTTCACCCTCATCGCTCTTTTGCTCGGTTAGGTTTTAATCGGCCATCGTTGGCATGAAGCTCTCTTTCGCTTCGCTGCCACCACCACAGTCGGTTCCGAAGCACCGCCTTCATTGGCCAACAAGTGGTGTCCCCCTGGAGGATGAAGAACCTCGACCCGCCTCTCCACTCGGACTCCGCCTCCTCCTCCTCCTCCTCCGATATCTCCCAGTTCCAGTCCCACATAAAGAGAAGTCACGTGTTGTAATCGAGAGAGAGAACGAGGAAGAGAGACAGAGAGCAAGAATGGCGGGCAGCTGAAAAGGGCGCATCTTTATGAATACCGGATCACTGGGTACTTCGTATTCGCCTGCATCATTGCGGCCCTTGGCGGATCGCCTTTTGGGTACGATCTGGGCGTTTCAGGTGAGTCTTTTTTTCTTTCGTCTCGCCTTTTTGCTTGGATTTTGAATGCGTCTGTTGCGGTGTTTCGTGAATTGCGAAGCTTTATCCGGGAAGATAGCTTTTTTTGGTGTTTGTGGAAGATAAATGCGGAATCTTGATTGAAGGTTGATGCAAAAGGGGTTGCTTTTTGTCCCGGAAGTAGTTGTGAATATGCAGGGAAGGGGAGAGATTTCTGAAAGTACTAATTTCACTGGGTGTTCATGTCAGCCAGTGCTGTTCTTGGTCGTGTCTTTGGTATTAATCTGGATTTTTTGACGTATGCATTTCATCATTCTTGATTTCTCCGGTCCAAAACAGAATGAAATATAGGAAGAGAATCGCCCTTTGAATTTACCCAGAAACGGACGATCTTGAAAATTAGCAGATGCCAATGGCTGTGTCAGGAAGAAGATAATCCCTTCTTCAACCCAAGTTCTTTAAAAATCGACGACCAATGATCTTGATACTTGCATTCGTTTCAGGTGAAGTGACCTCCATGGACGATTTCCTGAAGGAGTTCTTCCCGAAAAGTGAACCGGAGAAAGCAAAAGCATCTGAACGAGACCAATTACTGCAAGTACGACAACCAGATCCTGACGCTCTTCACTTCTTCTCTCTACTTTGCGGGCCTGGTCACTTGAAGATGAGGCCAACACCAGTGCTGTGTTGTACAGCCTCACTATCCGCCAGAGAGAAATGGTGGAGAGCTGTCGGCGGTGGACGGTGAGGTCAAGCCTGAAGTGCCCAGACTATCGGGTTGCCTGGATGATTCCCGGCTGAAACTGAGGCAGGAGCCGGCAAAGTTGGGGGATGATCCGGGTTACGAGGACATGCCCGTGGAGGAATTTGCAGCGGCATATCTTAGAGGGGTTTTGGATGGCAAGAGGGGAAAGGGGTGGGAAAGAACGCCAAGGAGGATGTTCCGGTTAGATGCAAGGCTTTTATGCTTCCTGTACTGCAAATTCTGCCCCTTCTTTTTATCTGGTCTTTTTCGTTTTGTTAACAAATGATAGTTCGAATCCTTAACTTTTGCCCAAAAACTCGAGGCATGTTTACTGCTTTTTCCCACCATTTGCTTTTTATATCATGTAAAGGCTTCACTTAAGTGCTTTTCCTGAGGGGTATCCATGAGAAGCCGATTCACAGACATAGGAAAATTAAATGTATTCATTTTATCAGGATATCATGTATGATTCTTGTTACCATGAACTCTCTGTTTTCCTGTCTTTGAATGAAGAAAACGCTTCATGCTAATGAATGAAGTTGTCAAAATAAATATCTCTGTGTTTCTATGACTTTTCTTTTCTTAAGAAACATGCATCTGTGGATTTCTAGTTTAACACTAAATGGACTTTACAGGACCACCAGAATGACTGGGCAATGTTCTTGCTAGTCTGTTTATTACTTTTATCACTTGAATTAACGATATAGCTTGCATATATTGTCAGGAACTGTGTTTATGCCACCAAAGTGGTCCTTAGGCAATTATCAATGGTGCTGGAGCTATGACTTGGATAACAAAGTTGGAGAGGTTGGCCCTTCCGATGCATCTTGCTTGATTCTACGGTCTTTCCTCCGCAACCCGCATTTCCTTCTACCAGATTGAATAACAATGTCCAACTTTCACTGTATGCTGTGGGCATATCATTTATGAGTCAATGCATGATAGTTCTTTAGTTATTACAAATCACAAGTAAATTTAGAGAAAGGAAGATTCCTCGTGATGTCGTATGGATGCATATAGATTATATGGATGGGTTTTGCTGCTTTGCTTTTCTCAAGGCATGGAATCCCATTTTGTGTTAACCCTATTACTGCCTTGTTTGGAAAAATAACGTGTTACCTTCCTCAAGTAGGTCCAATTTAACATCATCTACCTCACTTTCAATAGGTATCAAACCACTCGCAACTTATGTCTAGAATTGATTGTTTTATCCAATTTCAAAAAGACGTTGTGCACTTATCTCCTAAAACAAAGCATAACTATATATCTACATGAAATTTGACCTAAAGCAAAGCATATATCTACTTCTACATGTAAGATGTAAGAATATTGCCAAATATGAACGAAAATCTGTTTTTCATCTAGTAATGATCTAGAAGAAGATGGCGTTATCCATTTTGGAAGTGGGGTAGGTCATGTGTAATATGTCGTTTGTTAATACACTTCGGAGGCACTGCAATGATCAATGTTCTTTGGATATTCTATTTTCAACCTAAGATACAGTGATGACAGCCATGCATCACTATTTTGGCCATCGCTTCCGTACATTTAATCCACTGAGTCCTTTAATATTGGTGGCCATTTATGTTTGAAGCCTCCAAAGCACATTCATTTCTGGGACTTCTTGCCTCGCCAACTTGTCTAACAGTAAACGGACTTAGGTTGAATGCTTAGTAAGTGGGAGAGACCTCTCAAAGTAAATAAAGGGTAATATTTTCAGCATGGAAACTGAAACGGAGGATTTACTCTCAAGACTGCTTCTCTGATCCAAAATCTTTGGTAGATATTCTCCACCAAGATGGGTTCAAAGCCATATGGATACTTGATCCTAGTATTAAACGTGAAGAGGGGCCTTATGTCTATGACAGTGGATGCAAAAGTGATGTCTGCATCAAAGCAGCAGATGGAACTCTATTTGTTGGTATTTCGTTGTCTTTCACCGTGGTTTTGGCTAATTTTTGTCATTGTCTATCTGGTTTTGCTTTTTACTTTTCGTCTTTTGCTTTTTTGTAGCATTTGAAATTTGAGTAACCCTTAAAAACCTTTCAAATGTTGACATGCTGAGTCATTTGGATTTAGCTGAAAATAAGTCTATATGTATGTATGTAAATGCTAAGTAATTATTTTCTTGTCAGGGGAGGTGTGGCGATCCTTGTGTATTCCCTAAATTTACACAGTCAAGAGTCCATCGCTGGTGGGCTCAATTAGTTCAGGATTTCATTTCTAAAGGAGTCGATGGTATATGAAACGATATGAATGAACCATCTTTTCATTAAGGTAACTAGTGCTTTTAGTTTCTATCATTTTCTTTTGTTGGACCATGACTTACAACTTCTCTCATTCTATGACAAAGACCATGCCCGAGAGCAACATTCATAGGGGAGATGATGAACTTGAACTTGGAGGTCTCCGGAATCACTCACACTATCATAATGTAAGTGCTAAATGTTTTCTATTGAATATAGTTGGATAAAAGACATAACTTTCAGTTTTCCACATTCTTAGCACAAGTAATGTCATGCTTCAACTTTTGATTATTTCATCATAGCTGTACATTTGGTGTCATATAAAACGAATAGTGAGGCTAGTAAAATGGAAGAGTGCCTTGCTTTCCATCTCTTCGTTTATCTTCTTTGCAAAATTTGCATTGTGCACTCTAAGAGCCTTTTCTCCTGTGACCCCAATATTCTCTTCCATGTGTACAATCACAATCAAACCATTAATTTAAGAAAACTGAGACTGAGCTAGTGGAAGAAGAGTTCTTTCTTTGTAAAGCATTAGTAAAACCCCCATCTTAAGATCGGGCAGGAGGTTTATTACTGATCGTTTGGTACGTTCATCATTTATAAGTGTTGCTTGCGTCCTTCTTCACATAGACATGTAGCTAGAATGTCCTTATGTGAAAGTTTATGAGCTTGATGTTCCTCGAGAAAAGTGACTGGACACATAGATTTCGCCAAGTCTTTTTCTCTTTTGGCAGCTTCCATGATCAATGGTACATGATCCAACATATCTTGCATGAGATTGTTTGACATTGTTCCACTTGAGATATGGTAGGCAATTGACAAAAACAAAGTTGAACACGTGTATAGCTTTTATTGCAAATGTATAGATAGGCACATAATGTGACGTCTCGTCTGCCACATACAAACGCAAGTTATTAATCTTTTCACTTATAACACTCACGGAAGTCAAAAGTATAAAATCAAATGGACAATACAATAATGAATGAATGCTATAAAGGAACAAACATCGTAGCTTTCATTTCTTATCTTATTTATGAACATGAGTGATTTTATCAGGGCCATAATTGGAAGGTCAACAAAAAGGTACGCTACTCCCGTCAGACTACTGGGGCGGCAACGGCGGCAGCAACGGATCCCTCCGCGAGGGGAGGATGGTGTACAGGCGCCGGTCGTCCGTGTCGCTGCCCTTCTCGCCGCTGGCGATGGTCGTCGGCGGGATCTCCAGGAAAAGCTTCTCCTACAGCCAGCTCCCGCAGGAGCCCCTCAAGCTCTCCGTCCTCAAATTGGATATTCGTCATCTTCGCCGTGCACGATCTGATCGAGGAGGCGAAGGCTCGGACCGTGTCGTGGGCCCTGGTCATCTTTGCCGTCTCCTACTTCCTCTCGCGTAAGTCTCCTCGCCTTCCCCTCTCTCCTCCTCTTCGGAATTGGGAACCGGCGCCCCCCTTTCCTCGTCCCCGAGGGAGGTGTCCGATTTCGTTAGTTTAGGATGCATTGGAATGTCGTGCCCTCTTATCTTTGTCCTTGTCGTTCTCGAAATTCGCTGTTGGATGGTAGCTTGGATTTGGGGTGAAGACTTGTGCCCCGGTTTTTGCTTATTGAGGAAGAAATGCCTGGAATAGAATGCCCAAGGAAGGGGAATATCTGATTGTGATATGAGAAACTTAGTTCGGCAATAGCAAAAAACCGAGCCTTATCCCCTACTATTAGCGGGACGAGGCTTCCGTAAAACTTTGGCACTAGGTTTAAGTTACTTGGACGTTTTTCGGATTATGAATTATTAGTGAATTACAATTTGTTCGATTTACAACGTTTTCAGTGGTGCTTTCGGGTCGTCGATGCACCCTCTTCCATTATGTGGAAATGCGTGGTATCCAAATGCAGCTATCAACAGCTAAGGGTTACTAGCGTTTTAGCCTTGTTATTAATTCTACTGTGGAGAATTTGGAATGCACATATGGATCCATTTATGACTGATCTTTTTTTTTCCCCTTCTTCCTGAAAACATATAATAAAAAAAATTACCATTATAGATTTGCATACGTTACTGAACCTGGACTTTGAGTCTCACACTTAACTGTTGAAATGTGCATGCAAGATTAGGCATATCCCTAGACACAGGTGAGTGGGTAACTTAGGCTGCGTTTGTTTTCGTTTCTTTTTTCTGTTTTTAAACAACTTTTTTGTTTTTTTGTTCCTGGGAACAAAAAAGGAACAGAAACGCGTTTGTGTGCGTTTTTGTTCCAAAATTATTTTTTTGTTCCCAGAAACACATCTGGAACAGAAACAAGAAACAAAAAAAAAGTTGTTTCTTGTTTCTGGAACAAAAATTAAAAACACATTTTCTCTCTCCTCTCTTTTTCTTCTTTTTTTTTTTTTTCTTTCTCTTTTTTTCTTTGGCCGGCGACACCGTCGAGGGCCGGCAACCTTGTCGGGGTGTCGCCGGGGCGTCATCGGCCCCAGGCGAGCTCGGGCTCGCCCAAATCCGGCGAGCTCAAGCTCGCCCGGATCCGCGCGAGCTCGAGCTCGCCCGACCCACCGGCGAGGCCGAGCCTCGAGCTCGCCCGGCCCTTGCCTCGAGCGGGCGAGCTCGAGCCGCCAGATCCGGCGAGCCCGAGCTCGCCTCGCCCGGGCCGGCGAGCCTCGCCGTGGTGGGCGAGGGCCGCTGGCCAAAAGAAGAAAAAAAGAAAAAAGAAAGAAAAAAGAAAAAGAAAATTAAAAAATTAAAAAATTAAAAGAAATAAAAAAAAAGAATACAAATTTACCAAACGTGTTTCTGTTCATTTTTATTCCCGCAACAAGTTTACCAAACGCGTTTTTTGTTCAAAAATTGTTCCGGAACGAAACACTTTTTCCTATTTCGTTTCCCTGGAACAATTTTTAAACGAAAAATGTTACCAAACGCACCCTTATCATTAAAAGTACACGGGCAGCACCACCTACCCCACTCCCCAGCTAGACACATTCAACCTACACACGCGCACACGGATAGATTAAGGGCCTATTTGTTTGTGTTCTTTGTTTCGTTTATGAACAGATTTTCTTTTTTTGTTCCCGGGAACAAAAAAAGAACAGAAACGCGTTTGTTTGCGTTTTTGTTCCAAATCTATTTTTTTGTTCCCAGGAACAAAAAAAGAACAAAAACAAGAAACAAAAAAAAGTTGTTTCTTGTTTCTGGAACAAAAAAAAAAAGAACAACTTTTCTCTCTCCTCTCTTTTCTTTTCTTTTTTTTTCTTCTTTTCTTCTTCTTTTTGCTTTGGCCGGTCGTTGGCCTCGGCCATGGCCAGCGACCGGTCGACGAGGGCCGGCGGCCTCGCCCGCCCATGCGAGGCTCGCCGGTGGCTGGGTGATCTCGGCCTCGCCGGGCCACCGCCAGGTTGGCGTCGCTGGCGGTGGCTTGGCCTCGCCGGGGCCGGTGAGCCTTGCTTGTGGCCGGGCGAGACCGGCTGGCCCTTGTCGGCCGATCGCCGGCCATGGCCGAGGCCGGCGATCGGCCACAAGGAAGAAAAAAAGAAAAAAAACAAAAAAAAATTAAAAAAAACAAAAAAAGAACATAAATTTACCAAATATGTTTAAGTTCTTTTTTTATTCCAAGAATAAGTTTACCAAACGCGTTCTTTTGTTCAAAAACTGTTCCTCGAACAGAAATAGTTTTTTCTATTTCTGTTTACTAGAACAAAAAAAAAAAAAAAGAACAAAACACAAACAAATGCACCCTAAGATGTCCTTTGCCGAATATCCACCGGCTCATGGTTTCGTTCTCCTATTTTTGTCGTTGTCAATGTCATATTGCTTAGGAGAATATAATATAATAATAATTTTTTTTTATAAGAAATTTCTGGTGCTTATAAATTTTTTGATAATAACTACACAACGAACTAGTCGAGACCACGTTCCCATAATATTATAATTCACGATTGTAAAATCTAATAGGAAACAATCTAAATTATTGTTATAATGATGGCACAATATTTAAAAGTAATATTAGAGTTATTATCTACTGATTTGGAATGATATTTGAGTCAATTTAAAAAATCAAGTCTCATAACTTGTAATTGAGAATTTTTTGGAACAGTGACATACCAAAAAAAAAAGCCTCATAACTTATAATTGAGAATTTTTAGAACAGTCACATACCTTGAAATTGTCAACAACCAACATACATGCACATCAGCATCGGGCAAGCTAGATCTACATATCAAAAAGAGAAAGAAGAAAAATCTACATCGAAAAAGTTACGGCGAAATTTAAAATCCACCCACATCACCAAATCCACCGTCGTAGCTGCCGTCGTAGCCACTCGCGTCGGACACCATGTCTTCGATCAGCAGCCCACCGAGCAACCCTCTCGCCAATTCGGCACCTAATCCCAACCCGAACTTGTTCTTCTTCAAAGCCTATTGCGCCTGCTGGTTCGGGTAATACTCGTAGCCCGACAGTGGAGGTTGCGCGCGTACCCGTAGCCTACCGAGGGTGGCGGAGGATACCCATAAGTGTCGTACTGCGGCGGCGAATACCCAACCAGCAGCGGAGGCGGGTATGCATATCCTGGGGATTTGGTGCCAGATTGGGATTAGGTGCCAGATTGGCAGGAGGGTTGCTTGGTGGGCTACTGATCGGAGACATGGTGTCCGACGCGAGCGGCTACAACAGCAACTACAACGGCGAATTTGGTGATGTGGGTGGATTTTAAATTTCACTGAACCTTTTCGTTGTAGATTTTTTTTTTTTTTAATACGTAGATCTAGCTTGCTTGATGCTGATGTGCATGTATGTTGGTTGTTGACAATTCCAAGGTATGTGACTGTTCTAAAAAATTCTCAATTACAAGTTACGAGGCTTTTTTTTTTTGTATGTTTCCAAAAAATTCTCAATTACAAGTTATGAGACTTTAAAAAAAAAATGGACTCAAATATTATTCCTAATCACTAGATAATAACTCTAATATTACTTTTAAATAATGGGCTATCATTATAATAATAGTTTAGATTTTTTATTATTAGATTTTACAATCATGAATTACAATATTATGGGAAGGTGGTCTCGACTAGTTGTTGTATAGTAGTTATTAAGAACTTTATAAGCATAATAAATTTCTTACAAAAAAATTTAATAATTGTATTATATTCTCCTAAGCAATGTAGCATTCACACCGACAACGACAGGGAAAAGAAGCCATAGCCGGTGGATATTCGTCGCTTTTGGCTGGTCTTTTTGGGTGCTAAGTCAAAAAAGTTCCTTCATTATTAATCCATAATCCAAGGGAGAGGAGGCTTGCGAAGGAGATCGGACGGCTGGGGATGAGCCTCACATTCCTCGGATGGCTTGACCTTCTAATAATAAAATAAAATATAAATCATCAAAAAAGCTGAGCCTTCGTAATGATTGCGTTGAGGACAAAATTTATATCCGTCGTACATGCGTATCCTATCCACTGCAACGTCCCACTCTCTCTCACACTGAACCAACCTCTTCTCTCTTATCAGTCTTAAAGTCCATTAAAGTCCAAAGTCTGCCACACGGCACACGAACCAACTTCTTCTCTCTTCTCTTGCTACACTCTCTTCACTCTCTTCTACCTTGTAGCTTGCAACTCCACGACCGCCCAACCCCATCCGTCGCCGTCACCGCCAACCACGACCGTCACCGTCGGAACCAGCCACCACCGTCTCCGTCGAAGCCCAGCCACCATCGTCGCCGTCGGAGCCCCGGCCACCACCGTCGCCACCCACCCAACGCCGAACTCTCTTTTTGCTTCGGTGAGTTCTCGATTCCATTTTTCTTTCGTGCCTAGTTGAATTCTGGTTTTGGGTTTCTGGCGCCGAACATTTTGAATTTAGCTTTTGGGTTTCTGAAGTGTTCTCTGCTTAGTCATTAGGCGTGGAAGAACAAGCTGTTCACCTTGTAGAAGGAGGAGACATAGAAATCGTGCCGTGCGTGATTCATAAGATTCTATAGTAACACTCGTATCTTATTTTATTTCACTTAGCCTGCTCCGCTCACGCATTTCGACCAGGCACAACAGAATTCTTATCCTCTGGCTCCGACGAGCAGCTCTTGGTTCACTTCATTGAGAAGGGCTTTCTGTAACTAAGAAATGAGAATTTTTTCTTGACCCATACGATCTCAGGCTCACAAAGAGGAGAGGATGAAACTGACAATTTTACACTTAGAGATTGAGCTCGTCAGTGATCTTTTCCATGGTGTCTAGAGAAAGCAGCTTTGAAGGCATTTCCTTATATCTTTACCATGATAAAATTTGTTTGAGTGTCTCCCGGTGATTAATAGCTTGCGGGTTTAATAGAAATATACTAAAAAGTGTTCCTCTCAGCTTGTTTCTTGTTTGTTGGAAGACTTACTTTAGTGTTCCCCTCATCTTGTTTCTTGTTTGTTAGAAGACTTACTTTTTGCAATGTGGATGTTAGGTTGGAGCAATTTTAAATCAATCTAATGAAGGACACTTTAGATTTTGATTTTGAGCGTTATTTCTTGCTCCCAAATGTAAATTTCAGCTTGTGCAACTTGTTCTGGCTCTGAAATCTTTCTACTTGGCAGGCACAATATGCTTTGGCAAGAAATTTTGTAGCTAATTAGCCAAATTGAAAGCTTCGATATGTCATTTCAAAGGAATTACGGTAATTATGGTCAAAGGAATTATGGTAATCAGAGTGAAGGTCGGACGCAATATCATCTGCCCCCTCTACCCCCTGCCTTCCCTCCCCCTACTTTTGCTCAGCCTATGTATAGACATGTCCTTCCAGGACCGCCTCATGTTCAAGCTTTTGAGGCTGCTTCTACTCCTATTGGTATTGGTCAGCGGAACTCCCATTATCCTCTATACTCCCACCACTTTCCAACTCCTCCTGCTCCCCTTATTAGTTTTCGAGCAGCACCATTGCCTCCTCCTCCACTTCTCTGTCCATATACTCACCCATCGTCAGTGGCATCATCAGTGGGGGATGTGGCTCCCCCCAGCATCGTCAGTGGCTCCCTTAGCCTCACCACCTCACTCTCGCCTACCTCCACTTTCACGTGCAATGAGAAAGGAGTGGAAAATGCAGAGGAAGAGGCAGAAAAGAGAGGCCATAGCTCGGAAGTCATACTTGCCGACTCTGCTGCAAAAGCAAAAGGCAACAGAGAAGCAGAGGGTGAGGAACAGGAAGAAACGGGCGGCAGCGGCAGAAGCTCGGAAGAAATTATCCTCAATCTGTGGTAAGCATGTATACAATATTTGATATTTGTTTTGTGCAAATTAGAGACATATCGTCAAGTTCGTCAAAGAGGACTAGTGACTAGCACGACTAGTGTCCAACCTTCCCGAAACTTATGCAATGGGCCATTTGACTCCATGCGCTTCAATATTAGTCAGATTGCATCATGTGCATTGGCTGCTCAATATGAAACTTATGCAACGGCATGTCATGCAGATGGGCTTGTAAGCACATTCGACCTGACCTTGCCACCCTCATCCGCTGAAGATGCAAACACCTCCGAAGGTTCTCTTGATTTTGCTGCAATTACCCCTGAAAAGGTTCTCACAGCAGATAAGAGGCTGGAGCATAACTTGGCCGAGGTGGACAGAGATGCCACCAAGAGGCTCAAACCTGAGATCGGTGGACAAGATAAAGAGCTCCAAGAGTCTGTGATGGGGTCGCCATCTTGTGAAACTTGTGCAATGGCATGTCATGCAGATGGGCTTGTGAGCACATTCGACCTGAACTTGCCACCCTCATCTGCTGAAGATGCAAACACCTCCCAAGGTCCTCTTGATTAAACCCAGAAGTTGCCTCCATTCCTGTGCCTAAGCTTAAAACTGTGACGCGGCTACAGATGGAACACCTAGCGTAAGTCTTAACCTTCTTGACCACTCGAGTTAGTCACGTATGATTATCATTCTTTGGAATGTAATTTTAGTAGACAATGATTCTTGCATTTTCTATTTCTGCCCTATAATCTTTCCAATTAATTGAACTTATTTCAAATAATTGTCAGACATATACTCCATGAGAGAGACAAGGACACCAAACAATAAGAGAAAACAAGAGTTTGATGAGCCTAGCCTTAGATCCAAATGAAAGAAATGTCTCGTTTTGTCATTATATCTAGTAAAATGTACATAGGAGTTAAATGGTTCTCTACAATCTTATAGTTTTTGTTTACTATTTTGCAGGTATGAAATACCATAGGGACACCCTCTTATGAATGGGGTCAGTCAACATTGCATCTTCTTATAACTATGACAATGTATGTTCACTTAGTTCACTTTGTGTTAATGCCATTTTCCCATTTGTAGCTGGACAAGCTAGAAGCAGATGATCCGTCCAAATACCTCCTCACAATATGGACACCAGGTGAGTAAAGAACGTAAAGGAGGTTAAAGAGTCCAAGTTCATTACATTGATGGCTGTTTGCAGAGATATCAACAATAAAAAATGGAAAATTTTCGGCCAAGTTGACTCCAGTGTATTTCTTTGGGTATTTGAAATGGTTTCACAATCAGGCGCAACGGCTTCTTCTGTTCAACCACCTGAACATAGGTGCAATTCCCAAGAATTTGGCGCTCTCTACAACTCGTGCAACAGCAAAAACTTGTTCGTAAAATTCTAAACGCAAGTGAACGTGTCGAAGAAGTAATATAATGATGAGAAAGAATATCGTCCCACGGAGATCGATGATTAATAAACTAATTAACTACTAAAATAGATTAATTCTAAAATTTATCTAACAGATCAAAATATAATTGAGAATAAATTAAAAACAAAATTTGTAGACTAAATGTAGTAAATCGATAAGATAAATATGTTAGAGTATCCGATTTCACCATAACCACTAGATATGAATTTCAGATTGTTGTGAATACAAGAATGATATCAAACATGTGATAGCGGAATTTCCTAACCTATTTACTATCCTATCTCTAGGTATAGCAAACCTACTCAGTTTATTAATCCACTATATCTTTATGTGAATTAAAATAAACATGGATGCATTAAAAACTATGAATATTCCCGGCTTACAATGAGTCTTTTGGATCATCTTATCACCGAAAGCTACACAAATAACGCAGTATATTTCTATCAACGTTTAATTCATGGTTATATATTATAATGAGCAATTGTATATTATCACTTCTCAGTCTCAAATATGCACGTCAGATCATTCAAGTGGTGGCCGAGTCACTCAAAAGCATTAAACACAATAATATATAACTCACATGAATGAAATCAATTATAAAACATAAAAATCATGAAATTCACATCATCATGGTTAGGCTACATCGTAGCCCTAACAAAAGAAAATTAGAACATAGTAGATGAATAAATAAAAATAAAAATTAAACTCAGCATCTTGAATCAAAGAACAAGAATTCTGTCACCACTTTTGTCTTCTCTTCAAAATACTTGAAAAACTCTCTGAAAAATGAAAAACGATCTAACAGAAAAACTCTCCAAAACCTAACTGCTCTTTCTCTCTCTTTATTCTCCTCTTCATAGGATATATCCAAGATCCTTATCTCCAAGCAATTGCGCACAAAATCAGGGAGTAAATCAGAGGATTTTGATTTGATATCTATCTCCCGCTCGCCGCTTGATTTAAATTCCTCGTTTTGCCATCTTTTTCCTTATCTTCTTCATATATCATTATTTTGCATAAATAAGGAAAATTTAAATAATCAGAAGGAAATCCAAATATTTTCTCATAAATATTGCATTAATTGTTGCCTAAAATAGGTAAAATAACTCTATTTTTATAGAGTTATCATACCTCCTCACAATATGGACACCAGGTAAGTAAAGAACGTAAAGGAGGTTAAAGAGTCCAAGTTCATTACATTGATGGCTGTTTGCAGAAATATCAACAATAAAAAATGGAAAATTTTCGGCCAAGTTGACTCCAGTGTATTTTTGGGTATTTGAAATGGTTTCACAATCGGGCGCAACGGCTTCTTACGTTCAACCACCGAACATAGGTGCAATTCCCAAGAATTTGGCGCTCTCTCGCAACTCGTGCAACAAGTATAAGAGAAGCAAATTCGCAGACTGTACGGGGAACATTTCTGGTGAGAATATCAGTAATCTCAGTATCTATCCTGTACATAGCAATATCTCAAGTAATAAAATCCAGTCATTGTCAGTGGACTCTGTTTTGTCAAATATACAATATTCCGGTGAACACCATAAAGAATTCCAAGTTCATCTAGCCCTTTGGTTTTCAACTCTAGTATTTTTAGTAATTTGGCTCTAGATTTGTACATCCTTTTCCTTTTTCTTTACTGAATAAAGTTTTTCGATTATTTCCATGTAGGTGTTGCCACCACTTTGTGCTGAACTTCGGAATCTGGCGATTCTTACAATAGTAGAGTCTCAGGTACTTGGTCTTAAGTCTTTAATTTCAGGAACAAATGTTGGACAGCAATTATGTCTACATGTAGACATATTGGCTGCTTTTTTTCGTAAATCTTTCTTGCATACATTGTAAAAGAAAAGCAGAAATGCGGATAAAAGTATCTCTTTTCCTTCAAAGTGAAGTTTTATGAACCAAAAAAAAGAAAGATTTAAGGGACAACTTGACTTATCTGTTGCTTTAATGAAACTAGATTTATTTGCATGAAACAATAATTAAGATGGCGGCACACTGAAATTGTTTTGTTGTCCGGACCCATTATATTAACTCTTTCACCGAATTTTATTTTCTTTGGAGTATTGAAGTGAAAATCAATTGGAAGGGTACCAAGGGGCTAACTCAATGACTTTTCCATGACTCAGCAGTTTTCATGTGAATCGGAAACTCAAATGGCATGTCATGCAGATGGGCTTGTGAGCACATTTGACTTGAACTTGCCACCCTCATCTGCTGAAGATGCAAACACCTCCAAAGGGGCTCAGACCTGAGATCGGTGGACAAGATAAAGAGCTCCAAGAGCCTGTGATGGGGTCCCCATGTTCAGCTGTTTCCACATTGATGGAGAATCACGACCCTCAGAAGGGAGACCTCTAGATCATGAGCTTGGCTGCGCAATATGAAACTTATGCAACAGCATGTCATGCATATGGGCTTTCGAGCGCATGCGACCTGAACTTGCCACCCTCATCTACTAAAGACGCTGCTGAAGGTGCAATTTCGAAAAGTTCTCTTGATTTCGCCCCAATTACCCCAGAAAAGGGAACTGCTTCTCAAATGTGCAACACATGCGCATATGAAAGGCTGGAGCATAACTTGGCCGAGGTGGACAGAGATGCCACCAAGAGGCTCAGACCTGAGATCGGTCGACAAGATAAAAAGCTCCAAGAGCCTGTGATTGGGTTGCCATCTTCAGCTGTTTCCACATTGATGGAGAATCACGAACCTCAGAAGGGAGACCCCCAGATCATGAGCTTGAGCAAAAAACACAGGCCAAAGGTAGTGAAAGAGGGAAAGTTGAAAAGGACTTTTGAGGTCTACAGCTTCAAAGCCTTATGATGGGGGGAAGACCCCATTTAAGAGAAAATATGTAAGGAGAAAAGGAGTTGAGATACCACCAGCTTTACCCAAAGAAGGGGCTGAGGACTCCTTCATTGATCTTAAAGGATGCCAACTACCCAAAAAGTCCTGCAAGAAGGCCTTGAACTTTGATATCGGAGAACACCCGAGAAAGAAACGGACTAAGCTAATTTCCCCATCAAAGAGCACCCCAAAAAGTCCTGCAGTAGGACTTTCTGTTGTTGCTTCGACCTATGGCGGTGCATTGCAGTTGCATGGACCACCTATCACCCACAATAACCGAAGCACTTTCCACAGATTATTAGGTACCTAAGCGAAAAGTGATCGATCCTTTAGGTTTGTTGGTCCAACCGTGTTTGAGAGACCCTAATGTATGAACTAATTGAATTCTTCTTTTCTCATAGGGACTCAAACAGAGTTATTGTGGAGACAGATGACCTCTGTAGGTGCAATGATCAAACAATCGGAGCACCTAGATAGAGAGATTGATGTAATTCAAAATGCATTAGCATCTTATGAACGCTTCTTCATTGGACCGAATGAACTGTCCAAACGCACGATGCATCCATCGCTCTAAGATGGATTGTTTGATCATTGCACCTACAGAGGTCATCCTATCGAAAAGGATCCTCTCTTCCCATTTTCTTGCTTTTGCAGTTCAGCATTCATGTCATTGGCATCACGATTTCCCCAAAATCCAATCCCTGAAGTGCGCTCTGACAAAGGAACTGCAGTAATTATCAATGAACCAGACACATCTTAGAGTCGGAGTAACCGCTGATCGTAAACAGTCCTAGCGAAACAGTGTGTGGACAGAACTCCATCACCAACAATGAATGTGAGAATGAAATAAAAGAGGTTGTCAACAGCAATAATTCTGTCGGAAGTAAAGCTTGTTGCATTAGCTTAGCATATGAGCCAAGATGCTAGATGTCAATAGCAAAGTCTCAGGTACTTGGTCTCAAGTCTTTAACTTCAGGAACAAATGTTGGACAGCAAGGATGTCTAGATGTAGACAGATTGGCTGCTTTTTTCTGTAAATCTTTCTTGCATACATTGTAAAAGAAAACCAGAAATGCCGATAAAAGTATCTCTTTTCCTTCAAAGTGAAGTTTTATGAACCAAACAAAAGAGAGATTTAAGGGACAACTTGACTTATCTGTTGCTTTAATGAAACTAGATTTATTTGCATGAAACAATAATTAAGACGGCGGCACACTAAAATTGTTTTGTTGTCCGGACCCATTATATTGACTCTTTCACCGAATTTTATTTTCTTTGGAGTATTGAAGTGAAAATTCATTGGAAGTGTACCAAGGGGCTTAACTCAATGACTTTTCCATGACTCAGCAGTTTTCATGTGAATCGCAAACTCACTTTTCCTAATTTTTTCACCTTGATCACTATTTCTATGTCTTTATCTAGGTTATCTTAACTTTTTGACTTCCGCTAGGTTAGACATTTGTATAGTGGCTGCCTGCTTTTAGTATGAGGTCTTTCCCATTCAGTTGGGTGGTAAAGTTTCAGTTGCTCTCTTTGCTTTGGTGGCTCTTTCTCTTCTCGTCCTCATCTTCTTCATTTAGATTCTGATTGCTTCTACATTTGATTGCTTCTACATCAATGCGTATGCTTTTGCCATGTCTGATGATAAATAATCCATCAATCTTGTTTAATCATACATTTGCTTATATATTCTTCCAATATATTTTATATGCTGGAGAGTTATCTTATGTGCATGAAGTCTGTTGATTCTCATCTTTCGCGTTTAGTTTGATGCTTGGTTTGTTTCTTTTGGAAGGTGAGAGTCAATGTTTTGCTATGTTTAGGGGATTTAATTCCTAAGCTTGACAAACAAGCTACCCTTGAAATTTTACAAACAATTCAACGTTGTGCTGCTGTTGTGCTACTGTTGACGTTGACTTGTTCTGCTCCTATGCTCATGTGTGCTCTTGGAGTTGCTAATTCAATGCTTAAGCAGGTAAGATTTTGCATTTGCAGCTCTGTTCAAAATGCCCGTTTACAAATACTTGTGTTTCTTGGTACCATTGTTGTTTCAATGATAAAGTAGAAAGTTCTCTTTATCATAATGACTATTACTATTCTGCTTTCAGTATGGAGTAGAATTTGCTGCAGAGCATGTCCTTGTGCAGCAAGTGAATGTCCAAAACTTTGTGAAACAAGTGAGTGTCCAAAACTTTGCGAAAAGGAAGTGATGGAGCGATGACAACCGAGAGGTGGGCTTGGAAGCATAATAGCTCACTGGTCTAGCTTTGTGGCACCGAAAATGCATCCGGGCTCAAGTGATTGACTGAAGAGACCTTGAAAGCTGCTTTTTCAAGTGTCAGTAGCAGGTAAAAAAACCTGCTCGGGGGCTAAGATCCTGTCTGAATGAGTAAGAGCTGAATGAGAAAGAGCTCGAACTTGAAGACTAAGTTTGTAAAGGATATATTGAGGTATAGCTTTAGTATCAGCACTCTTCCTCTTGCTCTCTTCTGCGGATGTATTATCATTTTGTTTATTCTGTTATATTTATCCTGTTATGTTTATGCCATGTCACATGAATATGCAAGATAAACAAGGAGCTTCTCTTGGTGATTCTGGTACTGAAGTCTAAGTCATCTTCGGTTCCAACAGCTGAGCAAGCATGTATGTTTCGTGCGCTTACGAGATATATTAGATCCACATTTTAACATTAACCATGCAAAATAAAGAAAAATCACCAATTAACACGCTGTACAATTAAATTGTATGGTAACCCCTGTTAATTTGGCAGGAGAAAGAATAGGCTGGTATTTGAAGAGTTAGGGCCTGGAGGTCACAACCACGAAGGAAGTGGAATTAATTAGCCCAAACCACCCTTATTGTGTTATTGTGTGTCTCTGTATGTGCACCTGCACCTGGGATCCTTGCTTGCTTTACAGAAACAAGTCTGCCTTCAGAAACAAGCTTGCCTTCGTGTGTGTGTGTGTGTGTTTGTATGCTCGACCTCTCTAATTAAATAAACAAAAATAATTCTCATCTTACATACTTATGCCCCATTTTTTATGACACTCTGCATGGTAAAAACTTTCGATTATTCATCTTAGATTATCCATCTTAAGTCACCGCGACCGCAGCTACCTGGAAACTAAAAACCGAAATGCTTGAGAGTAGTTCTCTCTTTGTTCTTTCTTTCGTGGGCCTAACTTTCATTTCCGAGGTACGGTGAAGAGAGAGAGAGAGAGAGGGAAGGGAAAATAACAGTTAAAAAATGCAAAATTAAATTTGAAAGAGAATATGGGATAAAATATGTTTAGTCATATTTTTAGTTTCGAATATCAGATGTCTCTCTATTTTAGCTGGATGGGCATGACAAAAATACAAAAAGAAAAGAAAAGAGAGATTATAAATGATAGTTACAAGAATCGAAGAATAAGCATAATTTTATCTTACTTTTATCTTATATATTAGCTAGACATGATTAGGCGATTGAACACAAATTTCTTACTTACATTAACCGCCTAATTCCTCCCAAACGACTTTATAACTATTCTTAAGAATGCAAAGCTCAATTATATTTGGATACAATGACTAGAAAATTCGACTCTCGACCTCGTCTGCGTCCTCTCTCTCTCTCTCTTCCTTTTTTCTCAACAGTGACTACTTGCCGTCCTTTTTCTTTTTCGCGCGCCACCACAGCCGCTGAGCTTGAGCCCAGGACTCTCGCGGCTGCCATAAGCTCGACCTCGAGCCTAGGGCTTGTGGTAGCCATGGCAGGTCAAGTTACGAGCACACAGACATGGCCGTTCCCTTGGGCGCGAGCTCGAGGTCAAAGCAGCCATGGTCGAGGTCGAGGTCGACCTGCAATCTCGCATTTGCTATCGCTGTGGAGCTGAAGGCTTGAGCCTAAAGCTCGAGGTCAAAGTAGCCACGGTCACTCGTTCAACAAGCTCGCGACAATTGTTGCCGTAGCTCGAGGTCGCGACCAGGGTCACTCGAGCTCGAGCTCCATGGCCATGGCGCCCACAAGAATAAAAGAAGAAACGCAAGCGCAGTGGAGAGAGGAGGAGAGAGAGAGTGGTTGGACCCGATGAAACGTGGCGCCACGCGTCGTCCATTAAATGGGCTGTCCCCACGACGTGGTTTAGGCCGACCCGAGGTTTTCTCGTAAAACAGCACATGCTACCTTCTTTAGAAAACCACGTACCAAATTAGTGGCATTTTCTTTTTATTTATTTTCAAGAACACGTGATATTCAAACGTTTGACTTGTCAACCGCCGGATAGTCCTCCGTGCTGAAAATTAAAGCAATTAAGCTTGTTAGACAACTTTAATTAGTTTAGACTTAAAAGATTTAATTAATCTATAAATTGACTCATAATAAGTAAGTAAAAAAGGTTGGGGGTTAATTCATTTAGTAGAAAAATAATTGATGATAATTAAAATCTTATCTACCAATCACGATCGTGATTCTATGTTTGGAAAAAAATTATAGATATGCAGTGATTGTCAAACAACTATTTTTTCCTTTTTAACACTTGAAGATTATTAACACTTCAAAATGAGTTCTTTAATTTCCTAACACTGATTTCTCAAAATTGTCAAATAGGCCAAAATGCACAGGCTATGTGATTGGATTATGCTTACACCTCAATTTTGTCAAGAACAAAGAACAGCTCACAAAAATCATTGTATTGAGGTTTTCTAGAGATGTATGCTTTTAAAAGTAGCAATGCATCTTTATGAATATCTACAACGACAAAAAGGAATATAAACCACCATAAGTTTAAAGTGTGTTTGAACTAGCTTTTACACTGACCAAAAAAAAAAAAAAAAACTAGCTTTTACTTATTATTAATTTTTTTTAATCTCGTAGCACCCGCGCTTTGACTTTGTTTTTAGTCTTAAGCATTCGAGGCTTTCGTAATACATAAATGTCAACACATGGATTCACCGGATCTTTCTTATTGTCTCTTTCCACATCTTTGTCATTATGGATCATATATGAGTACCCGGCAATGGGTCTTCTTACTCAGTAGACAGTTCATCATTTTTCTTTCCGTTCCTTTTAATTACCTAATGAAGATCTGGTGTTGATTTTCTGTTGAAATTGTTGCAGCTCTTTCAATATACGCAGAAATATGAGAATATTAGTGCTGCAAGTTATAGCAGTTATATAAAGTTTGCAAGGACAAGCCACAACCTCTTGAATGCACTGGAAGTCTTCCGGATGCCTCAATGTGAATCAATGTCTTTATTAAGTAATGTTGTTCTTAGTTGCCTCATCAGAAATGGTAAGTTTGGCATTGGCATGGAATGTTTTCAACAAATGAAGTAGGACAGGCTGAAATCGGATATCGTTACGAATGGTATAGGGCGTGATTCTTACCTCATATTGGTTAGCTTTCTTTAAGTAATCAAATTAGCAACTTGTGCAAAATGGATTTATGACCAATAGAGAGCTAAATTTAATGTGATATCTATTGTTAGATTACATTGGACTTTCGATACGTGAATATGGTAGGCATGAGATAAGTGTTCATATTCAAAAATGACTGCACGAAAAATATTTTCATATTCTACGAAAGCATTTTCTGGTTTTACAACATCAAATTAATCCGCAATTCCCTGCCTTCCGAACAATTAGATTATGCCATTACTTTTTCTCGTCCAAAGAGATAAGCTCATCAATTAAGTTCATAAGTATAGAATTAAGTTGTTTAATCATTTGGGCCTGTGTTGTTTGGACCATTTGAACCGTAGGAAAAGCCCAAAGTCCGAGCCCAGGGTCTGGCCCGTATTCACCTGCGCACTATCACGCTCGTCTTCATTCCTCCCCACGATGAAGCAAACCGAGATTTTAGATTCGACGTGCGGCATTGTTCCAATCGCAACCGTCCATTTCAAATGACGGTTACTGCTCATGAGAAGAGAACCGCTTCTTACTCCTCTGCCCTCCAAAACCAGCCTTTGCCTTACGCTGCTTTCACATTATTCATTTGAGAAATAATCCTCAACCGTTCCCGCCTTCGTCAGTTTTCACCCTCATCGCTCTTTTGCTCGGTTAGGTTTTAATCGGCCATCGTTGGCATGATGCTCTCTTTCGCTTCGCTGCCACCACCACAGTCGGTTCCGAAGCACCGCCTTCATTGGCCAACAAGTGGTGTCCCCCTGGAGGATGAAGAACCTCGACCCGCCTCTCCACTCGGACTCCGCCTCTCCAGTTGCAGATAAAGAATCTGAACGAGACCGATTACTGCAAATACGACAACCAGATCCTGACGTTCTTCACTTCTTCTCTCTACTTTGCGGGCCTGGTTACTTGAAGATGAGGCCAACACCAGTGCTGTGTTGTACAGCCTCACTATCCGCCAGAGAGAAATGGTGGAGAGTTGTCGGCGGTGGACGGTGAGGTCAAGCCCGAAGCGCCCAGACTATCGGGCAGCCTGGATGATTCCCGGCTGAAACTGAGGCAGGAGCCGGCAAAGTTGGGGGATGATCCGGGTTACGAGGACATGCCCGTGGAGGAATTTGCAGCGGCATATCTTAAGAGGGGTTTTGGATGGCAAGAGGGGGAAGGGGTGGGAAAGAACGCCAAGGAGGATGTTCCGGTTGGATGCAAGGCTTTTATGCTTCCTGTACTGCAAATTCTGCCCCTTCTTTTTATCTGGTCTTTTTCGTTTTGTTAACAAATGATAGTTCAAATCCTTAGAATCTTTCCTACGGAAGCTCTCGAAACTTTTGCCAAAAAACTCGAGGCATGTTTACTGCTTTTTTCCCACCATTTGCTTTTTATAACATGTAAAGGCTTCACTTAAGTGGTTTTCCTGAGGGGTATCCATGATAAGCCGATTTATAGACATAGAAAAGTCAAATGTATTCACTTTATCAGGATATCATGTATGATTCTTGTTACCATGAACTCTCTGTTTGCCTGTCTTTAAATGAAGAAAACGCTTCATGCTAATGAATGAAGTTGTCAAAATAAATATTTTTGTCTTTCTATGACTTTTCTTTTCTTAAGAAACATGTATCTGTGGATTTCTAGTTTAACACTAAATGGACTTTACAGGACCACTGGAATGACTCGACAATGTTCTTGATAGTCTGTTTATTACTTTTATCGCTTGAATTAACGATATAGCTTGCATATATTGTCAGGAACTGTGCTTATGCCACCAAAGTGGTCCTTAGGCTATTATCAATGGTGCTGGATCTATGACTCTGATAACAAAGTTTGAGAGGTTGGCCCTTCCGATGCATCTTGCTTGATTCTACGGTCTTTCCTCCTCAACCTGCATTTCCTTCTACCTGATTGAATAACAATGTCCAACTTTCACTGTATGCTGTGGGCATATCATTTATGAGTCAATGCATGATAGTTCTTTAGTCATTGCAGATCACAAGTAAATTTAGAGAAAAGAAGATTCCTCATGATGTCGTATGGATGCATGCAGATTATATGGATGGGTTTTGCTGCTTCGCTTTTCACAAGGCATGGAATCCCATTTTGTGTTAACCCTATTATTGCCTTGTTTGGAAATATAACATGTTACCTTCCTAAAGTAGGTCCAATTTAACATCATCTACCTCACTTTCAATAGGTATCAAACCACTCGCAACTTATGTCTAGAATTGATTGTTTTATCCAATTTCAAAAAGACGTTGTGCACTTATCACCTAAAACAAAGCATAACTATATATCTACATGAAATTTGACCTAAAGCAAAGCATATATCTACTTCTACATGTAAGATGTAAGAATATTGTCAAATATGAATGAAAATCTGTTTTTCATCTAGTAATGATCTAGAAGAAGATGGTGTTATTCATTTTGGAAGTGAGGTAGGTCATGTGCAATATGTCGTTAGTTAATACACTTTGGAGGCACTGCGATGATCAATGTTCTTTGGATATTCTATTTTCAACCTAAGATACAGTGATGACGCAGAAATGCCATGCATCACTATTTTGTCCATCGCTTCCGTACATTTAATCCATCGAGTCCTTTAATATTGGTGGCCACTTTATGTTTGAAGCCTCCAAAGCACATTCATGTCTGGGACTTTTTGCCTCGCCAACTTGTCTAAAAGTAATATTTTCAGCATGGAAACTGAAACGGAGGATTTATTCTCAAGACTGCTTCTCTGATCCAAAATCTTTGGTAGATATTCTCCACCAAGATGGGTTCAAAGCCATCTGGATACTTGATCCTAGTATTAAACGTGAAGAGGGGCCTTATGTCTATGACAGTGGTTGCAAAACTGATGTCTGCATCAAAGCAGCAGATGGAACTCTATTTGTTGGTATTTCGTTGTCTTTCACCGTGGTTTTGGCTAATTGTTGTCGTTGTCTATCTGGTTTTGCTTTTTACTTTTCGTCTTTTGCTTTTTTGTAGCATTTGAAATTTGAGTAACCCTTAAAACCTTTCAAATGTTGACATGTCGAGTCATTTGGATTTAGCTGAAAATAAGTCTATATGTATGTATGTAAATGCTAAGTAATTGTTTTCTTGTCAGGGGAGGTGTGGCCCGATCCTTGTGTATTCCCTAAATTTACATAGTCAAGAGTCCATCGCTGGTGGGTTCAGTTAGTTCAGGATTTCATTTCTAAAGGAGTCGATGGTATATGAAACGATATGAATGAACCATCTTTTCATTAAGGTAATTAGTGCTTTTATTTTCTGTCATTTTCTTTTGTTGGACCATGGCTCACAACTCCTCCCATTCTATGACAAAGACCATGCCTGAGAGCAACATTCACAGGGGAGATGATGAACTTGGAGGTCTCCAGAATCACTCACACTATCATAATGTAAGTTTTCCAGCCTTTTGTTATTTGTAGCTTGTGTTTCACATTTTAGAGTTATATTGAAATAGATAGTAAGTAATTTTGTAATGTATCCACCACGATTTTACTAGAAAAATTTCTTTTTTTTTTTGGGGGGGGGGGGGGGAGGGGTCCACTTAAAGAATGAGTTATTGATTCGGGGTTAAGTGCTAAATGTTTTCTATTGAATATAGTTGGATAAAAGACATAACTTCCAGTTTTCCACATTCTTAGCACAAGTATTGTCATGCTTCAACTTTTGATTATTTCATCATAGCTGTACATTTGGTGTCATATAAAACGAATAGTGAGGCTGGTAAAATGGAAGAGTGCCTTGCTTTCCATCTCTTCGTTTATCTTCTTTGCAAAATTTGCATTGTGCACTCTAAGAGCCTTTTCTCCTGTGACCCCAATATTCTCTTCCATGTGTACAATCACAATCAAACCATTAATTAAAGAAAACTGAGACTGAGCTAGTGGAAGAAGAGTTCTTTCTTTGTAAGCATTAGTAAAACCCCCATCTTAAGATCAGGTAGGAGGTTTATTATTGATCGTTTGGTACTTTCATCATTTATAAGTGTTGCTTGCATCCTTCTTCACATAGACATGCAGCTAGAATGTCCTTACGTGAAAGTTTATGAGCTTGATGTTCCTCGAGAAAAGTGACTAGACACATAGATTTCGCCAAGTCTTTATCTCTTTTGGCAGCTTCCATGATCAATGGAATTGTTTGACATTGTTCCACTTGAGATATGGTAGGCAATTGACAAAAACAAAGTCGAACATGTGTATAGCTTTTATTGCAAATGTATAGATAGGCACATAATGTGACGTCTCAGTCTGCCACATACAAACGCAAGTTATTAATCTTTTCACTTATAACACATGCGGAAGTCAAAAGTATAAAATCAAACGGACAATACAATAATGAACGAATGCTATAAAGGAACAAACATCATAGCTTTCATTCCTTATATTATTTATGAACATGAGTCATTTTATCAGGGCCATAATTGGGAGGTCAACAAAAAGGTACGCTACTCCCGTCAGACTACTGAGGCGGCGACGGCGGCGGCGGCGGATCCCTCCGCGAGGGGAGGATGGTGTACAGGCGCCGGTCGTCCGTGTCGCTGCCCTTCTGATCGAGGAGACGAAGGCTCGGACCGTGTCGTGGGCCCTGGTCATCTTCGCCGTCTCCTACTTCCTCTCGCGTAAGTCTCCTCGCCTTCCCCTCTCTCCTCCTCTTCGGAATTGGGAACCGGCGCCCCCCTTTCCTTGTCCCCGAGGGAGGTGTCCGATTTCATTAGTTTAGGATGCATTGGAATGTCGTGCCCTCTTATCTTTGTTCTTGTCGTTCTCGAAATTCGCTGTTGGATGGTAGCTTGGATTTGGGGTGAAGATTTGTGCCCCGGTTTTTGCTTATTGAGGAAGAAATGCCTGGAATAGAATGCCCAAGGAAGGGGAATATCCGATTGTGATATGAGAAACTTAGTTCGGCAATAGCAAAAAACCGAGCCTTATCCCCTACTATTAGCGGGACGAGGCTTCCACAAAAATTTGGCACTAGGTTTAAGTTACTTGGACGTTTTTCGGATTATGAATTATTAGTGAATTACAATTTGTTCGATTTACAACATTTTCAGTGGTGCTTTCGGGTTGCCGATGCACCCTCTTCCATTATGTGGAAATGCGTGGTATCCAAATGCAGCTATCAACAGCTAAGGGTTACTAGCGTTTTAGCCTTGTTATTAATTCTACTGTGGAGAATTAGGATTGCACATATGGATCCACTTATGACTGTGATCTTTTTTTTTTCCCTTCTTCCTGAAAACATATAATAAAAAAAACAATTACCATTGTAGATTTGCATACGTTACTGAACCTGGACTTTGAGTCTCACACTTAACTGTTGAAATGTGCATGCAAGATTAGGCATATCCCTAGACACAGGTGAGTGGGTAACTTGGTGTTGGGAATAACAGATCCTCGAAAACTGGATTCGACACTGAATCGAATCCCTAAAACGAATGCGGAAGATAAGCCCGGGAAAAATCACGTATCACCGATCGTAAAGCACACCACGGATTCGAGCTTACCTTGTTAGCCACAGATTAGACACCGACGCCGATATGAGGAAGAGAAACTGATCCTGTTCGTTCCGATGACGTCAATTCGCCTTAAAGGGAAGATGGTGTCGCCTCTTGCAAGAATACTTTTTTTTTTTGGAGTGTTCTTGAGAGAGAGAAGGAGGAAGAACGTTATAATGCCAAAAGGTATGTTCTCTCTCTCTCTCATCCCTTTTATACGTCCATCCATCCACGGGCCTTATTCCTGTGGGCCGGGCTCTTAGGCCCAACATGGGCGAACGGGCCTTAAGCCCATTACTAATAAAACCATCATCTCCCACTCGCACATGGTGGGCTGAACAGGATTCTCTTTACATCTCTTCAACATTCATACCGGTGAATAATCCGTGCGACCAGCATACTTTGAGAGCTCGTTGCTATACATCTGTTAGGAATATATGGCAGCTCATATTGGGCGTCACACTCTGAGTAGATTTAGTATGCAGTACCCTAGATCGATCGATCACATTTATATCTCTCTTGATCTCTTTTAAACAATGATATATATATATATATATATATATATATATATATATATATATTGTATTCACAATTATGATTATCCCAAAGACAGTCATAATTGGTCGACCATGAATACAAAACTACAATGTGATTCTCCAAAATCGATCTTCCTCTTTCCTTCAAACTCTCAACTTCAGTTCAACTTGCTTTTCTAGTAATGTCCCATTAGATCGAATCAACTCATGACCATTGGCAACATTCTAAGATAGCAAACACTAAATAGAAATTTTGAGAATAAGTAAAAGTCATGAGGGCACTAAAAATTGAGGAACTCTTTTCCTCAAGAGTCTCATACGGCATAAAAGTTGAGATCAAACTTTTGCCACTCTTATTGGTCGTCTCATGCATACGTAGTATGAAATATGTATTACGGTATTAACTCCTTTCCCATGGAGCGTATGTCTACACCATCAATACCGTACAGATGATAGTTCAGACATACCCAATGTCTAACTTGAGTTCACGTATCTACTCATTCACAAAATTCATCAGAACTCACATTTGGCATCTTAGACAGATAAAGTAAAATATGTGGGGTATTTTACTTTCGGACATAGTACATATCATGTCCTCATCTTAACACTCAGTTAAGGCGAGATATTTATTTTAAGCTTGAGCTCTCGATTATCACCTAGATAATAAGCTTAAAAACCGTCTCATCTCTATTTATCACATAGTAAATAGAGGCGATTACCCGTGTGAGTGGGCTAATCTCTTATCGTCCGACATACTTTCTCAACTTAATGTAATGCACGAGCATTAAGATGCATAAAGATCAAACAAAGATTCATAGGCATTAATGATGAAAACACAAATTCATTAAATGTGAACAACTCAGGAAATTACAATATCCAGTACATCGAGACTCTACGCAATCCTAGAGATTTTACATGACCACAAAATACATCTCTAGGTATTGGCTTTGTTATAGGATCTGCTACCATTCTATGCGTAGATATGTACTGTAAGTTCACATCCTTTCGTGCAACCATATCTTTGATAAAGTTATACTTGGTATCTATATGTTTGGTCTTGCCATGATATTTTGGATCTTTGGTGAACGCTATAGCTGCTTGGCTATCACAGTTAACCAATAATGGATTTGCAGCTTTCTCATCAACACCTAAATGATCCAAAAATCTCTTAAGCCAAACTCCCTCTTGTACCGCTGTTGATAATGCCACGAACTCAGCTTCCATCGTGGACAAGGCTATACACGTTTGCTTCTTACTTGCTCCATGATATGGCGCCATTGTTCGTAAGAAAGCAAATCCCGATGTAGATTTTCTTTCATCTAAATCTCCTCCCCAATCAGCATCGAATAGCCTTCAAGTCGCAGATCCTTTCCTTGGTAATTCAACTTGAAATTAGCAGTTCCCTTCAGATACCTCAGTATTCTCTTAACGGCTTTCCAATGTGCTTGACCTGGGTTGGATTGGTATCTACTCACCATTCCAACTGCAAAACATATGTCAGGTCTTGTACACATCATAGCGTACATCAAGCTCCCAACTGCATTAGCACAAGGAACATGTTTCATTTGTTCCTTCTCTTGTGGAGTCCTCGGACACAGTCTATGGCTCAATCCTTCACCTTTCGCAATAGGAGTGTCTATGGGTTTACAATCTTGCATACGAAATCGTTCAAGTACCTTATTTATGTATGTTTCTTGCGAAAGAGACAACAATCTCTTCGAACGATCTCTTGAAATCTTAACTCCAAGAATGTATGCAGCCTCACCCATATCTTTCATCTCAAAGTTGGAAGATAACCAACTCTTAACAGTATTAACAAACTCCATATTGCTTCCGGCAATTAGTATATCATCAACATATAATGATATGATCACAAATTGATCTTTGGATCTTTTGACATCAATCATTGTAAAATCATATGCCATTATGGCATTATGAAAACGTATATACCATAGTCTTGATGATCGCTTTTAGGTCGTATATCGATCTCAAAAGTCGACATACTTTTTTTCTTCTTGGCCTTTCACTATGAAACTAGTAGGTTGTTCCATGTATATTTCTTCCTCTAATTCTCCATTGAGGAAAGCAGTCTTTACATCCATATGATGTAACTCAAGATCCATACTAGCTACTATTGCCAGAATAATGCGAATCGAGGTAAATCTCACTACAGGAGAAAACGTATCTTCATAATCAATTCCTTCCTGTTGATTATATCCCTTCGCCACAAGGCGAGCCTTATGCCTTTCTATCAAGCCATCAACCTTTCGCTTTATTTTGAGAACCCACTTGTTCCCAATAGCTCAAGCGTCCTTTTGGAAGATCAACCGGTTCCCGAGACTTGGTTTGATTTCATGGACTCCATTTCCTCTTCCATTGCATGAATCCATTTTTCCTTACTAGGGCAATTCAGAGCCTCATTAATATTTCTTGGCTCATCCTCATCTTGTGGAGCAACCATAAAAGTTTCCCCTTCAATGTCAAAACGTCGACGGGGAATACTTTGGCGACTTGTTCGCTGTATGGGAGATTGTATACTTTGCACATCATTCCCCATTATGCTCCCACTTGGATTAGATAATTATGATGTCGTCTCATTATGTGGTTGCAATTGAGAATAAGTTGAATTCAATTCATCACTTCTCATATTACTCCCACTTGGACGAACTCCACTAAGATCATTATCTTGATCCAAGGTTTCAAATAGGGAGTGATCTTCCCTTATTTCGCCCTTCTTAGGAAATTCATCCTCTAAGAATGTGACATTCCGTGTTTCAAATTCAGTTATACTCCCACTTTCCTGCTCACCTATGAACACATACCCTTTTGAGTGTTCCGAGTATCTTATGAAAATACTCTTCTTTCCTCACGGGACCCAATTTCCCAAACTTGTGAGAGGACTCATGTGTATAGGCAGCACAACCCCATGGCTTAAGAAAACTTAAGTCCGGTTTTCTACCTGTCCATAACTCATATGGAGTGGAAGTAACTGATTTGGAAGGTACTCGGTTAAGTATATATGTAGCAGTTAATAACGCATCACTCCAAAAGGTGATAGGCAAATTAGCATGCACCATCATGGACCTAACCATTTCCAGTAGGGTTCTGTTTCTTCTTTCCGCAACACCATTTTGTTGAGGAGTATATGGAATAGACAACTGTCTTTCTATTCCTTTTTCATCACATAATTTTCTGAACTCATCGATAAATATTCTCGACCTCGATCGGATCTCAATGCTTTTATTTTCTTGTCTAATTGATTTTCTACCAAGTTCATAAACCTTTTGAAACAACTTAATGCTTCAGATTTATGAGAAATCAAATAGACATATCCGAATCGAGTATAATCATCTATAAAAGTGATGAAATAAACAGCCCCATGCCTTCCTCTCACATTCATTGGACCACAGACGTCAGTATGGATTAAATGCAGAGGAAATTCAGCTCTTTTACCTTTTCCAAATGGTTTCCTTGTCGTTTTCCCTTCTAGGCAATGCTTACATATGGGCAAATCGACTTTTTCAATGTTGCCCAACAAGCCCTCTTTGGCTAGTCTATTCATACGCTGTTGGCCAATGTGATCAAGTCTAGCATGCCATACATTCACATCATTATCATATGTATTAGGAGACGTGAGAAGGGAATAACAAACATTTGCATTAACATAATCAATATCTAATACAATGAAACCATCCAGAAAATAACCACAACCATAGTAGTTTGTATCCAAATACAAATCTACACCTCTATTATGGAAGTTCACATTAAAACCAAATTTAACCAACACTAGAACAGACACTAAATTTCGACGAATCTCCGGAGCATACAACACATCATGTAGGAATAACGTGCGTCCACCACGCATGTTCGGTTGGCGGTGCCAATTCCTTTTACTTCACTGGAGTTGTTTCCCACATAGATCCACTTAGTTCCGGTTGGAACTCGTCGAAATTCTACGAAGGATTCTCTATCCTTCGCTACATGGTCCGTAGCTCCCGAATCTACAGTCCACGAGAGGATTAGATTCAGTCAAGAATACGAACTTGACACATACGCAAAGTTCCCAATAGTACAAGGGGTGTGTACCTTCTTTGGCTCGCGACAATTGCGGGCATAGTGACCCCTCGGTCACCGGTTGTAACATTTCACCCTTGAGATATTCTTTACATGAGAACGTTTTCCTCTCTTCACGCGAGGACGTTTTCCTCTCTTTTGTTGGTTAATTCTTGGTTTCTTGCAAGAAGGACTTGATCCCTTGCTTTCCCACATATTGAACGAATCAATGCGCTTGCGCTTAGAGCTTGAAGCCCCTTCTGAGCTTAAAGCAACACAGCAAATATATGTATCCCGCTCAAATGCCTTGAGGCAATCATTAGCTAGCTCAAGGTGGCGCACATCATTCTCAAGATCTTCCATAACATGGTCAAGAGCTTTTAGTGCTTTTTGCTTTTCCAGCACTTATTGAATTTTCATTTGCCAAATTTCATAGTTGTCACCATTGAGCTTTTCACCTTTGTTCAGCTCGGCAACTATGCTCTTTGTGGCTAAAGCCATTGATCTCGAACACATCGACATATATGCACGAGTTATTAATGCCTATTATTTATGCATCCCTTTTGCACAGACCCATCATATTAATGAGTAATTTCAAGTAAGGTTTTAGAATCAAAAGGTCACTACGTTTCCAATCATCCTCCAAAAATCCTAACTTAAAACTATCATTAATATGATTGTCATATGCAAAATCAATTCTATGAAGCTACAAAAACTTCTTTAACTACCCTGACTAACTACCCACAAAGAACAACAATAACAAAGTAACGAGATAATTGACATACAATATAAATAATAAAGCTTTCACATAATACAACTAACATATAGGTTACTACATCAACAACAATCAGGTAGTAAACATTACATAAGATGTCCACAAAGCACACTTAACAAAGACCAGCAAAAAAAAAAAAAACAACTAACACAACTTCATAAAGTGAACAGGGAAAGATCCTTTTTTGTTCAATTTCTTGATCTTTTCCCTTGTAATAATACAGTAATATTCATTTACAAAATCCATCACAATTTTCTTATAAGAAGCAGCTCCGTTGACATCCCATATGCGATTCAACACATCTTGCCATTCAGGTGGAAGAGTGTTAATGAAAAATCGCACCATCTCAGACTGTGGCATGGGACGACCATTCCATATGACCTTTTGTATCTTCCCGTTGACTTCAAGAACATGATCAATTAAGTCACCACTCTCCCACCAATAATCAGTCAGGTCAGCTATCAACTCAGAAAGCCTTGCCTTTTGTTTATCGGTAATTACGCGAATAGGCGTGCGTAATTGAAGGAGAGGCATTGTTCCTGCAACAAATGCAGAACAAATTAGGGATTACATATAATCCACATAAACTTAATTGAAAAAGAAAAAAAAAGAAGAAACAAATCCTTTTTTTTTTTTTTTTTGGTCAACGGTCGTCGGTCGTCGTCGGTCGTCGGACCGGTCGGACCGACGGCCGGTCGGACCGGGGGCGGTCGGACGGCCGACCGCACGTGTGCGCGCGTGCGCTGGCTGACGTCACGCGACGTCGGCCCGGCACGTGCGCGCGTGCCAGGCGTCCGCCGGTCGGGTCGCCGGCCGGTGACCGTCCGACCAACCGACGTCGGTGCTGACGTCATCAATGACATCAACCCAGCGGTTACTGACCGTTGGGTGACGTCATGCTGACGTCAGCACACGTCGGTTCGTCGAATCGGCGCGTGCCGGTTCTCCGGCCGGCGGCGCGCACGGGTCGGTTCGCCGACCGCGCGTGTGCCGCACGCGCCGGGCGAACCAACGCGTCTGGAGCGTCACGCCCACGCGCAGCCGCTTACGGCCGCGCGTGGGCGCGTGCGGCGTCTCCCGGCGGCGTTCGGCACATCGCCGGACTCGTCTCGACGTCCCTTTTCTCCCTATGCCATCAGAATTCGATTTCGACTTACGAAAAATCGGAAAAATGGGCGAACAGTGCTCGGGTGTCGGGATTTCTCGCCCCGATCCGTACGGCCGAATTACTTTCGCGAAAAATCAATCAAAAACATCAAACATGTCGGGAAAAACGTGAACTAGGGCTCTGATACCAATGTTGGGAATAACAGATCCCCGAAAACCGAATTCGACACTGAATCGAATCCCTAAAACGAATGCGGAAGATAAGCCCGGGAAAAATCACGTATCACCGATCGTAAAGCACACCACGGATTCGAGCGTACCTTGTTAGCCACAGATTAGACACCGACGCCGATATGAGGAAGAGAAACTGATCATGTTCGTTCCGATGACGTCAATTCGCCTTAAAGGGAAGATGGCGTCGCCTCTTGCAAGAATACTTTTTTTTTTGGGAGTGTTCTTGAGAGAGAGAAAGAGGAAGAACGTTATAATGCCAAAAGGTATGTTCTCTCTCTCTCATCCCTTTTATACGTCCATCCATCCACGGGCCTTATTCCTGTGGGCCGGGCTCTTAGGCCCAACATGGGCGGACGGGCCTTAAGCCCATTACTAATAAAACCATCACTTAGCATTAAAAAGTACACGGGCAGCACCACCTACCCCACTCCCCAGCTAAACACACTCAACCCACACGCACACACGGATAGATTAAGATGTCCTTGGCCGAATATCCACCGGCTCATGGCTTCTTTTTCCTATTTTTGTCGTCAATGTCACATCGCTTAGGAGAATATAATATAATAATAATAATAATTTTTTTTGTAAGAAATTTCTTGATAACAACTATACAACGAACGAGTCGAGACCACCTTCTCATAATATTATAATTCATGATTGTAAAATCTAATAGAAAACAATCTAAACTATTATTATAATGATAGCCCATTATTTAAAAGCAATATTATTATCTAGTGATTAGGAATGATATTTGAGTACATTTTTTTTTTTAAGTCTCATAACTTTTAATTGAGAATTTTTTGGAACAGTGACATAAAAAATAATTAAAAAAGTCTCATAACTTGTAATTGAGAATGTTCTAAACTTGTAATTGAGAATTTTTTAGAACAGTCACATACCTTGGAATTGTTAACAACCAACATATATGCACATCAGCATCAAGCAAGCTAGATCGACGTATTAAAAAAAAAAATATCCTACATTGAAAAAGTTCAGCGAAATTTAAAATCCGCCCACATCGCCAAATCCGCCGTCGTAAACTTCTTCGTAGGACCCGCTCGGGCCAACCTAGACCGGGTAAGCCGTGACCGCCACGTCAGCCTTGGGGGCGGCCGAGTGATTGGCGGCGGTGAGCTTGTCACTGAATTTGTAGGAGAAGTGGAGCTCCCCCTTGGGCTTCCCGGATAGTTTGCGCACCTGGTAGGTCATGGTGGTCGGCTGCGACATCGCCCAGGAGGCCTTGCCGTCGGCATGGGCGTGAGCGGGGGTGAGGGAGTCGAGGAGCTCCTTGATGGGGATGACGACCTCGTCGACATCCTTGTCGCCGACTACGATGGTGGATTTGGTGATGTGGGTGGATTTTAAATTTTGCCGAACTTTTTCGATGTAGATTTTTCTTTTTATTTTTAATACGTAGATCTAGCTTGCCTGCTGATGTACATGTATGTTGGTTGTTGACAATTCTAAGGTATGTGACTGTTCTAAAAATTTCTCAATTACAAGTTATGAGGCTTTTTTTTTTGTATGTCACTGTTCCCAAAAATTCTCAATTATATGAATTTTTTTTTTAAAAAGATGGACTCAAATATCATTCCTAATCACTAGATAATAACTCTAATATTGCTTTTAAATAATGGGCTATCATTATAATAATAGTTTAGATTGTTTCTTATTAAATTTTACAATCATGAATTATAATATTATGAAAAGGTGGTCTCGACTGGTTCGTTTTATAGTTGTTATCAAGAAATTTATAAGCATAAGAAATTTTTTACAAAATAATAATAATTATATTATATTCTCCTAAATAATGTGACATTGACAACGAAAAAATAGGAAAAGGAAGCCATGAGCCCGTGGATATTCGTCACTTTTGGCTGGTCTTTTTGGGTCCTTAGTCAAAAAAGTTCCTTCATTATTAATCCATAATCCGAGCGAAAGGAGGCTTGTGAAGGAGATCGGACGGCTGGGGATGAGCCTCACATTCATCGGATGGCTTGACCTTCCAATAATAAAATAAAATATAAATTATTAAAAAAGCCGAGCCTTTGTAATGATTGCGTTGTGGACAAAATTTGTATCCCTCGTAAACGTCCAATTCTCTCTATGAACCAACCTCTTGTCTCTTATCCACTGAGTACAGGAATAGACGCCGAGTAGCACTGCGCCATCACCATGAAATGAAGTCAAGAGCAGCAGGAGAAGCGTGGACTATAAATCGGGATTGAGAGTTTGCCGTTACTGCCTTTGCTAGAAAAATCCACGGAGGATTCTCGAGCTTGAGAGAAGAAGCAATCTCTAAATGGAAGTAGTGCGCTCCTAAAATCTCCGCCCTCCTCCAACCCCCTCCTCCTCGCGAAATCCAGGTAATGCTCCTCTACTCCTTCATTGATCCTTTTTCGAATGAGCAAGTTGTTGCAATCTTAGATTAGAAGGAACGAGTCACTTTCGTGTCCCCTCGCATTTGCATTGTCATGATGCGACCGCTGTGTTGTTTTATCTCTTTGCGGGTGAGATGGTAAAGATATCGCCGCCTAATATCATCTCTAGATGTATTGATGGACTCACAAGTAAAAGATACATAACTAACCATGATGCTTAATTATTTCATTCACTGAAATTAAAGTAAAATTTTGATATTCGCAAGTGTATCATCTCTAGATGTAGTTGCGAATATCAAAATTTTACTTTAATTTCAGTGAATGAAATAATTAAGCATCATGGTTAGTTATGTATCTTTTACTTGTGAGTCCATCAATACATCTAGAGATGATATTAGGCGGCGATATCTTTACCATCTCACCCGCAACGGGATAAAACAACACGGCGGTCGCATCATGACAATGCAAATGGATGCGAAAGTGACTCGTTCCTTCTATTCTAAGATTGCAACAACTTACTCGTTCGAAAAAGGATCAATGAAGGAGTAGAGGAGAATTACCTGGATTTCGCGAGGAGGAGGGGGTTGGAGGGGGTAGAGATTTCAGGAGCGCACTTCTCGTCAATCGGGCAAACAACTTCCATTTGGAGATTGCTTCTTCTCTCAAGCTCGAGAATGCTCCATGGATTTTTCTGGCAAAGGCAGCGACAGCAAACTCTCAATCCCGAGTTGTAGTCCACGCTTCTCCTGCTGCTCTTGATTTCATGGTGGTGGCGCGGTGCTACTCGACGTCTACTCCTGTACACAAACCAAGAGCTAGACTCTCTCCTACCTTGTAGCTTGCAATTAATAGCCTACAATTAATTTTGCTAGTGATGGTTTTATTAGTGATGGGCTTAAGGCCCGTCCGCCCATGTTGGGCCTAGAAGCCCGGCCCATAGGAATAAGGCCCGTGGATGGAGGGACGTATAAAAGGGATGAGAGAGAGGGAGAACACACCTTTCGAAATCACGTACGTCTCCCTCTCTTTCCAACGTTCTCTCTCCCCAAAAAGAACAAGTAAGCATAAAAAGCGACGCCGTCTTCCTACCAAGCGAATTGTCGTCATCGGATCGAACAGGGCCAAATTCTCTTCCTCTTTTCGGCATCGGTGTCTAATTTGTGGCTAACAAGGTACGCTCGAATCCATGGTGTGCTTTACGATCGGTGATACGTGATTTTTCCCGGGCTTGTCTTCCGCATTCGTTTTAGGGGTTCGATTTAGTGTCGAATCCAGATTTCGGGATCTGTTATTCCCAACATTAGTATCGAGCCCTAGTTCACGTTTTCCCAACCCGATTGATGTTTTTGATTGATTTTCGCGAAAGTAATTCGGCCGTACGGATCGGGGCAAGAAATCCCGACACCCGAGCGCTGTTCGCCCATTTTTCCGAGTTTTCGTAAGTCGAAATTGAATTCTAATGGCATAGGGAGAAAGGGGTCGTCGAGATGAGTCTGGCGATGTGTCGAACGTCGCCGGAAGACGCCGCACAAGCCCACACGCGCGGCCAGAAGCCGCTGCGCGTGGGCACGACGCGCCCGGAAGCGCTGGCTCGCCCGCGCGTGCGCGCCGCCGGCCGGCGAACCGGCACATGCCGGTCGACGGACCGGACGCGTGCCGACGCCGCATGACGTCACCCAACGGTCGGTGCCGCTGGGATGACGTCATCGATGACGTCGCGCGCCGACGTCGGTTGGCCGGCGCGGTCACCGACCGGCGACCCGACCCGGCGACCCCACCCGACCCGACCCGCGGACACGGCACGCGCGCGCACGTGCGATCGGTTCGTCCGACTAGCCCGACGGCCCCGGGACCGTCCGGTCCGACCGGTCCGACGACCGACGACCTGACCGTTGACCATTGACCGTTGGCCGTTGACCGTTGACCCAAAAAAAAAAAAGGAATTTGTTTCTTTTTTCCCAATTGAGTCCATGTGGATTATATGTAATCCCTTATTTGTTCTGCATTTGTTGTAGGAACAATGCCTCCCCTTCAGTTATGTACGCCTATTCGCGTAGTTACCGATAAACAAAAGAAAAGGCTTTCTAAGTTGATAGCTGAGCTGACAGATTATCGATGGGAGAGTGGTGACTTAATTGATCATGTTCTTGAAGTCAACGGGAAGATACAAAAGGTCATATGGAATGGTCGTCCCATGCCACGTCGAGAGATGGTGCGATTTTTCATTAACACTCTTCCACCTGAATGGCAAGATGTGTTGAATCGCATATGGGATGTCAACGGAGCTGCTTCATATAAGAAAATTGTGATGAATTTTGTAAAAGAATATTACTGCATTGTTACAAGGGAAAAGATCAAGAACTTGAACAAAAGAGGATCTTTCCCAGTTCGTGTGCTGGCTTGGTGTTAGATGTATTGGCTGTTTTTTGTTAAGTGTGCTTTGTGGACATCTTATGTAATGTTTACTACCTGATTGTTGTTGATGTAGCAACCTATATGTTAGTTGTATTATATGAAAGCATTATTATTATATTGTATGTCAATTATATGTTGCTTTCTGTTATTGCTGGTTGCTGTGGGTAGATATAGAAGTTTTTGTAGCTTCATAAAATTGATTTTGCATATGACAATCATATTAATGATAGTTTTAAGTTAGGATTTTTGGAGGATGATTGGAAACGTAGTGACCTTTTGATTCTAAAACCTTACTTGAAATTATTCATTAATATGATGGGTCTGTGCAAAAGGGATGCATAAATGATAGGCATTAATAACTCGTGCATATATGTCTGATATGTTCAGATCGATGTATTCAGCAACTAAAAACATAATTGCTGATTTGAACAAAGAGGACAAATTGGACGGCGAGAATAGTGAAATATTGAATATGAGAATTCAATAGATGCTGGAAAAGCAAAAAGCACTAAAAGCTCTTGACCATGTTATGGAAGATCTTGAGGATGCTGTGCGCCACCTTGAGATAGCTGATCATCGCCTCAAGGCATTTGAGCAGGATACATATATTTGCTGTGTTGCTTTAAGCTCAGAAGGGGCTTCAAGCTCTAAGCGCAAGCATATTGATTCGTTCAATATGTGGGAAAGCAAGGGATCAAGTCCTTCTTGCAAGAAACCAAGAATTAACCAACAAAAGAGAGGAAAACGTCCTCGTGAAAAGAGAGGAAAACGTCCTCATGTGAAGAATATCTCAAGGGTGAAATGTTACAACTGTGACCAGAAGGGTCACTATGCCCGCGATTGTCGCGAGCCAAAGAAGATTCAGGAGCGACAGACCATGTAGCGAAGGATAGAGAATCCTTCGTGGAATTTCGACGAGTACCAACTGGAATTAAGTGGATCTATGTGGAAACAACTCCAGAGCTGAAGTGAAAGGAATTGGCACATGCCAACTGAATATGCGTGGTGGACGCACTTTGTTCCTACATGATGTGTTGTATGCTCCGGAGATTCGTCGGAATTTAGTGTCTGTTTTAGTGTTGGTTAAATTAGGTTTTAATATGAACTTCTATAATAGAGGTGTGGATTTGTTTTTGAATACAAATTACTATGGTTGTGGTTATTTTCTGGATGGTTTCATTGTATTAGATATTGATTATGTTAATGCAAATGTTTGTTATTCCCTTCTCACGTCTCCTAATACATATGATAATGATGTGAATGTATGGCATGCTAGACTTGGTCACATTGGCCAACATCGTATGAATAGACTAGCCAAAGAGGGCTTGTTGGGCAACATTGAAAAAGTCGATTTGCCCATATGTAAGCATTGCCTAGAAGGGAAAACGACAAGGAAACCATTTGGAAAAGGTAAAAGAGCTGAATTTCCTCTGCATTTAATCCATTCGATATCGTGGTCCAATGAATGTGAGAGGAAGGCATTGGGCTGTTTATTTCATCACTTTTATAGATGATTATACTCGATTCGGATATGTCTATTTGATTTCTCATAAATCTGAAGCATTAAGTTGTTTCAAAAGGTTTATAAACTTGGTAGAAAATCAATTAGACAAGAAAATAAAAGCATTGAGATCCGATCGAGGTCGAGAATATTTATCTAATGAGTTCAGAAAATTATGTGATAAAAAAGGAATAGAAAGACAGTTGTCTATTCCATATTTTCCTCAACAAAATGGTGTTGCGGAGAGAAGAAACAGAACCCTACGGAAATGGTTAGGTCCATGATGGCGCATGCTAACTTACCTATTACCTTTTGGAGTGATGCGTTGTTAACTGCTGCCTATATACTTAACCGTGTGCCTTCCAAATCAGTTACTTCCACTCCAGTAGAAAACCGGACTTAAGTTTTCTTAAGCCATGGGGTTGTGCTGCCTATACACATGAGTCCTCTCACAAGTTTGGGAAATTGGGTCCCAGAGAAAAGAAGAGTATTTTCATAAGATACTCGGAACACTAAAAAGGGTATGTGTTCATAGGTGAGCAAGAAAGTGGGAGTATAACTGAATTTGAATCACGGGATGTCACATTCTTAGAGGATGAATTTCCTAAGAAGGGCGAAATAGGGGAAGATTACTCCTTATTTGAAACCTTGGATCAAGATAATGATCTTAGTGGAGTTCGTCCAAGTGGGAGTAATATGAGAAGTGATGAATTGAATTCAACTCATTCTCAATTGCAACCACATAATGAGACGACATCATCATTATCTAATCCAAGTGGGAGCATAATGGGGAATGATGTGCAAAGTGTACAATCTCCCATACGGCGAACAAGTCGCCAAAGTATTCCCCGTCGACGTTTTGACATTGAAGGGGAAACTTTTATGGTTGTTCCACAAGATGAGGATGAGCCAAGAAATATTAATGAGGCTCGAATTGCCCTAGTAAGGAAAAAAATGGATTCATGCAATGGAATAGGAAATGGAGTCAATGAAATCAAACCAAGTCTGGGAACCGGGTTGATCTTCCAAAAGGACGCAGAGCTATTGGGAACAAGTGGGTTCTCAAAATAAAGCGAAAGGCTGATGGCTCGATAGAAAGACATAAGGCTCGCCTTGTGGCGAAGGGGTATAATCAACAGGAAGGAATTGATTATGAAGATACGTTTTCTCCTATAGTGAGATTTACCTCGATTCGCATTATTCTGGCAATAGTAGCTAGTATGGATCTTGAGTTATATCAGATGGATGTAAATACTGCTTTCCTCAATGGAGAATTAGAGGAAGAAATAAACATGGAACAACCTGCTGGTTTCATAGTGAAAGGCCAAGAAGAAAAGGTATGTCGACTTTTGAGATCGATATACGGCCTTAAGCGATCATCGAGACAATGGTATATACGTTTTCATAATGCCATAATGGCATATGATTTTACAATGATTGATGAGGATCATTGTGTATATATCAAAAGATCCAAGGATCAATTTGTGATCATATCATTATATGTTGATGATATACTGATTGCTGGAAGTAATATGGAGTTTGTTAATACTGTCAAGAGTTGGTTGTCTTCCAACTTTGAGATGAAGGATATGGGTGAGGCTGCATACATTCTTGGAGTTAAGATTTCAAGAGATCGTTCGAAGAGATCGTTGTCTCTTTCGCAAGAAACATATATAAATAAGGTTCTTGAACGATTTCGTATGCAAGATTGTAAACCCATTGATACTCCTATTGCAAAAGGTGAAGAATTGAGCCATAGACTGTGTCCCAGGACTCCACAAGAGAAGGAACAAATGAAGCATGTTCCTTATGCTAGTGCTGTTGGAAGCTTGATGTATGCTATGATGTGTACAAGACCTGACATATGTTTTGCAGTTGGAATGATGAGTAGATACCAATCCAATCCAGGTCAAGCACATTGGAAAGCCGTTAAGAGAATACTGAGGTATCTGAAGGGAACTGCTGATTATACGCTGAGTTATCGAGGAAAGGATCTACGACTCGAAGGCTATTCTGATGCTGATTGGGGAGGAGATTTAGATGAAAGGAAATCTACCTCTAGGTTTGTTTTCTTATTGAATAATGGCACCATATGTTGGAGCTGTAAGAAACAAACGTGTATAGCCTTATCCACGATGGAAGCTGAGTTCGTGGCATTATCAGCAGCGGTACAAGAAGGAGTATGGCTTAAGAGATTTTTGGATCATTTATGTGTTATTGAGAAAGTTGCAAATCCATTATTAGTTAATTGTGATAGCCAAGCAGCTATAGCGTACACCAAAGATCCAAAATATCATGGCAAGACCAAACATATAGATACCAAGTAAGACTTTGTCAAAGATATGGTTGCACGAAAGGATGTGAACTTACAGTACATATCTACGCATAGAATGGTAGCAGATCCTATGACAAAGCCAATACCTAGAGATGTGTTTTGTGGTAATGTAAAATCTCTAGGATTGCGTAGAGTCGATGTACTTGGATATTGTAACTTCCCGAGTTGTTCACATTTAATGAATTTGTGTTTTCATCATTAATGCCTATGAATCTTTGTTTGATCATTATGCATCTTAATGCTCAGTGCATTACATTAAGTTGAGAAAGTATGTCGGACAGATATAAGATTAGCCCACTCACACGGGTAATCGCCTCTATTTACTATGTGATAAACAGAGATGAGACTGTTTTTAAGCTTATTATCTAGGTGATAATCGAGAGCTCAAGCTTAAAATATATATGTCGCCTTAACTAAGTGTTAAGATGGGGACATGATATGTACTATGTCCGAAAGTAAAATACCCCACATATTTTACTTTATCTGTCTAAGATGCCAGATGTGAGTTCTGATGAACTTTGTAAATAAGTAGATACGTGAACTTAAGTTAGACATTGGGTATGTCTGAACTATCATCTGTACGGTATTGAAAAATGTAGACATACACTCCATGGGAAAGGAGTTAATACCGTAATACGTATTTCATACTACGTATGCATGAGACGACCAATAAGAGTGGCAAAAGTTTGATCTCAACTTTTATGACATGTGAGACTCTTGAGGAATAGAGTTCCTCAATTTTAGTGCTCTCATGACTTTTACTTATTCTCAAGATTTCTATTTAGTGTTTGCTATCTTAGGATGTTGTCAATGGTCATGAGTTGATTCGATCTAATGGGACATTTCTAGAAAAGCAAGCTGAACTGAAATTGAGAGTTTGAAGGAAAGAGGAAGATCGATTTTGGAGAATCACATTGTCCTTTTGTATTCACTGGTCGACCAATTATGACTGTCTTTGTGATAACTATAATTATGAATACAATATATATATATATCATTGTTTAAAAGAGATCAAGAGAGATATAAATGTGATCGATCGATCTAGGGTACCGCATACTAAATCTACTCAGAGTGTGACGCCCAATATGAGCTGCTATATATTCCTAACAGATGTATAGCAACGAGCTCTCAAAGTATGCTGGTCGCACGGATTATTCACCGGTATGAATGTTGAAGAGAGGTAAAGAAAATCCTGTTTGGCCCACCATGTGCGAGTGGGAGATGATGGTTTTATTAGTGATGGGCTTAAGGCCCGTCCGCCCATGTTGGGCCTAGAAGCTTGGCCCACAGGAATAAGGCCCGTGGATGGAGGGACGTATAAAAGGGATGAGAGAGAGGGAGAACACACCTTTTCAGAAATCAGTACGTACGTCTCCCTCTCTTTCCAACGTTCTCTCTCCCCAAAAAGAACAGTAAGCATAAAGAAGCGACGCCGTCTTCCTACCAAGCGAATTGTCGTCATCGGATCGAACATGGCCAAATTCTCTTCCTCTTTTCGGCATCGGTGTCTAATCTGTGGCTAACAAGGTACGCTCGAATACGTGGTGTGCTTTACGATCGGTGATACGTGATTTTTCCCGGGCTTGTCTTCCGCATTCGTTTTAGGGGTTCGATTTAGTGTCGAATCCGGATTTCGGGGATCTGTTATTCCCAACAGCTAGCTATGAAGTCCTTCTCTTTACTTTCACTTATAAGCAGGAAGAAGGCCTTCTCTCTCCCGATCTTCTCGACCGCTCCTTTTCGACTCCACGACCGGCCAACCCCGACCGTTGCCATCGGAACCAACCACAACCGTCGCCGTCGAAACCAGCCACCATAGTCTCCGTCGAAGCCCAGCCACCATCGTCATCGTCGAAGCCTTGGCCACCACCGTCGCTAGCCACCCAATGCCGGACTCTCTTTTTGCTTCGGTGAGTTCTCGATTCCATTTTCTTTCATGCCTAGTTGAATTCCGGTTTTGGTTTCTGGCGTCGAACATTTTGAATTTGGGTTTTAGGTTTCTGGCATGTTCTCTACTTAGTCGTTAGTCGTGGAAGAACAAGCTGTTCACCTTGTAGACGGAGGAGACATAGAAAGTGTGCCATGCGTGATTCATAAGATTCTATAGTAGCACCCATATCTTATTTTATTTCACTTAGCCTACTCCACTCACGCATTTCAACCAGGCACAGCAGAATTCTTATCCACTAGCTTAGATGAGCGGCTCTTGGTTCACTTCCTTGAGAAGGGCTTTCTGTAACTAAGAAATGAGAATTTTTTGTTGACCCATATGATCTCAGGCTCACAAAGAGGAGAGGATGAAACTGACAATTTTACACTTAGAGATTGAGCTCGTCAGTGATCTTTTCCATGGTGTCTAGAGAAAGCAGCTTTGAAGGCATTTCCTTATATCTTTACCATGATAAAATTTGTTTGAGCGTCTCCCGGTGATTAATAGCTTGCGGGTTAATAGAAATATACTAAAAAGTGTTCCTCTCAGCTTGTTTCTTATTTGTTGGAAAACTTACTTTAGTGTTCCTCTCATCTTGTTTCTTGTTTGTTAGAAGACTTACTTTTTGCAATGTGGATGTCAGGTTGGAGCAATTTTAAATCAATCGAATGAAGGACACTTTACATTTTGATTTTGAGCGTTATTTCTTGCTGCCAAATGTAAATTTCAGCTTGCGCAACTTGTTCTGGCTCTAAAATCTTTCTACTTGGTAGGCACGATACGCTTTGGCAAGAAATTTTGTAGCTAATTAGCCAAATTGAAAGCTTCGATATGTCATATCAAAGGAATTACCAAAGGAATTACGGTAATTATGGTAAAATGAATTATGATTACCAAAGGAATTACGGTAATTATGGTAAAAGGAATTATGGTAATTAGAGTCAAGGTCGGACGCAATATCATCTGCCCCCTTTGTCCCCTGCCTTCCCTCCCCCTACTTTTGCTCAGCCTATGTATAGACATGTCCTTCTAAGACCGCCTCATGTTCAAACTTTTGAGGCTGCTCCTACTCCTATTGGTATTGGTATTGGTCAGCGGAACTCCCATTATCCTCTACACTCCCACCACTTTCCAACTCCTCCTCCTCTCCTTATTAGTTTTCTAGCAGCACCATTGCCTCCTTCTCCACTTCTCTATCCATATACTCACCCATCGTCAGTGGGGGACGTGGCTCCCCCAACATCGTCAGTGGCTCCCTTAGCCTCACCACCTCGCCCTCGCCTACCTCCACTTTCACATGCAATGAGAAAAGAGTGGAAAATGCAGAGGAAGAGGCGGAAAAGAGAGGTCATAGCTTGGAAGTCATATGTGCCGACTCTGCTGCAAAAGCAAAAGGCAACAGAGAAACAGAGGGTGAGGAACGGGAAGAAAAGAGCGGCAGCGGTAGAAGCTCGGAAGAAATTATCCTCAACCCGTGGTAAGCATGTATAGAATATTTGATATTTGTTATGTGCAAATTAGGGACATATCGTCAAGTTTGTCAAAGAGGACTAGTGACTTGCACAACTAGTGTCCAACCTTCCCGAAACTTATGCAATGGGCCATTTGACTCCATACGCTTCAATATTAGTCAGATTGCATCATGTGCATTGGCTGCTCAATATGAAACTTATGCAACGGCATGTCATGTAGATGGGCTTATGACCACATTCGACTTGAACTTGCCACCCTCATCCATTGAAGATGCAAACACCTCTGAAGGTTCTCTTGATTTTGCTGCAGTTACCCTAGAAAAGGTTCTCACGGTAGATAAAAGGCTGGAGCATAACCTGGCCGAGGTGGACAGAGATGCCACCAAGAGGCTAGACTTGAGATCGGTGGACAAGATAAACAACTCCAAGAGCCTGTGATGGGGTCGCCATCTTGTGAAACTTATGCAACGGCATGTCATGCAAATTAACTTGTGAGCACATTCGACCTGAACTTGCAACCCTCATCAACTGAAGATGCAAACACCTCCCAAGGTCCTCTTGATTAAACCCAGAAGCTGCCTCCATTCCTGTGCCTAAGCTTAAAACTGTGACGCGGCTACGGACGGAGCACCTAGCGTAAGTCTTAACCTTCTTGACCACTCGAGTTAGTCACATATGATTATCATTCTTTGGAATGTAATAATACTTTTCCTGGTGGTAAGACATTTTAGCAGACAATGATTCTTGCATTTTCTATTTCTGCCCTATAATCTTTCCAATTAATTGAACTTATTTCAAATAATTGTCAAACATATACTCCATGAGAGAGCCAAGGACACCAAACAATAAGAGAAAACAAGAGTTTGATGAGCCTAGCCTTAGATCCAAATGAAATAAATTTCTCATTTTGTCATGATATCTAGTAAAATGTACATAGGAGTTAAATGGTTCCTGCAATCTTACAGTTTTTGTTTACTATTTTGCAGGTATGAAATACTAGAGGGACACCCTCTTATGAATGGGGTCAGTCAACATTGCATCTTCTTATAACTATGACAATGTATGTTCACTTTCTTCACTTTGTGTTAATGCCATTTTCCCATTTGTAGCTGGACAAGCTAGAAGTAGATGATCCGTCCAAATACCTCCTCACAATATGGACACCAGGTGAGTAAAGAAAATAAAGGAGGTTAAAGAGTCCAAGTTCATTACATTGATGGCTATTTGCAGAGATATCAACAATAAAAAATGGAAAATTTTCGGTCAAGTTGACTCCAGTGTATTTCTTTGGGTATTTGAAATGGTTTCACAATCAGGCACAACAGCTTCTTCTATTCAACCACTTGAACATAGGTGCAATTCCCAAGATTTTGGCACTCTCTGCAACTCGTGCAACAGTATAAGAGAAGCAAATTCGCAGATTGTTCGAGGAACATTTCTGGTGAGAATATCAGTAATCTCAGTATCTATCCTGTACATAGCAGTATCTCAAGTAATAAAATCCAGTCATTGTCAGTGGACTCTGTTTTGTCAAATATACAATATTCCGGTGAACACCATAAAGAATTCCAAGTTCATCTAGCCCTTTGGTTTTCAACTCTAGTTTTTTTTAGTAATTTGGCTCTAGATTTGTACATCCTTTTCCTTTTTCTTTACTGAATAAAGTTTTTCGATTATTTCCATGCAAGTGTTGCCACCACTTTGTTCTGAACTTCGGAATCTTGCGATTCTTACAATAGCAGAGTCTCAGGTACTTGGTCTTGAGTCTTTAACTTCAGGAACAAATGTTGGACAGCAAGGATGTCTACATGTAGACAGATTGGCTGCTTTTTTCTGTAAATCTTTCTTGCATACATTGTAAAAGAAAAGCAGAAATGCGGATAAAAGTATCTATTTTCCTTCAAAGTGAAGTTTTATGAACCAAAAAAAAGAAAGATTTAAGGGACAACTTGACTTATCTGTTGCTTTAATGAAACTAGATTTATTTGCATGAAACAATAATTAAGACGGCGGCACACTGAAATTGTTTTGTTGTGCGGAACCATTATATTGACTCTTTCACCGAATTTTATTTTCTTTGGAGTATTGAAGTGAAAATCAATTGGAAGGGTACCAAGGGGCTAACTCAATGACTTTTCCATGACTCAGCAGTTTTCATGTGAATCGGAAACTCACTTTTTCCTAATTTTTTCACCTTGATCACTATTTCTTTGTCTTTATCTAGGTTCTCTTAACTTTTTGACTTATGCTAGGTTAGACATTTGTATAGTGGCTGCCTGCCTTTAGTATGAGGTCTTTCCCATTCGGTTGGGTGGTAAAGTTTCAGTTGCTCTCTTTGCTTTGGTGGCTTTTTCTCTTCTCGTCCTCATCTTCTTCATTTAGATTCTAATTGCTTCTACATCTGATTGCTTCTACATCAATGTGTATGCTTCTGCCATGTCTGATGATAAATAATCCATCAATCTTGTTTAATCATACATTTGCTTATATATTCTTCCAATATATTTTATATGCTGGAGAGTTATCTTGTGTGCATGAAGTCTGTTGATTCTCATCTTTCACGTTTAGTTTGATGCTTGGTTTATTTCTTTTGGAAGGTGAGAGTCAATGTTTTGCTATGTTTAGGGGATTTAATTCCTAAGCTTGACAAACAAGCTACCCTTGAAATTTTACAAACAATTCAACGTTGTGCTGCTGTTGACGTTGACTTGTTCTGCTCCTATGCTCATGTGTGCTCTTGGAGTTGCTAACTCAATGCTTAAGCAAGTAAGATTTTTGCAGCTCTATTCAAAATGCCCGTTTACAAATACTTGTGTTTCTTGGTACCATTGTTGTTTTAACGATAAAGTAGAAAGTTCTCTTTATCATAATGACTATTACTATTCTGCTTTCAGTATGGAGTAGAATTTGCTGCAGAGCATGTCCTTGTGCAACAAGTGAATGTCCAAAACTTTGCGAAACAAGTGAGTGTTCAAAACTTTGCGAAAAGGAAGTGATGGAGCGATGACAACCAGGAGGTGGGCTTGGAAGCATAATAGCTCACTGGTCTAGCTCCGTGGCACCGAAAATGTATCCGGGCTCAAGTGATTGACTGAAGAGACCTTGAAAGCTGCTTTTTCAAGTGTCAGTAGCAGGTAAAAAAACCTGCTCGGGGTTAAGATCTTGTCTGAATGAGTAAGAGTTGAATGAGTAAGAGCTCGAACTTGAAGACTAAGTTTGTAAAGGATATATTGAGGTATAGCTTTAGTATCAGCGCTCTTCCTCTTGCTCTCTTCTGCGGATGTATTATCATTTTGTTTATCCTGTTATGTTCATGCCATGTCACATGAATATGCAAGATAAACGAGGAGCTTCTCTTGGTGATTCTGGTACTGAAGTCTAAGTCATCTTCGGTTCCAACAGCTAAGCAAGCATGAATGTTTTGTGCGCTTATGAGATATATTAGATCCACTTTTTAACATTAACCATGCAAAATAAAGAAAAGTCACCAATTAACACTCTGTACAATTAAATTGTATGGTAACCCCTATTAATTTGGCATTCAATTTGGCAGGAGAAAGAATAGGCTGGAATTTGAAGAGTCAAGGCCAAGAGGTCACAACCACGAAGGAAGTGGAATTAATTAGCCCAAACCACCCTTATTGTGTGTCTCTGTGTGCACCTGCACCTGGGATCCTTGCTTGCTTTAGAGAAACAAGTTTGCATTCGTGTGTGTATATGCTCGACCTCTCTAAATAAATAAACAAAAATAATTCTCATCTTACATACTTATGCCCCATTTTTTATGACACTTTGCATGGTAAAAACTTTCGATTATTCATCTTAGATTATCCATCTTAAGTTACTGCAACCGTAGCTAACTGGAAACTGAAAACCGAAATGCTTGGGGGTAGTTCTCTCTTTGTTCTTTCTTTCGTGGGACTAACTTTCATTTACGAGAAGTTTGGGACACCTGGAGTGCCAAAACTTCGGAAATGTATACTTAAGTGCCAGTTTCGGAGTAAAGTGAAACACTTAAGTGCCACTCCGGCCAAAATCCGGCCAAATTGCTGAGTGGCAATTTTTCGACGAATTTGGTGCAAAATAGCGTCGTTTTGCTCGCTAACATGGCGAGAAAATGCAAAACATCGTTTTGTGTATGATGTGTAAATAATTAATATAAAAATTAATTAAATTTAATTTAAACTTAATTTTATTTAAATTATTCTAAAAAAAAAAAAACCTAAAATTAAAAAAAAAAAAAAAAAAAAAAAAAAAAAAAGGTGGGGAGGCCGAAGGAGGCGGGCCGAGGGTCGAGCCCTTGCCGCTGTCGGGAAGGGCCGGCGACGGTGGGGGAGGGTCAGTCAGCCCCTCAACCGCCTCCTTCGGCCTCCCCACCTTTTTTTTTTTTTTTAATTTTTAATTTTAAAGTTTTAGTTTTTTAGAATATTTTAAATAAATTTAAGTTTAAATCTAATTTAATTAATTTTTATATTAATTATTTATACATTTTTATTTTTTATAATATTTTAGCTAGTAGTTTAATTTTTATTTTGCAAATGACGTCGTTTCGGGTGAGTTTCAGCCGAGTCAGCTCTCCGGCGAGCCATGTAGGCAAGAAAAAATAATAAAATATTGCCACGTAAAATTTCCAGCAAGGTTCGCCAAATGTGGCACTTAAGTGTCCCACTTTTCAAAGAAAGTGGCACTTAAGTGTACTTTTTCAAAGTTTTGGCACTTAAGTGTCCCCTCGTGCCAAGTTTTGGCACTTGAGCTGTACTTCTGCCCATTTACGAGGTACGGTGAAAAGAGAAAGAGAGAGAGAGAGGGAAGGGAAAATAGCAATTAAAAAATGCAAAATGAAATTTGAAAGAAAATTTGGGATAAAATATGTTTAGTCATATTTTTAGTTTTGAATACGAGATGTCTCTCTATTTTAGCTGGATAGGCATGACAAAAATACAAAAAGAAAAGAAAAGGAGTTACAAGAATCGAAGAATAAGGGTCTGTTTGGTAACCATCCAAACAATACCTGATTTTAATTTTTTATTCCCGGGAGTAGTTTTAGAAGAGAATCGTATTTGGTAAACTTTTTATTCTCGGGAAAAAATTTCTATTTTTTTGTTCCCAAAAGTAGATTTGGAACAAAATTAAGAATAAAAAAAAAGTTGATTCTTGTTCTCGGGAACAAATCTAAGAATCAAGTCATTTTATTTTTCTTCTTCTCTTTTCTTCTTCTTCATCTACCGTCACCACTGCGGTTGCCGTCCACTGCCGTTCGCCGCCCACCGCCACCGGTCGTTGACAATTGGTCCGGCGGGCTCGCCGGAGGCAAGCCCAGCCATCGGCGAGGCTCGGTCTTGCCAGCCGAGGCTCGGCCTCTCCAGATTTGGTGAGACCGAGCCTCAAAAGGGCTGGGCAAGCCTCGGCGGTGGCCAGGCAAGCCTCGCCCGGCCCGGCGAGGCTCGGCCGATGAGGGCCAGAGCGTCGCCGGCCCTCATCTAGCTAAGCACCGGTCATCCCAAGGCCGGCGACCGGCCACCTTGAAGAAAAAGAAGAAGGGGAGGAAGAAAGGAAAAAAAAAAAAAAAAAAAAAAAGGAAAAAAATTAATAAAATTATTTAAAAAAAATGATTTGAAGTATGAATTGAAATTTTGTTATTTATAGAATACATTTAATTTTGTATTTTAATTTATTATTTAGTTTTTATATTTATAGTTTATACTATAGTTTATTATTTACTATTTAATAAAAAAATTAATTAGTTAATATGTTTATTACTTAGTATAAATATAATTAATCAATAGAATTTCTATAATTTGATAAAATTTTAGAATTGGAATAGAAATTTTATACAGTTACCAAACGCCTTTCTATTTTTTTTCTATTCCAAAATAAGAAATTTTGTACAGTTAGGCCCTATTTGTTTAAAATTGTTTTTGTTCCCGGAACAAAAATTTCTATTCTTTTGTTACGGAAACAAAAAAGAAAAAATGTGTTTGGTAAAACTTTTGTTCTCGGGAACAGAAACAAGAAGTAGAAAAAAGTTACTTCTCGTTCCCGGGAACAATTCTGAGAAACAATTTTTCTCTCATTTTTTCTTCTTTTCTTTTTTTTCCTTTTTCCTTTTGGCCGGTCACCGGCCTTGGCCATGGTCGGCGACCTCGCTAGAGCCTCACCGGCCCCCGGCGAGGCCGAGCTTGCCCGGCCACTAGTGAGGCCGACTTTGCGCCGCCTAGGTGAGGTCGAGCCTCGTCGGCCGGCGCAAGGCTTGGCCTTGTTAGATTTGGGCAAGCTCAAGCTCGCCTAGCCAAGGCGAGGTTCCGGCGAGCTCGCGGACCTCGCCCGGCCGATCGCCGGCAACCGGCCACAAATGAGAAATAAGGAAAAAAAAAAAGAAAAAGAAAGAAGAAAAAATGAAAAATATTGAAAAATTAGAAGAAACAACAAAATTATACAAGTTTATCAAACGCATTTTTATTCCTGAAATAGAAATTTTTTTACAGTTATCAAGCGCGTTCTTATACTCAGAAATTGTTCCCATGAACAAAAAAAAAAAAAAAAAAACTATTTCTGTTCAAAAATTGTTCACCGAAATAGAAACATTATCAAACGCGCCCTTACCAAACACGTTCTTTTACTCAGAAACTGTTTCCGAGAATAGAATAAAAAAGAATCAATTCTGGTCAGAAATTATTCCCGGAAATAGAATCATTACCAAACGCGCTCTAAGCATTATTTTATCTTACTTTTATCTTATATATTAGCTAGACATGATTAGGCGATTGAGCAAAAATTTCTTACTTACATTAACTGCCTAATTCCTCCCAAAAAAGTTTATAACTTCTTAAGAACGCAAAGCTCAATTATATTTGGATACAATGACTAGAAAATTCAACTCTCAATAATGCCCAAAATTCACTTTTACATAGATAATTATGGAATAGTCTCCTTTTTTTTTTAACATTCTCCTCATCCACCTTATATTTATCAAATGAAGAGAGCACACATCAACCATCATTAATACACCTTCAAGACTTTCTTTTTGAGGCTTTTTTGGTTGCAAAGCCGTTTCATATTCAAATTAAAAAGATTTTCTCATTAGTAATGTCACAAGCTCTCACACATAATCACTCAACATGCTGAGGCTTTTTGCAGATTCTCGAAAAGAATTCGATTTCAAAGGCTTCAAGACTTTTAACTCATGTAGAGTTATTTACAAACTCTGGAGAAGTGTTTCAATTTAAAATGTTTTTCTTTGTATTAAAATATTTCAAGGGAAGGCACAAAAAAAATACGTAAAAGAAATTGGGCAAATTACATTGATCATGAATATTTAGTCTGATTTTTAATTTATTAGCTAGCGTGCCAATTATCTTACAATTGATGTCCTTGGAACTGATTTCAATCAAAATTTTCCACAAAAATATGTGAGATAAAATAATAAAAAATATTAAAAATTGCAAAATTGTCCACTTCGGCATTGGAGGTCAACGATTGCCGGTTAACCGGCTAACTACATTAGTAAATCGATGAAAAGTCTAGGAATAAATTTATAAAATTGAAGTACACCATTATTGTTGCTGTGAAAAATTCTCAAGTGTCTTCTGAGGCTAGGCCTCAGAAACATACTTCTATTATTGTCAAATGTAGAATGGTTGCTGCATTTATCCAAGGATATAGGGGATGATTTCTTCCTCTTCTTTCTGCTCTGTGCTAAGCAAGATTGTGGTCATTTTATTATTGTCATTGCATTAATTTTTCGTGCTATAGGTTATGATATACATTTGATTATAATAGTTACTAATACTAAAATGCCCCATTCAAATGTCGACTGATTTTACACTAGCGTGGGTAGGTAGATTGGTGCAAATAGCTTACATCAATTAGCGGCTTTCTTAGTTACCCTGCCACCAGTAAGTTCAATTCAGTGTATTTATATATGTTAATGTCTGTGGTCTATTAATTATAGCTACCATCATGCATGACAATTACGACTGAGTAACGCAATGCTAAAGGATTTTCTCAAAAGTTTAAAGTATATAGTATCTGATATTAAATGGCCACATGAAGAAAGAAAATTAAAACTCACGACTTGCGATGTTGACTGGTCTACTTTGTAACTGCATGTCTTGGCTTTCTGGTTGTTTGCCCCTTGGAGTGGAATCGAATGACTATCTTAGAGAACATGAACATCTTCAGAGTGTCAATAAGTTGATACAACGGGGGAGTAGACCCTACATATATACAAGTATCGAGGACATACACCGTACGTAGATCTCTCAATGGTATAGATTGTATCTCCCAACTACTCTACCACCAACATCCTACTCTTTATCTTACATCTTTAACTTACATCTTTAAGTGCACTGACATCTTACATCTTTAAGTGCACCATGTCTACCCGATAATACGGACTCTCTCTCTCTCTCTCTCTCTCTCTCTCTCTCTCTCTCTCTCTCTCTCTCTAAGTGTTCCGGTCTTTCCACCTATATTTTTAATAATATTTTAATTTTTTTCAAATTAATAAATAAATAATTTTTTATTTATTTTTCTTCCCCTTCTTCTTCCCAGAGCCGGCGAGGTCACCGGTTGCGAGGTGTGCAGGGCAAGCACGAGCCTCGCAAGGCCCAACCTTGCCGAACACGCTGGTCGGATGTCACTCTTGCAGTGCTTGGCAAGGCTCAACCCCTCTCACCGGATTTGGTGAGGTCGAGCCTTGCCCATGACCGATGAGGCCGCCTTGTCCAACCTCGCCTGCCCACCCAGCTGCGAGGTGGCATCGTAGACGCTAGGCCCTTGTCAGCCAGGAGGTGAGGAAAAAAATAAAAGGATAAAGAAAAGAATAAGTTAACAAATAATTCAAAAAAAATTATTAAAATATTATGCGAGGTCGAAAGCGTACGCGTCACCAAAATTAGCTCACCAAAATTAGCTGGACTCAATTCGTACCTAATTAAAATTATAAAAAGTTTAACACTAAATTGATACTAAATACAAAAAAATTAGACTAAATTGCCATCAATAAAAATAAAAAAGAGTAAATTCGCACCTAAACTAAATTGGCACCAAGTTTTAAAGGTTTAAAAGGTTTAGTACTAAGGAGCAAGTAAGGTTTATTAGAAGGAGAAAAAAGAAAGGATTTTGTTGAAAATGTCAACAAAATGCTAGTGAATTAAACGATGAGGAGATGGTGTGTTATCGATTGAGGGCTGCCCGGAGTGGGCGAGAGGACAAGAGCTTGTCATGCCCCACATTTCCATACTCCCCATATTATTTAGTTAAGCAACCATCTACTCGTTGTCCTCTATTAAATTGAGACATATAGCATTTTTCTTTTTGGCCGTAAGCATTCCATTTCATTATTTTGTGAGATTTTAATTGATATCGACGTAGAGAGAGAGAAGGGAGAGAAGGGAGAGAAGGGCTAGGGTTTTGGAAGGAGGAAGCACAAACACGGTTCCCAGTTAACTTAGTTTACTGCAAGCAATCCAACAATGAACCTCTAACTTTACCGCAAGCAAGCAATGCAACAAAGAATAATTTAGTTTAGCTCTAGCTTTAGCTTTAGATTCCCAATTTTTTTACTTATAAATAAAAATGCAAAGGAATAAGGAAAGTAGGACTGCCATAACATTTATATCAACCTCACTTAATAAAAATTTAATGTGGATTCCCATTTTTTTTTTTTTTTTTACTATAAATGATTGCCACTTCATGCAAATCATCCTAAGTAGATTTTTTTAATAATTTCCCATTCCCACGTTGATTTTTTTAATTTTTTAATTTTTAATAATTATCCATGTGAGCCCGAGGAAGCCATGTAGACCGGCATCCACATTAAATTTTCTACAAGTGATTGATTTTTTGAATTTGTGGAAGTTGAGTGAGAAGAAAAAAAGGCGGCACCAAAATTTTGGCACTCCAGGTGTTATTTTCCTCAATACCTCTTATAAAATGTGATAATGTCAATTCAATTTGTTTAATTAAAATCATGATAATATCTATAATATTTTCAAAATGGCTATTTTCCAATGAAAATTTCAGCTCTTATAATGTTAATGGACTTGGCCAAGAATTTTCTTTCACAGTGGGCTTTGTCCAACTCGACTAAAGCTCAAAACCATTAATTCAAACCCATCCGCTTGTCCCATACAAACGCAATTTTTTTTTTTATGGGTTAAAAATTAATCTCCAATTTTCCATTGAATAAATGAATGATCGGATCGTCAAAATCTAGGTGTCCATACTCTATCTCCAATTTATACCCAATTTATACACGGACAATAGAAATAATGGAAGAAGAGATGGGTTAACCATGATTAGTGAATCTCTCTCCAATTTAAACACAGCAAAGAATGAAAAAGGAGATGGGTTAACCATGGTTAGTGAATTTAATGCTTATAGGTGAAATCATGAGGTCTAAAAGTAGAGTGACTTGTTGTTCCAATTGAAAGAGTTCATGTGGCCTCTCTTGACTAAGTAAGTATATAAGTCACCCCTTGCATTGATGAAGGTAGAGGTTAATATAGATAGAAGAGGCATGATATCAAGAGGGCTTAAATACTAAAGAATGAAGGGATTTAATACATAAACAAGAAAACCACGGTCCGTTCTAAATATCCATAAATTGTAAAAGTATTTTGAACATTGTTAGAACGTTTAGCAAAACCTTATGAACTTAAGTTGATAATTAACCTATGAACCCATCAAAAAAATTTGGCAAAATTTTCTGAACATGTATAAATAATTAACTTGGTAAATTTCTAACCCATTACTCAAACATAATAGTCATAATAATTGATGGCATATAATTTGAATTCCTACATATTAATTAAGGAATTTTCTGGATTGAGCTAGCATCACTTTATCCCTCCGCAAGAAATCCATTATATAAAATACCATAGACTAGTTAGGAGTCACCCTTAAAAAAAGCATTTAACAAAAATCATCAGACTTCTTTAATTTAAATTTACTTACGAATGCAAAGAATCATATGTAAATTCATCTCCACAATAATCACTATAGGAGATTCTCCTTACCAATGTAATAGCCAATCAAAGTATCAAATTATCACCTGCATATTCTGATAAAGCTAGTAAGATCACCTAGAGGAGAAGCCTAAATAGGTGATAAATGTTTCAAAAATAACATATTTAAAACTAGTGATCTATTATGCAAGAGACTTCTGAGATAACTATAATAGTGCAATAAACTTAAGTAAAGAGATAAGAGATAATAGAATTATAGGTAGATTTTATAGTGGTTATACTTAGATCAACCCACATTCACACTCTCATGTTGTCCACTCTTCCACGCTGATAGACTATACTAGCTGAATTTCACTACATCATTAACAAGATATTATAACTTTGAGTGCAAATACTCGGTAGTAGATCATACTATCTCACTAAGTCACTCTCTTGGTATTTCTCCCACAATCTTTGATCGAAATTTTTGGAATTCTAAATTCTACGCAATCTATATCAAGAAAATTTAGTAGCCGTTGATATTTTGATCCCCATACAAACATAAGCTTGGTTTCCATAACTAGAGTTTCTTCATTTATAAAGTTCAAATCAATTAGATTGAATAACTAAATTGATTTATGACTCTTTTTTTACACTTTTGCTGGAGCAATTCAAACCAACAAGCTTCAACCGAAAAAATCTAACAAACAAATAATCACGCACATTGTAAAATAGGAAATACATAAAGTCTACTATATTCGAACTTAAAGATGCCTTAAAGTAATAAGGCTTTAGGTAGCAAGTGCACATCTTTTAATCATCACATATAATTATGACTAATGGGAGACTTCAATCAACATTGGTGGATGTTGGATCTTTCCCTATCTAAAGATAGTTGTGTCGTTGTTTGCCCAAAAGTAATATATGCCTTGGTTATTTAAAAATCATTTTTAAATATGAATTAATGCGTTAGTATAATTATGACTAATGGATGATGAAACTGAAGGTCATGGAGTTTTGCATACGGGCATGGCTAAGGTCATGGAGTTTTAGGGGTTAACATATCCACATATACAAGACAAAAGTAATTATATTTTGATATTCTTTCACGGTGGAGAATATATATTTGGTAAACATAGGCTTTTTGAAAGATTTTCATGCGAAAATGTTGCGCAAGCATCTTCAATAGGAGCAGCCTATGGATGTCGTTGAAAATTTAGAAACTGCTAATGTCCTCGGTCTTGTACAAGAAGAAGGTGTGCCTGATGGTATGTCTTTATCTACTAATATCTTTTCTATAGAAATCTTGTTTTGCCTTTTAGTTCAAAGTGGGTACTAAGTTACCATTCCCATGGTTTTGATATTTAGATGAAGGATCAATGTACCCAGAACCCTTATCTAATGGAGAGATGATGAAGTCAGAAGAGGAGGCTGGATCATTTTCTCCCCTTATCTAATGGAGAGATGATGAAGTCAGAAGAGGAGGCTGGATCATTTTCTCCGCAACCGCTGCATGGTGATGAAACTCACCATGTAGCTGAAGAGGCCTTGAAGAGGACAGGGCTGCATTGGATAATTCCTTTTGTCCTTGCAGATTGCTTAGCACAAACTGAGTAAGGTTGTGCATCTAACCAGAGGTTCCGGTAGCGAAAAAGAATTGAGGTACTAGAAGAAAAACAAAGATAGATGCAAGAAGCAATGGGGTCAAAGCCAGTTCCAATGGGAGATAATTTTGAAATGAAGGCCATCAAAGCCATGAGAGCCATGGAGGAAGGTGATGCAATTTTTGACAATGGTGCAAAGGTGAATCTCGACTTGCAGGTGCTTCACGTCACCAATTTTCTTGACTAGTTTTGATTTACTCTTGTCATTTTTTTTTCTCAAATAACCTGATCCTTGAATTTGTTCATGTGGATGTAGGCTTATTGGTGGCATGATAAGTATCGACCAAGAAAACCAAAATATTTCAACCCTAGTTCACAGTGGATATGAGTGGAGTAAGCACATCAAATGCATTACGAAGATCGCACAAGGGTATGAATTTAATATATTTTATCCTGACATTGTCCTTAATACTAAGGCCTCAACATACTCAATTGAAAAAGATGGTGACATTGTGAGTTTACTTGATCAGAAAATTACTTTTACCCAAGCATAAATACAAATGAAAATGAGCATTCAAGTTCAACAAACATAAATATATAAATATAAACGAACATTAGAGGTGCTTGGTGATAAGAGGTTGGTGATAAGAGGTTGTTTAGGAAGCGGCTTGGTGATAATTCAATTCGGGATGTGATGGCTTGATGATTGGTTGATGATGATTCCTTTGATGATTCCTTTGCTATAGGAGTTGGAGGAGGCAGAAATGCTTCGAGGAAGCTTTCCTCGTTCTTGAAATCATTATCCCTGAATAAAGGCACCGGATGGCCCACCAAGGGGAAAAGAAAGACGTGGTGGGCCCAGCAAAATAGAGAACGATAAAATTTAAAAAAATAAAGGAAGAAGAAGATGGAGCCTGCTTGTCTCGATCCTTTCTTCTTCTTTTTTTCTTATTGTATTTAAAAAAATCGTTGATGGATTAGCCCAAATATTTACATATTTTTACAAGATATATTTTGTATTTGTTTATTTTTTCGATTATATCTTCGGCGCATGCGCGTACATATATATATATATATATATATATATATATTAATTAGAAGAATCCCACACTACTCAAATGGGATTTATGATTTTTTCGAAAAGGACAAATTGATATTGGTTTCCTAAAAAAACAAGAGGTGGATGAGGCATTGAGTCTTCGCTAATCCCCGGCCTTAGTTTTAATGAACATAAAACTTTTCGTTCCTATATTTCCTATATTTTATAATCAAGCGGAACTACTAAGTCCAAAAGCTAATGCTAAGTGTAAAAATATTGATCGAAAAGCTTAATATCACATTACATAGTTTTAGGTCATGTCATTCGTTAATGATACGTGTGTATCATTATAAAAATTGCAAAATAGTAGGGTGTGATTGTGATTGATCGAACAACAGTACTGGAATCATAAAAAAAGGAAAAAAAAATTAATTGTGATTATGCTAGGTACTAAGATTAAAGTGCTCAATTGCAATTTTCTTTTTGAAATTCAAAACTCGAGTTGGAATATTTACATGCATTACTACTATGTGTGTAGTGTGTCATATTGCCCATATATATATATATATAATAAATTTATTCTTGCGCGAGCAATTTTCTGCCCCTCATATGTAGTTAAAGAGCATAATAGGACTGAGGTTTCTTTTTCTCATATGAAGGGACCACACATGATAGGTTTTAATTTTGGGCTACACCACCAACATATGGAAATCATGGGTATTAGTTACCGCCATACAAAGTACAGCTTACATATTTTTGTGTCAAAATTTTAGAATGTCCCCCAAAAAAATGAAACTTAGGGATTAAAACATATTGAAAAAATTGAGTTGCAATAACTGAGCATTCAAATTTGGCAGGGTACATTTAATAGAAATCTAAATCCCTACCATGGTAAGTATTTAGGCATTTCTTTATTATGGGGGTTTTTGTTAAGTGTCTTGGTAAGTACATTCACTTATGAAGTATTTTAGCAGATGTTATTGAAATCTCAGATCATTCATATTCCTCATGAGCTCATTTGGGTAAAGCCAAGATGCCTATTTAAACTTGGAATGATGTGATATTTGGAATTATTATTGAAATTCTAAATTTGATAGAGCCAAATCTATCCAACTTATACCAATATTTATGGTAAGTATCATTTCATGCGAATAGTTTTTTTCTTTTTCAACTTGACTAGTAATTGTGAAGATTGTCACATACATTACATAAAAAAGAGCGAGCCAAAAAGAAGTGGAAAGATTTTAAAAACTTGAGAAGTTTCGTTGAAGATAGGTCACATACGCTACATAACATTAATATAACGAGCCATATTGCCTCCAAAGGTGGTATCCTATAAATCTTCCTTTCAAATTGTTATGATTCAAATACAAACTTCTTATTAGGAAAGATATTAAACCAATTTGTCCCATATGATTGCATCCTTTGAGTTTTCTCCTAGATATCCACTCTTTTTTTTTTTTTATATATATTTTTTTCCTATTGATGGGTGAAAATATATAAATATATCCTTTTATCCGATTAGGAATTTTGCGTTTGCTTGTTTACCAACTGTTGCAACCCTTGAATTTTCTTCATGAATAGTCATAACCCTTTTTTTTTTTTTTTTTTTTTTGTGACCCAGGAAACCCCGAAAGCCGACAACCGGCGGGAAGAACCTGGGGGCAACATGGGGAAACCACCACCCCATGCCACCGGGTAAGTCACCAAGTAACTCCACTAGCCCCCTTGCTTTGCAAGAACCTCGAACCTCTCACCTCTCCCTCAAAGGATCACTGAAGACTACCCAGCGGAGCCACCACGACCGGTGGTAATAGTCATAACCTTTTAACTCTTCTTTAATCCATAAAAGTCATATTTTTCCCCCAAATGTTATTGGAGGCATTTTTCACATGGATGGCACTCGTAAATCATCCTTATGTTAATTCTTTTGTTTGGATACCCTTTTTAATCTTCACACAAATATTGAAATAAACCACCATCACATACGAGTTTGCTTGAAACGTCATAAATATATGATTGTTGACATATATACACACGTATAGTTAGCGAATTTAATTATAATAAATTATATTTATTATCACTATAACCTAAATAACTACTTAAAAATTAGAGATCTTAATTTAGAGGAAGATGCCTGACCTAATCGAGAATATCAAGTTTGAGTTGACATTGTGGCAGCACAACCAAAAAAAGAGTTGGGAATATTTAAGGAAGTGAGCTCGAATAGGTGTCCTATGGTCCCATCCATGCACATGATAACCACGAGAAGAGAAGTGAACATCAAAACCAAACTCACGCAAAATCCTATTGAAATCAAATTTAGGGAGAGTTTGAGAGCCATAAACGTATTAGGTAAGGATAATGTGGATATCGAAATTTTTTCTATATGGCTGACTCTTATTCAGGAATTATCAGCTATGTAAATAGTAGGTACATGTAAAATGAATGATTTTGAGCGAAGCAAATTAAAGTTTGAAGTATTATGATTGTAGTAGGCAAAGTAAGCATAAAATTCTAAACATATGTTTTCTTACATAATTAGTATAAGGGTGTAAATACATCCATAATCTTGACATCAATAACCTAAAAAAGTTTCTAGAAAAATCTTAAGTCTTGAATAGGAATAATACAATCTTTTTATAGTTGATTGTCTTGATTCATTAGAATGAAAATAAGGATATGTCTTTTCAAAATTTGAGACAATTGCCCCCGGGGAATGCAGCATAAAAGGACCCACAAGAAATAGTTGGAATATTTGGAGAGTAAATGATAATGTCTAATAGAATAATTTACACAATATGAAATTTTACTAATATTTACCTCCTATTTAGGAAAGCTCGAAAATCTAATTGATTATTTTTCATAACCTAGGCTAGGTGGTTCAGAATATCCCTCTCTTTTCTATTTTTTGTTGAGTAGAGTTGAAACAAGATTTTCTTCATTTTTCTTATTATCTTTTTTCTTATTCTGAATATCTTTCTTCTTGTTCCGAAGACTGCCCAAGCAACGAGTGAAGCCTTGAAGAGCTTTGAGGTTTGTCTTGGCATTCATCAATAGTCCCATCCATCATTCTTCCATTAAAAAAGTAATTTTGTACTCACAATTTTGACATTCCTCCTATGTCTCCTAGTCATAGGAATAGCTAGCCTACCAATTAATTGCCATGAAGAAGAGGGAGTGCTGTCCTGATAGAGAGATGTCCTAGCAGAGTGAAGAGAGAGAAGAGGTGAGCAATAGATAATCTCTCTCCCTCCTTCTCTCTCTCCCCCATCATTATCAATTTATGGCGGTGTTATAAGGGTCCCGATTGTTCGTTTACTTGGACTTCATAGACATTCGCAAGCAAGCGCTGCTGCACAATCATTACAAAGCTCTATTCTACTCTTACTAGGCTCAGCTTTTTTTAATAATTTATATTTTATTTTATTATTGAAACAGAAACAAGGAAAAAGATAAATGTTAACTCCTTTAATATCGAGATTAACTCTACACTAAATCGAAGAGCAAGTGGGTGCAATAGATTATTTCCTCTTTTCATTTATTTAGTCCATTCTGAGATATTTGGGGTCTTTTAGTGGTCATGAAAAAGAGAAGAAGAAGGAGGAGATATTATTTAACTATTTATAGAAATGTCAAATCAATATTAATAAAATAATAAAAGAAAAACCTAGTCAATAGATTAGACTTATTGATTAAGGAAAATATTTTCTTTGATAAAAATTATCAAACTCTGGCTAAAATTAGCCTAAACCAAACTAAAAGATTTAAGATTAAATTGACACTAGTTCGAAAGGTTTATGACTAAATTGACATCATTAAAAGTTTAAGATTAAATTGGTACCAAATCAAAAGATTTATAACTAAATTGATTTATGACTCTTTTTTTACACTTTTGCTGGACAATTCAAACCAACAATCAAGCTTCAACCGAAAAAATCTAACAAACAAACAATCACGCACATTGTAAAATAGGAAATACATAAAGTCTACTATATTCGAACTTAAAGATGTCCTAAAGCAATAAGGCTTTAGGTAGCAAGTGAACATCTTTTAATCATCACATATAATTGTGACTAATGGGAGACTTCAATCAACATTGGTGGATGTTGGATCTTTCCCCATCTAAAAATAGTTGTGTCGTTGTTCGCCCAAAAGTAATACATGCCTTGATTATTTAAAAATCATTTTTACATATGAATTAATGCGTCAGTATAATTATGACTAATGGGTGATGAAATTGAAGGTCATAGAGTTTTGCTGGCTCAGCTAAGGTCATGGAGTTTTGGGAGTTAACATATCCACATATACAAGGCAAAAGTAATTATATTTTGATATTCTTTCACGGTGGAGAATATATATTTGGTAAATATAGGCGTTTTGAAAGATTTTCATTCGAAAATGTTGCACAAGCATTTTCAACTGGAGCAGCCTATGGATGTCATTGAAAATCCAAAAACTGCTAATGTCCTTGATCCTGTACAAGAAGAAGGTGTGCCTGATCGTATGTCTCTGTCTACTAATATCTTTTCTATAGAAATCTTGTTTTGCCTTTCAGTTTAGAGTGGGTACTAAGTTACCATTCCCATGGTTTTGATATTTAGATGAATGATCAATGTACCTAGAATCCTTATCTAATGGAGAGATGATGGAGTCAGAAGAGGAGGCTGGATCATTTTCTTTGCAACCGCTGCATGGTGATGAAACTCACCATGCAGCTAAAGGGGCCATTCGCACTAGCAAGCCTTGAGCTCGCCAGATCTAGCAAGGCTCAACCCTTCCTGATCTAGCGAGACTTGAGCTCGCGATTGGGGTGAGCTTGAGCAAGGCCGAGGCTTGGCTTGCCGAACAGTCATTGGCCATTGCCTTGGCCAATGACCGAGTGAAGAGGGAGAAGAAAAAAAAAGAAATGAAAAAAGAAAATTAAAAAATGGTTTTTTAAAATAAAAATATAAGAAATAAATTAAAAATAATGCATGGAAAAAAATTAAATCAAAATTTCCATACAAAATGGTAGAAAATATTTTTAAGTCATTTTTAGGTTTCAACAAAAATATTATCATTTTCCAGAAATATAATATTTTTCGTGAAATAAATGAAATCTTTAATTTAAAAATTTTTAAAAATTATCCATTGAATTTGTGATGGTAGGAAATTTTTTAACAATATAGATTTATTTAAATCATTAAAAACAAAATTTCCTAGATTTAGTTAAATATGAAAGTCTTTTAGTAATATGGGTAGGATCAAGTATAAGTCGGGCTGAGCCGGGTTAGATCGGGTCAAGTTAGGTATGAGTTAATAAATTTATATTACAAATAAATGGTTCATAAATATATCAATATGTCAATTTGGGTCGAACCATTTACAACATGATCCAAACCCGACCGACTCATTCGTGTTTAACAGGTCTAGCTATGTGCAACAAAGCCTGGAGGCCAGTGACGGAGGCTCGTGATGCCGATGGAGATGGCGGCGGCGGCAGGTGCGTAGCGGATATTGGTCGGTCAAGAGATTGAGAAAGGAGTGATGTAGTTATCAAAATTTATTAAAATGTGAAATGATACAATCCATGGTTTAGTTAAGCAACCTATCTCGTTCCTCCCTTTTTTTTTTTTCTTTTTTTAAAAAAGAGTTTCATCGCACGGAATCCAAATCGGTGCTCTCATTTTTCTCGAGCACGAAAATTAGTGGGAATAAAAACGGCTTCCAAGAAGGCTCCATTGGGCCCCCCACTGATCGAGGGGTGCGTGCACTGCTGATCGCATTTTCTACATGTGCTGCTGTTCGGTCGGATTTACTAGGATTTTCAAAAGGTGGATTTGATCCGATTGCGGAATATGCATTTATGATGGTAAAGCACACGAGAAGTAGTTTGGTACGATAAAACGATAAATTAAATTACTATAATAACAAATTCTCACGGCTATTACTATTTAAGATAAGATAGCAGAGGGATTGCATTAACTCCGTATGTTTCAAGGGAAAATGTACTGTTTCTAAAAATTATTTTTAAATAAGTCATTTTACAAGAAAATAACCATGTTTTCCGATATTCTGTTGAAATTTGAGGATGAACTAAACAATATTTTCCGTTGTTCAATAAGGAAAATCTTTTCCTGCATATAGTCATTTTCAAAAAAAAAAAAATTATTTTATTTTTTAAAATTGGTTTTTCAATTTTTAATTTTTTTCCTTTCATTTTTTTCTTTTAAAACTCCATTTTTTAAAAAATAAAACATTAAAATAAAATAAAAGTGTGTTTGGTGAAAAAAGTGATATGGAATAAGTTATGGAAAATATTTTTTATTATTTGAAAATTGGATAACATTTTCTCTACTTTTGAAGATGTTTTTTTAATAGCAAAAAACGTGTTCATTGACAAATTCATTTTTTTAGAAAATGAACATTGGGGAATCCAAAAACGTTTTTTTGGAAATTATTTTTCATAAAACGAACGGAATTTTTCATTCTTTCTAGATTGATGAGCATGAACACCATGGCTCAACTATTTCCGTATTCAATGGATGGTTTCGCAATCCTGAGGTAATTAATTATGACATGTAACTTCGACTAAAAATTTCCTATTTTGCTTTGGCGAGAAAGAGTTTTATGATGGCTACGCATGAGATGGCACTGAGACCACTTCAATTATAAGTCGATGGATGTGAGGCGTCTCGCTGAATTAGTGAGGATAAATTTTAATTTCATGTGGCTGCTGGACTTAACTTGAAAGTCCAAACTGGACGGAGGAGGAGATGACGTGGCATATGATTTTTTTAACTTAGCAATTTCCCTACTCTTCTCTTCTTCATCTTCGTCTTCATCCTTCATCTCTTGCTACCAATTTTCACTTTCATATACATTTTTCTTTTTCTTAATAATCATTTTCTTGACCATCTCTATGTCCTTCATGCCAAAAGAAAAAAAAAAAAAAAGCACCTCTATGTCCTAATATGATCATCAAAATCAAAACAAATTGTAAGCGAAAAAAAATAAAAATTCTCTTGCTCATTCTATGATGTATTTTTCGTGAATTTACATTCTAGAATGATAAAACTCCGGCGAGTTTGGTGGATGATCTCTATGGTCGCCATGTTTTCGCTGGTGGATGGTCCTCGTTCGGCGAGGACCGGAGCCATAATAGAACACAATGACAATTCTGACTCCGAAGAACAACCAATTCGCTTTGGTAACTATGTTGCTCCCTCTCATTCGCTGCTCCAGTTCGTCCAATTCTAACGAGGACATGCTTAATTTGGACATGTTTGTCCCGCTCTGCTCTTTATTGGGGATTTCAATACCTAATTTTGCCACAATTCCTCAACTGAAGAGCAAAACAAATTAAGGGTTGAAAAAGAAAACAAATTTAACCTCAATTCACCCTAGTTGATTAATTTAGGGCAATATTGCTATCCTAACTTTATCAATGAACCACGTTAGACTATTTATATTAGAAAATTGTCATGTGGGATTTTTCGGCAATTCAAATCAGCGGCAACTCTAAAGTGATTATTTTATTACAAAAGTCGCACGCAAGTGATTCACTTGAAAAGTTTTGATACTAAAGTAAATAACTACGGAAATTATGATAATTTTAGAATCATTTTCCCATTTATGCATGTCATGGCATGGGCAAGGCTTTATCAGTAAAATATTTATAAAAAAAAAAAAAAGAAGGGAAATGTATGTGATTGTTTTTGTTAGGATTAATACATTAAAAAACCCCAAACTGATATATATGTGACAAATTTACTTCAAACCAAAAACCCAAATTGGTACACTTGTGATAAATTTACCTTCTGTGAGTTTCCGATTAATTTTACTGTCAAATTAATAAGTTAGATGACACGGCAGTTGACTAATATACAAGTTTGGGATTTTACTTTCCATTTGTCATAGCTATGCAATTTTTGTGATTTTTTGTGTTATTAATCCAATTTAACGGATGGTGTATTTGTCACAAATGTACTAATTTGAGGTTTTTGGCGGTCAAACAAATTAGTTTGGGATAAATTAGTCAAAAGTATACTCATTTGATGATTTTTGTGGTCATTTGGAATAAATTTGTTACAGATGTACCGGTTTGAGATTTTTTATAATAAAAAAATTAATTTAGCGTAAATTTGTCACACGTATACTAGTTTTGGGTTTTTTCAGGGTATTAACCCTATTTATTATACTTACGAAAATATGCATAGTAATGCAACTTTTAAGTAATTTATGATCTTTAACGGTCAATTAATAATGTCACATGTCAAGTATCATTTGTATTGGTTATATTATATCATATCATATCACATAAAAATTATGATACTCTTTTGATTTAGAAATATTAAAAAAAATCTTATTAAACGAGATGTAAGCTTTCTCGTCTACAGCACAGTGTAAACTCATGGTATCATCATTTTAGATTATATTTTACTAATTATGAGATTTTCTTGCATACTTTTTTTAAAAAATGACGATAAATTTTCTTACGTACTTTCTTTTTTAAAATGACGATAAATTACCACGGTCGTCAGCGACAATGGTCTATGGTCGGTGGTGAAATTGAGTGATTTAGCTATCAAAACTTTATTGAAATGCGAAATCTAAATTGGCGGCGCTCCTTGTTTTTCTCGAGCGTGAAAATTAGTTCTCTCTCTCTCCACGGGTGCGCAACAAGGACAAACCATCTAGCTAATAGGCACCGGTGCCAGCCTAGCCCAACCTGTTCTTTTGGGCTATATAATCTTTGGGTCAGGTCGAGTCGAGTCCAATCAAGCATGCCCTTGTGGGGTTTTGGGTTGGATTGGGTGTCATGAAAACTTGTGGGGTTTTGGGTTGGATTGGGTGTCATGAAAACCTGACCTAACCCAGTCCATTGACACCCCTACCTCCACTCACGGTGGCACTCCATATCCTTACACTTTGAAACTCCCTCTCTCTTTCTCAAGTTGTGAAGCTCTCGAAGCATCACTCGCCATCTCCCAAGTTGGGTGAGGGTCGCCACCCTCGCTCAGATTGGGTTAAGGATTGCTACTAATTTAGATTTGGGTGGGGGCCGGCAAGGCCTCCCCTATGGTCGGTTAGGGTTGCCAAGACGAGGCTTAGCAACCCCGACAGACTCTTGCTCTTCCCACCATCATTGGCTTGCTGCATTTGCCGTCTTTTTTTTTTTTTTTTTAAATAAATTTAATTTACTTAATATTTATATTAAAAATCAAATTTGAACCAAATTGCCATCGTTCTAGGCCTATCTTTTTTACCTTAGCCACGTTAGCACGAGAGAAAGTAATAAAAAAGCCATGTCAACATTTTCAATTAACTAAATTAGACATTATTAATAAAAAAATTTGATTGTATCAAATTGACAAATTTTATGATTTGATTACGATTTAACTCAATCGTATTGTGATAAATTTTAGGATTCCCAGCGTACATATTCCATAAATCTCTGACATGCCGCTCTAGGAGAGTTGCGGTTTGTTTTTATCTGCATACTGACCCTTTTCGATTTCGTTCTTGAAGGATTGCCAATTGTCGGTCAAGCAGGTGAATCCTCGCCAGTATGTTGCAGAAATTCCACAGGTATGGATATATGTCATGAAAAATGTGTGCCTCATGACATTTTGAGTCCGTTTATTGTAACTCACTTGGAACCCAATTTTGAATTTAAGAACTACTAGACATAGGTTAGCAAGACAGATTTTTGTAGTTATCTTATCTGAGATTGGTGGACAGGGAAATAAGGAGTGATAACCCTTTCACAAAATCATTGATGTAAAATAGGATCTCTGTCCTAATTAAGATAGAATGTAGTCTTCACAAAGTGCTGAAGGTTTGAACCCAAAGCGTAATGCCGAAATTGTCTTTGCAAGACACAAGAATAAGAAATGACACACTCTAGTCACTCAAATGCTGTGGTTGAAAAGGTCTGTGTCTTGTAGTACATATGTGGTGATGAGCTAGACAAGCGCTTCTCTAATCTTACATAGAATTACTCTCGTTCATATAACAAAGAAAATCTCCATGAAAAATCTTCACGGTGCTGTTTAATTTAGTTGTTAGTTTTATATGCCGCAGGCTGTTTTTAATTGATTTGGTGGCTAACTTATCTTGCAGCTCTCTAATTTGCAAGTCTGGTTTCAGCGACAAAAGGATATTGTAAAATTTTTTTATTTCCAGTATATCACCATATATCTATAACAAAAACTAAGCTCTTATTTATAAGAAAATAAGGATGTACTTATCATTAATATTAATGTATTGAATAATACATACATTGAGAGAGGGAGATGAACATTCATTGTATATAGAGATGTACTTATAAAATACAAATATACCATAATAAATATATTAAATAAAATGAATATAATGAATATTCATTCATGTATTTCATAACAATTTCTCATTCATATATTTTTTAGTGACATGTCAATTATCATTTGTACATCACATAAAAATTATGATAGAAATATTAAAAAAAAATCATATTAGAAAGGTCATCTTAACAAAATCTTGTAACATAAAGGATCCTATTATAATATGCAAGCTTTCTCATCTAAATTGCAAAGTTTGTGTTGACACCTAATTTTTTTTTGCATAAAAAATGGGTTAATTTTTAACTCAAAAAATAAAATTAAAATTGCACAACATATAGTTTAGAAACATTTATCTTATTTTGTTTTATTTTATCTTATTTTATTGGACTGATGGTGAGCATTAATATTCTGTTGAGAATTTTTACATATTCTGCTGAGATTTTTCACATATTCAAGTAATATACACTGGGGGAATATTTTTTAGCATAAAGGAAATTTTCTGATGAAATATTAGAAAAATACAAAAGAGAATATCGTGCAGGGTGCAATGATATATTGAGGAGATTATGTACAAGCAAAATTGGAAATAAAATATGCCAGGTCTAAATTTTTTACTATAAAATGTGTTGTTTGTGTACGGATACTGGGGGATTTTTTCGAAAAAAATTCGGAGAAAAACGTGAGGGCCTTCCTTCGGTTTTGGGAGGGAAAGAGAGAAAAGGAAAACGTGATCGGTCTACAGCGTCGTCTTCTTCCTCCCGACGCTGCCCCCTGTCCGCGTCGGCCCCGTGCCCGCGCCGGTCACAGCGCCGGCACCGCGACGCCAGTCACCACCGCGTCTCGCCACCTCGCCGCTCCGCTCGCTGCTCCGCCGGTCTCGCCGCGACGTCCAGCCCCGCCGCCTACACCCGCAGCTGCTCCCTCGCTGCTCCGTCCGCGTCTCGGCCCTCGCCGACGCCTGTGGCACTCCTCGCCGCTCTGCTCGTCGTCTGCCGACGCTCGCCGCGCCATCCCTGCGCTGCCCGTTGGTCCCCTCGCCGGTCACCGTCGCCGCGCTCTCGCTCTCTCAATCATTCGCAGCCGCGCTCTCGCCGTCGCAATGGCGTCCGCGTCGATATCGATGTCGCTCGTCTCGCCGCCCCGCCGCCCCCAGCAGCACCTCCTCCTCTCGCCGTCCTCGGTCGCGCCTCCGCTCTCCGCCTTCTTCCGCCGCGCCCACACGTCCGTTATCTTCCCCCCCGCGAGGACGCCCGCGCTCCTGAGGATCGTCTGCTGCTCCTCCGCCGGCTCCTCGCCGTCCTCCAACGGCAGGCCGGAGGGGGAGCGGATGGAGGTCCGGCTCGGCCTGCCGAGCAAGGGGCGCATGGCCGACAACACGCTCCGCCTCCTCGAGGTAATATCGCATTGCCGGTTTTCGGTTGCCGAGGAATCGGTTCCGATGAAAGTGTCTTTAATCTCTGACATGCCGCTCCAGGAGGGTTGCGGTCTGTTTGTTTTTATCTGCATACTGATCCTTTTCGACTTTGTTCTTGAAGGATTGCCAATTGTCGGTCAAGCGGGTGAATCCCCGCCAGTATGTTGCAGAAATCCCACAGGTATGGATATATGTCATGAAAAAATGCGTGCCTCATTTTGGTGTAGGCATGGTGGTAAGACATTTTGAGTTCGTTTATTGTAACTCACTTGGACCTCAATTTTGATTTTAAGAACTACTGGAGATTAGCAAGAGAGATTTATGTAGTTATCGTATCTGAAATATGTGGACAGGGAATTAAGGAGTGATAACCCTTTCACAAAATCATTGATGTAAAATAGGATCTCTATCCTAATTGAGATAGAATGTAGTCTTCACAAAGTGCTGAAGCTTTGAACCTCAAAGCGTAATGCTGAAACTGTCTTTGCAAGGCACAAGAAGAAGAAATGACCCACTCTAGTCACTCAAATGCTGTGGTTGAGCTAGACAAGCGCTTCTCTAATCTTACATAGAATTACTCTCATTCATATAACAAAGAAAATCTCCATGAAAAAGTAATTAAAAAAATCTTCACGGTGCTGTTTAATTTAGCTAGTAGTTCTATATGCTGCAGGCTGTTTTTAATTGATTTGGTGGCTAACTTATCTTGCAGCTCTCTAATTTGCAAGTCTGGTTTCAGCGACCAAAGGACATTGTAAAAAAATTGTTATCTGGAGATCTAGACATTGGAATAGTGGGTTTTGACACAGTTAGTGAACATGGACAGGTAAGCAGAAGATGTTATATGCCGTATGTTTGATCATTGGTTGGATTTTTTATGCATCATTTTTCACTAATTTTTCGTTTGCATTCAAAGATTTATACTCTGAAGCTTTGAAAACAATTTATTGTATAGTTTTCCCCTGCTCTGGAAGAAGGGGAAGATTAAGAGGGCTTTATCAAACAAAAAGTCTTATTTGCTTTCCCTTCAAACCAAAAATATTGCAATAAGCTTTCATGCTAAAACCAAAAAATTATGAATAATTCGTTTTGATTTGAAATGTTAATGTTCGCATGTTTTTCAAGACTAGGTGTGTTTGGGCAACAGTGACGGCCAAAAAGCTTAAACTAAAGTCACACCAGATGCCTCACTGCAAATTGAAAATGCTGCGTGCTGATTGCATGCTGTCGCTATGAACAAAGTTGATTGGGGAATAGTTGTCTGAATAATCTAGCTTTAAAGAGTCCCTGTGAGCATCTGACAGAAGATCCTAGTTTTCCTGTTGTCTTTAGAAGGTGTAGACATCCTTGATACCTGTAAAAGAGGTGAGGGGACTTTGTCTAAGTTCAGTTGTAGCCTCAATAGTATGTCATTCATCCTTCCCCTGCTTATTTATAAACAATCTGTTGCCCTTGAGAGATGAAAGATTGACTTGGCATATAGATCGCCACCAATTGTGCAGATTAGTAGTTAGCAGATAACAGGGTGCTTCCTATGTGTTAAATATGCAGCAGAGAAGTTAAGTCAAAGATCTTACCTGAATGACAAAAGTAGTTGCATATTTCCATGTAAACAATTTTGGAAAATGGCTTGGATTAGCGTAGTTACGGGATGATGTCAAGTTTCGGTATGTATCTCTGAAGTCTTTAGATAGTTTAGGTGGTTAGAGTGTTCATATTTTTTTGTGTTTGTACGGATCGATGACTTGAAATCTTAGAATGATGATTGCGTGGTCACCATGTGAGGAATGCTGGACAGAGACAAAAACTTCCTGATTGCTTCAACTTCATATATCAGAGCTTTTTCTGATCTTTTTGTCTTGTTTTTGTGTTTTCATCAAGCTTTTCAACTTCATTATGTCATAGAATGTTGATTTCGCAACACTAACTTGATATAGTACTGTCCTAAAAGAGCTTATGCTTCTTTCATTCAGGGTAATAAAGATCTTATTATTGTTCATGAAGCTCTTGATTATGGGGATTGCCGCTTGTCTCTCACGGTAAGAAAGTTTATGCTCTCAATTTTGATATACTGATAGAATTATTTCCAATTGGTTCATTGCTATGGAAAATTTTAGTGTTGATATGTTCTTTTGATCTTCTATTAGATTCCCAAATATGGGATCTTTGAGAAGATTAATTCGGTGAAGGAGCTTGCACAAATGCCCCAATGGACTGAAGAGAAACCACTCAGAGTTGCTACCGGTTTTGGCTATGTATGTTTGCATTTTCAGATCTCAAATGTTATTGGTTATTGTGCCATCTATCCACCTTATAGCAAATTTCCTTGTGGGGTGCCAGAGCGATTGTCCTTTTTAATTGCTTAAGGTTAGGTTTCTCTCGTGTCTTTGTAGCTGGGGCCTAAGTTCATGAAAGAAAATGGACTGAAGCATGTGAGCTTTTCAACTGGTGAAGGAGCATTGGAGGCAGCTCCTGCGGTAAAAATATCAATTTCTTTCACTTATTTGATATCTTTGTAGGTTACCAACTCATTACTCATATTGAAGGTGGTTTGTGATTGTCACCATGAAATTTTTTCATTAAGCGCGTGTCGTCTTTAAACTAAACTGGAGTTAATATGTCTGTGGAAGCTCTATTGAGAGATTGAAGATAAGGGGTTGGGGAACCCATATTCTGGTAGAGTTTATGTCTAGGAGGGATCAATCTTGTGTGCTCAACTAGAATTTAGAATGTAGAAGTTTAAACCATTTCATTTTCCAGTTCACAGGTTCGGATTATTTCAATTTTTGTTTTAAAAAAACAAAAGACAATAGAATGCATTGAGTCTTATGGCTCTGGATTCATGTCGTTTCTCTTTTTCCACCTAGACGGTTAGAAGATCTGTACTGAATGTGCAGATTGGTGAGTACAATTTTTTTTTTTTGCTCGGTATGGCAGGGTTATGTTATTCTTTTCATGCTGCTTTGGGGTCAACTCTTTACCACATCTTTTACATTTTAGGCAAATATCTCAATACCCGCTTATTTTCTTGGTTGGTCTATGGAGTGACAGCCCTTTATGTCACTCTTAAATGCACCCCATTAAGGAGATTAAAAATGTTGTCGGGGAAATATTTACAAGAGAATCTTCATTAAACAAGAAAGGCAGAGAAATATTTCCTATGAAGAGGGGAAACAAGGAAAAGAAGGGAGTGGAAACCACTGTCTCTTTGTTGATGGGTAGATGCAGTGAAGGAAGGACCGACTAGTGTACATCCTACTGATTTTCGTATTCTAAATGTCGGTAAATTGTGCTTATGTAGACCATTTTCTATCCACATTGTGGGGCAATGTATGTACATGCCCTGTCCCGGGGAATGTATATTTGAGACTACATCGAGCCACCATAGTTTTAGCAGGAGGATCCTTTTAAAAAAGCACTTGAATCTTTTGGTGCTTCCTTCGATGATGCAATGGTTGGATCTATCTGTCCTTGCCTATGGATCTTGTGGCCATTCATTTTGTGATATGAAGCGTTGATTTGATTAATCCATGAATTACAGGTTTTTTCTCTTTTCAATGATTGAAAATTTTATCCCTTGGAAGGAAATAATTCTGCGGACATTGCTTCATCCCTTGTTAAAAAGAATCTGAAAGTATGCCCCCAAAGATTAAGTTATTAGGATGGCAACTTCATGAGCATATCGACTGTAGTTCATTTCATGTGTTTCTTTTGAAGCTGCAATTTAGTTGAACAGAAAATTATATACGACTGCCGTTATATCTTGGCATGTGGCACACTGGTATCTTCAATGGCATCTCCATGAGGGGAGGTCAAGGATTTAATTAAACTGAATGCTAATTGATGGCATTGGCAGTATAGTATTGATGCTGTGTCTGCATGATCGACAGTTGACTTCTTTACTTTTCTTTGGTAATCCAGATGGGGACTGCTGATGTTATTTTGGACCTTGTAAGTAGTGGGACAACATTAAAGGAAAATAACTTAAAAGAAATTGAAGGTGGGACAGTGTTGGAAAGTCAGGTGGGTAACATGTTTGCACTGGCAAGCTCGCCATATGATCGTTTCTTCATTCTTTCTTTTTCGAACTTCCCTTAACTAGGGCTGAATGTCCTTCAGGCTGTTCTTGTGGCAAGCAGGAAGTCACTAATCCAACGGGACGGCATTCTTGGTGCAACGCGTGAGATTCTTGAAAGATTGGAGGCACATCTTAAAGCAGGCCAGTTCGAGGTGTGTAGATTATTGTATATATGTTGATGAACTTTCTGTCCAGCATCCGAACATACCTCCCGTTAGAGTTTACTACTATTAAGCTGCACCCGCTGTGGCCATCCCCCTTTCACTCCTTACTATGTTTCTGAGTTGCATAAAATAGACACATCGGTGCACTCATCAAAAAACAAAATTTAAAGAGGTGACTTATGGTTGTGCAAGTTTTCTGTTGAGGCGAATTTAGCAGTGTCAATCGGATGTGACGCGGTTGGTACTCCCTGGACATAAGCATAACTTAAATCATTGTCAAGTATGACTTGTTCAACCTTTCCTTATTCAACAACTAAGTAGGAATTGCTGCAATAAAAATTTGGGAAATATAATATAGAAAATTTGGTAAGTGCAATACAAGGCATTTTAGAATATACACAACTAAGATACTGCAGATACATACGTGTTACCAACTCCTTTATCCAATTATCAAAATCAATGCTTTATAATCGAATATTTTATAATCGATATCAATATTTTTCACTGGTAACAGCAAACATGAGGGATATTTTTCACAGGTAAAAGCAAACATGAGGGGGAGTAGTGCAGGCGAAGTCGCTAAGCGAGTACTCAGTCAACCATCACTCTCTGGTTTGCATGGTTGACACTCTCTGGTTTGCAGGTAATGCAGTGAGCCCTCTTTTCTCGTACTCCAAGTTGAGCCCCGGCTCGATTTGAAGCTTTTAAACTGTAGTTATCTTATTCTCAGTCTTAAGGGTTTCTGATTCTCTTGAACTCATACACTATCAGGGACCTACTATAAGTCCAGTCTTTCGCGAACGTAATGGAGAAGTGGTTGCAGACTACCATGCAATAGTTATTTGTGTTCCTGAACAGGCGCTGTATGACTCTGTGCAGCAGTTGAGAGCAGTAAGTCCTAATTTTGGAAATAGCCGGAAATAGCCGGAAATAGCCGGAGCTGCTTTATGCAGAGACTTTTTGTTTCCCCATACTTGCGGCTGTAGATTTTCATTAATCGTAGCTTGATAACACTCCTGGGTGCCTTTTTAACACGTTGAAAGTTTTATCATGCAGATCGGGGGTAGTGGAGTTCTAATATCTCCGTTGACTTACATTTTCGATGAAGAGACTCCCAGATGGCAGCAGCTTCTGTCCAAACTCGGGCTGTAGTTCTTGGTAGGCCAGTACTTAGGTCGACTAGAAGCACCCGCATTGGAGAACCAGCCTGTGAAGAAGATAGAGGACAGGGTGAAATTCATCAGGAACGTTGTATCTTAGTTATGTGGGTAGTCTTGCTGCATCTGTTCTTTTAGATTTGCGATTTCTTTTCCTCTAGATATTTTTATTTTCCCCTCTGTGTGGTTTATAGCAATCGGTTTTAGAATATAAGGAAGTGTGGGAACATCCTAAAGTTTATTTTGCGACATTTTTTGTAAGTGATTATGTCATTGATGACAATCAAGGTCGATGGCGATTCCACGACGTACTTTGGAAGATAAACAGGTGCTGCTAATACCTACATAAGTCACCCGTGGCTCATCATTTAGCGGTATGAGCAGCGCTACTATTACCCACACGAGTCAAATGAGTTAGGCGGCTTGGCTGTTTGTTATGAGAGGAATGATTGAATTGTACAGACAACAGAAGATAAGCGACCGATGGTGTCGCAAATGAAGACGTTTTCACACCCATCAATTTTGCTTGACGACAGCCTTTGCTATGGAAACGATGTTCAGAGCACAACGTTTGGCGAACAAATTCTCTCCTGCTTTGCCCTTGATTTAGCCAGTTGATTCAAGTTTACAAAGCGCTAGGTTTTATGTTAGGACCCAAACAATTAAACTTTGTACTTAGGGTCCGTTCGTTTTGCGGAAAATGACTTCCGGGAAAATGTTTTCCGGATTTTCCGATGTTCGTTTCCAGGAAAATAAACTAGTCAAGGAAAATGTTTTCTATTATTAGAAAAGACAACCTTTAAAGTGAGGAAAACGTTTTCCATGACTTCTTTCCTTTTACTTCTTTTTATTAATACATTTTCGTTTTATTTTTATGCTTTCTTTTTCTTTTTCTTTTTAAAATTAGTTTTTAATTTATTTTATTTTCTTTTCTTCCTTTTCAACTTCTTCTTTGGCGGTGCCGGCGACCGGCCACGACGGCGTCCGGCGACCGGTCGCAAGCCAGCGGCCGGCGACCTCGCCGGCCTCGCCCCAGGCCGGCGAGGCTCCGCCTAGCTCGATCTCTTCGCCAGATCGGGCCTCCGCCAGATCGGGCGAGGCGGAGCTCTCGCCGGCCTGGGCGGAGCTCGCGGCTCGCCAGATCCGGCGAGCTGGGCGGGGCTCGGGCCTCGCCCGAGCTCGCCGCGGGCGGGCTCGGGCGAGCCGCGAGCTCGCCGGATCCGGCGGCTCGGGCTCCCGATCCGGGCGAGCCCGAGCTGCACTGCTGCTAGATCCGGCGAGCTTGCGGCTCGCCGAGCCCAGAAGCTCGGCAGCGAGCCTCGGGCGAGATCGGCCGAGCCTTGAGCTCGCCGGATCTGGCCACCGGGTCTTGGTCGGCCGCGGGCGGCCGGCCATTGTCGGCGAGGAAGGAGGCGGCGGCGGAAGGAGGAGGAAGAAGGAGGAGGAAGGAGGCGCCAGCGGAGGAAGAAGGAGAAGGAAGGAGGAAGGAGGAAGGAAAAGAAAAAGAAAAAAAGAAAAAGAAAGAAAAATAAAAAATAATAAAAATTTCGATTTTTTAAAAATATAAATAATTAAAAATTCATTTTTAAAAAAATAAAAAAATAAATTTAATTTTTGCTCAATTAAAAATATTAAAATTTAATTTTTGATAATTTTTACCAAACAATTAAATGAGCTAACGAACGGTGGAAAATATTTTCCATTCAAATTTTAGGTTTTAGTAGAATATCGGAAAATAGAGTCATTTTCCGGAAAATGACTTCCAGGAAAATGTTTTTCGGAAACTTGTGATATTTTCCAAAAACGAACGGGACCTTAGTAATTTTTCTGCTCAACTAGTCATCGGCAAATCAGCTGCACCGTACCAAACGATCATTACATGGGTGTTGGGGAGACCAAAAGGGCGAGGAATGATGCGAGTGGCAATTGAGGGTATCGAGTATCGTGATTTATGAAAAATCTTAAAAAGTACCATAAATAAAATTATTCGACCACTGGCAAGATATTTACACATACATAATATGTGTGAAATAAGTTTATATGGACTTTCTTATTTTCTCATCATTCATGTGACTACGCATTGCTAATTATGTGATAATAGCTGCTATTAGGGGTGTCAAATGTCAATCCCATACAGCATGTGGACTCCTCGTCGGTTTCAAATGTCCACCATATACCAACATGTGGGCTTTCCAAGTAGTAATAGGCCGAATGGTCCTACTGGATACAAATATATCCATTTCTCTTGAATTATATATGTATATATGTATATCTATTTTTGTTATGGCGAGAGAGAGGAGCTTTATGATGGCCGCGCATGTGGTCACCCGAGACCACTTCAAGGATGAGTCGGGGGTGAGTGAGCTTAGCGGCCTCTTACTTAGTTAGTGAAGTCGAAATTTTTATTCTATGTGGCTTTCTAGACTTAAATTAAAGTTCGACCTGGACAAAGGAGGAGATGACGGGACACATAGTCTAATTAACTCACCAATTTCCCTCTTCTGTTCATCTTCTCCGTCTTCACCTTCGTCTTCATCCTTCGACTTCGTCTTTACTAAAAAGAAAAACGGATTTGTACGTGATTATCAATAAAACGTTCATTTCCCTTGTATTGTTGAACTTACGAAAAAATGCATGTATTAAACAAATATCATAATATGTTTGAAAAAAAGTTATTCAACTTTTAACTAATTTCTGATTTTTAACGGTCAACTATTAATGTGACACGTCAATTATCATTTATCACATAAAAATTATGATAGACATATTAAAAAAAAAAAATTCATATTAGAAAAGACATCTTAACAAAATCTTGTAACATGAAGGATCCTATTATAATATGCAAGCTTTCTCATCTATAATGCAAAGCAAACTCATTGCATCGTCATTTTAGATTACATTTTACTAATTATGAAATTTTCTTAGATACTTTAAAAAAATGACAATAAATATATATTTGCATTTCAAATGGTATAATCTCCATTTCGTATATATATTACCACTAGAGGGATCAGGTATGATGACTTTCACCTTAGATTGAAGCCTACAACATTTATTGCAATCAAAAGTAAAAATTAATTCTTTCAAGTTCCGTTCAGTGAATCGCATATAATTATTGATCTGATAACTTATATCTTATCTGATGTTTGTGCTAACGATAAGTTTGAATTGAAAAATCCCACCTAGAGGGTTTAGTGATGACAAGAAGACAAGGCTGAATCGAATTTGAAGTTACGAGATATGCGGCGAGTGGTGAATTAGGGGGGAACAACCGAATTGGGAATCCTTTCATTATCTTATTCCACAAAAAAATAAAAAATAAATCAAAATGACCAAACGAAACCTTGTGGATGGACTATTTCTTTCATCTTCATTTCGATTTATTTACTTATAAACAATTATGGCAAGGCATAAAAGTTGCCATGGTACCATTTTGTCATGTTATGCCTAAACCACCTCATCCACACATAGCCAACAAGGCTCAACCCCCGGCTATGGCCTCCATTATACAATCATAAATCTACTTTACAATTTAGTTACTACATTATTTTTTCGTAATTTTGACTAATTAAAAAAATGTAAGAATGGTGCTCGCACTATGCTCGATCCCCAAACTAAGCATAGCCAAGAGGCTGTCCTTTGGTTCCAAGATAAGAAATCTTCCGATGGATTTCCATTTCAACCGATCTCCTTAATAATTTCGATTACAATTCTTGGCCTTCAATGAGAGAATTCTTCTCATTAATGATAGCGAACCACAATTTTGGTGTTCAGCAGCCATGCTTAGAGATGTCAAAATTTTAAGCCCATATACAATGAGATGGATCACGTGTAAGTTAATTAAGTTTTAATAAATGAGTTGTTGATGGGTATGGGTTGTATGTAATTTACGTAGGTTGTAAATGGCGTCTTTAAACTCATTTAACTTATAAATGTTATTAGTTTTTTTTTTTTTTTGGTCAGTAAATGTTATTAGTTGAGTCAACCCATTAGTGAGATATCATCTTCTTTAGCAGTTTTTATAATTTATCTTTTTCTTGGAAAATTTCCTATTTTTAATATTTTTTATTTTTTATTTTATTTTTCTTTCTTTCTTCCTTTTATTTATTTTTCCCCTACGAACTCTGGTGGCCGATCCTCGCTGGTCACAAGCGACAATCATGAAGCCCTCACTGGAGTAGATCCGATTGTGGAATATACACTTATGAAGGTAAAATACACGAGAAGTAGTTGGGTACGATGCCTACTTTAAGGCTCAAATCTTTTAGAGCGCGCATAGAAAAAACGATCGATTAAATGACTCTAATGTGTATCAATCTTTAAGACTTACTATTTAAGATAAAATAGAAGAGAATTGCATTAATTCCATTCCTTTCATAAAAAAATGTGGGATGTGACATTTTCAAAAATTATTTTTCAAGAAGCTATTTTGCAGGAAAATAACCAAATTTTCTTATATTCGACTAAAATTTGAAACTAAACTAGAAAATTTTCTGCGTGTGCTCATTTTCAGTTTTTTTTATTAGTTTATTTTTAAAATTTTATTTTTAAATTATTTATTTTTTTCATTTCCTTTTCTTTTTCTTTTAAAACTCCATTTTTTAAATATATATAAAAAACATAAAAATAAAAGAAAATTTTGTTTGCGAAAAGAAAGTGAGGTGGAAGAAGTTAAGGAAAATATTTTCCACTTTTTGAAAAGTAGAAAATATTTTTCCTACTTTTGATTGCATTTTTTCCAATAACAGAAAACGTTTTGCTTAATTAGTTCATTTTCTAGGAAATGAATATCGGAAAAATCCGGAAAACATTTTCCTGTAAATTATTTTTCATGAAATAGATGAAACTTTTGATACTAGACCGATGAGCACGAACACCATGCCTCGACTATTTCCGTATCAATGGATGGTTTCGCAATCCCGAGGTAATTAATTATGACATGTACCTTCGACTAAAAATTTTCTATTTTGCTTTGGCAAGAAAAGAGTTTAATGATGGCTAAGCATGAGATCACACGAAACCACTCCAACCATGAGTCGATGGATGTGAGGCCTCTTGCTGAATTAGTGGGGATGAGATTTTAATCCCATGTGGCTTGGACATAAATTGAAGTCCAACCTGGACAAACTAGGAGATGACGTGGCATATGGTTTAATTTTTTTTTTTTTGTCGGTCCTATTCTACTCTTACTTTACTACTATTCTAACTCTCACTCTTAGACTTTTGCCCCGCCTTGTGCGGGGCATGGAAACCCACTCCGAAACTTAATTCGTCCCCACCCCAACCCCGAGAATGTGCGGATTCGAACCCCCACCTCCCCTTGAGGTTGGAAGGATGGCGTGAGGTAAACCCCAATTTCCCTCATCTTCTCTTCGTCTTCTTTGTCTTCGTCCTTCATCTTCATCTTTTGTTAACAATTTTCATTTCTTAACCACCTCTATGTCCTAACGTGACCAGCAAAATCAAAACAAATTGTAAATGAAAATTAAAAAAAAAATTTCCTCTCGCTCATTCGACGATGCATCTTTCGTGAGTCTACGATTGGGAACAGTGAAGCTCTCACTAGTCCACTCGATAATCTTTGCCGTCGCCATGATTTCTGGTGGACAAGTCTCATTCAGCGAGGGCCGGAGACATGATGCACGACGACGATTCGACTCCAAATAATCAATTCGTTTTAGTGACTATGTTGCTCCCTCTCTTTCACTGCTCTTTTTCGTCCTATTCTAACCAGAACATACTTAATTTGGAGATGTTTGTCCTCCTCTGCTCTTTACTGGGGATTTCAATACCTAATGTTGCCACAATTCCTCAATTGAAGAAAAAACAAATTTAGGGTTCGAAGAAGAAAAAAAATTTCGCCTCAATTCACCTAGTTGGTTAACTTAGGGTAATGTTGCTTACTTCACTTGATCGATGAGCCATATTACATTATTCATATTAGAAAATTATCACGTAGGATTTTCCGACAACTCAAATTAGTAACAACACCTAAGTGATCATTTTATTACAAAAGTGGCACTCCAATAATTGCTCGAAAAGTTTTAATACTAAAGTAAGTAATTATGAAAGTTATGGTAATTTTAGAATCATTTTCCCCATTTATGCCTAACATGGCAAGGGTGAGGCTCTATCAGTAAAATATTTGTAAATTTTACAGCCAAAAAAGAAAAAAGAAAAGAAAAGGGACAGAAGTATAGGTGATTATCAATGGAACTTTCATTTCCATCGTGTTTGTTGGACTTACAAAAAATACATGTTTTGAGCACATATCATGATATATTCGAATAAAAGTAATACAACACTAATTTCTGATTTTTAACGGTCAATTAATAATGTGACATGTCTATTTTCATTTGTATTGGTCATATTATATCATATCACATTAAAATTATGATATTCTTTTGATTTAGAAATTTAAAAGAAAAATCATATTAGACGAGATGTCTTTAACAAAATATCGTAGCATAGACGATCCTATTATAATATGCAAGCTTTCTCATCTATAGCATAGTGTAAACTCCTGGTATCATCATCTTAGATTACATTTTATTAATTATGAATTTGTCTACATACTCTTTTTTTTTAAATGACGATAAATACATATTCGTATTCCAAGTAATTTAATCTCAATTTCATATAAATAATTAATATTATCACCGGACAGATCGGGAATGATAACTTTACACCTTAGATTGAAGCCTACAACATTTATTGCAACAAAAGAGTAAAAATTAATTCTTTTAGATTACGTTTAGTGAATCACATATAACAATGAATTAGATAATTTTTATCTTATCTAATGTTTGGGTTAACAATAAATTCGGATTAAAAAGTCCCACATGCAGTGATGATGAGAAGACAAGGTGGGTTGGAATTTGAAGTAACAAGATGTGGCAGGTGATGAATTAGGGGGAAGAACCAAATTGCAAATCCTTTCGTTATCTTATTTCACAAAAAAATCAAAATGACCAAACAAAACCTCGTGGGATGGATTGTTTCTTTCATCTTAATTTCAGTTTCATGAATCATAGACATCTAATTCATTAGATTGTATTTAATAAATTATGGCAAAGCATAAAAATTGCCATGGGAGTTGGGACCACTTCACTATGTTATATTAAAACCGCCTCGGCCACATGTGGCTGGTAAGACTCACTCAAACCCACAAGGTGGCGGTAGAGGTGGCAATATGGGTCATAAACCCATATCATAACTCATTTTTAGTTAAATGGGTCATATATGGGTCAGTGAAAGTTAAATATGGGTCAAAAATGGGTTTGAGAAAATAAAGCACAAAACTAAATGGGTCTAAATGGGTTATTACTAATAACTCATTGATAACCCCATTTAGACCCACTTTCAACCCATGGCCATGGCTTCTTTAATTTTATAAATTTTTTTTTTTTATAAAAAATCCAAATTATATTATTTTTATATTTCAATTTTTTTCTTTTCTTTTTTCTTTTTCTTTTTTTCTTTTTTTCTTCCTCCCTTAGCCGATCCAGGCCGGCGACGAGCCGGGCGAGATCGAGCTCGCCGGCGTCGGGCGAGGCTCGATCTCGCCCGAACCGGCGAGGCCGAGGCCCCGCCGACGCCGGCGAGCTCGAGCCTCGCCGGTCGGCGAGGCCGAGCCTCGCCGGATCCGGGGCGAGATCGAGCCTCGCCCGACGCCGGCGAGGCTCGGCCTCGCTGACGACTGGCGAGGCTCGAGCTCGCCGGCGTCGGGCGGGGCCTCGGCCTCGCCGGTTCGGCGAGATCGAGCCCCGCCCGACGCCGGCGAGCTCGATCTCGCCTCGGCGGTCGGTCGCCGTCGCCGTGGCCGGCGGCCGGCCGAAGAAAAAAAAAAAAAAAGAGAAAAAAAAATAATCATTAAAAAATAAAATTTATATTTAAAATAAAAATATTTTTAAAAAATAAAAAATTATATTTTAAAAAATAAAATTATATTTTAAAAAATAAAAATTCGATTTTTTTAAAAATATTTTAAAAAGAATTATAAAAAAATTTCATTAAATTTGTATTGCATAAAAATGTTTTAACAATACTTTTTTATGATTTTTTTTTACAAAAAAATCATAAAAATGAGCTTTTTAGGTTTAGTTAAAAAATTTTCATATTATAATTTTTAGTTATTCAATAGTATGTTGACTTCAAATAAGAGAAGCATGTGCATAGTCTAATTATTTATAAATATTTCAATTTATAGGTTTTTTTTTTTTTTTTTTTTTTATTTTATTTACTATTTTGAATTTAATTTGAAGTTTTAATCCAATTAGCATATAGTAGAAGTGAGTTTTCTAGCAATACGGGTCAGGTCGGGTATGGGTCACTAGATTTACACTACAAGAATATGGGTCAAAACGGGTTAAATGGGTCAAATATGGGTCGACCCATTTTCGACCCGACCCATACCCGACCCGACCCACCCATTTGCCACCTCTAGGTGGCGGCTATGGCCCCATTATGCAATCATAAATCTATTTTGCAACCGAGTTACGGTATTATTTTTGTTATTTTTTTAACTAATTAGAAAACGTAAAAACATGCCCGTGCTATGCACGGACAGGATAAGGACTCCTCAAACGGATTTCAATTCCAACCAATCTCCTTTACAATAGTTTGGATTGCAAGAAGTGTTGGTCTTCGACGAGAGAATACTTCTCATCAGTGATGGCAAACCACAATTTTAAAGACTGGCGGACAGTAGTTGGCAGCGGAATTGAGCGTTTTCCGATTTTTATTAAAATGTGAAATGGTGTAGTCCTAGGTTTAGTTAAGTAATCTCAAATTCTATTTCACGGAATCTAAGTCGGCGGTGCTCTTTGTTTATCTCGAGTGTGAAAATTAGTGGGAATCAAAAATCCAATTTGTCGGCGAGATTGGATTTTAGCGAATGGACGAAACGAGATACGTGATACCACGGAGTGCGGGGCGATGCCGCGGGATATTCAGAGCAAGTCCAGCGCGATATTCGCCACGGTCGCACGTGCGGACAAAAGTGACATTTCCCAGCCTCCGCATGTACAAACTTCCTCCGTCCCTTTTGACTCTCTTTCTGCTCGATGGCGTACTCCACTTAGCGGTGTCAAAAAAACTGAGCTGGTCCGGTCCGGCTCGACCAGACCACCGGCCCTAAAATTAGAGTATTTTGGGGTCGGGCTCTTTTAGGTGTTGATATTGTTTGGGTTAGGGTCGGATCAGGTTGGGTCGAGTAAGGCCAGTACGGGTCTTCTCTCTCTCTCTCTGCCTTTGCACAACAAAGACGAAACACCTGGCTAATCAGTGTTGGTGCGGGCCTGGCCCGACCCATTCTCTTATATTCGGGTCAAGCACTCCCTGTAAGGTTTCGGGTCGAGTCAGGTATCACGAAAACTTGATCCAACTCAACCCATTGACACTTCTACCTCCACTCGTGGCGGCGCCCCCTATCCTTACACTTCCAAACTCCCTCTCTCTCTCAAATTGTGAAGGTCCACCATCCCTTGGTTGGGCAAGGGTCGATGCCCTCGCTCAAATTGGGGCAATGATTATTGCTAGTTGAGATCTGGGCAAGGGCCAGCAAGGCCTCACCTACAGTTGGCCAGGGTTGCTAACCATAGGACTCGCTGACCCTAGCTGGATTATATATATTAAATTTGGTCCAAATCGACATTATTGTGGGCCTATTTTTCTCACGTCAGCACCATGTAGAAGAGAGAACATTGTATTTTTAATTAATCAAATTGAACGGAATTAACAAAAACATTCGATTGCACAAATCTGATAAATTTTATGATTTGATTATACTTTTTAAAAGTTCTAAAATTTAATTGTGTTTTCATGATAAGTTCTAGAATTTTTAGTGAACATGTCCCACGATTGTATTAGACGTAATCTAAATCCATGCTCTCATTTTTCTATCAAACCCTAAATCAATGGGAGCCAAAACTCCTATTTGTCGGCGAAATTGGACTTTTTAGCAAATGGACCAAACGAGACACCTTATATTAGCACGCAGCACGATACGATTCCCCGGGAATATTCAAGTGGAGCGCGATATCCGCCGCGGTCGCACGTGCGGACAAAAGCGACATTTCACCTCTTCCACACACTCTCCCCGTTGTTTTTGACTCTCTGTCCGTCGCCGTTCTCCACTCGCGGCGGCGCTCCACATCTTCACACTTCGAAAACTCTCTCTTCTCTCTCTCTCTCTCTCTCTCTCAATCGTTCGGAGCCGCCGCTCGCCGTCGCAATGGCGTCCGCGTCGATGTCGCTCGTCTCGCCGGCCGGCGGCCCCCAGCAGCGCCTCCTCTCGCAGTCCTCGGTCGCGCCTCCGCTCTTCGCCTTCTCCCGCCGCGCCCGCACGTCCATTATCTTCTCCCCCGCGGCCCCGAGGATCGTCTGCTGCTCCTCCGCCGGCTCCTTGCCGTCCTCCGCCGCCGTCGCGGTCGCGATCTCCAACGGCAGGCCGGAGGGGGAGCGGAGGGAGGTCCGGTTCGGCCTGCCGAGCAAGGGGCGCATGGCCGAGTACACGCTCGGCCTCCTCAAGGTAACATCGCATTGCCCGTTTTCGGTTGCCGGGGAATCGGTTCCGATGAAAGTGTCTTAAATCTCTGACATGCCGCTCTAGGAGGGTTGCGGTCTGTTTGTTTTTATCTGCATACTGATCCTTTTCGACTTTGTTCTCGAAGGATTGCCAATTGTCGGTCAAGCAGGTGAATCCTCGCCAGTATGTTGCAGAAATTCCACAGGTATGGATAATTTCTTGAAAAATTGCGTGCCTCATTTTGGTATAGGCAATTAGGCATGGTGGTAAGACATTTTGAATCCGTTCATTGTAACTCACTTGGAACCCAAATTTTGAATTTAAGAACTACTAAAGATAGGTTAGCAAGAGAGATTCATCTAGTCATCGTATCTGAGATATGTGGACAGGGAATCAAGGAGTGATAACCCTTTCACGAAATCATTGATGTAAAATAGGATCTCTGTCCTAATTGGGATAGAATGTAGTCTTGACAAAGTGCTGATGGTTTGAACCCCAAAGTGTAATGCTGAAACTGTCTTTGCAAGACGCAAGAATAAGAAATGACCCACTCTAGTCACTCAAAGGCTGTGGTTGAAAAGGTCTGTGTCTTAGAGTACTTCTGTGGTGATGAGCTAGACAAGTGCTTCTCTAATCTTACATAGAATTACTCTCATTCATATAACAAAGAAATCTCCATGAAAAAGTAATTAAATTTTTTTCACAGTGCTGTTTAATTTAGTTGTTAGTTCTATATGCTGCAGGCTGTTTTTAATTGATTTGGTGGCTAACTTATCTTGCAGCTCTCTAATTTGCAAGTCTGGTTTCAGCGACCAAAGGACATTGTAAAAAAATTGTTATCTGGAGATCTAGACATTGGAATAGTGGGTTTTGACACAGTTAGTGAACATGGACAGGTAAGCAGAAGATGTTATATGCTGTATGTTTGATCATTGGTTGGATTTTTTATGTATCATTTTTCACTAATGTTTCGTTTGCATTCAAAGATTTACACTTTGAAGCTGTGAAAACAATTTATTGCATGGTTTTCCCCTGCTTTGGAAGAAGTGGAAGATTAAGAGCGCTTTATCAAACAAAATGTCGTATCTGCTTTCCCTTTGAACCAAAAATATTGCAATAAGCTTTCATGCTAAAACCAAAAAATTATGAATAATTCGTTTCGATTTGAGATGTTAATGTTTGCATGTTTTTCAAGACTAGGTGTGTTTGGGCAACAGCTACGGCCAAAAAGCTAAAACTAAAGTCACACCAGATGCCCCACTGCAAATTGAAAATGCTGCGTGCTGATTGCATGTTGTCACTATGTACAAAGTTGATTGGGGAATAGTTGTCTGAATAATCCAGCTTTAAAGAGTCCCTGTGAGCATCTGACAGAAGATCCTAGTTTTCCTGTTGTCTTTGTAAGGTGATACATGAAAAAGAGGAGAGGGGACTTTGTCTAAGTTCAGTTGTAGCCTCAATAGTATGTCATCCTTCCCCTGCTTATTTATAAGCAATCTGTTGCCCTTGAGAGATGAAAGATTGACTTGGCATATAGATCACCACCAATTGGGCAGATTAGTAGTTATCAGATAACAGGGTGCTTCCTATGTGTTAAATACGCAGCAGAGAAGTTGGATCAAAGATCTTACCTGAATGACAAAAGTAGTTGCGTATTTCCTTGTAAACAATTTTGAAAAATGGCTTGGATTAGCAGAGTTACTGGATGATGTCAAGTTTCGGTATGTATCTCCGAACTCTTTAGATAGTTTAGGTGGTTAGAGTGTTCATATTTTTTTGTGTTTGTACGGATCGATGACTTGAAATCTTAGAATGATGATTGCATGGTCACCATGTGAGGAATGCTGGACAGAGACAAAAACCTCCTGATTGCTTCAACTTCATATATCAGAGCTTTTTCTGATCTTTTTGTCTTGTTTTTATGTTTTCATCAAGCTTTTCAACTTCATTATATCATAGAATGTTGATTTCGCAACACTAACTTGATATAATACTGTCCTAAAAGAGCTTATGCTTCTTGTATTCAGGGTAATGAAGATCTTATTATTGTTCATGAAGCTCTTGATTATGGGGATTGCCGTTTGTCTCTTGCAGTAAGAAAGTTTATGCCCTCAATTTTGATATATTGATAGAATTATTTCCAATTGGTTCATTGCTATGGAAAATTTTAGTGTTGATATGTTCTTTTGATCTTCAATTAGATTCCCAAATATGGGATCTTTGAGAAGATTAATTCGGTGAAGGAGCTTGCACAAATGCCCCATTGGACTGAAGAGAAACCACTCAGAGTTGCTACCGGTTTTGGCTATGTATGTTTGCATTTTCAGATCTTAAATGTTATTGTTTATTGTGCCATCTTTCCACCTTATAGCAAATTTTCTTGTGGGGTGCCAGAGTGATTGTCCTTTTTAACTGCTTAAGTATAGGTTTCTCTCTTGTGTCTTTGTAGCTGGGGCCTAAGTTCATGAAAGAAAATGGACTGAAGCATGTGAGCTTTTCAACTGGTGAAGGAGCATTGGAGGCAGCTCCTGCGGTAAAAATATCAATTTCTTTCACTTATTCGATATCTTTGTAGGTTACCAACTCATTACCCGTATTGAAGATGGTTTGTGATTGTCACCATGAAATTTTTTTTCGTTAAGCGCGTGTCGTCTTTAAACTAAACTGGAGTTAATATATCTGTGGAAGCTCTCTTAAGAGATTGAAGAGAAGGGGTTGGGGAACCCATATTCTGGTAGAGTTTATGTCAAGGAGGGATCAATCTTGTGTGCTCAACTAGAATTTAGAATGTAGAAGTTTAAACCATTTCATTTTCCAGTTCCCAGGTTCAGACCATTTCAATTTTTGTTTTAAAAAACAAAAGACAATAAAATGCATTGAGAGTCTTATGGCTCTGGATTCATGTCTTTTCTCTTTTTCCACCTAGATGGTTAGAAGATCTGTACTGAATGTGCAGATTGGTGAGTACAAATTTTTTTTCGCTCGGTATGGCAGGTTATGTTATTCTTTTCACGATGCTTCGGGGGTCAACTCTTTACCACATCTTTTACATTTTTGTCAAATATCTCAATACCCACTTATTTTCTTGATCGGTCTATGGAGTGCAGCCCTTTATGTCACTCCTAAATACACCCCATTAAGGAGATTAAAAATGGTGTCGGGGAATATAGTTACATGAGAATCTTCATTAAACAAGAAAGGCAGAGAAATATTTCCTATGAAGAGGGGAAACAAGGAAATGAAGGGAGTGGAAACCGCCGTCTCTTTGTTGATGGGTAGATGCAGTGAAGGAAGGACAGACTAGTGCACATCCTACTAAATTTCGTATTCTACATGTTGGTAAATTGTGCTTATGTAGACCATTTTCTATCCACATTGTGGGGCAATGTGTGTACATGCCCTGTCCCGGGGAATGTATATTTGAGACTACATCGAGCCACCATAGTTTTAGCAGGAGGATCTTTTTAAAAAAGCACTTGAATCTTTTGGTGTTTCCTTTGATGATGCAATGGTTGGATCTATCTGTCATTGCCTATGGATCTTGTGGCCATTCATTTTCTGATATGAAGCGTTGATTTGATTAATCCATGAATTATGGGTTTTTTCTCTTTTCGATGATTGAAAATTTTATCCCTTGGAAGGAAATAATTCTGCGGACATTGCTTCTCCTTTATTAAAAAGAATCTGAAGTATCCCCCCAAAGATTAAGTTATTAGGATAGCAACCTCTTGAGCATATCGACTGTAGTTCATTTCATGTATTTGTTTTGAGGCTGCAATTTAGTTGAACAGAAAATATATACGACTGCTGTTATATCTTGGCATGTGGCACACTGGTATCTTCAATGGCATCTCCATGAGGGGAGGTCAAGGATTTAATTAAACTGAATGCTAATTGATGGCATTGGCAGTATAGTATTGATGCTGTGTCTTCATGATCTACAATTGACTTCTTTACTTTTCTTTGGTAATCCAGATGGGGACTGCTGATGTTATTTTGGACCTTGTAAGTAGTGGGACAACATTAAAGGAAAATAACTTAAAAGAAATTGAAGGTGGGACAGTGTTGGAAAGTCAGGTGGGTAACATGTTTGCACTGGCAAGCTCGCCATATGATCGTTTCTTCATTCTGTCTTTTCAAACTTCTCTTAACTAGGGCTGAATGTCCTTCAGGCTGTTCTTGTGGCAAGCAGGAAGTCACTAATCCAACGGGAAGGTGTTCTTGGTGCAACGCACGAGATTCTTGAAAGATTGGAGGCACATCTTAAAGCAGTTGGCCAGTTCACGGTGTGTAGATTATTGTATATATGTTGATGAACTTCCTGTCCAGCATCCGAACATACTTCCTATTAAGCTGCACCTGCTGTGGCCATCCCCCTTTCACTCCTTACTATGTTTCTGAGTTGCGTAAAATAGATACATCAGGGCACTCATCAAAAAACAAAATTTAAACGGGTGACTTATGGTTGTGCAAGTTCTCTGTTGAGGCAAATTTAGCAGTGTCAATTGGATGTGACGCGGTTGGTACTCTGTGGACATAAGCATAACTTAAATCATTGTCAAGTATGACTTGTTCAACCTTTTCTTATTCAACAGCTAAGTAGGAATTGCTGCAATAAAAATTTGGGAGAAATAATATAGAAAATTCTGTAAGTGCAATACAAGGTATTTTAGAATATACACAACTAAGATACTGCAGATAGATACATGTTACCGACTCCTTTATCCAATTATCAAAATCAATGCTTTATAATCGGTATCAATATTTTTCACAGGTAACAGCAAACATGAGGGGGAGTAGTGCAGAGGAAGTCGCTAAGCGAGTACTCAGTCAACCATCACTCTCTGGTTTGCAGGTAATGCAGTGAGCCCTCTTTTGTCGTACTCCAAGTTGAGCCCCAGCTCAATTTGAAGCTGTAGCTATCTTATTCTCACTCTTAAGTGTTTCTGATTTTCTTGTGCTCATACGCTATCAGGGACCTACTATAAGTCCAGTCTTTCGCAAACATAATGGAGAAGTGGTTGCAGACTACTATGCGATCGTCATTTGTGTTCCTAAAAAGGCCCTCTATAGCTCTGTGCAGCAGTTGAGAGCAGTAAGTCCTAATTTTGGAAATAGCCGTAGCCGCTTTATGCAGAGATTTTTTTGTTTCCCGCTGGTCACATCCTAATATGAAGTGCAGATACTTGCAGCTGTAGATTTTCGTTAATCATAGCTTGATAACACTCCTGGGTGCCTTTTGAACACGTTGAAACCTTTATGTGCAGATCGGGGGTAGTGGAGTTCTAGTGTCTCCGTTGACTTACATTTTCGATGAAGAGACTCCCAGATGGCAGCAGCTTCTGTCCAAACTCGGGCCGTAGTTCTTGGTAGGCCAATGCTCAGGTCGACTAGAAGCACCGGCATTGGAGAACCAGCTTGTGGAGAAGATAGAGGACGGGGTAAAATTCATCAGGAAGGTTTTATCTTAGTTATGTGGGTAGCCTTGCCACATCTATTCTTTTAGATTTGCGATTTCTTTTCCTCTAGATATTATTTTTTTTCCCTCTGTGTGGTTTATAGCAATTGGTTTTAGAATATAAGGAAGTGTGGGAACATGCTAAAGTTTATTTTGGGACATTCTTTGTAAGTGATTATGTTGACAATCTGGGTCAACGGCGATTCCACGACGTACTTTGGAAGATAAATAGGTGCTGTTAATACCTACCCAAGTCGCCCGTGGTCCATTGTTTAGCGGTATCAGCAGCGCTGCTATTACCCACACGAGTCAGATGACTTAGGTGGCTTGGCTATCTGTTACGAGAGGAACGATCGAATTGTACGGCAACAGAAAATGAGTGACTGATGGTGTCATGAATGAAGATTTCACACCCATAGATTTTGCTTGACAACGGCTTTCGCTATGGAAACGATGTTCATAGCACAACGTTTGGCAGACAAATTCTCTCCCGCTTTGCCCTTAATTCAGCTAGTCAATCTCAACAGAAAATGAGCTACTTATGTTGCGACCCAAACAATGAACTGTCCTTAGTAATTTTTCTGCTCAACTAGTTATATGCTAATCAGCTGCATCGTACCAGATGATCATTGGTACGATCATTAAATGGGGTGTTATCGTACCAGATGATCATTGGTACGATCATTAAATGGGGTGTTGGGGAGATCGAAAGGGCGGGGAGTAATGTAGGTGGCAATTGAGGAAATCGGGTATTGTGATTTATGAAAAAGCTTACCATAAATGACCCACTCTAGTCACTCAAATGCTGTGGTTGAAAAGGTCCGTGTCTTATAGTACTTTTGTCGTGATAAGCTATACAAGCGCTTCTCTAATCTTACATAGAATTACTCTAATTCATATAACAAAGAAAACTCTCCAAGAAAAAGTAATTAAAAAAATCTTCATGGCGCTATTTAATTTAGTTATTAGTTCTATATGCTACAGGCTGTTTTTAATTGATTTGGGGGCTCACTTATCTTGCAGCTCTCTAATTTGCAAGTCTGGTTTCAGCGACCAAAGGACATTGTAAAAAAAAATTTATCTGGAGATCTAGACATTGGAATAGTGGGTTTTGACACAGTTAGTGAACATGGACAGGTAAGCAGAAGATGTTATATGCTGTATGTTTGATCATTGGTTGGATTTTTATGCATCATTTTTCACTAATGTTTCGTTTGCATTCAAAGATTTATACTCTGAAGCTGTGAAAACAATTTATTGCATGGTTTTCCCCTGCTCTGGAAGAAGTGGAAGATTAAGAGCGCTTTATCAAACAAAACGTCATATCTGCTTTCCCTTCGAACCAAAAATATTGCAATAAGCTTTCATGCTAAAACCAAAATATTATGAATAATTCGTTTCGATTTGAAATGTTAATGTTCGTATGTTTTTCAAGACTTGGTGTGTTTGGGCAACAGCTACGGCCAAAAAGCTAAAACCAAAGTCACACCAGATGCCCCACTGCAAATTGAAAATGCTGCGTGCTGATTGCATGTTGTCGCTATGTACAAAGTTGATTGGGGAATAGTTGTCTGAATAATCCAGCTTTAAAGAGTCCCTGTGAGCATCTGACAGAAGATCCTAGTTTTCCTGTTGTCTTTAGAAGGTGCAGACATCCTTGATACATGAAAAAGAGGTGAGGGGACTTTGTCTGAGTTCAGTTGTAGCCTCAATAGTATGTCATCCTTCCCCGGCTTATTTATAAGCAATCCGTTGCCCTTGAGAGATGAAAGATTGACTCGGCATATAGATCGCCACCAATTGTGCAGATTAGTAGTTAGCAGATAACAGGGTGCTTCCTATGTGTTAAATACGCAGCAGAGAAGTTGGATCAAAGATCTTACCTGAATGACAAAAGTAGTTGCATATTTCCATGTAAACAATTTTGAAAAATGGCTTGGATTAGCAGAGTTACTGGATGATGTCAAGTTTCGGTATGTATCTCCGAACTCTTTAGATAGTTTAGGTGGTTAGAGTGTTCATATGTTTTTGTGTTTGTACGGATCGATGACTTGAAATCTTAGAATGATGATTGCGTGGTCACCATGTGAGGAATGCTGGATTGCTTCAACTTCATATATCAGAGCTTTTTCTGATCTTTTTGTCTTGTTTTTGTGTTTTCATCAAGCTTTTCAACTTCATTATATCATAGAATGTTGATTTCGCAACACTAACTTGATATAGTACTGTCCTAAAAGAGCTTATGCTTCTTTCATTCAGGGTAATGAAGATATTATTATTCATGAAGCTCTTGATTATGGGGATTGCCGTTTGTCTCTCGTGGTACGAAAGTTTATGCTCTCAATATACTGATAGAATTATTTTCAATTGGTTCATTGCTATGGAAAATTTTAGTGTCGATATGTTCTTTTGATCTTCTATTAGATTCCCCAATATGGGATCTTTGAGAAGATTAACTCGGTGAAGGAGCTTGCACAAATGCCCCCATGGACTGAAGAGAAACCACTTAGAGTTGCTACCGGTTTTGGCTATGTATGTTTGCATTTTCAGATCTTAAATGTTATTGTTTATTGTGCCATCTATCCACCTTATAGCAAATTTCCTTGTGGGGGTGCCAAAGCGATTGTCCTTTTTAGCCGCTTGTCATGACCTACCCTCGGGGAGGAATAGGTTTAGGGGTATTGCTTAGAGAACAAACCTAAGGCCCATGATTAGGCATAAGCTCTCCAAACTCATACCTCGTGCAATATTGGGGTATTCTTAAGAATTTTGCAATGAGGAGTCGTCACTAGCCTATTCTGGCCAAATGGGGCATGGGAATGTATCTCACTTTCTACGCAAGTAGAGAATTTAGGATCGGGGACTTGATTACATTAATTAACTAATTATTGCCTTTTCATTTTTTTAAAATGTTTTTGTCAAGCAGTTTGGATTAATTTTATATCAAATCACTAATACGCGAGGTGATCATGCGGATACGCAACCATTAAAATAAGAGTTACCAACCAAGGAAAGCATTTAAATAAATTGCATGGGAGAGCAAATATTTAATATTAAGGAAAAGATAAATGCTAATCTTAACTGGATTAAAGGGATCAATACAGTAAAAGCATGCAAATAAGAGTAATTGTCTTTGAAGACCAATGAAGCCCTAAGGTAGAGCCCTAAAGGCTTACTCAATTTTTAGCACACTTTAGAATTAAGAAACCTCCATTTTTAAGAAAATAGTTCAGAAAGTTTGTTTTTAAAATTTTTCAAATGAAATTCTGAATTTTCTGACAATTTTTTATTTTTTTTTTTTAATTTTCTAAATTTTTTATTTTTTTAATGATTTTTTTTTATTTTTTCACTTAAGTCTTTTTCCCTGCACCTTCTGCTCAAGCCACTTTTTGCCATTTTATAGTTTTTTTTTTTTTTTTTTTTTTTTTTTGCTTTTTTCCTTATTCTTTATTCTTTTTCTTTTTTTTACTATTCCCTTTTGGTCTTCTTCTTCTTCGTGCATCCCCTCTGCACGCCCGAAGTTATCCAAACCCACTAAAGCCAAAGCAAACCCAGACCCATTAAACTCATCCAACCCAACCGATCAAGACTCGATGGAGCTCAAAACTCCATAGACCATATTAAACCCAACATCCAGCATGACTCTTTTAACATTCCGCACCAAAGTATGATATCTAAAACAAAGCCCGCGCTAACCTACAGCAACGCCCTTTTCAATTTGACCAAAATAAGCCCAACACCATCTCCTATCGGCCACTTTACTCAGCCTCACGCGGTCTTCTTGCTCCTGTTATTGCAGAACAAAAAAGGAGCCCAAGATTGAATGTGAACTCCGGGCAATCAAAGGGCTGATAACACCTCCAAACTCCAACATAACCGAGACTCCAATACCACCCGACCATCATCTACTCTCACTTATGAACATGCCAACATTTATAACACAAAGGCCACCAAGGCATCGAACAAGATTCGACAAAGGGGAAAAGCACATCGAACCACAGCATGTGTTGAGGTTAGTCAAAGATCACCATTAAGCAAAACCTGTCACTACACATTTCAGCGACTAAAAATCAAGAGGAAAATACGTGCGACCATGGTTCAAGCATTTTGTCAAAATAAATGGTCTGCAGTAGCTCTGAAAAACCCAACACGCACACGGACTAACAAAAAGAACAAGTCCCGGTTTCTTGGAGCGAGCGTTTGGTCGTGGGGTTCCCTACCAGCTCGGAGACGGCGGCGGGAGGGCGAGCTCGGGATGAACCAAGCAATGGCCGACCACCCCCACAATGTTTCCGAGGCGAGATCCTCGGGAGAAGGGAAGTTCGTACCAGAAAAAATGAAACTCACCGGAGGTTTGGGTACAGGGGTGACCAGGTCAGGACGACGAGGATAACGACCGGGGTCGTTGAACAAAACTCAGGCGCGCCAATCGACCCGAGAACTCCTCGCTTTCAGTCGCTCTCTTCTTTGCTGAGAACAACACCATCGCCAGGATCTCTCTTGGAGAAACGCCACCGCTAAAACTCGTCAACCGCTACCCACGATCAACGAGATAAGGCTTCATGGGAGACGATCGGAAAAACTTGAATCGAAGCAAGGAAGCCGCGGCTTGTTGGTTCCGGCTAGGAGGCGCAAACCTCGCGTCGGGGATGGCTAAGCGACGCTCGGCTGAGGTGGATTCCAGGTCTCTCTATTCCCAGTCCCTCTCCGTTTCTCCCCCTCTGTTTCTCTCCAGCTCCCTGGTGGTTCTCCCCTGCTCCCCCCTGCTGCCGTGCTGCTGCTGTGCCCTGTCTTCTCGCCCTGCCCTGCTGTCTCTTCAATTGCTGCAGGTTGGCGCGCGAAGACAGGATCCGAGGAGGAGGAAGACGGCTGGGCGCGAGCTGGGCCGAAGGAAAGAGGAGCTGGGCCGCGCAGGGAAGGAAAAAAAGAAGGCGGGCCGGGCCAAGACCGGATCCGGCCCGACCCGAACCCTTCCACGTTTTTTTCTTTTAAATTTTTTAATTAAATCAAATATATATATATATATATATATATATATATATATACTTGAAAATACAAAACTGTCAACACTGCTCATGAAAGAAAATGGACTGAAGCATGTGAGCTTTTCAACTGGTAAAGGAGCATTGGAATCAGCTCCTGCGGTAAAAATATCAATTTCTTTCACTTATTTGATATCTTTGTAGGTTACCAACTCATTACCCGTATTGAAAATGGTTTGTGATTGTCACCATGAAATTTTTTCGTTAAGCGCGTGTCGTCTTTAAACTAAGCTGGAGTTAATATGTCTGTGGAAGCTCTCTTGAGAGATTGAAGAGAAGGGGTTGGGGAACCCATATTCTGGTAGAGTTTATGTCAAGGAGGGATCAATCTTGTGTGCTCAACTAGAATTTAGAATGTAGAAGTTTAAACCATTTCATTTTCCAGTTCCCAGGTTCGGACCATTTCAATTTTTGTTTTAAAAAACAAACGACAATAAAATGCATTGAGTCTTATGGCTCTGGATTCATGTCTTTTCTCTTTTTCCACCTAGACGGTTAGAAGATCTGTACTGAATGTGCAGATTGGTGAGTACAAATTTTCTTTTGCTCAGTATGGCAGGGTTATGTTATTCTTTTCATGCTGCTTTGGGGGACAACTCTTTACCACATCTTTTACATTTTTGGCAAATATCTCAATACCCACTTATTATCTTGGTCGGTCTATGGAGTGCAGCCCTTTACGTCACTCCTAAATGCACCCCATCAAGGAGATTAAAAATGGTGTCGGGGAATATATTTACATGAGAATCTTCATTAAACAAGAAAGGCAGAGAAATATTTCCTATGAAGAGGGGAAACAAGGAAAAGAATGGAGTGGAAACTGTTGGAAGATATGATTCATCAAATCGTATCTAATTGTTGATGGATAGAGAATCATGTTTATTTTAGGATTAGAAAGATAGGGGAATATTTCTTTTCCTTTATTAATCTCTTTCTTTGTAATTAAATACACTTTGTACATAATAGAAATTACATACAGAGAATACAAAATTTCTTCTCCTATTTCCCTTCTATCTTTTCTTGACGTTTTCTCTTTGGTCTTCTGACATGGTATCAGAGCTTCTTGCGATTTTGGCATAGCTTCCGCATCCATTCATCCTAATTGCCTTGAGGAACTATAACCGCGAAAACAGTTATCGAAAAGAATCAATTCCTCTTGAAAGAAAATTTTCTTTTCTACAATGAACAAATCAGAAGCTCTCACTTTAAAACCAGATGACCAGCCAGCGAGAGATGCGACGCCACAGAGTACGCACAATCCAAATTCAACTGTTGTGACGACTATGGCGGAGCAACAATTCAGCCAAAGCTAGATCCAGCCTCCACACGTGCAATGGCAGAATTTTCCGGCTTAGTTCAATCTGGGGCAAACCTTCTTGGGCCATCCTTACCAGTGGATGCCATATCCATGGATCCATGGGGTAAACCCACATACATCACAACCGAGCTACCAAAGCAGTGTGTGGACCGACGGAGGCGCACTAACCAATAGTGGGGCAGGCTCTACCTTTGGCTCAGAGCAGACGAGCGGATTAGGCAAACCGGGGGGAACGAATCCCTACCCAGATTTCTTCAATGCAGGTCGAGAAAGCGGGTCGAATGTAGGGGTGAATACCTACCCGACTTTTTCACCTAGTTTTTTTCCTTATCAGATCCTTGCTGCTGGAGGACGGCTAGAGCCCGGCGACCCTCTTTACACGACGAACGCCGACGGACCAGAACTGAAACTTATCAGTCAGCAATTGACGGGCCCAAACAACTACTCGATTTGGTCGCGGGAGCTCCGGCGTGCCCTGGTAACAAAAGATAAGGAGGGTTTTCTCGACGGAACCATTCCGGTTCCAACCGACGAGCGAATGGCTCGATTTTGGAGAAAATGTAACCAACTCGTCAGAACCTAGATCGGGAACTGTATCACACCCGAAGTCGCAGCGGGACTTCCTGCGACGGAAGATACGAAAGAGATATGGGACAATATTAAGGAAATGTATGGAAAGCTAGATCAAATTAAGATCTTTTCCATAACACAGCAAATTTCGGATCTGAAGCAAGGGAATATGAGTGTCGCGATGGTTTACAATAAATGGTCGGCGTTGTGGAATGAAATGGAATCGGCCGAAGAAAAATTCGCCTGGCCCGAACCCATTCTATAGCAATACAAGAACATGCGCGAGAGAGAAAAGGCGATTAGGTTTCTCCTAATCTTAAACGAAACATACCTTTCGTTTCGATCCCAGATCCTGACAATGGATCCCATGCCAAACCTTGGCCGGATCCACCAGCTCGCCGTCCAGGAAGAGAGCCAACAGAGGACGGCGGCTTATGGAAGAGGAAGCGAGGCGATGGCTCTGGCCGCTAGAGGTCATTATCGCCCCCACAGAAAAACCCTAGAGTCAAAGAACGAAAGGGGGCGAATGCAGGGTTGAGAAACCCTAGCCCTAATTTTGGGGAGCAAATGGACGGCCCTGATCTTGGCGAGCAATCCGACGGCTCCTATTTTTTGGCGACAGGGCCCTTCTTAGCAGGCCCACGGAGCAGCTTCGCTGGAGCAGATGGGCCGCGCGAAGTCAATGGGCCGCGAGGAAGAATTCAGCCGCGCGAAATCAATGGGCTGCGAGGAATTCAGCCCACCGGACCAGAAGGACCATATGGGCCGACTTTGGCCCAATTTTTCCAGCCCAGCAACAGATTTCCTTCAACTGCAAAAAACAATGGTAAAAAAGGAAAAGGTAAATTATACTGCGACTATTATAAACATCCGCACTATACAATTGAAAACTGTTGGAAATTACATGGGAGACCTGGAGAAAAAGAAAGAGGAAAATCTTCACAAGTTTTTCAATTACTGGGTCAGCCAACAGATAAATCAATTACCTATGAGCAGTATCAGGAATTGATGGAGGCCTTAAAAAGGTTGGATGCATCTGATAAGGCTGGGAGCTTCACAGGTACATCTTATTGCTTGATGAATTCAATTTCGAAGAATGCATGGATTATAGATTTAGGTGCTAGTGATCACATAGTCTGTGATAAGGGCTTCTTTTCCAAAATCAAGAAATTATCTTTCCCTATATCAGTACAACTTCCAAATGGAAATTCCACACAAGTTGTCATGACTGGCACTGTGAATCTTAGTCCCCTAATTACACTTTGAAATGTACTTTATATGCCTGACTTCCAATTCAACCTCATATCAGTTAATCGAACTTTTGAAGAAAATTCATGTCATGTCCTACTCATTCCAGATAATTGTTTCTTTCAGGCCCTTTCAACTGGCAAACTGATGGGCTTGGGTAAAGCTTATCAAGGGCTCTATTTCTGGATGGATTTTCCCAGCAGTTTTAAATTGTCGTCTATTGAATTCAATAAATCATTGTGTAACTATGTTATCAATGACAAAAATTCCATTTATCATAAAAGATTGGGACATAATGCTTCATTCCCTTGTCCCCAATGTCCTATCTGTCCTTTGGCAAAACAAACACGTGCTCCTTTTCCAAATAGTAATTCCCAAGTAGATAGCATTTTTTCATTAATCCATGCTGATGTTTGGGGACCCTATCATACTGTGCACCACGACGGGTCACGATATTTCCTCACAATTATTGATGATTTCTCTCGTGCGACATGGATATTCCTCATGCAGTCCAAGAATCAAGTCTTTTCTCACCTAAGAACATTCCTTACCTTGTCTAAAACTCAGTTTGGAAAAACAATCCGTCGCATTAGAACTGATAATGGAAGAGAGTTCTTCAATGGTGAGTGTGCTTCTTTATTTTCACTGAATGGAATCTTGCATGAGAGTTCTTGCACTTATACACCATAGCAAAATGGTGTTGTTGAGAGAAAACATCGTCACCTCTTAGAAGTAGCACGTGCCCTCAAGTTTCAAGCATCTATTCTTGAGAATTTTTGGGGAGATTGTGTGATCACAGCAGCATATTTGATTAATCGCATGCCATCATGCATTTTGAAAGGAAAGACGCCATTTGAGATGTTATATGGAAAGAAACCGAATCTGAGTCATCTCAGAGTTTTTGGATGTCTCTGTTATGTCACTACAGTCAGACACAAGGATAAGATGGCACCACGTCCTAGTGAATGTATATTCATGGGATATCCCACCTTAAAAAAGGGGTATCGGATTTATGCACCATCCACAGGAGAATTTTTCGTAAGCAGAGACATTGTCTTTCATGAGAATAATTTTCCTTTCCAAACTCTTATTTCTTCACCTGAAGATGAAAAGACAAGGAATTCAAGATTCTTATTGGAAGAAGATATACTTTCGGGAGGCACATTTATTGCTACTCCTCTCCCAGGACCAACTGATGAATCGCCTACATTACCTATTGAGACATCTACAAGTCACTCCACTGAAGAGTCCCATATAGAAGAATCGGCATAGTTCACTGAACTTCTAGAACCAAGCCCTGCTGTGGAAGAGTCCTCCTCGATGCAACAAGAACCTCCACGGCGTTCTAGTCGAGCAGCTCGCCCACCAGCTTGGACAAAGGATTACATATGTGGTTCTTCGAGATCGTCAGGTACTCGTTATCCCATATCGTCTTACATCTCATTTGATAGGCTATCACCAGAACATTTATGTTGCATGAGCCGTATTTCTGAAGAATGAGAACCTTCTAGTTATAATGAGGCCAAAGACGATCCTCGTTGGCAAAAGGCCATGGAGGCCGAGTTACATGCTTTAACGGAGAATCATACTTAGGATGTCGTAACAATGCCTGCTCATCTCAAACCCATTGGATGTAAGTGGGTTTACAAGATCAAGTACAGAGCATATGGTTCTGTGGAGAGATATAAGGCTCGGTTGGTAGCCAAAGGCTTTACACAGCGAGAAGGTTTTGATTACCATGAAACTTTTTGGCTTGTTGCAAAGGATGTCACGATTCAATCTTTCCTATAGGTTGCTGCTTTTCGTGACTAGCCGTTACACCAGATGGACGTGCATAATGCCTTTTTACATGGTGATCTGGATGAAGAAATCTACATGGATCTTCCACCCGGATTATGGAGACAGGGGGAGTCTAAGGTGTGTCGTCTCCGTAAATCTCTTTATGGACTTAAGCAAGCCTCTCGATAATGGTACGCCAAGTTCACTAATGCACTTATGGCTGCTGGATTCAAACAATCCAAATATGACTATGCCCTATTCACTTCGACAAAAGGTATGTCATCTATTTACTTGATGATTTATGTTGATGACATACTTATCATGGGAAATGATGATTATGCTATGAAGAAACTTAAAGAGTATCTGCATTCCACCTTCCATATCAAAGATCTAGGGCCACCTAAGTATTTTTTTGGAATTGAGATAGCTCGTTCAGATCAGGGAATCTCTCTTAGTTAGAGGAAATTCATAATGGAGATCATATCAGAAACATGATTATCAGGCTATAGACCAACCATTATTCCTATTGAGCAAAATGCTAAACTGACATCTGTCGACTATGATACTGGCATATCATCTCCTTCTGATGATCCGTTATTAAGAGATCCATCGGGATACTAGAGACTGGTAGGGAAACTTATATACCTCACTATGACTAGGCCAGACATCTGCTATGTAGTGCAGACTCTCAGCCAGTTTATACATAGTCCAAAGCAATCTCACATGAATGCAGCTTTGAAAATTGTGAGATACTTAAAGACATGTCCAGGGTTGGGGATACTCCTTTCTCGGAAATGCAACATGAAAATGACGGCTTACTGTGATGCAGATTATGCCACATGCCCTATGAGCAGGAGATCTATTACCGGATTCTGCATCAAATTTGGGGAATCATTACTTTCATGGAAGACAAAGAAGCAGTCTACTGTATCTCTATCTTCAGTTGAAGCCGAGTATCGATCCATGGCCAATATTGTCTGTGAAATAGTTTGGCTAAGGGGTTTACTTCAGGATCTCGGGGCACAAGTTGAAGGACCAACTACACTCTTTTGTGACAATGATTCAGCACTCAAACTTGCAGCAAACCCTGTATTGCATGAGAGGACAAAACACATAGAAGTTGATTGCCACTTTACTCGAGAGGAAATTCAAGAAGGAGTAATCGAGACAAGAGGAATCAGGACTTCAGAGCAACCAGCAGACATATTTACTAAGCCTCTTTGCCAAAGACAACATGCATATCTTCTAAGCAAGCTTGGGGTCTTGGACATCTACAAGCCACCAGCTTGAGGGGGAGTGTTGGAAGATATGATTCATCAAATCGTATCTAATTGTTGATAGATAGAGAATCATGTTTATTTTAGGATTAGAAAGATAAGGGAATATTTCTTTTCCTTTATTAATCTCTTTCTTTGTAATTAAATACACTTTGTACATAATAGAAATTACATACAGAGAATACAAAATTTCTTCTCCTATTTCCCTTCTATCTTTTCTCGACATTTTCTCTTTGGTCTTCTGACAGAAACCGCCGTCTCTTTGTTGACTGGTAGATGCAGTGAAGGAAGGATAGACTAGTGTACATCCTCCTAATTTTCGTATTCTAAATGTCGGTAAATTGTGCTTATGTAGACCATTTTCTATCCGCATTGTGGGGCAATGTATGTACATGCCCTGTCCCGGGGAATGTATATTTGAGACTACATCGAGCCACCATAGTTTTAGCAGGAGGATCCTTTTAAAAAAGCACTTGAATCTTTTGGTGTTTCCTTCGATGATGCAATGGTTGGATCTATCTGTCCTTGCCTATGGATCTTGCGGCCATTCATTTTGGGATGTGAAACATTGATTTGATTAATCCATGAATTACAGGTTTTTTCCCTTTTCAATGATTGAAAATTTTATCCCCTGGAAGTAAATAATTCTGCGGACATTGCTTCATCCTTTGTTAAAAAGAATCTGAAAGTATGCCCCCAAAGATTAAGTTATTAGGATAGAAACCTCATGAGCATATCAACTGTAGTTCATTTCATGTATTTGTTTTGAAGCTGCAATTTAGTTGAACAGAAAACATATACGACTGCCGTTATATCTTGGCATGTGGCACACTGGTATCTTCAATGGCATCTCCATGAGGGGAGGTCAAGGATTTAATTAAACCGATGCTAATTGATGGCATTGGCAGTATAGTATTGATGCTGTGTCTGCATGATCTACAATTGACTTCTTTACTTTTCTTTGGTAATCCAAATGGGGATTGCTGATGTTATTTTGGACCTTGTAAGTAGTGGGACAACATTGAAGGAAAATAACTTAAAAGAAATTGAAGGTGGGACAGTGTTGGAAAGTCAAGTGGGTAACATGTTCGCATTGGCAAGCTCGCCCTATGATTGTTTCTTCATTCCGTCTTTTTCAAACTTCTCTTAAGTAGGGTTGAATGTCCTTCAGGTTGTTCTTGTGGCAAGCAGGAAGTAACTAATCCAACGGGAAGGTGTTTTTGGTGCAACGAAAGAGATTCTTGAAAGATTGGAGGCACATCTTAAAGCAGTTGGCCAGTTCACGGTGTGTAGATTATCGTAGGGATAAGTGCATTAGAAGTCCTAAAACTTATCATGAAAATGCAATTGAGTTCTAAAACTTTCAAAAAGTGCAATTAAGTCCTAAAACATATCACGAAAGTTCAATCAAGTCATAAAACTTTCAAAACTTTCAAAATGTTCAATAAAGTTTTAAAACTTGTCTTGAAAGTAAAACCGAGTCCTCAAACTTTCAAAAAGTGCAATCAATGGAAGGACTTAAATTGTACCACTTTGACAAGTTTTAGGACTTGATTACACTTTCTGAAAGTTTTAGGACTTAATTGCATTTTTTGAAAATTTTAGGACTTCCAATGCACTTATCCCGTTACTGTATATATGTTGATGAACTTCCTGTCCAGCATTCGAACATACTTCCCGTTAGAGTTTATTACTATTAAGCTGCACCTACTGTGGCCATCCCCCTTTCACTCCTTACTATGTTTCTGAGTTGCGTAAATTAGATACATCAGGGCACTCATAAAAAAACAAGATTTAAACGAGTGACTTATGGTTGTGCAAGTTTTCTGTTGAGGCGAATTTAGTAGTGCCAATCGGATGTGACGTGGTTGGTACTATGTGGACATAAGCATTACTTAAATCATTGTCAAGTATGACTTGTTCAACCTTTTATTCAACAACTAAGTAGGAATTGCTGCAATAAAAATTTGGGAGAAATAATATAGAAAATTCTATAAGTGCAATACAAGGCGTTTTAGAATATACACAACTAAGATAATGTAGATACATGTGTTACCAACTCCGTTATCCAACTCTCAAAATCAATGCTTTATAATCGATATTAATATTTTTCATAGGTAACAACAAACATGAGGGGGAGTAGTCCAGAGGAAGTTGCTAAGCGAGTATTCAGTCAACCATCGCTCTCTGGTTCGCAGGTAATGCAGTGAGCCCTCTTTTCTCGTACTCCAAGTTGAGCCCTAGCTTGATTTGAAGCTTTTAAACTGTAGCTATCTTATTCTCACTCTTAAGGGTTTCTAATTATCTAGTACTCATATGCTATTAGGGACCTACTGTAAGTCTAGTTTTTCGCATACATAAAGGATAAGTGATTGCAAACTACTATGCAATAGTCATTTGTGTTCCTAAAAAGGCGCTCTATAGCTCTGTGCAGCAGTTGAGAGCAGTAAGTCCTAATTTTGGAAATAGCTGTAGCTGCTTTATGCAGAGATTTTTTGTTTCCCCCTAGTCACATCCTAATATGAAGTGAAGATACTTGCAGCTGTAGATTTTCGTTAATTGTAGCTTAATAACACTCCCGGGTGCCTTTTGAACACGTTGAAACTTTTATCGTGCAAATCGGGGGTAGAGGAGTTCTAGTATCTTCGTTTAATTACATTTTCGATGAAGAGGCTCTCAGATGGCAGCAGCTTCTGTCTAAACTCGAGCTGTAGTTCGCGGTAGGCCAGTGCTCAGGTTGACCAGAAGCACCCGCATTGGAGAACCAGCTTGTGGAGAAGACAGTGGACAAGGTAAAATTCATCAAGAATGGTGTATCTTAGTTATGTGGGTAGCCTTGCCGCATCTGTTCTTTTAGATTTGTGATTTCTTTTCCTCTAGATATTTTTTTCCCCTTAGTGTGGTTTATAGCAATCGATTTTAGAATATAAGGAAGTGTGGGAAAATCCTAAAGTTTATTTTGGAACATTCTTTGAAAGTGATTATGTCATTGATGACAATCTGGGTCGATGGCAATTCCACGACGTACTTTGGAAGATAAACAACAATTGCTAATACCTACACAAGTTGCTCGTGGCCCATTGTTAGCGGTATCAGCAGCTCTGTTATTACCCACACCAGTCGGATGACTTAGGCGGCTTGGCTGTCTGTTATGAGAGGAATAATCGAATTGTATGGCAACATAAAATAAGCGACCGATGGTGTCGCAAATGAAGATGTTTTCACACCCATAGATTTTGCTTGACAACGGCCTTTGCTATGGAAACCATGTTCAGAGCACAACATTTGGCTGACAAATTCTCTCTCGCTTTGCCCTTGATTCAGCCAGTTGATCTCGAGTTTACAAAGCGCTAGGTGTTAGGGGTGAGCATGGTTCAGGTTGAGCCGACCCACCTCCTAACCCTAGGACCAACTCGCATAGTACTGGTCCTCAATTCTTGGGACTGAGAACCGACCCTATTAAGCTTGGGACCGAGGATCGGACCGACCCAGTGGGTTTGGTCCAGTTCCAGGGTCAACCCGGGACCAATTGATAATTTATTTATTTCATTTTTTGTACTATCTAAAAAGGTAATTAAGGACCGGACCAACCCAATGGGTTTGGTCCGATTCTAGGGTCAACCCAAGACCAACCAATAATTTTTTGTTTCATTTTTTGTACTCCTTGAAAAGGCAAGCAAAGACCGGACCGACCGACCTTATGGATTTAGTGACGAGCGAGGTCAGCTAAGAGAGGCGAGCGACGAGTGTCGAGTGGGGTGAGCGTCAAGCATTGAGCGAGTGGAGCAACAAGCTAGGTGAGCAACAAAAGGCGAGCGGCATGAGTGACCCAAAGCGAGTGAGGCGAGTGTCAAATGGCGAGTGGAGAAGTTATTTCTTTTGATTTTGGCAAATTAAAGACTAAGATGACAAATAAGATAGAAGAGAACGAGTATTAAAGGAGGATGCCATGAGGAGCTATTTTTGCCCTTTTGAACACCGTGAGGACTCCTCACAAAAACATATTTCTCCTTTGTAAATTATGGTTTTTAATGCCGTAAAAGACATTAAAAGATCTAAGTTATTAAAAAATAATGTAAAATTACTTGAACTCCTTACTAAGGAGCTATTTAATGTTGTTGATGCCATTTATTTTAGGGTTTTCTTTATATAAAAAATTATAAAAAATATATATATATTAGATATATAATATATATATATATATAGAATCAAGGTTGGTCCGGGTTGAACCGACCCTAAACTCCTAGAACCGAGGACCAACCCGCACAATGCCGGGTTCGAAATCCCGGGACCAAGGACCGACTCGATCCCCTAGGAGCTGGACTAGGACCGGCAGGGTTGGGCCGGTCTAGGGTTGACCCTATACCGATGCTCACCCTTACTAGGTCTTATGTTACGACCTAAACAATTAACTTCGTACTTAGTAATTTTTCTATTCAACTAATCATCCGCAAATCAACGGCGTCGTACCAAATGATTGTTAGACGAGGTGTTGGGGAGATCAGAAGGACGAGGAGTAATGTGGCTGGCAATTGAGGAAATCGAGTATCGTGATTTATGAAAAACTTACCATAAATAAAATTGCAGACACTGGGACCCCTAGAGTGCCAAAAGTTGGCATAAAGGGATACTTAAATACCAAAAGTTACGAAAGTGACACTTAAGTGCAAAAATCGGAGCAAAATGGATCACTTAAGTGCCAATCCGGCCAAAATACTGACGTGGCAATTTTCTGACGAAACAAGTGTAAAACAAGTACCGTTTTGGTCGACGTGGTAAAAAATTAATATAAAAATTAATTAAATTAAAATTAAAATTATTTAAAATATTTAAAAATACAAATACAAACATTAAAAAAAATTAAAAAAGATTTAAAAAAAAGGGAGGCGGCGAGGCGAACCGTCGCCGCCGGGAAGGGCTAGCGATGGAGGGGGACGGCCGGGCTGCGGGTCCCGGCCAAGGGCCGGTGACCCCGGTCGACCAACGGCGAGGGCTGCAAGCCCTTGCCTAGATCTAGTGAGCGTCGACGGCCCTCGCCCGACCAGCCAAGGGCTGCCGCCTACTAAGGCGACCCCGGTGGGCGGCGACCCTTGCCGAATCTAGGCAAGGGCTTGCGGGCCCTCGTCGCCGATCGGCCGGGGTCGTCGGCCCGGCGGGGGCGGCGACCCCCGGCCGACCCTCCCGCCGTCCGTCGCCTCTCCCTTTTTTATGTTTTTAATTTTGTTTTTAATTTTTTTTAATATTTGTATTTGTATTTTTAAATGTTTTAAATAAATTTAGTTTTAAATTTAATTTAATTATTTTTTATATTAATTTTTACCACGTCGCACCAAAACGACGTCATTTTTGCATTATCTGTCCATATCAACGTGCAAAACGACGCCGTTTTGCACTTATTTCGTCGAAAATTGCGCACGTCAGCATTTTGGCTAGATTTTGGCGGAATTGGCACTTAAGTGATCAATTTCTTTCCGATTTTGGCACTAAGTGTCACTTTTGTAACTTTTGGCACTTAAGTGTCCATTTGTGCCAACTTTTGGCACTTAAAGCGTACTTTTGCCTAAAATTGCAAGATATTTATACATATAATATGTGTGAAATAAGTTTATATAGACTTTCTTATTTTCTCATCATTCATGTGACTACGCATCGCTAATTATGTGATAATAGCTGCTATTGGCGGGCGTCAAATGTCAATCCCATACAACATGTGGACTCGAGTCGGTTTCAACCGTCCACATATACCAACATGTGGGCTTTCCAAGTAGTAATAGGCCGAATGGTCCTTTTGGATACAAATATATCCATTTCTCCTAAATTATATAAGTATATATATCTAATTTTAATTTGAGCGAAAAAGGTAGAGCTGGCAAAATGGGTCATAAACCCATATTATGACCCATTTTTAGTTAAATGGGTTATATATGGGTCAAGTGAAAGTTAAATATGGGTCAGAAATGGGTTTGAGAAAGTAAAACACAAAAAGAAATGGGTCTAAATGGGTTATTAACTTATTAGGAAAGGAAACCCATTTTAAAGTTTAAACCCATGGCCTTTTTTAACTTTATTAAAATGTTTTTTTTATAAAAAATCGAAATTATAATTATTTTTCATATTTAATTTTTTTCTTTTCTTTTTTTTTTTTTTTTCTTTCTTTTTCTTCCTTCCTTAGCCCCGACGGCCGGCCGGTGGTCGGCGGCGAGGCGAGGCGAGGCTCGAGCTTGCCGGCGTTGGGCAGGGCCTCGGCCTCGCCAAATTGGCGAGATCAAGCCTCGCCCGATGCCGGCGAGCTCAAGTCTTGCCGCTGATTCGACAAGGCTCGAGCTCACCGGGTGTCGGGCGAGATAGAGCCTCGCCCGACACCGGCTAGCTCGAGCCTCCCCAACGACTAGCAAGGCTCGAGCCTCGCCAAATCTGGGAGAGTCAAGCTCGCCGGCGTCGGGTGGGGCCTCGACCTCGCCGATCCCGGCGGGGTCGAGGCCCCACCCGATGCCGGCGAGCTCGATCTTGCTCGTGGCCGGTCGCCGGTCGTCGTCGTGGCCGGCAGCCGGCCGAAGGAGAAGAAAAAAGAAAAAGAGAAAAGAGAAAATAATTATTAATAAAAATTATAAAAATTATATTTTTTAAAAATAAAAATAATTAAAAATTATATTTAAAAAATTAAAAATTCGATTTTTTTAAAAATATTTTAAAAAGAATTATAAAAATTTTCCATTAAATTTGTATTGCATAAAAATTGTTAAAAAATTTGTATTGCATAAAAATGTTTTAACAATATTTTTTTATAAAAAAATCATAAAAATGAGCTTTTCTAGGTTTAGTTAAATTTTTTTCATGTTACAGTTTTTAGTTATTCAATGGTACGTTCACTTCAAATAAGAGGAGCATGTGCATAGTCTAATTTTTTATAAATATTTCAATTTATAGGTTTTTTTTTAAATTTTTTATTTTATTTACTATTTTTAATTTAATTTGAAGTTTTAATCCAATTAGCATATAGTAGAAGTGAGTTTTCCTAGAATATTAATAGGTTTTTAGCAATACGGGTTGGGTCGGGTATGAATTGGGTACGGGTCGGGTTGGGTATAGGTCACAAAATTTACATTACGATAATATGGGTCAAATATGGGTCGACCCATTTACGACCCAACCCACCCATTTGCCATCCCTAGAAAAAGGTAATCGCATTTGAATTTTCCGTTCATTCAAGCTAAAGTGAGACCTAAGATGATCGACGGCAGTAAACATGTGGTAACAAACATGTCGGCAAAGTGAGATGGTGTTGTTTTTCACGAGGACGTTGGTTCTAAATTTTTGAATCAAGATCTGCTATGCTTCTACCAGAGAATAGAAATAAAAATGAGTAGTGTGAAATTCAAATATAAAATTAGTATTTCAAAGAGAAAATGACACAAACAATCTCTATAATGTGGCCCAATATAAAATGTGGTCCATGAAATTTTAATTTATAGTTTGTGAACTACACCAAACATTTATTCATAATTCAGAAGCTATATTCACGAAACATGTACTTATAAATTTATGAATTGCATTATACATTAGACCTAAATTCATGAATCAAATTACACAAATTAAAATTTCAGAAACCACATTTTATATTGAACCAAATTTTATAGTTTGGAATATAAACCACTTTTGGTTTTTAGTGGTATTAACCTCTTTTTCAAATGCCATCTGCAGAGTCACAAGAGAGGGGGAATGATACTAGAATTGCCAAAAATTGTATACGACGTTCATTTTAGTGCCAAAAGTTTTCACGAGCTCACTTAAATGTCAAGTTTTTGAAAAAACGATCTATTAAGTATCAATTCCGTGGCTGGAAATCCAACATGGCCATTTTTTTTTTTTTTTTTTTTTATCATTTTCTTAGTCTGATGTGGCTTGTCGGCATGCTAAGTCAGCATCTAACCCCCTAAACGACGTCATCTAGTAGGCTTGCCCCAAATAAAAACCCTAAATCCCCAAATTGAAGCAAATTCCCAATTTTGAAACCCTAAATCCCATTCAACCAAAAAGCTATACCCTAATTCGATTTGCCCCCTAATTTTTTGCGCGATGCCTCCCGTAGTGCCGTCGTCCCACGCTTGCACCAACAACACAAATTTTTCCCTCCCTCCAAGAGCCCTAAATTTTTGGGTCCCTCGGAGCCTTAATCTTTGCCCTCCAGTCAATTTTGCGAGCAAGGGAAAGGATGTGAACCTGACAGAGATGGCAAGCAACAGCGACCGAGTGACGACGACGGTGAGGGTGGGGAAGGACACTCGAAGTGAAGATTGTGATGGTGCAACGCGGCGTCGTTTTTTGTTGAGTCATGAAACAAAATTGCTTTTGGGACTACGGTGCCACGTTGGATGACACGGTGTTGTTTTGCAAGTACAGGTGGACGGGGTTTTTAAATGTAATGCTAACTCATACAAAATATTTAGTTGCAAAAGTCATGCATTAATTTTGACTGAAATTTCTCGTCGGAGCTACTTAAGTATTTTTTTTTCCTTTGATTTGATATTTAAGTGATACAATAAAAAAAATTTGCACTAAAATGAGCATTGTATACTACACAATATTTGACACTTGTAGTGTCTTCTTCCTTCTTCTTTTTTTTCCCTTGCTTCTTAAAACCTATTGCTAAGCCCCTCCCTGCTTGCACAGTCGGTAGCCGCCTCTTCTTCCCTTCGCTTCTTCCACCCAAGCCTATGTCGATAAAGATGATAGTGGCCGATAGGAAAGAGAAGGGGAAGGAGATGGGTTTCGTAGCTTGGAGCACAAGGAGGAGTGTTAACACCTAAATTTTGGCGTCCTATATAATAATTCATTACATAGAAAATTAGGAATCCATCCCAGCCCCTAGCAAAAATATTTAGTTAAATTACACATAGTCATTAGGAGCATATTTTGGTTAATTGCATTTAATCGGACCGACGGTGGATATATTCAAGTGAATGGTTTGAGCTTAATTAAACTAAGCCCTTTTGGTGAAAGATTGGAGTACACTTATTATTTTCGTAATATGGTCGAATTTGACACAAATTTGGGAAAGATTGAGTGCAATCTTCGCTGGGGATCTTAACGGGGCATGAAAAATTATTGAAGCAAATTCCCAATTTTGTTGTGTGCAATTTTCTTTATCCCTAAACTTCTATTTATATGTTGTGATAGTATTTTACACATTGGTAAGATCTAATCATAGCACGGTTTGTCGTCAAAGTTATTCTGTTGTAATAACACTTTAAATTTATTTTTTTCTGCAATATCACATATTCATCCCCCTCTAAGTGATTTATTTAGCCCTAACAACATGTACCAAGGAAAGGGTGTGTGATTGATTTAATCAGTGCCCTCGATCTTGAATTTGCCAAAGCGGATGTAGCCAGATCCAATAGCTAAGAAGTTAAGGCTGTGTTTGATAACGTTTTTGTTCAAAAATTGTTCCAAGAAACAGAAATAGAAAAAACTATTTATGCTCAGGGAACAATTTTTGAACTGAAGATCGCGTTTGGTAATCGCACAAAATTTCTGTTCCTGGAATAGAAAAAGAACAGGAACACGTTTGGTAAACTTGTATAATGTTTTTGTTTCTTTTTAATTTTTTAATATTTTTATTTTTATTTTCTTTTTTCTTCCTTTTGGCTGGTCGCTGGCCTCGGCCATGGCCGGCGACCGGCCGACGAGGGCTGGCGGCTTCACCTAGCCACGGTGACGCTCCGGCGAGGTTGTCGGCCCTCAACGGCCGGTCGCCGATCATGGCCGAGGCCGGCAACTGGCCAAAGAAAAAAGAAGAAGAAAAAGAGAAAAAAAAAGTATTTATCGGAATTGTTCCTAGGAACAAGAAACAAGTTTTTTCTACTTCTTGTTTCTATTCCAAATCTGTGTTGGATATTTCAAGAGTTTTGAAATATTTATTAGAAATTATGATCGTCATGAAAGTTATCATTTTTGTAACGGCTTTCTAACGGCCGTATAACGGTTGTCTAACAGCTTTATAACTTCTGATTTATTACTTCATAAACTCTTCATTATTTTATAACGGTTATATTTTTAATTACTAATTGATTTATGACGATCTCCTAACAGCTCTCTCTTTTTCTAGTTTAAATATAAATTAAACTTCAAACCACAGTCTTTGTAGATACAATATGTTCTCACATCTTTCCTTTTCTTTTTGCTAGGTTATACACAAAAGTTGTTCTGTTTCATTCTAATATTCGGTACGGAGTATAGAAGAATGTCTGTTGTATCTTGGGAGGATAGCCGCTGAAGCCTTATGCACCGAATTACGTACTTCGAGGGGCGGAATTATCCTTAAGGATAGTGTTTGCACATCTCAGATATTTCTTTTTATTTTCTAATATTTTGTAATGTATTTCCAATAATTATTATTTTTTATGTATTTTAATACTTTTTCCAACAATTTGTTCCCGGGAACAAAAAAACAAAAATTTATGTTATGAGGAACAAAAACAGATTTAAACAAATAGCCCCTAACTAGCCGATTGTTGTCTTTCTCCATCGACAATTCTGCTTATTGAACTTCTCACAGTTTAGATAAAAAAAAAAAAAAATTCTCACAGTTCTTTTTCCTAGAATTTTTTCTTCTAATATTTCCTGTTTACTATTATAAGAATTTATTCCACTGTAGTATATGCACGATCTTTTCGACAGAACTGCTTTTAGAGCTTTCTTCCTTCTCCTGTTCTGCTTTCTATAGTTGATGCTCAGATCTTCGTCAACTCTTGGATTCGTCGTGACATTTGATGCTGCTTTGGGACTATCAGTTGACCCCTCGCTGTTTAAGTGCAATGGACGGCACCCTAGTTCCCAAAAGCCATTTCCATTGGATCTTTGTCAGCTAGGCTCTGACCATACTCAGTTGACTTTCATTGATGGTGCGTTTGTCATTTAATCATTCATGGAGTCTCGACGCCATTCCCATCCAAATTTACCTCGACCCGATTCACGGGTTCGCCATTTTCCTCACCACCTTGCACGGCCTTGGGCTTTATGATGTGACGGACGGTTTTGTTTTTGTTTTTTTTTGGGGGGGGAGCCCGTCGTCACTCCTCTGCTTTTCTTTTGTCTCGCCGATTGCATCGGACGCGGTCTCCACTCGTACCACCAACGAGTGTCCTAAATACTACTAAATAAAATTTGTTATTCTTTGATTTACTGTCTTTCTCATGTCATGTCATGCGTAATCGGTATATTAAAATTTAACATATTTTCATTATAAATGTACGGGTCATGAGCACGCTTATAATGACATTTATGGCGACTTTAATTTTCATAATTTTTTTTTTCATTGGACGATGAAAATTTGAGATTGCATGTTGAATTTAGAGCTTTGTTTTGTTGCCTTTCGGGATTTATGGAATCTGACGAGGTGGAGTTCGTATCATTCAGTAAGGGTCAGCCTCTTCTTCCCTTTATCCTTCATTCTCTGAAGCTGCAAGCTCCCGGAGCTTCGCACGCCGTCCCAACGGCATGCAAGACGGCGAGGGGAGAAAGATCCGGCTCGGTGTGCTGAGCAAAGGGTGCCTGGTCGAGGATACTCTCGGCCTCCTCAAGGTTTTGCTTGCTTTTCAGGACTCGCATTGCAGGTTTTGGTTGCTGAGGAATTGGTTCCAAATGTGAAGTGTATAGAAAACTGAGTGAATATAGACGTGCTATGCAGAATGTTATCGGATTTGAATTTGACGATCTCTGAGATGCCGCTCTAGGGGGCTTCTGGTTTGTTTTTTATCTGCATTCTAACCATCTTCCACTTTGGTCCTGAAGGATTGCGGATTGCCAGTCGCGCGGGATAATGATCGACAGTATTCTGCAGAAATTCCACAGGTATAGAAATTTCACGAAATTTTGTGCCTTATTTTGGTATAGACATGTGGTAAGACATTTGGAGTTTGCTTATGGTAAATTCCTATGGACCTTAATTTTGATTTCAAGAACTACTACAGATAGGTTAGCAAGAGAGATTCTACAGTCATCATACCTGAGATATGTGGACAGGGAACCAAGGTGTCCTAACCCTTTACAAAAAAAATGGAGAGTCGAATCTACGTACTAATTAAGATAGAGTGTAATCTTCGCAAAGTGCTGATGGTTTGAACTCAAAGCGTAATGCTGAAACCATCTTTGCAAAATGTAAGAAGAAGAAATGACCCACTCTAGTCACTCAAATGCCGTAATTGAAAATGTCTGCGTCTTTGAGAACTACTGTGATGATGAGCTAGACAAGCGCTTCTCTATTCTTAGATAGATCTACTCTCTTTCGTATACCATAGAAAACTCTCCATGAAAAAGTAAATTAAGTAACTAGGAAAATCTCCACGGCACCGTTTGAATTTGTTTTACCTTAGATATTTGGTATTTCAGGTGTTGGTTCTACATACTGCAGATTGTTCTTAATTGATTTGGTAGCTAACTTTTCCAGCTCCCTAATGTGGAAGTCTGTTTCCATCGACCAAAGGAGATTGTCACACTACTGGTTTCTGAACATCTAGACATTGGAATAGTGAGTTCCTATGCGGTTAGTGAATATGGACCGGTAAGCAGATGATGTTAAATGCTGTATGTTTGATCATTGATTGGATTTCTTACTCATCATTCTCTATTAATCTTTTGTCTGCATTCAAAGAATTTATACTCTGAAGCTGTGAAAACAAGTTATTGCACGGTTTTCCCCTGCTTTGGATGAAGTGGAAGATCAAGAGCGCTTTATCAAACAGAAAGTCAATTTTTGCTTTGTCTCTAAAACCAAAAATATTGGAATAATTCATTTCGATTAGAAATGTTAATGTTGGCATGTTTTTCAAGACTAGGTGTGTTTGGTATCAAAGAAAAGTTAAACTTGAAATGCTAAGGGCAACAGCTACGGCCGAAAAGCTAAAAGTAAACTCACACCAGTTGCCCCACTGCAAGAGTGAGGGGACTTTGTCAAAGTTCAGTTGTAGCCTCAATAGTATGTCATCATTCCCCTGCTTGTTTATAATCAGAACGATGTCCTTGAAGGATGAAAGATTGACTTGGCTTATAGATCACCTGCAATTGTGCAGATTAGTAGTTAGAAGATGACAGGGTACTTCCTATGTGTCATTTATGCAGCAGAGAAGTTGGATCACAGATGTTTCCTGAATGGATGACAATAGTAGTTGCAGATCACCTATTACCTTGCTTGAGTTTGTAGTACTTGTTTTATGAATCTATTTGGGGTTGTTTACTCTTTTCCATGCAAACAACTTAGAGAAATGGATGATGTCGATTTTCAATATGTACTTTGATGTCTTTAGACAGTTTAGGTGGTTAGAGTGTTCATATTTTTTGTGTTTGTACAGATGTGTGGATAGGAAACTATGACTTGAAATCCTAGAATAATAATTGAGGGGTCAGCATGCTAGGAATGCTGGACAGAGATAAAAATTAACTGATTGCTTCAACTTCATACATCAGAGCTTTTCCCGAACTTTTTGCAGTATTTTTGTGTTTTCATATTAAGCTTTTGAACTTCATGATATTGTAGAGTGTTGATTCCGCAACACTAACTTGATATAGTAGACTGTCCTAAAAGAGCTTATGCTCCTTTTCTTCAGGGTGATGATGATCTTATTACTGTTCACAATGCTCTTGGTTATGGGCATTGCCACTTGTCTCTCGCAGTAAGAAAGTTTATGCTCTCAAAATTTTGATGTACTGATGGAATTTTTTCCAATTGGTTCATTGCTATGGAAATTTTTAGTCTTGATATGTTCTTTTGATCTTCTATTAGATTCCCAAAAACGGGATCTTTGAGAGGATCAATTCGGTGAAGGAGCTAGCACAAATGCCCCAATGGACTGAAGAGAATCCACTCAGTGTTGTTACTGGTTTACCCAACGTATGTTTGCGATTTCAGATCTCAAATGTCGTAGTTTATAGTGCCAACTGCCCACCTTCAATAGCAAATATCCTTATGGGGTGCCAGAGCGATTGCCTTTATTAACTGCTTAAGTTTAAGTTTCCTTCTCATGTCTTTATAGCTGGGGCGTAAGTTCATGAAAGAAAATGGACTGAAGCATGTGAGCATTTTAACTGCTGACGGAGCATTGGAGGGATTTCCCCAGGTAAATTTACAAATTTTGTTCACTTTTTTCATATCTTTCTATCTTACCAACTTGTTACCTATATTGGCAGATGTTTAGTGATTGCCATGATGAATTTTTTCACTAAACGCAAGTTGCCTTTAAACATGTTGCCTTTAAACTAACACTGGAGTTTATATGTCTGTGGAAGCTCTCTTAAGAGATTCAAGAGAAGGGGTCGGGGGACCCATATTCTGGTAGAGTTATGTGAAGGAGGGATCAATCTAGTGTGCTGAACTAGAATTTAGAATCTAGAAGTGTAAACCATTTCATTTTCCCAGTCAAAAAAGGTTCAGACCCTTTCAAATTTTGTTTTGAAAAACAAAAGATGATGAAATGCATTGAGACTTTTATGGCTCTTTATTCGAGTCCCTTCTCTTTTTCCACCTAGAACTTAGAAGATCTGTACTGAAAGTGCAGATTGGCAAATACAGACATTTTTCCTCGCTGTGGCAGGGAATCTAGTTACATGAGAATCTTTATTAAACTAGAAAGGCAGAGAGATAATTCCCACTGAAGAGGGGAAACAAGGAAAATAAGGGAGTGGAAACTGTCATCTCTCGCTTGACAGGTAGATGCAGTGAAAGGAAGGATGGACTAGCGTACATCCCACTAATTTTCGTATTCTAAATGTTGGTACACTGTGATTATGGAGACCTTTTCCTATCCACATTATGAGGCAATGTGTGTACATTCCATGTCCTGGAGAATGTGTATTTGAGACTACTTCAAGCCACCATAGTTTTAGCAGCAGGATCCTTCAAAAAAAGCACTTCAATCTCTTGATGTTTCCTTCACTGATGCAATGTTTGGATTTACCTGTCCTTGTCTATAGATCTTGTGGCCATTCACTTTGTGATATGGTATGTTGATGTGATCAATGCATGAAGTACAGGTTTTTTTCTCGTTTGGATGATTGAAAATTTTATCCCTTGGAAGGAAATAATGTTACAGATGTTTGCTTCATCTTTTGTTAAAAAGAATTTGAAGTGCATTTATACCTCCACAGATTAAGCTATTAGGAAAGCAAGCATATCAACTGTAGTTCAATTCATTTATTTGTTTAGAAGCTGCAATGTATGAATGCCATTGTATCTTGGCATGTGGCACCCTTCTATCTGCAATGGCATCTCCATCAAGGGAGGTCAAGGATTTAATTAAACTGGTGCTGATTGGAGGCATTGGCAGTATAGTATTGATGCTGAGTCTGCATTATCTACAATTGACTTCTTTTCTTTGGTATTTCAGAGAGGCGGGGCTGATGTTATTTTGGATCTTGTATGTAGTGGGACAACATTAAGGGCAAATAATTTAAAAGAAATTGAAGGTGGCACAGTGTTGGTAAGCCAGGTGGGTGTTGAATGCAGCACGCTCGCAATATTTTTTTATTGTCTTTTTCGAACTACTCTTCCTCTAGGACTGAATATCCTTCAGGTTGTTCTTGTGGCAAGCAGGAAGTCACTAATGCAACGGGAAGATGTTCGTGATACAACTCGACAGATTTTTGAAAGAGTGGAGGCACATCTCAAGGCAGTTCGCCAGTTCACGGTGTGTGTAGATTATTGTATATTCGACGATAAACTTCCTGTCCATTATCCAGACATACTTCCCGTTAGAGTTTACTACTATTAAGCTGCATCTGCTGTTGCTGTCCCCCTCTCACTCATTAGTATTGTCACGCCCCGATCCTCGGGCACGCGCCCATCCCTTACCTTGGTCGATTTTAAAGTGCGATATCCCAGGACTATGTATCGCCGACCCTTTCAATTTATTATGCGCATGCGGAAGCAGTTAAGAATCCCTAGGCAATAAAACAATGGGATAGAAAAGCAGGCCATAATTTTCATATTGAAATTCACAACCACACTTTTATTAACAGCACAACTCATAGTATATTTACAATACTATTTACAGCAAACAAGTCTCACACCTATCTACATTAAGACAGGGTTCACAAAAGGGATGGGATCTCAATCCACATCCGGGTTGTACTCAAGATCCCTCTTTGGATCATCTTCTTCATCCAAGATCTTTTATCTCCTCAGGTTCCTCCTCTTCAGCTCCTCCTTAGGGCCCTGAAATGGTTATTCAATAACCAATGAGACCACGTCTCAGCGAGTTCTACCCCCTAAGACTCGATTAGTAAGCCAATACACTACGGGCTGCCTAAGCACGCACAGGTCAGAGGACTTACCTTGGCCTCGATTCCACCGCAAATCGGTATAATTCATAATAGGCACCCAACTACTCATAACAAATCAAACTAGTCGATTACATGTCATAGAGCACACGTGCATTCTCTAAGGCACTAGTTCACCAAAGTGATGCATCAAATCACCGAGCCCACGTGTCTCTTCCAAGATGCCTCACTTAATTCCATGGGCCCACGTGCATTCTCTAAGCGCACTCGTTCACCAAAGTGATGCATCAATTCACCGAGCCCACGTGCCCTTTTACGATGCCGGGCCACGTGCATTCTCTAAGCGCACTCATTCACCAAAGTGATGCATCGAGTCACCGAGCCCACGTGCCTTAGATGCCACTCTCAAGATCTAGTGGGCTTTTACGGCCCCACCCGACCCTCTCAAGATTTAGTGGCTTTACGGCCCCACCCGACCCTCTCAAGATTTAGTGGCTTTACGGTCCCACCCGACCCTCTCAACTAAGGCCAACAATATTGCACCTCATAATTCATTTTAGCACTAAGTAAAGCTCAAATAAATAAATGGACTGCACCACGATGATCAGCACGAAATTCCGGTCACCGGCCATCCGGTTGAATTTCCGGAAAAATAATTAATTAAATAATTAATTTCGAAAAATAAATAAATAAATATTAAAAATCCAATTTAGGCCCGTATCACGATTGGAAGCCGAGACGAGCCCGGAAAATTACCGAGACTCGTTCAATAAATAACATGGCATGCCTATTTGCTAATGTCTATTTCTAACCACCTAACATGAATAATTAAGTCTCTAATTTAATTTATCTAAATTAATCTAACCACCTAATTGCATTTAATTAAATCTAACCAACCCCTAAGCATAATTAACAAACTAAGAAAGCATTAGTGAGTAAAACTCACTTGGTAAAAGCGGAGACCGAATCACCGCAACGGCGACGCGACGATGGCCGAAATCGGATTTTCGCAACATCGGGCGGCTTGGGCTGAGCCTTAGGCTCGGGCCCAACAAATCTCAACCCATTTGAGATTTGTTTTCAACTGGGCCGGGCTTCGCGGCTTTAAATGGGCTGAACACTGGACTGAAAATTTGCTGGATCCATGGGCTTTACTGGACTTCAAACGGTGGCAAGAAGCTGGGCTTCGTTGGGCTGGGCCGAAGAGAATCAGAATGGGCTTGCTGGAGAAGACCACGTGCGGATTGGACTGAAGGGTTCTTGGACTGATGGGCCGCTCGATTGCATGCGTGCAGCTGGCGATGAAGAGCTGTGGGGGAGCTGCTCCGTTCGGTGCTGCCAGCGAGAGAGAAGCGCGGTCAACGGACGGCTTCTGTTGGATCGATTGCTGACCGAATGAAGAAAATGAAGCTGCGGGTCTTTGATGCAGCTGGCGAGAGATGGGAAGACCGAGAAGTGGGCTGGCGTAGTGGAAGATGGGCGTGGCAACGGCAGCAACTTCGATGGATCTCGTGGCTTCCTTCGGCGGTTTCAAGGAATTTCGGTGGGCTTCGCACAGTCAGAAGAAGGCCGCGGGTTGGACTTGACTTCGTGCGGTGATTCTCGCTCGTGAACGCGAACAACAGCTGCAGGGATTTCGTTTTTACTGACCTCCGCTTGTTGAACCGAAGACGCGTGGATACGAAGTCAACAAACCAAGATCTGTTGGACTCTTTCGTTGACTGGGCATGGGGATTCGGCCATTGGTGGGTAGAGAACGTGGCTGAAGGTGGTGTTGCTTTGGAGGAACCAAGAAGAAGAAAAATTGAAGAAGTCCCAGTGGGAAAGAGGAGGGCGGACGTGCGAAGATGGAGGGGAATGGATCGGATGGGCAGCTGGAAATTCTTGCTCAAGAAGCCAAGAATGGGGGCCACAAGTCATGGCTCTATCCCTTTCATTCAATCTTGGTCCCTTAAAACTTGCATAAATATCCAATGTTCCTTAAAATACTTTCTTGTAATAAAATCCACAAAATCATCCAAAATGATGCCAAAATATTGCTGCCCTTGCCAATTCCGAATTTCCCAATTTTTGGTCTTCAATTTCTTCAATAATTTCCCAACTTCGACGTCCGATTTTGATGTAGAAAAAGTTCATACCATTCCTACAAGTCCCCTTCGTCATATAGTTCGGTTAGATAGTCAAAATTATTTTCGATTCGGCCAATCCGAATTTCCGTTGATTTTCCGCGGCGTCCGCAACGATTTTCCGTAAAAATCTCGGAATCTCCGAAAAATCTTCTGAGACTGAGTCGACACTCCTAAAATTAATTGTGACATGACCGAAACTTCAATTTCTAAAATCGGACTCGAATTGGCGGTTAATTTCAATTCGGCGCATTTTTAGCGTGACCTAGGCTACCGGGTAACTTTCAGATATTTTTAAGTGCAATTGACTCGTGGTCGATTTTCTTCGAGCCACTATAAACCCACTCGACTCATTGGCAACTCTCGGTTGTCGTGAGAATCTCGAGGATCCAAATACGGACACAGGGTACCAAAACAATAAGAAAATCAGTCTAGTGCCGGTCGACATGAATTTTCTAATTTAGTGGTTTCACCCACGATTAGCCACTCATCACTGTCGATCCGTCTATCTCGATTTCAAATCGATTTTTAATCGTGCCGAGATGGCCTCTAAAGATGGACACGATCGAAGCCGATTCCCTGGTCGAATTCTCAAGTCTATTGCCTTAAAATTCCTAATAACTTCCCAGATAGTCTAGTTATCTCAAGAATGATCAGTTCTGAGAATAGCCCTATAAACACGTCAATGAAACGCCCGATTCAATCAGAAGAAAACAGAATCGAAAATTTGGGATGTCACAAGTATGTTACTGAGCTGCGTAAAAAAGATATATCAGTGTAACTCATCAAAACACAAAATTTAACCGGGTGACTTTTGTGAGGGCAAGTTTTCGTTGAAGCTAATTTAGCAGTGTCAATCAGATATGACATCGTTAGTACTCTTGTGGACTTAAACGTACCTTATCTCATTTTCAAGTATGATTTCTTATTCAGCTACTAAATAGGAAATTGCTGCAATAAAAATTTGGGAGAAATAATATAAGAAAATTCATTAATTGTGGTACAAAGCCTTTTAGAGTATGCACAAGTCAGATACTGCAGATACATACTTGTGATCGACTCCTTTATCCAAATCTCAAAATGAATGCTTTATAATTCATGTTAATTCTTTTCACAGGTAACAGCGAACATGAGAGGGAGTAGTGCAAAGGAAGTCGCTAAGCAAGTATGCAATCAACCATCGCTCTCTGGTTTGCAGGTAGTGCAATGAGCCCTTTTTTCTCGTGCTCCAAGTTGAACCCCAGCTCAATTTGAAGTTTTTAACTGTAGCTCTCTTATTCTCACTCTTCTCATTTTCTGATTCTCTTGTACTCATTCACTAACAGGGATCTACCGTTAGGGATGAGCATGGTTCCCTAGTAGAACCGGGAGCCGGAGAACTGTACCGGAGGGTCCGGTTCAGTTCCCGGTTCTAAAGAGACCGGTTCCGGTACCCCGGTTCCCTTTTTCTGGGAATCGGCGTTCCCGGTTCCCGTTCCGGAACTGGTCAGAGTTTTAAAAAAAAAAATCTAGCACACGTCACTTCCCCCTTCTGCCGGTTCTTCCCCCCCTTTCCCTTTCCCTTTCTTTTCCTCTCTTTCTTTTCCCCCTTTTTCCTCCTCATGTCTCTTCCTGCCCCCCTCAACTTTTTCTTTTCTTCTCTCTTTCTCTTCTCTTTCCCCCTCCCTTGGCCGAAACCCCCCCTTCTTCTCTTCTTCTTCTTCTTCTTCCTTCCTCTTGCTGGCTGCTGCTTCACTCACCACCACACCGCCACCCCACGTCCTACTCACCACCACCTCTTGGCCACTGAAACACCACCACCCACCGCTCATCCGACGAGCCGTCTCGCCGTTGAGCCCGACTAGCTGTCGTGCCTTCCACGTCTCCCCTCACCGCCGTGAGCCACCGCCGCCATCCCCAAGCCACCATCACCACCTGTTGCTGCCACTTGCTTGGCCGTCCGGGCCGTCGTTGCTCCGAACCGCCACTGCCTCTGCCAGAACCGAGCTCTTCCCCCCTTGGCCTTGGGTCTCCGCCGCGACCGCCGCCGTCTCCGCCGCACCGTCCGTGCCGCCGTTGGTGCCGTGAGACTTGTGTCTTCGTCGCCATCACGCCGCCGTCGCCGCGTGCTCGCCCTTGACTTATTGACTATGGATTTATTCTCTTATTTTTGATGCAGGGACTGTGGAAAACAAGTGTATTTGGTTTTTCCTATTCGGGTTCCCATTCGAAGATAGTGGGGGAGGTGAAAAGGGGGAAGAAGGAATCGATTCAACTCCATCTCTCTTCGGCTCTTCCGCGGAAGATTCTCGTTCCTCGCGAAACGATAACCACACAATCGCGTCGAGAACAAGGCCGATCGTCTCCTTGCAAATCTGGGTCGATCTTCTCTTTCGTGCCCAAATCGTGTTCTGCAAGTGGGGAAGCGCGTCTCTGAGCCATGGGGAGGGGAAAGTTCAAGGGCAAGCTCATGGGTCGTCGCCAGTTCTCGACTCCTGACGAGATGAGTAAGCCGAGAGCGCAAAGATTTGATTTTTCTTGTAAATTTCGACTACCCTCTTTCGTTCGGCATTGCTTGTGATTATTGGGAATAGCCCATTCGTTGATTGTCGGTTGGTTGTTTGTTTGGATGTGGTTGGGCTGAATTTGGGTGTGGTTCTGTTTTGCTGGATCTATTTGGTTTTCTGAGATCGCCATGTACAAATATGTCAAGATGTCAAGTTGTACCAGAGAGATAAGTGATAAGAAGACAAGGAAAAAACAATTGCATGCAATTCCCTGTTTTATGTGCTGCTTCATGAATGAAGCTTCAATTAACTCATAACCTTGCGGGTATCAACCTAGAGTTTTCTAATGATGCATGTTGTCGCCCTGTTCTAATCATGTGAGCTCAATTGTTTGAAAAGAGCTCTTCAAATCTAAAAATGAAAAAAAAAAAAAAAAAAAAAAGAACATGTTGGAACCTGGAACCGATCCTGGAACCTGTAACAGGGTAGATTCTAGATTCTTGATTCTGACGGGTAGGTTCCAGGTTCCAAAAAGTTTCAAGGTTCCATACCCCTACCTAGTCCTTTGCAAAAGTAATGGGTAGATTCTAGATTCTTGATTCTGACGGGTAGGTTCCAGGTTCCAAAAAGTTTCAAGGTTCCATACCCCTACCTAGTCCTTTGCAAAAGTAATGGAGAAGTGGTTGTGGACCACAATGCAATGGTTGGTTGCATTCCAAAAACGGAGCTCTATAGCTCTGTGCAGCGGTTGAAAGCAGTATTTCCTAATTCTGGAAATAGGTATTGCACAGCTGCTTTATGCAAAGATTCTTGTTTCCCCTGGTTACATCCTAATATGAATTGAAGATATTCGCGGCTGTTAATTTTCATTAATCATAGCCTGTTAACACTTCTAGGTACCTTTTGAACACATTGAAACTATTATCATGCAGATTGGGGTAGTCGAGTTCTAGTATCTCCATCGACTTACATTTTCAATGAAGAGGTTCTCGGATGGCAGCAGCTTCTGCCCAAACTTGGGCTTTAGTTCTCGGAAGGCCAGTGCTCCAGCTTTTGGAGAAGATAGAGGAAGGGGTAAAATTCATCAGGAATATTGTATCCCAAAATAATGAATCAGAGCACATGGAGCCATCTCCTTATTGGTAAGAAAAAAGATGGCAGACTAACTGATATTTCGATCAGTTAATGAAAGAGCCCAATGCAAAAAAAAGGCATGTTGGGTCTTTGAACCAGTTCGAATCATTTTGATAATAATCAGTTTGATCTGTTTTACCGAGAAGGTCTACGGTTCGAGTCCGTATAGCCCTAATATAACTAATATTATAGTTTATTCTAACTAATAGAATAGTTTCGTTAACTAGTATATTCAAATTATAGTTATGTTGTTTGCCGCATCTGTTCTTTTAGATTTGCGATTTCTTTTCCCTTAGATATTATCTTTTCCTCTTTGTTTGGTTTATATCCATCGGTTTTAGAACCTAAGGAAGTGTGGGAACATCCAAAAGTTCATTTCGTGACATTATTTGCAAGTAATTATGTCATTGATGACAATCGAGTTCGATCGCAATTTGACGACGCACTTTGGAAGATATACAGTTGCTGCTAATACCTACAGAAGTCGTAACTGTGGCACATTGTTTAGCGGTATCAGCGAGCACTGCTAATACCTACATGAGTTGGATGAGAGGAATGATCAAATTGTATAGACAACAGAAGATAAGCAACCGATGGTGTCACGAATGAAGATGTTTTCACACCCATCGATTTTGCTTGACAACGGCTTTTGCTATGGAAACGATGTTCAGAACACAACGTTTGGCAGACAAATTCTCTCCCGCTTTGCCTTTGATTCAGCCCATTGATCTCGAGTTTACAAAGCGCTAAATCTGATGTCACGACCCAAACAATTGACTTTGTACTTAGTAATTTTTCTGCTCAACTAGTCATTCGCAAATCAACTACACCGTACCAAACGATCGTTACGCAAGCGTTGGGGAGACCAAAAGGACGAGGAGTGATAACGGGTGGCAATTGAGGGAATCGAGTATTGTGATTTATGAAAGAACTTAAAAGGTACCAAATTATACCATCCCATGTGGTGGCGGCGTTGGTTTCGGGCTCCTTCCCCTAACACAAGGGATGGTGTTCGAATCCCAGCATCGTCGCTAGTGGTCTTAAGCGATGTGTCGTGGTGGTGGGTTCTGCGTTAGCACCACTCTGGGTTTACCTCGCCGACTGTCGGCTGTACGGAGGTTCCCGAGTTACCAAATAAATAAATAAATAAAAATAATATTATTCGACCATTGCCAAGATATTTAGACATACATAATATGTGTAAAATAAGTCTATATAGACTTTCTAAGGTGCTGCATGAGAACATTTCTCGTTCTCTCAATTTCTGTTCTTTTGTTCCCAGGAACAAAAAAAGAACAGAAACCCGTTTGATAACACCAAATTGATTTCTATTCCTCGGAATAGATAAGTTAGCTCAGGGAATAGAAATAAGAAAAAAAAAAATTGCTTCTTATCTCGGGAACAATTTCTATAAATAAGCAAAATTTCTTTTTTATTTTTGTTTTATTTCTCTCTTGCCGTGGCCACCTCCAACCGCCGCCCACCGCCGCCGCCGGTCACCGCCCGCCGCCGCCGCCGGCTGGTTGCTAGCCACCGCCCGTCGCCGCCGATCGTGAGCAAGAATAAAAAAACAAATAAATAAAAAAACAAATAAAAACAAATAAACAAATAAATACAAAAAACAAATAAATACAAATAAAAAACAAATGCAAGAAAATAAAAAAAAAAAAAAAAAAAAAAAAAAAAAAAACTAAAACAAAAAAACAACTAAAACAAATAAAACAAATAAATACAAAAACAAATACAAAAACAAATAAATACAAAAAAAATAAAAACAAATAAATACAAATAAAAAACAAACGCAAGAAAATAAAAAAAAACAAATAAATACAAAAAAAAAGAATAAAAAACAAATAAATACAAAAAAGAATAAAAACAAATAAAAGAATAAAAAAAAAAAAAAACAAATAAATACAAAAAAGAATAAAAACAAATAAAAAAATAAAAAAATAAAAAAAACAAATAAATACAAAAAGAATAAAAAACAAATAAAAAAGAACAAATAAAAAACAAATAAATACAAAAAAGAATTGTTGCGTTACCAAACACATTTCTATTCTTTTTCATTTTAAGAGGAGAAATTTTGTACGGTTATCAAACGGGTTCTTTTCTTTCGAAATTGTTCTTCGGAATAGAAATAGAAAAGAACTATTTCTGGAAAAAAACTCTTCTCCAGCTAAAAAATTTTACCATGCGCACCCTTATTTTCTCATTATTCATGTGACTACCCATTGCTAATTATGTGATAATAGCTTCTATTAGGGGGTGTCAAGTGTCAATCCCATACAACATGTGGACTCCTCGTCGGTTTCAACTGTCCACCATATACCAACATGTGGGCTTTCCAAGTAGTAATAGGCCGAATGGTCCTACTGGATACAAATATATTCATTTCTCCTGAATTATATAAATATGTATCTAATTTTAATTTGAGAGAGAAAGGTAATTCCATTTGAATTTTCCGTTCATTCGAGCTAAAGTGAGACCTGAGATGATCGATAGCAGTAAACATGTCGCAACAAACATGTCAGCAAAGTGAGATGGTGTTGTTTTTCACGAGAACGTTGGTTCTAAACTTTTGAATCAAGATCTGCTATGGTTCTACCAGAAAATAGAAATAAAAATGAGTAGCCTGAAAATCAAATAAAAAATTAGTATTTTAAAGAGAAAATGACACAAACGGTCTCTAAAATGTGACCCGATGTAATAAATGGTCGCTGAATTTTTCAATGTGAAATTTGAACTTCTAAATCTTTTTGTATAGTCCGTCAACTACATCGATACTTACTCATAATTTAGAAGCTATATTCATGAAACATTTATTTATAAGTTTATGAATTGCATTGCACATTAAATCAAGATTCATAAATCAAATTACACGAATTAAAATATCAGAAACCACATTCTATATTGAACCAAATTTCATGGATTATTTGTGCTATTATCCCTAATCCCGTTCGCTCGATTAGAAAACTTGATGATATATATTCTTGTTGCTATGAAAATCCATGCATTTTTTTAGGTCATTTGAAAATAAGAGATCCAGTTGGGTCGTGTTTTGTTGGGAGAAAATGATCTAATTTCCGGATTTCGCCTTTTTTTTTTTTGGGGGGCATTTGGTTTTAGTGATATTCCTAAATCACAAATTTCTTCCTCATGTTTTATGTTTTTTGCCCTTTTCTTTTCCTTTTTTTTTTAAATGCCAAGGCGAAAACGGTATTAGGCGCGGAAGCAGAGCCGCCGCTTTCTCTTGTTCCTTCTCCTCCTCCGGCTTAAACCCTAGTCGCCACCTGCTAAAGCCCCTCCCCTTGCTCCCACCGTCCCCGGCGGCGTTGACGGCGGCGGCCTCTTCTTCCTTCCCGTCGCTTCTTCCACTCGTTTGTTCTCCGGGAGCGGCGATGGGAGCGGCCGGTAAGAAAGAGAAGACGACGAAGAAGAAGGAGGCGAAGGATGCTCCCAGCTTGAAGCGCGAGGAGGCGGAGGAGAGAGTCAAAGAAGAAGCTCCGCGAGCTCGGTCCGAGCCGGAGGCTCAGGACGGTGGCGGCTCGCCGGTTGATTCCGGCTCCGATCACGAGGTTTTTCTTTTTTTTTTCGGTTTTGCTTTTGTGTGCCTCTGTCGGTCTTGTCTGCGTCGATTCGCGTGCTTGAGATTGATGCGTTGCGTATGTGGAGTAGGATTACTCTGAGGATGGGGATTCGGAAGATTTCGAGCTGTCGGAAGAGGACTTGGAGTCTGGAGAAGAGGGCGCTGCTGGTTCCGGTTCTGATCAGGTATCCGTTGCGTGCTTCTTTGTTTTTTTGTAGCTCCAGTTTGTGCGTGCTTGTTCCGACTGGAATGGGAGGGTTAATCACCTTCTTTTTTTTTTTTTTTTTTTTTTTTTGGTGTTATGATTATAGGATGATTCTGAAGATGTGAATTCCGAGGAATTCGAGTTGTCGGAGGAGTCAGAATCCAGAGGAAGCGACTCACAAGAGCACAAGGTAGATGGTAATTGCCTTCTTTGTTTCTTCACTGCGATTGATTTCCCCCTTCTTAGTGAGGAGCAAACTTGTTGGTACATTTAGTATTGGTTCCTGAGGCATAGAAGGACCACTAGGAGGAGACTCGGAGTCAACTCCACCTTGAAGCTTGAGCAGGAAAAAATTCCATATTAGGTAGAAGGAAAGAAAATTTTGAAGGAGAACACCTAATGGGAAGTCAATTGAGTTTGATACTAGAGTTATGGTTAGAACTTGTAATATGGCATTTCTTGTCCTTCCATTGTGAAACAGAGAAGAAGGTCTTTGTTCTGTCTGTACTGCCATGATAAAACTTGTTCATATTGTAACTCTGTTGCTGGGAATTTATGGCAGGGCTTTGTTAAAACAAGCAATAAAGGTAAATCGATTATTAATCATGCCCAAGATGATAGTGGAAGTGAAATCTCTGAATCGGATCAAAGGGCTGAAGAGAGTGATTCATCTGAAGACGAGGTCTGTTTACTTCTCTAGACAGCTGGGAGCATATTTAGAATTATATGATGCTCACCTATAATTGATTGGCACTTGGGTAATTTACAGGTTCCTTCACGGAATACAATTGGTGATGTTCCTCTTGAGTGGTATAGGGATGAGGAACATATTGGTTACGACGTAAAGGGGAAAAAGATAAAAAAGAAAGAAAGACAAGATAAATTGGATTCTTTTCTAGCCAGTGCTGATGACTCAAAAAACTGGTGAGTTCAACTTTCCTTTCAATGGTTTCTCTCTATTGATATCCTCATAGAAAATGGAAGTACCATATGCCTCAAGGTCATATTTGTTATATCTGTCACTTTCTATAATTTAGCAATTTAACAGATTATGGATTTCCTATCCAAAGATGAAGGAGATGGGGCGTTGTTGTTCTCACTTTGACATTGGTTCTAGTTGACTATTTGTTTTTTGCGATGTCTAGTGTTCTGTTTCCTTTTCTCATCCTTGTTCTTTTAATGTTTAGTTATGCAAATATTTTGTTTCCCTGTCAGTTACTTTGTTTAGTCTTAAACTTTGGAAAAAAACCCAACAGATTAATATATGTTTTCATCAGATGCTTTTGCTTTATTAAGTGTAACTCATGTAAGATTCCTTTCCCTGGTTGTTATCATTTTTTAGCCTTGATTCTTCGGTTTTCTGCATTGCCAGTTGCCTCTATCCAATCAGTGCTTAATCTGAGTAGAGGGCTTGCTTAGAATTTTTTGAAAGAAAGTTAAAAATGTTTGCTCTTATCTATTACTTTGATTAATTGGTTTCAGATAGAAGTTTATCTGTTTTTTTCATTTGATTTCTATTCAGGCGCAAGATACATGATGAGTACAATGATGAGGTAGTAGAGCTGACAAAAGATGAAACAAGACTTATACGTAGAATGCTCAAAGGAAAAGCACCGCATGCTGGATTTGATCCATATCCGGTTCGTGCCACTTGTCATCATTGTTCTATATATAAACCTAGGTTTACTTATTGAAGCAGCTTCAATGTGACCTTTTTCTTTCTAAAATGCAGGATTATGTTGACTTTTTCAAATGGGATGATGCAAAACACCCACTATCAAATGCCCCAGAACCAAAGAGACGTTTCATTCCTTCAAAATGGGAGGCCAAAAGGGTCAGTCTTTTCATCATTTCTCTATTTGGATGACTATGGGAAGAAGTCAGTAAACTTTTGGTTCTCATTCCTCTACCTTTTGGTGACAATGATGCAGCGTTTTTACTTTTGGTTCCTCAAACGCATTTAAGATCCTTCACTGGGGTCTTGATCCTGATAGCTTCTGTTCTTGTTGCGGTTGGCTTCGAACTGTGCTTATCAATTGCTGCTTACTATTCCTAATAGTTGACATCCATCTCAGATACTCAAGTTTCTGCTATCCAATGCACTATTGCTGTTTTTTTTTTTTACCTTGATATTTTGTTGACTGTTCAATTTAAGTGTCTTCTTTCTATACTGGGGAAGACCCAAAAATATACCGCTGCGGTGGGAAACTGAAGCACTCAATAGCCTGCCTATATTCTTTCTACTTTGCAATCCATTTTATGTCCAATGGATGCTGAAATATTCGTTGCATTTTGCGTCAGAATATCATTGTTATCACATGAACATGGCTCGTGTTGGCACCAAACATTTGCAGGTTGCAAAGTATGTTAGGGCAATTCGGGAGGGATTAATTAAGTTAGACAAGCCAAAAGAAGAGCCACGTTTCTATAACCTGTGGGGAGATGATCTCAACTCAAAAGACAGGGCTGGGCATCTAGCCTATATCCCTGCACCAAAACCCAAATTACCAGGTGATCTGTCTCCCACAGTTCATAAATAGTCAATCCACTATTTTTTACAAGTCTTGATCCATTTTGATGACAAATTCCCCTTTCTTCTCTCCTCTTTGCCAGGGCATGAAGAATCTTATAATCCTTCTTTAGAGTATATACCCACACAGGAAGAGATAAATTCCTACCAGCTTATGTATGAGGAAGATCGCCCTAAATTTATTCCTAGAAGGTAAATGCGATCCATTTTCTTGGCTGGTCTTCTTTTTCTCATGCTTGCTGATTATTTATCTATTTATCTTTCTATCTAGGTTCACATCTCTCAAAAGTGTGCCAGCTTATGAAAATGCTGTTAATGAATCTTTTGAGCGATGCATGGATCTCTACATGTCATATAGAGCTTGGAAAAAACGTGTAAGTTGTTATGGCTGGCCTGGATAATACGAGAGGAGACCAATACTCCCTGAGTATAATCATGTACTTAATAGCAAGTAGCAACTGCATTTTAAAATTCATCAATGAATTGATTTTTGCAATGTAATGCCTCAGCTTAACATTGACCCCGAGTCTTTGAAGCCCAAGTTACCTAACCGGAAGGATCTTAAGCCATACCCAGCGACATGTTATCTTGAGTACAGAGGTCATGAGGGTGCTGTTGTGTCGATTTCTACTGAAGCTTCAGGGCAGTGGATTGCTTCAGGTGCGTGTAATCTCACATATTCATCTTGCTTTGAATTTCATGACTTTAGACTCGCCCAATCTCATTCTTGTCATCTATTGTGGCAAATGAAGGTTCTGCTGATGGAACTGTTCGCATTTGGGAGGTTGAAACTGGCAGATGTCGTGGGGTGTGGAGTATAGGTGAATCGGTCCAGTATGTATCCTGGAGTCCATTGTCTGAGCTTCCAATTTTGGCAGTTGCTGCGTGAGTTCCTGCAGTTTGGTGTTTAATCTCCTGTCCTCGTCCTGGCTTCATTGTTTATGTTGATATTTTCTTGCGTTGTTTGTCTTTACAGGGGCCAAGATGTACTGCTTCTTAACACAGGACTGGGTAATGAAGAAGATCAGAAGAAGATTAAGGATCTTCTCCAGGTTGAAATATCTGGGACAGCAGGTGACTCTGGTAGGTTTAGTTACCATTTTATGTAACTTTTGAATATCAGACAAGTTTCGTGATAATTTGAGTTGGTGAAGATAGAGCTTCGCATGATTTCACCATTTAATGAGGAGTTCTCATTGGATTGGGATTCTTCTCCTCATTGAGCAAGTAGTTTTATTCCCTTGGTGTCCTATAGTAAATTTCTCTATCTTTTCAGAAGAATTAGTAGTATTATTTATTAGGATTCATGGGAGTTCAATGAGTTTCTTTTTCCTATTATAAATAGGTCATTCTGTTTTGTGTTTAGAAATTTCCTACTTAGGTCATGCTTGTTGTTTGGAGCTTTTCTACTTTAACTTGGAATAGCATTTAATAGTATGTAAATACATGCTTTCCTGTGGAGATGGGTATTCTACTTAATATAGTTTGAATTATTAGCAGCTGTTTGCTTTGAAATCATGTGATGCAATGAATGCTTAATAAACCCCAGTGGCGATCCTTTTGAGATATGATTCATTGTCAGTCACTTCAGGTTTTCAAACAATTTGGGCTCATTATTGTGGAACTAATCTTTCTTCTCAAATTTGTTTAAAGTTTCATTTGAGGTTGATTTTAACTTTGGATATATGGCTGTGTGTAGATGAGCAGCCCTTGGTGAGCTGGCTTCAAGATGATAGGCACAAGCATGAGGCAATCAGGTTAAGACATTTCAAGGTACCCTTTCAGAATTTAATGAAATAATTTTGTGCTGAGGTCGTTGTTATCTAAAGGCCTTTTTTCACAAAAGTTTTTCTTGGGTTTGTGCAGACCGTGACCTCAGTTGAATGGCATCGCAAAGGAGACTATTTATCCACAGTGACGCCTGCAGATATCCTTGTAGTTTGGTACTTTATGACAATGCATCTCTGATGGGTAGTTGAATAAATGGTTTGAAGAGAAGTGAATGCTCCCAGCATTAAGATATATATGTAGCACTGATAGTGTGCCTTACATGAAAGAAGCCAGAACATCCGTTGTTGTAGTAGGACAAACTTTTTTCTAGAAGGAATGTAGGGAAAACAATGGTAGAAACAAAATAGGGCATTCTTTGTGAGACAAGAATCAATGTCAATCAGAGCGTTTGCATCCATGAGTAATTTTGCACAATACTAAAGGTCTAAGGTTTTGAACCAGCTTTGAGTAATCACAGAGATGATCGACTCTTCTTGAAATTCTCTCCTTTTCCTTTTTTCTCTCTTTTTGTGCCAGCCAACAAATGGTAAGAGGAAATGATGACCCCCATCTTTTTCCTGTTACAAGATCTAATGACATTGCCACATTCATAATCCTTGCTCTATAATCCTACGACAATTGAGAACATTGTAGACAGACCTGTGTTTGTTTATTGTGGCAGTGGACTTGTCTACTGTTCTTCTTATTTTTCTGGTAGAATCATCTTTTGTTGATCAGTTCCATAATGAGTACTGTTTTACCCACTCCAGCGCCCGCCCCCCCCCCCGGGGGAGAGGCGGGCCATTAGCTTCTGTCTTTTAGTATTGTCCTAGGCGAAAATTGTTTATAAGCTCTCTTTTTATGATAGATAATTGTCTCAGTTGACTTCCCAAACAAAATAAGTAAGAACTTTTATTTGCTTCTTTGCATTTCCTGGTTTGGGATCACCATAATTTTGTGGAGTGTGTGATAGTTACTTTTTAAATTTGCAGTAGTTTAGTGACTTTTTTTATGAAGTTTCCTTTAACTTCCCTTACGTGAATCAAGAGCAATCTTAATACACCAGTTGTCAAAGAAGCTTACTCAGAAGATCCCATTCAAATTGCATGGTCTTCCAGTTACATCAGTTTTTCATCCTTCTCGATCCATCTTCTTTGTTTCAACTAAGAAGAATGTTCGCGTGTATGACCTCTTGAAGCAGAAACTAGTCAAAAAGCTTGAGACTGGACTTCGTGAAGTTTCCTCGATTGCAATCCATCCTCAAGGTATGTTTGAAAATCTGATATTAGTGTTCTCTTCTTGTCGATTTCTAGATCCCTGTATATCTTAGTTGTCTTCTCTTGCAGGTGATAATGTAATTGTTGGAAGCAGAGAGGGAAAACTCTGTTGGTTTGATATGGACCTTTCATCTCAACCTTACAAAACACTCCAGTAAGTTCGCTATTATCTTTGTGACAACGTAAAAGTTGTGGGAATTGGATGAATTTACGTTTTGGGGAAGTGTAGCTGATCAAACTGAGTTGATTGTTTGTGGTTACACGATTGCCTTTTCTGTGTACATTATTTTATTGTTTGCATCTATACAGTTTGGCAGATTTCAGCTTTTTTTTTTAACTTTTTTGTTCTGATTGTCAGGTGTCATTCAAAGGACATTACAAATGTGGCCTTCCATCGTTCATACCCCCTTTTTGCATCGTGTTCTGATGATTGCACAGCCTATGTGTTCCATGGCATGGTTTATTCAGATTTGAACCAGAACCCTCTCATTGTTCCTCTGGAAATTCTCCGAGGTCATGTGAGCTCAAATGGAAGAGGTGAGTGTTTGTACTCTTTTATGTGCAGATTAGATGATATGCTAAAGTGCTACGTGAAATGAAAAATAAATATTTATCGACACTGAGGAGGAATACCTGCCCCTGGCTTCATGAAGCCTTATTTATTTATTTATTTATTTATTTTTGAAGGGGGGTAGGAAGTATCAAGTCAAGGATGAGTGAATTCCTATAAATTAGCTTTGGGACACTTAAAGGTCCACAATTCTGCCGTGTGTCACTCGGCTTAGTGCAATGCAAGAGTTTCTTCCTTTGTTGAAAAAGTCTTAAAGCAGCTCTGGCCATAAGATTTTTTAGAAGTCGCCTTTCATTTGCTCCTTTATTGACAAAATCTTGAGCCTTCCATCATTAAGGTGAGGCTAGAACCTGGGGCCATGTAAAATCTATGCGGTCTCTCTGTCCAAGATACTTCTTGGCAGCAGATCAAAGTTCTGATAAACGTGGATAGTGCATCACGTTCTCCTTGACATCAGCATAGTGGAAGCAGATTGAAAGATAACTGAACTTTTCTTTTTATTAATGATTTAATTAAGTTGCTCTAATATTTGTGTCTGAGATTCTTGCGTAAACCTTATAATGGGGGAGAAAAAGTATTTTTGGAGCGCATTTTGTTACATTTGAAAATCGCACCGTGCCTCAGGGCCATATTTCAATCTTATAACCAAATGGTTTGAAACAATTTTCCTAGGGCAGGTTCCCTCTACTCTTACACGGTCATTGTCTGCACATCTAATTACAAGCTAACTAGCTTTGCCATGCAGATAAGAAACTGACATCTGGGTATATTGTTATTTATTTATTATTCTTATCGTCAGGGGTGATGGATTGCAAATTCCATCCACGGCAACCTTGGTTGTTCACGGCCGGTGCTGATTCGGTGGTCAGACTTTACTGTCACTAAAAGAAGACCCTAGAGAAATGATCCTTCGATTTCTGCGTACTCTGAATGTGACAAATTAAACGGAGCTGCTCGAGGAGGCTTAAGCTGAGTCACGCTGCATGGTGGAGTAAGTTGAAACCAAAATGGCAATGGGAAGGCCGTCCAGCAGCCTTTTCTCACAAGCTCCGGATTGATTTTGTTATTCTGCATATGCTAAATAGGTTCTGCGCATTAATCTGGTAAAGAATCATAGAGTTTTCGGTTGGATAAATTTTCCCCTCAATTTTGCCCCGTATGTGATCAATTGAATGTATCCCTTGAAACTCGCATTTGTCTTTTTTTAATGAATTTTGAGGTGAAGTTAGAGAATGCTACGGCTGACATCTTGGGAGTTAAGTTTCCTCCATACATATATGTGATCAATTGAATGTATCCCTCGCAATTGTTTTTCCTCTTTTTCCTTTTTTTTTTAATGAATTTTGAGGTAAAGTTAGAGAATGCTGCTGCTGACATCTTGGGAATTAAGTTTCCTCCAACATATATGTGAGTGTAATCTTCGATGCGGATTTCAGGGCGCAGAAGATAGGAATGGGCGGTAGACGCTGAGATTCATGTAGTTACCATCAAATCGGTTTAGAGGCAATTACCACTCATTTAAAATACGACATGTTCGGGCTTGATGACTTTTGTATCAGAATCTGATTAATCAGCCTGGGTTGGTTTACTAATGGGATGCCCTCATGTGTCGAGAAATATTATCCCTGTTCGGACCAAGACATAACTTTTACTTATTCAAATAACAATTAAGGTAAAGTAGGGTTAGAAACAATGAATCTCTTTTCTTCTTCTTGATGCTATATGTTGCTCATACACAATTTCTTTTTGTTTCCTGAGCCTATAGTGAGTACACAATGGTCAAATTTTTGATGATTCCACAACTATAACATGCATGTTTGGGGTGGTGAAAGAAATAACTGATTAACTCTTATTGTAGGTATTATTTTTTTTTTCATATAAAAAAGAATTAAAAATACTCATGATACAGAAGATGCAAGCATTATCCGGAGTAGCTGTATGGTTTATCTGGGAAAGAGATCGAGCTTCAAGTTTAGTTGCCGCCATTGAATTTGGAACCCTAGAGTATTTTAGCTCAGGGATCATTATTGGTCTTGTTTCTATTCATCCTTCTTAAGACCACACGAAGCAATATATATCAAGACCCGATTGGCTTGGGTTAGCTGCGATCGCCAATTTGGAGCCCTAATCAGTTGATCGAGCTTATAATAATGCGAGGAGCTGTGAAGCTTAGATGCTCCCCTCGACCTGGGCTCCATCCTGCTCGTGGGGGTGTCACCTGAGTTCTCCCTTGTAGGCTGGTAGCCGCGCTTGTACCTGGAGACTCCGGAGGTAATACAGAATATTTTTGGGAGACGCGAGTTGGCATAAGTCGAGCTGGGGCAAGGTTGACAAACCAAACCTACCACTATTCCTCGATCGATCTTTTTTTCCTCCCAAAAATCAGAAAGCAAATTTGACATAGGCTTTCAATTTTGTAACATTGGGTAGCAATTAGTTTCCTACGAATTGGGCTCTATTATGAATTAACATGGCTGTCAAAATAGGTCACAAGCCCATTTCTGGATCCATATGTGATGGGCTGAATTATTATTTGGATTATAATATTCAATAAATGGGTTTAGAATGATAAAGACCAATAATATAATGTGAGTGTTAAATAGACTTTTAACTTATTTAGATTCAACTCACTTTTATGACTCTCTTCTAATTCTCTCTCGTCCTCATTCAATCCCGCGCTCGCTCGCTCTGCATTCTCACATCAATTTGGATACAGGTTTTCCTAAACTTGATTAAATATGAAAATATTTTAGTTGAGTCGAGTACAAACTGAATATGAATCGAGTTGGATAAAAGTCACTAGATTGTATTGCATAGAAATAGGTCAAAACGGGGTAATTGGGTTTATTTGAGTCGGATTATTTTTTATCCGGTTCAAGCCATCTGTTTGATGAGTATACCAAGTAACAAAGAACAACATGAAATAATCGAAGAGCCACTAAAGAATAGGGAGAAGAGACTCCAGCAGAAGAACCAGAATATGGGAAATTCAGCTCCGAAGCTAGAAAAGTAGAGGAAAAACTCTATAACCCACCTTTAATTCTATTATATACCCTGCTACAGCTATTAAGTTGGCCTGTAAAAGTTAAATCAAGATAAGCACAGTTGGAATTCTGGAAATATTTCCTATTTAACGAAAATATGAAAATTAATCACATGGTGTTGTTAAAGAATCCCACTAAATATTATTGCGATTTTAGTACCTCCTGTTCAGTCATCAAGGTTGAAAAAGTGTATACATGTACCCTGTTAAACCCCGTGAAATTTATCAATGCTGGTGATCAATTCCACAATGAGTACTGCAATTAAAATAAACGAGAGAATATTCACTTTCATAGTCTCGCTGTTGTTTATTCTAAGGCAATAACTCGAGAAAATTCCCGAATAGATCAATCTTTTGAACTTGTGTTCAACCTGGAATACAATCATGAAGTTGGATGCAGAGGATCAACCCCTGCTGCAGCGCAAGGTGGGTTGCAGCAACACCAACGACTATCCATCTCTGCTTCATATTAGAGGACTCCTCAAAACTGTACACAATTTACTGCACTGATCAGGTGAGCTTTGAAATTGCAGACAGATTATTTGCATATGCCTCTAATGATAAAAATTGTTTCTACAAGAAGAATTAAATACTTTACACCTTTCATTACCCAACAACATTACAGAAGTTGGACAGCTGCAATGGCTGGAATTTTCTCTCGTAGCTTTTGTGTGACAGCAACTCGAACAGTCATGACCCCAGCTGCAGGACCAGTGATTCTAACTTTAGCTATTGGTTCTTCAATCGCCACTAGCTCAAGTGATCCACCCGCTGCACCAACAAGGTATGGCCTTATCTCTTCAAGAACCTGAAATAATCAAGTACTAAAATGTTAGCCAGCAGATTTCCAGGTCACGTGAATAAGGATATCCTAATGGGGTTGCTAAGCAATCGGGGCTTGTTCAAGCAAAGCAATTTGAGACAGACAATGGACGGACAAGGTCAGAAATGCTCTGGCAAAGAAGTGTGTGAGTTCAGTCCCAGGATAAAGAGAGTCTAACAAAATGCAGATCTCAACTTGTTAACTCCTTTCTATGACAGTCTCTATTCTTTTGGTAACCTCTAGATTTTAGTGCATAAATTGCACACATCTTTCCCACACTGCATTTGTGTAAACCAAGATGCAATACTTTGAGTAATTTGCAGTACAATTGGGCAGGTCACAAATAGGTTCTCAGCTTGTGAGCTCTTCATGAACTTGAGGACCTGAACCTGATGCTAACCATTCTACTTTAAAGGGGTAGATAGAAAGACAGATCAAACTTCGCAGGAAAGGCAAAAGACAAACACACCATTACTTGAGTTGAGAGCACAAGGATCAAAACCTATCATTAGTTAAAATACCCAAACCACTTTCAGGAGACCTAATTGGCTATGCATTCGGGCTTAACTCAAAAAGAGGTCAGTGATTAATCCTCAACTTGTGAACGTTCCATGAAGTTGAGAAGGACCTCATGCTGAGCATTCATCATTAAAAAGGGACAGAAGATAAAAGGACAGAAATTAAGCTTAACAGGAAAGGAAAAAGACAAGCCAGTCATTACAAAGAGAGCATAGGGATCCAATACCACCATTACTGAAAATATCCAAAACAATTGTAAAAAAAGAAGAAAGCGGAGGTACCTAATTAGAGACCTTGAAGCATTTAAAAAAAAGAAATTCTTTAAGGAGAAATATACTAGAAAAAAAGTCCTAACAGTTGGCGGAAAAGGACAAAAGTGTTAATGATACCAAGCAACATATATTTGCTGCAATATCTTATTTACCTTCTCTATGTTTTCCTCATTCAACTCAAGGCCAGTTTCTTCATCTGCTATCGGTTCCACTGCAACGATTTCGGGAATTTTCTCCATCAGACGACGCTCAATGCCCATCTTCATTGTTGTTACAGAACTTGGACAAGAACCACATGCTCCTTGTAACTTCAACCTCACAACGTTGCCATCAATCTCATGCAATGCAACATTACCCCCATCAGAAATTAGATATGGTCGGATTTCATCGAGCACACTCTCAACATTCTCTGCTGTCAGTGGAAGTTCCACCATTGAATCGGGTGTAGCAACGGCCTTCACAACTACATGTCAAGAGAGGAGGATAACTTAGCAAAATCCACAGAAATCACAATCCTTTTTCCCCGAAAAAAGAGTGCCCCAGATAAAGAAACAAGAATGGGATGTTGAGGTTAAATAGGGAGCATTGAGTAGTATGGCTCCCTCTGTAGCTATCATTTCCAGAAGATACCTCTCAAAGATTGTCAAAGGAAGATAAGAAGAGATGGGAACAGATGTTTGGGTTGGTAGAGCCATAGAAGAAGACAGTTCAAAATCAAATAGGCCGTGCTTAAACTACAAAAGCCAAGAAAGGACCTATAAATTTATATCTTGCACAGCCAACTCTATCAGTAGGCCTTATTTTGGCAAATATAGAAGGCGCTGAGAAATGTGGCAGGCCCCTTAAAACTGTTCAATATGTTCTGTTATCTGGCAAGACAACTAGAAGATCTTCATAGATCTCTGATTGAATCACCATGAGGTCAATCCAAAAAAGAACTTCCCCAGTCAAATCAAAACTCGATGTATCTCAACGAGAGCACCCACAATCGTAAATTAGTAAGGCGGACTTCTTTGTTGCATCTTGATAGACACTAACACTTGGTTCATTCTCCTGTCAAAACCGCAGCGCCCATTGAACACCACCTAAAGCCAAAACCGACAAAACCTCACAGACTTACTGATATGTCCAAGTAACTGATAGTCCTTAACAAGGTCTTTCTTCACTAACCCAAGAGGAAACAAAACTTAAGGTTCTCTCTCCTCTCACTCCTATGCAGTGAAAGAGGTGGCCAACCCAACCCAATGTTACTGCGACACGATATAACATGAACATACCGACACCAACATTCAATCGGAAGGCACATAATTTCTCTCGCTATCATTGGACGCACTTTGATTCTATAATCAATAAGCTAGCCAAATATTAGCGGCCTCTATACAAAGTGCTTCTCATCTCACCTTGTCTTCGCACCGGAGCAGGACCCCGAACCCGCGCGAACCCACACGACGCCCGCGGCAACGGACCAATCCCCTTCAACATCGATACATGAGCTCCAAGGAAGCTGGAACTCTGCCGAATCCCCGAAAACCCCATTAGCAAAACGGGGGCAGAAGCAAAAATAAAAAAGCTACCCACGATTACATTCCATGAGCAAAAGCAAGAGCCGAAGAAAAGGCGTGACCTTGGCGGCCGGCGAAGAAGAAGACGGCGGTTCCGGGGTTCGGTGGAACCTGCAGCAGGGCCGGTTCGCCGCCAAAGTTTGCATTTTTTTCTGCCGGGTAACGAGCGGACGGCGAGGCAGGTCCCGATACGGCGTCGGAATGGGCAAGACAGGATCGATGGTCTGAATCGATCACAGCGCAGAAGAAGAAGGAGGAGGAATCGCAGTCGAAATTGAAGACTCTCTCTCTCTCTCTCTCTCTCTCTCTCTAGGAGCTAGTTATGTTTGCAGTCGGCGATTTTCGGTTCTTTGTTATTTGGGCTTGCTGCAAAGAAGGGAGGAAAAATTAGGGGAGAAATTAGGATTTTTGTGGGATAGGGGACTAAAAGACAAAGGTAGCATCTCAGCTTCGGGGACCAATTTAATAACTTTTTGCAAAATGAGAAAGGAAAAATTGTGACGGACGTGTACAATGACAGGACAAGAAGCAAGCGAAGCTGGTTGGTGTCACGACCAAAAGAAGAGGAAGGAGAGAAAAAAACAAAAAAAAAAAGTTGGTTGGTGTGGCCGTAGGTGTGACAATGGGCTCGTTAATCTCTTGCTCGTGTTGATGGAGATGTAGGATCAAGATGATTTTTTATTTTTCTATTTAATTTTATCTCTTAAAGATTACAATTCACGTTTATTGTATTATTGATTCCCAAACTGTTTTTTATGTTGTCAAAACTCGCAAATTTATATAAGTGCAACAAAAAATTAAGGAATTGGTCTAAAAAACATAATTTAGGATTTTTGGTGGTATTTTGTCTAAATGAGAAGTGTATTCATATCAATGATTATATTAGCTTCATTTTGCCTCTCCCTTTGAATTAATTCTGAAAATTCCATGCTTTTCATCTCATTTTATTGCCATATTTTAATTCCGATTATATCGACCATCCGATCCCATCCCTTGCACACGACATATCTTTCTCACTTTATTTTGCCATCTCAATAATCAATCTTTACTAGGAAGAAAAACACACGAAATCGATTCAACCGAAATTAATTTTTTTTTTTCCAAGTAACTAGACTCGAGTTGATGAATTGATAATTCCTCATGAAAAACCAAAATAACCAAGGAGCAAAATGAAATTAGGCAAAAAATGTAGGGGCTAACGCGTAATTCACGTAAATTAAGTTCCTATGCAACAGTATATAAAGCTTCGTCGCTCCCTTTTTCCCTCCGTTTTCGGAGAAGAAAGCAAGTAGAAAAAATGGCTCCGAAGAAGAAGCAGCCGCAGAAACCGAAGCAGAAGACCGCCGGCGGCGGCGGTGGCGGCGCCGCCGCCAAACCCTCCTCCTCCTCCGGTCCGAAGCTCCAGCTGTCGGCCGAGAACGAGAGCCGCCTCCGCCGCCTCCTGCTCAACAACGCCGCCGCCGCGTCCGGCCGATCGGCCGAGGCCGATGCCGGCGGCGCCGGCGATTTCCTCTCCGATGCCCAGAAGGCCAAGCGCCTCAAGTCCGCCTACGAGAAGCTCTCCTGCGAGGGCTTCTCCAACGACCAGATTGAACGAGCGCTCTCCGCTCTCAAGGTTTCGATGTGAATTCCCAAATGTCATTTCAGTTTCGCCGAAATCAGTCGCTGAGGACTGTGTACAGTGGGAAATTTCATGATCCAGCTGCTTTCTATAATTATTTTTTATCGGGAGTTTTCTCGATCAGCGTTGAGAATAAGAGCAGACCCACCAGATGATGTCGGATTGCGTGGTCCTTTGATTTAGAAGGCTCGGCTTACTATGTTAGTCTAGGTTTCTTAAAATGTAGTACAGTGATTGTTCGAAGACAAAAGTATTCATGCTACACTACTTGGTTGCTGTTTAGAGACTACCTATTACTTGTCAAAAAAAGATTTTGCCCGACCTTTTCTTACATTTTTTAGAGAGCTGTTAGAGTGGTTGTTCCAATGAAACAGTGATGTTTTAAACTCTTTACCAATTTAGTGCCGCGCAGGGGTTTATGATTTTCTTATCCTTTTTGCAAAATGGGCAGGGTAATGCCACTTTTGAGGCTGCTCTTGATTGGTTATGCTTGAATTTGCCCGGGAACGAGCTCCCTCTGAAATTCTCCAGTGGGGTCTCTTCACTTGCCAGTACAGGTAAATATAACATGACCAGTGAACTCATAGCTCGTGGAGTTTTTGAGTAGATTGAGTCTGTGTTACCGCATGGGTGAGCTAGATCCTGTATGACCAAATGCTGCACTGTGTATTTTCTGTTAGGAGGATCTGTCAATGTCCTTGTATCAGCGCGGGAAGATTGGACACCTTCAGTGGACCCATCTTCAAGGGTCGATGAAGACGCTGCCAAGTATTCTGTTAAGCTTAAGGGCAATTGGGACAATGAGAGTTTGGATTCCCACAAACAATCCCAAGCAGATTGGATTAAACGATATGTGGAACAGCAGGAAGAGGTTGGTTCAAGTATAATTTGGAAGTTGTGTTATTTTTGCATTTTGCTTAATGATGTAGATATATTTATTGATTTTTTCTATTTCATATTAATTAGAAAAAAATTAAGTCAGAACAACTTAATCACTTCCGCTGTTGAATTTCGAAAATTTTCTTGTATTCCTTTCAAATTGCATTACATGCGTGCTGCTACTATTTAGTTCTTTTCCGAGTATACTTGTGGATTGGCTGAGAGAATTCTTCTATTTATCGAACTTTTGTTTGGTAATTCTGCATATGACATTGAAACTCAGATAAGGTTGTGCAGCTAGTTTGATTTAACTTGAGCATAGGCTGGAACCAGTGGTATGCTTACACGAAACACGTCCCTGGTCTCATAGGGGCAGTTCCATGGTTGAATCGGCTTTTAATCGGTTTTCTTTCTTCATAGAAATTAGCAAAATGACTTACTAAGATTTGGACAATGGGCTCCAACATGGAAACACATCCATGTGATCACTCAACCAGATTAATTCTCTTGTTTAAAAGATGAGATTTTATATTAGACGTTGTTATTTGATTTGTTACAGAAAAAGAAAAAGTGGAAGTTGTCTGGTTCACAACCAGGAATTTGCTTGTTTCTAACTGACGGGCCTGCCGTTGAATAGATCCACTTGCATATCAATCACCCCTGGACTTGTTATTTGGTGGCGGTTGACAATGTCGCAAATTTTAATTTTCCCCTGCTGAAAGTATGGAGTTACACGTGTTTACTTTTCTATGTTATCTTCACAGATTTTTTTGGTTGTCATAACCTTTTTATTTTTGTGTCCCGATGCTGTATTGCATCATCAGGATAGTTCTGATACCTGGGAAGATCACATGGCTGACGAAGGCCCCTTGCAAAAGGTATATGTTTGCTTTGTAGTTTTAATTGCTTTGTCTTATAATGCAGTTTAAATTGCTTTTCTTTTTATTGAATATTAGTGCTGATGAAATTGCCCACTATGCTGAGACAACTTTTGAGTATTATAAACTCAAGGAAACAAGATACTTGTGAGTGAATTGATGTGGTATATGGGTTTTTTTTTTTCTTTTCCTTTCTTGCCATCCTTCATACTAAATATTTTATCAGGGAAAAACCAGATATTTTTCTGGGTAAATAAATTTAATTACAAGGCATTAAGGGGTATAAACCCAAATGAGAACTCAAGAAAACAAACGAAAAGGAGCTCAAATATAGGACAAAGCATCTACAATGTCCATCAATGCATTTACATCCACATGCCTGTTTCCACTATACCAAAGGTTTTCAGTCAAATCTCTTTCAAAGGCTCTCTTGCTCTGATGAAATCTTTGTGTTTGAGGCACTGCTAATACCTTGTTGTCTTGATCTGAAATGTTTGTTGAGACCTTCAGAGGGTCTTAATTATGTAATGCAAATGTTTTCACAGTTTCAACGAGATAATTATGTACTTGTATGTGTTTTCTCCTGCAAGTTTCACTTGTCATCTTCATGATGGAGATGTTCATTGCTTGTGAGTTGCTGTATGGTTTAGGTGAAACTGTTTTTTGAAGTTTCTATTAAGTGCCAGAAGTTTCAGATCACAAAGTCATTTCTGGCCGTGCTTGTGACTTTTTAGTACCTTTACAAAGAAGGAGCTGATTTAAGGATCAGATGGTACTGAGTTGTGAAGTTTTTATTAAGTGCAAGGAGTTTCAGATTGACTGCTGTTTTGGGCAACCCTTACTTTTTTGTATCTTCACATCTGTCTTTCTTTGGCAATCTATAGATACGCGAACCAAGGTCCTATGATGACATTGCCAGAGAGTACCATGCTGCTCGCTTGGATGCTTCAAGAGCTAAAGAAAAAAGAGATAAGAGCAGCCAGGAAAAGGCGGGCTTAATTATCCGTAACCTCAAGCAAGAGTTGTCTGCTCTAGGTCCGTTTATTGCTTTTATGATTTATATTCTTTTCTGATTATGTTGTAATAATTGTGTTCTCTTGACCATCACAAGCAGGATTATCTGAGGACATGTTGGCACAGGACTTTGCTTACAAACATGTTTCTGAGAATGAGACTGGTTCGCTACCCTCAGAGCACCTGGAGACAGGATCAACACATATCAGTCTTTCGTCTTCTTCGTCTGCACATGTGGATGTTACTGAAGTTGACGGGAGGGTGGCTTCCCCGGGCCCCCAAGATTCTCTTCAGACACCTACCCTCCCGATGCCACCTATTCGTGAAGAGAACACAACAGAAGGTGAATCAGGAGAAGTAGAACTTGGTGGGCTATTCTCAGATGATGCACCGGAGAATGACCTGGTCACTTCGGAAGTTTTGAGACTACAAAAGCAAGAAAGAATGAGAGAACTATGCAGTGAAAAGAATTTGGAGGGTATCTGGAGAAAGGTAATGCTGGATTTGTGGTTTGTTTGTGGTGCTATGTAAATGCTACAAAATTCCTTATCAATTGATGAATTTGCTACCTATCATACAGAAAATGCATTATTTCATGATGTAGCTCACTAGGAACAGATAAACTTCCAAGATGAACATTATTTCCAGCGCGAACAAAACGGAAGTGAAAAAGCTTGCTCGAAACTCTTGATAGCTTCAGATCCATTGTTTGAGTTCCCTGATATTTTGTTTTTTTGTTAATACTTTGAGTTTTACCATAAAAAACTTCTCCTTCTGGCTTTTTCGTGATATTGCTCTTTCCAGATGAACTAGCTTGATTGATCCCTGAGTGCATGAAGAGCAAATTAATGGAACAACAATTTTGATATCATTTCTAAGTGTTTCTGCTTGCTTGCATTGTCTTCGCTTTTACACATTATAGATATCGATTCTTAGTATCATCTTAAGAAAGAAATAAGATCTAAATGATGTTTGCCTATAGTTTAGCTTCTAACTTGTTGATGATATTATAGGCTGAGGTTTTTGAACTTTGATTAAAAGAAGTGCAATGTCTGATATAGGGTGGCTTGAAAACATGATCTAATTGGTGTCCACAGATGCTGCTTTACTTTATGGTTCTGTTTATTTTTTTCTAGGTTGGATACTGATTATTGTAGTCAGAGACATTGTCTTGTGATATAATTTTCTTTGCTATGGTTGTCATGAAGAGTATCTTTTTGTCTATCATTGTTAGAGGCAGCAATTGGGTATTCTTTATCAACAGAGGATATTTGTGTATGCATCTCAGAAGAGTGTGCTACCAGATAGGGTGTTATGACTTGAAAGAAATTTGTGCATTGATCCGAGTTTGCAAGAGAAGGTTCAGGGTATTTAGAGAAAAAGAGGTTCTCTCTGGACAACACAACTTTTTGTGGAGGAAAAAAATTATACTTTACTTTAATGAGAAGGAATTACTCATTCTTAGATGGATATGTACTCTATCATGTGTAGTAGAGCTAATTCATTGAATTTGCAGCTGTCCTATTGTTCAGATTTTCTACTCGTAACAAGTTGGCTCCTTGGTCCTTAGACAATAATAGAGTTTTGGTGCAACTTTGTCTCTCGGTTCTTTTGCAAATTTTTATGTAGACAAGATTTTGTCAGGGGGACCCACCAAAAATACCAAAAGCTGTGTTGCATCAACTATGTCAAAAATCAGGGTGGGAAGCACCAAAGTTCAATAAAGTACTTGGTGAATCAAAAGTATTTTCTTATGCTGTCAGTGTGGTCCGTAAAGCCAGCGGAAGAGGCAAAAGCAGAAAAGCTGGAGGACTCGTGACTTTTCAGCTGCCTAACCAGGGTGAAGTTCTGGAATCAGCAGAGGTATGCATTTTTCCTGGTTTCTCACACTCCTGCCTCTTTGTGTGGGGATATTATATTTGGCTAAGGTAATGTGTGTAAGCCCTTGAAAGGAGTGGCTTTCCCTTAAAAAGTAAAAGAGAAAAAAAGACTGGTATGTGGAATGGGGCCTTGGTCAACTTGGTGCTCCACTTTTACCAAGCTCCGGAGGTTTTGAGTTCAATTTTGATCCTCCTCTCAATACCTGCCTAGCTCAGAGTGCCAAAAACAAGGGAAGAAAAACACTTAAGTCCTTCTGCAGAATGATTTGTTCCTTGATTTGCCTTTTTCCTTCTTTCATCAGCTAATGTTATATACTATTTCTTATCTTTGTTGCACACTTGTTCATTTCCTTTGCCTTCTTTATCTTAAAACTGGATAAATATTAACAAAGATTAAAAAGTAAAAACCCACACGAACTTTTTTAAAAAATTCTGTTGGATCATCAAACTTATTTTGAAACCAGCTTCACTTGTCTATCTAGTTATTAAGGATCATTGAACTTTTTTGGTCCACAATCTGGCCCCTTCCTTCATTTACTTATGGTGCCTTTGCTGTTATCTCCACCTTGATCTCAATCTCTCTCTCTCTCTGACTGTCTCCCTACTTATTCTCTTGTACATGCATATTCTTGTTTTGAGATGAGCATGTTGAGGTGCATTTATGCAATTACTTTCCCAAACTTTCACTTTGGTTGGAGAAAGTTGCCAAATACACGGATTTGGCTTCTTTCTAGATATGTCTGCTCGCATGTGAGTTAGTTTCTTTAGTTGTGAAAATGCTGGTATGCTGCTTTAACCTGGAAGACTTTGCTGGAGAGACACCGAAGATGCTTGTTTTCTCAAACTGCCAAGTTTGATATTGTAAAAGGCAGAGCGGAAGGAAGAAGCATGATTAATCATTGAAGTTCCTGCCAAAAATAGGAGCCCGTGTGACAGATCCAGAACCGGCACTTTAAATGTCTGAAATCATCACGTGTTCTGATCATTAGTGATGGAGAAGAGAGAAGGAAACCTAGATCTAAGAGGAGATTTACTGCACCAAATAATGGAGAGGAAATAAATTGTACATCCATTCACCTATCTGGAATTTGATCCACTGTTAAAAGAATCCCATACTTTCCTGATATGTTCCAAACGATCAATCCCTCACAGAGAGTTTCACATTGGTTTTTGTACCAATCACTAGAAATAGAGCCGTATGTGGCGCTAGTCATGCTTACCCAAAGAGAATTTCTTTACTGAGAGAAACTCGGAAGCTGTTTACCTAGAATAGCTTCATTGAGAAGAGTCAATTCTCAAAACTGAGCATTCTTTTGTTTGTGTGATCTATGTTAAGTTTTGGAGGGCCATGCTCAACTTTTATTTCTAATCTTGCATGATCTTAAAATCAGATAAGAAGACCTTATATCTTATGATTGGCATTGGGATTTAACAAATAGCTAGCTGTTTTGAGTGGTACTTGTCTTTCAATTTAGCATATAAGTAGTTGTGTTGATTCATCTGATAATGTACCTACTGCCCTGGGTGTCATTGATACCCTATCGGTTGAACTCTAATACTGTGACAGAGGGACATTGGGTACTGATAGCACCCTCTTGCCTATACATAATTTGCATCATTTTGCATGTTCTTTCCTTCAGTATTGGTTGATTCATCAAGTGTCTGCTTTGATGCTATTAGAAGCCTGTTTTAGTTATTCAGTCAATTCTCAGTCTGACCCAAGAGCTTTTAGTTCATGTAAATAATAGTGCTGCTCTTTGCTAGTGTAACTTCCTTCCAACTTTTGACAGGATGGGCAAAATAAAGTTGCAGCCTACGCTCTGTGTCACCTTTTTCCAGATATTCCTGTACATCTTATGATCACAGAGCCTTATGCCTCGCTTGTTCTGCAGTGGAAGGAAGGTCAGTGTTTGTCCATTCTAAGATGTTTCTGTTTGAAGACTCAGTCTTTTGGATCATATTCTACTGTGCATGTTGAGCTAAATCAGCACACCTACGATACTGGGCAAGCCCATTTGAAACCAGGATGTTTGTAATCATTCTTTTCGCTGGCAATACTTGTTGTATTGACATCTTATATTATGCAGGGGAGCAGTCAGTTGACAGTGAAGCTAGTGAGGAAGATAGAAGAGCTGATTTTGTAAACTCATTGCTGAGATCAAGTGAAGTGGTGGATGTCCCTGATAGATCGCTTAAGGAAAAGTCTCAAGAGCCTCATGCTAAAGAAAACAGAAGTGCACATAGCAATGAAGATACTCAAAGTATGTTCCTCTTGTGTGTTCTGTAGTCTACTTCTGTGTTGAATGTGCATTTTCAATTGCATCTTCTCTCAGTCAGTATGCTAATGAGTTCCTATTTTGGCACCCTTTGACCCATTCCCACATATAATTCCAGTGTTGTTTTCTCATGTTCTAATGATGTTTTGCAACTTAATGGAACTTGTTGTTTGCAGCCTTCTCTTCTTCGCACTTCATGATTTTTCTAAAGAAATCAGCATGAACACATTCTCTTGAATTGGACACTGGCCCAAGCCAAGTCCAGCTTTTGTTTTACATGTTTCACTACCGACCATTTGTTTCATCTGGTTGGAGTGGTTTTTTCAGCCGGTCGAATGTTCATGTAGATGTTATCGACTTTTCGAGTTTGCCTTGGATTGGTCAAAGAAATTATTGGAGAATGATTTTGTATATGCATGTCTTTTCTTCTGTATTTGGGTCCTTATATCTTTTTGTCAGTTGTGGTGGAAATAATACAAGTTAAAGCTACGTGTTTTTCACATGGGAAAAAGAACCGTTCCCTTCTGCGTGCTCTGGCCTTTTGCACCAGACATGACTTTGAGATTTTAAGATGGATGATTGTAGTTATTGTCACAAAGCTGATTAGAGAACCCGCAGCAAATAGTAAGACAGAAAGAAGAAGGGAGAAGGAATAGAGAAGAGGAGAAGGAGAATGTAAAAGAAAGAAACAAAGAGGGGCTGTAGATTTCTGTAGTAACAGAAACCCTACACCCATTGTATTTATATTGAATATAAATTGTATATGACAATAATACCCTTATGTAAGAAAAGGGAAATAAAACTCTGATAATAAAAGAAGGAAATAAAACTATGATAATAAAGGAAACTTAATTAAAGTAACTTAACAGTTATTTCATGTAGAACTGATGATGATGTGAGAATTTGAACTGCTTGATGTGCCACATGATGCATTGGTTGTCTTTTAACACATTTGATTTTGGGACATCTAGGATAGAGAGGATGCTGAGTTCCCTGTTTGATAACTACCCTATCTTCATACTCTTCTTTGTGAGAACTTTTCCAACTTCCCTGCTTAATGCAAATTTGGCAGGATAGGCCCAGAGGAGAAAAGAAACATTTCCTATGATTTTTCCATTCAAATTTCTATGAAACTATGATTTAATAGTATGATTGTTACATGTCACGGTGGCTAAAGCGGACCACTAAGATTACTAGCTTGTCAGTATGTCTGAGCATTTTCGAACTTTTAGATTGCAGATGGGCTGAAAATATCTGATCAGGTACTAGCATGTCAATGTATCTGTGCATGTCTTGAATTTCTGGATTTTGGATGGGCGGTTGTTTCCTTGTAACTAGTGCTACTGATATTTCGCGATAATGGATGTAGCTAATCAGCCTTAGAGCATGGCAGAAATATTTAATATGGTCTAACTTTACCAATATACAGGAGTAGAGCTCTCTAAAGAAGCAGAGAGTTCTTACCTGAGAAAGGAGCATGAGAGTCGAAAGAAAATGCAGAAATACAAGGTCAGTAGATTGTTTTTCTTATTTACTCTTAAGCAAATGTTGATATCTGGTCTGAAAATATATATATCTGCAGTTCTGCACCCTATTTTTCAGTAATATAGTGCCTGTCCACTTATCATCTTCATCTAGACTAATAATGGGTATCATCACTAAAATCGATCATAAGGATTGCAAGCTTCATAGTGTGTATCAGTTTCATGGTTCAAATCTATTGTTTTTTGTGGAAATGATTGTCTGTTTGGAGGATGAATACAGTACTGGCTTCTTAGTTGTTCCCTTTTCCTTTTCATAGTTAAAAGTTTGATCTGCATGCAAAAATGTTCTCACATACTTGGAGTGAACATTTTTTGCACCCGAGTAAATAATCCTTTAGGATTTGCAATAGATTTAAGTGGAAGGAGGATCTATGGCGGCTTTGACTTGTTGATATATTATTTGGGAAGGCAGACTACAGAAAATTTTTCCAAGCTTTTGTGATGATGATATTGGACCTTTTTATTGTTCGTTTTCAAAATCAGAGAGGTTTATCTATTGCCGGGTTGCAGCATATATACCAAGGAAAGTTCCTTTTTGGATTTTAGCTTTCTTGCTTCTTATTTTAATACGATTTCTTTGCCACCTCTCTCTTTCCCCCACCCATGTGACTTGTCAGCCCATCGTCCCATCAAACAAACCAGTTCTTAAAAAGAATCTAATCTCTCCCCCTGAATGCTCAGAACTTCTGCTCCATTATATTTATCCCACTTTCATCAACTCCATCAAAACTCTACTTCAAGTTAGAGAATTCAAAGAAACTGTCTTCAATTAATAGTGTGTTAGAGTATAGGGGTTAGTATTTAGGATATTTAGGGTTTATTTTTTATGTACATATTGAACATTTTTGAATAATACAAAATACTTTTCCTCTCACAGAGTGAAATCATCAAAAGAAAAAAAAATTGAGAGAAAACAGAGAGTCAAGTAAAAACATGGAAAGCAGAAGACGTGTAAAGAACAGGGAATGCTCTTGTTCAAGCCTTTCATAAAGCTTATGATGTATTCGATTCACATTTTTGTTGGTCATCTATTGAGTTGATTGAGACCTTAGTGAAAGTGATGCATGGCTGGATACTGGCACTATAGTATGTATCTAGTACTGTTATTGGTTTGAACCCCACTGCTATTGCTATTTTTCTTTTTTCTTTTTTTGGGCATTTCTCCCCTGATAAACAGAGCCAAATAGGTTCTTGGTTTAGTTGACCTGTCTTACTGCCCGGATCATAACCCTGTTTCTGACCATAACTGCTTTGAGGTCTAGACCTTGGTGTGGTTCCTGGTTCAACCAATAAACTGGCTGGTGTAATTCACTTTGCACATCATTGGCTTGATATCACAAGAAGCTAGGAAGTTAACATACAAGTGAGCATGTGCAGGAGAATATGAATATGCCATAAAAAGAGTTGCAATGTTTTTCATACATGTTTTGACACAGAGACTTTGCAATCTTTCTTGTTGATTATTTAATAGCAAAACCTCTATTGATTTCCCTCTATGCAATCAATAAAACTTCAGTATACATAAACAATGTTGTTGTATCATTCAGGAAATGCTGAGAGCCCGAGCTGCACTGCCTATTGCTGCTTCAAAGAGTGAGATTCTGCAACTGCTGAGGGAGAATAATGTTCTTGTTGTTTGTGGGGAAACAGGTTCTGGCAAGACAACTCAGGTGAAAGTTGTACTAGTTTTCTGAAAGATTGTCTTCTTTCTGATGATTTAAAAAACATGATTGTGGATGGGTTGTGACGTGCTTGATTGAATCTGATTTTTACCATATTATTCTCAAGTGGTGATGTGATCTTTGATGGCCATTTCCTTATGTGCTTTCAAATGGCCTTTATTGTAGGTCCCCCAATTTATATTGGATGACATGATTGAATCGGGAAGTGGTGGATATTGTAACATCATATGCACACAGCCAAGAAGAATAGCGGTGAGTTTAGAATTTCTTCAACATTTTCTCTCGGTGGTGACCTTGCAATTATTAATGGGAGAATAGATCCATAATGTTTGCTTCATTAGCAGTTTCCCTTTATCACTTTGCCTGCTCCATTGTTATTATGGTTGCTGTGGTTTCTTAACACCATTCATTGAAGCTGAGTCGTGAGGTCAGTGCTTAAACTTTCAAGCATTGATAGATTGTCCATGTGTAGAGGGGTGGTGATTTCTTTGTTAATTTTTTCCGGCACAAGGGAATGCACTTTTGTTATGAAAGAGCAAAAACCCAACAGTTTACAGCCCACCTATGGCATAAAAGCCTTTGGCATCATCTTCTTCAAAGGAGGAAGTTGGGGGTCAAGAAACCCAATTCTAGGAGTACATCCTATTCCTACAACTAGTAGCAACCCGATGAGCACATCCATTTGCTTTGTTTTTCCAACATAAAATTTTACTTTTTTAATATTTTGTACCTGCCTCTGTTAATTGCTGAACAATGGACATCTATCTTTCAAATAATCTTCATTTCCCCTTTCGCAGTGAGTATAAATATTTCCGAATCATCCTTCCACTTTGATTTTCATCCTCCCTTTAGCTCCGTTCTGACGTTGATTTCTTAAGCCTGATTTACTTCTTCATCTGCAGATGTATTCTCTTGCAATCTCCAGCTAACAAGATGCTTTTGCTATCCCTGGCAGTCACTCCTGCTGTCTCCTCACCGGAGTGATCGTAAGCTCCAATTCCAACTGATAAATACGACTCTCTCAACTCCTCTTATCCTCTTTGCTCTGAACCATTCCTTCTCCTCATAATACTTCCTTCCTCATACCCCAGTATTCCACATCAATGTTGTCAAAATTGAGCAATTCAAATTGGCAATGTTAAAATCATGATAGTCAATTTGATTCAAACTCTGAGTTCTGTTTGATTAATCCTTCAGATGATTTTGTCTCATACGATTGAATGGTAAATGTGACTGAGTCGTGTCAAAAGATGACAACTAACGTTTATAGCTTGAAGCAAATTCAATGAGTGGTGGCCTCCTTTATTTGATTAAACTGCACCCTGTCACTTTAAAGCATATAAAACTACAAATAAACTGTCTGAGACAGAGGGAATAACTCAACTATTCTTCAGAAAGGACCTCCGAACCTAGTTAATGAACCAAAAGCTATGCCTTACACACTGCGGTCTTTACACACAGCCTACCCTGTTCTTAATCTCGTACCTCACGATATTGGTAGTATGTGGCCACTAATATAAAGTGATAAAGCTTGCAGGTTGGACTCAGGATTCAATAGATCAATTTCTCTTGGCTAATCTTAGTGTTGATCTGAACCATCTTTATCTCGCATATCGAACTTAACAATGTTCCACAAGATGTCCTAATGTATTCTTCTATGTACATGGACCCTGAAGGGGCTAGAATGTGAAGTAGAGAAACACACCTTTTGTGAGATTTTAGTGGGACCACAACCAGCTGTTCTAATAGCTTAAGCTGTTAGATGAAAGTATGGTTTATTATTTAAATATTCTAAATCTCCCCCTCACGCTTAGTTTGGTCTTTTTGCCTAATACAAAGTGTGGAAATTTAATCGGAGAGGCAAATGGGCCTCCGGAAAAATTTGAACTTAGGACCCCCAGTTCTGATAAATATTCTAACACCTTTTATCATGCATCTGTCAGCATTCAGCCTTTGGTATTCATTCTTGTGTCTTTATACTTCTAAAATCTTGTCTTCTACCACAGGACTACTTAATTAGGCATTAGCTCATTTACTTTCATCTTAACTGCAAATTAATGGCAAATACCTAGGTGGAGAAGTCACTTTTGTTCGTTTTTATTCCTGTCATCAAATTCTGATGGCATTTTTAAACTTAGCACACTAATATAGGAGCTTTGTGGAGAAGTCACTTTTGTTCTGATTTCTCATTGTAGGCTATTTCTGTAGCTGAAAGGGTTGCTGAGGAGCGTTGTGAAGGTTCCCCAGGTTCCAGGGGTTCTTTAATTGGTTATCAAGTTAGGCTTGATAGCGCTAGGTATAATGTTTATTCTTCATCTCCTTCTCTTAGTCTACTAAGTAAATGCGAATTTAATTTGAGGTTGTGGTGGTGGTAAACTGGTAACGCTTTGCTGATCAGTCACTGGTACCGAATTTTGTTCCAATTTGATTTCTGCTATCTTTTTACTTGCTCATTTCTTTTGGAATTAAACCTTTGATGTTGTAATGTTGACAGCAAGATTTATCGTGATAAATAAGCTATTTCATGTTAATAGACCACTTTTGATGAAGAGAAATCACAATGGTTGGCATTAAATCAGGGAGGAGCAGTCAAGAGGATAGGTAAACAAAGCAGCATGACATTAAGAACTAAAAATGAAACAACAACGAAGAAACTAAATTGGAGATTCCCGAGTGGAAGAGAATATGCAAATGTTCTTCCTTGCTTTAAAACTCAGCATGTTAGTTTGCCTATCACCTTTTATCTGATTGAGAAATATATCAGAGTGATGCAGTCTATGCATGGGCTGAAACTTCTGTAATGACAAGGGTCTGCTGCATTGTACGTATCTATCCTCATGCTCAGTTTTTAAGAAAAGCAAGCGGCTGCACTGCTCGGAACCTTAGCCCTCCTTCACTCAAGCTTTAACAGATCTTTTATTCTTTATTTTTAGCGATATAATTTGCTTGAACTAGTAATTGGTTGTTACTTTGAGGGAAGCATTGATTGAAACTCAGTTGTGGAAAAGGTAGGGACTTTTGTGCTCTTGTATGTTTCAGGACGAATGGGCCCAGGAATGTAAACTTAGATCCAGTCCTTTAGAATGTAGTAGTTTAATTTGGCTTAACCAAGCGCCGGCAAATCTGCATTCCTTGGCATGTTTATTTCTGAATCAAGCTGCAGGATAGGTTCCTTATGGTCATTTTCATTGTTATTCTACTTCAGTTATTGATGGTTATTATTCACGAATATTTCAGGAATGAAAAGACAAAGCTTCTTTTCTGCACGACAGGAATTCTTCTAAGGAGCATTTCTGTAAGTGGTCTAATCATTAATTCCATATTTGTAGTGCACATGGTAAGGAGCTGTGCAGCTAGCTATTATGTGTGCAGTCATGTACTTTGGTTGATAAAGCATGATTTTTAAAAAGCCTTTGACACTGCACTATTGGAGATGCTAAGAAACATGATTGATATGTATCGTGGGCCTCTTTTCTGCAAACTTGACAGCGATTGTTTACCATATGACAGCGTACTTGAAGAGCTTATTAGGTGTAAGGAAAATGTATAGGGATTAGAGCTTTGTACTAGGAGGCACCCTTGATGCTCTTTTATGAATAAGCAGTTTTTTTATTGAAAGATGTCATCATAATATTCTCTTGATTCTATTTGATTGTTTCCTCTTTTCTTTTTCTTTTTTCTTTTTTTGATTTACAGGGAGACAAAAATTTGACAGGCATTACCCATGTGATAGTTGATGAAGTGCATGAGCGGTCATTGTTGGTGAGTTTGTGACAATTTCACAACCTGTATCGTGTTCATGAGATTGTGTCTGTATGATCTAATATGCTGTTTCTAACGGTTTTCATCTGGGGATCCTGAGCATTAACAACTTAGCAAGTGGGGATCCCCTGTTTTATCTATCCTCATGTTTCTGATGGTTTTCATCTATTAAAGGGTCCCACATTGCTTGCCTATGGGGGATTCTATGAACCTTATATTCTGTAGTCTATCCCTCGACCTATTGGCTTAAGTTTTTGGATTAGACTTTCTAACATGCTATATGAGCCAAGTTTTTCTCTAAGTTTATTTTGCTTGTGCAGCCCCTGTTTGTCAACTACACATGCTGTTCCATATCTGGTTTTTCACGTGGTATCCTATATCGCTTGTCTATGGGGTTTCTAAGGGCCTTACATTCATATAGTTTTCCCTTTACCCATTACCTTATGATTTTGGGTGAATCTTCTGACAGCCTAATTGCAAAATACTCAAGTATGATCAATTTACGATCTTGTACTATCCTTGTATGCTGGTTCTTTATGTCAGTTGTGAAAAGGTACCCTAATTTGCAAATTTTAGAAAAAACATATTTAATTATCTCGTTGGTGTCCACGTTTTTCCTTTAAGTTTCACATGGAAACTTTATGCGATTCATATTGGTTGGAAACATTCGAAATAGTTGAAGCCATTTTAGCTTCTCTAACATAAGATGAGGGTTTTTCTTCATTTCCATCAAGTTGAGTTGAACAGCCATAAACTGAATTCAATCTACTCTTAATTTAATGCCATATTAGTTCAATCTTTTAGAGTGTTATTGAAAATTGGCTGTCTGGACTAGTTTAGTTAAATTCTTATCTTGGTACCCTGCAGGCCTGCATTTTACTATTATTCCTCGTTGAAAATTGGCTGTCTATAGATTAGTGTCTTCACATTCTTTAGTCATCATCTGCACAAGGGGACTTTTGTTCTCTAGAATGATTCTGAGATCTTCAAGGCAAAGACTTTATCATGCTTGAGAACAAAGGATTTCAATAATAGAAATTATTGATTGGAAGCGAGTTTACATGCAACGCAAGGGAGCAAAATAAATGAGTAGATAAGGTTGTGGTGAACCACGTAAGCATATGCAGACAAAATTTATCATCTTGTAGTTAGTTCAAGTAAATGACGATGGGGATAAATTGAATGAATATAAAATTGATTCTCAAGTTCAAGGTATCTCCATTGTGGGTAAATAATAGAGAAGTAGATGTTGTTCCAGATATTAATGTATTGACTCTATCAAACTATCGACATTACTTGTATGAAAGGTCTACAATGGCCTTTAATACATCTCTTCCCTCCACCTCATAGCTTAAACTTTTAGGTTGGATTTGTAACATGCTATTGGAGCCAGGTTTGCTTTATGGTTGTTTTGCATGTGGCTCCCTGTTCATTGATTCCATGTGTTGCTCTTGGTCTGGTTTGCATGTGAGAGGGGGCGGTAAAGTATTCTATGTCAACATTGGACTTATATACATGTGATCTCCCTCTACAGAATATCTTAAGCTTAGTGAAGATGGAGTAATGCATCTGTTCATGATGCAAATCAGTTGCCCTAGCAGATTTACTAAATTGTTTTGACTTTGTTAGTTATGTTAGGATTCTTGTCCTAATCCAGTTAGAACTCAGCCTAGTAGAATTGGAACTTTTGTCATTGATCTTGTTTGATTGGTTCCTTCTATGTGAGTTTCCTACTTCTACTTGGAAAAGGATTGCTGGGCCAATCTATTTGTTGTCTGTCAATCCATGCATCTTTCTTTCTATTGTTTTATCACTCTTATTCATATTTGTGACCATAAGTTTTCCTGTCCAACAGTGAATGAGATTTGTTGTACTTTCAGTTGTTCTTTGCACTTAAACTGTATGATCTGATTTTATTCTTTAAAGTGCATTCTTCTGAATTTGGGGCCTTGTCATGATGCCTTCTACTTTCTGAGTCGCTTTGATGGCAACTTTTACATTGAATTCCAACCAAAATAGATGTCAAAGTTTAGGTCAAGCTGTTGTACGTTCTAAGTGTCAGTTCATTTAATTTTCGAGGTTTCCTCCAAAATTAAGGATTACATCTAGATTTCCAAATGCGTTTCGTTGTTGATGAGAGGTAGAATTATAATCTCCTCCTCTTTCATATAATATCCTAATGGTACCTTATTTTCCTGTCTAAGGCCATAGTAAGAGATAAATCTTTGCAGATTAGTTGGACCACCCATCACTTTGTTGCTCTACATGCCTAGACCATTATTTAATAGAGAATGACATGAAGTTCTTTAGTGGATCTTAAGAACAAAGAGTAGTCTGATAAGGTGATTTAAATGGACATTCAATTGTTTCAAACATATGACAAGAGAAGTGAAATGGACAAATTTGAGTGAGATGAAAGTAAAAAGGGCAATGATCCTTATTTTCTTAAAACACGTTCTTTTCTGGAGTTGCATAGACTTTTCTGAATATGCGAAGGCAAGTTTGGCCTCTTTGACTGGTTCCCTGTACCCAATCATTGCCCATCAGACTAGCCAGGCATCTTGATATATACATTCAAGACACCCTTGCATAAGAGCAAGCACGAGAGGTTAAAATATTAAAGATTGAGGTAGTGTAAGTAATAGGAGTTGCCCATAAAGTTGTGGCCTATGGAGGATGGAATGGGAAATCTTCTATTATGGTGAATAATAAATGAAGTGGGAAAACTTCTCTTATGGTGTGAATACACATGACTGGATCACACAGTAAACAGTTATGTTTATTCAATCCCCTTCCCTCTGACTTCCCAATCGTTGAATCTCTGTCTGAGTAACTTTAGCATGTTCTTTGTACTGCTGGAATGAAGGATATGGCCTGGAAAAATGTTGACCAGTTTCTTCCCCATGACAGGGCGACTTTCTACTTATTGTCTTGAAGAATCTTCTTGAGAGACAGTCTGCTCACAATGGGCGGGTGCTGAAAGTAATTCTAATGTAAGTTGACCTCTTAAAGTGGACAAAATCATTCTGAACTAATTTATTTATGATGATTGATGAGCTTCAGGTAACGCCTAGCATCTGCTTTATTTTCCTTTACCAGGTCTGCGACAGTTGATTCGGCTTTATTCTCAAGATACTTTGGTAACTGCCCTGTAATAACAGCACAGGGCCGGACACATCCTGTGACAACATACTTTCTGGAGGATATACATGAGACGCTGGAGTATCGTCTTGCTTCAGATTCTCCAGCTTCTATAAGATGGGAAACATCCTCTAAAGACAAGGTATCCCATTAGCGAAACATGCAACTTCCAAGTTAAAATTTTTGACATTCAGCCCTGACCAAGATTGAAAATGTTCAAAAAAGATCACTGAATTTTTTGAAAAAGAAGCTACTCATGTCTCTCAACTGGAGGGCTTTTGATAGGATTAGAATATCAGCAGCACTATGTCTGTAAAATATATTTGCTTTCTGTGTTCACTGAAAAGTTGATTGCATTCGGCATTCAAGTGATGGCTACTATCAAACAAACTCTGTTTTTCCATTTTCACCATTTAAAGTTACCTACAATTAGGGTTCTATGTTGGCACCTTCGGTCCTTATTAAAGATTTGAAATAATGTAGAAACAATGGCTGTAAAGTAAATGCCCTCTCTGCTAAAATATAGACATTCTATGGCTAGTCACATGCCCTCTTCATGTAGAGACAACAAGCACTAGCTGTAACATATGTTCTGTTTCTGGACAAGGTGGACATGTTTAGCTGTACATGTTTTGTTATTGTTGAATTCAATGCATTTGAATAATGCACATGCAAGAATGTGGATAAACATGATTGCTTAGTAATTTTCCTGTCAGAAGCCATGGGCTTGATTTTGTTGATCTGCCAAGCTGTATATGTACACGGCACTGTCATTCCTCGTCAGCCAATTGTTTAGGCTGCCTGTTTGGTTAACAAAAATTGTTGGTTTTTAATTTTTCTTCCCAGAAGATAACTCAGTTGTTGGAATTCCATTCTTCCTTTTTTGCATATTTCCTTTTTTCTTTTATGACCTGCTTTTCAAGGATGCTGAAAATCTCATTACTGGAATTTCTTCCTTATACATCAACCTATGTTTTGGAAACTTGGGTGTTATCTGTTCATCGTGCAGAGTTTCCCTCCCCCCGGTAATTGTCATGTATCTGCTTTCATTTCAGAGAGGTGTGGACAACCATCGAGGGAAGAAGAATCTTGTCTTGTCTGCATGGGGTGATGAATCTCAGCTGTCAGAAGACCGTCTGAATCCATATTATGAGCCAAGTAATTACCAAGCTTATAGCGAGCAAACTCGCTTGAACTTGGTAAGTGTTAATAGAATCCACTTATCAAATAATGGATTACTTTTCTTTCCATTTACTATTTTCCAACTTCACAACCTTCTATACAGAGAAAATTGAATGAGGATATCATTGACTATGATCTTCTTGAAGACTTGGTGTGTCATGTTGACGAAATTTGTGGTGAGGGAGCAATACTGATTTTTTTACCCGTAAGTCACTTAAATTATTGTGGAAACTCGGTTTTGTGATGTTTTCATACTGAAAAAACTGTAATACTCCTCTTTCACCACGTACACAGGGAGCCTATGAAATTCATCAGGTAGTTGATAAGTTGACCGCCTCTTATCGTTTTAGTGGGCCATCATCTGATTGGATTCTTCCTCTACATTCATCTTTGTCACCAAATGACCAAAAGAAAGCTTTTTCACAGCCTCCTGCAAATATACGCAAGGTATGCTTCTGTTATAATTTTCCCAGTTCCCAAGATTAAGCACTCTTCTGACTGTGGTTCACCTTGATTCTAAGCAGAAAATCACTCTTCTTGTTTTTCAAATGGGCAATGCACTTGATAATGGCTTGCTCGATAACAGATATACATGATGAAAAGTAGATACTTGGAAAAGAGAAAAGTTTTCCTGTCTAATCATTTGATTCTGCATCTCATCCACAATTTTCCTGCGTAATGAGTAGTTGCAGTTAAACGAGTTTTGTAACATTTGTTGATTGAAGCAAGGGATTAAATTGACACTCATTTTTTCCAGTGTAAAAATGGAATAGAAAATGCATTAAGAATTTTTTCTTTTGGTATGTTATCATATATTGGTGGTAGTTATCCAAACGAGCATGGAATACCTAGGAGACAGTGCCTTACCATGAAGATGAAATAAGCAAGAAGACCTTCTATGACATTTAAAGTAGGAATTTTATACCTTATACCGGGGTTTTCTACCCAAGTGGTCTAGAAACTTTGCCTTTTTTTTTTTTTTTTTTTTTTGGTTGTTTTTGTGGTGGGGGGGTGCTGGGTCATGGCCAAATAGATGTTCTGTACCAAAATGACTTAGAATTAAGGATTCTAATTGAGTGAAACTTCTGTAACGGGGTGGAGTTTGAAGGTTAGACAGTAAAGCTAGATTGGTCCAAAAGTTCTGGGTGAAGAAAGCTGCATCTGTGCTTGGCAGATGCCAGGAGCACATTTTGCCTTTATTTTCAGAAAAAACGAAGAAGTTGTCTTACTGTTTGCTTTCTCTGGAAAGAAGAAATCTTAAGTCATTTCATTTCTCATACTTGGAAGAGCATGTTTCTCATGTTGATGATATGTTGGTTATTTTTATGACTTAAGTTCTTCTATCATATTTTCATAGGTCATTGTAGCTACAAATATAGCAGAGACAAGTATAACTATCGATGATGTTGTTTATGTCATTGACAGTGGAAAGCACAAGGAAAATCGGTATAATCCGCAAAAGGTTGGTGCTTCACTCCTCTTCTATTATGATTTGCATTGCACCACAAGCACATAGAGCATAGTGCCAGGATAGTCTTGTTTGCATTTGATTGCTTAGAATAACCATCTGGCATATCATGGTTTACTATTCGTGGCAGATCTTCAATAATGCAAATAGGTGGCATGCTTAGAGTACCTTTGTTTGTATGTGAACACCTGCTATGTCCATAATCTTATTGCTTGAAAATAAGCTTTTGTTTGTGGCTCACCTGTCTGTTAAGTTAAATTAGCTTGTAATCTTCTTCTGTAAAGTGTGAATGTTCATATGCTAATCCATCTGTGCACCTTTGTTTGACTACATTTTATGTGCTATCTCATAAAAAGTCTTGGGTCTAGTTGATACCTAATGGAATGGGTCATGATAATTGGAGAAACTGGCTTTCAGGGAGTTTATGCACTTTTTACAGTGGCTTGATTCTTTTGTCTAGAAATTAACTAGCATGGTAGAAGATTGGATATCTCAAGCGAATTCAAAACAGCGGCGAGGAAGAGCTGGGCGTGTGAAACCGGGGACGTGTTTCTGCTTATATACACGTCATAGATTTGAGAAGCTAATGCGGCCTTTTCAGGTGCTTATTGTTGAATTGATTTCTGATGGTTTTCTATATGTTTAGACAGTCAATTCTATTTGTTTTTATTGTGTTCACTTGATCGTTTTATGATGGAAGGCTCCTGAGATGCTTCGAATGCCCTTGGTAGAGTTGTGCTTACAAATTAAGCTACTTTCTCTGGGTTACATAAAATCCTTCCTGTTCAAGGTAAGTAGTGTTCATTCTCAATCAAGTGTCTTTTTTCCTCTTATTTTGTAAAGATATTAGTTTACTTTGTTCAATTATTCTGCTTGGCAGGCCTTAGAACCTCCAAAAGAAGAGGCTATGACTTCAGCAATTTCATTGTTGTATGAGGTACTTCTTAATGACCATCAGTAATTTAATCTTAAGTGTTGGTTCTGAATTAGGAACCTAAAGAGACTTGGTATTTTACCTTAAAACTTGCCAGAAAGATGATGTTAGCAGAATCGTTTGATGGTTTGTCATACTCATAAATAGATATTCACTATTATTCCATTAATTCTGAATTCAGGTATTTTGAATATTGTGGTATCCCTGCAAATTTATTTATTACTTTATTTTTATAGGTTGGTGCATTGGAAGGGAATGAAGAGTTGACTCCTCTTGGATATCATCTTGCAAAACTTCCAGTTGACGTACTGATAGGGAAGGTTTGAACGAATTCAACACTTATACTCTGTGTGTCCCATGTTGTACATGGGAATACAAATCGTAGCTTATTTTACTTCTAGAGTTACTGAAATGTTAAGCATGTCCACTTTTTCTCATGTCATGAGAGAAAAAGGCATGTCTACTAGCAAGTCTTTATACTAAAAGAAAGTAAAAGGTGCCTATTTGTTTCAATTTTGTTGATGGATCGAGGCATACCCCTAATGGGACAGTCTTTCATTATCATGAGCTATCTAACAGTGCATTGGAAGTTATTCTGATAATATAGAGTGGAACAAAGGAATGCAATAATTCAGGAACGATTTCAATCTGATTTACCTTGATCACAGAAGCTGAATTGGTAAAGTTTTCTATTGACTATATAAACAACATCAGTATACAAACACATCATCTCTTTCTAGGCTAATTCATTATTGCAGCCTAGGATATGCTTTATCAATATCCACAGTATATTTCGTTCCACTTTGCAATTTCCTATAATTAAGACCTGTCTCCACCAAATAGCTTATTTTCTCAAATTTCATATATGGTGAGGTGTTGGCAGGGAGAACCTGACTTTGCTGATGAAGCTTGGTTTTGTAATTTTATTTCTTTTCTTGGTCACTTTGCTAAAGAATTTTCAATTTTCATTCAAATTCCAGATGATGCTGTACGGTGCAATTTTTGGCTGCTTGTCACCCATTCTTTCAATATCAGCTGTTCTGACCTACAAATCCCCATTCGTGTACCCAAAGGATGAGGTTTGTTCCAGACTTCTTTTATATTCTGTTTTCTGACTTTGCGCATGAACTTGGGCAAGTCTATGACAACATTATATTTTCATCTCCAGAAGCAAACTGTTGAAAGGGCAAAACTGGCGTTGCTGACCGATAAGACAGATCTAAATGAGGGCGACCGGCAGTCCGACCATCTATTAATGATGGTTGTGTACAAGAAATGGGAAAAAGTTCTTAATGAGGTTTGCTGGCTTTTGCCATCATTAGGTCTTCAAATAGCTCTCCAAAACCATGAGTTATGAAATTCATGATAAGTAGTGGTAATGCATGTTCAGGACAATGATTATGGGGTCGTAATATGTTTCTCCTTTTATATTTTTATTTCTTTCTTTTTTCCTTTTGAATATCTCCTGCATGTAAGTTAGTTTCATAAGTTGGGTATTCGCCTGGTGGATTGTGCCAAAGAGACTTTATTTTCCAGTTACTTTTCGTTATTTACCATTTCCCTTTCTTTTATAAATTGAACTTCTGTAAGTGAAGTAACTCTCTTTTGTTCATAGTGAGATTTTGTGGAGGGAAAGTGATAGAATATCAAATATTAAACCACACCTTCATATAACAACTTAAGCTTTTAGAATAGTTGGCAATGGTCCCACAGAAACTCACAAATATGATATATGTGATTTTCAAACAAAACCATATCTATCCAAAACATGCTGTTCACTACTTGTGCCATTGTTTTTTCTGCAGAAAGGAGTCAAAGCTGCTCAACAGTTTTGCAATTCATACTTTTTGAGCAGTCCAGTTATGTTCATGATAAGGTGAATGTCCTCTTAACTTTCCATGTTGGTAGTAAGCCAACTGGTCTAACACCTCCTTCTTTCTTTCTCCGCCTTCTGATTTTCTGATGGAGGTACTAATCTGTAGGGACATGAGGGTACAGTTTGGAACTCTGCTAGCAGATATTGGCCTTATCAGTTTTCCCAAGAATTACCGGGTGGGTGTTCTACCTGCAGTTAATGCACTAGTTGATCTGTATATTATGCATTATCTTCATTATACTATTGCATATTGTAAAGTTAGTTGGAGTACATAATTTACAACCTAGGATGCTAATTTGAGATGTTCAATGATCGATAATTACACTATTGGGTAGCTGCAAGCACTGATATCCTTATATTCTCAAGCAGCTGTAACTGTTGTTTCATAATACAACCATTTTACATTTAATGTTATCAAAGGTGATTTATAGATCAGATTTAATGCTATAGTGTAGTTAGAAATTGTTTATCAGAAATATCACCATTTACACAATCTTTCCTTTTTTCTCTTATTAAAAAAATAATTACAGCTACCACAAAACTGGTACATGAATTATACTATGGTAGCTGGTACTATATTGTGTAACTGTAGAGAATTATCTTTAGTCCTTTACTTATCAATTTTTCTTGGTGATATAATTAAAGAATCATGATTGACACCTAGCTACTCAAAATAACAGAAAATGTTTAATTTTGTTTCTTTATTAATCTTGGTAGAGGAGTAAAGACAGCAACGACAGAATTGGTCAAAGTATATGGTTTGGAGAATGTCATGTATCTGTAGAGAATTATATTTACTCCTTTACTTTTTAATTTTTCTTTGTGATTAAATGAAAGAGTATATAATTGACAGCTATATATCCAAAATATTAAGTTATGGATTAGAAGTCTTATCTCTCAAATGATGTGCCCTATGGATAATGCGTTGTTTTTATGAGCAACAGATCACTTTATCATTCGATGTGCTCAATGACAAATCAGATCTTAGGGAAAAAAACAGTGCAAATAGCATGAACATTTTGTTCTTAACTCAAAATTCAAACTATAATTTTTGTTATGCCAGTAGCATAATTATTTTACTGTAATGAAATGGGACATTCTAGCTCACGTTAGTTTCTAGTGTAATCTTATTATTCTTCTCATCCAACAACAGGAACTCCAGATAAAAACCAATACAAAAGATTAAGGGCAAGGGTAGCATTGTTCTTTTTTTGGGTAGTACTCTCTCTCTCACACACGTGCGCATGCGCAATATGTCCATTAAGATGGATTATGGATCCAACGTGGTGGATAGACTTGATAGACACATGGATGGGCTGATCATCCAACCACAAAACTTTAGTGCCCCCCCCCCAACAAAAAAATGAAAAAAATGACAAAGACACCCACCAATTAAATCTGACCTGCCTGGATATGTTTTGTCCTTCCCCTGCTTCCCCTGTGTCTTATTGGCTGGGTTCACGTAGAAATTTCTTACCAGAAAATGTAGATCGTCTTCCGCTAAAAGGTTATTTTACTTATTTAACCCATGGTTTCCCTTAGGAATATTTTCATATATAGTCCTAACTTACTACTTTATCGGAACTTGTTGGTTATAAGTCTTATGGTGTACTCATCATGAATTTAGCTTTAAGTCTTTTATGCATTAGGTGGTAAAAGGTGCATTACATCATAGGGAAGGAACCCATCTTTAAATAAGTTCTAACAGTGACATGATTATGTGGCCCAGGTTATGCCAAGAAAGAAGGAAAATCTGGACAGTTGGCTTTCTGATTTATCACAGCCTTTCAATAGGCACTCGCATCATCCTTCAGTTGTAAAGGTAAGAAAAAAATTTCTTTCAGTTGATTTTGGCATGCAATTTCAGTGCTAGTTATGATATCAAATTGAGGCCGATTGAACTGGTTTGACAGGTATTCCACTGTTGATTACACCGTATACTAGTAAATGCACCTCAAGCCTGATAGGCGATCAATGGTTGAGTGATAAAAAGATTTTCCCTCAAAAGCTTTGGCTCCTATCGTCAAATTCCATTATCTTTTTCCTTCCCAATTTTCTTTTTTCAGATCATTCATAGTCAAATCATTAAGAAGTGGTTGATTTGTCAAATGGTTGAATAGGTTGAAGTAACATTTGGCTCTTTTTTTATTATTGTGTTGGAGACATTTTTTCATGAGTTTGGTTTTCCGGTTCATAGGTTACATCTATTGTCCACAGACTCTATACCATATTCTTTTTGTCTGATGATATTATGGTAGTTTATTAATTTACATTATCTTTGTAGGCAATTCTGTGTGCAGGTCTGTACCCCAATGTGGCAGCCACCGAGCTAGGGATGGCTGGGGCAGCTCTTAGCAATCTTAAACAGTCGACTGGTCTGTTGTCCAAGGGTAGTCTAGCCTGGTATGATGGAAGAAGGGAAGTTTACATACATCATACTTCCATCAACAGTAGCCTTAGATCATTTCAGTACCCATTTCTGGTCTTTCTTGAAAAGGTTTGTAAAGTTTTAGCTAATTAAATGCAGTAATGTTTTCTTCATCTTCTACTTTTGTATGTGTTACCAAATTATAAAAATCTGTTCCAAGCTCATCTCTATGACTTGTTGATACCATTTCTTTCTTTTTTCTGACCTCCACCTCTTAGTCTTGCCATCGACCTTTCCCCTGTTTATTCTCCCCTAGCTTTTCTCTATTATTGTTAAACCATGAAAACTAGGATCATAAGACACGTTAAGTCATTCTTTTTCTATATTGACATGAATTGGATAACTGGCAAGGTTTGGTCATGAAACAACTGGACATTCATTTTCTTCAATGGGGAAGTACACATGACTAGTTCAGTGCATATTAAAATAGGGGTCCAAGAGGGGGTCACAGTGAGCAAATCGTAGGCTGGTAGAAAGAGCTCAAAAAGTTGCCTCCAACCTTGAAATGCACTAAGTTCCTGATCTACATGTATACTTCAGTAAGGACGACTGCAATTTTTTCTGGGCACGCTGATCTAGCTAGAATTTAGTATTATTGGTTAGACAAATGGTTATTTATAAATGCTAAGGAAACCAATTTGTCTAGCAGTACTTTCTGGAAGCACATAATCTGATCGTAAATTAGGTCCTGGACTTTTAGATGTCACTAGAATCAGTTTCCATGTTGGCAATGCTCAGGTTTGCAATAAACCTTATAGAATAACCGTGTCATTTTGGAGAGTCTGCTCAGTTTGTTTCTCTGGTTAGTGCATAAAGCTTTTATATTTCTAATAAGCATAAGCTGATATAGAGTGTTTTTTCTTGAATTGACAATGATAGAGTGAACTTTTGAAACCTGGAGTTTATCTGGGTTTTCCTTATAATCGGGCCACGTAATTCACACATTCATGGTAAAGCACCTATTCTTAAAGAGTATAGGGAGGTCAGTACTTTTGTAGATGTGAAATTGGTTCTGTGACAAACAGTTCGTTTCACAAGTGGCATACATGTCTTAAGTTTTTGTTTGAGCTCTAGAACTCTGTAGGCTTTGAGATATGATTTATGGGTCACGTCAGGCCGACACTTGTTGCTTGTTGAACTCCAATTCTGTATAGAAGAAATAAATGTTCACTGCCTTCTTGTGATTAGCTAATTTGATGACTACAATGTCATTTTTCAGGTAGAAACCGGCAAGGTATTTCTGCGGGATACGACCATTGTTTCGCCTTACTCGATTTTGCTTTTTGGGGGATCCATTGATATTCAGCATAAGGTAGTCTTCTTGTTGAATTTCTCCTTGAATATATGCATGTATTTGTAAACTAGGAAGTAGAAAATACATCAGAGTCTCCCCTCTCCATTTTCTTTCTGAAGGAAGACATAAAAGATCTGGTTAATGATGACAGTAATCCACTTTTAGTATGCGAGGATTCAGTAGTGATAAGATGAACTGAGGGGAGATAGTGTGTTCATGTTGATGGGTGCATCTGCACCTGTAATAAGTGTCTTCTGTCTCCTAGAATAGCAAAATCACACTAGTTGAACATGCCCGATGGATTTTTACTGTTTTGTAAAGATGTTGTCCGTGGTAACTTTTGGGATTGACTTGAAGTATTCCAGATGTAACTTTTTATGTGAAAAACTCGTACAGTTCCAACTTATTGGAATTTCTCCAATTGTTGGGAATTTTTCTTCACGCTAAGTGGTTATGATGCTTGGTTGTTTCAGTCCGGAATCCTAATCATTGATGGATGGTTGAAACTGATGGCACCAGCTCAAACAGCTGTCATATTCAAGGAACTTCGATTGATGCTTCATTCTGTGTTGAAGTCGCTTATCAGAAATCCTGAGGTACTGCTGTATGCTTCCCTTTCATCTGAAATTATGGAGTACTTTGAAATTGATTTATATGCCTATAAAGATTAGTACTCATTTGACATCATCTGATCTGATTAAGTGAATCTTTAAATTTCAATTTGAGTCACCACCTTCCAAGTCATTGCCTTCACTGCCTTTGAATGAGTTTATCCTTGATTCAAAATGAGTTTTGTCTGAATTTGGAATCTTACCCTGCTGCTGACCTTGACAAAGCGGACAACATTTGCCTTGTATAGCATCAACCACTTTACTGTTCATAAGATGTACTCAGATTGGCTGTTATGCTGTCAAATCATTGCACAAGAAACCTGTGCAATGATGCCTGCAGCAAACTTTGGACAGTCATTTTTGGTCTATTGCAAGTTGGAAGAAATGACCTTTATTGCTTTCTCCAAAGCTGAAGATGTTTAATTGGAGATATGGACATACGAGCATCATACCCTTTCTTCGCATGAATCGCAAGTATTAGTTGCAAGCATATGCTCATTTTGTGTTCACAATTTACTACAGTTTCATTAGATGTGGATAGATGCAAATTGTAGAGTATCCTTCTGATCTCTGCTTCTGTATTCTTGCACATGGTAATACTCATTGTGCTGATGCAGTTCGGTGTTTTTCAGGATACGTCTGCTAGCAATGAAGTTGTCAGCTCCATCATTCATTTGTTGCTACAGGAGCAAGCGCCTGTCAACTGAACTATGAAATGGCATCTCACCAGTCTTCTCCTGTTCACAATTGGGCATATTATAGGCCAAAATGTAAGATCCAACCTATAGTGTGATGTTCACGAATATGATTCTCAATGATGTTTCTACTTGCCCGTGGAGTCTCTTGACACTATCTTCCATGCAGTCTGGAGGCCGATGCATCTGCTTCATGTCATCAGAACTCGATGTTGATTGCAAAGTTAAGTTTCTCATGTCATCCTTCAAGCACATGAAGTGAAGATGCGTCTATCCAAGTACAGTGGCTGCAGAAGAGATTGTGCACATAATACCTTATAAGCCTTCAAATTACAGGACTCTTTTTGTATGTCTAACTGTAATCCATCAAGTTATCTTCGGCATTATCGATCTGGTAGCCTTCACATTGTTTTAAAGGTGTGAGGCTCCATGAACAAATCGAAGATCTAAGAAAATTGTGGGTATAGCTGGAGTATTTATCCATACCATATCGCTATATCCGTCTATTGTATCTTAAGGTTATATCAGTCTTCAAACTCGTGTCTTTCTTTATCAAAGTTTCTTATTTGAATTGTTTTTCTGTCATCCGACAAAGCTCTTGTCCTTACGAACATTCACGCTCCTTGATGAAATAGCGGCTGAATATTCTCTAATATTGTTCTCGATATGGTTCTGACATACCATAACTTGTAATTGAAAATTTGGGCCTGGTTAACGTTCTTTATTTCAGTTTATAAACAAAATTTCAGTTTTTCGTTTTTGTTCCAAGCTATATTTTTGTGGAATTTACCAAAGTCAGTATAAGAACAAATTTTCTCTCTCTCTCTTTTTCTTCTCTTTTTTTCTTCTTTTCTTTTTCTTTTTTTCTTTGGTTGGTCATCGGCCTTGGCCACGCGATGATTGGCATCGCCCCGGCCCCCGAGGCCGAGCCTCGAGAGCCGCAATCTCTGCCACCAACCACCGAGCTCGCCAAATCCGGGCGAGCCCGAGCTCGCCTTGACCAAGGCGAGGCCGCCGGCCCTCGTCGGCTGGTCGCCGGCCATAGCCAAGCCGGCGACCGGCCAAAAGAAGAAAAAAAAAGAAAAAAGAAATAAATAAAAGAAAAAATAAAAAAATTAAAAGACAAAAAAAAGAACACAAATTTATCAAACGTGTTTATGTTCATTTTTTATTTCCGGAACAAGTTTACCAAACGCGTTTTTGTTCAAAAATTATTCCCCGGAACATAAACACTTTTTTTCTATTTCTATTCCCTGGAACAATTTTTAAACAGAAATGTTATCAAACGCGCCATTGGTTAACAGTATACAGTTTCAGCTATAAATACCAAAGTCAGTATGCATTGTGCACACGTGATTGGCATAGAGAAAGAGAGCCGCAATCTCTGCCACGGCGCGGACTCATTTGGCCATTTAGGGTTTGAATGATTCCATTCTTTTATTCCCCGAAAAAATAAAAAAACAACAGAAAATCAATTTGGTAACTTTTTTGTTTTTGAGAGTAGATCTAGGACAGATTCAATAAATAGAAAAAAGTTGATCCTCTATTCCGGGAAACAATTCTAGAATCGAGTCCATTTTTTTTCCTCTTTTTCTTCTTTTTTTTCTTTTTTTTTTCCTTTACTTCTTCTCCTTTCTCTTTGGTCGGTCCTTGACGATTGGCTAGGCAAGGGCTGACGACCTCGTCGGAGCATCACTGGCCCCCAACAAGGCCAAGCCTTGTCAGTGGTTGGACAAGGGTGAGGCCGACCTCGCGATGGCTCGAGGAGATCGAGCCTCAACAAGGGCTAGGCGAGCCGGTGGTTGGATGAGGCTTGGCCTCGCGTTGGCTGGGCAAGCCTCTTCGGGCCACCGTGAGGGATGATGTCGCTTGGCCATGATGAGGCCAACCTTGCGGTGACCTAGTGAGGTCGAGCTTTGCCAATGGCTAGGCAAGCTCTACCTTGTCAAATTTGGGAGAGGTGACAATGCTTTGACGAGGTCGCTAGCCCTTATTTGGTTGGCCGCTAGCAATGGCTAGGTTGTTGATTGGCCATAGAGAAGAAGGAGAAAAAAAAAAAAAAATATAATAAAATTGTTTAAAATTTTAAAGAAATTCTAAATCACAAAATAATTTGAGATTTTACTAAATGCATTTCTATCTCGGGAATATAAATTTCGAACAGTTATCAAAATACTTTCAAATACTCAAAAACTCATCTAGGGAATAAATAAAAAAAAATCCATTTCCAAGTAGAAATTATTCTTAGGAACCAAATGATTATCAAACAGGCCTTAGATGTCTTGGACATATTCTTCAATGGCTCCTTTCTTTACTTGATCCAGCAATTGATGATTTGTATGAAATTGATAATGCGATGCAATCCCACATGCATTAGATTCTCTCATGTTAGTCATAATCTATAGCATTTTACAAAGTGGGAAAAAAATTTAAACTATTAAAGGGTTTTAAATACCTTAATATATGTATTTCGCAAGTATCGGATTTATGAGCAAATATATGAATTATAATTCTCTGCAATCTCTCACTTGTTTCATAATTGTAATCTAATTTTCCTATCCTAAAATAACCTTCCTAAAAAAAAAATTCAAATTTCAATATTTTTATTCTAAATTCAAACCTTTCTAAATGTTTATAAATTTATATATATATATGGAAAAAAGGATGGAAGAAAAATGACGTCGGCTCCAATCCGAATGCATCATAAAATGGTCATGGTGACGTGAGGATTTCTTTTTTTTATTTTTTTTGGTCGTACGTTGGCATTACTTTCAAGCGCGGAAAAGCAAAACAAAAGTGATGGCTTTCGGTCGGCCTTTGCGTTGAGCTTTCCTTCGTCTTGCAACCGGCAATGACAATGCACTTCGAAGCAGCCGACATTCCAGGGACGGGAGAGCCGTCCGAGTCCGGAAGACCGCGACGGTTTCCGGGAAAATTCCTAGCTCTCGATGGCGGGCCTCACTCAAGACCGATTCTATTCTTAATTCCGGATTGCTTCTTGGGATTTGGCTCTTAGCTTGGACCGACTTCGTCTCGTTTCAGTGCCGTGAATTCTGTGCATGAAGTGAAGTCAAAGGTTCCGGGATATTCTATGTTTCGCTCACGTTGTTCCCGCGTCGGAAGCACTTGAAGCGAAGTTTCCTTTTATACGTTTAAGAGATGGTTTGCTTTTTGAATGCTTGCTTTCAGACAGTGGTTGTCTGAAGAAACTGCATTTTTATTTTTTTTAAAGATTCGTTAATATTGCACGTGAATTTCCCAGCACGGGAAGGCAATATGAATGCTTTCAGTTGGTGGTTGTCTGAGGAAATTGCATTTTTTTTTTTTTTTAAAGATTCAGGAATATTGCACATGAATTTCCCAACACCAATGATGGGGAGGCTGAAGTCGTTGGTTTGGACAAATAATCATGGGAAAAAGTAAGCATTTTTAGTCTCTCTCTCTCTCTCTCTCTCTCTCTCGTGTCAAAGTCAAATCCCATGTGGTGCATTGCAAGGTAGATTCCGGGAAAGTAGAGAGAGGCGTGTTGTTTATCAGTTTGACAGATTCTGGGGTAGGCTTTTTCTGCAGGTTGGAGGTCAGAAGTGGGCCCAAAAGGTTTTACTGTCGAGATCCTACTTTTGTACTTGTCTGGTGACTGTGTAAATGGATAAGCCACTGTCGTTTTCCTAAGCGACATTAGGAGAGTTAATTTTTCAAGAGATTTGGAGGAAAAGTTTGAGAAATGTCATTAGAGGAGCAACCAACCGACGAGTTGAATGGTAGAGATTTCAAAACTTGGTCCCCAAGAATCTCTGTTATTGGTCCAGAAGGTCAAGACCATGTTGCGTTGGCGATCGAGGTAATTTGAATTCTGGTGGGGTGACCAATTGAAGCTTGGTTTTAGAAAGATATATAAGGGAGCTTGGCAGCCTCAGCTGAGGACTCCGTCAAACAAATCATTCATTTGCCCTCTGTTCATTCATTGAAGGATCAAACCTTCTCCTCACCTGTTGTAGTTCTCGTACATCTCATCATGATGTGCAAAACAATTGTAAATCTTCCGACCCCTAATCCAGTGTATAGTAGACCCCTCATTGCTATTTCTGGTGTTCATTATCCATTTACTCCCAGGAAGGCTGTTCAGAGATCTATTCATAGAGCTCCGAAGGTACGCATCCGGGAAACTCTTCGTGCTCTTCCAGCACAATTTTTGCCAAAGAAATTTCATTGGAGCAACAGGTCTCATGAAGATTTTTGTCGGAGAAAAAGAGTGCAGAGCAGTTATTCAGATACAGGGGAAAGTTCTGATCTGCCATCACATAGCTCTGCAGATTTACCGGGTGTCGAGTATGAAGTTTTCTTGAGCTTCAGAGGCCCAAATACACGCAAAGGGTTTGTGGATTGCCTCTATCATGGGCTCATGGATGCCGGGATCCGTGCTTTCAGAGACAATGATGAGCTCCCTGTTGGAGGGAGGATCACTTGGCTACTCCAAGCAATCAACAACTCAAAGATATGCATACCCATCTTCTCCAAAGACTACGCAGAGAGTGAATGGTGCTTGCGTGAGTTGGCACAGATGGTGGAATGCAGTAAACTAACTGGGCTGGAAATTCTGCCCATATTCTACGATGCTAATCCGTCTGAAGTAAAGCTGAACAAGGGACCATATTTAGAAGCCCTCCGTCAACACAAAAAGAAGCATAAGCCCAATCTTGTGCACCAATGGGAAGAGGCTCTGAAGGAGGTTGGAAAGATCAAGGGCTGGGAGTTAGAAAAGGACACTAATGGGTAACTTTCTTTAGGCCATTGCTGCTATTTTATTTCATTAGTTGTGAATTCTATTTGGAATATTTTGTTTAGTTCTCTTAATCAAGGAAACGAAACAAAATTGGTGGATCTACAAAGAAGAAGCACAATCAGAATTTCATTCTTGACTCATGTTTAGTGATATTGTCATTTTCTTTGGTCAAACTGAAGTCATTTTACCTTGTCTTGCTGTTGAGTCCCTGGATGTACCAGAACAGCGTAATTCATTCTCTGAGATTCCGTCTGCCTTAATCTGATGATCTTTCTTATTGGAGCATTCTCACCTCTCTTGCTGTCAACTATCCATGTAATGCAGGTATGAAGGAAAACTCACAGAGTTAATAGTTCGAAAAGTTCTGGTTAGCTTGAAGGTGCACCATTTGAATGTAACTGACCAGTTAGTTGCAATCGATGATCACGTGGATAAACTTATGAGAATGCTTAATGTGGGTTCCAATGATGTTAGGATCATTGGGATTCATGGAATGGGTGGCATTGGAAAAACCACTCTTGCCAAAGTTGTGTTTAACCAGCTTTCAAGTCGTTTTGAGTACTGTAGCTTCCTCTCAGATGTAAGAGAAACATCACAGAACAGGGGTCTCGAATTTTTGCAGAATCAACTGATCTCACACATCCTTAAAAAGAAGGGTCCAGAAATTACTAATGTTGATGAAGGCATCAACACGATCAAAGAGAGATTCTCTGGTAAGGAAGTTCTTATCCTTCTTGATGATATTGACAAGAGAGCGCAGTTAAATGCGCTCGCGGGAAAGCGCAATTGGTTTGGTCCAGGCAGTAGGATCATTGTCACAACTAGAAACAAAGATGTGCTTAATGTGCCTGAAGTGGATTGGGCATATGAACTGGAGAGAATGGATGCAGATCAGTCCGTCCAACTTTTCAGTAGGCATGCATTCAGAAGGGACTGCCCTCCCGATGATTATTTGGCTTACTCAAATAAGGTGGTCGACATCACTGGAGGTCTTCCTTTAGCTCTCGAGACCATTGGTTCATTTCTCTCTGGGAAAATAAAAAAAGTCTGGGAGGACACATTGAAGAAGTTGGAAAAGGTACCTCGAGAAGAAGTTGGGAAAAAGTTGAGGATAAGCTACGATGCTCTAGATCACTGGCAGAAGCAGATCTTTCTTGACATAGCATGTTTATTCATTGGATTTGACAAGAGAATTGTAATTCACCTGTGGGACAATGCTGATTTCTACCCAGAGGAAGGTATTGAAGTCCTTCATCTCATGTCTTTGACAAAGATTGGTGATGACAACAAGCTGTGGATGCATGATCAGCTTAGAGACCTCGGTCGAGAAATTGTTCGACAAGAAAGTAGCATGGAATTCGGGAGGCGCAGTAGATTATGGAACCATGAGGAAGCATTACACACATTAATAAATCACAAGGTAAAAAATTTTCCTTGTTGACCTTTTATCTTAAGTAAATAACCATTCATTTTAGGGGCTTACTCACTTTGCTTGCATAATGTCGAATGCTGTTATGAGCTTTGACAAATGGCTTCCTTAAAATTCTCTAAACTAGGAACAAGCAATTTTGCTGAGCTATACCCAGACTTATTGTGCATTTGTCCTTACTCTCTTTCTTGTTGCATTTGTAGGGCACTGAAATGGTTGAAGCCCTCTGTCTTAAGTTTGATAGCAAGTCACAGTACTATCTCACTCGAGTCGAATTTTCAAGTCTATCCAACTTGAGGTTCCTCCAGATCAATGGCGTGAACCTTGCTGGTGACTTTGAAAATCTTCTTCCGCAGTTAAGGTGGCTTTGCTGGCATTATTGCCCTTCAAATTTCTTGCCTACCAATTTTTATCTGAGGAATCTAGTCATACTCGATCTCTCTTGGAGCAAGATTCAGCGAATATTGGGAGGGCTGGCATCAAATCAAGGTAGGACATGCTCTGTTACTCGTGTGATCTTATTCATGGCTCCATATTTCAGTATACCTATGTTTTTATCACTCTCACTGTTGTTATTCTTGCAGATGTCGAAGAACCTGAAGGTTCTTAATCTTACAGGATGTATATGCTTATACAGGAACCCGGATTTTTCTCCCTATGAAGCTCTCGAGATATTGATTCTTGAAGGCTGTGAAAGTTTAGTAGGAATCGATGCATCCATTGGTGGCCTAAGACATCTTGTTTCATTAAACATGAAGGACTGCCATTCAATCCAAGAGTTGCCGGAAAAGTTGGGCTCTATGGAAGCTTTGACAGAGCTCATTGTTGACGGAACCTCTGTACACGAAATTTTCATCATGCCTGGAGGAACGAAGAACCTCGAAATTCTCAGTGCCCGTGATTGCAAGTCATTGACCCAGATTAGGAGCTCAATCAGCCAGCTGGAATCTCTCACATACCTTGCATTGGATAATGCCAAAATCACTCATCTTCCAGACTCTATTGGAGAGCTAGTGAAACTTGAGTGCTTATCTCTGAAAGGTTGCAGGTCAATAAATAAACTTCCAGACACCATCGGGCAACTGGAGTCATTGGTCGAGCTGGATCTTTCCAGCACAGGGATTACTGAGTTGCCCGATTCAATAAGCAATCTGAAAAAACTGAAGGTGTTGAAAGTGGAGGGTAGTTACATAGAGCAAATACCAGTTGTTATTGGGATGCTGGAAAAGCTTGAAGAGATTCATGCCAAGGGTTGCAACCTGGAGGGCGACATTCCTAGTGATATAGGAGAACTTGCATATCTGAGAATCTTGAGCTTGTCAGATAACCGTATCCGTAGTTTACCAGAAACTATTCGTGGCCTCTCTCATCTGCAGACCCTTGATTTGGAGTTGTGCAAAGAGCTCAAGGGGCTTCCGGAGCTTCCTAATAGTTTGATTAATTTACGAGTTAGTTCTCAGTCAATGGAGAAAATCCCAGATCTCTCCAATCTGATTAATCTGAGGCAGTTGTATTTGTCTGACGGCTCTCATCTACAGGGGTTTCCCACCAATGACCCAACCAAGCTGGTTCATGATCCTAGCCCCCTGTGGCTTGGAACGTTATCCAAATTGGAGACATTGCAGCTTTCCCTCTCAAAAATCACTACATTACCAGCTGATCTGGGTTCACTTTATCGGCTCAAGAAACTGGTATTGTCTTGTGTAGATCTGCAATCTTTTACTGAACTTCCCTCAAGCTTATCTACACTATATATAGGGAACTGCAAGTCTATGACAATTGTTCCTGATCTTTCCAACTTGAGAAATCTATCAGAGTTGGAGCTCCTTCACTCGGCTATATCAGAGATTCGGGGCCTTGAAGGGTTGGAGTCACTTCAAGTTTTCGATGTGATATACTGCAAATTGAAAACGCTTGATGGGCTTGAGCGGTTAGAATCTCTGAGACGCTTGGTTCTACGTAACTGTGAGTCTCTTGACAGGTTACCCAATCTCTCAAACTTGAAGAAGCTGAAAGAATTTAAGCTGCGAGACTGTGAGAAGTTGCTCGAGATCCGAGGGCTTGATAAATTGGCGTCATTGGAAGAACTGCAGATATCCGAGTGCAGATCCATCGGGAGTTTCCCTGATTTGTCAAACTTGAAAAAGTTGAAAGTTCTGGAAATTAAGAATTGTGATAAGATCAAGGATATTGGAGGGCTTGACAGATTGGAATCCCTGGAGGAATTGCAGATTTCGGAGTGCAGATCCTTGGAGAGACTACCGGACTTTTCAAACTTGAAGAAGCTGAGGGACTTGGAGATCGACAGTTGCGAGAAGATAACTGACATTGAAGGCCTTGACCAGTTAGAGTCCTTGGAGAACTTGAGAATTATTGGCTGCAAATCTGTGGAAAGGTTGCCGGACTTAACGAACTTCAAAAGCCTGAAATCTCTGTACATTGAAGATTGTGAAAAGATACGTGAAATTGCAGGTCTTGGTATCCTGAGATCCATCAAAGGAGATAACTGTTTCTAGGCGTGACACTGCTTTATTGGCTTCAAATTAAGCAATGGCAAAATGTTTGTGCAGGAAAAAAAGGCGAGAAGAAAGTACTCGAATGTTGTTTTTCTTTCTTTCTTTCTTTCTTAAAAATAGTGTCCTCCATATTTGTTCAGCTATAGATGCAACAGGATTGTTAGCATAATGAAACAATTTTACTGTATATATGAGGTGCTAATAAGATTTCCTTTCCTTTCCTTTCTCACTGGTTTATGGGAGAATTTCTCTTGTGGTTCCGTCATATATAAGCACAATGATGGAGTTGAGGACTCAATGTATGAACCTACTTGTATCCATCAGCACTTAGCAGCCTAATGATTTCTCTTTGCAGCTATTTGTTTCTGAGTTTATGACACTATAAAGTCAATAGGATAGTCATCGCATGGTCTCCAAAAGTCTGTTAATTCCCTCGTTAAAATCATCAGTGCTACTTATTCAGACTGTCAAATAAATCAGCTCAAGAACTACATACTCAGTACAAATTCTACTCAGCATTTCTTTTTGCATCTCTAATTCTAGTTCCAGCATAATCTGGATACTGGATCACGAAATTCATGTCAAGCAGGCCTCGAGTCGAGTTTTCTCTTGCTATGAGCTTTGAGCACTAATGAAGAGTCGATTGTCATTTCAGATCAGAGCTTTGAAGAGAAATCGAGGCAGAAATAGTTCAGTTTGATGGCAATTGCCATTTAGTGGACCAATCTTGCCATCACGTACTACTAGTGACTGTCAGTTTAAGTCAACTCTTTGCACACCTAAAAGGCTGTTGCCTTTAACATATTTTCGTCTCTTCTGATGGAGTTGGCAAGTTAGTGCCATAGGATTTAGTAATAAACTTTCCCCAGATGGAACCTGGAATCACGGTATATACAGCCTCGCACCACAAAGTCACGGAAGCCAGTATTATATCTTAAGTAGTGGACTATATAATGAGGGTTCTTCTTAACACCAAATGCCAAATCTAGCAAACCTACTACTGCACTTTTTTTAGTCTTTTTCTTTGGGGGGGAAGTTTACTTCCATATGATTGCCTTCACGCGGCAATTATTTTAAGTTTAGCTTGCCATTGCTTACAAACTCTTTTCCTTTTAAAAAATAAGTCATGACCTAGTCATATTTTGAAAAATAAGTTCAGAATTTTAAAAAATAAAATTCATTTTTCCTGAATTTATTTTCCTAAGTAATTCATTTATTTTATTTTCCTCCTCCCTCTCGCCAAATGAAGATTCGAATCACGTCCACTTGCAGAGAATTTAAAAAAAAAAAAGATGAAGAAGAATGATTTTCAGTCACAATTCGAATGCATCCTAAACTGGTCCTAACTGACGTAACTGATGTAACTAACCATGTCGGGATAACCTTCATTCGAGCTGATGATGGGTTCCGGTCGGTCCTTCCGTCCGTTGAGCTTTCCCTTCGTCTCGCGACCGGCAATGCGCTTCGAAGCAGCTGCGGATTTTTCAGCGACTGCCCCCTCTTCAGCTCGAACTCGAGCATGAAAGATCCCCACTGTTTCCGGGGAAATTCCCCTCTTCTCCGCACCGCCCTGGTTCAAGACCGGTTCTTTCGTTTATGGGAATTTGGCTCTTGATTTAGACGGGCTTCGTTCCTTGACAGTGCCTGTGATTTGGGCATGATGGGAAGTCCAAGATTTCCGAAATATGGTATAATCGTCCTCGTTGTTCCCGCGTCGGAAGCATCTGAGCCGAAGTTTCCTTTTTGCAGCTAAAAGTCTTTGCTTTCATATGATTGAGGAGACATTCTTTTTATTGCTTGCCTGTAAAGAAATGAATTTTAAATACGTTCCAAGCATCTGATGGGTCTGACAAGAGTGCATTTTTTTAAAATTCATGAACATTGCACGTGGAAATTTCAACGCAATTTATGAGAAAGGAGGTTGGGTTTGGCTGAAGTCATTGGTCTGAACACGTAATCATCGGAAATTAAACAATTCGTGTGTGTGTGTGTCTCTCTCTCTCTCTGTTTATATATTGTATCTATCAAAGTCAAATCCCACATAGTGTATTACAAGGTATGATAAAGTTATGCTGTGAATTAGTGCAACAGATTCCGGGGCAGGCTTTTTCTGCAGTTTGTGGAAAGGAGGCTTCAAAAGGGAAAGCAGAATTTCTTCTAGTGGGGGTGCAAAAAGGTTTTACTGTTGAGATCCTCCTACTTTTGTACTTGTTCAGTGACTGCAAATGGATAAGCCAATGTCATTTTTGAGAGTGATATTTTGAGGGAAAATTTTCTCGAGATTTGGAAAAGTATTAGAAATGTCATTAGCGGTGCAACCAGTGAGTTGACAGCTGGTAATACTAAAACTTGCTCACCAAGAATCTTTATTGGCCTAAAGTGTCGAGACCGTGTTGTGATGGCGATCAAGATAAATAATTAGAAGTCTTGCAGCTCCTATCTTGGTTTTAACGACTTTCATCTACTAAACTAATATTTGAATGCCAGCGGTGTGAACTACTGAAACAAGGTTTTGGAAAGATATATGAGGAGCTCAGCTGCCTCAGCTGAAGACTACCATCAAACATATCGTTCATTTGGCCTGTTTTTATAAGGATAAAAGTTTCTCACCTGTTTCAATTCTTGCATCATCTCATCATGATATGCAGAACATTTGCAAATGTTCCAACCCCTAATCAAGTGTACAGTAGACCCCTCTTTGCTAATTCGTGTAAAACTCTGAATTTATGCATCTGGGAAACTCTTCGTGCTCTTCCAACACAATGTTCACGAAAGAAATTTGATTGGAGCAACAGGTTTCATGAAGATTCTTATCGGAGAAAAAGACTTAGAAGCAGTTATTCAGATGTTGGGAAAAGTTGTGATCTATCATCTTATAGCTCTTCAGATGTAGCAGGTGTTGAGTACGAAGTCTTCTTGAGCTTTAGAGGCCCAGATACTCGCAAAAAGTTTGTAGATTGCCTCTATACCAGGCTTGTGGATGCTGGAATCCGTGCTTTCAGAGACGATGATGAGCTCCCCGTTGGAGCGAAGATCAGCTTGCTACTCCAAGCAATCAAAAACTCAAAAATATGCATACCCATCTTCTCTAAAGATTATGCAGAGAGTGAATGGTGCCTGCTCGAGTTGGCACAGATGGTGGAATGCAGTAAACTAACTGGGCTGGAGATTCTGCCCATATTCTATGACGTGGATCCATCTGAAGTGAAGCTGAACAAGGGACCATACTTAGAAGCCCTCCATAAACACAAGAAGAAGCATAAGCCCAACCTTGTGCACCAATGGGAAGAGGCTCTGAAGGAGGTTGGAAAGATCAAGGGCTGGGAGTTAGAAAAGGACACTAATGGGTAGCTTTCTTTAGGCCCTTGCTGCTATTTTATTTCATTACTTGTGAATTTTATTTGGAATCTTAGTTTAGTTCTCTTAATCAACGAAACAAAACAAAACTGGGGAATCTACAAAAAAGAAGCACAACCAGAATTTCAGTCTTTGACTCATGCTTATTGATATTGTCATTTTCTTTGTGTCGAACTAAAGTTTTTTACCTCATCTTACTTTTAAGTCCCTGGATGGACTAGAACGTCATAACTCATTCTCTGAGATTCTGTTTGCCTTAATCTGATGATCTTTCTTATTGGAGTATTCTCACCTCTCTTGCTGCTATTTTATTCCATTACTTGTGAATTCTCTTAATCATGGAAACAAAACAAAGATGGGGAAGCCGCAAAAAAAAAGAAGTAGAACGAATTTCAGTCTGTCTCATGTTTATTGTTATTCTCCTTTTTTTTTTTGTCTGTATCCGTGAATAGTAATAAGAGATGTTTGGAACTAAAGTTTTTTATCCGATCTCACTGTCAAGTCCCTGGATGGACTAGAATGGCATAACTCATTCTCTGAAATTCTGATTTCCATAATTTGATGATCTTTCTATGGGAGTATTCTCATATCTCTTGCCATCAATTATCCAAATAATGCAGGCTTCAAGGAAAACTCATAGATTTAATTCTTCGAAAAGTGCTGGTTAGCCTGAAGGTGCACCATTTGAATGTAACTGACCAGTTAGTTGCCATTGATGATCACATGGATAAACTCATGAGAATGCTGAATGTGGGTTCCAATGATGTAAGGATCATTGGGATTCATGGAATGGGTGGCATTGGCAAGACCACTCTTGCTAAGGTTGTTTTCAACCAGCTTTCAAGTCATTTTGAGTACTGTAGCTTCCTCACAGATGTACGAGAAACATCACAGAACAGGGGCCTTGAATTTTTGCAGAATCAACTGATCTCACACATCCTGCAAAGAAAGGGTCCAGAAATTACTAATGTTGATGAAGGCATCAACACAATCAAAGAGAGATTTTCTGGTAAGGAAGTTCTTATCCTTCTTGACGATGTTGACGAGAGAGCTCAATTAAATGTGCTCGCGGGAAGGAGCAGTTGGTTTGGTCCAGGTAGTAGGATCATTGTTACAACCAGAAACATAGATGTGCTCAATGTGCCTGAAATGTATTGGAAATATGAACTGGAAGGGATGGATGCAGATCGGTCAATTCACCTTTTCAGTAGGCATGCATTTAGAAGAGACCGTCCACCTGATGATTATTTGACTTACTCAAAAAAGGTTGTTGACATCACTGGAGGACTTCCTTTAGCTCTTGAGACCATAGGTTCGTTTCTGTCCGGGAAAACAAAAAAAGTTTGGGAGGACACATTGAAGAAGTTGGAAAAAGTACCTCGTGATGAAGTTGAGAAAAAGTTGAGGATAAGCTACAATGCTCTAGATCACTGGCAGAAGCAGATCTTTCTTGACATAGCATGTCTGTTTATTGGATTTGACAAGAGAATTGTAGTTCACTTATGGGATGAAGCTGATTTTTTCCCAGAGGAAGGTATTGAAGTCCTTCGTCTCATGTCTTTGATAAAGATTGGTGATGACAGCAAGCTGTGGATGCACGACCAGCTTAGAGACCTCGGTCGAGAAATTGTTCGACAAGAAGGTAACATGGAATTCGGGAGGCGTAGTAGATTATGGAACCATGAGGAAGCATTGCACACATTAATTAATCACAAGGTAAAAAAATTTTCCTCGTTGACCTTTATCTTAAGTAAATAACCGTTCATTTTAGGGGCTTACTCACTTTGCTTGCATAAAGCCGAATACTGTTACAAGCTTTGACTAATGGCCTCCTTAAAATTCTCTAAACTAGGAACAAGCAATTTTGCTGATCTATGCCTAGACTTATCATGTCATTTGTCCTTATTCTGTTTCATGTTGCATTTGTAGGGTACTGAAATGGTTGAAGCCCTCTGTCTTAAGTTTGATAGCAAGTCACAGTACTATCTCACTCGAGTTGAATTTTCAAGTCTATCCAACTTAAGGTTCCTCCAGGTCAATGGTGCGAACCTTGCTGGTAACTTTGAAGATCTTCTTCCACAGTTAAGGTGGCTTTGTTGGCACTATTGCCCTTCAAATTTCTTGCCTACCAATTTTTATCTGAGGAATCTAGTCATACTCGATCTCTCTTGGAGCAAGATCAGCGAATATTGGGAGGGCTGGCATCAAATCAAGGTAGGACATGCTTTGTTATTCGTGGCTCCATAATTCAGTATACCTATGTTTTTTCGCTGCTCACTGTTGTTATTCTTGCAGATGTCAAAGAACCTAAAGGTTCTTAATCTCATGGGATGTACGTGCTTAAACAGGAACCCTGATTTTTCTCCCTATGAAGCTCTCGAGATATTGATTCTTGAAGGCTGTGAAAGTTTAGTAGGAATCGATGCATCCATTGGTGGCTTAAGACAACTTGTTTCATTAAACATGAAGGACTGCCATTCAATCCAAGAATTGCCTGAAAAGTTGGCCTCTATGGAAGCTTTGACAGAGCTCATTGTTGATGGAACCTCTGTACAAGAAATTTTCATCATGCCTGGAGGTATGAAGAAGCTCGAAACTCTCAGTGCCCGTGATTGCAAGTCATTGATCCAAATTAGAAGCTCAATCAGCCAGCTGGAATCTCTCACATACCTGGCATTGGATAATGCCAAAATCACTCATCTTCCAGCCTCTATTGGAGAGCTAGTGAAACTTGAGCGCTTATCTCTGAAAGGTTGCAGGTCAATAAATAAACTTCCAGACACCATCGGGCAACTGGAGTCATTGGTCGAGCTGGATCTTTCCAGCACAGGGATTACTGAGTTGCCCGATTCGATAAGCAATCTGAAAAAACTGACAGTGTTGAAAGTGGAGGGAAGTTACATAGAGCAAATACCAGTTGTTATTGGGATGCTGGAAAAGCTTGAGGAGATTCATGCCAAGGGTTGCAACCTGGAGGGTGACATTCCTAGTGATATAGGGGAACTTGCATATCTGAGAATCTTGAGCTTGTCAGATAACCGTATCTGTAGTTTACCAGAAACTATTTGGACTCTCTCATCTGCAGACCCTTGATTTGGAGTTGTGCAAAGAGCTCAAGGGGCTTCCAGAGCTTCCTAATAGTTTGATTAATTTACGAGTTAGTTCTCAGTCAATGGAGAAAATCCCAAATCTCTCCAATCTGATTAATCTGAGACATTTGTATTTGTCTGACGGCTCTCATCTACATGGGTTTCCCACCAATGACCCAACCAAGCTGGTTCAAGATCCTAACCCCATGTGGCTTGGAATGTTATCCAAGTTAGAGACATTGCAGCTTTCCCTCTCAAAAATCACTACATTACCAGCTGATCTGGGTTCACTCTATCAACTCAAGAAGCTGGTACTGTCTTGTGTAGATCTGCAATCCTTTACTGAACTTCCCTCCAGCTTATCTACACTATATATAGGGAACTGCAAGTCTATGACAATTGTTCCTGATCTTTCCAACTTGAGAAATCTGTCAGAGTTGGAGCTCCTTCACTCGGCTATATCAGAGATTCAGGGCCTTGAAGGGTTGGAGTCACTTCAAGTTTTCGATGTGATATACTGCAAATTGAAAAAGCTTGATGGGCTTGAACAGTTAAAATCCCTGAGACGCTTGGTTCTACGTAACTGTGAGTCCCTTGACAGATTACCCAATCTCTCAAACTTGAAAAAGCTGAAAGAATTTAAGCTGCGAGACTGTGAGAAGTTGCTCGAGATCCAAGGGCTTGATAAATTGGTATCATTGGAAGAACTGCAGATATCCGACTGCAGATCCATCAGGAGTTTACCTGATTTGTCGAACTTGAAAAAGATGAAAGTTTTAGAAATTAAGAATTGTGATAAGATCAAGGACATTGGAGGGCTTGACAGATTGGTATCCCTGGAGGGATTGCAGATTTCGGAGTGCAGATCCTTGGAGAGACTACCAAACTTGTCAAACTTGGAGAACCTAAAGGACTTGGAGATCGAGAATTGCGAGAAGGTAACTGACATTGAAGGCCTTGACCAATTGGAGTCCTTGGAGAACTTGAGAATTATTGGCTGCAAATCTGTGGAAAAGTTGCCAGACCTATCGAACTTCAAAAGCCTGAAATCTCTGTACATTGAAGATTGTGAAAAGATACGTTAAATCGTAGGTCTTGGGATCCTGAGATCCATCAAAGGAGGTAACTGTTTCTAGGCATTACACAGCTTTATTTTCATCAAATTGAGCAATGATAAGCTTTTTGTACAGGAAAAAAGGCAAGAATAAAGAATTTAAATGTTGCTTCTTCTTTTTTTCCTCCTCTTTTGATGGCGTCCTCCATATTTGTACAGATATAGATGCAAGTGGACCGTTAACGGGATGAAATTATATATTGTACAAAGTCTGGGGTGCTAATAAGATTATCTTTGTTTTCTCACTGGTTCATGGGATATTTTCTCCTGCAGTTCCCTGTCATACATAAGCACAGTTATGGAGTTGAAAGCTCAATGTATGAACTTTCTTGTATATCAGCACTTTGCAGTGTAAAGATTTCTCCTTGCACTGTAATGGAGTTGAAAGCTCAATGTACGAATCCTGCTATCATGTACACTATTGACAGTCAGTGCAACTTCAAATTCGACTCTTTGCACCCTTAAAGAAGTTTTCACTGGACAGATTTTATTCTCTTATGTTGAAGATGGCAAAAATTAGTACTATAGGACTTAGTAACAAGATACTTTCTCTCAATAGAACCTGGTATGTTCTTCAAACACAATAGCAGATTTAGCAACCTGCTACTGCACTCTTTAGTCTTTTTCTGGTGGAACTTTACACTTCCATATAATTTCTCTTACATGGTAATTATGTCAAGTTTAGCAATGCCATTGCTTGCAGACTAAATCCTTTTTAACAGAAATAGAACACCATATGAGATTGAAATGAGAAAGAATGAAGTGAAGCTGAAAAGAAGACTAGTGCGATAGCTCTGTTGAGAAGCCATTCTATTTACTCCACGAGTCCAAGCCCATCTACCCTCGCTCTCTTCCTTTCTCCTCACTCTGATGTGGCTAGTCTTCAACATCCAGGCCATGCTCATAACTCTGCACTTGCGAGACTCGAGCAGTAGATAGTGCAATTCCATTAAATGTCCAGAATGTTCAATGTGCAAAATGGAAATCCAAGTGCTGCTGCAGAAAGTGCAAACTTTTCCTCCACAACTCTGCGCTGAATTGCCTCTACAGATACAACATCCCTGTCATTTAGAGCAACCTCTCCCCTTCGAGTGGCGCAGGCCCTCTCACTAATGCGGCGCTTAATTAACTTTTGCTAGCATGCCAGGGCTGTATTTCTTCAAATTGGTAAACTGCTCGTGCAGGAGAAGAGGCAAGATTGAAGAACTCAACCTTTGTTTATTTTGCCTCTTTTAAGATCATCTTCTCCACTTTTTGACACCCAGGGATGCAACAGAACTGTTACTCTGATGGAATTACTCTATTATCTGAAGTAGGAGCTAACAAGTAAAAAGATTTCCCTTCTGAGTAGGGTCATATAGGCGCACAACAACGATGAAGTTTAGAGCTCCATATATTAGCATATCCTCTCATATCAATCAACACACTAAACAGTGTAATGATCTCTCTCTGCAGCTATATGATTTTGAGTTCATAACACTCAAAAATACATAGAACTATTGCAGCAAGTTCTCCATAGTCTACGTTCGATTTCCTACTTAATTTCATCAGAGTGTCTCATGCAGACTCTATCAAATGAATCAGCTCACGAATTACATATTTGCACTCTTAAATACGCACAAATTCTCCTCCACATATAATTTTGAATCTCCAATTCTAGTTCCAGCATAATCTGGATACTGGATCAAAAAATTCAGGTCAAACAGTCACGAAACCAGGTGCATACTTACTTCAACTGAGATTATTAATTAAGTATCAATCACTGCTCGCAAAAAGAGAGCTTGTCTCTCCTAGGAGAACTTTTTCATGCCACAAAATTGAAGAGATTATACAACTTGATTGATTAATGGCACATTCAGTTTCGTCGAAATAAGAAATTCGCAACCGGTGTTCATGTAGTAGAATTCCCAAGAGGCATTGATGACTGAATTGCATAACTATGAACGCTAATTTTAGCTTCATAAAGCATGTATTTTCGCCATGGAACAATCTGAGATAAATACATTTCATTTCCATTCAACCGAAGAGCAATTCTTACACCAGCTCAAGTATGCAAGCTAAAAGACAACACTTCCCAGAATGCCAAATTGAACTAAAGAGGTCAAGTATTCAAACTAATTACATAAGCAAAAAACAGAGTGCCCACCTCCTCCCAATCCCATTAGCAAACCACTTCACAGGAATACCCAACAGAGTCATTTCATCGAACACGCGAAGCGCGGCACCGTCGGCAAAACAAACTCGCCCTAATCCCCGGAATCCTTGCTGCGAAGCCTGAAGATGATGCGCCCCCGGGTCGAGTCGTAGCGGCTCACCTCGATCTTGACCTTATCCCCGGGCAACATCCGGATGAAGTTCTTCCTGATCTTCCCGGAGATGTACCCGAGGACCACGTCCTCGTTGTCGAGGCGGACCCGGAACATCCCGTTGGGCAGGGACTCCACGATGACGCCCTCGTGGGTCCACTTCTGCTCCTTCATGCCCGGCGACGCCTTCTTGGCGCAGAGAGCCACGACGGGCCGCGGCGGAGGAGGAGAATCGTGGGTTCGGAGCGGCTTGACGAAACCGGCAGGAGCAGGGGTCTGGAAAAGCCCGTTGCTGCTGCTACCGCCGCCGCCGCCGCCGAGGGCGGAGGAGATGGGTAGGCGGAGGCATGGCCGGGGCGTGGTGGGGGCGTTGAAGAGAGAGAAAGACATGGCTGAAGAGTGAGGAACAGGGGAGGAACAGGGGAGGAGAGGGAGGTGGGGAGGGAGCTCTGTTTCAGCTTCTTCTTCTCTGGAGTTCGTGTCTGGAATGATGGTAAATATCCTCAGCCTCAGGTTCGAGTGGGGGTGGATCGCCTGCGGTCCGTCGCAGAGATGAGTGGATACGGATTGGCCCGATTGGGATTTTTACAGATTCCTTTTCCAGACATTAGGATTATTCCACCTGAAATCTTTGGAGTTTTTTCCTCCACGGGGCATTGATACTCCAATTGTTTTTTCGTCTCACCAATAATCCTAAACTTGTACCGGTGGGATGTTGGATTTTCCCCTCATCATGATAGTATTTATTAATAACGATTGCTAAACGAATTAGTATTTTACGCATTTCTTTTCAGACATTAGAATAATTCTATCGGAAATCTTTAGACTTTTTTTCCACGGGGCATTGATATTCCAATTGTTTTATTAAAAAGGGTTAACGCATGTCCTTTCTAGACATTAGAATAATTCCGTCAGAAATCTTAGAGCTTTTCTCTTGGGGCATTAATACTCCCAAAAAAAGTTTTTGTCTCACCAAATAGTTCTAAATTTTTACCAAGTGGCATGTTAGATTTTCCACTCATAATGGAAGTTAAATATCCGACATAACAGTATTTATTAATAACGCGAGGCAAACGAATTTAATGTGGCAATGGATGCACGTTATCACGTGTAATTATGTTAGAATTTCAACGGTTACGCATGCTGTCGCAATAGATTTTCAAAAGAACGGTACAAGTTTTGGGGACATCAATGACATGAAAAAAAAAAAAAAGCTTAAGATATTAATGTTCGACGGCAAGAAGTTTAGGATTTTTTTTATATCCAAGATTATTCAAATGAGGTGTTTAACAACTAGTCGACTAGTCCTCCATTGAGCGTGTAGTCAAGGTTCCATGCAATCCAAATATAATTGAAATTCATATGTAGATAGTTTAGGGACAAATAAGCTCTCTTGGGCCCTACTTTTAGCACAAAGGCCCAAAGACAATTTTTCACGAACTTAGGCAACGGCAGTTAATGAGAAAGCCCAGCCCAACTCGATCAGACCTCAGCCAAGCCCAAAGTGCCAAAAGAATCGTAGATAAGAAATCATGTGATGGGCAAGCTTATGCAAAAAATTAGAGGTGTCAAAATGGGTCACAAATTCATGTTATAATCTGTTTCTGGTCGTCATTAGTGGCAGTTCACTGAATGCTTTGAGAAATCATCTTGGTTTATTATGAGCGGATGATTTACCAAACGCTAGAAGAGACTTTGCACTCCGTTGTTGCAATGGATAGTTTGGAATAACATGTTAGACCAAGCTTGTAGCTGTGTTTTGTCATCGACACTCGAAACATGTGAAAACAAAAGTTCTTGGATAAGTCCTGCAATGTAATGGCGCAATTAGTATTGTGTTGAGCTCGCTTGAAATTCTCACTTTCCTTTGGAGTTTTTGTACCAAGGAAACGAATTGTATTTCACATAAATGCCGCTAGTAGTGTGTTTTAATAATTTGGGTGGAGTATAAATCATTAATTTGTATTACAAATAAATAGGTCAATATGGGTCAAATCATTTTTGCCCGACTTGCTCATTTGACAGCCCTAGCAAAAATTAAGGCCAGCCCAATTATTAGCATTATATTGTTGGTGGCTCTAAGAAAAGTGTGACTAAAATGATCCGACTTGAAACATTGAACGATGAACATGGACATGCTTATTACATAAACTAACCTTAGGTTTTTTTTTTCGTCAACCTTAGGTTGATTTCCACGTTGGTTTTGCACTATATTGTCTCTTTGTAGACGTTCCACATGCTTATTACATAAAAATCAAGTTTTTGAGGGTGGATACTTATCTCAAACTTACTCATGTTTATCGAGTCAATTACAGAAATTGATCATTCAAAATGAGTCGTGCCAAATTGAAATGTTGTGATTATCCACAATGCAAGAATTTGAAAAAAAAAAAATCTCTCTATGAAATGATTAATAATATATGAGGGTTTACTAATAGGTTGCTCAAAAGTTTTGAGCAAAATTAATCAATAGGTATATACAAGTGAGATTGAAAATATGTATAGAGGAAGCAAAAATTGAATTTTACCAATTAAGAAAAAGAAGCTCGAGAACCTTATTGAAAAACAACATAACGAACATAAATGGAAGATCCAAATCTATGCAACAAAGGCAGCATGCCGTAGCAGCAAAAAGTAAGTGACTTGAAAGTTACCATACGGTGGGCGGCGTATTACTATTGATAAAACAGTGATGGTCGCTTAATTTAATTTTTTTTTACTGAAAAATTTCTCACTTACCTAGAATCTCGATAACAACCACCCATTACTTCCCAAATTAATATATATATGAAAAGTTAATGCTCACATAGTAAGCTCTGTAGTTTCTCCAAATCTAGAGTTCCTTTTATCCTTTTTTTAGGATAATTTTGCATATGTAATTATCTCTAATTTTTTAGGATCTCTATGGTAAATGACGTTTTGCCTGATCATTATCATTTACCTTTTTCAGCAAAAAAACGCTTCTTCTTCTTTTCTTTTCTTTTTCCCGAAATTTCAATGGTTGGGCCACGAGTGATGGTTCAATTTGGGTCAAGAATTTAAAAGTCCATTACCATGTGGAAGCCCAAAGAAGCCCACGGTCTCATTAAATAAATAAATGCACAGAAAATGCGGGTAATATATGCATATTTCGAATGGTTGGTGTTTCCATTAATATGAAATGTGATGCAAGATAAAAAGATGAGATCACAATGGAAATATTTCATAGTTTCGAAGGCCTAAGACCAATGCGTGACAAAGAAAGGATGCTATCATGTTAAGTTTCAACAAAATTAAAGGAAAGAGATGGCATCTCTCGGCTTAAGTTAGATAAGTCCAACGTGAGATTCACATAACTCGACAGTTCAAACACTCTAAATCGATGATATGTACCAAAAGCATGCAAGGAACGTTTCCCAAGGAGCTACCGTTAACCCTTTGACAATCTTCTACGTGATGGGAAATATGAAAGTTTTGACATTTGTAATATGTCAAATCACTTTGATTGAAGCTCGCAATTAGTGGAAATCTTTTTTTTTTCCTTTTAAATATAACTACAAATAAACCTAATGAAGGGAGGGGTAGATTCGGCATCAGGTCTGAAGTTTCTTGCCTATACCAGTCTATGGTGAAAAAAAATATATACATTTTATGTAGAATCGATCAAAATCTAATCAAGCTTGAAGGACTAAATTGGCGGAACCCAAGAAAAAAAAATGAGTTGTGAAAGTCCAATGATTTTGCATATCTAGTCAATCGGGCTAGCTTGGCTCTAGCGAGCCTCATGCCCACAATCATTTTAACGTGATAAGGAAATACGAAAGTCTGGACACTTTTAGTAGGCCAAGTGACATTGACTTGAAACTTCCAATTAGTAGAAAACCCTTGCTTTTATTGCAAATTCCAACAAAATTTGTATCAAGTAGACATCAGGAATGGGAGTGTTGGATTCGACGACAAGTCCAAAATTTCTTGTACGAACCAATTCATGGTTAAGAAAAACAAATTTTACGTACGATCGATCAGAATATTATCAAACTTGAACAATTCTAATTCAATACGTGGAACTTAAGATAAGAGTGGCGTCTTTTAGACCCTATGTTTATGCGGATCCGATTGGTCGCGCTAGCTCAATCTTAACGGGCCACCATGCCCATGAAAAACTAAATCGGTGAAACCCTGAGGAAAACAAATGACTTGTCAAAGTCCAATGATTTTGCATATATAGTCAATCGAGCTGGCTTGGCCGTCATGAGCCCCATGCATATGATCATTTCAACGTGATAAGAAAATATGAAAGTTTCAACACTTTTAATTTGGCAAGCGATATTGACTTCAAGGTTCCAATTACTAGAAAACCTTTGTTTTTATTGCAAATTCCAATTAAAGTAGGACCAAGCAAACTTCATGAATGGGATGGGAGAGATGGATTCAACGTCGGGCTTGAAATTTCTTGTCCAGACCACTTCATGATTAAGAAATAGATATTTTATGTACCATCAATCAAAATCTAATCAAACTTGAACCATATTAATTAAACAAGTGGAACTGAGAGTAACATCTTTTAGACCTTATGTTTATGCGGATCCAATCCATCGCGATAGCTCAATCTTAGCGGGCCACCATGCCCATAAAAGACTAAATCAGTGAAACCCAAGAGAAAATAATGACTTGTCAAGGTCCGATAATTTTGCATACCTTGTTGATCGGGCTAGCTCGATCATAGTGAGCCCCATGCCCACAATCATTTCAACGTGATAAGAAAATACGAAAGTTCCGACACTTTTAATCAACCAAATGGCATTGTTTGAAGCGTCTCATTAGTAAGAAAACCTTTGTCTTTATTGCAAATTCCAACTAAATATGTATTGAGTAAACATCACGAATGGGATGGGTTGATTCAACATTAGGTCTGAAATTTCTTATCCAGACAAATTCATGATTAAGAAAGACAAATTTTACATACAATCGATCAAAGTCTAATCAAACTTGAATAATCCTAACTAAACATGTGGAACTTAGATAAGAGTGATGTCTTTTAAACCCTATGTTTATGTGAATCCGCTTGGTCATGCTACCTCAATCTTAGCAGGCCACCGTGCCCAAGAAAGACAAAATCGGCGAAACCCAAGGAAAAAAAAAATGACTTGTCAAAGTCCAGTAATTCTGCACACCTAGTCGATTGGGCTAGCTCAGTCGGTGTGAGCCCCATGTCCATGATCATTTCAACATGATAAGAAAAATATGAAAGTTCCAACACTTCTAATTAGTCCGATGACATTAATTAGAAGCTTCCAATTAGCAAGAAAACCTTTGTTTTTATTATAAATTCCGAAGAAATTCGTATCAAGTAAACTTCACGAATGGGAGGGGTGGATTTCACAGTCGGTTCTAAAATTTCTTATCCAGACCAAATTCATAATTAAGAAATACAAATTTTATGTACAATCGATCAAAGTCTAATCGAACTTGAACAATCATAACTAAAAGACATGGAATCTAACAGGCGAGTGGCATATTCTAGACCCTATGTTTCTGCGGATCCAATTGATCGCGCTAGCTCAATCTTCGTGGGCCACCATGCCCATGATTGTTTCCAGAATTTACTTCATGAGCATCTCGACGAACACGTACGGGGGCGGCTCTTTTTAATGTTTTCACCAACATCTTTTTCAAACGCTCATGTGAATGTAATCCCCCCAAAAATTGCAGCTCCAATTCATAAATGAAATCGCGTTCAATCCAGCTACCATCTCTAATCAAGATCCAACTCATTTCCCACGTTTTTGCTCTCTTTATCTATTCTCGACCGTGAGATTATCTAGTCCCATCCCTTACTTATAATCCTCCATGGCTTGTCAAAGATTTTGTCGATGTCAGAGATCGAAACCACCGAATAAATAGAAATTACCCTCGGCCCCATAAGCTGCTATTGAGAACATGTGACGAGTGATGACGAATTCCACCTAACATTCAAAATGTCATTGAGTATTGGTCAAAACAAATGATGGAAAAGCCAATTGTCTTTTACCATTCTAGCTGACCGAAAAAAACAACATTAGTTGATGAATGGGACCGCTTAAATTTTTGTCGAAAAGCACCCAATTTTTGGTCGGTAAAAAAAAAAAAAAAAAAAAAAAAAACCTATTATTCTTCCTTTAGTCAAACTCTAATTTGTTATTTAGAATTTTAAGACAACTTTTTAGTTCGACGTCCGAGGAATCTAATTTAGGTGCGAGTGAGTGATCAAAACATATTTAGGGCTTAGTTGAATAGATTGGAAAAATAAATTTTGAAGAAATTTTTTTTTTAACATTATTAGATTTCTTTCAAGTTTTTTTAAATTATTCACAATTTTCCCCTTGATTTTTCATTCTTCTTTTTTAAAAGACAGATAATGTCTTGAATGGAGGATGGCCAATAGAGTAGGTGATATCCTACTTGAAGTGTACGTGATGGCTTAAATTCAAGTCGAAAGGCACGCAATTGACATAAACCTACCATTCTTCCCTTACTCCAGCTTTAACTTCTTTCTTAGAATTTCAAGACAACTTTCTAGTTCGATGTACGAGAGATCTAAAATTAAGCGTGAGTGAGTGATCCGAACATGTTTAGGGCTTAGTCGGATAGATTGGGAATAGAAAATTTGGAGAATTTAAAAAAAAAATTAAATTTTTCGAGATTTTTCAAAATATTTCACAATCTTCCACGCGATTTTTTATTCTTTGTTTTTCAAAAGATGGCGTTAGCATTGCCAATGGCTTGACCGGAGGATTGATAATGGTTAGATGGTGTACTACTTAAAGTGGTACGAAAGTTGTACTACCTAAAATAAATCATATTGTCACAAAACGTTCCTACACACTTATCAATAAGGAAAAAATCTTCTAAATAATGACTCAAAATGAAGTCGTTTTCTCATGTCCAAAATGGTTAAATTAATATTGGTCCGAATTGAATATATAATGGAACATACACACGTTATGATAAATATATTATACATCAAAAATTACAAAAATAATTCTTAATTAGATATTCAACGCGGTTCGGTAGCTGTCCCTCAAGAAATAAATTGTAACATGTGGTCCTATATGTGTGCGTTTTTTTTTTTTTTTTTTTCTTCTTTTCGTCTTTTTTTTTCCCCAATATAATAAAAGGGGACATTGAAAATGCCCCCATCGCTTATCACGAGAAGAAGCGGCTTTCCCCTTCTCCTTATCACGCGGCGGCCTTGATAAGCGCCGGCGCCGGCGACTTTCTCCGTCTTCTCCGATACCTTATTCGATCCGAGAGGACGGGGGCCCCACCCCAGGACAGACAGACAGACAGGCTGTCATTGTCGGGAGGAGAGGGCTCCGTCGCGACCGTCCAGAGTGGAACGCCACGTGGTGGGCCCCACGCCTGTCCAATCAACGTGGGGGGAAAAAGCAGAGGTACGGGTCGTCGCGAGGAAGGTGAACGTACAAATTTTTCGTGCCGCCTCGTGGGAAAAAGGGAAACGCCAAAAAGGCCCTAAATGAAAAGAAAAAAGAAAAAGGAAAAGCAATAACTGCTCTTATATATATATATATATATATATATAAACTTATAATGCTGTGGCAGTCATATGAAAATATATAACATACACATTTTTTGGTCAAAATATGAAAATATATTTGGAAGTCACCGAAGCAGAAGTTTTGATATTGATATTGGACGAACTAGGATTGCATCTTAAGATTATATTTAAGTTTCCAATCGAACAAGCTCATCCTAGTGCGTACAAATTTTATGGACCAGGCGAGTTTTCGAATGGATACCATCGCTCAAGCCCTGCCTAATCATGTCTTCGGTCCCTTGTGGCTAGTCAAGACTGGCTCACAGGCTGTCACAACCGCGATCGGGTTTAGCTTGGAGAGTCGGACCTCTATAATGCCATTACAATGAGAACATGTGTTTTCATTTGAGGCATACATAAGTATTATTTATTTATTAAAATTCTTATGAGTTCCTTGCTATTTTAAAATTCAAGTAAGTAAAGAAAATATATAATGAGGGAGACAAATAGGTGGGAGAAGAGGGGCACTGAACTCACGCGGTCCGACCTTGTGGGAAGAGAACACTAATTCCCTCTTCCAGGGGAAATTGGAAAGGTCAAGATCTGTGTTTGCTTTCATCTTTAAGCTCGATTTCAACTTCGCAGCAAAATTTTGTCTCACAAGCAAAAGATGGCTTTTCTTTTACAGGTACAAATGGTGTGAAAGGGCGATCAGTGTTGGCGACCCTTCGGGTGTTATGTTACAAGTTCACTTTGGGGACAAAATGTTTAGTTCAAGCAACAACTTAAATGATGGGTTCAGAATGCAAAGGTTCTGTGCCCCGTGTGGCTCCACCTCTAATGGTGGCAAATATTCCCTAGAAAAAACAATGTCCTATGGAGTAGAGCTGAAGTTACCCTATGTCACGACACGACGAAATCCATATTGTGCATGAACCATTGCTGGCTTCTAGAGGTTGGCAAGCGACTAGAGAGGTTCTAAATCACTCGAGAATAGACTCTACGTCACGAAATAGATTGATGCGACGATCCCACATGTTCTAGCACGGCGCCAAAAGTTGAGAATCTCCTATTCAGCAATGCTGTACTTTTTCCTTTTCTTCGCATTATTATCATTATTATTTTTTTAAAAGTACTTTTATTTTATTAACAATGACACTCTAGCTTTTGGACTGGAAAGTCAATTAGATAAACCGTCAGCTTACAGTGGATGCTGATTTGGACCGAGACAAACTGTTGGACAGGTGTACGATCCGTTTTTTTTTCTATTCTGAAAAATGATTTTTCAAGTGGATTGAATTGAAAGCACCATGTTGATTCAATCACATTTGCGTGGAATACAACATCATCAATAACGTGCGGTTCTTAGTAATACCAAAAATATTATTTTCCTTTTTCCTTTTATAAAAAAAGGAAGGCTTAGTCCGTACTAAGACTTGTTAAAAGAAGATTCTTGCCTACCTCATTCAAAATAAAATTTTACAGTTCTTTTTAGAAAATCTATATTCATAAATGACACATAGCCATGTAATTTCTCTTTTTGTAGCAACTTAAACTTTCGAATTACGAGGGCACATAATGACTTTTTCACTAGTGAGCAACTGAACCATTTAACGAGAATGCCCGTTTTATATTGATCAATGTCTGACCACGAAATAACATAATTACCCAATCTTGATTAGGCAAATCTTGATTCAATTAACAAGATCGACGAGGGGAAAATTTTTGAATTAATCTACAAAAATATAGGTCCAAAATTGTAATTAATGAAAAGTTTAAAGAAAAAATGTCGACACAAAAAATAAGTAGAGAGAATCTGCACGGTGCGGTATTGCTCTTATGTGATACCCTATCTACCACAAAAAAAAAGGATAATTTAATCATAAATTACATATTTTTTCCTTAATTATAATTAGCAATATATAGTCAACAAGAAAAATAATAGACACTCTATAATTCCAGAATACTGTGACATTATATCATTTGATCATGCCGATGTATGGGATCGATTGAAATGATGGGTAATATATATTGGAGAATCTTCATATGATCGAAATAATGTAATGTCACCTCCTAATTAGCCAATAAAAAATTAAAGTCGTTCCAATTCAACTTAAGGGTGTGTTTGTTTAAAGGAAAATTTAATGAAAAAGAAGAACATATTGTGGAAAATCATTTTCAGAAAAATGATTAGTTTTATTTTGTTTAGTAATATGTGACCAAAAATAATCTTAGTGTTTGAATCTTATTTGAAAAATAATTTCAATTTCATGACTTTATCTCACAGAATAAAATTATTTTTATTTTTTTTTCTTTTCTTTCTTTTCCTTCTTCCTCCTAGGCTGGTCATCGGGCCTCGACAATGGCCAGGACAGGCCACCGGCGCCTCTGTTTAGTGATATGTGTCGGTGGTTGCAAGAACAATGTGATAGAATTGATAGGACCTTTTTTCTAATTAATTTTTCAATCTTCCGGCTCAAGTAACTTTAATTTTATTTAATGTCAAACTAAATCTTTTTTAGAATATACAATTACTGACATGGTATTATTTATTAGCAAATTATTGGCATAAAATAATTAGTCAACTGAGGTACTACTAGGCGCATAAACGTGCCCCCGATTCATATAATTAACTTCATTTTCGTCCATGGCATTCTTTTCTTTTGTTCCTCCTAATTCCTTCCAGAGAAATATAATTCCTTAACAGAGGATTAGTGAATGATAAAGCTTGGAGATCGGTGATAATTGGAAAGACAAGAGAGCAATTTTCGTAATTATTATCACTGATCGATTCTATATTATTAATAATAATCTCTAGGGGCATAGTTCTCCTTGTTTTTCCAACCGATGGTAGACTTCGATAAGCTAATTTTATGATGAAAAATGACAAGCTTTAATGTGGTTGGTGATGATCATGACTTCTTATCTGCTTTGAGTTCCATATAACGTGGCTCAGTAAGGAGTTGCAATAACTCTCCAAAAAATCCTAAATTTGTTGTACGATGGTGGTAGCCAATTCAATCCTAAATTTTCAATCTTGCAAATTTAGTTATAAATTTTTAAAAAATTTACTAATTTAGTCATAAATCTTTTAATGACTTGCTAATACAGTCATTCTAGCTAACTTTGGCCAGAAATTGTTGATGTGGTCGTTTCATATAGAATAGCTAGCGCTTGTGAAGAACTATATTTGCAAATACTAAAAAAGGTTTATGACTTAATTAGTAAAAATTAGCTACCATGCTAGTTTCAAACTTTTTGAATAATTTTGTCATAATGAGTTCTACAATCATTTTACATTATAATGCCTACTTGTGAGCTTGATGGAGGCAAAGGTGTTGAACGACCTTTATACACCGTTTTTATATATTGTTTGCTCGAATGGTTGCGCATTTATTTTCGGAGAGTATTATGACTCAACTACAAGTAAAGGCGCGCGTGATAAAATTCCCGCACTCTATTTCTCTTTTTCACGTTCTAGAACGAGTTTAAAACATAAATCCGTTTGGAACGATTTGATTTTTATTTCTGTAATAGATTTCTATTCTAGAAATAGATTTGAAGAAGAAATCGAAACTAAAATTTTTAACTTCTCAATTTACGAAATAGAAATTAAGAAATCAATTTCTAACCAGAAATCAATTTCTCGCTCTAGAAATTTTGTCATGTGCACCATAAGCGGCTCCAAATGAATTAATTTGATGGCGAAAATGTTTGAAACTAACACAAAAATATTATTAATGATCAAGTCGTGACCACGAAATTACTAGTAAATTACTTTTTTTTTAATTCCTTGTAAGCATTACTAAAACACATCCTTGATTCGGAAATAGAGTTCTCCACATCAGCATTGGCATTGAACCCAACTCGGTTCATACTCGTTTGGTTTCTCATGTTTAATAAATCTACATTAACACTAGGGCAATTACACATGAAATAGTTTACTTCTTCCCATCCCCCGGCTGTTGCCAAAAGGAAATGTGTTTGGGAAATAAATAAATAAATAACCCACCAAAAATGATATAACAAATAGTCAAATTCTTTTGTAATTTGTATAGTTAATATTTTAGAAGTCAAATATCTTCCTATCACACACATTTTAAAAATGCCTTGAGGTTTTTTTATGTATTTTTAGGGTTGCTAATCATTTCGAATTTTTTTTAGACCAAAAAAATCATTTCGAGATTTTTCCCTTTTATTTTTCACACTTATTCAGCAGTACCCCTCTACTGTTTCTTGTTCTTAGCGCTTCTCATTTTTTATTAATAATAATGATAATCTAGCTCACGGCTTGGATAATCAATCAATTAGATAGACCACCTGCTTACGTGGACGCTGACTAGGACCGGGACAAGCTGTTGGACACGTGGAGGATTGCTCACCACTCAAAATTTTCAAGAATCGAATCATTTGGATCATGTCGATTCATCATGCTTGCGTGGAATACAATCATCATTTACTTGCGGTGCTTAGTAATTACCAAAAAGCTTGTTTTCTTTTGAAGACTCGTTAAAATATTTGATAAGATTTTTAACAAAGAAAAGAAGATTCCTTCCCACTTATTTCGAACACAGTTTCACAGTTGGTTTTTTTTTTTAAGAAATTGAAATTCATAAGTGACACATACCCATGTAATTATTCCTTTCATGGCAACTTAAATTATCGACGTAGTAAGCTACACATGACGACATTTTCGCCTCTTTAGACGAAACATTATCCACTCACAAGTAGCTAAATCATCTGATTAGGAAGCCCATCTTACATAGATATATCTCCGACCCACAGATCTCATATTTTACTAATCTTGAATAGGTAAATTATGAGTCAGTCGATAAGGTTGATTAGGAAAACAAGTAATTATGAGGGTCAACATTGTGGAATTGCAAAGTACAAGGGACATTTATTAATTAAGACTCCCTTGGTTTTCGCAAAAAATGAATAATTTGAAAAAATACTTTTCTTCAAAAAATTGTTTATATTGCTTAAAAAATGAATAAACAAAAATCTTTTTCATCATTCACGAAAACATTTAGATATAAATTATTCTTGATAATAAAATATTTTTATTAGCTAATTATTTCAAATGATACAAATGGTAATTTTTAAGAGAATGTCCTCTAAATAATTAATCTAAAAAATATCAGTCTAAAAGTGTAATAAATCCTGTTCTGTGAAATGATTTTTTTGGGCCCCTTAAATCTGTCACGGTTATTTATTTTTCTTTTTCAAGCGATCCAGCAGTTTCCATGGGCTACCTTGAACATGCAATTAGGGGACCATCTATAAACAGTCTGGATTGCATTTGATCTGATGTGATACTCAATCCACCACCCAAAAAAAAAAAAAAAAAAATCAATCATGAATCTTCTTATTTAAATTATTATAGTAATAAGAAACCATGGGTAGCCTAGCCGCCAAGAAAAATGATAGATGCTATATTAGTTCCAGAATCTTTTGTGGCATTATACCATTGACCATGGCACGATGCATGGATCGACTGATAAGCTATTACTAAAAATAAACAGAGATATCATCCTCGATCCGATGATTTGGAGAATATTCTACACTGTAATTGTGCTGATTCATAATATTGGTCTCACGACATGTTTAAAGTAATTTTACCCTCCTTAATTAATATAAAAAAAAAAAATGTTTTACCGTGTGTTATGATTCAACGTGTGTTATAATTTAATATTTCAAAACAGTGAAAAGAAGTTGTTCAATATAATTTAAGGCTTCATTTATTTTGTGAAAATGAATGATTTGAAAAATGTTTTCTAAAGAATGAATATTTGTATCATTTGAAATAATTAGTTAATAAAAAATATTTGCATAGTTGTCTATAATATATACCTAAATATTTTCGTAAACGATAAATATATTTTTCGATCGAGCATGAGGATAAATTAAGGGTTTCAGGTAATTTTGAAATAAACTCAAGTCTTGAGTTTCTTTTGGGTTTTACAACCTAATCTCAAACTCGATCAAGCATATTAGATGCCGGGTATGATCAACTCGATCGTATATAGGACTTTCCGCCATCTTTAACGTGCCAAGTTACATTAAGTTAAAACTCTTAACACGATTGGTAGGACATGATCGTCACGTACAAGAGGCTATAGATTATATATGATAAATACACGCTTAAAGTGGTCGGTGATAATCATTACTTCTCATCTATTTTAAGTCCTATATGATCAATATATAAGAAAAGTATTTAGGAAAAATTCCAATTAATGACCTGAAGTGCACTCATTTTCAAATAAGTGCCTAAAACGGACCTTGTTTCAAATAAAAGTCTGAAATAATTATATCGGTCTCAAAAAAAGAACCTAAAGTAATTATAATTTTGGCTGACCAGTATTTTTGTCAAAACACAATTTAAATTTATATTAAATTAAATATTTTGTTCTGAAAATTAGATAAAAATTAATAAAAAATAAACTAAAAAAAAAAAAATAGGTAGGAGGGCCTTCTCCCACGTGGCCGCTGCCCCATCCTTTGGTGGGGCAACGGTCTTGCTAATGGGTCGCCCACAATGGCGCAAGCGTCGACAGCCCTCGCCCGGATCGAGAGAGGGTCATCGCCCTCTCCCACCTTTGGCAAGGGCCTCACCTCCAATCAACGAGGGTCGTCAAACTTGCCTAGGTGCTAGCAACCCCGCCAGCCATCGCCCCTACGCTACCAGCGATGAGGCAGCACCACAGGTGGGAGGGAGCCTTCCCTCCCATCTTTGTTCCTTTTTTTTTTTTTTAAACGGTTTGGTTTTTATGGTAAAAAAAAAAAAAAAAAAAAAGAAAAAAAGAAGACAAAATTCAAAAGACAAAATTGTCCTTATCAAATAGTGAGTTGAAGCCTTTTTTTTTTAAATTGATATGACTACTTTGAACCCTTATTTAAAATAAGGTTCACTTCAAGTTTTTATTTGAGAAAATAATAGCATTTTAGGCCCTTATTTAAAATAATATCTACTTTCAGCTCTTATTTGAGAAAATGATGGTACTTCAGGTTTTTATTTGAAATTTTCATAAAAATTTACAACGCCTACTTCAAAGTTTGACTCAGACAAATTTGTTGAATGACCTTACTTATGATTTTTTTTTTCTATATTTGCCAGTTCAAATTAGTTGGCAAAGCGTAAGAATATTAAATTAAGGGCTTTTGGAATTTTTTTAATTCCAAGTTTTTGCATGAGTGGTTCACATGGAATTTGTCGGAGAGTATGACGAGTCCGGTACAAGTAAGCAAAACTTCGAATTTACTAATTTGATGGGGAAACTTGTACATTATATTGAAAAAATATTACAAAAAATAATTATTAATGATCGAGTCGAATCCATATGCATTTCAAAGTGTGAAACAAGAAATTCAATTATTAAATGATTGCTTGTATTAATCTAAAAGTAACAATTCATAGATGATCGCCAAAGATACGTTGCTTTCCATGGAGTTTCTTAGAGTGATTATTGATGCACGAATGCCTAATAAAGGGGCGACAAGTCATGTTGATATCGTTTTCGTGAAACCCTACGATGTTGCGATGATTTAGTGATCAAATCATATTCAAAATCTATTGCTAACTTAAAGGGAGGTGTCGCTCGGATAATTTTGGCACCTTAAGAATTGCAGAATTTTTTTATTTTCCTTAATCGAGATAATTTCTTCAAGTTAGGTTACATGGAAATAACTCCTGCAGAAGAGTTTTATGTTTATGAATGGATCGAAGAGGCAAATTGAATCGAGTCTGATAAGCTAAAGTTGATTTGAGATATCACATTACGTCGTGATATTCATTGTGTTGTGATTGATTAGTATGAATATGATCTTTATCTATGTATGAATATTGCCATTTACTTATTGTGCCATGTCCGCCGATCTAAGCCAACCACTATAGTCGAAATTTGAGGGCTGTTTTCATTTGAACTATCTAGAAATTCAACATCAATTTGTCAAAGTCGACCCTAAGCTTTCCATGTTTAATTTACACCAGTGGAATCAATTAACTTAGTTTATATGTGGGAACTGCCTAATATATCTGGAAAAATAATTACAGCAACAAAACAAATGAATGAAAAGTATCATGAACTCGTGACATTCGGGAAAATTGTCCAAAAAATCTTAAATCTATTCGGTTCTAAACTTTTTGATACAACAAATTTAGTCCTAAATATTTTAATGATTTGTCGATGTAATCATTTTGACCAAATTGGCTGAAAATGTCTAACATAAAGATTTTTGCAATTTTTTTTATAATTTTTTTTTCCTTTTATTTTATTTTCTATTTCTTTTTCCCTATTTCCCTCTATCAGTTGCGGGGTCTCGGTGACCCTCATCGCAGCCCTCATTCACCCCCTGCTAGATTCAACGAGGGCAATCCTTACCTATGGCTAATGACTAACGGACTAAAATAGGAAAAACAAGAAAAATAAAAAAGCAAAGAAAAGAAAAATGAAGCCTATCTTACGTAGATATATCTCTGACCCTCGATCTTATATTCCACTAATCTTGAATAGGCGAATCTCGAGTTGATTGGTATGGTCAATGAGGGAAAAAGTAATTGTGAGGGCCAACATTGTGGAATTGCAAATTACGAGGGACCTATCTGAATCAAGGCTTCATTTGTCCCATAAAAATGAATAATTTGAAAAATATTTCCTCTAAAGTGATCATTTATATAGTTTACAAAAAATAAATAAATAAATAAATTATTCATGGCCCATGAAAATATTTAAAGATAAATTGTTCTTGGTAATGAAAATATTTTTCATCGGCTTAATTATTTCAAACATACAAATAATCGTTTTTACAAAAATATTTCCAGATCATTTATTTTTTACAAAACAAACAAAGCTCTTGTTCTGTGAAACGAAAATTTTTGGCCCCCTTTAATCTGTAATATATTTTTGAAAGGAAAAAAATCTTTGGGATTGAAATGAAGTGTTTGTTGAAAGGAAATTTCAAAACACAAACAGAGAGAAATCCGCATGGATCCAGCCGATTGCATAAGCTGGATTGTATATGATCTGATGTGATACTCAATCCACCACCAAAAAAAAAAAAAAAAAGAGGATAATTTAATCATCAATTATATCATTTTATATCATTATAATAAGTATAAACCATGGGTAGCCGCCGAGAAAAAAAGGATAGATATTGTGTAAGTCCCAGAATCTTTTTGGCCTTATCATTGATCGTGCATGATGCGTGTTATTAAAGATACACGGGGATATCGTCCACGAGCTTATCCTTTGGAGAAGATTTTACGCTATAATTGTGCTCGTTGTTAGTTGATTTGTTACTTCAATAATTATCCACTATAGTGGTCGACGGTCCTATTTTAATTTCAGAGATAAATCAAATAATCGACAATGTGGGATTTTTTTTTTTTTTTTTGTGTGTGTGTGCTGGTATTCAATATAATCTTCAGTTAGAATCATTAAAGGCTTAATAAGTGATATGGTTACGAATTAGAAATTAATTAATATTGGTCTCGCAACTCGTTTAATGTAATTTTACCCACCTTAATTAATAAGTCAAAAAATTAAGGTTGTACCAATTTAACATATGCGTTATGTTTCAGCATCTCAAATTTCAAAAAGAAGTTGTTCCATATAATTTAAGGTTATGTTTGTTTCGCGGAAAATGAATAATATGGAAAATATTTTCCTAATAATGATCACTTCTGCTGCTTGAAATAATTAGTTAACGAAAAGTATTTTCGTTATTGACGATGATTTATGGGGAAAATCATCCAAAAAG